>OX419740.1:6911700-9411700 GCA_948477245.1 Thumatha senex
CTAGTTTGTTATTTTATTAGAGCATGACCGTTTTCCAATATGGGCTACTGCAACGAATAATGCGGTTAATTGTATGATATGTTTATCAATCATGCCTTTTCCCCGAAGGAGTGGCAGAGGCATATTATACGCGTACTTTTCATGTATGTATTTCTGTCCCACGTAACAGGTGATGGTGAGCCCATTGCCGTGTTGAAATAGACAGACGCAATTGTAATATATGGGTACGTATTTCACACTTATCTGTTTAGAATCGCTAGGTGCTGTGTGTATCTCACTTTATGACTTCAATGGTTGTATTAGAAGGTCTTTACAGGATCGGCACCTCTGGTGTTACAAACGTTAATAAGCTACTGTGACCACTTTCCATCAGGTGGGGTCATATACTTGTCAGCCACCTCAGAGGTATAAAAAACCAAAAGCAACCCTCTCGTTGCTTATTATATTCTTTTCTATTGAATTAAGTTGGTATGTTCCAATAGCTGATACAGTTTATGATAATAATTTAATGAACGACTTCCAAAGACAAAAAGAGTTTATAAAATTCATACTGCAAAAAACGAATCCTTTCGACACTCCGGTGACGGAATTTAAGTAGTTTAACCAAAACAACAATTGCCTTCTCTAAACTAAATTCTATATTTTGTTTAAGTCATCTTATTGCTATGCAGGCGATAGAACACGCATAAGGAGGCAAAGTCTCTTCTGTCGCTAAGGGGTTCGACACCGCCCGCTAGTAGAGGATCGTTGACAATCCTCATAGCACGCCGCCAGCTTCGCCTTGTCCTCTAAATGACTACGGTATTGGACGTCACTAGAGATCTCAACACCAAGGATCCCAATACTATTGGAGATGGAAAGAGGTGTGCCCTGGAATTGCGTCGCTACAGTATATAGGGCTTTTTTAGCGGTGAATGCACAAACTTGAGTCTTGGTAGGGTTAAATTGGACAAGATTTTGCCTACCCCAATCAGACACACTTGCAAGAGTAGCCTCGATTTCAGACACAAGTTGTTCACGACTTTCTTCCACTGCAGACCGGGGGATATTGGAGCGACCCGTGTAATAAGTGTCATCCGTACTATCATCTGCATAGCAATGAATGCCGTCAATGGACAGCATGTCATTAATATGCAGCAAAAACAGGGTGGGTGACAACACTGAGCCTTGCGGGACCCCAGCATTAATGGCCATGTAGTCCGAACAGCAGCCGTCAACAACGGCTAGTTCTACCGGCCAAAAAGCTGGATACCCATTCGCAAAGTCCCTCGGGCAGTCCATAGGAGGGCAATTTCGATAGAAGAACACGGTGCCATACCTGTTCCTCTTTGTAGCAGCAGTATTGAGGATGCCTCATGTGTAGGCGAAACACGTGTCGACTAAATGTCGCTACCACCTGCACTTGTCCATTTCAACAACGACACTCCGGTGACGGAATTTAAGTAGTTTAACCAAAACAACAATTGCCTTCTCTAAACTAAATTCTATATTTTGTTTAAGTCATCTTATTGCTAGCTCCGGTGAAAACAACCGCGTAGAGGTCTAATCAAAAAGTTTTATAAGTGTAAAAGAAATATTTGGTAATAAAATATTGTTGACCGGGGCGGTTTGTTAGTACATTATGTAACTATCATTACCTACAACTATTATGGATAAGTATTTTTTTACTCTATCGTAGTGACCTCTGGAATGAAACTATAACCATTGAAAAGTAATGACTTATGAATACGATGTTCATGATACCTAACTACGTTTAAATTCAAATCAAATATATATTATTCGATATAATTGTCTATGATTTTATTCATATCTCGTAACTCTTAATGCATATCAGTTCGCTCTTTGAAAATCGTATAACCCCAATTACTATTGATTGAACACAGAAGGTCCCGAAATTATATTTTCCGATATTGTTCAACGAGGTGGAAAATTTGTATTTTATAAAGTTAATTTAAACATTTTTCTAATAGGTAATATTTGTACCTTTTAAATTGAGAACGATTTGTCCCATGCCATTTTTATTCGGTCAGCATTCCACATTAGTCCTTAGCATCTCCAATGATTATGATGAGACCATTACTCCATTATAATAACTGCTTAATCCAACCGTGACAAATAAAATCTATTTATAGAATATAAACAAACCTAATTAGCAATGTATTTAGAGACTGCAAGTAGTAATGTTGTACCTACATAATACAATACAAATGCAGTTAACATTATTTAACTACCTAATTTTAAATGAGGAAATACTCATTAGATTCCGGTCGATTGATTTAAAATTTTAATTTGTGGGTCATCATTTGTTAAGACTATTAAGTGTTATCGATTAATGGAACGAAAGATAAGTCTACCTAGAGTCTTCATCTTTGCGTAACTCCCAGTTAATTTTAAACCATTTGGATTTTTAGCCTCGGGTCCGCCTTTATTGGCTGCTAGGAGCAGTTGGTTTCACTTTTTAATGTCGGTAATGGTGAAAGTGACTGCCGTCTTACCTCCTAACCTCGAAAGAGCGCCTGTGCCATTGCGTCTCCTGTTAGTCAGCAGGTGCACCTCTAGCAGATGAGGTCGCTTGGGTCCCTAAGATCTTACAACAAATTCTCCAAGAGCATAAGATAGTATTTAGAATTCGATATTAGTATACAAACAGCAGAATTCATGTGCTATGTGTAAAAAATTATATCTCGACTACATGAAAAGACTTAAGAAACCACTTAGGTATATGCCCATTAGCAAGTTCTTGTCGTTTTATTACACTGGAAGTCCCTTGCGGTCAACTGGTAGAAGATTTTATTGGCTTTAAAGTTCCCGTGAACAGTGAGTGATGCATCCCGAAAAATGAAATAAAAAAGCAAAAAGTAGCATCTTCAAATCGGCCACTCACAAACCACAACTAGTTTCAGGACACAAACCGTTGACTACTCATTTCCTTGTACTCAGAAACCAATTCCATTAAAAGCATTCCAGCTCCCTTTTCGCTACCCTTTTTTTATTATTATTATTTTTTATTCCACGTGGCAGACAAGCATACGGCCCACCTGATGGAAAGCGTGAGGTAGCCGTGGGCATCATGTCAAACAATTCCTCGGAGCACAAACCGTTGTACAGGCGATAGAACACGCATAAGGAGGCAAAGTCTCTTCCGTCGCTAAGGGGTTCGACACCGCCCGCTAGTAGAGGATCGTTGACAATCCTCATAGCACGCCGCCAGCTTCGCCTTGTCCTCTAAATGACTACGGTATTGGACGTCATTAGAGATCTCAACACCAAGGATCCCAATACTATTGGAGATGGAAAGAGGTGTGCCCTGGAATTGCGACGCTACAGTATATAGGGCTTTTTTAGCGGTGAATGCACAAACTTGAGTCTTGGTAGGGTTAAATTGGACAAGATTTTGCCTACCCCAATCAGACACACTTGCAAGAGTAGCCTTGATTTCAGACACAAGTTGTTCACGACTTTCTTCCACTGCAGACCGGGGGATATTGGAGCGACCCGTGTAATAAGTGTCATCCGTACTATCATCTGCATAGCAATGAATGCCGTCAATGGACAGCATGTCATTAATATGCAGCAAAAACAGGGTGGGTGACAACACTAAGCCTTGCGGGACCCCAGCATTAATGGCCATGTAGTCCGAACAGCAGCCGTCAACAACGGCTAGTTCTACCGGCCAAAAAGCTGGATACCCATTGTAACGTTACTATTTCCCAGGAGGGGAAAAAGTAAAGTTTAGGATAAAACTGTCACCAGGACTGGAGGAGTCCTGGCTTAAAAGGAAAAGTAAAAGAAAAAGAAGAAAAGGTAAAGTTGATTTAATATAATATAAAAATGTTAAGAAAATAAAACCAAGGAAAGCCGGGAGTAAATTTAGGTCTTGATTCTTCAAGAACAGCCGCTAAGATGGGGCCTCGAGTAGGCCTCCACGTTGTTAGGAAGAGGGGGCCTCGAGTAGGCCTCCACGTCGCTGAGAAGGGGGCCTCAATTCCCCTCAAGGCCTCCACGTCACTGACCTCGGAGAAAACTGGTTGCGAACTCAGGCAGGTAGAGGGCTGAAACTGACGAGCTGTCGGCGTCTTTCACAGAGCCGGTTAAGAACACAACACTGCAGACCATCACTTCACTATTTCTGGAGAGCACAACCCTCACACTCAGCACTTATTCCCAGCACCTCCTCTCAAGGTGAGCACCAAAAGTAGACTGATTTGACGGCCCCGGCTTCCTTCTTGTACCGAGCATTTCAAAATTTAAACATTAGATTCTAAACATATTTTAGAATTTTAGAATATAATTTATAAGAAAGTCTAATATCTATACAACCTAACCTACTGGCAGCTCTAGCAATAAATTAAAAATAAAATCTAGGCTTGTCATTAACTGACATTAAAAATTACAAAAGGTAAACAAACATTAAAAACTTTCGAAATATAAAGGCCTAGGAATGCTACAAATAATGGCCATGCAAATAATTTGAGAGAATGAATAATGAAACATTTAATCATAAAAAGTAAGTAAATGATACATTACATTATTCGTAAAGTCCCTCGGGCAGTCCATAGGAGGGCAATTTCGATAGAAGAACACGGTGCCATACCTGTTCCTCTTTGTAGCAGCAGTATTGAGGATGCATCGTGTGTAGGCGAAACACGTGTCGACTAAATGTCACCTTATGTATGTATTCTAAATAATTGCACATTTTGACAACCTGGAGGGTAAGGTTTCCTTTTACCTATCCTACATTCCTTTCTTTGTGGAGTTCGGTTCGTCATTCCTCCGTTACAATTAGTAGAGGTTATCCTTGACCGTTGTGCGTTAGGATTGATGAATCAAGGTAGTGTGGTGGAATCTTCCTTCCATTTATTATTGTTCTAGATTATTGTAATCGTATGAGTAATGAGTGACAGGTTTGCTTGTGTGAAATATGTAGAGCAAAGCGTCTCTTGTAGACCACGAGTGAGATTGATGCGGCGTGATTCTTGCTCTGTGTGTTGTATACTCTGCTAGCGTGTGAAGACTTGTATCTATATTGACCTTCGCATTTCATAACTCCCGTCATATGACAAGTATCTTTATTATACTAGAGGCAAGGCAGAAATTTCGTATTAATTTTAATGACATTTTATTGTACAAATATGTGAATAGTCGACCCAATTAGACGGTATTTATACTACGGTAGAAAACAGAGTACTAATGTAAAACAAGTAAAATATCATCACTATCGTAATATGTCAAAACGGCCACTACTAGTAGTATCGTATTAGTTCTTGTATCATGCAAACTGAAACCGAGGTTGAACAAGGACTCTCTTCGTTAGAAACAGTTTGTATGACCTTCTAGCACCTTCAAACAGCCACATAAGACCGTTCTTATAATATTAAAGATATATGTGCTTATCTTTTAATCTGTCGATTTGTTGATTATGGATCCTCCTTTATTATCCATATGAGATTAGTGATTACAAAATGTTTTAAGCTTTTAATAATGCTATTGTAAATATTAAATAGTTTCGTAAATTAACCTTGCATTTATGTTATAGTACTTATAGCGTTTCATAATCATTATAAAAAAATGGTTTAACCAATATGGACTCCTGAAACCCGAGCTTTTTATTTCTAAATTATCTCTTTCTTGCTTTGAAGCCAACTATCCGCTGTAGAGTCTGGGACCCGCTTCAATAGTACTTACGAAAGTCTGAATATTTTAGTTACATTTTCTGAAAGGTATCTATTTCTAGAACTCAATATAATTTTTTATTAAAGTGAAATAAGACAGACGCCAATTGAACCCGTGACCTTTGTCTGAATTAAGTAGTGGTTACAATATAGTGAAGGGTTTTCAGTTAGAGCATTGCCCTGCCCTGGTTTAGACAAAGGTTACGGGTTAAGTTAAACCCATATCAATCAATTTGTCTTTATACGCTCTGATAAAAAAAAAAGATATTAATAATTGTTATTATGAAAAGTTAGCGTACTATATAATTGCTCTAAATACCTAGTTATCAATAGAATTTTACTGGATGGTGATTGAAACGAAATACGAAATTGCAGAAACTGTCACACTTGCTGTAATTGCACTACTTTCCCGTTCCCATTGCAATTTTCCAATTTTTCTCTCCATAAAACCTTTCTTTGATTTCAATAAATAAATAAAAATATACTTGAATTGGTCCAGCGTCTTCGGAGTTTTGAGCTTAGCAACATATTTTCCGATTCATTTTTTAATTCAATTTATATAGATTGGCTGATATTCGTACCGTTCGTAAAAAAAACATTATACAATCTATTAGTACTCTTTCGCTAGAATTGCCAGTCTAACTGCGCTATCCTCTGGGGCAATCATAAAACGATTGCTTTCATTTCTACTCCCCGCGGAGTCGTAGTCATTAGACCTTAATAAAATTCAAAGAGCAAACAGTATAACAAGGTTAGGTTAACCATTATTAAATGTAGTCATATTTAAACTTTATATGTGAGACAAATTGTTACTGAACAAACAATATATAGGACTATAGTACTGTCTTTTTTAATGTTTGGGATAATAATGTGAAATGTGAGCTAATAAAATACCTCTGCTATCCCTTAGGAGATAAGGACGCGTGACTGATAGACATAGTTCTGTACCGTCGATATGTACTTACCTAGTCAGGTCATAAATTCTGTCTGGAGGAGGGCCAGTCTTCGTGCCGGATGAAGTCGATTTCACGCGCCGCCTGCCAGTCTTGTGTGCTCTTCGCTCTATGAGCTGGCGCCGAATCTTGTTGGAATACCCAGTGCTTGTTATTGAACATGGTATGAGAAACAGGTTCCACAAGGTTCGTCAGGACTGTATTTTGATACACAACTGCATTCGTTTTTACACCTTTCTCACAAAAATGTACCTCTGTTAAGCCCCAATAAGAAACTCTCAACCATACCATGAGCGAGGGTGGAAAATGACCTCGTTGGACACGCGGAATACGGTTGCTCGCTTCTTCACTACTGTGTGCGTATACCTTATCATTTTCTCCCTTCTATGGTAAAAGTTTTTTCATCCGAAGAAAGAATTTCCCGATATTTTTTCCCGTGTACCGCTTCAACAAAGCGCGGCATCTCTTCAGTCTCAGGTCCATTAGACGAGCATTTAAACGATGTCCTGTTTTTCTTCGATATGACCGAAGCCCTAAGTCTTCACTTGACACCCTTTTCACCGTGGTTCTGCTTAACCCCATCTGAAGGGCCAACAGTTTCTGCTTACGTTTGGGATTTCTTTGAATTCGCGCCTTTACAGCTTTTATCACTGCTGGAGTCCTAACAGACCGAGGGCGACCACTTCTTGACCTGTCATCTACACTAGAATCTTCATTGTATCTTTGATGGTACGATAAACGAATCTTTTAGTTATATTCAAATTTTTCAGTATGTCAAATATTTGAATTGGCGCGTAACCGCAACGATGCAACGCAATAACTGCAACACGGTCTTCTTTAAGCGTCCACTCCATATTTAAAAATGAGTAAAATTCTAAACAGTATACATTTATATTTTCATGAACAATTCGAAATTCGATTTTAATAATTTGTGGCCAGCATTCTAAAAGAAAAGTTTTTACTGTGTGACAATACTTATGACCTGACTAGGTATATGTATTGGTATTACTGGTGATGGCGCACGTGCAATTTATATAATAATAATATTTACACTAGCGGCACGCTATGATGGCGTTCATTTCACATTTTCGTCTCGAGAAAATAATATATTTCAGATTGATAATAAAAAATGCCCTAAATATAATATGCTTGAAACAAAAAATGTTAAAAGTAATTACGTAAGGTATTTTATTTCATAAAAATCTACTTTTTGGATTATTGTGTTGTTAAAACGGCCATCATAGCGTGCCGCTAGTATAGTTGTCTTGAGTATAATTAACGTTTTTTTTTTTTCAATTCCAGCAACCTTTCCCAGCGATGTACGACCTGAAGCTGGGAGGAATCTTGTACCTGATCGGCGTGTTCTTTTTCAAGTCGGATGGACGTATTCCTTTTGCACACGCAATATGGCACATATTCGTCGCCCTGGCCGCAACGGTACATTACCTAGCCATTCTGCGACACCTCTTCCCCGAACTCAAATCGTATTGAAGACTGCCCTCTATAACTTATTGAATCTCCGATTCTAGAGCTCTCTATGCTATTTTTGTATCCTCGATGACAAGACCGTAGATTGAATAATTTCGTTGGCAATGGTTAGAGAATTATCGGACAATCGACGTACGTAGTACAGCTACCATTGTGGCTTTGTAAGTCACTTACTCCGTTAATATTTAGTATAGTTGAGTTAGACTTGATTTCCTATAGTATGTTTTAAGGTGTATATGTATAAATGTATCCTGATTGTCTAATTTCCTAAGCTTTAAGCGACATTTAATAACTTGTATTGTTGTAACGTTGTATTTTTATAGATGCTAATCGAAGGATTTCTAAAAAAAAACGTTCACGTTTCCTCTTCGGCGGATGTGTTTATGAAATAGGTAAAACGGATGTTATATAACTACATAATTTATTTCATGTTTAGATTCTGATCAAACTAATCATTGAATTACATACTAAAACAATTTAGTATTCAAGTCGTCTACTGCCGTATATACTGCGTAAGTCGGTCAGATTGTCGATTTAATACCCCTTGAGAATACCTACCTACAGTTACGTGAGTTTCTGCACTCGTTTCGTCTACGCCCTGCCTATATTGTATTGGGATAACATAAATGTTTGTTCATTCTAAAATGGCTACCCACTTTTGATAACTTGTTCTCGAAAATATCTTGTGTTAAATTCAAGATGTTTTCAGTCCATGTTGTTCACTAACTATTGTTAAATCCTTAATGTAAATCGATTCTTCCACAGTTTAAATGTTTAATCGCCCTATAGCTGTTCTAAATTGATTTACTTTACTTTAATTGATTTACCTAATGTTGGGCTATCACAAAAGCGATATATTATTCTATTCGTTTACTTTGTGCTTATGAGCAATTCTATAATGGTTTTATAATACGCTGATGGCATATGAAACTTAAAAGTATGAAACTAAAAAGTCTAAGGTTGCTTTTTATACATACATAATAAATATTGTCACGCCTTTATCCCCGAAAGGGGTAGACAGAGGCATACTATACGCTCACATTTTACCGTATGCAGTTTTATCCCACGTAACAGGTGGTGAGCTCATCGCCGTGTTGAAATAGACAGACGCAGGTTGCGGTTACCTGCTGATTAATTTTTTTCAAGCCGCCCATAAAGCCTTCAACTTGGCTTAACGACTGTAACGTTACTGACAACCGGGATCAACTGCTTAACGTGCATTCCGAATCACGGAAACGCTAGCAAATATAAATGCCACACAGCGGTGACCAGCCATAGCATAAACGATCATTGCTTAACGCGATGATCGTTTACAGAACACGGAGTAAGCGTGGCCGCTTTTTTTCTTGGCTGATATTTAAATTAAGAATGACTTGTTCTATAGATTCGATTTCAAAGATTTTGGTTACTTTCTTATTTTGAAATAAATAAATGTCTTATCTTCGCCTATTATATAATTTTATGGGACTACTTGCGTGATAAAATAGCCATTGTGATAATAATTGTTGTTATTTAGTATACATATCAGGGAGTGCCGTACGAATGTTATCTCTGTTTGTAAATTATTGGTGGTATTAAATCGGATTTTTGTTTTTATTAGTGTGTCGTAGCCAACATCCGCATACACAAAATCCACTATGTCCAATTTGGGCATGGACTTAGTGGATTTTGATCGTAGCAATGCAAATAAAATCTGACTATGGCAATGGCCTAAATAGAGCAGCTGTCAAACCTATTTAGTAATTTAGTCATTGCACTCACTGTCGATTTTGATCATGTCAATGAGGCTTTGGGGTACTATCTAATCTTTTTTGTCTCAATGCAGTATACGGGTGCGTTTACATTTCTAAGTTGTCTTATGCAGTACATACTTTAGACAATTGAAAAATGTTTAGCAACATGAACTACGTTTAGCCAAACTGAATACAAAACCATAGTAAATAATTTGTATATTTTGTAATATATTGTTGAAATAATTGTACTGTACTATATAGTGTTTGTAGGCGTATCTCAGAATCTCGAGACCAATTCAACCCTTTTAGAGTAACTATTTTAAAAGAAATCTTATTGAGAAAGGTTTTTAGAAACATTTATACCTATATTAACTTATTATACTTATATCCAGTGTTTTCAGCGATATCTTTATACACCTCAATGTGACTTTTCTTAGTATTAGTCCGTATAGTGTAGCTAATTCGATGTAAATAACATCTTATTTGTAATATAAATAGGATTGTAAACATTTAACATCAAAGTTCCCAATAATTTATTTAAATTATTTATTTATATAGCTGAATTTAGATTGGTAAGGATTGCTCAATCGTTTACGTGTCGTACTCGTGCGTGATGTTTGATTAGACTTCTAAGGTCCGTATTCCAGAATACTCAATACTCAATCGACGCTTGAGAGTACATTTTATAAGACAAAATCTAGCCTCAAGCGTTGATTGAGTATTGAGAAACGTTCTGGAATACGCACTTAAAAGCACCAGTCCACGTACCTACGTAACTGATACTCATGTTAGTTTTTAGTGTTAAACCAACTATTTTGTTGTCAAGTCATAGTGACACCTACCTCGATAGCTGACCGGTTCACTGTTTACCAGACCCCACTCGTTCTCATTGTTGGTTGTGCTCGCATTACGACAGCTAAACAATCGACTGTTTGAAAACTGGGACTTATCGACATCGCGCCCGTTGTGCAACAGTAACACATTTACATTATAGATAAGTTTTGAACTTTGGACATTTCATATATATATTAAACCTTATCGAAAATACTCTTGCAACGTTCTCACCGTTGTATTTTTTGTGACATGTAAGAAATAAATAACACCTACCTATTTCTTAAATTATAATGTCTAAAAAAGAAACTGTTTGCGACACTTGCTATTGTTTCCTGTAGAAGCTGCGAGAAATATTATTTATTTACCTATAATGCAAAGATTAAAAATACGTCTTCCCGTTAAAACAATACAGTGAATGTTATGCCGTCGCTATAACACTTCTGTACGTAACGATACATTTCGATAACAATTGCTGTTTAATAACTATAATAATATGCACCTATAGTTAATATACCTACAGCTATGTTACTATCAATTTGAAGATTTGTTTATAATATCAGTTTAAAAGTCTGTAGAATCGTAAGCTAACACACTTTACATCAATTTATTAAGATAAATATTGAAATTAAGATTTAGAGATCTACTATAAATAACTGGTCTTGAAATGTTTGTTAATGAGTATAACAAAAATAGTTCTCGCTATAGGAAGATACTGATACTTCGTGAATACAAGTATTTTATATGAATGTCTAATTGAAAACTGACAAAAATCAAGTGCTAAATAGATTTTGAATTCAAACAATTTTCTAGTCAATTGTGTTTGCCACACATAAATGTAGTAAGACATTAATTAGTTTGTTAGTACACAATAGCTGCGAATCGTGGTGAGGTGAAAGGAGGTGAATAGAATTTATAATTTATTAATCTTTATTTGATATTTTACATCATATTCTACATCTCGATATTTTACATCTGCTTCACGAAGTTCGCTGATTGTATCAATTAGGAGGGAACACATGAAAAAGAGTGCCCAGTCTCTATGGAACAGCATGATGAGATTAAGTAAAATGCAGCCAAAGAGCCAAAATTGTAATTATTCAGATATTGGCATTGTTAGGGCTTTAATTTAGTTCCTATTTTTAATAAGGATTAAGAGGCATAATGTTTAGGAAACCGTAATAAACAATCGCAAAGTTAATATAATTACAATTAAGTAGAGAAATTAAAATAAATTAAATACATATTTACTGTTCCATGTAAAATATACAACTTCGTAACAATAATGTCAGTAAGTTAAATAATAGGATAAAACTTCTTATCAAATTTATCGAAATTAAAAATAAAGCAAGGAAATATTTGGATACCATAAATAATAAGATGATTTTCCTCTGTAATATCTATTCACCTCTTTTACCGATTTAAAATCAAATTTGATTTATATTAATAAAAAGTGCCCAAGGGTCTTTTGGTTATAGAGACATTACAGGATATTACAAAAAGGACTATCCTCGGCTTTTAGTTTTTTATGCAAATAAATTGATAACATCTATGATCAAACCCGGTTAGTCAAGGTTATCACAGGGTAAGAAAGCACAATATAAAATACATAAAAAAAGTTACGTAATAATTCCAATTTATTATTATTATCATCAGTCATCATAAATTAATTTATTATTAGGCGAGGTGTTTTTATTTTAGAATGAAACTGTATCTGGTAGTGAAAGTAAGTGTTCCTAGATTGAATACAATTAAGTTAGAAGTTTTCCTATAAAGTGCAAAGTTTTTGTAAGAAGGGATGGATAACCACAGGACGTGCTGTTTTGGAACTAGTGTCTGGAATATTATTAAGCTTATATTAAATACGTATGACGGTGACAATTTTTGTAGCAAATTATGTAGGTTAGTTGTAAATGGGTTAGTACCGATGTAAAGTAGCTTAGAATTTAGCCAAACTGCATGCTTTAGGAACGCATACTCACTTCATAATGTAAAGTTAGTAAATCTTGCTGAAGCGACTGCGTGTCTCAAGTCTTCCAAAGAGATGCTATTGGTAGACTTTCTATACCAAATTGTCTTATTGCATTATTCTTAAAATATAAGTAAAACTTGTCTAAGTTAATATTCCACAGTCATAAGGTATTTTAATATTCCAATTAAGAATATTGAGTCGCATGAAAAAATAATAGATTTTTATTTCATGCAGTTTATTTAGTTAGCTGATGGCAATGTTGCATAGATGTATTAGGTAGGACGTATTAGAAAAAATACCTTCCGATGTAATTGTGTATTGTTAATTAATATATCCGGAATGTTCATGCTAGTGTTATTTGTATTGTCATGACAATCATTATAGCTATCTGTTGCAATTAGGCCCGCACAATATCAATCAAATAGATAACAAAAAAGGCAAATTTTTTGTTATCTATTTGATGTGTTAGGTAAATATTAAAACCAAAGTAGACATGTTAGTTTTGTTAGTTTCAAAATTATAAAGCATCTATAGGAAGTAAATTAAACGGTGATGAATCTGTACAATCTAGTAGCAAACTTGTCCTAAATTTATATTGTGATCAAACTCTACTTGTTCCATTACGCGAAATTTCCCTGTGAGGTGTAATAATCAAAGTCCACTTAGTCCACTTCACAAGATTAACGTGTCAGGGTGACAATTCTCAATTATGCGACTTGAAAGCGTAGACAGATAATTGAAATTTAATTTGTACGGCAAAACATGAGAAAAATATTTCCCCAGTAATTTTCGTCTACGTTTTCGAGTCGTATGGTCGAGAATCGGCGGACTGGGGTAATTTATACGTAACCACTTACCTAATATTAACCTGATTGAGTAATTTTAACTTTTCTGTACGGACCAAGTAGTTAAGATAGAGACAATGTTATTTAACCCCCTCAAACGAAATATAACAGTTACCCCAAAAAGGTCATTGCCGCTAATCCGAGACCCGACCTCGAGTTATTTTACAAAACAAATTTACTCTAAATTTCGGTTTGAGTATTTTTTTATATGAAAAACAATAAATTCAGTCGTGCATAAAAATGGCCCCATATCTAGCAGGCGTTTATCGCACTTATCTATAGACTGAACATATTGTGTGGGTGCTTGGTCGTACATTAATGTTCTGCAGAACGCTTTCTACGGGTACAGTCAGCGTCAATAATATACACTAACAGTTCAAAATTATCCTAGCAAAATAAACATTAAAAACTTAAATGTTGCAAATAACGAACAAAATATACGACCGCAGGCTGTTAAATCGAAATGATCTTTTGGAACGCCTCAGTGATGTAAGAAGTAGTGTAAGTATTATATTCATACATACATACATAAATATCATCACGCCTGTCTCCCATCGGGGTAGGCAGAGACTATGGCTTTCCACTTGCTACGATTCTGGCATACAACTTTCGCTTCGTCAACTTTCATATTTGTTTTCATACACGCTCGCCGATTAAGGGTACTCTTGACCTGGCCTTTTGTCAAAAGATCGTCAATTTGATCGGTATATGTACGTCGACGTCGACCCTTACCAGTTTGCCCATTTACTCTCACCGCATAAATTTTATATTCAGTTCGTAAAAATATTTTTTGTGTGGTCCGTAATTGTTTGTTTCGGAGTTTGTGTGTTTGTTATATATACCTATTACATATTTAATTAAAAAAATATATGTCTGCTTATAACTTTTTTAGATCCTATACCACAAGCTTATATTAGCTTAGATACTTTGGGCTAGACGGCGATGTGTAAAAAAATGTCCTACATTATTATTTATGTATTTCTGTAAATGAGATTTTCATATGTGCTAGGATGATTTTGAACTGAAAGGTCGTTTCTATATTATTAATGCTGACTGTACCTATCTTAGATACATGGTTAATAATACAGAAGAAATATGTTAGAGTACATTTTCGCTACTATATTCGTTACATGCAAAAATAACATGTCTGTTTCGGCACTATAAATTATGTTGAGCGATAGCTATAATAATTTACGCTAGTGTAAAAATCGTATTTTGTTGTCTGTATATTTTTGAATGTGATGTAAATTGTATTGTGGTAGGAGGTTAAAGTTATATAAATTCATCAGAATAGGTACATAGGTAGAAGTCTAAAGTGGATCGTGCACTGTCAATAAATACTTAATACTTTTTTAGACTCCATTCCAATCACCACGTGTTATTACTTGAACACCATTATCAATGACGGTGTGTGGTCGGCTTAAAAAATCCGATATTCAAGTAACTGAATGTGTAATTTTTCTATGAAATAACGTTATTTCATGAATGTTACCTTTGATATAAGAACCTGGTATAGTTTTGTAGAGGTTTTTAGGAACTCAGTACCTAAATAAAAGTTATACAAACATTAATGTCTGTTTTTAACACCACTTTAGTTTTTTTATCATTCACGCCTTTATTATTGTCCCACGTGACAGGTAGTGACTTAGTGAGCCGTGATGAAATAGACAGGCGCAGGTTGTAGTGACCTGCTGTTGAAATTTTTCAAGCCGCAGATTAGGCTTTCAAATTGGCTTACCGAGTGTCATATTACTGATAACCTATATCAACAGCTTCAAGTGCCTTCCGAAGCACGGAAACGCTGGTGAATAGTACTGCCACAAAGCGGTCACCCATCCGAGGATCAGCCATAGCTAAAATGCTTAACGCAATGATCGTTTACAGAACACTGAGATAGCGAAGCTACGAGCACTCCTACTTCTTCGTAGGTATATGTTAAAGATATTCTCTTTCCATCAGGCCAAGGATCATTAACATGTTCCTAGTTGTAGAGATGTATGGACTGTAGATCCATAGGTCGCTGGTTCAGATCCGGCTCAAAGGACCATAAATGTAGAGATGTTTCTTCACATTAGATGCTGATATGTTAGTTTGATAGGAGTACTTGATGATGATGATGATAAAAACAACTTGATTAGTTGAATGCTTTTATTGTACTGAATATATTTCAATGACAATGCTAAATCATACGATAGTGTCAGCTGATTTATGTTAATATTTATTTTCTAGCAAATTTTGCAATGTACAAATAGATTGTACACTAGTGTTAATCCAGGTGTCATAGAAAGTGCTTCCTAGCAATGAGCTTGCAATGATTCAACTTATAGGTATATTTATACCATGTCCACTATGTCAAGTCACAACCTTTGGGTCTGCCTTTACTACTGGAACGTGGCGGAAACGGCATGGTCACTTATTCAGGTGGTTTTCTTAAGACATTCTTAACCTTTAATTGCCGAGCTGGTGTCACCGTGACACCGCGCAAGTTAAAACAGGAATATTTTGACATCCAACAGAGTTATAAAAGTCTCTTTTTCAGTAGCTGCTTGTCTTGACTTGATCTTTAGTTTTTCGATGGTGAACACGAGGTACGTTCACAGGTGTGCCCGCAATCAGACCCCCGGTGTCACCATGACGTAAGGTCGGTGTTAATGTACTATTTTGTGATATACTTGACATATGCTTATTTTGTATATATTTTTTAAATGGCTGTAGTAAGTCCATCAGAAATCGGAAGTAATAGAAAAAGACAACTTAATTTGAATATACATATCGATCAAAATATTGTAGAGAGCTGGTTAGACGAAAAGTTGCAAGAATTTAGTGATTGTGATGATGAGTTGGTTGGCCTAGAATTTAACCTACTCAGCAAGCATGATACAGATACAGAGCAAGCTGAGGAAGTATATCTGTTGGATGAGTTGCAAAATCAACCGGAAATACATACAGAAACTTCAGGTGTTGGTGAGATATCGTCGCAAGACTCTTCTTAGAATCATAATTAATAAAAAAAAATCATATTATCATATTATGCGATCACTTCGAAAATTGTGCGGCGTAACTTTGGCCGACCGAATACGTAACGAAGTGCAGAACGAATGGCAGGTTTGAATGAAAGTGTCAGCGTTAAGCTGGAAAAGGGCGTGCTCTGTTGGTTTGGACACGTCCAACGAATGAGTGAGGAACGATTGACGAAGAATATATATTGTTCAAAAGTAGAGGGTAGAAGGAGTCAGGGTAGGCCGAGACTTACATATGAAGACCACGTGAGCAGATTGCTCAAAAACGGAAAGGTTAAAAGTACTCGGATACCCAGACGTGCGTGTATGAAGCGATTGATGAATCTCGAAGAAGCGAAAGAAGTATGCATGGATCGCGAAGCCTGGCGATCTGTCCTCTCTGACTACCCCGTCAGGGATACACCGTGAAGATAGTTAGTTTTTTTAGTTATATTATAGTGTACCCACAAAAATGCGCCAGAATTGAGCCTCAAATTATTAGATCTTTGAAATTTTGATTGTAACTTGATTAGACTTCGTTTTTATTCATTGTAAGAAGAAAAGTTAACCTGGTCAAAATATTTTGACTTAGTTTTTTTTTCCAAAGACTCGAAAACTATGTTCCTAAAATGTGGCATTTTTTTATTATTGCTTCTTATTAAAACTTTACAAAATTTAGTTTCATTGTTCTATGATTTCATCCCAATATTTATCGAGAAATCATTGAGAAAATATATGATTTTAACATATTTTTAATAAACGTTTGATTTAAAACGTCACTTCAAATAGCGTATCACCATGACCGTACCTCGGTAATTAAGTACTGAAAATGAGGGTCGGTAACTGAAGATTAAGACTAGCGAAGGCGACACTCTAGCACAACGTTTCCCAAAGTGGGCGATAACGCCCCCTTTTGGGCCTAAAGGGGGGCGGTAAGAGACCCAGAAAAAAATGGGGGCGTTGTGTAGGCTTCGGGGGGCGATTTGTAATTTCATCTAGCTAGGAAGCTAGGAGGACTCTAAGACACCGACAGAGCTCTCGACTCTCGGCTACAACTTGTGAACATCAACTAATATTAATGAAAATATTGCTCAAACTCGGTTTGATATTTCTCTCCGCGTAATTCATGTATCTGTCCTGTTTTATTCAATAAATAGAAGAAAAATCATGTCAATTGGTCGCTCCGTTTCGTAATAAAAGTAGACACAAACAAACAAATAAAAAGGCAATAGACACACTTTCGCATTTTAATAGTTATTAGTATTCCTAGATAGGTAATGTTCGTAGATAATAGACCGCGGGCAATCATGTTTTAACAAGTTTTTGTTAAATAACCCGATTTGTGCATTCCTGTATCAATCGGCTGATTCATAGAATACTTGTTCTTACTTGTTGAGTACAATTAAGCGTCGAATGAGATAAACAAGTTAATGCATGTTTGTCTTATTCCTGTCGGTGCGTGCTGCTTATGCAATCCTATATAAACAACGGAATATTTATTTTATTTTTATTTGCAGTTTTAATATATTAAATTCGGATTCATTGAAAATCCCACAAACCCTTCGTCCCAATCGTCGTCTCAGTGCCTTCTATGTCTAAAAACATATTCGAATGAAGCAATGAAGCCTTCAAGACTGCAAGATCATTTGAATAAAATGCATCCAGATAAGAAAGACAAGAATGTAGCCTATTTTCAAGACCTAGAGATGAAGCATAATACTCAGCCAAGTGTAGCAAAACTATTTTCGGCATCTGCTAAGTAAGATGACGACGGACTTCGAGCTTCGTACAATACCTATCTCTTTGTTAATTGCTCAAAAAGGCATACCACACAACATCGGAGAAGAGTTAATTTTGCCAGCAATAAAGGAGTAATAACTACTGTGCTTGATAAACCGGCCGCAGATATTATCCGAAAAATTCCTTTGAGTAATAATTCTGTGCAAAGACGAATTGATGAAATGGCTGAAAACATTGAAGGATCATTGTGCAATCATCTGAAGACTAGTCATTTCTCAATTCAGCTCGATGAGTCCACTTTACCTACTAATTAAGCATTGTTGCTGTCTTACGTGAGGTTTATTAAACATGAGAAAATATGTGAAGAACTATTGTTTGCTAGAAATTTAGAGACCGATACAAAAGGAGAAACCATATTCAATACATGATCATACGATGAGAAAGAGATTCCCTTGAAAAATATTATATCCGTTGCTACGGATGGCGCTCCGACTATGACAGGGTGCCTAAGGGTGATAAAGGCTTCATAAGTACTTAAAAAATAAAATTCCAGATGTACTTGCTGTACATTGCGTTATTCATAGACAACATTTGGTTGCTGGAAACTTAAGTAAACGACTATTTCAATCACTGCAATATGTCATCAAAGTAGTCAATAAAATCCGTACCAGCTCTTTAAATAATTTTGTATTGATGATGTAGCTCAATCCAATGATATGTGTTCAACGCGTGTTAGTTTTAAACAAATGTTAGCTCTTTAACTTATAGATTATTTCATCAACTTTGTGTTACTAATGACGAAGATTCCAACCGTTTGTTGCTTCATACTGAGGTTCGTTGGCTATCAAGAGGCAATTGTCTGACTCGATTTTACAACCTGTTTGACTCTGTGATAGAGTTCTTGGGAAGTAAAGATACAGAATTGCGCAACAAGCTCATTACATCAAAAAATGATATAGCTTACATGACAGACCTGTATAAATTGTTCAACGACATGAATCTCCAACTGCAAGGCGATGAACTAAATTTAATTAAAACAAAAAATGTTGTTGCTGCTTTCGCAGCCAAACTGCTTCTACACAAAAAGAATATGGGCAGACGTGAGTTTCACAATTTTTCGAGTTTATCAGTATCCTACAGTAACGACGACTTGTTTGCCTACTGCCAACATTTGGAAAACCTCCACATTGACTTCACCGAACGATACCAGGCCATTTTGAACTTGGAAATACCAGGCTGGGTGTTAGATCCGTTTTCAAATGTCAACATAGCAATAATATCACACAAAAGGAATTTTAGTGATGTCAGATACAAATTTAGTGCTGTTTATGATATCACCAAGTTTAGTTCAACATAATAACAGAATAGCATTTGGCAATCTCTTAATAAAAATAAGAAAATTTTAGAGAAATTTAGTTTAGTGGTCTCAACTGCAGAATTAGCACCTCTGTCTGAATACTACAAAGTTGCGTTTCAATAATCATTCTCATTGGCAGGTGTAGCCCGTAAGAGTGAACTTGAGACCTGAGCGTCGTTATGTACTACCTACTGTGCTCAGGTCTCAAGTTAACTCTTGCGGATTATAGTATAAGTCTATTTCGGAATGAATGTTTAATCTCCGCTAATATAGCTCACAACAATTAATTAATTTAATTTTAAGTTATAGTGGTTTTTAAGTAGGTGAAAAAATGGGGGCGCTAAAAATTTATTTAGTCTCAAAGTGGGCAGTAGACAAAATAAGTTTGGGAACCTCTGCTCTAGCAGCTTGTCCACAATATTGCGATTACAAAAGTTACCACGGATGCTACTGTGTGCAAATTACCCTTTATTAGCAGTTCCTGCCTATGCCGGCCATTAGCTGGCTACCCGTTTTGCAGCCGTCCAGAATAATAATAATTCAGGGAAAATAAAATACATGAAATTGTTAGCAAATTTTATGTATAGGTATTTTAGTTTAATTTGTTTTCCTGCTGTTTTAGGCTCCTCCAGTGTGACAACACCTATCTTTGATCATAGAGATGTGCTGATTAAAGGTAGGAGTAGTAATTTTAGTGCATAGTTCACAACACTGTTCATGAATTGAGAATTGCAAACGTAATTTACTTATTTTGAAAAATACACATTAATTAGCACAAAGTCAATGTTGAGGTGATGCAGAAATAGGTAAGTCAAGGAAGATGATCAAGGTTGATGTCAAGACAACCAAAATCTTCTTCATCTTAGCGTAATTCCAGTTCCTTCCTAATGCAACCTGGATTTGGAACTGGGGTCCACTTTATTAGCTGATAGGGGCAGGTATAGTATGGTTTTATTATTTTAGGCATTGCTGGGAGCGATTGCAGTCTGACTTTCCAAACCTGTAATGACACCTGCATACGTGATGAAGATAGGCCTGTGGCGACCAGCGCCACATAGCGAAGAACTATCAAATACTACATATTACTGAGAATTCTACATCGCGCTATAAGAGTTCTCGCACCGAAGAACGATATATACAATAGCCCAACGTCAAGCGTTGGGCCGCGGTCCGTAAGGCGTGATAATCTTGTCTGGTCGGAGAAAAATCCTTACCCGTTCCTCCACAGTTGTGACCCCGACGTGATTGGAAGCAACCTTCATGGAGCTTATTAGAACAGAAGCATCATCGCCACCATCGGGATATACCACTAGCCAGAAGCGACCGCTCAAGCCTGGTTACCTCTTCGGCCAATCTGGCGTCTGGACACAGCACACTACAACTACGCGCTCAATGTGAGAAGAGCACATCTCACCAGTGTACGCAGCACGCAACCACTATGCAGCAACCACCCCGACTCATTTGGGTGTTACTTCTCTGCGCAACGCAGCATTGCACTCAGCCTCGACTCACTGGATTCGCGGATTAGCGACTTACGTTCCGACTCACTGGGACTACACATCTGGGACTGGAACAATTCACAACAGATGAAGACACCCCTCATACTTAACATCGACCTCCAGTCTTGGAGGCCAGTCATGTGGCGACCAGGGCCACATTGCTAGGAGCTATCTAATACTACATCGATACTAAGAATCACCTACATCGCGCTATGAGAATTCTTGCGCTGATGAATGATATTATACAAAAGCACATTAACCGTGGGGCCAAAGGCACGACAGGCGTGATAACCTGTCCTGGTCGGACGTTCCTCCCTTTGTGTCAGAGGAACATCTCAACCCGTTCTTCTACAGGCCGAACCAATATTCCTGTGAAGCTGAATACTTACCACAAGACAAAACATTAAAAGTAAAAGAAAGCAATTGATTGAACGTTTATATTAGTACAAACACTACAATAGTTTTTTCATGTCAAGAATGCAGTGAATTATTGCCGTTTCCCAATCTAATCACATCTCATAACCATTAATTTAAGCCAAAAAGTCTATATCACAGAAACTAGTCAAAAGCAACTTTTTGAATGAAAAAGTTGTGTTCTTTGTGTGGTAATAACTGCATTGCACTGCATTCTTATCGCGAATGACCTATTCATAATAAATAGATAAAAATAATGGTAGACTAAAATTGTGATCTTAACTACCAAGTAGTATTTTGGATACATAATTATTGTGTGAGTAACAGTTATAAAAACCTTAACTATTATATTTTTGTTTACATTTTTGACACAGTTCTAATTCCTAAAATATCAAAACATTTCTCCATTATTGTGGCAGTGACTTCACATAGCATCAATCTAGAATAATTAATACTGACAATATTCCCGTCCTTATCTTTTTCAACACAGTAACATTTATCATAGAACTCTGTGAAAACTGAAGATATTTCATACAAGTATTCACACAAAGTATGTAAGAATAGATCACTGGCCACTTTGAGTATAACCTCTGGGAACCTAAGCAATACTTTACTCAGTTTCCATTCAGCATCATGAGTAAATTTGAAGCCGGTTTTATCAAACTCAGCCTTTATCTGTTCCTGTGAAACTTGTGCCGTTCTTGCTATAGATTTAATTCGTGTCAGGGCATATAATAGGTAGACTGCAGTGTTACCCTTGTCATCCAACATCTTATCAAATGAAAACACATAATCATTTAATCTATTATGTGACAGATCTGCATATTTAATACATCCATATGCAACAGCTTCTTGGGCCTGTTTTAGCTCTTCTGGGGACAAAACTTTATCTCGCCCCTTTTCATATAGTTTATCTAGTGATCGGGTTAAACCCTCATCAAGTAGTTCAATCAATTTTATTGTGTCACCTGACCTCGTTTTAAATTTCTTTTTATCTTCTCCTAATACTACACCAAAACCTACAAATTCAACTTTGTGGTCACCTTTCAGAATACCAGCTCTGCGAGCACATCCATCAATTAACACAAAATGATTTGCTTGACCATTGTCAACAACATAAATGAACCTGTCACCTTTTTCTTCTTCTACTCTGTTCTTAATAGTCGCCATGTCTGAGGTATCATAAGTGAACCCTCCATCAGATTTCACAACAGTTAATGGTATTAAACCATCTTTATTTCCTTCAGGACTTACCCACATGATCAATCTGCCTTCATCTTCTTCCAAAAATCCGCCATCTTTAAGCTGTTGAATCAGAACAGGCATTCTGTCATGGTAGAAAGATTCACCTCTATCAATAATTTCGATATCGAGACGTTGGTAAATTTTTTCAAACTCTTGTCGAGACACTTCACATATTAACTTCCAAGCAGCTATGTAATCTGGTTTATAAGACTGTAGCTCAACAACACATTGGTAAGCTCGTTTTTTAAACTGCTCATCTTCATCAAACCTGGTCTTTGATTCTTTGTAAAAAGCTTGCAAGTCAGCAATGGGAGGAGAAACAGTTTTGAAATTAGGGAATTTATCTTGTAAATGAGCTATCAACATTCCAAACTGTGTGCCCCAGTCTCCCAAGTGATTCAATCTAAGAACATCATGATTTAAGAATTCAAGCAAACGGCATATACTGTCTCCAATAATTGTTGACCGCAAATGTCCCACATGCATTTCTTTAGCAATATTTGGAGAGGAGAAGTCTACAATAACTCGTTGCCTTTTCACTGGGGGTGGCTTGATACCAGACCGCAATATGCAATTAAGAACATGTTCAACAAGAATTTTGTTAAGATAGATATTTAGAAATCCAGCTCCTGCAACTTCAATCTTTTCTATGAATGGTGAGGAAGGAGTTTTATTTAATATATTATTGGCCACTTCCCTAGGATTGGTTTTTATATTCTTAGATTTCAGTAGTTGTGAAATGGCCATGGCCGAGTTGCACTGATAGTCACCAAATTTAGGGTTGTTCCCAGAAAGACTGATTACCACTGGAGGATCCTCCAAATCGGAATATGCCGATCTAATACCAACTTCGAATACATTTTTAAGTTCATCCATAATACAGACGTTGCCATCTACTGAGCTTAAATCTGTAATAAGTGTGGGCAGTTCCTTCGGTTGCTCAGCTGGTCCTTTTGAACTACAGATTTCATTTTTTACGGCGTTTTGAAGGTGTTCTAGGCGATTTTTAAGTTTTTCATTATCGGATAATAGCTTGTTTAACCTGGGATCACCGATATAACTGAGATCACCTTTTGAGATCTTGGCAAGTTCTTCTTCGATTGCCGTTACTTCATTTTCGGCGCGCGCGGTGCGCTCCTCTATTTTTTTTTGTTCTTCGTCGGACATTTTAAAGTTTATTATCACTGTTTACACTTGAACTTTTATTGGATCCTACTAGACCAATTAAAAAATTCAAATACATTTAGGTTATCTGCCACCGCATCAACATGCGCAGACAGTGACAGACACAGACGAAGTTTTCTTAAATCTATGAAACAACACAGCACACATAAAATTTTTGTTATAGTGATGCTAATCGTTATGCTACTATCGACGGTACAAAATGCAGTAATATTACTGATGATTTGCAATACTATCGATACTATTAAACCTTGATAGTCGCTATGCCTGCCTCTGTGGCGCGGTGGGAGTGCATCCGACTGCTACTCAAGAGGTCGTGGGTTCGATTACCACCCAGGATAAAACTTTGTGTGTTGAACACGATGGTTTTTTCTGTGTCTGGGTGTTATTATGTATGTATTTAGAAACATATAAGTATTTTTATCAGTTATCTGGTTACCATCGTACAAGCTCTGCTTAGTTTGGAATCAGATGGCGTTGTGTGAGTTGTCCCAACGATATTTATATTTATGCTATACTAGAGATAGTATTACTATTTATATCCCTGATGACAGTACTAAACAAAGTTTAAAACTATCGATAGTTCAAAATAGGTTATGTGTTTTGTTATTATTTATTAATACCTATGCACGCAGAAAGAGTACGTATTCGTGGTTCGTTAAGGTATGCCACTGGTATGCCATTTCGTAAGACCATGGCCACGCGCAAAGAACGTCCGACTCGCCTGACTCACCTGTCAACTGAATGAAGGCTGAAGCACGATCAAAAGAACCGTGCAAGCGTTGCGTTAACATACATCACCCTTGCTTTACACTGAGCTCAGTGAGCCACTAATCAAACATTAATTACTTAATTTACTTACTAAAATAAATATACCTTTATATTGCATTGAAAATTTTCATACACTCACTCAATCATACACTAGAACTAAAAAAAACTAAACTCGGAATGCCTTTTTATGGCCTATTAACAAATTAATATTATTTCACGATACCAGCAGATCATTTTCAGATGCGTCTTCTCGCATTTCTTCAGGCATTATATTTACAAATTGTAGTTTTTATATTAGATTTGAATCGTATTTTTCTAAAAACTGCATATATCGGCTCAGTTGCGTTGCTTTAATTTTTTTTTTGGTGCCTAATTAAAAACTATTTATATATACTCTATAATTCAGAATCTAAGTTACTTTTTAAACAGATATTCGCATTTAATTCCTTTTTTTATTAATGAGTTTGAACACAAAAACCACACGTATCATTTTGAGATACACACATATATTGGGACTAATCCCACCCACATTCCGATTACTGTGACACCTGTAAACCAGGATCTACAGCAATGATCAAGACCACAAACGTTACACCGACCTTGATCTCGGTGAAATCCCAGGAGAATTTAGAATGTCTTGGAACCCACAACGAAATCAGAAGATAATTTGAGAAAGTTGGAAAAAGAACGTAACGCCTCTTCCGTCCTTTGCAAAGCGGGAGACCTGGAAAACAACTAGGTGGAAATCCTTTACAAAAAGAGAATCACCACGGTAATAGTACATTACGGGTCCTATGTAAACTATGTTTGATTCCAGTAATATGTTTGACAGAAGCGTTTAAAAGCACGAAAATTCACTCCTGATGCAGCGAGATCCGCTAAGTAAACTACTCCTGATGTTACTGGTAAACTGCTTAGCATATAATATCGCTCGTTTTGCCAAATGCTACACTCCCAAAGTATGTAATACACACATATAATGAAACATCTATCGATAGTCCAAAACTACCGATAGTATACAATAGCAAAATGGTCTGGGGCTACCATCAAAGTTTAACCCTATCGATACTATTACAAATCATCAATATTGTACTATCAATATTATCGATATTCCTATCTGATTTTCAAGGGCAATTATCCATAGTATAACTGTCGATATTTTAGCATCACTATTTTGTTTGACTCATAGTTTGACGCACAGCACAGCTCACATATTAGAACATTATACTGTAGCTAGAGTGAATGATGCAATACACGTTAATATTACTAATAGTACATAGTATTTTGAATTTAATAATCTTTTTATATCTAAAATATATATTATCTTCTAATCTTTAGTTTATAAAAGATAATAATAAATAATTTTACCTATGTACTTAAAACCTTTCAATCATTTTGTAATCTGTAATTTTTAAACCTATGCTTATTTAATAAATACAGCTGACCCTCGCGGCTTCACCCGTGTCAAAATTTGAATGCCGTGGCACCTAGTTAATCCTCATCATCATCATCATCCGAGCGTCTGTCACAGTTGCGTCTCGCGACGCCCGGGGTCCGCTTTCCTACATTTTCTCCTCCACTTCGCACGGTCGTCGGCATCACCTGTAGTGAGACCATTGGCACGCATGTCATCCCTTACGACATCAAGCCAGCACTTCTTGGGTCTTCCCCTCTTACCGGGACCAGGCGGGGCTGACATGGCCAGACATTTGTTAATCCTGTCGTTTATTAATGTTATTAATAATGTATCAAAATTACACCGATTTGTCGACATTTATGATCACTGCTCCGCTCTCATGGGTATTAGCATGCATAATTGAATTGATGATATATGGCCTTTTATAGCCTTCCTCGATATACGGGCTACTATACATAAATAATAATTTTCAATTTGTCCTGTAGTTCTTGAGATTATCGCGTTTAACCAAACAAACAAAAAAAACTTTTTTAAATTTGAACTTGTGCGCAGTAAGCACGGCCATCGAAACATATTGACGGCTCGGGGACTCCCCGATAAAATAAAATAAAGGTCATAAACATTTCGGTCCTTCTTTTGCATTAACAATTTACGATAACATTAAAGTTGTAAGTAAACTTATAAGTACATATGTAATTTACATAATATTTAAATAATTCTTACATATTTATTTTAAAAGGCAATATTATTAATCTATCACGCATTAAACTTGAAGGAGCAGCAGTGGCATACATATTGTATGCCCACTTTTCACATGTCTATTCCTGTCCCACGTAATAGGTGGTGAGCCCATTGCCGTGTTGAAATAGACAGGCGCAGGTTGTGGCTACCTGCTGTTGAAATTTTTTAAGTTGCCCATAAGGCCTTAACTTGACTTAACGACTGCCATGTTACTAGCAACCGGGACCAACGGCTTAACGTGTCTTCCGAAGCACGGAAACGCTCGCAAATGTAAATACCACAAAGTGGTCACCCATCCGAGGACCAGTCATAGTGAAAGTGGCTTAATGCAGTGATCGCGTGGAACTCTTTGCATGGAACGGAATCACAGAATATAGTACATAGGTCATAGGTACAGGAACTGCGAAACCATGACAACCAAGGTCAAACAAACAGCGGCAAAAATATGTTTCAAAAGAGGCAAGTGCAATTCAAGCTTTAAATTGGAAATAATAGTAATAAAAAGTTAAAATAATTTATTTATATAACCTAAAACCTTACATATTGTTATAATATTTTTAATTTAATCAATTTATTAACAGTGAGTGATATAATGAACTTACGAGCCTGCAGTTAATTATTTTCTATACATAGGAAGTCAAGCACTTAGGTATACTACGACAATCTCATGGCTCAAGGATGGCACATCAACAAAAAGGGCTCGAATATTCTAACAAAGACAGGGATCTTCCTTACTGGCTTGAAAACATTACCAAGTAAGTTAGATTTTTTCTATTGTTATGCAGAATGATTGATGAGCGCAGCTTTATAGAATTCACCCACTTCGTCGATATGTAAATTCCACAATGCACCCTTTTCTTTCGTGTCAAGGTTGGGCCAACGTCGGCTTTGTTAATCTTTTCTGTAAATTATAGTACCTACTTCGGTCGGCCCAAAGTGAGTTCATTTCTTTCAGGGAGATGAAAGAGACGCACATACTGCACACTAGTATTGAAGCGTCTCCTTCACTCGAAGAAGCAAAATTGACATTTGTAAACACCAAATCAGAGCTGCGAATGTAAGTTATCTATAAACTGCCTATTGAAATGAGTCTCTGCATCGACCGAAATAATAAATTGTTTAATACATTTCTATTTTAGATTAAATCGTAGAACATCTTTAGATACAAGTATGGAGTTTTTAATGAAACCACCTAGACCACCGGTAGCTCATTCAGCTGGGACTTTGCGACCGAATAAAGGTAGGTTATTAATTATATCTAACGTATTCAAAAAGATTACTTTTTTTTTGTACAAGGAGAGATCCGCTTACAGACTACCCACTGCTGGCTAGCAATGGGCTTGTGTGGGGGTCGCCCTGCACCTGATCGTGGTGGTACTGGGAATAGCCACTAAGACTCCTCGGCTACCTTTCTGCCCTAGTGGAGGTATTCAACAAGATACTACCTTAAACTTAAGTATTAGACCTTTGAGATCAAAGTATTAGTGAGTGGGTTATCTATCTTACGGGTAATTGGCTAACATGTTTCTGAGTGGCTGAGTGGGACATAAGTTTCAATGCCTCGGATGGACAGTGGAATTGTTGCTACGCGGCTGCTATTGTTTATTTCTGGAGTTCGAATCCCGAGACGTTTTTCCAAATGTCTACATATTATGTTCATCTGTAGTCTTGACTTGATCCCATTACACAAGCTTATACTTACGTAATTTGAGTTAGATGGCGCTTATGCAAAAATGTACCAAAATATTGGTTTTATTTATTTACTGGTGTTGCGTAATAAAAACGTAATCTCGATTATTTAGTCTAGTCAGCTCTTCTATAAAACGAAACCCGTTTTACTCGGTACGGAGCCGAGGTAAGAGGATAATCGAATCATCAATTCACTTATTGAAAATGGTAACACACAGAGGATTTGTGTTGTATTCTACCAAATTACTATAATACCTCATTTACACTCTCGCTCGAACCACGAGACGAGCTGCGAGACGAGCCGCGAGCCGGAGTGTAAATTTATATCGAGCTCGTGGCTCGTCGCGCAGCTCGTCTCGTGGCTCGTGCAAGAGTGTATATGGGGTATCACAAAGTGTTTCTAACATTAGGTGCGCCATTCTCTTTAAACTTTACAAATCGAATTTAAGTTTTTTTTTTCTTGCAAGCTCCTCAGTATCCTGGAGCTCACGGCCGTCACGTTATATATAAACAATAGTCAGTCATTTCGCTGCTACCCCTTCGGAGATAACGCGTGACTGATAAACTAAACAGTCAATCATTTCCAACTGTGTTAAAATCACCGTACCTACTCGTATACACTGCTTCGGATCAAAGTTCCGAATACAAAAGAAACTTTACGATAAGTTGAGATATTTGAACTATGTATTTACGTTATTTCTGGTTGAAGGCTATACGCAAAATGGACGAAGAACATACAAAGTGAGGGCAAAATTAGATCTGGGAGAATCGTCAAACGGATCTTCAAATGATTTCTTGTCAGATTTACTACCGCATTACGTAACTCCTCGGCACAGGCGGCTGAACAATGACGTAGATGATGATTTCCGGGACGTTATTATAGGTGAGTCTGTAGCTACACATACAGTAGCCATTGGGCTACCCCACAGAACATATAATAATAGGTACTTATTATTAAATGCTCTGTAGGCTACCCAGTACCCACATGTAAGGAATCTTGCTTGCTCTCGCTCCCGCCCTAATAGACAAGATAGTAATAAAACCGCGTGTCAAATTTAGTTCATTCGTCTGTACTAATTAATGTAATCAAGACACGCCTAGTTGTGTGAAATACTAGTTGACTTCGCCCGAGATATACTTCGAACTCCCGTTGCTCGCGCCTATTTAATCCCGTCGCTTGTAAATTCTACAATAATGCTTAAAAATTTGCCCGATTTGTCAACATTTACTACTACTCCGCTCTACAAGGTAGTAGCGTGGTGATATACATATAGCCAAAAATATCCTTCCTCGATAAATGGGCTATCTAACATAAAAAAATGTTTTTCAAATCCGACCAGTTCCTGAGATAAGCGCGTTCGACCAAACAAACAGACAAACTATTCAGCTTTATAATATTAAGTATAGATGCAGAGTAAGACGTCTCTAATAGAGGAATTCGATTGCGTCCGAGAGACTTCATTACAGTAGGTACTTTCAATCCAGGTGTAGATGCTTACTATTTTCTGTCCATCAGAGATTCCTAAATCAGAATGTGTGTCCTGAAGTGCTATGGCCCGAATATAGCACACAATTTAAATCAAACTTACTTTTATTCCAACCATTTGTTGTACTCGTAGTTCATCAATATTCAAAGAGGTGGTATTAGCTTTGATTAAATTTTTGAAATAAAATTGTAATTTATACCTACAAGATCAATTAATGTTTTTTTTTATCTTTTAGAAAGTAAAATTCGAAATAAGGTAACCGGGAAAGACGGTATAACAAATTTGCAACAAAACAATTCTTGGACAAAAAGGCCTGCTGTGAAAAATCCTACAAAGAAACCAGCCTCCCTCTGCACGGTTCCTGTGAAAAATACGTCCAAGGAGAAAGTCAAGAGCGAATTCGTCATACCCGAATTACCTTCAGGAAGACTACTGGAACTGAAAATCTTTTCCAACTGGGGAGATAAATATTTGGTTGGTTTAAATGGAATTGAGCTGTTTGACTCCAAAGGTGAAGCGGTTGTTGTTAAAAAGGTAAGCTTGATTATTCGGTCTATTGCTTTTCGGGATTCCGGATATAAAAAAAGCGCAAGTGTCTCTGGTGTTGCAAATATCCATAGGCTACGGTGACCACTTTCCATCCATATACTGTATATGCATATAGTGGTATAAAAAAAAATCACGAGGTAGAGCACGATTTGAATACTTGGCCGATTCGTGCGATTTTTTTCCACATTAAAGGGTAAGTAGGTATAGTGAGTGAGCATACCAATTGCGTTCAAAATTATTATTTTCAAATAGAACGTGTAAAACAAAACTTTAAAATTACTTATTTTTGTTACTCCTAAGGTGTGGACAGATTTAGATACTGGCGACCAAACAAAGCACGGACGAGCAGAGAATATAGTAGATGGCGTGGTCCGCACACGGGACGAACATCACACATGGACTGCGCCCATGGCTCGCGGAAATCCTATAGCACTGACTGTGCTTTTAGCGGGCTGTGTTCAACTTGCTTTGTTGAGGATATGGGTAAGTTGAAATGCATCTCACTAAAGTTAATTTATTATTAGCGCTCGTAGCTGCTAACTTGGGAGACCACAGATTAGGGTACTGTTAGCATTAGAGTCCGGCGATATTGCGACTGTATTTATGCTTCATCGCGTTCTGTCGACTTTGGCGTCCGTCCGAGAGCGTCCGGACGAAGCATACTGCATTGCGATTTCGCGACTTCCTGCGTTCCGGGTTGTCGGAGTTGCATGTTATACGACTCAATCGCCGCAATCGGAATGTTTAATATATGACCAAGCATTATAGCAACCAAACAAATAATGTGGCGCATTAAAATTAGAATTTCGGGATTCCCCTGACACTAGGTTAACGTTGCTAGCTCGCTCGAGTCAGACCGCATGCGACAGCGACGACAACACTTGATAAAAGATGATAAGAGTACTTCTTGATAATTAAAATCAGGGAATTCCCCGCCCGTTACTAGCTCACTTCACCAATGTTCCGCTACAAAAACATCCTGAATCCTAAAATAGATCCGCATAATTTTTATTTTTACCGAATTGAATCTTAAGTAAGTATTTATGGTATTTAGTTGTGTCTCACTGTATTTAATATTAAGTAAATTCAAAAACTACACTACACTAACTAACTAACACTCGGGCCAGGGTGCCTTTCAGGTTTCAGGTAGGTGGCCCGTGCAAATTTTCCAACATTGCCACACTATAGTTACGCCACTGCTTCTGGGAGAACTAGAAATTGTTTAAATCTATACCATACCTATCTTACACTTAAGTAGGTAGGTACATAGAAACTATTAGACTTAAGTTGGTACAATACAATTATACATACATATAACAGCTGCCGCAGTCTTTAGTAAAGACTTTTTACTGATCTTGGCTTAATAAATGAACTCAATTTTACTACAGAATTACAACAAGTCTCGTATTTATACGACACGCGGTGTCAGATTGGTTCAAATTAAACTGGACGACCAAACAATATTCCATGGAGAGATCGCAAGGTCTAGCGGTATGCTTAAGGGACCACTGTCCACATTCGGTGATGTAAGTGGTATTAATTGCATTAATTAGGTATGTAGATATTTATTTAGTTGACTAATTTGTTAACGTAGCTGTGAAGAAAAACATATTTTATCGTGGTCTTTGGTACGGTCAGCAACAGAAATAGATTAACACAACCGAAGTTACAGAGGTTTCATGTAGTATAGTAAAATATATAGATTCATGTCCATTTAGCGTTTTTTTTTATTAAAATCTCAAGTTTTTATAGAAATGATTATGGGAAGTATTAAATAAGAATATAGACCTAGATCAATACCAGAAGTACTTACATAAACTCAGGTAATCAGCTATCCAAGATTCTGTAGTTTTTTGAGTAATAGTGTAGGTTGTCATTTTTCAGACAATCCTCTTCACTAAAGATGCAACCATTCTAGATTCCATAATGCTCAATGATAAGAATTTTCAATCGTTATTGAAAGATAATGATCCTATGTTCGATTACTCGAATATAATTGAGAAGAGGCCGCCCACCGCGAATGACAGCAACCATAATATAAGTCCAACGGCATTATTGGAGGCGTTAGATATAGAAGAAAAGGAAGGAAAATACATCGCTAAAACAGTCAAACTTACTCTTATGTCCAACTGGGGGCAGGGAAATTTAATTGGACTTACAGGTGGGCATTACTGATCATTTTAGTTTAACAATATTAATGGTCATTACATACTTACTATTGTCTTAGTAGAAATGGGTACATAATAATTAGTTAAACGAGTTAAGTACCTGTAGAAATTCTTGGGGATGCCCCTTTTCGTGTGGCAAAAGGGGCATCGGCAAAAAAAACGAATTTCGTGTGGCAAAAGGGGCACCCCCGTCATTTTTAATCTTCATAGATAGTATGTAATCATAAAAAAATGATAATAAACAATTCTAGGTATTGAACTACTTTGCTACAATGAGGCGATATCTATTCATCGTGCGTATGCGTACACGGCTTTCATATCTGAAGATCAGGTACCTGAACCTAATCAGCTTATTGATTGCAAAAAATTGTTCAACGGGCGGTATATTACAACTAATTTCGAAGATATGTGGTGTACGAACTTTGAGATTGGAGAAAAATTCTTTCATATTGTTATGGAGCTGACAGAGCCAAAGGAGATAACCAGTAAGTTAATTAGGTATTATAATTACGTATACTACTTATTTATTTTGACTTTAGCAGGTACCTAAACAATAATGACCAGAAGAACTTGTTCAATAACTTGCTGTCTATTGTAAAAAGTTTATGAATTCTACAGGAACAAGTCTTTATCTGAAATTAATTACTGCATTCGATTCAGGACACCATAAATACGTGCATAGGCGATTTTGAAGATTCTGCCATTTCCGGTTTTGAAACGGGTTTCGCCTTAGAAGTCGTCTAACTTCTCCGCTATGACAGTGAAGGGCGCGTTACTTGTTTTTTATTTGTCTGTACCTTTAAAATGGGTTATTGTAAAAAACTGAATTTGAATTTGACTTAGAGTCCATTCAACTCTCTGGATAGCAATATATTTTCACATGGTTAATTTCTTCAAGGCATTCGCATTTGGAACTACAACGCAAACATGGAGTTGTCATACATTGGTGTCAAGCATGCACGAGTGAGCTTGGATGATGTGGCGTTACACTACAGGCCTTTGCTACTACGTCGAGCACCTGGAGATACATGTTATGACTACGTTCAGCAGATACAACTGCTAGCGATTGATGACAGGTCAGTTGTCTAAATAAAGTTTCTAGCTCACTTTATCACCAATACCAAAATCTAGCGCTAGTTAATGGAAGCTTAAACTTTGAAAAATTGTTGTACACGTTGCCATAAACTTATCAGAATGGTTTATTATTACAGGTTGGACGATGCAAAAGATTCAGATAGCTTCCGAATGGACTGCTTAGTGTACGGAACTAACTTAGACATGGGCGCTCCGACTGGGTTTGTACTGCAGCTGAACATTTTTTCTACTTGGGGTGATCCGTACTATGTGGGCTTGACTGGTGTTGAACTTTATGACCCACAAGGAAATATAATACCGTTGACAGAAACAAGTAAGTTATGAAAGTTATTTCTAAAACAGCAGGGATCGAAAAATTTACCTGTTTAATAGTGACGTAATGTCAGTTTTTTTGACAGACATTTACTCTGTCAGTTTGTAGTGGTTCTAGGATGAGTTGTTTTATTAAATATACAATACTGCTGCGATTGGGTTTTGCTCTATGATTGTCTGATTGAGAGAAGCTAATTATAGTGGGTTTGAATACTTGCTGATGCAAACTAAGCAGCGTCTTTGGATAAAAAAATAGCCGTTTGTAAAATTTAAGTTAAGCAAATATGATATGCGGCAGGTGTACTGGAGTCCACCAAAACCTTTTCGGCTCAAGACAGACCTCACCTGTACCTATGTGGTACACCTGTTGATCGACGGACAAGGCACCCGTAAGAGGCACTAGTCGCTTCAAACAATACCTAAAAAAATTAAATCATCGCCGAACCAAGCCTATAAAACTAACTGATTGTTTCAAATTTAAGTTGGTTAAAAGCGATAGCGAGAACGTAATAAACTAATAAAGGAGACGATTCGCCAGTAATAGTCTTTTCAAAATCGGTCCAGTCGTTTCAGAGATCAGCTGGTACGCAAAACTCCAAAAAATTCTCACTCTCTTAGAATATAATAGTAAACTGCTGGAGGTGAGATTTCTATGGAGCTGTGATGCCAACGCGACTGCGTGTCAAGCAGACAGTGTTGACAACGCGAATGCCGCACCTCTGGTGTTGCAATCGTTCATAGGCAACCGTGATAACTTTTAATCAGGTGGAGCGTATGCTTGTCTGCTACCTCAGGGGTATAAAAAATACAGATCGTAATTTAATTTCATGGCCTATGTATCGTACTGTGTCAATTTTATTTGTATTGATCCTTTTTGATCACAATGCCTACGCTGCAAAACTACTTTGAAGGATTACTCCTAAACAGCTATATGACAACTAAGCAAAATAACTAACATGATCAAAAAGGGTATTGATCTATACACTGATATATGCAGACGTGTGTGCACACCCCGCGAGCGTTAATGTACTGGACGCGTTGGCGGCGGACGTGCGGACTCCCGATAAGCTCATCGACGGACACAACGCTAGCGTCGGCGACGGCGCGCACTCCTGGCTCGCGCCCGTGCTGCCGCACACACTCAACAGGTACACACAAACACACGAACACTTGACACAAGCCTTACTGAATGCTATTGGATTTACACCTAGTTGCTTTCTTTACTTTGACTGCCTCTGTGGCGTGGTGGGAGTGTATCCGACTGCTACGCAAGAGGTCGTGGGTTCGATTCCCACCCAGGATAAAACTTTGTGTGATGAGTACGATGGTTTATTCTGTGTCCGGGTGTTATGTATCTATAATATGTCATCATCATCCGAGCGTCTGTCCCAGTTGCGTCTCGCGACGCCCGGGGTCCGCTTTCCTACATTTTCTCCTCCACTTCACACGGTCGTCGGCATCCCCTGTAGTGAGACCATTGGCACGCATGTCATCCCTTACGACGTGAAGCCAGCACTTCTTGGGTCTGCCGCTCTTACCGGGACCCGGCGGGGCTGACATGGCCAGACATTTGTTTCCTACGTAGCCCGGCGGTTGCCGCAAGACGTGACCATACCAACGAAGGCGACACTCTTGCAACTTGTCTGCAATGTCACGGACATAAAGGCTGCCACGGATGCGAGAGTTCCTCACGCGATCCATCCGTGTGACTCCACACATCCACCGCAGCATCTTCATTTCCGTAACACGCAGCTCCTGCTTGTGTCGCTCCAATATTGGCCATGTCTCACTGCCATGTAAAAGGACAGGTCTAATGATGGTTTTGTAGACCTGTCTCTTCAACCGGATCGGCATTTTAGGATCACAAATGACACCGGTCATCTCCCGCCATTTGGCCCACGCGGCAGCAATGCGTGACTTGACATCGCAATCGATGTCACTGGACGTGTGAAAAACAGATCCCAGGTATTTAACCTGGTCCGTCCGCTCGACCAAATCACCGCCAATGCGGACGGATCTGGGATCTGTCGAGTTTAGTGCCAAGTACTCGGTCTTCGCCACATTTCGTTTCAGACCGCCGTTCTCAAGCGTCTCCTTCGACACCTTCACACGTCGCACCAATCTGCTCCTGTCCGCGTCTGCCAGCGCAATATCGTCAGCATACATGAGCAACCATGGAGGCTGCTCATGCGAGTTCCTGATGCTGTCCGACAATTCGTCTAATATTACGCTGAACAGAAGCAGACTAAGGACCGAACCCTGGTGTACACCGACGGTGATGGAAGGATTTCGTGTCGCCAACAGCAGGCCGAACCATGGAGTCGGAGTCACAGTACATGTCCCGGATAGTGTCAATATAGACCTCGGGAACCCCTTTGGACCGCAGTGCCCACCAGATCATCGCGCGAGGAACACAGTCGAAGGCCTTCTGCATGTCTAGAAACATACAGACATACAGTGCAGAGGCATGTTCTTCGACCTGTATTTCTCTGCGACAACCCTCAGGGCAAAAACAGGGTCCGTGGTCCCATGACCAGGGCGAAACCCATATTGACACCCCGAGAGAGTACACTCCTGCCGGATCCGAGAGTCTATAATCCTCTCGAAGATCTTCATGGTGTGGTCATCACCTTTATACCGCGGTAGCGCCCGCACTCCTGCACTGACCCCTTACCTTTGAAGACTGGAGTAATAATACTCAGTCTCCATTGGTTTGGGATCTGCCCGCTGAGGAGTATGCGGTTAAAAAGGTTTACTAAGATGCCCACACCGCGAGGACCCATCGCCTTCCAGGCTTCGACTCCATCGGGTCCGACAGCTTTCCGATTCTTCATGCGGCGAAGCTCAGTCAGGACTTCTCCAGGCGTTACCGGTGGCACTAGTCACTGATTCGGAGGGTATCTATAATATGTATTTAGAAATATATAAGTATGTTTATCAGTTATCAGGTTACCATAGTACAAGCTCTGCTTAGTTTGAAATCAGATGGCGTTGTGTGAGTTGTCCCAACGATATTTATTATTTATTTATTTTATTTAGGTCTCCTGCTTTGCAAAGGAGGGAAGAGGCGTTACGCTCTTTTTCTACTTCCTCTTATAATTTTCTGATTAATTTCGTTGCGGGTTCGAACCAGTCCGAGACCACCAGGACTTTAATTGGTCGTGCTAATTAGTGTCTAGCATATAAGACCTTTTAGCCTTTTGCTACCACCTCACTAAATAGGCAACGGGTTCAAATTTCAACACGGCAATGGGCTCACCACCCGTTACGTGGGACAAAAATGCAAACGGCGAAATGTGGGCGTACAGCCTCTGCCTACCTCTTCGGGGATAAAGGCGTGACAATATGTATGTATTAATTTCGTTGCGGGTTCAAAGACATGCTAATTTATCTCCTGGGACTTTACCGAGATCGAGTGCGGTGTAATTTTTGTGGTCTAGGTCATTATTGTAGATCTTGGTTAACAGGAGTCACAGTAATAGGAATGCGGGTGGGATTAGTCCTAATAAAAAAAAGCCTTACTGAATTCAGGATCCAGTTTAAAATTATCACAAGAGATGAAATCGAACACCTGAAAGTGAAACCCTTCTTTTGGGTTCCGGAGAAACAATAATGAAAAAAGAATAAAATAGAAATTTACTTGTACATAATTTTAAAGCTAATTTACGAAATTAATGAAGGAAAAATGCTGGTCGATCCGACAGTATAATTTTACACTAGGATTTTACACTAGATTCTAGGGAATAGATAGTTTCTATCTATTCCCTAGAATCTGTAATTAGTACATTGAGATTTGATTTGATCAAGAAATTTTCTTGCTGACAGTACATGCAAAAGTCAAGTAACAAGTAGCCTGAAACCAAAGCAGATTCGGTTTTGAACATTGAGTTGTTCTTTTTTTTTTCCTAACAGTTAATTTGGTAATTATGGTACATAATGAGATATATAATTTCTTTTTCAAGGGTGTTTTTCGTATTCGACGTGCCGGTTTCCGTTTTTAGTATAAAAATATGGAACTACGGCAAGACCCCTACACGAGGAGTTAAAGAGTTTGGAGTAAGTTATTTTTACTCTGTATTTTCATATGTAATCATTGCATTTAAAGTTAAAACACTTTAAATTTAAATGAATTCGGAGATTAAGATTTTTTGATTGTATGAAAGTAAAGCGGTATAAAGACTTGGGATGCCCAGAGATCTATTAAATATTATGAGGAAATTCTATATTCAAACGATAGACTGCACTTAACAGCCATATATAAAGTCAACCCCAGGCTCCAAATTCAGGTAGTGTTTTTGGAAGCAGATAGAGAGTATATTATAAGATGAGGAGAAGAGATAGCTTTTAAATTAAAATTTTAAATTTTAAAAATGGGATCCATTTCACTTCGATTTTGCAACTTTTGTGTTAGGTTTTTAACAGCCAGGTCATGTGATTGACTGCCTGTTATTAACGTTTGAATGTCGCAATATATTCAAGTCACGTAGAATCCTACCGGGATATTGGTCATGGAAATGGCGAACGAATTGAATGAAATAAAAACTAACGAGAGGTACTTTGCCAATAATACATTATTATCAAATCATTAATTATGGTACCCAATAATACATTATTATTAAATCATTAATTATGGTATTAAAATCAGCATATCGCAAGCCATTGCTCGTCCTAATTTTTATATTGTCGTATGTAGGAAAGGCGTTTGCCGTAGGAAACTATACGTCTCGCCAGACGATTGGTATTGTTTTGTAGCGGGTTTTGTTCTCGTCTCTATAAACTCGTTCATTAGTCAAACATCACTACAGTGGTCGTAGATTGATCGAATGATTTCTCTCGCCGGTCTGCTGGTGGATATTTCTTATAGAAATAAGTGCCAGTGTACCTGTTTCGGCCTACTGTTAATATTATATTTTAACTAGTTGACGCCCGCGGCTTTGCTCGCGTAGAGAAGTTTTCCCGTTTCCCACAGGAATAAAAAGTAGCCTATGTGTTATTCTGATGTATAAGCTATATTATTGTAAAGTTTCATTAAAATCCATTCAGTTGTTTTTACGTGAAAGAGTAACAAACATCCATTCTTACAAACTTTCGCATTTATAATATTAGTAGGATGTGTACATGAACGAATAGATTACTTTCCTAAAACTAATCGGATGCATTTTAGGTGTTAATGGATGATCTGCTACTATATAATGGGACATGTGATTGTGCCAAAAGCGACGAACCTCTCACACCGATGTGGATTTGTTTGCAGAATTTCGACGTCGATAATCTAACGCCCATGTAAGTACAGTCGCCAAACTTGCCAATGTGGTCTCCAGTTACTCCAATTGTAGTCGTTTTAAATTGTTTTATGGAAATACGAGTTGGTGCCCGCGTGATGAAGTTTTCCGGTTCCCGTTTCCAAAAGGACTCGTTCTCTAGATAAAAAGTAGCCTATGTTCTATTCTTGTATTTGCTGTATTACTGTAAAGTTTCATGAAAATTCATGCAGTAAATTTTACGTGAATGTTAGAACAGGGGTTTGTGAAAGTGCCAAATATCCATCTACACATTCGTACAAACTTTCACATTTAATATCTTAGTAGGATGTATAATTTGTATATTTATTATTCTATATATTATGACATTTTATTTCCAGGTCATCAGATGTAAGTCAACGTACTACAACGAGCGGTTCGACTGGGTCTGCTGACCCGAATGCACGGCCGCATACTAGTGTCAATGATATACGAATATTCCATAAATATAGACATGAATAGAGTGGTATCGTGGAGGATCGTGAAGGACTAGCCTTGGTTATTAGGTATTTGAAGACCTAGTTTCTTCATAAAGATGGCTACGCGAGTGAGAGGTTCTGGTAGCCAAAAAATGAAACAAGAAAAGATTTAACCCATCTAGGGATACATTTAGTCTAAATATTGAAAAATAATCGATAAATAATTTAATATTTAATTTTGAATTAAGTTAGGACAGTAAAATATTCGATAAAAACTAGCGTGGAATAAAATGTACAGAGTTATTTCGAAATCGTACCTAAGATTGCATTAAAAGATAAAAACCAATTCTTGGTGCCATTCGGTACAAATGTTAAAGTTATTTACAAAACCATTAAACTATGAGAAGCAAGAATTGCGAATGATAGTTCGTAAAACTTTTAATGGCTTTGAACTAAACTAAAACTAACTATCTTCACGCTGTATCCCTGACGGGGTAGTCAGAGAGGACAGATCGCCAGGCTTCGCGATCCATGCATACTTCTTTCTTTTCTTCTTTAATGGCTTTGAAATGGGGAGAAACAAATGTCTTGTTAAATAAATTCGAGCTATACCAAATTTATCACTTATTATGTAGTCTAGGCAGCTGGAGATTTTTTAGGTCAACGATTAAAACTACAAAATGGAACAATGTTATTGTAACTGTTAGTAAAACAAACTAAATGCCCCATGTTTAGGATTGTAGTAAAAGTAACTGTTTAAGAAGTATGATGTACCTATTATGAAAAATTTTGTATAGCATAGCAGCACCGGATACACTATCGCGCGCAGTAGATAAATAAAAAAAAGAGAATAGAAATGTTCAGTAGAGGATTTATCTAAAAATAACGTAGAAGTAACGCACTTTATGAAAAAAAAAATTTGTTAACCGCCCAGTGGAATATTTTTACCACACATATACTGCGTAGTACGTTCATTGTAGACTGCACACCCGCCAAATATTTTTTATTATTTTACATTTTGTCCATTTGTACCTACTTGTTAGATCTCAATATAGTTATAAATAAAGCACTTATATAATACAAAATACTTTTCCTAAAATATTGATTCTGAATACACAACAATTATTTAAGTTTCTTTATAATAGAATTTTGGGGTTATAACTTTTTTGTAGACTGTACTCAAAGAAATCAAGATGGCGTATAATTTTGATATTTATGACCAACTTAATTAACTGTTTTGAGCTGTTTCTTTGGATAATGATGTATTTATCAGTAATATTTTCAGAAACGTATTTTGCAGTAATATATCATTGTTATAAAAATAGTAATGTTAAAACGCTTCAAACATCATATTAAGGTCAGAGGTTATAGGTACTTGAATGTAGACAAAAACTATAAATATATTACAGGCCCTATTACAAGTAACACTTGAGGGAAGATCTATAAGGCAAAAATTACCTAGGTCTGTGCACTAGCATCGTCTTGCTAAGTACTGACTTATAATACTGGAGTCTTCACCATAAGTCAAGCAGACAATTTACATTCCAATAGAAGTGACCTCATCTTAGCAATTTTATTTCAACAACTTTTTTATTAGAAAACGAACGTTATTATTACACATTATAAAATCTTAAAGCACTCGTGTGCGTAAAGAGTGGTTGGCGAACGGTTCGCACCTCTGAAAAAGGCTGTCTAAATACAGCTGAAACCGGTCGGTCTATTACTGGTTGTAAAAACGTGAGTAATCCTGTTTACTTTTTTATAAATTCAACATAACTGTACAGTGTCGGTCAGTGTTGTCACTCGTCATGTTATTAATGTTCTGTATTCAGAATATCCCTGACTAATGACAACATTAATTAATATCGCTTTGTAAGGTAGTAATAGCTCCCCAGTGCGAGCCTAGTAGACAGAAGTATGTAAATGGTTAAGGAATATTCGTTTCCGTCCAGTGTTTGTGAAGCCCAATGTGAAAGTCGTATTAAATTGCTGTAATTAGTTGGTGATGTTGTAACGCTGATTGGAATTTTTGTACTATAAATAAACATATTAAATGTCTCGTTTTTTATTACTCATTTCATCATTGCTCGAGCTCTAAGGTTGCATATAAATGTGACAAAAATTTGATCTGAATTTATTTTTTTGGCTACTTTATAGTTACATTGTCTGATGAATCCCTTTAGGGTTCGTTTACCAATGACAGGGTGGAACGTGAAATGACCAATCACTTCATGTTTTAGATGTCAGACAGTGCCTAAATTCACTCCACGTAAATGGAAACGCACCATAAAACGCCAGATGACAAATCTTTTACAGGCGCCTACGCGGTGAGAGTTATTGACAGGTGCCCAAATCTCAAAAGACTGAAAGTCGTATGATCGGGAATTGGGGCCCCAGGTGTATTTTTGAACAATAGATTTTTACATAGGAAAGTTTCAGTAATGTACCTGAACGCACCTTTAAATACCAGATCGTCTGGCTTTAGCATTAGCTGCTGTTCGTTACAATACACCTGTCTCTTAATCTCTCGATTTTTATCAGTCACGCCTTTATCCCCGAAGGGGTGGCAGAAGCATACTATACGCCCTAATTTTACCCTCATGTGCAATTTGACCCACTTAACGCGTAGTGAGCTCATTGCCGTGTGGAAATGGACAAGCGCAGGTTGTAGAAAACTGTTGTCGAAAAATTTTCAAGTCGCCCAAGGTCTTCAACTTAACAACTGCCATGTTACTGGCAACCGGGACCAACGGCTTGACGTGCCTGTCAAAGTATAGAAATGCTCGTGAATAAAAATACCACAAAGTGGTCAATCATCCGATGAGCAGCCATGCGAAAGTTGCTTAACGCAGTGATTATAATCTGAAATTAGGTCCAAAACATACAGTAAAACAATTTGTTCATTTTAACATTAATTTATTCAAGTACTACAATCACAGTTTATTTCATTGCACACAGCAACTATACAGGGTGGTCAGTATGGGGATGCCTACATTGCAGTACTTTGGAAGACTCAATGATACCAACCCAGTTCGTTCTTAGTCTCTAATATTAATTTTTACTGTGGAGGATATATTTTCCAGAAAATAATTAGATAATATTTAAGGTTTTTAGGTAAGAAATGGAATAGCCGAATTGTGTTAGACTTTTAACGGTTTATTGGCTGTAGTCTACTCAGGTTTAGATATAGTGCGCAGATAAACAATGATAATTTCCCTTGGGAGCATAATGTACGGACAGCTCCAAAGAAATCTCACCCCCTTCGAATGTGAATGTAGAGTACCCGGGGGTGAGATTTCTCTGGGGCTGACTGAACAATACGCAAAATGTGCACGACACGCAAAATCAGCAAAACGCAAAATGTACAATACGCAGAATGAGCACCACACGCAAAATGAGCAAAACGCAAAATGTGCAAAATGCACAGTTCCAATTCACAACAAATTTTTATCTTATCACCTTACAATCTATAGTCTGATTGTAACTATGGCTGTACTCATAAATTTATAATAAAGTGGAAAAAGACAATTCGATTCAAGACGGGGACCCCCGTCTTCCCGTCTTGAAAAGAATTGTCTTTTTCCACTTTATTATAAATTTATGAGAAATTTTGCATAATAATTGCTTTAAAAATTTATCCATATGGCTGTACTCTTACATGGCATATTTATTTACTTAACGGAATCTTAAAGAAAATACTGTTTTGTTACACCGCCATCTAGAACATAATCCAAATCCATCGATACCCCATACTGATCCTTTTTAGCGTTACAACCTGTATAACATTTCATTCCTGCAACATTTGATTCACTACTACTTAAAATTTAATATACTAAAGTATAAGCTTTGTTTAAAAGGTAGTTTTACTCTACAAGAGTAAGCTATATTTATTCTTCACTGAAAAAAAAAACACGGGTTTGAATACAAATAGAAGGAATTATTTAGATTTTCGCATTATGCTAGGTTCATTAGATTGTGTTGAGGCGTGAGGGTACTGCAGAATTCACATTAATGTGTTATGTTGTGGTGCGGCGCCTTCTGTTACTCTCTCGTCATAATAAAAAAAAAAACAATACCTTTATGGCGCGACATACCCCGACACAACAATATGAACCAAACTATACAAGAATGCTTGAATCTCACACAAACCGCTAGTTATTGTGACGACACACAGTAAAAGTATTAATAATTAATTCTATGGAACAAATAATGTATACAAACCTTAGCAAGTTAATGGCAGTAACATTTAATACAAAACTACAAAAGACATTCAACAATCATCACACGTTTACTTCAGTCTATCGCACGTCGCGGCTCATAATATCATTGGTATTAAGTATACCTAATCCACAGACGTTATTGAGTTCATTATAATTAATAAAAATAAGTTCTTAAAAATAATGTATTAAGTCATTGAAAAGGTTAAACCTGTGCCCAATTGCGCTTCCATAATCAGGTTCAAAACACCAAATACAAAAATGTGCCAGATAAAGTTAAAATGTTTCGGAAACACGCCAGTTTTACTTCGGACTCATTTCTTATACTAAACTAACGGCTATTCACATATTTGTATGGCCCTCTGGACGAAGTTCTGACTTACGTCACTTTAACAAGCTAAAGATTTAAAAATAAATTGCTCAACTAAGGTCAATACTAATCCACGGCATTGGGTAATAAAGTTTTGTGACAGTACTACACTTCTGATGACATTTGCGCAGTAGAGGATTTGGATCCGAGATTTGTGAATTGCGCTACTGAAGTGAATTTAATAATTTATCTATTAAGATTGTCAATTTTAAAACTAAATTCGAGTCTTTGTAATTCACAAATCACTTTTAATTTCATTCATATCATGTATTGGAATACTTGATAAACAGTAATATCAATATCAGTGACCCCTAAATTGATCTTCATAGGTTTTAGGAAGTCTTAATCAAAGTAAGAATGATAGTATGGTGTAACAAAATTTTAAAATAGATCATTAGAACTCGAATTCCAATTATACCTGTTACCGCTTTCGAGATAAGCTAAATATTCACATCGGTTAGGAGTCGAACCTGTGACCCTAAATAGCATGTTCGATACCTTATTACAAGGCTACCGTTCGCTCAATAGTTGTAGCATTACATAAATGTAGAACATATAATAGGAATGACAACTTTTTAAGGAATTGTGCGTAATATGAAAAAACCCTTACAAACTTCAGTAATATTCACACTTTCATAACCATATTCCGAAGGACTTACACTTCAAAAGGCGTACAGTACTGTCGTGAAAATTAAATTAATCCAGTCTAATCACATAGAAATATATAAAATATTGGTCTAAAGGCACCTCGGTATGATTTAACTGAAGAAGTAGATAGAATCGAGGACACTGTTTAGGTCGAAGTCCCCTTTGCTCGGCACCTTTTGTAGTAAACTATTGACTCGTTTCTTGTTGGCTGCACCTACGCTCCCTTCTTCCAGTTCACTGGAATTTAAGAAATAAAATGACTTGCGGGATTTGATGATGGAGATGTTTTTCAAATAATAAAGTTGCCTTAACTCACCTTTGGTCATAGCTGTATCTCTTCACCATGAACTGTGACAAATCCTCTAGTATTGGTTGTGAATGTAGAGCGACGAATTGCTCGCGACAAATCTATAAAGATAATATGTTTATGTTGATATATTTTTGTTTGTATTTTTAGTCAATACGGAATATCGATGATCAAAGATTGCCACTGACCACAAACATAGAAGACGGTTAAAAAATTTCGAAAAAAATACTTAAAGGAGAAATCATTTATTACGGAGGAATTATGTCGATGCATTTGGGCGCGAACACGATACATGTCGCACGATTGCATTCGTAGTTCGAAAACGTGCATGAGAATAGGATAGCTGTGATATGTCGCAGTGACAAAGCAATTTTTTTTGTTACTCCCAAATCTTCATAGGAAGCAAGTAAAGTTTCCATCGCTTTACTGGTACAGGGACATAGAACTTAGGACTGTGCTTGACGAATACTAAGCAATTTTAAATACTAATGACGAGGCTGTATGGACGAAGTTCTTTGCCTACCTAAGATTAGTTCAATTATTAAACACAACAAATACTCGCAGTGCAGCCCCGTCAGCGTCCTCTCCAACTTCGTCCAGCGAGTGGATGAAGTTGGAGAGTGGTATAGGATGTGTTTGTACCTTGTTCATGAGGTCGACGGTGTGCGGGTGCGTCCAGAAGCAGTCGTGCACCGACACGAAGGTGAGCGGGCGCGCCTCGCAGTGCAGCCCCGTCAGCATCATGTGCGACGAGTCCAGCGAGTGGATGAAGTTGGGCGGGAACGCGTTGCGCTGCTTCATTGTACATGGCCGTCTGCGCAAAACACATACACTTTCGTACTGCCTACAAATTCGTGACTAAAAAGCCCAAAAAAAACACTACAGGTTCCTGTACCAGACGGTGGGAGGGGCTGGAAAATTTCGCCGCGAATGATAGAACTGAAAGTATCCTTTACTGACAACACAAAAGGCGGTCAAGAACACCGTGCCGCCGCCGGTCCTATATTGTTGGCTGAGTTTTATAAGTTAGTTTGTGAACATGCTCAAAAGAGGGCGTTGTACAGTCGACTTAAATCTCGCTGTTGTTTGTTTACGTAAGCAACAGTCATACTCACATCAGTCAATAAATAGATGATTCGACTTAAATTTTATATATCCCTCTATCTATAGCCAGTTACGTTGTACTTTCAATACAATCAAGAATTGACTTATTCTAGTGTTTTATACAAAACCAGCGTCATTACTCGTCAGACCTCGTTTAATTGTAAATACACAAAGAGCGTTATATACATAATACACATAAATCATAAATGCCATCGGAGGCGTTGTACAAATTTCGTTATGGAAGGTCATAGCGAAATTTGCGTAACGCAGTTAATCGTTTAAAAAACCATGAATAAGCGCGGCTACGAGCGCTTCATCTCTAAAAGCTACGAAAACTTGTGTATATAATCTAAGAATTGTTTATAGGAATTTTTTTTGCAATATACAATTCCTAGGTTGTAAATCTAGCGTGAAGATGGTCAGTTAGTTAGTTAGTGTATAGGTACTGACTGGTGCAGGTCCAGTGCGGGCCGCGCGTGGGTGATGGTAGGGGCGGCGCGGCGGTAGTAGGGCTGTACCACGGGCAGACCCAGCGGAGTCACCCACTCTACACTTTCACCTGCCACGCCTGATATCAGTCTGATAAAAAAAGATAAACATTTATAGAATAATAACTTTCGTGAGCGTTGTTCATTATTACTAAGTAAACGGTTGTACTCATGTGTATATTTCGGGATCGCCCGACTAGTTTCGGACCTAACGGAGGTCCTTTTTCAAGAAAAGCGATTGTGCGTTAACAACATAGCAAGTATCATATCTACGACTCGGGACGAGGCACTGCACTAGGCGCATACACTGTCACAGCGTGCCCTTCGCCAGAGAGGTCGCTGGCAACGCAGTACCAGCGCAGCTTCCGACGTGGCTTTACGCTTCTCTTGAAAAGGACCTCCGTTAGGTCCGAAACTAGTCGGGCGATCCCGAAATATACACGGGAGTACAACCGTTTACTTAGTAATGATAAACATTTTTATTTAGAAACCAAACCAATAAACTGGTGGTCACTTAAAAATATTAAATTTATCTTTAGTTCTAGTGTATGACATTTTGTAAGCGTCATTAAACTGGTCTATGCAAAATAAAGACATTTTTTAAGCAATAAATAAATATTATATAATTTTTTTTACGCAGCTAGCTCAAAGTTATCTTATATAAACTCGAATTGAACTTGAATGGGATCTGGACGACTGATAAACATATCATATTTCTAGTAATCATATATGAATGTATATTATACATTGGTGTAAGGGCCCCAACCGAGCTCACCTGCCGACTAACTGAACGAGACAACGACGCAGGCACCTTTACGCAAATTCCATTGAAAAAATTCTACCACGTTAATGGGAACTTGAATGAATATGCTGCTATCTACAAGGATAATTTACTTCCGTTGAATGAAGAAGATTCAATGTACTTGAAAATGGTCACTTTTGAAGAAAAATGTAATACATAATGGAAGATCAATAAATTTTGCTGTTGGCAATCGCGTTACCGTGCGTAGCCAGAATTTAAAAAAATAAAACAAACAATAGCAGCAACTATTGCACGATTAAAATTTTATCGTGTGGAAATCCCCACGGATGTCATGCCGGACTCGAACAGACTAAAACCACATGGTCCCTACCCTAACTATATGTCTATAGCCGGACACCCTGCGATAGCCCTAATTCTTCAGTGGAGAATAGGAACTTAATTTTAGATTTAGGCCTAGTTCGCTTACTGCTTTAATATATGTGCTTATATTTTATTTATTAGGAAAGAAATGTCCACCTATATCCACGGCTGGTGTAATTCCGGTCGAAACGTCGGGAAGTATAAGGTAGATTTTATATCTAATAATATATGCCGCGAATAAGACGCGAAATATCATAAATATGAGTGAAAATCGCGAAAGTTTAAAAACATTAAAAGAAAGAAAACTCTATAGATATTTATTTACGTTGTGTACATTTAGATGACCACAATTTGAATGTGTAAAGTAATGCTCACTTGGCACATTCCGTGAACCAGTCCTGAATAAGCTTGGTGGACGAGAACATCTCCCGCAGACTGTCGAACGTCTTCGCTGTGAGATATTGCGAGCACGACCACACGTGCTCCTTCGGGAACTCTTCAATGTCTGGAGGAAAAATATAACTTTTTTACTACTAAGCTGGTAGCAATCCATCCACCTGACCGGAAGTCATCACCATATCTTATGAATGTTGGCAATCCCATAGATGAGATATACGCGTGTTGCCAACATTATTTTTTTATGTGGGTAGTTATCAAGTGACATTTTAAAATTTTAGCTCCTGTTTAATTTATAAAATAAAAATATAAAACTTACATTTATTTAAGTTTGAATTAGATGAATGACATACTGATTTAATTCATCTACCAGCTGGGTGTTATTTTCCACTCTTTATATCCAAGGTGAGAAACTTTCAACTATTGCACTACACACTTGCTCACTACATCTATCTTCACCAATATGGAGGCAATGAAGGACTCGTTTACTTCCATCATGACTGGTCTTGAGGAGCGGATGGCGCAATTTGAGGCAGAGCTTCAAAAGAATGTAAAAAATCCTGGCAGTGCACCAACTATTGCTTCTTTGTCATCAGACTTTGCTTCCTTCGAGGGTTTTGTAGTCAGTGCCTTGGCTGCATTCCGCCAGCAAATGGCACTTCTGGCCCATCAGGTGGACAATCTTGAACAGCGTAGTCGTCAGAAGATTCTACTGCCTCATGGTGTTCCAGAACAGAATGCTGAGGAGACCTCGCAGGCTTTTGTGAATGCTGTCAAGGTTCACTTAAAGCTCGAGCACTTCACAGTAGATGATATTCGGCGTTGCCATAGGATGACTATATGGATAGACTCTCTCCGAATTTATGACTCGGACAAGGCATGAAGTCTCCATGTTAGCACGGGAGCGTTTTGGCATCTCAAAGTGATGGACAAGAGAGGGTCATGTATATGTTCTTGACCCCGATGGATTGCGGCATCGTGTGTCTACTCATGCCCAGTTGAGTCAACTGGATTGGGATGCACAGAAGACGGTCCCGGCTGCAAAATTTACATCTAAGTCGAGACGAGTAGTGAGTAAGAAGTAGATTAGATAATTACATTGCTTCTTTATATCACGGCCAGGTATACCTTTTGTACTTTTTCTTATTATACTTCTTATTATTAAATTCTACACATTAAACTATAAACAATAACTATAATAAGTTACCAAGCTACCCTATAAAACTAAAAAAAATGTTTTGTTGATATTGTTTGTTGGTGCTTGGTAGTGTGACACTGACAGTGACAATTTGCATTTTTTTTTCTATTTGTTTTATGTTTGTCTTTATTTTTTTATTAGAAAATAAACCTGGCTGTGATTAAAACTATTGTTTTTCTAAAATTCTTATCAAATAAGATGAAATTCTTACTTATTATAACACACAGCTGGCGGGTGGACACTATATTTAATTTTAGAAGCTACACTTGCATTAAAGGGTGACTCTAATTGGTTCCTTCATTTCTATTAGTTATACATACTTATATTATTTTATATAACTAACTATCTTCACGCTGTATCCCTGACGGGGTAGTCAGAGAGGACAGATCGCCAGGCTTCGCGATCCATACATACTTCTTTCGCTTCTTCGAGATTCATCAATCACTTCATACACGAACGTCTGGGTATCCGAGTGCTTTTGACCTTTCCGTTTTTGAGCAATCTGCTCACGTGGTCTTCATATGTAAGTCTCGGCCTAACCTGACTCCTTCTACCCTCTACTTTTGAACAATATATATTCTTCGTCAATCGTTCCTCACTCATTCGTTGGACGTGTCCAAACCAACGGAGCACGCCCTTTTCCAGCTTAACGCTGACACTTTCATTCAAACCTGCCATATTACGTATCACTTCGTTACGTATTCGGTCGGCCAAGGTAACGCCGCACAATTTTCGAAGTGATCGCATCTCCACAGCATTCAATTTACTTTTATGCATCTGCTGACATACCCAGGTTTCACTACCGTAAAGCAAAGCTGGCACTAGCACTGCGTTATGAATCGCCATGCGTGCTTCTTTTACGATGCTTTGTCGCTTTACTAACTGGGACAAAGCACCGTTAACTTTGTTTCCGGCAGCTACTCGCCGTTCTACATCCGAATCACATCTTCCATCCGCGCTAAACATACTCCCTAAATACACAATTTCATTCACTTGCTCTAGACATTCCTGGTTTACCCTAATCTCGCATTTAGTTCTTACGTCACCTCTTTCAAATACTAGAACCTTAGTTTATGTTGCATTCAAGCGAAGACCCTTACTTTCACACTCCTCTTTCATATTAGTGACTAATGTCTGAAGGTCGGCTTCTGATGAGGCCATGAGCACCGCATCATCAGCGTACAGCAGACAGTTTACTGTAAAGTCACCCAAATTCACACCCATATTAAAATCTTTCAACTTCTGCAGGCAACTGTCCAGATACACTATGAACAGCCAGGCGGACATGACACATCCCTGTTTGACGCCTGTACAGACATCAAAAAGAGGTGACACACCCCCCCCCTCCTCGCACGCAAGCCTTACAGTCCCTATAAAGCGACTGTATTGCCCGCAGTAGCGAGCCGTCCACACCATATCCGGGCAGCAAGTCCAATATATATATACTTACCATTATTTATATTTATATATATAGTTTTCAGTTATATTAATTTTAAAATTCAAATGTTAAATTACAGTGACAGTGATGAAAGTTTTCGGTCAATCAGCAGTCTAAATGACAGTTTAACAAGTATGCCGTCATTGGCGGAAACTCTTCAAGCGCACTTCGCCGACGTACCCAAGAATTTTAATGTAGTCCATATTAATGCACAAAGTATTCCATGTCATTTCCCAGATATGTTGACTACATTTGATTGCAAAGATATACATGCTTATCTTATTTCAGAGTCATTTCTAAAGCCTTTTCTCCTGTCAACCTCTTATGCTCTTCCTGGGTTTAACCTTATCAGGAATGATCGCGTGGATGGACGGATGTGGTGGCGTGGCTATTTATTTACGCAATAGTATTCCTTTTCGTACCATAGACATGTCATCGCAGCCTCCTCCTTCAAACGCTGGTGAGCATTTGTTTCTCGAGGTAGAACTCTCGCACACGAAGCTACTGCTTGGTGTGTACTACTGTCCATCGCTTACTATTGACTTTTTCCAATCTTTTGAAAATCTTCTAGAACGTCTTTGGCCAACTTATAGTCATACTATCGTAATGGGAGATTTTAATACATGCCCAGTGAAACAAGATACTCGCTCTTCTATCTTTCTTAGTACTATAGAATCTTGCAATTTATCTGTCTTACCTTCTAATACCATGTGCCCAACTGTGCTCCATCACTCCTTGATCAAATACTTGTCTCATCCATCGATCTAGTGGCTAAGCATGGGCAGTATCCTGCTGATGCATTTTCGTATCATGACTTACTCTTTCTATCCTATAAACTTCGTCCTCCTAAACAACGATCCAAAATTCTCATGCAACGCAATTTTAGAGGTATGAATCTTGATCAACTGCGCGTTGATGCCGATAATAATATTTATTGGGGCCCGCTTCTGGACATGGAATCTATTGACTGCAAGGTTAGTGCATTCAATAACAAGCTTACTCAACTGTCCGACAAGCATGCACCTATCCGTGCTGTGAGAGTGAGGCATTTGCCTAAACCATGGCTCACAAATGATATTAAGGCTTTACTGGTGAGGAAGGCGGCAGCTAAATGTAGATACAAAACTCGCCCTACTAATAGTAATCATGAAAAATATATCGCAATACGAAATCTCTGCAGTAAGGTGTGTAGAAAAGCACAACGACAACATATTCATAATTCAATCGAAAACGGCGATTCTTCAAAGATATGGAAGTTTCTTAAAACCCTAGGAGTTGGAAAGGCACAACATGATTCTTTTCATACGCAAATTGATATTGAGTTGCTAAATCAACATTTCACATCTTTGTCTAAATTTGATCAGACCAATAAAGATATTGCGTCTTTCACTTTCAACGCTTCCAACTACTAACTATCTACCGTTCTCATATAATCAATTATCTGATTGTGATGTTAAGAGATGTATATTGTCGGTAAACTCAAATGCTGTGGGCAGTGATAGCATAAGTCGAAACATGATACTGCCGATCCTGGACCAAATCCTCCCTATAATTAGCCATTTACTGAATTATTCCCTTTCTTGTAGCGTGTTCCCCTAAGTTTGGAAAGAGGCCCATATGATACCATTGCCTAAAAAATCTAATGCTAATTCCTTGTCCGAATATCGTCCCATCTCTATTTTACCTTTCTTGTCCAAAATCTTAGAACGGCTCATTCATACTCAGATAAGCTCATATCTTACCAGAAATGATCTAAATCCTTACCAATCAGGCTTTCGTCCTGGCCACAGCACGGTCACTGCATTGACCAAGATTATTGATGATATTAGGCTGGGAATGGAGAATGGAAATCTCACTGTACTCTGCTTACTCGATTTTAGCAATGCCTTTAACACTGTTGATTTCGATCTCCTTCTCAGCATTCTATGCTCTATTAATATATCTCCAACAGTAATTGATTGGTTTCGTAGTTACCTGTTTGGGCGCCGGCAGCGTATTCATCTCGAAGACACCTTCGTCGTGGTCTAATACTTTTGTCGGTGTTCCGCAGGGCGGCATGCTTTCTCCTTTACTCTTCGCGATTTTTATTAATTCTATCTCCAACTTATTAACTTCATCCTACCACCTTTATGCAGATGATCTTCAAATCTATACGCAAGCGCCACTGTCTGCTCTATCCGAAGCATTCTCAGATATTAACAGTGATTTGACACGTTTATCAAACTGGAGTAGGCTACATGGATTAGAAGTGAATCCCTCTAAGACACAGATTGTCGAGGTGGGTAGTTCCTGGATGACTTCTAGAATTGATTGGTCACTTCTTCTAAGTATTATTTTTAATGGAGTGCCATTACCTGTGAGCACTGAGCTAAAGAATTTGGGTATAATAATAGATAGCACATTATCATGGCGACCACAACTACGTGAAGTTAGTCGTAAATTGTATGCATCGGCAGGTTCCATGCGAAGATGGCGAAATTTTTTACCAACCGCCACTAAAATTGCGCTTGCACAGTCTCTGCTTCTTCCTTTACTCGACTATGCCGATGTCAGCTATCTTGATATCACGGAGGAGCAACTCGATAAACTTGAGCGCCTTCAAAATTTTTGCATAAGATTTATATTTGACTTGCGCAAATATGATCACGTTTCAGAATTCCGCAGCTTGCTCAGGTGGCTCCCAATTCGCCTTCGTCGGAATACTCATATTCTTGCTATTCTCTATGGCATTATTTTTAATCCCTGTACCCCTAGATATTTAAAAGAACGTTTTACGTTCCTTCATGACACACATACAAGATCCTTGAGGTCGTCGGATTCATTGGAATTGGCAATACCTATGCATTCCACAAAATTTTATGATAAATATTTTACATCTTTTACTGTACAAGCTGTAAGATTGTGGATCTTATGTCTTGACTGTCCTGTCAGTATTTAACGTTATATTTCGTTCCAGAATGAGTTTGAATTTGTATATTTATTGATGTGTAGGTCTGTGTGTTTATTTTATAATGTTATAATATCCCTGTATATTCTACTAATGTACTATTACTGTGGTATATTGTATGTATTGGATAGATGTAGGTATGATTATTTGTCTGTACCTTGGATTCTCTTAAAATTTTAGTTCTATGTATATATATATATATATATAAGTGGGTGTAAGGGGCCCCACCAAGATCTTCGGGGCCCAAGTCAACCTCCCGTGCCAGTGCGTGCACCTGCTGATTAACGGACGAGGCTCTGGCGCTGGCTTTCCCCTCTGGGGTTGGGAGGTCTGAGGGCGTCGCTCCCATAAAAGCCACCCGCCGAAACAAAAATGAAAAGAAGTAAAAGGAATGCTGCTAGGGATAGGGCGCCGCCGCAAAACGGCGCGCAGGAGCCCCGCCCGACTCCTGTGGCAAGTGGGCTAGGGCTGCCGTGTGTCGGGCCAGCACGGCTAAAGAAGTTAGCCCCAACCCGAATCCGCTTCGCATCTTGGAACATTGGCACGCTGACTGGGCGTGCGGTAGAGTTGGCCGAAGTACTCTCCAGGCGGAGGGTGGACGTGGCGTTCCTGCAGGAGACTCGGTGGAAGGGCAACAGAGCCCGGCCTTTGCAGAAAGGCTACAAGCTGTACTACACGGGTGCGCCTGGTGGGGAGAACGGGGTGGCCGTGGTGCTCTCCGAAGGGCTGCAGAGCGGCATCTTGGAGGTGAAACGCTGTAGCGACCGGCTTATGATCGTGAGGGTGCTTATCGATGGGATTATTACCCACCTGATAAGTGCCTACGCGCCACAGGCCGGTTGTAGCGACGCCGATAAGATGTCGTTTTGGGGCCAACTCGAGGGAGTGCTTCGGAGCATTCCGTTGTCACAGGGAATCGTTTTGGGCGGCGACCTAAACGGTCATGTGGGTAAGAGGTGTGAGGAGTTTGAACGTGTTCATGGTGGTTTTGGATACGGCACCCGCAACACTGAAGGAGAAACTATCCTCAGAACGTGTGCGGCTGCCGATCTGGCCATTGTGAACACGTATTTCAAAAAGAAATCCGAACATCTCATCACCTACAAGAGCGGGAGGCGTACAACTCAGATCGATTTCCTACTCACTAGGCGACACAGCATCGGCAAGGTGGCCAACTGCAAGGTCATACCCGGTGAGAGTCTTACTGCACAACACCGTCTCCTTGTCATGGACCTCTGCGTGAAGCCTAAAGGCAAACGCATCGAGCGGTGCCAGCGCCGCATCAGATGGTGGCTGCTTGATGAAACTAGGTCCCAGGAGTTCGTCTCAGCTGTCGGTGACAAGTGCACCGACACTGAAGGCGAACCATTCAAGATTACTGGGACAAAGTTCAGGCGGCCATCCTTGGAGCGGCGAAGGGGGTGCTCGGTGAGTCTAAGGGTGGACGCAAATGTGACAAGGAAACTTGGTGGTGGAACGACGCAGTCCTGAGGGAGACCAGGGAGAAGAAAGCCCTCTTTAAAAAGTGGCAAGCGACCGGATCTCCCGAAGACCGCGACGCGTACAGGGCTGCCAAGCGCGCCACAAAGAGAGCTGTAGCCAGAGCCAGACGAGACCACTTACAACCTTTGTATGATAAGCTGGAATCTTCTGAGGGGCAGAAGCTCATCTATAAGCTGGCGCGCTCCAGGGTCAAAGCGGCACAGGATATATTCAAGTGTCGCTGTGTAAAAGACCCTGAGGGCAACCTGTTAAGCGAAGACCTCGCGGTAAAGGAGAGATGGCGCTCGTACTTCCACGAGCTGCTTAATAAGCAGCATAAAGAGGTGCAGCCTCCGGACCTCCCTCCGAATCAGGGACTAGTGCCACCGGTAACGCCTGGAGAAGTCCTGACTGCGCTTCGCCGCATGAAGAATCGGAAAGCTGTCGGACCCGATGGAGTCCCCATCGAAGCCTGGAAGGCGATGGGTCCTCGCGGTGTGGGCATCTTAGTAAACCTTTTTAACCGCATACTCCTCAGCGGGCAGATCCCAAACCAATGGAGACTGAGTATTATTACTCCAGTCTTCAAAGGTAAGGGGTCAGTGCAGGAGTGCGGGAGCTACCGCGGTATTAAGGTGATGTCCCACACCATGAAGATCTTCGAGAGGATTATAGACTCTCGGATCCGGCAGGAGTGTACTCTCTCGGAGTGTCAATATGGGTTTCGCCCTGGTCATGGGACCACGGACCCTGTTTTTGCCCTGAGGGTTGTCGCAGGGAAATACAGGTCGAAGAACACGCCTCTGCACTGTTTGTTTCTAGATATGCAGAAGGCCTTCGACTGTGTCCCTCGTGCGATGATCTGGTGGGTACTGCGGTCCAAAGGGGTTCCAGAGGTCTATATTGACACTATCCGGGACATGTACTGTGACTCCGACTCAATGGTTCGGACTGCTGTTGGCGACACGAAACCCTTCCCCATCACCGTCGGGGTACACCAGGGTTCTGTCCTTAGTCCGCTTCTGTTCAGTGTAATATTAGACGAATTGTCGGACAGCATCAGAAACCCGCATGAGCAGCCTCCATGGTTGCTCATGTATGCTGACGATATTGCGCTGGCAGACGCGGACAGGGGCAGATTGGTGCGACGTGTAAAGGCGTGGAAGGAGACGCTTGAGAACGGCGGTCTGAAACTAAATGTGGCGAAGACCGAGTACTTGGCACAAAACTCGACAGATCCCACATCCGTCCGCATAGGCGGTGATTTGGTCGAGCGCACGGACCAGGTTAAATACCTGGGATCTGTTTTTCACACGTCCAGTGACATCGATTGCGATGTCAAGTCACGCATTGCTGCCGCGTGGGCCAAATGGCGGGAGATGACCGGTGTCATTTGTGACCCTAAAATGCCGATCCGGTTGAAGGGACAGGTCTACAAAACCATTATTAGACCTGTCCTTTTACATGGCAGTGAGACGTGGCCGATATTGGAGCGACACAAGCAGGAGCTGCGTGTCACGGAAATGAAGATGCTGCGGTGGATGTGTGGAGTCACGCGGATGGACCGCGTGAGGAACTCTCGCATCCGCGGCAGCCTTCACGTCCGTGACATTGCAGACAAGTTGCAAGAGTGTCGCCTTCGTTGGTATGGTCACGTCTTGCGGCAACCGCCGGGCTACGTAGGTAACAAATGTCTGGCCATGTCAGCCCCGCCGGGTCCCGGTAAGAGGGGAAGACCCAAGAAGTGCTGGCTTGACGTCGTAAGGGATGACATGCGTGCCAATGGTCTCACCACAGGGGATGCCGACGACCGTGCGAAGTGGAGGAGAAAATGTAGGAAAGCGGACCCCGGGCGTCGCGAGACGCAACTGGGACAGACGCTCGGATGATGATGATGTATATATATATATATATAAATATATTTACCTTTTTTATATAGGTCTATTATTATATATTATTAATTTATTGTTTATTATATCTTACACCAATGACTACCCACTATATTATTGAATTTTTTGAATATGTGTCCATCCAAAGGTTGCCTGTAAGAAATTACTTTTAGCGATAAGGCCGCCGATTGTACATATCAATATACCTGTATAATCCTTTGCTGTTATATTGTGATTGGTGTGCAATAAAGAATATTCTATTCTATTCTATTATTCCTTGCTTCATTTTAGTATATTCCCAGTTGCTGCCAAACGACAAAGCATCGTAAAAGAAGTACGACTGGCGATTCATAACGCAGTACTAGTGCCAACTTTGCTTTACGGTAGCGAAACCTGGGTATGTCAGCAGATGCATGAAAGTAAATTGAATGTTGTGGAGATGCGATCACTTCGAGAATGGTGCGGCGTAACTTTGGCCGACCGAATACGTAATATTACTATTATACGATTAAATACGATTTAAATGAAAGTGTCAGCGTTAAGCTGGAAAACGGCGTGCTCTGTTGGTTTGGACACGTCCAGCGAATGAGTAAGGAACTATTGACGAAGAATATATATTGTGCGAAAGTAGACGTTAGAAGGAGTCAGGGTAGGCCGAGACTTACATATGAAGACCACGTGAGCAGATTGCTCAAAAACGGAAAAGTCAAAAGTACTCGGTTACCCAGACGTTCGTGTATGAAGCGATTGATGAATCTTGAAGAAGCGAAAGAAGTATGCATGGATCGCGAAGCCTAGCGATCTGTCCTCCGTAACTAACCCGTCAGGGATACAGCGTGAAGATAGTTTAGTAGTTTCAGATTCCAAACCCTGGGATAGATGACCAAGCGACTGCCGAAAGGGGGCCTGCATCGCCCGTTTGTCAACAGCTGCACAGCTAGAAGATGAGATCGCTTTGGTTTTGAAAATTTTGGTAGTTTTTGGAGAACACCACATTGCCATGTTGAAACGGACAGAGCCAGGTTGTACCTGTTGTTAATTTTTTTTAACTTACTCATGATTGTATTTTGCAAAATAGTGAAGGACATTCTTAAACTGGTATAATGGATACCGACGAACATGAGATTCAATGAACGCTGTGCCATTTGACTTTTTATAGCTCTGTTAGTCAACAGAGCCCCGCGGCTTCGCTCGTGACATATTTCTAACCACCGTGGCACCCATTTAATTCCGTCGTTTATTAATGTTACATTGATATATGAAAATTTGCACAATTTGTTGACATATATGATTACTGCTCCACTCTCCTGGGTAGTAGCTTTTCGATAAAATACAATACAAAAAAAATGTAATTCGAAATTCAGTTATTTTCCGAGATTAAGGCGTTAAACCAAACATACTCAGCAGCCTTATAGTATAGATTGTCTCTAGTCTAACATAACATAAACATAACATACTTTCACGCCTTTATCCCCGAAAGGGTAGGCAGAGGCGTACAATACGCCCACGTTTCACCGTATGCTTTGCTTTTTGTCTCACGTAACAGGTGGTGAGCCCATTGCCGTGTTGAAATGGACAGGCGCAGGTTGTGGAGACCTGCTGTTGAAATTTTTCAAGTCGCCCATAAGGCATTCAACTGGATTAACGACTGCCATGTTATTGGCAACCAGGACCAACGGCTTAACGTGCCTTCCGAAACACGGAAACGCTCGCCAATATAAAAGCCACAAAGTGGTCACCTATCCGAGGACCAGCCATAGTGAAAGTTGCTTAACGCAGTTATCGTTCACAGAACACCACGTCCGCGGGGCCACGAGCGCTTGTGTCTAGTCTAAGACTAACCTTTTAGCTGCTTGGCGATCTGTAGTCTAGCCCCGAACTTAGTGACCCCGTACACGGTGGTCATGACTGTCTGTTTGATCACCTTCCTACGCACGAAGTTCTCCAGTATGATGGCCGCCGGTATTCCCGCGGCTGCGTCACGGACACGCATTTCTTCGACCTGAAATGAATTATATAAGTTGTAGTTTTGATTGATTACACCTATTGGTTGTGAGGTCGAAGGTCGTGCGTTGGAATCTGGCCTGGGACAAATTCGTTGTCTGGATTTCTAGATGTATTTATCAATTATATTTATGTAAATAAAAATCTATTCCAAATTATGCGAAAGTATAGAGTATAAGGAGTCAAGACCGAGAATTACATACGAGGTTCACGTGTCCGATTGCTCAAAACGGAAAAGTCTAGTACTCAGATGTGTATGTATTAAGCGATTATTCAATCTGCAGGAAACAAAATAAGTATGCATGCATCGCGATGCCTGGCGATTGGTCCTCTCTGATTACCCCGTCAGGGATACAACGTGAAGATAGTTAGTTCATATTCATAACATTAGTATTGAAGTCTGAATATAAATGATGGTTATGTGCTCGATGAGACAAGGAATTGAAATTGTTCTCGTGACAAGTGAACATATATTTAGCTAATAAGAGTGTGTAAAGCGTAGGCTGTACTTTGGCAGAACTGATGACTGACAAGATATTTGACATATGAATTTTTTTTTTGCAATTATTTTATGGCCTTGTTTCTAAGACCTCTTAGCCAAGTCTTACTTTTTATATCATATTTCTTCAATCTTAGCTTCTAATTTAGTCCTGTTCAGTCCTTTGTCGATGTCAAGTCCAGTCACCTATGACTGGACTTGACATCGACAAAGGACTGTTTCCTGTGTCCTTGCCCCATTAACGTGGTAGAACATTAATGAGGCTTTCAGTGGAATTTGCACGACACGTTGTAAAATAGCTTTTCACTGCAATATATCACTGTCTTTCACTATAGCACGTTTACACAACTTTTATGTCTAAGAAACTATCATTTTTACTCATAAAACCAGGTTAATGCGCTAGTTTTGAAAAATAATATACACATACACATACACAATATATAACAGCAAGCGGCCGCCATTTATTAAGATCCCGCAAAATCTGACATATGAATACGTACGAGTGCAGCCACGGCGCTATACACGTCCATCGGCCGTTGGGCCGGTGCCAAGTTCACAGCAGCTGCACCAGCCGCGTCTCCACCTAACGCTGCGTAGTGTTGCAGACCATTGCATGATCCATCCTGGTGCACCGGGAACCCGCACAAGTATTCTTCCGACAAAATCACATATTGAATACTTACAGGTACTATGAATATTTTTGATGTTAATAGACAAAAACTGTTTCAAGTCATAAAGGTGTCGTCTTGGAAAAAATCATAAGGAATTCGTAATAATTTTTGGTCCTTCTAAACCGGATCTTGATCCTCAATTCTTTTAGTATTAAAAAATGTTGAGTTGGCAACATGAAAAGAATTTCTGGTTTATATCGACTACATCGATACCGATCAACTATTTTGGCAGCTAGCTAGGGAAAACGCTGGATAGTTGGTAATTTTTTTTCAATTAATAAATATTCATAGTTACTCACTCATTCGTTAGACGTGTCAAAATCAACGGAGTAAGCTCTTTTCCATCTTAATGCTAACACTTTCATTCAAGCCTGTCATATTGCGCATCACTTCGTTGCGTATTCGGTTGGCCAATGTAAATCGTTACAATGCACTATTTCCGAAGTGATTATATATCCATAGCTATCAATTTGCTTTTATACATCTTCTGAAGTACCAAGGTTTTACTACAGAAAAGAACTGCGTTGTGAATCGCGAGGCATTCCTATTTGTGCTAGAAGCTAAAACTAAAATTAAATTATCTTGCTGGCATACCTTCGTGATTCGGTGATCGGACTGCGTTGGCTATTTCCATACAACAGGCCAACGTTTGCCACGGCTCTTCCGACTGCATCCACCAACCTTCACCGTCTAACGGTCTATCCGCAGAGTCTAGGATCTTATCTATAATGCTGTCCGCGTGTGCCAACCTATGGATAAAATTTATGATAGAGTTCGGAAGAGAGAAGCAATTTTTATTTATTAGCCTTTTTAAGGAGTATATTATCTAGCATAAATTATAAATTATGATATTATGAATTGAATGCGATTGGAGAGGCCTGATTTGATGGGTAGATTTAAGTGATACTATCAAAATGGAGGTAGCCGTTTATAAAATCACCTAAAGATGATTTCCTATTAAATGTCTTTGATAGTAATATATGGTTTAGTTAACATTGGACACATTCAAATAGATATAATAATAACAGTAGTGAGTGCAAATGTGACGCAGTGATATATGAGTGACGGTAGTGTTGAACATATTATATTTGTGTCTTCTGCAAATGTTTGTTTAGACGTTTAGGTTTCCTATATGTATGTATTTCAGTGGTTATCTTATATTAGTTCCTTAGGCCGTTTCTACGTGGTAAGGTTAAGATTGGACTTTTTTATTTTTACGTATTATACCACTGTCCTACTCCCACTCACTCGACGTCTACAGCCACGAGCAGGAAAGGACATAATCTCGCACCGCGCGCTACTGGCGCACCAGCATGTCAAGATTCTTTTTTTGACAACTTCACTTCGATTTATAACCCACGTCGATCGAGACATGAATTTCCGCTACCACGTCCTAGAAGCCCTATTATTACCAAGGTTCGAAAAGCTATTTTGGGAATAGAGAAGGTAGGCGCTGGCCAGCCCTGCAAGGAGCGGTGACACGCTCCATCAAGCGCATAGCTGAGGCAAAGGGTGAGTCATCTTATTTCCCTATTTTATATGTTCCTAGGATTACTTCTTTGATCCCCCGCATAATACAGTCCACTGCCGCAAAAACAACAAAACCGCATAAGTATTAGTTTAACTTGGGCTAGCAGGTTAAGTGCGAGAATGTCCCAAAATAAAGAAACACACTTCAAATGTAATATACCTTTCATCGATAGTGCTTTTCTTCATGGTGCCGGTAAGGTTGATGGCGTGTAGCTTTAGCCACATAAGTCCTCGAGGGCCGAGCGGCATTCGTCGCGCGAACCGCAGCAAGGCGCGCTGCGCGTCGGCCCCCAGCGCTGACACGTGCGGCCCGCACGCGTACACGCGGCCGCGGAAGTCCAGGTTGTGGGGCAGCCAGAATATTGACTGTCTATAGGCAAGAGGGTATACATACAGTGACAGCCGAGGCGTCATTTAACAGAAATGATAAGAAGAAATTCTTATAAGAGAGTAAATGGAACAGAAAAAATCTGATAATTTTAACCATAACTAGTCATCCCTTCTCGAATGAAATGCTAGAAGCAATGTTGCTTGGGCCCAAGTAATAGGCGCCTGGGCCCTAATAGTGACGAAAGTAATATTAATACCTTGTGCCAAGTTTACATGTCAGGCTATAAAAGCGCATACGCGGCCAGTCAGTTGCCTGTCAGTGGTCAGCTCATATCTGTTATAGCAATTATTACAAATAATTTTATTTAAATTTAAATAAATAAATAAATAAATACCCATCACGCCTTATGAAGGGGTGGCAGAGGCATATTATATGCCCACTTTTCACCGTGTGGATTCCTGTCCCACGTAATAGGTGGTGAGCCCATTGCCGTGTTGAAATAGACAGACGCAGGTTGTGGCTACCTGCTGTTGAAATTTTTTAAGCCGCCTATAAGGCTTTCAACCAGGCTTAACGACTGCCATTTTACTGGCAACCGGGACCAACGGCTTAACGTGCCTTCCGAAGCACGGAAACGCTCGCAAATGTAAATGCCACAAAGTGGTCACCCATCCGACGACCAGCCATAGTGAAAGTTGCGTACCTAAGTGATCGTTTACCGAACACTGAGACCGCGGGGCCACGAGCGATTTAAATTTAAGGCAAACTAAGTTTAGTCGACTGCTCCCACATTACTCCAAAAGAACAATGTATGTTTATTATTGTAATACCTGCATTTTAAAAGAGTTTCCTTGTCAGATTTCTCTTCATAAAGGGTAGGCTGCCCTTAGAACTGGCAAGAGAATCACTCTCATTTTAATTAGATTTTGAATTTATTACTATACTAGCTGACCCGCCCGGCTTCGCCCGTGACATACTTCGAACCCGTATAATCCCGTCGTTTATTAATTTCACGAATGAACATTTTTCAAATTACTTGATTACTTCTCCGCTCTCAAGTACTACGCCCGGTCGAATTTTTGTTACACGAAATTAATTTCTTTGCGCATTTTATTGATATTGCCCTATCGCCTAAGATATTCATTTAATTTGCAAAGTGTAATGGGACAAAATAATCTTCATAAAATGCTGAAACCAACTTACATATTAAAAATGATAAGGATTAATAAAGTATTTGTGTAAATAGCCTTTAAATTACCGCTTTATTATTGCTGTTTTTTTTAAAGTATTAAAATGGATATAGTACGGTATCCTTAAGAGATAGACATATACCGTCGCGGACTTTTTTGTAGGCCTATATTAGATACATAATTCCACAATACATTATTTTGTTATATCTTAAAGGGGTGCCGTCTGGCAGCGTTTTCGTTAAAAGCTTCCAGACGGCTTATTTTTTCCGACACCGCCAACATTATATCGTTATAATTAAGTTAATGTAAACAATAACTTAACAAATAAAAATAAATAAAATAAATATCAATCACGCCTTATCCCCGAAGGGGTGGCAGAGGCATATTATATGCCCACTTTTCACCGTGTGGAGTCTTGTCCCACGTAATAGGTGGTGAGCCCATTGCCGCGTTGGAATAGACAGACGCAGGTTGTGGCTACCTGCTGTTAAAATTTTTTAAGCCGCCCATATGGCCTTCAATCAGGCTTAACGACTGCTATTTTACTGGCAACCGGGACCAACGGCTTAACGTGCCTTCCGAAGCACGGAAACGCCCGCAACTGTAAATGCCACAAAGTGGTCACCCATCTGAGGACCAGCCATAGTGAAAGTTGCGTAACTCAATGATCGTTTACAGAACACTGAGACCGCGACAAAATATACATAAAAACCTTCTATAAGAATCACTATACCTATTTAAAAAAAATGCATCGAAATTCGTTGCGTAGTTTTAAAGATCTAAGCATACATAGGGACAGACAGCGAAAAACGACTTTGTTTTATAATATGTAGTGATAATTTGTTCAAATATCGAATGTAATGTAAAAAACACTAATGTAATTATAGTTGAGTCATTTTAAGAAGCCACATTTGACACTTAATCAAAAATCCTCTACGTATCCTTGTAACGGCGAGTATAAAATATTATTTAATTTGTCGAAGTTAGAACTATATAATTGCTGAACTTTTCGCAGTTACACACATACATATTTTATTGTCTAAATGCCCAAAGAAGGCTATTTTACTATCTACTTTCACAAATAAACCATTATAAAGAAAATAAACAATTTATGTTTTAAAGAACTGAACGTCGTTACATCGTTGCGGCAGTGGACCCTTTTCCTTTTTAAACCGTAGGAGGTTACCAAGAAAATCGAAAGTTTATTAGCAGAATCGAATGTTAAAATAGTCCACCACTTTTAAAGTTTTGTTTTAGTCATATCTAGTCATTTTTCGTCATTCTTATATAGTACCAGTTGACGCTCGCGGCTTCGCTCGCGTAGAGCAGTTTTCCCGTTCCCGTTTCCCACAGGAATTTGTTCCTGGGATATAAAGTGCCTATGTGTTATTCTGCTGTATAAGATATTATGGTAAAGTTTAACCGAGTACCTCCGACGTATGAAGGTCCGGCGAACAAAACAATAATTTCGTTCTCTAAATACATACCTACTCCATGACTTCTTTTTGTTTTTATTTCTATGCAACTAAACGTAATATTGGTACTGTCGCACCTTATTTAAATTTTTTTTTAATTTCTAAAAAATATAAATTACCTGGCATTTATTCTTTTTCTGTTTTTGTGCAGAAATATGTCACTATAAATGAATACCCACATTGCCAGCCTTCACGTTATAGAGTACTCGAAGAAAATAACAATTAAAAACTTTTAACATCAATATATTGAATTGATAATTTAGATACTTAATATATCTTTTTATTCGTAGTTTTCAGATATTGTTCCTAAATTTACGATAGAAAAAGTATTACAATAATTGGACAGGGATTCAACTGAAATACTATACTACTTTCTTCTTAATAGCTTACTTTTTCAAAAAACTGATTCGATTTATACATGTTTGAAGTCCGTATCGGTTCGTTCACATTAATCGATATTTTTAATCATCTAACATCTAACTATGAAGCAAAAACTGACACTTGTCAAATGTGGCCTATTATAATGACTCAACTATAGTGATGATTAGAAAAAAGTGTTTATGAGTTTTATTGCCAGGTTTTTCCTCAGGCTTTGCTTTGTGAATCTGGTAGTAAATGTAAATGTAGAAGCAATAATTTTGACATTCATAAATGCTTTGTGACCTACATAAATATATTTTTTTTAATTCATTTCAATTAAACACAATATTACCTGTAATGGTTGGCCAGCGACAGTTTGTAGAGAGAGTCGCACCACAGCGAGTGCATCTCGGCGCGCGCACGGTTAATGGCGAGGCGCCGCTTGAACGTGTCCGCGGCGTCCTTACTTTCCGCCACCGCCGCCGCGAACTGCGACATGTCCAGCGCGGACGATGGCGGAGGTATGTCCAATTTCTTGTTGCCGCCGTTTCTGTGCAATGTACACGATTAGGACTTTACAATGGAAAATATTTAGCTAGTGACGCTTATAGAGGTATCAGATACCCCAAGAAGCGGGATAGTACCCGAACCAACCCCAAAAGAAGCGGGATAACACCCCGAACCCTTAGGTGGGGCCGCGGTGGTAGCCAAAGTCTGCCGGGAGCTCTGGGATATTCTTTCCGAGGAGTTACCCGGGGCGTCCGGCAATAGATAGTTAGGCAGGGACCGTGTGTTTTAGCCGGTTCGGTCCGGCATGACATCCGTGGGTATTTCCACACGAAAAAAGAAAAGTGGTTTCAGATATAAATGTTTTAAACCGCAGCGCTTCTACAACAAAAATATTTGGTAAAGAGATATGGCGAACGCAGCGTTTACTATGCGAACCTGTATCTCCAAATTTCTCACGTTATTCTCTATTGTACTACATACGGGTCATACACAAATGTTAAATCGCACACTAATGTGCATCGCACAATTTAAACTCTTGTCACTCATCGGCTTTCACATAGCAATAATTGACTGAAGTGAACATACTACTACATTGCAAAAGCAAATTATTTATGTACACTGAAATCGAAATTATGAATTTTATATATTACACTAATTAAAGAATGTCAAACATTGCGCGCCATGTTGAGGTCATTTTTGCTGTGTATCAAGATTTACATAAAAAAAAAATCATAATCAAAAATCTTTATTCATGTAGGTCACAAAGTAACACTTATGAACGTCAAGATTACTGCTTCTACATTTACATTTACTGCCAGATTCGCAAAGCAATATGTAGAGCCAGAGGAAGAACCTGGCAATAAAACTCATGGCCACTCTTTTCTAACCGCCATTTGACACAGTTTGATTAACATGATATTTGACCAATTACACAGTAATGAAGTTTTACAAAAAAAGAAGAACTCAATAAATGTTGTGTTCATTAAAATTACACTTACATAGTTCCTTTGAATTTATGTGAGAACAGTCTACTAAACTTAGTTTGACTTAAATTTAAATAATATTATTTGTAACAATTGCTATAACAGCTATGAGCTGACCAGTCCCAACTGACGGCACCCGTTCACGGGTATGACGCATATCTCAGCCATCGTCTTACTCAACCGTATTGTAGGGAACAAGGCGACCCGATACATACGCCACCACTGCCAGGACACTTAGGCGAGCATGACATACCCAAAAACTACACAGCAACTATCATGTCAATTTCAAAATAATAAATAAGTCTACATAGTGCTCACACAATAACAAAGTCAAATTACATATCATTATGTATATTAGTTATTACCGGGACTAAACGCAGCTATACCTTTAGTTGCCTGACGTTTCAAATTATTTATACTGCAGAATGTAAAAAAAAAATAATGTAAAAAATACAACATTTATATGCAGATTCAAGACAAGTAGATAATATAACACTAGATTCATTCGAATCCTAAATAGCTCGAGCGAAGAGCAAGCAACTCATTTCCATTTATTTTTATCATTCTAATAATCATTAATTGTGTAATAAGCCCTTTTCAAGAGGTGCGTCTTAATTTCCGCCTTAAATTTATGTAACGGCAGGTTCATAATGTCTAAAGGAATTTTATTATATAGGCGTACGCCAATTCCTGCAAAAGAGTCGTGAACCTTTTGTAAACGATGATTCGTTCCAATTAATTTATGCTTATTTCTAGTATTTATCAAATGTATGTGTATGTGTCACTGTGTTTATTGTATAAATGTATGTTCTGTTTAACATGATATTTGCAAATATATACTGTGATGCAACTGTTAAAATGCCAATTTCTTTAAATTTCTCTCTAAGAGACACTCTAGCACTCAATTTATATATTGCACGTATAGCTCTCTTCTGGAGTACAAAAATTACTTGTAGATCAGCTGCTTTACCCCACAGTAAAATGGCGTAAGACATGACACTATGAAAATAACTAAAGTATACTAGCCTGGCAGTTTCTACATCAGAGAGCTGCCTGACTTTACTAACGGCAAAGGCTGCCGAGCTGCGTTTACCTGCAAGACACGTTATTTGGGCGTTCCACTGCAGTTTGCTATCTAAAGTGATCCCCAAAAATACAGTTGATTCTACAATATTAAGGGTATCACCGTTCAATGTTATATTTGTACCGCAATTCCTGACATTAGGCATGCTAAATCTGATACATTTTGTCTTTTTAGCGTTTAGTAGCAAATTATTGGTCGTAAACCAATCTACAACTTGGGCAAGTGAACTATTTACGCCGTTAAAATCAGTAAGTAATCTTCTATAAAAATAAGTGAATTATCATCAGCAAATAGAACAATGTAGCACAAGTTCTGTATATAGAATGGCAGATCGTTAATATAAATTAAAAATAGACCTAGAATTGATCATTGCGGTAAGCCCATAGCTACAGATGCTCCAGAGGAGCGAATTTCATTAACATCAACATGTTGTATCCGATCATTTAAGTAGGAGGCAATAAGGTCCAGTGCAGTGTCTTTGATACCAACATAAAAGAGTTTTCGATCGCAGAATACACCAATAGCATCTTGTCTATTCTCCCAGGCGTCATATATATGATTCAGAAGTGTCACACCTGCATGAATGGTGGAACGACCCCTTGTGAACCCATACTGCTCTTTATGTAGTAGCATATTTGAATTAAAATGAACTTGTAGTTGTTGCAATATAATTTTTTCAAAAATTTTGCTAATGGCAGGTAATATTGAAATTACCAGGGTCGGTTTTGGATCCAGACTTAAATAGAGGTATTACCTTGCTGTGTTTCATTAAATCCGGAAACACACCTTTATCGATTCATTTATTAAATATTTCAGCTAGATGTGGAGATAAATTAACAATAATAGACTGTATCAATTTCACAGAAATACCCCACAAGTCAGCTGTCTTTTTTGAGTTAAGCGACTTGAATACTTTAATGATATCGTTGGGGTTAACACATTTAAAGCTAAATAAGACATTGCACTGACCTACGCTGCCCCCAAGCATGCGTTGAGCTTTGATTGGACAAGAATTTTAGGAGCTAGTTGTTTTCACGAGTATGTCTATAAAACAGTTGTTAAAAGTTTGTGCTACATCTAATTTATTATTAATCACCTTGTTATTTATAATTAACTCAAAGTTATTATCACGGGGTAGTAACCGACCGGTTTCAGTATTGATTACATTCCAAGTCATTTTTACCTTATTTTTTGAATCTTATTACTGATATGTAACGACTTGGCAGCAGCACAGATATTTTTGAAGGTCTTGGAATATTTTTTTACATATTGAATAAAAGCAGGATCAAAATTAAATTGCTTCATACCATATAGTTCGTACAACTTAGCCCTACTTTTAAAATACCTGTAGTTACCCACTCACAAAATTGCAGGTTTTTGTTTTTATAAAATGTTTTTGATTTAAATTTATTGTTGTACTCAGCTTTAATTATATTAAATAAGGAGTTATATAAGCCGTTTGGATCTTCCTGATTAAAATCAATATTAGTGACTTTTGCTGAAACATTAACATTAAATTGTTTAAGTCGATATGCACTCATTGGCCTACATACAATTTTATTTGCTTTGGAAGTGACATTAATATGAAATGCTGCTTTCTGACCAAGTTGATCTGATGGAAAGTTACTTAGTATCTCCCTTGTTGTTGTTGCACAGTTGCAGAATATATTATCTATACATTTTCTAGAATGTGAGGTAATTCTAGTTGGCTCACAAAATAAATTTTGTAAGCCAAAAGACTTAAACAAATTTATAAATCAACAATAAAATCCCCACACACCACAACATGTTTTCTACTAGTGAACAAACGCTTCAATACATTCTCCATTACAGTTTCTAATAAATTATAATCCCTATCTGGAGGACTGTCGACACAGAGGACAATGAGTTGCTCAAGCTCAACACAGGAAAATTCTGCAATACGCTCAATAGAAAGCGCCACAATATCTTTACGTTCTTTACATTTTAAATTATTAGATACAAATATAAGAGAGCCCCCACGAATGGCTTTCTTTCTTGAAAACGCACTGCTAAGTGAATAAAATTCATTGTTGAACAATAGTTTTTTCAGATATGCCTTCAATATTTTGGTGAACTAAGTTTAAACTACTAGAAGTATTGTTAATATACTCAGAATTACTACAATCAACATTATTATTAGTGTCTTTAAAAAAAGTAGATTTAATGGGCTCAAAAGCATGGCCAGATTTTTTACCTGTTGTCTTACAAACTAACTTAATGATAGTTTTTTGAGATAATATCCCAAGTTATTATGTCATTATTACTAAGCTCAAATGGAGCTGGTTTATAGGCCAATAATTTGACTTGATTCAATAAAAAAATTCATAACAATACAGCTATCTGACGTCGTAAAAACTTTGATAGTAAATAACTATCTAATGTCAAAAAGTAATTATTCTGTAATAAAAGATTACAGTCAAATAATTCTATGTTCCTACAATATGTGGTCAAGGTATGTAACTTTCTATTCATATTGTATTTAATGTTGTTTTCAATTTGTGTAAAAGATTTGCTATATGGCAGTGTAGACAGTATAACCTGTTTAACTTGCAAGTTTGATAACTGTTCGTAAAACTTAATGATAGTTTTAGTGTTTACATTATCTCTTCTGCCAATAAGTATCACTATTGTTGTTTGTGGGCAATGTGTACTAGTTAATACCTTATTAATTATTTGAGAGTAGGATGCCCCAGGAAATGAAAGGGTTATGACCGAATTACCCAGATGTTGAACAAGTGATAACCTAAACTTTTGCCTATTTCATCACAATAAACAACAGTCTTTCCAACGTGCAGTACGTACAGCAAGTGTTATTTGTGTTTATAATATTGTCACATATACTGCCCACAGAGTCAACCATTGGAGAAGTTGACTCGTCCCGAGATGTTATAGACAAGGAAGAACATGGTAGGGATTTTTCACAGTCAGGTGTTTGATTATATAATTTCTCAAGTGAATAGAACCTTTGTTCATTGCTGTGACAAGACTCCACCAAGCTATTCAATGCCTTAATGTACTCCCCAATTTCTTTCTGTGTTGTTTTGTATTTTAAAGTTATGGACTCTAAGGAATCATGTAAACACATAATTTCTGTCTGTAATTGATGTATATCAGTCTCATATTGCTCTGTTTGGGTGTTTAATTGTTTTTTACTTGATTCTATTAGTTGTTTTAACTGTACATTTGATTTACAAGTCCTAAGATATTTCGCTCCTATTCTAAGCTTTTTCATGTTTTTCTGTGATTTAGAAATAAATTTATTGAGTTTTATGTATATTTTTAATTTATTCCTGCTACTACTTACTAATCTTATTGATGATGATGATGTATTGGTGTTCGGCAATAACAAGTGGTCACCGGTTTTGTCTATTGTTGTAATAGGAATATTCAATGCTGAGTTTTGTATTGGGTGCTAGGTGATGGGCTCATCAAGATCTGTCTCTGTCCTCCTACACATTAGCTCATTATACAGACTGTTGGAAAGGTCTGCTTGATCAATTGATTTAAGATTTTCCCTAAGAGTGATGGAGTTGTGAGCATCACTCAGCTCGCACTTTAAAACGCTTATACGTTTCAAAGCACGTTTATGGGTGTCGCTACACTCTTCTAGACCCATCACTGGACTGGAGGTGATCTCGCTGAAGTGTGGGCTCCATGACCTGTGTATGTAGCGCAGCCAACTCTTGTTTGAGTTGGGTGTTTCTCTCAATTACAGTAAGTATTTCCTTTTCACTGTCATCCCGTTCCTCTTCCGGGCGTCGCGAGACGCAAATGGGACAGACGCTCGGATGATGATGACTGTCATCCCGTTCCTCTAACAACTGTTTGTTGAGATTTTTGCAAATCTCCAGTTCCTTTAAAGTGAGGTTAAACTTCTGTTGCAAGTCACGGGATACAGCACTACGGGTCATATATTTTGTTTGCTAATAAATATCAGAAAAAACACACAATGGACAAGACTATTATAAAGATAAAAACCTGTAGTATATGTGTATATCAATGTCTTCAACAAACCCAATATATTTTAAATAATATATTCAAATTAGATATTAAATTGAATTGTTTATATTGTGTATAGCATATCATCCAAATCAATATAGAACCAGGTACATTACGCTTTAAATGATACTATAGTTGAGTCAAGTTAAGAAGCCACATTTGACAAGTGTCAATTTTTACGTCATAGTGAGATGTCCAGATTTAAGGCATCGATTAATGTGAATAAACCGATTCAGACTTCAAACATAAATGAATCGAATCAGTTATTATGTTCTAAAAATTGTAATTTTATTCCAAAAATCATTAGTCGAATCCCAGTACCATTATTATTTTCTACATAGTAAATTTATGGAATAACATACATACATATTGTCACGCCTTCATAGGAGTAGGCAGAGGCAAACTATATGCCCACATTTCACCGTATGCAATTTTTGCCCCACGTAGCAGGTGGTGAGCCCATTGCCGTGTTGAAATGGACAGGCGCAGGCTGTGGCGACCTGCTGTTGAATTTTTTTAATCCGCCCATAAGGCCTTCAACGGTTTAACGCGCCTTCCGAAGCACGGAACTGGGGTGGGTCTAAAGGGCCGAATAAATGAAATAAAATGTGTCTATTTTAGGTGTTAAATTTGGATAAAAAATTGAACCCGTTGCCTTTTTAATCAGGTGGTAACAAAAAGGCTAAAAGGTCTTATGTGCTAGACACTAATTAGCACGACCAATTAAAGTCCTGGTAGTATCGGACTGGACTAAAATAAACATTTAATTTGCTTGACGACTAAAGAAAGCGACGAACATATTTTATGTAGTCAGACAGTTTATTGTTAAAGGTAGTAAGTAGGTTTCATTCAGATTAGACCTTTGAATAAGTTCATAACAATAGAAACTATGGAATTAATAAAACTAATGAAATGACAAAATTATATATGTCAGAGAAAATTATGGTTCTTAAACATGAAAATAATGAATATTATAATACAAAGAAATTGTGAATTTGATTAAAACATAACATTAAAAGAGGTGGAACATAACGAGTAAGTTTCATTGCATTCGATTCTACTAAAGAACTTTCGAATTTTTGGTAACCTCCCTAGTGTTTAAAAAGGAAAAGGGTCCACTAGCGCAACTTTGTAACGACGTTCTGTTCTTTGGAATACAAATTGTTTATTTTCTTTAAAATGGTTTATTAGTGAAAGTAGATAGTAAAATAGCCTTCTTCTGGCATTTAAAAATTAAAATATGTATGTGTGTATCTGAGAAAAGTTTAGAAATTGTGTAGTTCTATCTTCGAAATTTTTAATAATATTGTATACCCGCCGTTACAAGGATACATTGGCAATTTATGATGAAGTGTCAAATGTGGCTTCTTAACTTGACTCAACTATAAGTTATAATTACATTTCCAATTTCACAAAAAGTAAATCTATAATAGGTAAATCAAATCCAGAAGAGTGTACTTGTGTTTTAGTAAATTAGTGTATTCCGATATGTGATGTGATGTTTGTTCAGTATATATTATATTGCTACTAGGTACCCTACCATACAATTTTATGTTCGATATTTGTTTTTTTACAGATTACTATAAACGTAATTCTATTGATTATATTCGTCTCACAATATTAGTTGGTTATTATGAAGTTTTTGATCACCAATAACAGTTTATTGTAGGTATACTTTCGTTCACTTAATTTTTCACAACGGTAAAAATGTTCAAAATGTATGGTCGATCACTTAATTCACATATGACTTCGTATTCGCCTTGTGCTTGAATATAATACTATTTACGTTAATTTTCCAGGTGTTAAATTGTACTTTAAACACATTTATAGGGTTTTATACTTTAAAATTTATAATTTATCTTTATAAAAATATACAGAGACACTGTTTACGTTACGGCAGTTGTGTTGCCAGTCCATTACAATCTTGGACTATGAAAAGCTGCGACAAATGATGTCGACGAATGAACTACACAAATGTTAGTTTTGGACACTCTATAATATGAATGGGTTTCACTTACAGCGCTTATGTTACGACTAAAGCGCCTTTAATGTATAAAAAATACAATGACTAAGATAGAGGTATAGAGAATACATACTTGAACAGCTGAATTTGTAAGTCGAGTATAGGCTGGTTGATAACCCACGGCACTTCTCCGAGCTGGTTGAGACTGTCTAGAACGGGATAGAGCGACTCTGTCGGTGCGGACTCGAAGCGTCGCAACTGACTCGTTACGTTGAACGGCATTCTAAAGAAGACATTTTATTCTTTGTGAATACAGTTATAGGTTTATTAAGTTCTAGAAGGCGTCCGCGATATGATGAAGTTTTCCCAAACTCAATTCCCAGAGGAACCTTTTCCCAGAATAAAAAGTATCCCATGTGTTAAATCAGGGCGTCAACTACCTCCACACAAAATTAAATAAAATTGGTCTATACAAATTACCGCCTGGCATACATAGACAGTGTGTTCACCCTCACACTTTGCGTTCGGAGCACTCGCACACGTTTAGATCCGATAGAGGCTTGAAGGTATTGCAAACGTCCATGGGCTAAGATGGCCGCTTTTCATCAGGTCTGTTCGGTCGCTTGTCTGCCACCCCAGAGATATAAAACAAAATTAGTAGTGATGTAGTGCGGTGATGTTTTCCGCAGTGAAATGTGATTTATTTATTACCACGCAAAGTCTACTGAAAGCTTAAGATACGTTTTCACCATTTTACTGTGGCATGACTGACTTTGACTTCAGATCACACTTGAAGATGCGAATAGTTGAACGCTGCATTTACAGGCAACTGGTTCGAATTGAAAAAAGTTTTGTGTTAATAGCGCATTTATCGAGGAAGGCTATGGACACTATATCATCGGACTAACTACCAAGGAGAACCGAGTAGTAATCATAAATGTCTACAAATAGGGCACATTTTACATATTTTTTGTAAAACATACACATTATGGTATGAATGAAATGAACGGAATGACTGAAGTGAACTAAACGAATGAAATGAAAGAAATTAATGAAATGAATAATAAAAATATATATATATACGATTAGGACGAAATATAAAGTACAGTTACCGCACTAGTGGCATGTGCTGCAGCAGCATGGCCCCGGCATTGGCGCTGACCCAGGGCGCGGGCGGAGCGCGTGCGGGCGCGAGGGCGGTGCGCATGCGCAGTTGGGGCCGCGCCGCGCCCGCCCATAGTCTCGCCACCACGGGGTGCGGCTTGAGCTCCAGCCGCACCAGTCGACCCCACGGACGGTGCACCTTGTACACGCCCGGCAGCTTCTTCCTGCACCACCACATGCGCTCGTAACTACCTCGCTACTAGCTTCCACGGATAAATAGTACACTGCGATACAAGGGTTTGGGGTGTAAGGGGTCTCACCGAGATCTACGGAATCTAAGCAACAAATCAGCTAAATAACGGACGACGAGAGCAGGCCTCCTTTACGGGATTGATCACACGGCAGTCGATTCCAACAATGGCAAAAATCAAACGATAACTCATCTATACTAATATTATAAAGCTGAAGAGTTTGTTTGTTTGTATGGTTGACCGCGCTAATCTCAGGAACTACTGGTCGGATTTGAAATATTATTTTTGTGTTGGATAGTCCATTTATCGATGAAGGCTGTAATAAGCTATATATCATTACGCTACTACACTGGAGAGCAAAGCAGTAGTCATAAATGTCGACACATCGGGCAAATTTTTATGCATCATTGTAGAATTTATAAGAGACGGGATTAAATAGGTGCGACTGGAGGTCGACATATCCCACGGGCGAAGCTGTGTGGATCATCTAGTACTTTATATACTAGTCGGAACTTCACGCGAAATAATATCTACTTACATAATTTCGAAGTTTCGAACGCGTTGCAGCGCCCGTGCTACATAAAGTATGAGTATACACAGTGAAAATGTAAAAATAACATTATCAAACCATAGCTACTATTACCAAAAAAATTAGTCTGCCGTAAACTTGGATTCCATGTAGAGTTTGAATGCAATTGAAGAACACGGTGGAATAAGTGCTGATTTGTGAACAATGCTAAATTATGTATAGCATGCTGAATTTATATGTTTACTTATTGTGACGTAGATGGGAAGATCAATGTAAACCTGCAACACCCTGGTATTTAAGGTACTTTAAAAGATAAACTATCAAAATACATACATACAATAACAATTTACACTGAATATTAGTAAACAACTAATTACAAAATCAATATAGCACACAATGGACTCACCACCTATTACGTGGGACAAGAATACACACGGTGAAAAGTGGGCGTGTAATATGCATCTGCCATAATGCGTGTTCGGGTGGTTGATTGACTGATATAGCACATAAGACAAAGTCATACGATTTACGTGCTGGGAACTCCTCCCCCGTATCTAAATCGTATGACTTTGTCAGTAGGAGGCTCAGGGATAGGTACGGAGACCACGACGTGTGTCCTAGCTGATATCAAGTAGAAGTTCGCCAGAAGAAAAAGGGCCGGTGTGTTGCAACAGCGCCTTATATACGGAGTCCCAAGATATGTGTTCGCAGCTATCGTAAGGTTGTGAACGCCACCACAGTATAACGTATCATTAATATGTAGCCAAAAAGAAACCTGACCAATAGTCCGCTAATAACATCCAGTTTTATGGTCCCTCGAGCCGGACAACATATTAATTTCATTTACAAAAATATATTAAATGCACTTCGCATTTTATAAATGAAAAAATCAATCAGTATCGACCATAATTATTTAAGCTATATACTGAACAGGCGTATAAAAGGTCAAGGTAATAAAACTGCTGAATACTAGAGGTATCTCTATTCCATATCCTCATACAACTATTTATACTTAAATGAATTAATACTCACTCTTTCGCTTTAGGCTTGAACATGTTGACGTCGATTTTGACGTCATTAATTATAATATTGTATAGGAACTTGCCAACGTTTTGTCGCATTTCCATCGGCCATGGTATTTCTTCTACATCCTACAAAAACACAATAAAATTGATGTTGGAATCTTACGATACAACTAATCATAAAAAAAATAAAATAAAATATGATATGTATGTGAAAAAGTCAACTTTACAATATAGGCTGCGAATTTAATAAGCCACTTAGTACTACCACATGTGCCAAATGGCAGAAAGTGCTTGATTCAAAAATATGATAAAGAAAATTTGTATGACCACGAATATTGTACCTAATATTATTTAAAAGTATTTTTAATAAGTAGTTTATAATAATCCATGAATTTATAGTTTTTTACGTTCCGTTTAAAAACAACTCGAATTGATAAAAATGGTTAAATTGTCAATGTTTCCAATAGAAAGAGTGAAAATGTTTTTTTTAAGTATAACTGTTCATTCATTTGAGTCCTATAAAAACGATTTTTTTTTAAATAATTTTATTTCCAATAGATATATATATTAAAGTTTCTAAACATGTGTACAATGTTGTCAAATACTACAAAATTTTTCATATATATTATGGTTCTCAACTCACCATACTTGGACCTTCTCTGTTCAGATGTACGAGCGTCTGCCACGCTTGTCGCCCATTGTAAGGTAAGCCGGTACCATCTACTGACTGACGGTTGACGTACCATTCACAATACTTCTCGTAAAGGCGCTCAATCTTTTGCAGGGTGCCGTTATTGCGGTGTTGCTCCATTTGATATCTACAGAAATGGTGCTAATTACGTTACGTCATTAATTTTTTTTAATAAAGGTACACAGCCAGTGAGTACACTGTCAGTGAAAATCAAAGGATCCGTCAATAGTCGCATTGTAGTCAAGTAAGTCGCATCCTACAAAGGAATGTCCCACAACATTGTGCAAAGCGATGCGAAGATTGCAGCTAGGTGTACTCGGGAAGCATTGACTGCGTTGAGTGTGTTGCAAATTAAATGTACTGCCATCATAAAATGGTTATTGCAATAATTGTATATATGTAGCTACAGGCAAATCGGATACAATATATATACAATTAATACATATACATAACATACAAGTCAAGTTAATCTATGCTTATACACACAAAGACAAACCATTAATAAAATTCACATCGTCCATAGCATCAAATGACCCTTACTTGTGATACACTTGCGTTCCCAAATCTCTCTGCAGTAGTTTGAGGGTAGGACTGTAGGTTTCACTGCCATCCACCAGTTTGCTGAGCTCACCCATTATTAGATCGACAAATTGATCCACCTGAAAAAATTAACAATTTAACCTATTATACTTATAAATATGTCACATAATATTATACTGTGACCGTAGGACGTCCGGAGAACAAATGTTTAAAGTTATAAAACAATGGGCAGTTATTGAAAGCATAAAAAGTTTAATTAAATTATTTTCTATAAATTCATAATTGCTTGCTGCCGCGATTTTTGCTCTGCTTAAAATCAGGCGGTTGATACACAACTGAATCGTATCATCATAGTCCTGGAATATTACAAGATCAACGCTAAGGGTAGAAAGAAAAAAAAATTGTGCGGTTGAGAACCCCCGTCATAAACGAAATTACATGCGTTAAAATTAAAAAAAAAAATACGTGTGTTGTGTTTCATATGAAGTTATGTGATAAAGAGACAGGGACAGAGAGAGAATTACGCACTCAGCTGCGCACTCACTTGCTAGTGTGCTCATTTGCTTGTAGTAGGCTCGATATATACGGCATTTCGATACGTGACGATCTACTAAATCGTACCATCCGTAAGACACGTGAAAAAGATTCGTTGCAAAAAAATTACAATTGGTATAGCATACCTTTAATACTTTAAGATAGGGATATAGAGTGATGGCCGAATGTGAAGCGCAACACTGGGACTTGAGAGTGCCGAGGTTGCGCACAAAAGCTTCACGGATCACCCCACGCCATTCCTTTTCTATTTCTTTGAGCTTTTTCCTCTGTAAAATTAATACATTTTAATATTGTGTTCTGAACTCAAAGAATAACAATAAACAATCTGAAATAAGTTAAAACTTAGAACTCCCACTTACACAAAACACAACAGTAGGTGAGTTCTCATCTTTTACACCAACATTTTCTATTTCCAAATCTCCTTTAATTTCAAATTGTAACTGCTCTTTTCCCCTTTCAGTCATTTCTTCCAACGACATGGCATCTCCGATCGGTGATGTTTTGAGACCTAGTCTGTTCTCCTCATTGTTTAGTGATAGTTTTTCGAGTAAAGGGCAGTTGTAGTCGAGTTTAGGTGGAGTGTACGTTGGTACGAAGCTCGGCTGTATTCTGTGTATCGCTTGCAATACTACTTCGCGTACATCGTACAAAAACTTTGTTTTGTCTAGCAAGTCGTTGAATGATATATCCTAAAAGTTATACTTATTAATACAATATTTTATGTTTCAAATTACTGAAAATAAAATAATGGTAATATTCTAGGAACATAACAATAATATTCCTAAAAAGAAAACAGTAAATATAGGGGACTATATATAACGACTGGGAAGTCTTTGTTAGTTGTAAAACATCCCATTACTGTTCACACAACGGATTCCAAGTTGAATTCAAGAAGACTAAAACGGCAGCGGCGGCAATTCTCTATCATACGGTTTGAGAGTGTAGACGAAAATTTACTTGTAATGCCACTTGTCTCATACTTGGAAACGGTAAAAAATGAGAGAAAAGGCATTTAGCTAGTGTCTACCCTTTAAAATCGAATGTTTTAGAAACGGTGGTCTGCCCAATTTTCGTACGGACTCATATCTGTGTGCCATCATTTTGTCAGGGATGTTGGCCTTACTGTACCACGCGGGCCCAGACGAGTTGGTGCAGGGTTTCGTTGTGAGGCTCCTTCTCTTTTCCTTGGCCTTTAGGCAGGTGAACCACTTGAAGGTGAGGCTGACTTGGGTCCTTGAGATCTCGGTAGAGCCCCATCATACACAATATTACTTTAAATAGTCAGTATATGTATGATAAAATTATGAAAAGAAATGTAGTTAAAGAAATCAATATAAAAGATGGTACCTTGTTATGCATTTCTTCTCCATAATACGTGAGTAACTGCAACTTATTGCTTGGATTTTTTCTTTCTATGCATTCAAACACCGCCGCGTATGTCTGTGCGTTCATTGTTATGTTATCGTGTGCCATGTACGATAGTATTTTTTGTGTATCATCTAGCGAGCCCTGAAAGTGTATATTTATTTGATTTAGGATGATTAGGAAACAATCATTATCTATTTTTTTATACCACTGATGTGGCAGACAAGCATATGGTTCACCTGATGGAAAGTGGACACCATAGCTTATGGACGTTTGCAATACCAGAGGTGCAGCAGTCGCGCTGGCGACCCTGTAAAAACCTTTTAAGATACCTTTTGAAGAATACTATAGACGTGCGGGAAAACCTAGGCATAACGAACTTTCGATTCGATTCTTATGAACTTATAATTTATTATCTGGTACAGTAGCGTGTACAGAATTCCATAAAGTTGAACTCCCAGCATGTTGAATTTGAACTTAAAATGTTTAAACCTTCACGCTGTATCCCTGACTGGGCAGTCAGAGACGTCAGATCGCATACTTCTTGGGCATCCTGCAGATTTATTAAACACTTCATACTTGCACGTCTGGGTATCCAAATTCTGTTGAGTTTTCCATGTTTGAGAAATGTATGCTTAATTTTCTCAAAATGTTAATTTCTCAAACCTACAAAATTTAATTTACAGATTGTAGAACTGTTGTTGTACATTCTATTTGTATACACCAAATACGAAGTATGGTGTATTAAGGATACATCATTATTTTGAGAACCGCTTACTTTAAAATATTAATTTATCTACAATTTTTTTACTATTTACACATAAAGTTTCAATTTGATCAAAGTAATTTTGTCAGGAAATCTGAAATCTCTATCAATCTGTGTCTTGGTATAATACATTTCAAACCTTTTTATAAAAGATACTTACAATTTTGGCATAACCATGCAATAGTGTGTTGAATATTTTGACGTCATTAACTTTGAGCTGACAAGCAGCTTTTGAATTACGTTGTCTATAATACTGTAATACTTGATGTGCCTGAAAGGAAAAATACTTTTAGACCAAAATGATTGTAAGTGAAATCATGCACACAATGGTTCATTGTTAAAACTGAAGACATTGGCAAACTGTATTCTATTTCATAAGGAAAAAAATAGCTAATTATTTTTTTTTTTATTTTTTTTTTTTTGCAATCTCTCATTAACAGATATTCAGCAATCGGTTGGTAATTTTGTAAGGGACTTGAGTGATACTTGTCCAATGACAAGCTCACATATCTATTTTGCCCAGTCCTGTGGGATCCTCCTTTTCAATCTTCTGGTGGCTGTTTGTGGGTTCATTAAAGTTCTCGCCAGAGGGTTTCTTTTTTTTGCAATTATGTCTCTATAGGATTTTACTCTTTCTGAGATTTCTTCTGCTACAGTGTTGATCATTAGGTCTCGATGAATTTTGTCATTGGTGAAATGATATGGATGTATGAATTAATATCCCACGTAACTTTATGAACGCGTTTATTTTATTTATTTGTAACAGGTGGTGTTGCCGTGTCATTGTGTTTCCTATAAAATGTATGTATTTAGAAATATATGTATGTTTATCAGTTGTCTAGATCCATAACACAAGCTTATATTAGCCAACTGTGGGTTCGATGACGCTGTGTAAAAAAAAGTGTCTCACAATATTTATTACATAGTTTCGGCTTTAGGAAGTAAAATTCAATGCCATTTACGTGACACGAAAGTTTCGCAGCCAATTGGCAATCTTTTCGAACACAAATCGTCGCGTGATCTAAATGCAGCATTACTCTATGCATAGGTTGAAACCACATGAGAACATATTTGTAAAGCTAAGTTTAGCTCATTTAACAGAAAAGAGGCATAAAATATAAATATGCATTCATATTATGTCCTTACCTCTTGTATCATATTTAGTGAGCAGAGCAGCTGTAAATGAGCAGCTAGGAGTCGATGCAAGGACTCTTGCTTACCTTGCCGCTCTAATTCTTTGATGTTTTGTTTCATGCTGATCTCTTGTTTCTCTCGGCGCTTCTGCCGTCTAACCTTGTTTTTCTCCCGAATTGCCCTTTTTCTGTATTTTAGGATACAAAAGCTATGACTATTTGAAGTTATGTTAATGTAAAGGAGCCCTAAAAATTTGCCTGGGACCTACTGAGCACTTAACCCTCACAGGATTACAACAAAGGTTATAAATATAAATACTCATATCTTATTTGTTCTAATTTAAATTGATATACCTGCTTCAATAAATTTATGGAATTTATTTGAAATTAAATCCATTCAATTTTTTTTATTTCATTATATTGGTGAATATATAACAATTACTTCCAATCAGGGTAAAAGTCAACAAAGGCTATACAACATTGGACACATACAGTGGGGCATATCACTATTATAAACTTACGCTTCTTTAATTTTCAATGCCTTAGCAGGTGTTGATTCAAAATGATATATTTCCTCCCTGGTTTCAGCAATTTCATTGTGTAGTGCTGGATCACCATAAATATCGTCTATTGCTGGATGTGCTAGACCATGAGCCCTGAAATTGATTACTAGAATTACATTATCATTCACACCTTTATCCCTGAAGGGGTGGCAGAGGCAGGCAGACAGTTATTAGTTAAACTACAGTGATACAAATTTCTACTATTTAAAATAACTATTTGTAATTTTTGTGACAATGACACTAATAGTACAAACTTTTTATCCTGGGAACAAGTTCCTGTGGGAAACGGGAATGGTAAAACTTCACAAAGTGTGCGAGCGAGCATCTACTAGTGTTAAATAAAATTGAAGTGTCTGTTTGAAATGCCAAATTAACAGCTTTTCACTAAATGTATATTAAAGTAACAGTACCTACTTCATAAAAACAATTATTAAATCTCTGAAGTGGGTAGACCGATTCTTATAGGACTTTTACTGTCAAAAAGCTGATTTGTAAAGAGTAACTTAGGCTACATTTTATACCTGTAGTCCCAAGGGAATGAGCAGGTGAAAGTGCAGGGACTCCCTGCTCTATTGTGTTATAATAAATGTTACTATATTGCAACATCTTCTTATAATAATGTTTCTTAAAAGTTGTTTACTAAACATAAATATAATTATTAAGATAGCTTTTATTCTAAAAGCAATAAGAATATAGCCACTTACTGTATACTTGAAATATGACTCATAAGTTCATGGTCGTAGCTGTCCAATTGATTGTCTACAAACAGCTCCCTAAATACAGCATGAGGGCCCTTTGGTACTGAAGGGAATTCATTATCTACTCTTATAGCATCATTTTCATGCATTTCACTTAAATTTAACTCCTGTGTCAATCCTTCGGTGATGGCATACCTTAGATCTTGCAATCTTTGGTCATAAATGGTTGCTTTTCTAAACTTGTAATAACTCTCTTTTACCATATTTATATATTGCATTGTTTTCAATTTATCTTCTACATTTGAAAGTTGATGACTAGTATATATTAATGCGCATTTATCATCTTCTAAATATATGGCTGGGGTTTTAGGAATACCACTAACTAAGGAAGTAGAAAAGTTGTTTTCTGAAGATGTTTTCTTTAAAATTTTGTCACGGACTGATTGTAGTAGCTCAGAATCTACTACTGTCACTTTTGAACTCTTCACAGGCTTTTTTGTCAATTGATGGAGTTCACCAAGGGACACTGGGCTGGTAGCTAATTTAGACAGATGTGCGGCACGCAGTTTACTTATTGAGACCTTTGTTTCCATCATGGCTTGAGCACCAACTAAAAACATTTATTCATAAACAAAGTATTCAGAAATCGAGTTTGAAAAATATTATATTCAGTTTGAGTAAACAGTACCTTCTAGTAATTCGCCATATTTTTTATACGGTTTATGTTTCTTTTTTCTAGCTGAACTAGGCATGTTAGCAGTTTTGGTAGACTGGTGTCTCGCTGTCGAGCCGTTTTCTATAATGAAGCAAATGAAATGTTATGCAACTAGGTAACCTATGTAGCTTGAATATATTTCATAGTAATACAACTATACTTCATTTTAGTATAACACCTAAAGGAATATTTACTGGACTACATAATAATACCTGTAACAAGCCGGTTGAGTAAAATTCTGCGACAAAATGAACATTTTACTTCGGTAAATGGAGTGCTTTTAAGTGAATTATTAGAAGACAACGAAATTCCATGCAATGAACTTTGATATAAGTTTCTGGCAGACGCAAGTCGATGCATTGTCTCCAATTTATTAAAACTTAACATAAAAATTGTTCTGAAACATGCCGAAATAGAAAAAACCACGTGAAAATTGTAGGCCAAATCGCAGAATCAAAATAAAGTATTAGAGACGTAGTTTTAGTATTTTGGTTAGTCGAGTCCTTAATATGTCAATGTCCAAAATAAATCGTTTCGAAATGTTACTGTTTTTAATCGTATATCCCATTTACATTCTCGCGCGAGGCACGAGACGAGTTACGACCTACGAGACGAGCCGCGATTTTTTTCGAGCTCGGGGCTCATCTCGCAGCTCGTTTCGTGGTTTGCGCGAGAGTGTAGTGAGGTATTAGAATCCTCTGGATTAAAAACGAGGGGCATTATTATAAGTTTAACCTGTGTGTTTGTCATGTGAGGCAAGCTAAGCTAAATAGCTGCAATAAATGAAAATGTCTGAGAAATGAATCTCAAAAATCCACTAACTTATTGGGACAAGGACTCAGGACTGGACTTGACATCGACAAAGGACTGGACCAGAGGTGAGTCGCTCTTTACTGAATCTACTCTGGGAGTCGTTTCTGTAAAGTGAGTCATAGATTTAAATCTTTTACACCGCTTGAAATGAATCTTTGCTCTTTTGCTCTAATGAATCTCGGTTTTCATCGGCTCGCGGCGCTCGCTGGCACGAGTGATTGAGTGATACACTGTTCGGAGCGCTTTGGGTCGCATAGGCGCCGTCGCATCGGAGAGCGCTGACTCCGTCTCTCTCACTGATTCGCTACTAGTGGGTGATTGATAGAGACAGCAACACTAGCTCACCTATGCACGCATGCGGTACGCGTTGTTATTATTTTATTTGTATGTTTTAGTTGACCTTTGTTTGTGAAAGAAAACACCGGTTTGTTTACGTTGGGTCTGTGATTTTCAATTACATAAGTGTTACAATAAGTAAAGAACTAAAGACAGTTTAGTGAAAGAGTAAGTCTGTCAGTCCTAAGCCTGAAGAAAGTATTAAGGAAAATCGATGTTTATGGTACACATTAGGCAAATGAAATTCAATTTAACAAAATACTAACATAATATTGCTATATTAATATTACTAATGTAATATATACTTTACATTATTCTTCAAACAAAGGTCAATAAAAACGATTCATTTTAATTTATTTGCGTTAATAAATCGAGCTTAGATACAAGTTGAGTCACTAATACAAATGAAGCACTGAAGCACTTTACTGATTCGAATGTTTGAACTGATCCAGATACAAATGATCCATTCTTAACAAAGATACGTATTTGCCACCGCTAGACTGGACTTGACATCAACAAAGGACTGGACTTGACATCGACAAAGGACTGGACTTGACATCGGCAAAGGACTGGTCTTGACATCGACAAAGGAAAACAACAAGCAAAAGTGTGAAGCGGAGGAATAGGCTGTCAAAATGGTCAAATGTCAACCACGGTTGTCACTGTGGTCATTGCTGAATTTGTCATTGGAGTTTTGGCGGGAGAGTGATAAGTGCGGCGCTTGCTGTATATTATTTTCTAAAACTAGTGCATTTATTTTGTTTAATGTGTGGGAGTGGTGGTTTCTTGGACATAAAAGTTGTGTTAACGTGCTATAGTGATAGACAATGATATATATGCAGTGAAATGCTATTTTCTCTCTTGACGCGAAAAGTCCACTGAAAACCTCAGTATAAGAATCACCATTATACTGAGGGCAAGGACAAGGACCTAGGACTGAGGACTCGACATCGACAAACACTGGACAGGACTATGGGGATAGTTCTTTAATAAACCACATGATTATGTCTAGATTTAGCACTCAAGTGTCAATCTGCTAAATTCCGTTTATGTGTGACTTAAGTTAGTTAGTTTCTGTAATACGAGAAAATATAAATACCGAAGACTAGGCTGTATGGACAAAGTTTCCTTTGCCTGCCCAATATGGGTAAAAACTACCAAAAAAATAAAGAATTTGTCATGTTTTGAATGTCTTTTGGAGTGCCTTGTATTTCATTAATTTTAAATATTCAGCAAATAAATAAATACCGTTTACAAACAAAGTGTTAATCTTAACTGACGCTTGTTAACCCACCTGTATTGATCTATTGTTTTTATAATGGATAATAAAACGTTTGTCTGTAAGTTACATGAGTTTTGTAAAAAACTTCTAATAATGTAATTTTTACTAATTTTTAAATTGAATGAATTTGTTTTTATTGATTTAGGGACGTCTGAGCTTAATAAAAAAGTATTTCAACTAAGATTTGAAAATGACTGGCTGTTTAAGGCTAAAAAGCAGCCCTGGGGGTGAGTACAGACTATTCTCTTTAATAATGTACCCACATTTCAATCTAAAAACAGCTTGGATGTAGTGTAGCCTTAAATTATAGTTATTGCTTTATCTTCCAACAGGGAATTTCACAAAATTCTCTTAGATAAGGGATTTCCTCAAGAGATGACTGTTGATCATGTTAGAAAGAAGTGGTCATATAATTATGATGTGAGTATTCAAAGTATTTATGATAAAATAACATTATGTAACGTTGAAAATAATAGTTTAATCCGAAACTAAGAATCAAACACTATTTTCTATTATATTTATGTGATGATGATGAGTTCATTTTCAGATGTATAAGATTGCTAAGAAGACAAATAATAAAAGTTGGAAGCATTTCAAACTGTTTGATAAACATTTTGGAAAAAGTAAAATCCTAGACAAATATGAGTCTTGTAAGTATACATGTATTTTTATTTTATTTATTTAATTAGGGTCTACCAACGATTGTTAACATCAAAACTTACACTAAGTACATTTAGAATTACATTCTCAATGTTCCAATCACTTAGAGGCAAACACCGCACTTACAAATTAAAAGTCACAAGTAGTAAGCTTAAGCTATTAAAATAAAATGCAAAACATAACATCTATATTTAAATAATCTATGTAATCTATAATACATTCTACTCACTCAAAATCAGGCCCAGAACGATTGGTTTAATCTTTGCCACAGAGTCAAAGTGAAGATCAATTTGATCACTATAACTATTAATTATCTTGCACAGCCTCGAACATGGCGAATTGGCACCCAAAACATGTATCTGAATCCTGTGTAAAAATTCTTATTTAATATTATACATTGAAAAATGTATATATCCTTTTTTTATAACACACCACAAGAAATGGATGTTATAGGCTTAAAGTGTTCCTTTTATTAATTTTAACTACCTTGATGGTGTAATTTGTAGTGAAGGCGATTGCCAAGCTGAGGTTAGATTCCCGGGTTGGAATAAATATTTGTGTGATCCACAAATGTTTGTTTTGCAGTTAGAGTGTTTCTTATGTAAAATATATATATATATATATATATATATATATTTAGAAATACATTCTTAATTGTAGACCATATCATACATATATTTTTATTATTAGTTTGTGGGCCTGCTCACTCAGTGTTCTAAACGATCACTGTAAACAATCACTGTGTTAAGCAACTTTCGCTATAGGTGGTCCTTGGATGGGTATATACCTATTATATTATCAAAAATTGAGATGGTTCACTCTCCTGCAGTTAATTATAGAAACTGATTAATTAATATCTCTTTCAGGGAATGATGAGTGGCGTCTCAAGTTAATTATATGTATATCAGAAGCAAAAGCTAGTAAGCTTGATATCATGACTATGTGGAGGTAATAAGTGGTGTTTTAAAATAAGTATACAGGTCAAACAATTAAATAATTTATTAGAGCATGAAAACTGCATTTTTATAAAGACTATTTGATTAGAACCATCTTTAATGAGACTTCCCAATCCAATGAAGGGTAACTGCACTAGAACTTTATTCATAGATTGTCGAATTTCTTTTATGCGCGAGGAATGCGGTTACTCGGCGTCATTCCTGCTACAGGGGCAGCAGGCACGGTGTGTTGAACTCCCGGCCTTTGGGAGCCGTCCTACCCACTAAACCCCGTGATGCTCCGCCTTCTTCCCAACCGGGTCGCAGGATAGGCCTGAGGGCTATAATGCACCATTGGTTATGAGGCTCTCGGGTTAGATGTGCTATCCCATACAATCTCCCTGAGGAGATTAGCCTAAGCCCGCTGGTTGCGCCGGTATATGATAAATAAGTAGCCGCGTTATTTTTTCTATGTTGCATCGACGATCTGCATCTGTTTTTAATTAATTAGTTGTCGTCACTCCCCCCGCTCCCCTTTATTCCATTTCTCTTTCGCACCTACCTTGTCTCGCATAAAGGAGGAGCGAGACAGCTGTATTACGCGCGCAAGTACCTACGCTCGCGCCGCTAGCCTCACGGGCAGCGACCACGATTAAAGGCTGGCAGTCTGTACTACAATGACCGCGCGCGCGCCCGCATTAAACCTTTTGCAATAATTGTGTTTTTCATGGATAAATAGTGTACTCGTGCAAGGAAACCAGGAATCAAAGTCCAGGGACATCCCCGGCAGCCTCCACCTCAGCATCTTGCATCAGCAGCAAGGTAGTGTGCCCATTCCTGTTTCCATTCTTTTTCGTTCGACAACCGCGTGTAAATTTCATTATTGTCTTTCCCTGCAAATACAGTCCACTTTGAATTTATTTATCTCGCCCGCTCAACTACCCGCTTTGATCCGTCTCCGAACGTCCCTCTGAGAACAGAGGGGTGGCGAGTGATCGAGCGGGCACTAGAAGGCACCCCGGAACATGAGGGGTTCCAGCCGCCAGGAGGCTAATGTGGGGGGGGGGGGGGGGGGTTCCGACCTTCCGCCCATGGCCGTATCTAGTCAGGGGCGCGCCGGAGCTCCGCCCGACGTCGCCCTAGATCGCCGGTAGGACGACAGCGTGCGTCCAAAACCAGATACGCAAAAAACCACCTTTACGCAAAACGCCTAATTCAGATAATACAATTTACGCAAAATACCATTATCATCATCCGAGCGTCTGTCCCAGTTGCGTCTCGCGACGCCCGGGGTCCGCTTTCCTACATTTTCTCCTCCACTTCGCACGGTCTTCGGCATCCCCTGTAGTGAGACCATTGGCACGCATGTCATCCCTTACGACGTCAAGCCAGCACTTCTTGGGTCTTCCCCTCTTACCGGGACCCGGCGGGGCTGACATGGCCAGACATTTGTTACCTAGGTAGCCCGGCGGTTGCCGCAAGACGTGACCATACCAGCGAAGGCCACACTCTTGCAACTTGTCTGCAATGTCTCGGACGTGAAGGCTGCCGCGGATGCGAGAGTTTCTCACGCGGTCCATCCGCGTGACCCCACACATCCACCGCAGCATCTTCATTTCCGTGACACGCAGCTCCTGCTTGTGTCGCTCCAATATCGGCCACGTCTCACTGCCATGTAAAAGGACAGGTCTAATAATGGTTTTGTAGACCTGTCCCTTCAACCGGATCGGCATTTTAGGGTCACAAATGACACCGGTCATCTCCCGCCATTTGGCCCACTCGGCAGCAATGCGTGACTTGACATCGCAATCGATGTCACTGGACGTGTGAAAAACAGATCCCAGGTATTTAACCTGGTCCGTGCGCTCGACCAAATCACCGCCTATGCGGACGGATGTGGGATCTGTCGAGTTTAGTGCCAAGTACTCGGTCTTCGCCACATTTAGTTTAAGACCGCCGTTCTCAAGCGTCTCCTTCCACGCCTTTACACGTCGCACCAATCTGCCCCTGTCCGCGTCTGCCAGCGCAATATCGTCAGCATACATGAGCAACCATGGAGGCGGCTCATGTGGGTTTCTGATGCTGTCCGACAATTCGTCTAATATTACACTGAACAGAAGCGGACTAAGGACCGAACCCTGGTGTACCCCGACGGTGATGGGGAAGGGTTTCGTGTCGCCAACAGCGGTCCGAACCATTGAATCGGAGTCATCATCATCATTACGCAAAATACCGATTACGCATAACACCTACTTGGGTTTAAGCAAAATACCAACTACGAAGAAAACCAACTTTTCGATACACCTCGATTCTTCTATTTTAGTTTTGTCACTATTTTCTATTTAGTTTTTTTTAACCTGAAACCTGCACATCAGTATTTATTTGTTTATGTCACGTTAAAATAGCTTCTTCTGCCTAATGCACAGCATACGACGACACGTGATTGAGGGTCGCTGTATACTTTTCACAAAAGCCCGGCCTGCAGCCTCTGAACCCTGAACATAGCCCAAGGGTTACTTGGTTGCATGGTGGAACTTGCCCGTTTCAAAAAATTATGCCACTTGGCATATTTTGAATGCAACACTTGCAAGTGAGGTCGATGATTCCCACACATCTTTATGGGGCCTCTTACACCCAAATTTATAAGTTGGTGTTTTGCGTTTGCGGAATTTATGTAGTTGAAATTATTACAACTTCTTTGCAAATGACCATAAAATCAGGAGTTGTTGTTTTGAGTACTTATAAGGTTTTATGCGTCTAAAGCCTTTACGAGGGTTCGGAACTAGTAGAATAGAAACAGTTGTCACTAACAGTTTACCTCATACCTTATCTACCCATACTCCTACCCTAACCCTTCGTCATTGAGCATTAAAATGTTTTACATAAGGAATACTGAACAAAATAGGCTATAACCAAATAAATTTTATAATAGTTGTATATTGCAGGACAGTTGAGAGAGCTATGAGGTGTCAGGAGCTGCCAGGTGACTGCTGCATACAAGATATACAAGGATTGTGGCATCACATTAGGATGACTTTTAATGTAAGTTCTCATTTCTATGATATTTAAGACTTGCAACTCAGAAATTAAAGAGGTGCATTGTTATTGGAGCCAAGTGTTACCAATCTTGACCATCATGGGTGCCTTATATAGGAGAATTCAGTCAACCTTCTTCAATGGATGTCATTACGATAATGGGTTGTCAATAAGTAATTTTTAGAAAACCTACTCCCATTCAAGAACATAAAGGGTTATTTTTTAAACTTTCGCGGCTGTCCAGCCGCGACCACGGGCGCTGCAACGCGCTCGAAACGTCGGTGAATGTAAGTACAAAATTGTTTCGCGTGATGTCCCGAGTAGTTTATAAAATATGAACATAAAGGGTGTCAAATCCTTCCTGAGATATGTTCGTAGCAAAAACTTTTCCCAGCAGTTTTCAGTAATACCTACAGAGTTACTGAAAACTGATACACAAAGTTGTATGCGATTTCTGTCATTTTTAATACTCAAACCTTAAATAGTCAAATAGAGAAGAAAAAAAATTGGTGTTTTAGCAGCTTTTTGCTTAGTTAACTTTTTACCAAAATTTGTAAATGCAGTTAGGAGCCGAAAATATGGATGGTCTTCAAAAATGTTTTTCTGTAACTATAATGGTTAAGGTACTTGCCCTTACTGTCCCGTCTCAAAAATCCACCTGTATAGCTCTGCCTATTCTTTCAAAGAGGCTCATTGCTGTAGACAGTTATTTATTTAAGACATTCGCCTTAATACAGTTTTGCTTCAGGACAAAAGTACAGTGTACTAGACATAGCTATATCGAGTGTATATTGTGAACCCTGTTGCTTATTATATATATATTTATTTATACGGGTTTAAAATATTACTACTTATTGTTTTAGAGAAAACATCGTCAAAAACTAAGAAAAGGTGTAAACGAAAGTGATTGGCCGCTGTACGATGCAATGCTTAGTTATCACCATAAGTTTGATCCCGAATATTTGACGCGGTTGGAAACTGAGCCGGCTAATGTGTTCGCCAGCTGTTTTAGAGATAACCCAAGATATTTGAAGAATAAGAACAGCAAAAACAAAATTGAAAATGAATTTAACTGTAAGTTGCGATTTTATTTTAAACTCATAAAAGATTTTCATACAGTCAGTTCAATCTGTAATCTTACAGATTGAACTGACTCAGTGTTCTGTAAACGATCTGTGTAAGGCTGGCCGCATACGTTAGGAATCCGTATTCGTTTTTGAATTCGTTTTCCGCTTACGTAAATCCGAATGCATCAAATCTATAGAAAATACATTGCCTGCCGCACACACTCGTTTTTTTCGTACGTAATATAATCCGTTCGCACGTTCGTACTGGTAGTATAATATTCTGAATGCAAAAAAAACGAACGTCTGCGCTAGGCCCACGGAATTTCGAACACGGAAAACGAATTCGGAAATCGAATTCGGAAATCGAATACGGATTTCAAATCATTATGGTTACGGATGGGTGACCACTTTGTGGCCTTTACATTTGCAAGCGTTTCCGTGCTTCGGAAGGCACGTTAATCCGTTGGTCCTGGTTGCCAGTAACATAGCAGTCGTTAAGCCATGTTGAAGGCCTTGAGCTGTTTTGTTTTCAACAGCAGGTAGCAACCAACCTTTTACGCAGGACATGAATACACACGGTGAAAAGTGGGCGTATAATATGTCTCTGCCACCCTTGCCTGGGATAAGGCGTGATTGATAAACAATTACATACAGATTTAACTGACGGGAAATGTAGATACAAGTGATTGAAGCCAACTCATATGTAATTCAGTAAATCAAAATGTATCTTATATAAGTGTTTGATTTATTGAACAAATATCTTTGGTCCATTTGTACTGTATATATCATTTAATAATAATTTATTACTTTTTCTAATAATGGGCAATTTATGACCCGTCATTGGTTACATCAAATTAGATCTCACTTTCATACCATGGAATTGAAAGAATTGAAAGAGTTTCTTCGTTTGGTTGAACGCGCTTATCTAAGGAACTCAGGAACAGGTCGGATTTGAAAAATTTGGATTTGGTATTGGATAGCACATTTATCGAGGAAGGCTATAAGGCTTATATATTATCACGCTACTACCCTGGAGAGCATAAATCATAAATGTCAACATATCTGGCGTTTTTTTTTTCATATATTGTTGTAGAATTTATAAACGATGGGATTAAATAGGTGCGACGGAGTTCGAAGTATGTCACGGGTGAAGCTGTGGGGGTTGTAATATAGGTTTATTATTTAGTAACATAACTATATCCTAAGTCTTGTCATGCACAACCATTCTTAAAATTTTCGTTGGAAAGTCTATTCAATAAATTTAAAAATGCGATTCAAAGATAAAAGATCTAAGAATGTATCTTGATTTTGTTAACGAAGTTTTTAATCGGAAAGTTTACGAATGGTTGTGAATAAGGGGGCAGGTAATGATTGATAATGTTTTATTTGTTTCACAATAAGACAACTTACAACCAGATAGTAAAATGCAATAACATTGACGGAAGTTGAACTCCGGATGATAAGATTCAACTTGTGTTATGGGTAGGTACCGAGCGTTCACATACAATACTTACAAGTAAAAGTTTTACGTGGACTTACAATTATAGTTAACTAGCTGACCTCTGCGGTTTCGCCCGTGACATACTTTGAATCCCCGTCGCATCCATTTCATCCTGTCGCTTGTTACTTTTACAAAAATGTTTGTATATTTCCCCGATTTGTTGACATTTATAACTACTACTCCGCTCTTTAGAGTAATAGCGTGATGATATGTTGCCTATAGCCTTCCACGATAAATGGGCTATCTATCACAAAAAAAGATTTTTTTAAATCCGACCTGTAGTTACTAAGATTATCGCATTCAACCAATCAAACAAACTCTTCGGCTTTATCCCACTAATATTATAAAGTCGATAGTTTGTAATTATGGATGTTTGTTACTCTTTCACGTAAAATCTACTGAATGGATTGAAATCAAACTTTACAATAATGTAGCTTATACATCAGAATAACACATAGGCTACTTTTTTCCCGGGAACAACTTTCGGTGGGGAACAGGAACGGAAAAACTTCTTTACGCGGGCGAAGTCGCGGGTGTCAACTAGTATTAGTATAGATGTATAATTTTGCTTATACAAGTGTACGTCTCAGCTTAGATTCGTGTTTTGTTTCAGGGACAAAAGATATCACAGAAACTTTCATACAAATCAGACTGCAGCACGATTGGTTGTTTAAACAGAAAAAATGGGCTTGGAAGTAAGTTCATCATAACATCATACAACTCATACAATCTATACTAATATTATAAAGCTGAATTTGTTTGTTTGTTTGGTTGAATGACCCATTCTCAGGAATTACTGATCAGATTCGTAAAATTGTTTTTGTGTCAGATAGCCCATTTATCGAGTAAGACTATAGGATATATATTTCAAGCTACTACCTTGTAGAGCGAAGCAGTAGTAATAAATGTCGACATATCGGGAAAATGTTTATGCATTATTATAGAATTTGTAAGCGACGGTATTAAATAGGTGCGACCGGAGTTCGAACTATGCCACGGGCGAAGCTGTGGGGGTCATCTAGTTGTAAATAAGAAATCAATAGCAGCAGCCGCTCCAGAGTACAATATTGCTATTTTTTGATAACGTAAGCCATTGTAATTCAGACTTGTTGAAAAGGCCCTTAGGACGGCTGGTGGACTGCTCGTGGTTCGTACAGAAGCCTTATGGCCTACCTGCTTCTCTAAGGGCAGATCGCTTGGACCTCGGAGATTGTGGTTTCTATCTCTATCATAAAAATATCACAATCAATAAAGTTTGGAATAAATGGAATAATATGGGGTTCTTCAAAAGGGGTCTTAGGGCCTTCTTGTAAGTAGATTTTGTAAGGCAAAATCTAGGTTCAAGCGTTGATTGAGTATTATTAAGAAACGTTCTGGAGTACGGAACTTAGAAGGTTTATAAAAGGTCGGCGGCGCGAGTGCTGCACCTCTGGTGTTGCAAACGTCCATAGGCTACGGTGACCACTTTCCATCAGGTGGGCCGTATGCTTGTCGGCCCCCTCAGTGGTATAAAAAAAAATCGTACATCTGCAGTGGAGTGTTCTGTGAATGACAATTGCGTGTAAAGCAACTTCCGCTATGATCAGTCCTATCATGAGTGAGATTTGTGGCACTTTTATTACGAGAGTTTTCCAGCTTCGGCGCGCTGAGCTGCTGGTATTTACTACTGACCACCAGTAACAGCGTAGTCGTAAAGCCAACTTTGCCTTAAGATCGCTTAAAGTTTCAACAGCAGACAGTCACAACCTGACCCTGTCAGTATTAGGCCTATTATTAGGACCAATTGTTGAAATGTAGATTTGACTCTGCCTACTAATTTTAAAAATAAGCGTGACTATATATAAATAAATAAATATAGTGGGACACTTCACATACCGCCATCTAGCCTTAAGCTTGTCCTATAGGATCTAGATAATGGATAAACATACTAAAATTTCAAAATTATATGTCACTGCTAAATACTTAAATTGAGTGTTTTATATTTTTATTTAATACAATATGTACCTATGTCTGTTTAGTGAACTTTCAAAGATAATGATTGAGGAGTACGGATTCCCGAAAACTTTATCGTCCAGAGAATTAGGTAGAAAATGGGCGGGGACATTCGCGGTGAGTATTCGTTGATGCAGTTTTAGTTTGATTCTGTGCTCTTGGGAGTTTATATATAGCTTACTAGCTGTGCCCACCAGCGTTACCCATGATTCGATAAACTTTATTTATTTTATCCTCTTACGGCCGGTCTCAATAACCTATCTATCTTTTACTATTGTCTAACATAATGTCAAAATAGTTACCATCGGTACCTATCGACGAAAATTTCGGTTTTAATAACCAAAGATAGATAAATATTTACCTACAAAATTGACCTATCTGTCACAAAAGTTACAAATTCTACTGTTTATCTGTGGTGGCGATCTATGTTTAACTGAAGATAGAATATTGAAACCGGCCATTAGTGGTAGAGTTTCCTTTGTGTATGACTAAATTATAAGGGTATAAGGAGCTCTTTGATCGGTTGCGAAGTAGGCGTTAAAATCATAGGTTGATAATTTTCTATTGCATTTTTAGGAATACCAAAAGGCTAAGGCAACGAATAATACGTCCTGGGTGTACCTTCAACTGTTCGAACTGTACTTGGGAGAATCTAATTTGAGCTTGAATCCGCTTGTCGGATGTAAGTATTGCCTACAATGATGTAAGTACTGCTTCTGTGGCGCGGTGGGAGTGCATCCGACTGCTACGCAAAAGGACGTGGGTTCGATTCCCACCCAGGATAAAACTTTGTGTGATGAGCACGATAGTTTATTCTGTGTCTGGGTGTTATTTATCTATAATATGTATGTATTTAAAAATATATAAGTATGTCTATCAGTTAACTGGTTACCATAGTACAAGCTCTGCTTAGTGTGGAATAAGATGGCGTTGTGTGAGTTGTCCCAACAATATTTATTTTAGTTATTATTTACATACAGTTTTTAAAAAGTCAATCAGTATTGGGTGTAAGGGGCCCCACCAAGATCTTCGGGGCCCAAGTCAACCTCCCGTGCTAGTGCGTGCACCTGCTGATTAACGGACGAGGCTCTGGCGCTGGCTTTCCCCTCTGGGGTTGGGAGGTCTGAGGGCGTCGCTCCCATAAAAGCCACCCGCCGAAACAAAAATGAAAAGAAATAAAAGGAATGCTGGCATCTTGGAACATTGGCATGCTGACTGGGCGTGCGGTAGAGTTGGCCGAAGTACTCTCCAGGCGGAGGGTGGACGTGGCGTTCCTGCAGGAGACTCGGTGGAAGGGCAACAGAGCCCGGCCTTTGCAGAAAGGCTACAAGTTGTACTACACGGGTGCGCCTGGTGGGGAGAACGGGGTGGCCGTGGTGCTCTCCGAAGGGCTGCAGAGCGGCATCTTGGAGGTGAAACGCTGTAGCGACCGGCTTATGATCGTGAGGGTGCTTATCGATGGGATTATTACCCACCTGATAAGTGCCTACGCGCCACAGGCCGGTTGTAGCGACGCCGATAAGATGTCGTTTTGGGGCCAACTCGAGGGAGTGCTTCGGAGCATTCCGTTGTCACAGGGAAACGTTTTGGGCGGCGGCCTAAACGGTCATGTGGGTGAGAGGTGTGAGGAGTTTGAACGTGTTCATGGTGGTTTTGGATACGGCACCCGCAACACTAAAGGAGAAACTATCCTCAGAACGTGTGCGGCTGCCGATCTGGCCATTGTGAACACGTATTTCAAAAAGAAATCCGAACATCTCATCACCTACAAGAGCGGGAGGCGTACAACTCAGATCGATCCTACTCACTAGGCAACACAGCATCGGCAAGGTGGCCAACTTCAAGGTCATACCCGGTGAGAGTCTTACTGCACAACACCGTCTCCTTGTCATGGACCTCTGCGTGAAGCCTAAAGGCAAACGCATCGAGCGGTGCCAGCGCCGCATCAGATGGTGGCTGCTTGATGAAACTAGGTCCCAGGAGTTCGTCTCAGCTGTCGGTGACAAGTGCACCGACACTGAAGGCGAACCAGTTCAAGATTACTGGGACAAAGTTCAGGCGGCCATCCTTGGAGCGGCGAAGGTGGTGCTCGGTGAGTCTAAGGGTGGACGCAAATGTGACAAGGAAACTTGGTGGTGGAACGACGCAGTCCTGAGGGAGACCAGGGAGAAGAAAGCCCTCTTTAAAAAGTGGCAAGCGACCGGATCTCCTGAAGACCGCGACGCGTACAGGGCTGCCAAGCGCGCCACAAAGAGAGCTGTAGCCAGAGCCAGACGAGACCACTTACAATCTTTGTATGATAAGCTGGAATCGTCTGAGGGGCAGAAGCTCATCTATAAGCTGGCACGCTCCAGGGTCAAAGCGGCACAGGATATATCCAAGTGTCGCTGTGTAAAAGACCCTGAGGGCAACCTGTTAAGCGAAGACCTCGCGGTAAAGGAGAGATGGCGCTCGTACTTCCACGAGCTGCTTAATAAACAGCATAAAGAGGTGCAGCCTCCGGACCTCCCTCCGAATCAGGGACTAGTGCCACCGGTAACGCCTGGAGAAGTCCTGACTGCGCTTCGCCGCATGAAGAATCGGAAAGCTGTCGGACCCGATGGAGTCCCCATCGAAGCCTGGAAGGCGATGGGTCCTCGCGGTGTGGGCATCTTAGTAAACCTTTTTAACCGCGTACTCCTCAGCGGGCAGATCCCAAACCAATGGAGACTGAGTATTATTACTCCAGTCTTCAAAGGTAAGGGGTCAGTGCAGGAGTGCGGGATCTACCGCGGTATTAAGGTGATGTCCCACACCATGAAGATCTTCGAGAGGATTATAGACTCTCGGATCCGGCAGGAGTGTACTCTCTCGGAGTGTCAATATGGGTTTCGCCCTGGTCATGGGACCACGGACCCTGTTTTTGCCCTGAGGGTTGTTGCAGAGAAATACAGGTCGAAGAACACGCCTCTGCACTGTTTGTTTCTAGATATGCAGAAGGCCTTCGACTGTGTTCCTCGTGCGATGATCTGGTGGGCACTGCGGTCCAAAGGGGTTCCAGAGGTCTATATTGACACTATCCGGGACATGTACTGTGACTCCGATTCAATGGTTCGGACTGCTGTTGGCGACACGAAACCCTTCCCCATCACCGTCGGGGTACACCAGGGTTCTGTCCTTAGTCCGCTTCTGTTCAGTGTAATATTAGACGAATTGTCGGACAGCATCAGAAACCCGCATGAGCAGCCTCCATGGTTGCTCATGTATGCTGACTATATTGCGCTGGCAGACGCGGACAGGGGCAGATTGGTGCGACGTGTAAAGGCGTGGAAGGAGACGCTTGAGAACGGCGGTCTGAAACTAAATGTGGCGAAGACCGAGTACTTGGCACTAAACTCGACAGATCCCACATCCGTCCGCATAGGCGGTGATTTGGCCGAGCGCACGGACCAGGTTAAATACCTGGGATCTGTTTTTCACACGTCTAGTGACATCGATTGCGATGTCAAGTCACGCATTGCTGCCGCGTGGGCCAAATGGCGGGAGATGACCGGTGTCATTTGTGACCCTAAAATGCCAATCCGGTTGAAGGGACAGGTCTACAAAACCATTATTAGACCTGTCCTTTTACATGGCAGTGAGACGTGGCCGATATTGGAGCGACACAAGCAGGAGCTGCGTGTCACGGAAATGAAGATGCTGCGGTGGATGTGTGGAGTCACGCGGATGGACCGCGTGAGGAACTCTCGCATCCGCGGCAGCCTTCACGTCCGTGACATTGCAGACAAGTTGCAAGAGTGTCGCCTTCGTTGGTATGGTCACGTCTTGCGGCAACCGACGGGCTACGTAGGTAACAAATGTCTGGCCATGTCAGCCCCGCCGGGTCCCGGTAAGAGGGGAAGACCCAAGAAGTACTGGCTTGACGTCGTAAGGGATGACATGCGTGCCAATGGTCTCACTACAGGGGATGCCGACGACCGTGCGAAGTGGAGGAGAAAATGTAGGAAAGCGGACCCCGGATCCGAGCGCCTGCCCCAGTTGCGTGTCGCGACGCCTGTAGTCAGCTTTCCTACTTCTCTCGTCATCGGCTTCTCCTGTAGTGAGACCATTGGCTTATCTCTTATAGTTTTTAAAAAGTACATATGTATCTATTGCAGTCCGCTGCTGATCATATAATCCTCTCCCAATTTCAATTTGGTAGGGTTATGGGTCTGTACCACCCTGGCCAGAATGGTCGCTACAGGGTTTCGTTGCGAAATTTCCTTATCTTTACTATGATCTTATCAGTTAGTCAGCAGATGTGTAACTTGGACCCCATCGCACCAAGGCATAAGATGGTTTTTTTTTTAATGTTTAAATTTAAGTTTGAACTAATGCATTTTATATTAAAAGGAACATATTTACCCCATTCTTCTTCGTATAAAGACTGTGTCAAAAGGTTACAAAGGTTTCGCTTCACGGATTAAAGATAGGATATAAAATTATAACATTTTATAATTATTATATTTTATATAGAAAATTTTAAAAAAATGTCCCACAATATTTATTGGCTACTAGGATTACCTCCCAACCCCTTTTTTTACGAGGAGAGAATCTGTTTACAGACTACCTACTCTGCTGGCTAGCAATGGGCTTGTGTGGTGGTTGCCCAGCACCTGATCATGGTGCCACTGGGAATACCAACTAAAACTCGACTACTTTCTGCCTAAGATTTGAATAAATCTTTCAGACTTTTTAGACCAAGGTCCGTATTCCAGAACGTTTCTCAATAATCAATCAACGCTTGAGACTAGATTTTGCCGTATAAAATCTACTCAAGTGTTTCTTGAGTATTGATAAACGTTCTGGAATACGGAACTAATATTTAAAATGCAAAAATACTGTTTTATTCTATGATTATTGTATTGTTTTGCTACACAGGGCAAGAAGAGTGGGTGTTTAATTTGATTAATACCAGGACAGATTTAGAAAAAGTGTTTAAAACTGAAAAGGACCACAAACATGGATGGCGGTATGTAATATATAAACATCGATCGGTCCATTAAATATGATATTGCTCTGTGCTTTCAAATTTAATGATATATGAAAAATATAATGATATATTTCTTGTTTTTAATGCAGGGAAGTCGAGAAAAGGTTAAGAAATCTAGGATTACCATTGGACCACAGTTTGTTAGACCTGCAAGAAATTTGGACACATTTATTGAAAACGTTTAGGGTAAGGATCTAAAATTTTTGACCAATAAAGAAGCTAATTGTAGTTTATATTTGCATTTTTTTTCTTTTAAAAATATTGTAAGACTTTTTTTTAACACAGTGCCATCTAGCCCAAATAAGCTAATATAAGTTTGTGTATTGGGATCTAGACGACTGATAAACATACTTATGATATATTTCAAAATACATACATATTATATATAGGAAACACCGAAACAAACATTTGTGGATCACACAAATATTTTTTCCGACCCGGGAATCGAACCCGGGACCTCAGTCGCGGCATTGAAATTCATCACTTCTTTTGTTATTTGCGCTGACACGGAAATTAAAAAAAAACATTGAGTACGTGAACTACATAAATTTCCCAACATGTCGTAGAACGAATTGAATCATCAAGTAAGCGAATACTTAAGAAATATTTTGTACTAAAATATTTTTATTTTTGTTTCCGAATCAAGTCTGAAATTAAAGAAACACGATTAATTACGATTTGAGTATAGGGTTTGATAATTTCAAGTTGACAGTTTCGAAACTTGTGTATTTGCCTAACAACACAACGTTTCACAACTGAAGTGATAGTATTCAAGCCAATTTAGAATTACCTTCTTTATATGTATAAACGCTGAACGCTTTATATGTGAAGCGCTCGTGAGGCATTTACTTTTGAGAGCATTTCCGTGCTTCGGAAGGCACGTTAAGCCGTTGGTTGCCAGTAACATGGCAGCCGTTAAGTCTAGTTGAAGGCCTTATGGGCGGCTTCAAAAATGTCAACAGCAGGTAGCCACAACCTGCGTCTGTATATTTCAACACGGCAATGGGCTCACCACCACGTGGGACAGGAATACACATGGTGAAAAGTGGGCATACTATATGCCTCTGCCACCCTTTCATGGATAAGGCGTGATAGATAAATAAATATATGTATAAACGTATCAATGGTGTTTTAATAAAGAAAAACTAAAATACAATTTAGGGGCTAGTGAGGCGATGTCAACAATGCGCTCTCTTCATTACTGTATTAAATGGATCTATTGGTAGGACTGTCATGAAATCTGCTGTAATTTTATTCTGTTTTTAGGTTTCTAGTAATAGGTATAATGGCGAACACAAAAGGGTCAAAATATGACTGTCATATACAGCTAAAATAGGAGCGTAGCTCATATTCATTACATTAGTTTTGAACTTCCGAGATTAGGCGCGCATATTTAGACGTCACAGCCTCGCACAGACTGCGACAAGCTGCGGCGCGGCTATCGGCTGCGTACGAGAGCGCGACTGTTGAATGAGCAGGCTTGTGACGTATGCGGTCACCCACGTTATACGCACTTTATCGTAAATATTTCAGCAATTTTTTGAAAAATAAAAAACTAAAAACACCGTTTTTCTCATATTTTTTTTGTAGATTTATTTGGCATTTAAAGTAAAAACGTTTGTCATCAAAGACCCAAGCTAACCTCACTTGCTCGTGATACACCTGCTGGCTGACGGATGGTGATGTAGCGTAGACGCCCTTAAAGGGGTTGGAAGGTCAGTCGGCAATCTCATCCATCAATGCCGAAAAATCACTGCTGCACTGACCTCAGATGGAGAGAAGTGTGATTGTATGAATGTCAAGTGATTATTTTCAGTGGAAACAAAAATTCGCCAACAAGGGTATACTCAACGAACAGTGGACATATTACGAAGCTATGACTCGATACGCCGAAGTAAGAGACAAACATTCGATAAAAAAACAAAAAGAAAACCATTCCCACGAACATTTTGAAGAAGGAATTCAAGACGATGATTTCGAAGACGACATCAAACTTACGGACTTAAAGAAAAGGCTTGGGAAGGAAGAGTTCCCAGTTGAACTGAAATTTGAGTTGGAAGGTGACCAGTGTAGGTCTTGCTCAAGTTTAGGTGCTAGTGTGGAGATATTTGAACAAAAGGATGATGAAGGGATAGATCTAGCACAGAAGTTGAAACTTATAGCTGGTATTGAGGTAAGCATACTTGAACGTTTTTTTATACTTAGAAATGTTTTGATTTAAGCTCCGTAGTATTGTTGAGGAACGGGTGGAGATGTTCCTCCGACACAAAGGGAGGATCCTTCGACCAGCCAAGGCGATCACGCCTGGCGGGCCGCGGCCCAACGGTTGATGTTGGGCTATTGCATATATCATTCTTCAGCACGAGCAACTCTTATAGCTCGATGTAGGATTCTCAGTATCGATGTAGTTCGATAGCTTTGAGCTATGTGGCGCTGGTCACCACAGTATAAACATACCTAAAACAATATGCATCTTAAGGAACACCGCAGACGATGTTTTTTTGACGCAAAGAGTCGCCAAAACGCGATGCAGAATTGATACAGTCGAAAATTCGCCGATACTATACGTAGCTTCGAGCGTAGCGTCGAGTTGTTGAGTAGCTTGATAGATGGCTCTGGTCATACTCTTAAATGACGATTAAAATATGGTGAAGAATTTCAACTTGATTCGATACGGTTCGGGTAGTTCAGTGGCTAGAACATTGCCCTGGTTAGGCAAAGGTTCACAAGTTCAATCCCCGTCTCGAATCGAATCGTCTATTTTCACTTTATTAACAAAAAAATTTGACAAAGTATCTATTCTGCGGTGTCACTAAGAGCAAGCTCCCCAAATAATGAGTCACTTTTTTAGACAGTCACACTTAAATACCTTTTGTGAAGAAATATTGTCTTGATCAATCATTTCTTGAGTTATTGAGCGAAATAATACTATTTCGAGTGAGTGCGGGTCTTCCATATGATGAAAGGTTCAAAGAACTTTATATTAATTCTTAACGTCCACATAAATCGTCAGTAAATGTTTTCCTACTCTTAACCTCCAAATGCATAAAGTATCAGTAAACGATTACTTCGTCCTTTCGTCATTGAAATGTCGTTTACGTTTATTTCATTGATAAACGATGTTCGTAGAATATTTTTATATACTACTAAGGCGCCAGATTAGCTTTCGGGTCACCTGATCGAAAGTAGTCGCCATAGTCAATAAACATTTTCAATTCCAGCTGGATAATATGCCCAGGGTGTCAGCTAACGTTACACGACATTTAATCCTAATCTTTCTAGCAGTTTGAGCATAAAGAAGTAAAACCAACTCGGGATTTAAAGTAGCCCATGTGTTAGTATTAACTACCTCCACGTTAAATTTTATCTAAATTTGTGCAGCCGTTTGAGCATGTAGATGGAACAAACATACACACTAATTAATTTCTCATTTACATTATTAGGATTAATAATTTTCCTAATAAGAGTACACTAAAACTAATTTTCTATATTCATATTTTAAATCTTAATTGAAAGCTCTACTTAAATACTTACATTCGTATATTAGATTTTAGCCTAGTCCTACCTTACAAGTAATTGCATAACATCTGTAAATAGTATTTATCCCCATTAATAGCACTGCCTACCATATAGCTAATATGCTATTTCATTAACTTCATTTCACATCATGATTTCAACACTATCTCAGTGAAAATAACTATAACACATCTCTTTTAGGTGGACAGATTTGATAATTTACCTTCACAAATTTGTTTGAATTGCCATCAAGATTTACAAAACGCATATAAATTCAGAAGAAAATGTCAATATGTTGATAAACAGTTTCGTTGTACAAACAGAGACATAAAAATAGAGGTCAACGCGAAACATGAAGATAATGCTAAGAACTATAGTAAAGAGCAAGATATTAGCGTATCAGATGATATGCCAGATACGTCTTTTGGTCCTGACTCTAGTGAAGCAACGGAACAAATAAAACCTAAACCGAAGAAAATGAAAGTCATCACAAAAAGACTGAGGTCTAAAAAAATGAAGTACGATTATTGGAAAATTTGCGAAATTTGCGGCAAATATACAAGGAATTTAATGAATCATTTAGACACTCATACTACTGACAAAGCGTATTCTTGCGACGTGTGCGATAAAAAGTTTAAATTCAAAAGTGGCTTGCTAATACATAAAGCGGTTCACGATCCAACACCGAAGAAAACTTGTGAGGTTTGTGGGAAAACGTTTCATATTTTGGCGCAATATAGAAGACATTTTGTGTATCATGCCAATGAAAGGAAATATGGATGTGAAACCTGCGGCAAACGCTTCAACACTCTAGATATTTTAAGAGTGCACAACAGAACACACACTGACGAGAGACCTTTCCCTTGTCAGGAATGTGGCAAAACTTTCAGGACAGCTGGTTGTGTTAGTAGACATAAAAAGATTGTACATAGGAATGTAAGAAAAATTTAATAAAATAATTTAACCTGCATTTCTTCGCCTTTTCTTTGCAATTCATGATCATCGATCATTGTGTGTGTTCGGTGTTGCTGGACCGTTTTTAAGTTAGCGTGACAGACTATACAACCAGGATTAAAACTTAGGTTAGAATTCATGTCGGTAATTCTTGCACTGGGTTTCGAAAAATTCGTATGCTATATACGTGGAGTGGAGTCGCTGACTCAGCTTAGTATTAATAAATCAACAAATATTATAACAGCCTAGTATTAACACTCTTCCCTCTCGCTCTTGTTGAGCAAGCGGGTCTGTGCGATCGCTACGTAATTTTAATAATTTTTCTTTTGGTTGAGCGGGCGAGATAAATAAATTCGAAGTGGACTGTATTTGCGGGGAAAGACAAAAATGAAATTTACACGCGGTTGTCGACGTAAAAGAAATGGAAACGGGAATGGGCACACTACCTTGCTGCTGCTGCGAGATGCTGAGGTGGAGGCTGCCGGGGACGTCCCTGGACTTGGATTCCTGGTTTCCTTGCACGAAAACACTTTATCCATGGAAAACACAACTATTGCGAAAAGTTGATGCGAGCGCGCGCGCGGCCATTGCAGTTCTCCATCTTTTTTTTTCTGCCTGTGTGTTGGCAGCGCTGCGGTGGAGTTTTCTACCGCTAGATGGCGGTAATACAGTTGTCTCGCTCTTCTCTTATGCGAGACAAGGTAGGTGCGAAAGAGAAATGGAATAAAGGGAAGAGAGGTGGGAGTGTCGACAACTAATTAATTAAAAACAAATGGAGATCGGCGATGCAACATAGAAAAAATAACGCGGCAACTTTCGAATCGTATACCGGCGCAACCATTTCCCCCCTGGCTTGAAGGGTTACCGTCAAATAAGGAACAACTGACTATACAGTTGCCACTAAGCTTTAGCTGCTAACTAAACAAAATGCTATCGAACTAAACTAAACCTAATCGAACAAGCTAAATTTTTTATTGAAGTTACTGTTGATTAGGCAAAGGACTAAAGACGAATAACTGGTCGCAAGTACGAACCAGTTGCGGTTTTAACGCAAACTATACGGGTGATCCCATTTGACCCAGGGAAAACTTCTTCTACTACCCCAAGAGGCCAATGTAATGGAGGCATATTTTCAGTTAAAATAACTACGACAGTACCGACAGTAATAGGGTTCGATGGAGTATTCCATTTCTGACGTGACTGTAGCATATGCAAATAGTCTGTCCTCCAACGCTTCCAAAACGATTGAACGAGTTTATCCAATAAGGCATGACGCGAGAGAAGATGAGGTCGATCTTCCTCTATTTCAAAAGCGGGTAAGTATTTTAACGGTGTAACATTTAAAAAGTGCGCTGCAGTCAGTGCAAGTGGCTCCGAGGGATCACTAGACAAGGTTCTACAAAGAGGACGCGTATTCATTACGGCCTCGACTTGAGTGAGCACGGTACTCAGCTCTTCAAACGTGAGTATCTGTTCACCTATAACTTTCACTTCCCAATTGCCACCAAAGTGGCTTGCGGCGGGCATATTGAACGACCACTCAATGCAATTTTCAGCTAAGACGTCAGCAAATTCCGTGTTGAAGTGTTTGGAACGCAAAAAAATATGTAGTTCGGAAAGTTTACAACGAGCTCCGACGTAATTCGTACCGTTGTCCGAATACATTCTAGATACGGAACCCCGACGCGACAAAAATCTTTTAAATGCAGCCATGAAGCATGGCGTGCTCAAATCACCAGCTAAGTCTATATGAACGGCGCGAGTCGTCATACAAACATAAACTTTCGTGGAGCGTATACCACGACCACGAGAAACTGTTACCCTGAAAGGGCCAGCGTAATCTGTACCCGTGTGTACGAACGGTTTAGCAGCCTGAACAACACGACAAGGACGATGATCGTCCATTTCGGGCGCGATTGACTTCGGGCGAAGTTAGAAACACGGAATACATCTATGAACTATCGAACGAATCAAATTGCGTGCGGAGAGAATCCAGTATTTCTGGCGCAAAATCGACATTAATAAATCTGGACCTGCGTGACAATTCACCCTATGGTGATATTCAACTAAAAGATCAACGATATGATCCTTGCGCGGGAGAACTATAGGATGCATTTGATCTTACTCTAATGCGGACTGGCTCAAACGGCCACCAACTCGAATAAGGCCATCCTTCAAAAAAGGTTTCAAATGTTGAAAAGTGCGACTACAAGGTTTATTTAATTCCAAATTTCTAATTTCAGACGAAAAATAAAATCGCTGAAGATCACGAAGCACGATTAACTCAGCCTTGTTTAAGTCAAAGGCGGTAACATGCTCGCGACGAGGAAGGATTTTCAAAAATCGACAAATATAAACAACACTACGTAAAAGAATCGACCACGATGAAACACGGCTAGCCAACTCTAAGATAGGCGATTTTTCGAGCGATGCGGTAGTAACTAAAGAGGTTTTCTTTTCCTCTGGCGGCGTGGACACAGTAGTGGGGTTGAAAGGACTAACAGGCCATTCATCAGGTGGGGCTTGGCACCAGGAAGAGCCATGGAACCACAACGGATGATCCAAAATCTGTGCAGGTGTTAACCCACGAGACAAACAATCGGCAGGGTTGTCCGTACCTGAGACGTGATAAAAGTTTTGCGGCGCCAATTCCGACTGAATTTTTGCCACCCTATTTGCGACAAATGTATCCCAATGATGGGGCGAAGAATGTGTCCAACACAAAGCGACGGTCGAGTCCGAGAATGCGAAAATTCTATCTATATTAATGCGGTTGCGACAACTACTAACAATCGAGCTAATGAGCTGGGCTAGAACCAATATAGCGCACAGCTCGAGACGAGCGAGAGAGACTACCTTACTAGGGGCTACTTTAGATTTAGCGCTGATAAGGTGAAATGAAATGTCATCACCGTTACGAACGTGGGAGTACACAACACCCCCATACGCTTTCTCACTAGCGTCAGCGAAACCTAAAACAGTTACAATACTATCATCGGAGATGCCAACATGGCGCGGTATTCTAATTTGCTCGAGCATAAGAAGCTCGGCTCTAAAGCCGTCCCACAATTTAATGATGTGGTCAGGAGGAGTGTCATCCCAGTCACAGATGGACAGCCAAAGTTCTTTCATGAGAAGCTTTGCGTACAAGACGACAGGTGCTACAAATCCCATTACATCCCATATGCGTGCGCTTAGTGCAGGTTGACGGTGTAGGACAAACCTTCAAACTAAACATTTCGGACGAAGGTGACCAACGCAAACCGAGAACCTTGTGCGTATCATTACTATCAAACTCCTTGACAGTCGACTAGCAATGCGACGGTGGAATCGAATCCAAGACCGTTTGCGAATTACTAGTCCATTTTACGAGATCAAAATGACCAGCCTTCATGAGATCAATTACTTCAGCCGCAGTTGCGACAGCTTGATCTTCAGTCTGCACAGAATAAATATAGTCATCCATGTACAGACCAGATTCTACAGTCTCCTTAGCCTTCGGGTAACTGTCGCCCTCATCGGCGGCGAGCTGCTTGACAGTGTGAAGAGCGTGGAAGGGACTGGATTTAAGTCCAATACAAACGCGATTAAATTCGTAAACCTGTAAAGGTTCCTGCGGCGAAAATCTATACAAAATGCGTTGAAATCGGCGATCTGATTCGCGAACACCAATACAAAGAAACATTTGTCTAATGTCGGCTGAAAGCGCGACAGCGAATAAGCGAAAGTTAACTATAATTTCGAACAAATTTTGGAAATTTTGACCACTGTGCAAAATATAGTTTACCGAAACATTCGAACTAGTTTTGGCGCTGCCATCTAAAACAAGGCGCAACTTGGTGGTTAGTTTATCCTCGCGGACAACTCCATGGTGCGGTATGGTATACGAAGGAGCGTGCTTCGTCTCTTCGGTTTCGGGAGGCGCGGGTGAAATGAAACCTTTATCTAAATATTCTACCATTACGCTATCGTAAGCCTCCTTCAACTTTGGAGATGTCTGCATTTTCCGTTCTAAACAAAAGAAGCGTTTTTCGGCTGGCTGAAACGAATCTCCAAGCGAATTAACATCACCCTTAAAGGGGAGTGCGACAACATAACGACCATCACTATCGCGAGTAGTCGTGCGACTATAAAACTCTTCACAAAGTTTATCATCTGGGCTGACAATAGGAGGGACGTTCACCTCTTCTATCTCCCAGAATTTACGGACAGCGGAGTCCAGCGGCTCGACAGCGCAACAATATGACACTGTCGAGTTACAATCAAAACAAGCGGGTGCGGAACCAACAATAACAAAACCAAGAACCGTCTCTAAGGCGAGCGGCGCGGGGTGCGATGCGTGACCTTGAACCTTAGGCTGCAACAGGAGGTGCGGGAATATCGAAGCGCCAACTAACAAATCAATATCTCCTGGAACGGCGTAAGTATCATCGGCCAAAGGCAAATCTCTAAAATTAGTCAATAATGAGGTATTGACTGCGACAGTCGGTAAAAGTTCGGTAACCTTATCGACGACTAGCGAATCCATCGAAAAACTAGCATCAAAATCAAAACGCGAGTGGAATTTAATCCCTACAGAACCTTGAACGGCTTTAGTGGAACCCCCAATACCTTTCACAACATTACAGGCGGGGCGGTTATTTATATGCAAACCAAGACGACTACAACAATTTTTACTAATAAAATTACTTTGAGAAGCACTATCGAAAAGTGCGCGAACACTATGTCCCCTACCATGCGAATCGTAAACAACAACTCGAGCGGTTGCCAGAAAAACCGTAGTAGGGCTTGTGTGCAAACTCGATAGCGAGCACAAAGCGACATCGTTCGGCTGGAGGCGCGCGGCAGTGGCGCCGCCGTCGCTAGGCGCGGAAGGGGACGAAAACACGCGAGAGCGCTCCGAGTCGCCACTCAACGGTGCGGGCGGCTGTGACGTCACAGCGGGCGGACGGTTAGGCACGAAGTTCGCGCAGCCGGAATCGACGGACGAACTACCGGACATGGCGGGTGCATTGCTAACTACAAGCGAATTATTACCATTAACGCGCGAGGTACCAACTGAGTTTAAATTGGACGCGGCATTATTGTTTTCGAAGTGTAATAATGAATGGTGTTTACCATTACACTTGCGACAAAAATGATTCGAATTACAGAATTAAAAACGATGTTTCTCACTGAGACAATTGATACATAAATTACTAGAACGAACAAATTTATAGCGATCGCTAGGAGTGAGTTTATTGAACTCCGAACATTTATAAAGTTGGTCATGTTGACTTTGACACAAAGAACAATTTTTCGAATGCAACACTTGCGATTGCGAAGTTGTGGGTTCAAAATTAACAAAAGAGTGCGTGGACTTCGTGGGCTTACTACTACTACTACTACGATTAGTCGGACTATTTTTCGCTACTCCGTGGTTTAACGAAGTTCGTTGCAAAATTCGAATATGTTGACGAACGAAAGTTTCTAAATCGTCGAACTTCGGTATTTGATGGCCACGTCTATCCATTTCAAATAAGCGAACGGTTTCGGAATCTAATTTCTTTAAACCGATATACAAAAACAAAAAGTCACAGAGGTCATTGACCTTGAGATTCTTTAGGGCGCGAACAGCTGATGCAAAAATATCTAAGAATTTTTCTAAGTCGTGTTCATTACACGATGAGCTATTTTTCTAATTAAATATTTGATCCAAATAAGCGGTTGTTACAAAGCGTTTGTCTTATCGTATTTGACCTTCAAAGTATTCAAAATCAAACTATAATTTTCGGCGCAAAGCGTTATTCCGGAACAAACGGTTTTTGCTTTCCCGGTTAGTTTACTAAGTAATGTAATTTTTCGTGATCCGATAACAAATTATTATTATGGATCGTATTTTCGAAACTAGCGAAAAACAAAGGTCTATTTTTAATATCGCCATCAAATTCGGGTATTTGTATGGGCGGTAATTTAGGTCGGTCCCGTTTCAGCAAATCAAAACCGGCTGGCCCGGGTTTCGAATCGGTGACTACTACGGGCACGGGCGCTTGCAATGACTTAGCGACACGTTTTATGCGACAAATTAAATCTTCGAAAGATGACGTGGCGTCATAACTTAATAAGAAATCGGGATTTAATTTTAATTCAAGCAAGTTAATTTTATCGAGAACATTTTCGAAATCAGAGCGCAAAGTATCTACGGTTTCGATAGAGGATAAAAACATTTTTTTTATTGACTCATCTGCGATCCTCGATGAATAATCACAAATTAATTGCATACGTTTAAAAAGGCTATCCTTCTGCGTGTAATAGTTTTAACTGTGGATCCGGAATCTCTTTCAGAGGCATTGTTAAACAAAACAACTATAGCTACCTACAGTGCAGAACTAACCAACGATCAAAATGGAAGCGGTGACGAACAGCGAGACGCGACGCGAGCGAGCGTAGGTACTTGAGCGAGCGGACCTAGGTACCTACCCGCGCACGAAATATGTACCTACCTACCTGCGGTATCTACCTATTACTATGCGGTGCAGTCGAAACTACCAACTATTTAGTACCTACCTATGCGAAAAACAGTAGGTTAGTATGCGTTTATTCCCTAATGGAATAAAACTATTATCTATGCGTTTATTCCCTATAGAATATAAACTATTACCTAATCTATGCGTTTATTCCGAATGGAATAAAACTATAACTTATACCTATGCGTTTATTCCCTATGGAATAAAAACTATTGCGTTTCTATTGGCAAACTACTAAAGCGAATGGATCAAAAATCCGGATCGTTAGGACCAGAAAATGGTTGAGCGGGCGAGATAAATAAATTCGAAGTGGACTGTATTTGCGGGGAAAGACAAAAATGAAATTTACACGCGGTTGTCGACGAAAAAGAAATGGAAACGGGAATGGGCACACTACCTTGCTGCTGCTGCGAGGTGGAGGCTGCCGGGGACGTCCCTGGACTTGGATTCCTGGTTTCCTTGCACGAAAACACTATTTATCCATGGAAAACACAACTATTGCGAAAAGTTGATGCGAGCGCGCGCGCGGCCATTGCAGTACTCCTTCTTTTTTTTTGTGCGTCTTCGCTGCCTGTGTGTTGGCAGCGCTGCGGTGGAGTTTTCTACCGCTAGATGGCGGTAACACAGTTGTCTCGCTCTTCTCTTATGCGCGACAAGGTAGGTGCGAAAGAGAAATGGAATAATGGGAAGAGAGGTGGGAGTGTCGACAACACGTAAGTGAAACTTGGTTTAATTGTCGTTAATCGCGTAAATATTGCTATTTATCAATCGGTAAGTTTTTTTTGATTTTCATTCAAAAGTGTGGGTATCAGTGAATTAAGTTGCGCTATAATTTTATTGTTTACACTTTATTTAGACACTTTTTTGCTGTATAATTTGTGCTGTATAATTAGTGTTAAAAATTAATGCCCTTCCGAGATGAACCTCCCGATAGAGGGGGAGGTAAACGCTATATATATACTATAAGGTCGCCACCGGCAAAGCGACTTTTTAGTGAAATGTGTCTGGTTTTCAAAACACACGAAGATGTAAACAAACGGGTACAATCAGTTAAATTGGTCAATAGTGACTTGGCGGAATACCATAATAAAGGCGAATATTGCACGTTAGTCGAGCAGGCAAACAGTTATATTGCTACAATAAATAATATAATCAACGATCCGGGATCGCGAAGCACTTTGTCTAATAAAACTTCTATCATGGATTTAAACCAGCGCTTGACCGGCATTATTTCTATTCTGGCATTAAAATCGTCATGCAACGAAACTAAGGTGGCAAATATGGCCAAATAACTGCAAGCACTTAAATGTCAGCAACCAAAACTGACATATGCGGATAAACTAAGGTTACGTTTGCCAGCTAAATCGGCCCCCGCCCCAGCAGCAGTGAAGGCTCTTCCAGCCCGACCCTGTGTGGTGGCTTACCCCGCGCCTGATCGTTCAACCGAGTTCACAACGGCGTCCGTGACTAAACAGGCACTTATGAAGGCTATCAAGCCCAGTGACGATGGCTTCCAAATTGTAGGCATTAAAAAAACCGCGAAATCGGGTGTAGTACTTCGTGTTGCGAGCGAAAGCCAACTCAAGAAGTTGGAGTCATTGGACGCAATCAAATCAGCGGGCTTGCGCTTAGAAAAACCCAAGGGTCGTAAACAGCGAATCCTAGTTAAAGATGTTCCTGGGTCTATGGAAGACCATGACTTTATTAGAACCTTATATCGCCAAAACATTAAGGACGAATTAAAAATTAGCGAGGAGGACATTATTAAGAATTCCAAAATAGTTCGTAGGCGTCGTTTAGCTAGCGGTCGTTCGTGGGTGGGTTTGGAGCTGGAGCCGGAGATCCGGAATCATTTGATGGCCACGAAGGTTAACTTATTTATTGATTGGGCCACATGTAGATTTATCGATGACCTCGAGGTAGTGCGTTGTATAAACTGTCAACAATACGGTCATGTTCACACATTTTGTACCAGCAAGTCACCCAGCTGTGCTAATTGCGGCGAGGAACATGATACACCAACATGTCCACATAAAGACAGTCCTGAATTTTTAAACCCATCTGTATAACCTGCAAAAGGTTTAAAAAGCCCCATGACCACCGTTGCGGCTCTCGGGAGTGTCATACCTATAAGCATAGGCTGCAGCAGCTCATTCTGAGCACAAACTACCTGTAGTTGTTTCATTTAATAAAAAAAAATCTTGGAACATGAAAAATCTAATTATAGGACAGCTTAATTTACACAACGATAGGGCAGCCACGGCGGAACTGGACCGCCTAGTAATAGAGAACAAATTAGACATTGTCCTCTCACAGGAACAATATCAGAGCGCCCACCTGCGTAACATAGTGGTACAATTACATGCCAAGGCACGAGCTGGGATTTATGTTTCTAGTACAAATTTTACTGTAACATCTTTGAGCAACCTCATGACATCTCATTGTGCTGTTGCTGAGGTTACTTCCTCGGCCTATAGGGTGTTTGTTGTGAGCTGCTCCTTTCAATATTCACATCATATCGATCCTCACTTACACCATCTTCGTCACGTCCTGCAGTCTCTCATCTTCAAGATAATCTAATAATCTTCTATTTAACACCTTTTCCAGGATCTTGGACAAGATGCTTAGAACGGAAATAGGTCGATAGTTTTCAATATTACTTTGATCTCCTACCTCTTTATAGATTGGGTGCACGAGTGCGGGCTTAAGTGCTTTTGGAAACACGCCATTGCTAAGGCACAAGTTACATAATTGAGTTATGAGAGGAACCAGGACAGATTTTGCACCCTTAACAAAGGGAACTGAAATGTTGTCCCAACTCGGGGCGCAATCGTTTTTTAGTGACATCAATAAGCTTTCTATCTCGCCATTGTCGGTATCTAGTAGAGCAATTGAATTTAGAAAGCTGGCCTTAGGAAATATGTTGGATGGTAATGGAATGGGATTAATGTTATCCGTGATGTTCTTGGAGAGTTGTTCTCCAATAGTGGCAAAGAAATGATTAGCAAGATTGGCAGATGTTTTGGGGTTGACAGTGTCGCTGAGTAATTTAGTTGATGGGCCGGATTTTTTGTTCATGTTTGTGACCAATTTAATTGTTTTCCAATTAGCCTTCGGATCTTTACCTGCTTTTTTAAACAAATCGGATTCGTAGGCCCTTTTTAACTTATTTAACAACCTACAACAAAAATTTCGATATCGCGTGTATGTTATTTTCAGTAACTCATTACTCGGGTTGCATTTAACTTTAAGGTGCAATCTGTCACGGTTCCGTATACATTTTAATAGCCCTGGAGTTATCCAAGGTTTAATGATTTGATTTTTAAGTGAAGTTCGTTTTGTGGAAGTGTTATTTTAATATATGAAGTTTTGTTACCTATTAAAATCTCACATTCATTAGGAGAACACATAAACGAATCTTTATCACCTAAATCTTCGATTTCACAAGTCACACTATCCATTGTTCACTTCTTTATTAGTGGACAAGAAACACGCTATTTGATGCGGCGCTCTAGGCGCCCTCATAGTCAATTGACTCTAGGTGACGATCCTGGGCACTTTTCCGAGCAGGGCACTGTTTGTCGCCGGTACTGTGGTTGTTGGGCTTATTAAAGCGCTTGCAGGTTGCGCATTTTGCTGGCTGGTCACGCACCGAGCACTCCTTCAGTGAGTGGCCAACGCTTCCACAATGACCGCAAGTTGGATCGCTATCGCGGCAGTATTTAGCCGAGTGTCCATATTGTTGACACTTATAACATCTTGTTACAAGTGTAAAATCCCTGACTGGGCATGATGTCCAATTTATAAAAATTCGTTCTTGTGGGAGCAGCATTTTTCTTAATTTGGCTGTTACCTCTACAATATAGTTACAAAAGGATGAGTCCTTTTTACCTGATTTATGGCTTAGTCTCAGTGAACTTAGGAACTCGTCACTGGTAAGGCTCGGGTGCTTATCAGCAAGATTTTGTTCAAATAGGCATTTGAACACCGATTCCTCAGAAATGTCCGAAGGTACACCTAGCAAAATTAATCTAGGTCTTCGTTTCGTAGTCTCTACTATTTTAAGGCCCGATGATTGGAGCTGCTGTGATGTTCTAAGCTTTTCTAGGTGCTCTTTACCCTCGGTACTAATGAAAACACCTCCGTTCCTAATTTTTTTTATCCCTCGGATGTGGAGCTTTAGTTCTTCGGGCTTGATAATGTTCTGAACGATTTTTTTTGTTTCTTCACTAGATTTTTCCTTGTCGGTTGGATATATAGTTAGGCTCGCTGTTTTAGGGGGGCAGATAAAGTCATCTTTACCTTTTTTTATTATTTGAGCATAGGATAACACAGTACAGCAGGTCGTCGCAGCCTGCGCCCGTCTATTTCAACACGGCAATGGGCTCACCACCTGTTACGTGGGACAAAAATGCATACGGTGAAATGTGGGCGTTTAATATGCCTCTGCCTACCCCTTCGGGGATAAAGGCGTGACAATATGTATGTATGTATGTAGGATAACATATGCTGTGTAGGAGGCGACACCTTGGAGACGGCCCTGATTTCACTTTTTAACTCTCTTAATTGGGCACTTATTTGATTTTCATTTCCTACAGACTCAATTTCCGTGTGGGCTGCAATAAGCTGCTGCTTTACTGACTGATACTTCACAGCCATTTGCGAAGCACTATGTATCACACTCCTGCAGATGTTAGATATCCTGATTTTACTGTCTGAGTTCAACTTACCTCCGTCAGTTGAGATGGAGCATATTTCGCCAAGATTGGACTCAATAAAATTCAGCCAATTTTGGATCTCGGCTGTTGGGACTACAGAAAATTGATTACCAGCTGGCGCAGGGGCAGGCGCGACAACATCCCGCGGACCCGATCCCGAGGCCGGGGGTGGGCTACGCGCGGTCCGCGAGCTCCGGCCGAACGGACTATCCATTGCGAGAACAATATCAAATATTCACTGCATAACTATTTGATAGCTAAACTTTGTTTTTCTAACATTTGAACATTGATCGTCACTTAGTAATATGCTGACTCAGAGCAATGTTGACCTGGTTTTAGTAAATTATTTAATTATTATAAATGTAACACACACATTGAGCACGTCGGTCAATAATCGCGTTTGACGTTCGAATGACTAATCATAGACGAATCATAGGCGCTGATGTCAATGCCTCTTCTACATTATGGTATGGCAAACTACGTGTATTCGATAGGGACCGACGCTGTGCCGTCGAAGAATTCATTGCAGAATAGAATTTATCTATACACAATTGTCCCAATGCACCACCTACTTTTTGCGGCCCTATGGGTGAGTCTTCTATTGACGTGACGCTTTCACGCGGCGACGTCTCGATATCCGAATGGCGTGTCCTCCCGGATGCATCCTGTAGTGACCATCGTCTAATCGTTTACAAGCTCTTACCCGGTGATGCACGAGAGGCGCAAAGTACTACTTGTAATTTCAAATATAAAAGTAGGGGCGCAAACTGGGAGCTCTTTGGTTCTCTGTTTGCGGCTCACGCTAAAGGTTTTGGTCGTGGTAATCTGTCTGTCGAAGAGACTGCTTCGTTAATGTCAGAAACTTTTACCTACTGTGCCGAAGTGGCCATTGGTCGTGGATCTATTAACAACACTCGGAGATGCGATTGGTGAAGTGATCGTTTAGCTGAGCTTCGAAGGCGTTTCCGGAGAGCTCGTAGAAAATTAAATTATTTTAAAAAGCATTAAATTAGTGCCGGTGCGGAATACAATAGCGCTTTACTTGCTCTTAGAGTTGCCAGGTCCAATTACAGGGCGGCTGTTGAAAAATCAAAGGGTAATTTGCTAGGTAAACTAGTGCATGGGCTGGAAGCTGAGGGTCCGTAGTCGCCTATACTATGAGTTTAGGGCTAACCGTTCTGTTGATCTTGCCTATGTACGAAATATCAAAATTAACAACTCGCATACTATAGGTCTGAAGGAAACCACAGATTACCTCTTGGATTCTCTTATACCCGACGACTGCTCGGAGAACGATAGTGATTATCACCGACAGATAAGACAGTGGGCTCTTGAGCCACCATACTCACCGCAGTCAGACCTACCAACTTCTGATGAGTTCCATTGTTAGGTCGTTGTCCATAGGTAAGGCGTCGGGTGACGATAAAATATCTAACAAAATGATAAAGGAGGCTTGCAAGCTGTCGGGTGAAGTAATATTAAATGTTTTTAACAGACGTATTTACGAGGGAGTATTCCCCCGTATTAGGCGATGTGGCTATATTCGGATTATTCCTAAAAAAGGCGACAAGCCGCCAGATGACCATAAGTCGTACCGACCGATCACATTGTTGCCCTCCTTGGGAAAGCTTTTAGAGCGTCTCATAGTACCCCGGCTCTTGCCGGGCGGTATTAAATTTCACGAAAATCAATTTGGATTTACAGTAGGAAAATCTACTATTGACGCAGCGATATCAGTGCGAAAGACTGTCACTTCATCGGTTTCTCAATATGTGGGCCATCTTTCTAGATATTTCCGGGGCTTTCGATAACGCTTGGTGGCCAATGCTATTATTGAAATTAAAGTCTCGCGGTTGCGATAGAAAAATTTACTCTCTTATTTATCCATATTTTTCACAAGGTACAATAACTTTAAAATTAGGTCATTATTCTGCTACCAAAACGTTAACAATAGGCTGTCCTCAGAGGTCTGTGCTAGGCCCACACTTGTGGAACTTAGGATTTGATGACTTTTTCAGTTTACCATTACCGGAGGGCTGTTCAATGACAGGATACGCCGATGACGGTATGTTGCTCGTTCAGTCGAATACTCGTGCGGGACTCGAGAGCTTGGCCCAGACGTGTTTGCGCGTGGTTGCGGAGTGGGGCGTACGAAACAGGTTATTTTTTGCACCCAACAAAACATTTCAGTTGCTTTTAAAAGGAAGTTTGAAAGTACCACCGCGCATTAAATTCAATAACGTTTACATTAAAAATAAAACTTGCTATTTAGGATTGATTTTAGAGAGAAATTTTGCATTCGTTGAGCACATAAAAACTGTAGGTGAAAAGGCTAAAAATAGCTTTTATGCGTTGTCGAGAATATCTACTGCTACATGGGGAATTTCGTTCAAAACACTGAAGGTCGTTTACTGGGCCACTTATCTAGGCTGTATGTGTTACGGGGCGCCGGTATGGGCAGATAAGCCTACTATTGGTGCTGCACGTTAAAAGTTACTGCAAAGTCAACGCCTTGCATTGATATTTTTATGCAAGGCCTACAGGACGGTTAGCACGGAGGCTCTGCCGGTGATGGCAGGGGTCCTCGCGGTTGATCTCGAAATTCAGAGACGCGCGGCTTTATACTATTCGGCTAAGGATGGCATGGATGATAGGTTTTTGTTAGAAAGAGATCGCCATAGAATTGCCAGACTGTATCGTGATAATGTACGTGAAGAACTTTTAGACGAATGGCAGCTGCGTTGGAACACTTCCATCAAAGGGCGCCACCTCTACCAGTTTTTCCCAGACGTTCGTGAACGCCTGGGAATGTCCTGGCTGGAGGTTGATCACTGTGTTGCTCAATTTCTTACGGGACATGGTAACTTTAGGAGCAAATTACATTCGTTTAAGCTGGTTGAGTCATCGTTCTGTCAGTGTTCAACTGCTGACGCCAAATATGATCAGACCGCCCATCATATACTTTGGGAGTGTAGCATTTGGCAAAATGAGAGATATAATATGCTTAATTGTTTACAAGTAACGTCGGGAGTAGTTTACTATGCGGATCTCGTGGCATCGAGGGTGAATTTTCGTGCTTTTAAACGTTTCTGCCATACATATTACTGGAATCAAACATAGCTCACATAGAACCCGTAATATACTATTACCGTGGTGCTTCCCTATTTCTATAGGATTTACACCTAGTAGCTTTCCAGGTCTCCCGCTTTGCAAAGGAGGGAAGAGGCATTACGTTCTTTTCTTACTTCCTCACATTATCTTCTGATTAATTTCGTTGTGGTTTCCTAGACATGCTAACTTCTCCTGAGCCTTCACCGAGATCGAGCTCGGTGTAACTTTTCTGGTGTTTTGGTCATTGCTGTAGATCCTGGTTTACAGGAGTCACAGTAATGGGAATGTGGGTGGGATTAGACCCAATAAAAAAAAAGTATTAATAAAACAAAAAATAAATACCACTGAGGTAGCGATGAGCATGCGGAACACCTGATGGAAAGTGTTCACCGTAGCCTCTGGACGTTTGCAACATCAGAGGTACGGCACTCGCGCTGTAGAGTGTAAGTGTCCAAGGATATTATTAGTATAAGGTGTAGATTGGTCATAAATTTATTAACTCCGAAAGTGACATCACATAAGTTTGCCACAATGGATTTTCTTTCCTTATGCATCTCTTTTTCTCCCGCAATGTTTTTTTTTTCAGGTATCGATATGCTTTGTAGTAAATTAATCTATAAAGTTTGAATGAATTAAATTTGTATTTGGGATCTTTAGAATCTATACTCCTATTTACTTACAATGTCATTGGACTCTACCAGAAGAACAGGGCCCTAAGTCAACATCTGACTGTCGAACGAGAATATTTTGTGGGCACCTGTAAAAGGATTGGTAGGTAGTACTGCAGTACTGCCAATCAAAGTAGACCCCAGGGTCCAAGAGTTATTTTGAAAGCGACTGGGAATTAAAGCTTAGGTGTAGAATATACCTATTACCCTTACAAAGACTGCGTAGCTCTTACAAAGAGTATTGAAGAGATAGATTATATGGTAAAAATACACTGTATCGACAAAGACAAGTTTAGTATATTAGCTTGTTTACCTACAAAATAAAAAGAGCAATGTCCTAGTATAATAAAATCTTGTTTGCTATAGCCTCATCATAAGGTGAATAAACCATAAAGAACAACGAGGCCTTAATACGAAAATAAATTCATAGTGGCCCCAACACTTGAGGGAACACAAAAGCTGTGATGATGATTGACCGATAGTATCCAGAAATACGAACCTCCCATCCCTTGGAATGTTGATCGAAATAAACGGCAATAAGTCATTATATTAGGCGCATGCGTTTGTGGCTCTTGCACCCGGCGCCAATGCAAGCGCAGCGCTATAAAGTTCATCGTGAGATTTGTCAGTTAGTATCGGACACCGCGTATGGACACAGCGTCGACGGACCACTCGCGAGCATTTTAAAACTCATCTCCGCGCACTTCTGAGGGAAACACTAAAACGAACAAAACGTGCATAATAGTTTAATTTAGAATTAAAGGAGTGACATGGCGATATATAATGCGGTGAGTTTTTTTTAAATATATTTTTATGTTAAATGGTTTTATAATAACTATTACCATTTGAAATGAGTTTTTACTAAACATGTCATAGGTCAATGATTAACTAGACAATTAGAAATAATGTTTTCCTATTCTGTGATTGGTAATACCTACCTAATATTATATTTTTAGATTGTCAAGAAAGGCCAAGAATACTTACCACCAAGTACAAAACGAAAGTTTAATTTTGTAGCAAATTTTAAACTTAACTAACTATTTGTGCTTTTGCTAGTTTGTAATTTAAGCAACTATATTTTATGTTATTTAATTGTATATTATATTCAACTCAAAGCTTGCAAGTGCAACAAGTGAATACTTAGTAACTTTATAATCTTAATTTCAAAAAATATCATATATTCTGGATAGCTTAGCTAGTTCCTCTAAATGAATACCTCTCTGGCCAACGAAGTCGCTTGACGTAGATCCATTAAATATTACGATATTAGGATTAGGATAAAGTATTAGGATTTTCTATTATCAATATTTAATGAATCGCCAGCAAGGGAAATAAGTATGCTTGATTCGCAAAGTCATCTCTAGGGTAGTCAGAGAGGTCTTATTGGGATAGGTACAGCGTAAAAATACTTAGAATAGATTAATTTGTATGCACCTTAGGGTTTTATATTCTTGTAAATGATTATTTTACAAACGTGTTAGAATGAATTTGATTTTCCCGTACAGGATATTTTACAAAGAATAATCACGAATTTTCATTAATAAAATTACATTAATAAAATATTCGAAACAAGGATAACAATAAACCACGAAATTAACAAGAATTGGTAAAATATTTAATTCACAAAATTATAGACAGTTCTTAGTACGAATATAAGATAATTGATGTTTATGAAACTTTAATATAATAATAATATAAACAAAACATAGACGTTAAAGTTAATTAGGGCAGTCGCGATAAACAAGCAATTAATAAGTAGGCAAGTAAGTGAGTTAAACACTAGTATAAAACAACAAACAATTTCGTAATCATAACTTTTACTTTGTCATAGTTGTCACTAGACAATGTTGACATACCTATTTATTAACTTACGATATACAGTAGCATTGCCCATCAGTGCGAAAGTTTATTGCCCTAAGGTCTTGTGCATTAGCGAGTGATTTTCGCACCTTCGCTTCCAAGGCATTTGCACGTGCTTTCGTAGTGCATAATATTAATATGCATTACTACTTACGGTATATAGGTAAGTATATTGTGTTTAAACTACTACGACTTGTATAATTAAGTTGTAGGTTTAGGGTCTTATTAAAATTTGAGGTGAGCATATTTTGGTAAAAAAATAGGCAATGATTCGTTAACCATAATAAATCACCATTCGAGCGTCTGTCCCCGTAGGGTCTTACGGCGCTCGGGGTCTCCTTCTCCTCCACTTCGCACAGTTATCATCATCCGTAGTAGTGAGACCATTGACAATTTACGACGTCAAGCCAGCACTTGTGTCTTCCCCTCTTACCGTCGGGGGGGGGGGGGGGGGGCGGGGGTGATATGGCCAGACATTTGTCGCCCACGTAGCCCGGCGATATGACCATATCAGCGAAGGCGACATTCTTGCAGCTTATTCGCAATGTCACGGACGCGAAGGCTGCCACGTTGAAATACTTATAAATAAATATCGTTAGGACAACTCACGCAATGCCATCTGATTCCAAACTAAGCAGAGCTTGTACTATGGTAACCAGATAACAGATAAACATACTTATATATTTCTAAATGCATACATCATCATCATCATCCTCTTGCCATTGACCCATTGGGTCGGCGCAGTATCTAAATTCCATACTGCAAAATGTTTTGGCTTGATTTTTATGGTCGGCTGCCAGCCTGACACCACCACCCTCCTTGGGAATGGTATCGTTTGGTGGTTTCAATAATTTCTAAATACATACATATTATTGATAAAAAAAGATGTGGTGTCGCGGGACACCAGGTAGGCACGTAGTTAAAAAAAAACCTAACCTAACCACTCCGGGAGTGCCGACAGAAGTGAAAACTCAATTTATTAATAATTTATTTATCTAGACGCGTTGGTACATGCATATATGCACACACTATAGCTGCGTATCGTAACGGGGTGTAGCGAGTCCAGAGATTTATCTCATCTAAAAAATTGCGTACCGCGCTAAAAGAAGTTTTTCCTTCAAAAATTGACCGGGATCGACGTTAATGATGATGATGATGAAAAATAAATCTACACTGAAAGACTCCTAATTGATTACACAGCATTATTTAATAAGACCTGTAGATGACCGGAATCAACGTTAGATGATGATGATGATAATGGTCGCGAGTCCAGAGATTTTATCTCATCTAAAAATAAGCGTACCGCGCTAAAAGAATATTCACTTCAAAAATTGACAGGGATGGACGTTAATGATGATGATGAAAAACTAGTCGCGTTGGTACATGCATATATGCACACACTATAGCTGCGTATCGTAACGGGGAGTAGCGAGTCCAAATTTATCTCATCTAAAAAATTGCGTACCGCTCTAAAAGAAGTTTTTCCTTCAAAAATTGACCGGGATCGACGTAAAGATGATGATGATAAAAAATAATTCTACACTGAAAGAGTCCTAATTGATTACACAGCATTATTTAATAAGACCTGTAGATGACCGGAATCAACGTTTGATGATGATGATGATTATGGTCGCGAGTCCAGAGATTTTATCTCATCTAAAAATATGCGTACCGCGCTAAAAGTGTTTCCTTCAAAAATTGACCGGAATCGACGTAAAGATGATGATGATAAAAAATAATTCTACACTGAAAGAGTCCTAATTGATTACACAGCATTATTTAATAAGACCTGTAGATGACTGGAATCAACGTTAGATGATGATGATGATTATGGTCGCGAGTCCAGAGATTTTATCTCATCTAAAAATATGCGTACCGCGCTAAAAGAAGTTTTTCCTTCAAAAATTGACCGGGATCGACGTAAAGATGATGATGATAAAAAATAATTCTACACTGAAAGAGTCCTAATTGATTACACAGCATTATTTAATAAGACCTGTTGATGACCGGAATCAACGTTTGATGATGATGATGATTATGGTCGCGAGTCCAGAGATTTTATCTCATCTAAAAATATGCGTACCGCGCTAAAAGAAGTTTTTCTTTCAAAAATTGACCGGGATCGACGTAAAGATGATGATGATAAAAATCTTATGCTTTTTCGATCAGGTCACGTGTCCTGACGCGAGTTTAAGATTTTATACCCATTACAGAAAAAGTGCTCAACGCCGCTAAAGAAGTTTTCACTTCAAAAAAATAAAAAAAAAACACCCTCTCCCTCATCCCCACCCCCACCCTCACCCCACCCTCACTGAAAGAGGGAGAAAGAGAAAGGTATTATACACTACTCGCTTGTGTATACGACTGTCGCGCCTGCGCACGTCTTATTTAACGGTTTTATTCCACGGACTTTTTCTTACGGTTTTACTATCACATATTTTTCAGTTCGGTCGCGCAGCAAAATCCCTATCTCCTCCAAGCCTGCCGTAAGGAACTTCGTTCCAATAACACCCAGACACAGAATAAACCATCGTGCTCAGCAGTCGGATACACTCCCACGTAAACGTAAAAAATAATCAAATCCCAGGATTTGTAGACCTATCTGTCCCTTCAAACTTACCGGTATTGTTGGGTCACAAATAACACCTGTCATCTTCCGCGACTTGGGCCACTTAAAAAACAATGGACGTTTAAAATACAGCTCCCAGGGTCCGTGCGATCGACCATCCGAACCTAAATAGAAGCTAAGTGCGATAGAATATTGATGAAATGGATTTATTGGGCGTGCTTAGACAGATGCGTAAGAGTCTACCTATTATCCTACTCGTATTATGATGACCTGCGTGTCGTTGCGTTCACGGACAGTTTCACCGTAGCCAGCTGTATCTGACGACGAAGACTTTGTAATGTATGCCTAATGCCCAAGCAAAAGTTAGGAAACTTTGAACTACATTTGATAAAGTAGATATATGGTTACGATGCACAGAACAGGACCAAACAGAGGTAACCATTCTAATGTGACAACCAAGTACCTACTCCAAACGTGGTTCCCACTTTTTCAAACTTAAGAGAGATGCTTTTTTACGCCCTGCGTACAGAATCTAGCCACACAGATTCAAAGTCTATAGGCAAAGAATAAAAAGTTCTCACTTTAATTGCTGCAGTCAGTACCTATAGTGCTTTTATAGAGTCTGACTTACTACAGCAACGTAACTTGTTTCAGTTGCAGCTGTTCATTAAAATAAGTAAGTATTAAGTATGTGTTTTTTGTCCGGAAAAAGATCCTGTGGATTACGAGTGCAAATCGATACTGAGAACTTAAGTACTTCTTCGGACATGAGAAATCGGCGACCTAATACTAATTCACAACACGTTGAATGGGTGCGAATAGTACCTACGGCAAGATACCTAGAGGTGCTTAGCCTCTTCACTAAAGCTTGCACTTTTGAACTCATTGTCATCTTAAATAACTTGAATGCTATAGCACAGAAGATATGAAATAAAACACCTGTACCTGCCTTGTGGTTTTGGTTAGTGTAGGTAATTTATTTGTGGGAGCTCGGGCAGTACCTCCTTGTCTTTTCGTCCGTCCCTGCTGCGCTCTTACTGGCATCAAGTCTGGTCCGTATGCAATTAGGACTAGCTCCAAGGTGATGTTGTTTTGGGCCTCAAACTTCGTTGCAGAGTTCACACCCCAATTCTATTTTTAATGAGAGATGAGTCTATTTTTGTTAAAATTTTGTTTAGCTATTTGTTGGCCATTCCACCTTTCTTGCATTATAAATTTGAAATTCCAACACGCCGTAAACCTTTGTCTATCCGTATGACTTGTCTGAAGTTCGGCCAAGGCTCCTAGCGTAAACTCCTTTCACTTTACCTGTCCAATGTTTACTTTTAAATAGGCGTTCAATAGGCTGTGCCCTTTTCAATGCCTTTGGAGCCTTAGAGCTCTTTGGAGAACGACAGATACAAGAGCTTACGTAGGTACACATCAATGATATTGTTAAAAATTACCTGCAAAATTGTTTTATTGTGTTCCGTTGTTAACCAGGTAGATAGGTAGGTATGAGTACCCTTATATAGTTCAGTCGCCTCGCCCGCTAGTCAGTAGGTGCACCGTTAGCAGGTGAGGACGATTTGACCCCAGAGATCTTGGTAGAGTTAATAAGTAGAGGAGAAATAACGAAGGCAGACAGAGTTCCTAAGGTTATTTATTTTTTAACACACATGCTCGTAAAGTGCGTCTAAATTCATCAGTTTTAGATACATAAAACACGCGTGCGTTATGAACCCAAAAGGTGAAGACACTAGTAGGTACATCCTAAGTACTAATACTTATTATAAATGCAAAAGTTTGTAAGAATGGATCTTTGTTACTCTTACACACAAAATCAACTAAATGGATTTTAAGGAACTACAATAATATAGCTTACACATCATAATAACACATAGGCTACTTTTTATCCCGGGAACAAGTTCCTGTGGAAACATGAATGAGAAAACTTCACCACTCGTGCGGAAGCGCGGGCGTCAACGGCCTCAACGAACGAAGTAACGATGCACAGGCCCTTACAGAGTTGGAAGGTCAGACGGCCAACGATGCCGAAAATCAAAAGCCAAAAGATATCTGCCCCTAGCATCCAATTATAAGTGGACAACAGCTCCAAATTCAGGTAAAGTTTAAAACCAACTACGAAAACACTAGATACGACGAAGAAAAGAATATTTAAAACCTATCAACTTGAAATAGCAAATACAACCCTATTTGGCAATGCGGGGTTAGAGTGGGGTTTCTGGTATACCTACATAGCATGAATTCTGTGCTTAGGTGTACTTAATAGGTCTATTATCTGCTAGTAGGTAAATTCTGGGAAGCGAGCCTCTTTCATAGTTAACTCGCCTACAGTCAATAGAGAAGTGTGTATTAAATAATGTTAAGCAACTACATATTGGTGATATTATTGCAAACTGGTACGTTTAAGTGGTACTTAGTGAGTAATAAGTAAGTTAGACCGGTATGGAAATCGCTCGTCCAACAGCGACGTAGGTACACATAGGTGCATTGCGGCTTCATACAACTAGGGTATAGATAGGTAGATAAGTATAATTAATATCAAACATGAATATTTCGAATCTATAGCTGTCTTTAGTTGTAGATATAAGTAGGTACTATTTTTTTTGGATGTCGATGCGCCCATGGGCAGTCCGGTGGGTCCCTGGTCTTTCTATAATTTGGTCTGGTGAATAATCACAATCACTACAAGAATATCTTTTCCATAAACTGGAAAAAGGACAAGAAAAACATATTCGAGAAAAATAAAGTATGCGAAACTAGCGAAACTAAGCTCCATTTGAATATATTTATCTGAATTTTTTTTTTTTATTTCAATATTTTTATACATCCTAACCCTAGCGCCGTGATTTAACAAAATTAACGCCCCACTGTGTTTTTGAAGTGAAATTTCTTTATCGAATTTGAGAAATTTAATAGCTGTAAAAAAATTGTGACATTTTTTCGGTTACGCGCCATGTTATTTTGAAGTGAAACTTCTTATTCATAAATGAAACTTTTTTTAGAAAGAGTATGTGAGAGAATGTCATTAGCTGTAAAAAAAAACGTACCTAAAGAAATTTCACTTCTTATCTGTGTATTCTGTTACACACACATATTTTTCTCATACATACATAGGTACAATGTTTATTATCAGTCACGCCTTTATCTCTGAAGAGGTGGCAGGGGCATAGGTACCTACTAATACTCCCACTTTTTTCCGTTTGCATTTTTGTTCCACGTAATAGGTGGTGAGTGCGTTACCGTGGTAAAATCCTGAGTGCCGAAATGCCGGTTGTGGAGACCCGCTTATAATAAGCAGGTCGCCACAACCGGCGATGTTTATTAAGTAGTAGGAATATAGTGTTTTATGTTTTTTAAACATACATACATATTGTCACTGCCTTTATCCCTGAATGGGGTAGGTAGAGGCATACTATACGCTCACAGGTTTTTCACGTAGTTTTGTCCCACGTCACAGGTGCCCATTGCCGTGTTTAAAATAGACAAGCGCAGAAAGTGGAAACTGTTGAAATTTTTCAAGCCGTCCAAGGCCTTCAACTTGGCTTAACGACTGCCATGTTACTGGCAAGGCAACTGGGACCAATGGCTTAACGTGCAGCATTAATATAACGTATTCACACCCATTCGTAAAATTAATACTTAGCAGATGTGATAGGTACCTACATGGTTGCTTAACTTTCACTAGTGGCGTCCGATTGCCTCATCCGTCAAGATGCACTTAAACTATGAAAAATGTTATTTTATTGGCGTGTTACAACATCATCAGACAGATGCATACAGCTCTCGAGATTGAAGATCTATAACCAACTCAATTAAGTATGCCATAACTAATGAACAGTACACATATTAAGGTCGTGTATAATTGAACTTTTATGTTACCTATTTAAAATAAGCGCACAACAGCTGTTCTTTATCTGTATAATCATATTCATAGCGATCACAACAAGATTATTTGGAGTCTCAGCACTTTGATTGAATTGTGGTTTTGAAAAAATACAGATTACATTTTATTAGTGTAGGTTAAAATTTCACACGCAATCTCTGTGCGTACCGCACATCTCCAACCATTCGCAATCATTACTGGAACACACCCTCATTGAAGAAAATAAAGTCTACTCCACTCCAGAACAAAATGCGAGATCCGAACACGGCTTCTTCTCATTATGTATGAGAAAACATATCATCATGCCTATTTGTCATCGTGGTAGGCAGAGACTATGACTTTCCACTTGCTACTATCCTGACACAACTTTCATACAAATTCGCCGATCGAGAGGACTTTTGACCTGGCCTTTACCCAAATTGAGAACGATTTTCATATTTACGATAAAAATCCAAGTGGCCACAATGCGATACAAGATCCTGTCAAATACGGTATGAACCTGCTTTTCCGCTATCTTGGCCAGCATTGACCAACTGTACTGTATAGACTCTGATGTACGTCAAACGAAGAAGAAACGTGTGCAAAATCAAGGCGGCAAGCTAAAGCAAAAAAAGAATCTTCAATTGGATGGAAGAAACCTATGTCTGAGTCGGTCTGTAGTCATTGGACTTAAGAGAGAAACTCGACTCGTGTAATGTTCCACTTGAAAATTATCATTTCAGTTACAATAGCTTTGTTTAGGCTGACACTATAGACACTATAGGTATTCGCTGGTAAGTTGGTGAGATCTTGCGTGACTCCTGATCCTTGCTATTTTGGGCTTCATTAAATTTCATCTTCTTCTCTGTGTAGATAGCAACACGTATCAGTCACCTCAGGGCTAAACTATTTGGAAAAGAATAAATGCTGTCAATCATTGAGCATGATTAATGTGACCCTTGTGTAGACTGGATGTTTGTTTATTGCCTTAGCATTCTATTATAGAAAACATTTATTATCACAGTCCTTAGTACCTAAATTTTATAGTTTCTCGATCGTAATAGAACCCTAATAAAATTTTGAACTGAGCTTATCGTTGCTTGGGCTCACCACCTGTTACGTGATGATACAAAAATGTGGGCATACGGTGAATTGTGGGCGTTTATTATGCCTCTGCCTACCCCTTCGGGGATAAAGGCGTAACAATATGTATGTATGTATTTTATCGTTGGTTACAAAGTCACGCGCTAGTTAGTCATACATTATTAATATTCAAGTAATTATAGTTGGTGCTTGTCCCCAGAGACTGTGGCTGGTCGGCATCGCGTTACTATTGTGGGCACCGCACACACACTGCAGAGAATTCACGTAAGTAAACTATTGCGCAAGTTAGTAAGTAGGTAGGCAGTTAGAGGTGGTAATTCTATTTGGAACCAATCTATGAAAATTATCGCCCGCTCTCGGTATGGAACGCTGGAATAAAAGCAACGCAATAAAGTCAAAGAATGTGAAATTTTTCAACAATTATTTAGGTACGATGTTTAGTGCGTAAATTACTTAAGAATTAAGGTAGGTTCTTACTTGATAATTAAGAGTAGGTAGTAGTTCGGCTCATAGGGGGTCGACGTAGGTATATTATACTTATAGTCTTGACTAGCTAGTAAGAAGACCCTGCTCTGCAACGATCAGATTAGACCAAACCTCACCTCAACTCATAGGTCATTGAAACCTAACCACGTGCAAATATTTATGGCTCGTGGAAATTATAAAATTAGTCCCGTCGAACATAAAGTAAACACACACAAAACTGTTTACGACTTTACAATCTGTGTTTTGCGCCAACTCTCCAATTTTGTTACCGGAACTTATTGTTCGAGCATTGGAGAGGTACCTACGGAAAAAACTTCACTGCAAATAGGACATGGATCGGCCATGTACCCATGTGTCGGGGCCCGCGCAAGAGTAGTATCCGTAGTTGCTAATTTGTATGTTTTTGCGCAAAACACTTATTTTTTTAAAAATGTGAGCCGTCGCGGTGCACCGCAGAATTATGGCTAAATAGGCTATCCACCATAAAAAGATTTTATTAACTCGAAATCAGTTCTTGAGATTAGCGCGTTTAACTAAATATACAAGCAAACTCTTGATTTCTATAATATTGGTATACATAAATATATATATATATATATACTTCAAAGTGACGAAATTGCTTAAATATCATGAAATCTCCAACCGTTATTTCAGTCATAAACATTTAATTGTAGGTATCATTGAGATTTTACCGAAATGTACGAGTATGTAACACTAATGCATGAAAGCCCATAAATCTTAATAAAAGTGTTCTCATCTAGCAGCCGGCATATCGTAAAATAAAATTTATTCGAGTACCGATTGATCTTCTATGAATAGGTCACTGTTTATTGGCAATAAGTTATGTATTTAGGTTTGGTTAAACACGTTTCTTTTTATAGTGCTAGTAGGCAGTTAGACTTAATATAAGTATTTACTATCATTCCATACTACTATCACTCCCCCGATTACATCTAACTAAAACCACAGACTGTTTATTGAGAATCTGTGACAGGTTATCACAACCTGCGCCTGTCTAACTCAACACGGCAATATAATCACCACCTTTTACGTGGGACAAAAAGACTACGGTGAAATGTGGGTGTGTAATATCACCGCTCCTTCGAGGAAAAAGGCGTGCCTGATAAGATAAAGACTGCCTCGGTGGCGCAGTGGTTGTGTATGCGACTACCGCGACTGAGGTCCTGGGTTCGATTCCCGGGTTTGAAAAAATATTTGTGTGATCCAAAATCAAAAGGTGTTTCATATGTATAATATGTACCTAGTCAGGTCATAAATTCTGTCACATGTTTAATATAAAATAATTGAAACAAGTTTATTCATTATGTAACCATTTATATACCAAAATGAACTTAATAAAACATAGATTCTTATGACAATAAAGTTTATTCAAAATGACCTCCGTGATTTTGAATACAGGCCTTCAATCTGCGCGGCCAGTCGTCTATCGCAGTACGAACGAGGTCCACGTCAATATCGGCGGCTGCCTCAATCAAGGCTGTCTTGAGTGACTCCAAATTGGGATGAGGCTTTGAGCACGCCTTTTCCTCCAAGTGTTGCCATATCTTGTAATCTAACGGACTCAAATCTGGACTGGAGGAGGGCCAGTCTTCGTGCCGGATGAAGCCGATTTCACGCGCCGCCAGCCAGTCTTGTGTGCTCTTCGCTCTATGAGCTGGCGCCGAATCTTGTTGGAATACCCAGTGCCTGTTATTGAACATGGTATGAGAAACAGGTTCCACAAGGTTCGTCAGGACTGTATTTTGATACACAACTGCATTCGTTTTAACACCTTTCTCACAAAAATGTACCTCTGTTAAGCCCCAATAGGAAACTCCCAACCATACCATGAGCGAGGGTGGAAAATGACCTCGTTGGACACCCGGAATACGGTTGCTCGCTTCTTACTACTGTGTGCTCTCTTGTGTAGCTCTCTTCAACGGTAAAAATTTTTTCAGCCGAAAAAAGAATTTCCCGAATTTTATTCCCGCGTACCGCTTCAACAATCTCTTCAGTCTCAGGTCGATTAGACGAGCATTTAAACGATGTCCTGTTTTTCTTCGATATGACCGAAGCCCTAAGTCTTCATTTAACACCCTTTTCACCGTGGTTCTGTTTAACCCCATCTGAAGGGCCAACAGTTTCTGCTTACGTTTGTGATTTCTTTGAATTCGCGCCTTCACAGCTTTTATCACTGCTGGAGTCCTAACAGACCGAGGGCGACCACTTCTTGACCTGTCATCTACACTAGAGTCTTCATTGTATCGTTTTATGGTACGATAAACGAATCTTTTGATTATATTCAAATTTTTCAGTATGTCAAAAATTTGAATTGGCTCATAACCGCAACGATGCAACGCAATAACGGCAAGACGGTCTTCTTTAAGCGTCCACTCCATATTTAAAAATGAGTAAAATTCTAAAAAGTATGCATTTTATTTTCATGAACAATTCGAAATTCGAAATCAATAAACTTTTTTGTGGCCAACATTATAAAAGAAAAGTTTTTACTGTGTGACAATACTTATAAACGGACTAGGTATATTAAAATGACGATATAAATATGGTGGAGAATTTTAACTTGATTCGATACGGTTCGGGTAGTTTAGGTGGCTAGAACATTGCCCTGGTTAGGCAAAGGTCACAGGTTCAATCCCTGTCTCGAATCAAATTGTCTTTTTCCACTTTATTAAAAATTTATGAGAAATTTAGCAAATAATTGCTTTAAAAATTTATCAATATGTATGTATTATAAATATATAAGTAGGTATGTTTATCAGTCGTCTAGATCCCATAACACAGCAAGGGCTAGACGGCGCTGTGTAAAAAAATGTCCCACAATATTTATTTAATATTTAAAAGTGTATCTAATATAAATTACCTAATAATGTTGAAGAAAATTGATTTGAATGGATACAGTTAGGTGTGTATGTATACACACGCATTTAACGTTGTTCGTGAAATACGAGTTCATATTGTATTCCCTCCCAGAATCAGAAACGTATTTTAAGTATAGGTATACTTACATTTGTGCAATGCAGTCAGTAACTAGAATTTGTGGCTATTAATAATTTATTCAGCGCGCCTTAGTTGTCCTCGTTTCTACATTTCGTTGTATTCCAAGAGTAAAGTTACATAAATTGTTTGTAGTATCTGCACAAGATCTGTGTCTTAGGCTAAGTTTTGCATTACGGTGAGATACCACAGGAAAGTTCAAGGCAACATCATAACTTATGGGGCACTATTACTGGCCTTTCCAACTGTGATAAAGGCTCTGTCTTGAATGTCGCTATAACTTCCCATCAAGCTGACTGTGACATTTAACAAGCTAAATCTATATAGAAAAAGGCATAATCACTGACTCATTGATCACGAAATGTCTGAAACTACCGTAGCTAATAAGCTCAAACTTGTCATGGGGGTTCCTTTGAACACGTAGGGATTTTGTGAAATTCTACCCCTAAGGAAGTTGGTAAGCGATAAACGGTTGTATGAAAGTTCGTCACTTTCAAATTCAGAAATATGTATTTACGTACACCTGTTTTTGGTTACCAAAAGTCATTGCCACGCCGCCCACATACAACAATTCTGTTTCTAATATCCATAAGTAGCTAACAAGCCCCACTTTTGGTATGGTATAATCACAGGAGAGGTACTTAAAAGAGTTACTTAAGTAGGTATAAATAATGCCTATAATGATTATGGGTTTAAATTTATAGTACGGGCTAATAGTCCTGATTTATAGTCTGGGTCAAAGAAGGTAGATATAAAAAGCATAATATAAGTATATAAATGAATATTTCAGTGAACAATTGGGTGGTTCTGTAGACAAAGTTTTTTTATTCTACTAAGGTGACAAGCATATTTACCATTATTAGACCTGTCCTTTTACATGGCAGTGAGACGTGGCCGATATTGGAGCGACACAAGCAGGAGCTGCGTGTCACGGAAATGAAAATGCTGCGGTGGATGTGTGGGGTCACGCGGATGGACCGCGTGAGAAACTCTCGCATCCGCGGCAGCCTTCACGTCCGTGACATTGCAGACAAGTTGCAAGAGTGTCGCCTTCGTTGGTATGGTCACGTCTTGCGGCAACCGCCGGGCTACGTAGGTAACAAATGTCTGGCCATGTCAGCCCCGCCGGGTCCCGGTAAGAGGGGAAGACCCAAGAAGTGCTGGCTTGACGTCGTAAGGGATGACATGCGTGCCAATGGTCTCACTACAGGGGATGCCGAAGACCGTGCGAAGTGGAGGAGAAAATGTAGGAAAGCGGACCCCGGGCGTCGCGAGACGCAACTGGGACAGACGCTCGGATGATGATGATGAAGGTGACAAGCATAAGACCCACCAGGATCTCAAGTGGTCCTCCTATGGCAAAGAAACCAGATATACTACACTATAGTGCTGTCGAACCTGCTAAAACTTACTAGGATCCCTCTTTGAAGTACTCCCAACGTTATGGCAAACTAAGGCAAGGAGTTAATTCCACAATCTAATCATTATAATTGTAGGCGGGAGGAAGGCGAAACTAAGGATAAAATCTCTGCCAACTCGGCGAAACTTCGGACACCATTTAAAGAATTGTGGAGCTTCGGGTAACCTAGACAGGGAGTTTATTCCACAGTCCAAGCGTATGCTGAAGAAAGCTCTTATCAAACCTTACACATTCGAGCGCTCCGGGCGCAAAGTGTGGTGATGAACACCCTGTCTATAGCGAACGGTGCGAAGATGAAAGTAGTCGAGTTATCAAACAATTCCTCAGAGCACAAACCATTATACAGGCAATAGAACACGCATAAGGAGGTGAAATCTCTCCTGTCTCGAAGGGACTCGACAACGCTCCCAAGTAAAGGAACGTTGATAACTCTCATAGCTCGTTTTTGCACCGGGTGTAAAGGTCGACGCTGGTATTACACAGCAGTGTACTCCATGTGTGGCCGCACTTGCGACTTATAGTATCAGATACAGTATTTGCACCGTAGTAGAGCTATCGCGCTCTGTTGAGCACTCCGAGCATTTTGGACGCTACTTGCATGCACACACACAAAGACCAAAACTTCTATATCCTACTAATATTACCTATAAACGCGAAAGTTTGTAAGTATGGATGTTTGTTACTCTTTCACGCAAAATCTACTGAATGGATTTTGATGAAACTTTACAAGAATATGGTTATACATCAGAATAACACATAGCCTACTTTTTATCCCGGGAACAGGTTCCTGTGGGAAATGAGAACGGGAAAACTTCACCACTCGTGCGGAGCCGCGGGCGTCAACTAGTTCGTAATATTAATCGGAGGTGGCATTATCTTTTGTAGCAACGAAAACCTAAGAGACGCGGTGCTATCACTAGCCCATAAGATCAGGTCGACAGAAGACAAACTAGAACGACATGAAGTACGAGAGAGGAATCTCGGTGAGCAAGTCAAGAAAATGTTAATAAATCTGGAAAAGAAGCATAGAGCCTTAGAGCCACTAAATGGTATGATATCGAGGCTGGATGAACGACTATCCAATGTCGAAACTATACTTTTACAGGTGAGTACCTACCTACACCTCCCGCTCAATCTTTGCTGAACGCCGCACACTTGTAGTTTTTATATGTCCTTTAAGTATTTTAAAATTGGCCAAACGAATACGTAACGAAGCAGGTTTGAATGAAAGTGTCAGTATTTTGCTGGCAAAGGATATGATTCGTTAGTTTGGACACATCCATCGAATGATATTATCCGTAAGTAGAAGGATTCAGGGCAAACCAGACTTACCTACATACGAAGACCACATCAGCTAATTGCTTAAAAACGATACGTTCCACTAAACGCCCGCAACGACCGTAACAAAGTATAGTTCTACCTAAGGCTCGTGGTCGTTGCGAGCGATCGTATGTATGACGTCATACATGACGTCACTGTTCGCGACCTCATGACGCCCACTTCGCCCACAATATATGTAGGTGGGTCCTAATGGGCTTACAGCGCTCAAGATGTGCGTTCCACTTATGAATTTCGATCACAACGCCCGTGATTCATTGACGTTAGTGGATCGGCAATTTCAGCGGTCGCCGTCTTGGGCGTTGCGAGCGATAAGTGGAACGCGCCCGTTATCAATTAGGACATATATCTTCTTCAAATTAGTGATTGCTCCCACTGGCTACCAACCTAACCTAAATGCGGAGCCTGGGCTACACCTATATTTGGCTGCTAGAACCAGCTAGCGTTTGGCTTTAGATTTTTTACTTTGTTGGGAGTGACTGCCCTTTGACCTCCGTCTGTCGGTTAGTAGGTGCACCGCTCGCTGGTGAGGTCGGTAGGGTCCCTGAGATCTTCGTGGGGTCCCTTATCAATCTATTTAGTGTTATACTACTAATATTATAAACGCGAAAGTTTGTAAGTATGGATAGATGTTTGTTACTCTTTCACGCAAAATCTATTGAATGGATTTTGATGAAACTTTAGAATAATATAGCTTTCAGGCTACTTTTTATCCGGGTTTCTGTGGAAAGCAGGACCGGGAAAACTTCACAACGCGTGCGGACCCGTGTGTGTAAACTAGTATGTTATAAAATAGACGCCTCATAGCTGCAGACCTCTAGTATTTAAAAGCTTAAATGTTATTTTCAGAAAGAGGAACGAGAAAAGACATCACAAACCAGAATAAATGAGGCCTTAGAAAAGATTCAACAGACCTTGTTAACACTGATACCAGCTCCTAAACCAAGCACAGAACTGGACAACAGTCGAACAGTCAACTATGAGTTACAAAAGAAATTGAACGAGACCGACGCCAAAATAGACGCAGTGAAAAAGGAAATAAGAAATCTAACGAACAGTCTAAATCCGGTGAGCATTAATTTTATGTTAGTACCTACTTATAAAATGTCGCGTTCTATTTTGTACCAGATTTATGTGGACAAACTTTACCGTTATATTCAGATATAGAACTTTAAACAAAATTAACTTTAGTTTAACTGCTTCGATGGCGGCAGTGGTAGTGTGTGCAACTGAGGTATTGGGTTCGTCGGAAAAATATTTGTGTAATTAGTTTTATTTAGGTTAGATGTTAGTTTAATTTGGGCTAGATGAAATTTTTTGAGAATGTCCAAAAAAAATTTCAAACGATGCGCTCAGGGTCCCGAGGACTCAGTTTTCTGTAAACGTTTACAGATAGTTTCGCTATGGCTGGTCACGGAAGGGTGACCTCTTTGTGGCATTTATTTTTGCAAGCATTTCCGTGCTTCGGAAAGCACGTTAAGCCGTTGGTTCCGGTTGCCAGTAAAATGACAGTCGTTAAGTCAAATTGAAGGCCTTATGAGCAGCTTGAAAATTTTCAATAGCAGATAGCCACAACCTGTGTCTGTCTATTTCAACATTGCAAATGGGCTCACTATCTAATACGTGAGACAGGAATACACATGGAGAAAATTGGGCATATAATATGCCTCTGCCAACCCTTCGGGATAAAGCGCGATAGAAAAATAAATTAAATATGATTTTTTTTCAGGCTGCGTTACGAGCCATGTGCTTAGATGTAGCATCAGACATGAATCCTTTTGAAAAACACATATCGGAGGCGGAGAAGTTACTGAACAAATATGAACTGAAGCTGAACGAGTACAACGGTACTGCCAACGCCGGCGTGCAGACCGACTTTGTACCGCTGAACGAAGTGGCTGCAGCTGACGAAGCCTGGCACAATAAGATGAGTGAAGGTATAAGAAAGAAGAGAGAGGTGTCGAAAATTGTAAGGCGTAACTTTGGCCGATCGAATACGTAACGAAGTGATACGCAACTTGGCAGGTTTGAATTAAAGTGTCAGCGTTAAGCTGGAAAAGAACGTGCTCCGTTGGTTTGGACACGTTAATGAGTGAGGAACGCTTGAGGAAGAATATATATTGTGCGAAAGTAGAGGGTAGAAGGAGTCAGGGTAGGCCGAGACTGAAGACTGAAGACCACGTAAACAGCTTGCTCAAATACAAAACAAAAAGTTAAAGGTATTCGCATACCCAGACGTGCGTGTATGAAGCGATTGATGAATCTTGAAGAAGCGAAAGAAGTATGCTGGATAGCGAAGCCTAGCGAACTGTCCTCTTTGACTACCCCGTCAGGGATACAGCGTGAAGATAGTTAGTTAACATTTATTTGGTTCACTTTAACAAGTATAAGGTTATACGATATAGTCTTTGGTTGAACTAGTGTAACTTAACTAAGTGCCGGTAGATGGCGTTGCGTCATCCCAATCCGTTTAAGGTGTAATGTTTTATTAGTATTGAGTGGACTCGAAAGCTTTAGTGGACCAAAGTGGTTTCTTCGCATTGGGATATCGAGTTCAATCCGGTTCGATCTCGAGAATTTTTTTCCACAATAAATTGTAGTAGGTCTATATGTATAGTCAGCGTACCTACTAATTGTAGGTATCTACTCCAAAATTATCTCGAGAGAATATTCCCCGAAAAGAACGTCGTATTCAGGGCCTTTTTTATTATAATTATTTTAGGGCCTGGTTACGAAGACCTTTAAGCCAAATCTTATTTTTTTTATCATCTTCTTCAATCTTATCATCTAATTAGTCCTGTCCAGTCTTTGTCGATGTCGTGTCCTCAGTCCTAGTCCTTGCCTTCAGAACCTATAATGGTGATTCTTATACTGAGGTTTTCAGTGGACTTTTCGCGGCAAGAGAGAAAATAGCATTTCACTGCATATATATCATTGTCTTTCACTATAGCACGTTAAAACAACTTTCATGTTCAAGAACCCACCACTTCCGCACATAAAACAAGACAAATGCACTAGTTTTAGAAAATAATATACAGCAAGCGTCCGCACTTGTCACTCTTCCCGCCGAAAGTCCCAGGGCATTTTCCGCAGTTTTTTGGTTTACCACAGAACATAATAATAGGTATAATAATACCTAAATTTTTGTGATTTTATACAATAATATTTCACAGTGATGGAGCGTCAAGAAACAGAAATAAAGAAGATACAACGGTTACTATCGGACGCTGAGAGTATGTGGAAAGACCTACCCAGGCTTGCAGACCTCAACCGCGCCACAAACCAGAGCCTTGAAGCGATTTCTAACCTCAAGGGTATTTCGTTAAATGATGTTGAGAAGGGTAAGTTAATGTATTTCTATACCTATTTTCTATACCACAAAACATTTTGCAGTATGGAATTTAGTTATACTGCGCCGACCCCAAGTAAATTGGGACAAGGGCAAAAGGATGATGATTTAAATAATTTGTATTTATAATGTAGCAACTGTGAGCAAACTAAATAAATAAATAAAAAAGTCAAAAAAAATGAGATATATATGCATCCGCTAAGAATCAAAATTTGTATATTGCATCTTTAAAGTTAAACGGGACAAAACCGTATGGCACAGCTAGTTAGTAAACGTAAATAAACGACGAACTGACGTAGGTATATCAGTTAACTCTCAGTTACTGAAACAGCCATTACAAAACATACTATCATAAATTACCGAATCTGCAAGAAACAAAAGAAGTAGGTACTTAGGTAGGTTCCTACCTATCTATGAATCACGAAGCCTGGCGATTTGTCCACCCTGATTTTCCTGTGAGAACCATACCAGCTTAGAAGTTAATAAAAAAATTACCTTTACATTCTTAATTTATTACAGTAACGAATAGAATAGAGACGAAAATTCGTGACATGGGCGAAAAACTGGGCAAGACCAATGAAGACATTCAGCAAAGTTTGACACAGAGCAATACCATGACCGAGCAATCTTTCGTTGGCATTCTGAAGACTTACGATTCGCTGCATGCTGAGGTATTTTCGCAAATTAATTTATTCTAGTGCCTTACCTTAATTTTTTTTCATATTTGCCAGGGACCTGCTCACACAACGCCATCTAGCCTATATTAAGCCAATATAAGCTTGTGATATGGGGATGACAACTGATTAACATACTTGACTGCCTCGGTGGTGCAGTGGTAGTGTATGCGACTGCCGCGACTGAGGTCCTGGGTTCGATTCCCGGGTCGGAAAAATAAAAATTGAGTGATCCACAAAAGTATGTTTATCAGTCGTCTAGATTTCTTATCACAAGCTTATTATTAGCTTACTTAGGGCTAGACGGCGCAGTGTAAAAAAAATGTCCAACAATATTAAAAACAAAAAATACGTATATGTTTATTTCTAAATACATTCATGTTTTCATCATCATCATCCAAACGTCTGTCCCACTTGCGTCTCGCGACGTTCTGGGTCCACCTTCCAACCTTTTCATACTTTATGATTTTGGATTGAAAGTATGTCAGTCTGTTCCATTGTGTTATCCTGTAGCCTAAATGACTTAACTGATTTTGAAATTTGAAGATAGACGCGTAGATATTCTCGGAGGTTTTTAAGAGTTCTATGGTCGCAGCTAATGTGACGTCAACAACAAATCAATATCTCAGGTCGACTTTTTTGTTTTTAGATCAGCTTTTCATTTTTCTACTTAAGTACCTTACCAATTTTTAATCCAAAGGTTCAACTCCTGTTAAAAAGTGACGAATTGGTTCAAGAGGTATCAGACAACGTGAAAGCTACCAAGAAGCGGCTGGAATATATCGTCCAACAAATCACTATACAGTTGGGGAATGTAATCAGAGCACAGCACAGAAATACAAACAAAACTATCGATATAAAGTCAGTATCTACCTCCAGTAGCTAATATACTATTATAGGTGCTTAAATAATATACTCACACCGGCACAATTAGCGGAACATAAAAAATGCTAAATATTTTTTTACACAATGTTATTTTACAAACCAATAATCGCCATTCGCTGTCATAAATAAAATGCCATATTTTAAAATTAAAAGGTACTTTGTTTGGTGCAATTTAATTGAGAAAAATAAACATTACGGAAAAATAAACATTCTTGAATTTTCATGGTGACTAAAAACATTTAAAAAGACAATTAAACATTTTATTTTTCATTGGAATAAAGGATAAATCAGTATCGAGTATTTCCTCCACGTGCCCTTATCAAAGTTTCTACCCGTCTTGGCATGCTAAGAATGATGTTGTCTATCGTTTCTTGGGAAAGTGTCTGCCATTCCTCCAAAACGGCATTTCACAGTTCATCCAAAGTCACAGGAGCGGGTATTCTGGATTTCACCCTACGTTTTAGTAAGTCCCAGACATGTTCAATCGGATTCATGTCTGGTGACCTTGCTGGCCACTCCATTACTGCGATGTTCACATGATTAAGGTACTCGCGAGTTCGCAGTGCGGTATGAGGCCGAGCATTATCTTCTATCAACACAAAGCCGTCACCGATAAAGGGGCAAAAGTTAGACTCCCTCTATCGAACACCACTAAGTCCGTGCGAGCTCCCAAACATATCCCCCCCCCCCCCAAACCATTGTGGACCCTCCGCCGTATGGCAATTTTTATTGTACAGATGTGCACAAAAGTGATTTTTTGCACAAGTTAACCTCAGTGGAAAATGGTGCACCTGACTATAGGGCGGTGCAGTAGTACAATCGTACTAAACGGGTTGGGCACCTTGGCAATGCTGAAATCAAAACGCTTAACCATGACTGTTCCTAACAGCCCATAAAACCCAAAAAAAGATCCTGGGATCCGGTTCCGAATTCAAGTAGGGTTTGAACAACGGAAAAAACGATAACATTAAAAAGAAGTTTCGCAAAAGAATAGTGCAAGAGAAAAGAAATAAGTAATGGTTAAAAATACCTACATATAACGAGAAAAATATCACACAGCCTAGGCGATTTCTCATGGATTTAGCTGTATTTTTGTTCAGGTTGAACGAGCTTCAACTCGCAGTAACCAACAACCAGACACTGGCACTGAGCAAACTCAGTTCGACCATCGAGCTAGAGATGTCTCAAGTGTGGAGGCAGATCGGCATTATGCATCAAAAGATCATGTCTAATCATCAGGCGTTGGAGAAACTTACTGTAAGTATAGAGTATCTAAGTATTTACGCCAAGGTTATCCTCGACTCAATAACATAGCGACCAGTCCCATTTTAGAATAATGCCCCTTGAATCGCGCAACAAATTTTTTTTTTTATTCACATTAGTGGTCTACCCTAACTAAGTAGTGGTTGCCCATTGGTCGACTTTTGAACTGTTTTTAACATTGATTTAAATAATGAATGAACACTACATTCTTAACGCGAACTAACTATAGACCAAAACTATAACCAAAATTAATACCAAGTTGCCTTGTCAGAGATTCCTCCCTGTACCTAAGCTTGAGGAACTTCTCACCCCTTCTAATACTTAATAAATATAATACACGTAATACTTCTTAAGTTATTAATACCAGTGTTTTGCAAATGTTCACAGGACAGTACAGATTTATACCTCAACACCAGCTCCATCGCCATGGATAAAGTGAATAACGAAGTAAGTTTACAGACCTTTATGATATTCTTCTGCAACACAATAACTTAATTTAACTTTCATGGTTCAACAAAATATTTACCATGTGTTATTTATTATGTCTCCGATATTTCAATAATGATGCCATGAACAGTTTCAGTGCCTAACTCGTGATAGAATACACTAAAATGTGACGCAATGTCTCTTTTTATCTTAGCACTAGTGACATACTTCGACCTCGCGTCGCACCTATACCCGTCGCTAAAATTCTACAAAAATGCATAAAAAATTGCCCGATTTCTAGACATTTATAACTACTGCTCTGCTCTCCAGGGTAGTAGCGCGATGATATATAGCCTATAGCTTTCCTCGATAAATGGGCTATATAACACAAAAAGAACTTATCAAATCCGACCAGTGGTTCCTGAGATTAGCGCGTTCAACCAAACAAACTCTTCAGCTTTATACATATATTAGTATGGATTATTTGTCAGTTGAAGCTCTTGCGCCTTGTCTCTGTACACGGGATCCACTTTTAATACGTCTTACAATCCAGACCTCACGAATCTAACCTTTATTTTTTTGCTGATCCTCAGGTGAGCGGCATAAACACAAAGATGATAGATTTGAAGGAGAATATGAACTTTGTGCTCGGCGAGTTGGCCCTAGTGACGCAGAAGTTCCAGCTCATGACCACGGACCTTGCCAAAACTTTAACTAATGTCAATAATAAAGCCACCGAAGCACCAAAGACTGCAGGTAATTAGACAACAATTAGATCTCCACATTCAGCCCAAATCATCTATAGCAGTTCACTGCTAGTTGGTCTCAGTAGAACAATGTGAGTTGTTACTTTACGTTTCGATTTGTTTCTCTGCTACTGGCAACACTGAAAAAAATTCCAACTTCCGGTATGGGTATTTCAAAATTGAATTACGTTCGTGTTCCTTTCCTTTTTCTGTATATAAGGACGTCGGACCTTCTGTGCAGTAGCAACTACGTTTAGAGTAATTTTTTTGGAGCGTAATTTTCAACGTCTTGGTTTATAATGATAATAATTGTTCCACCAAACTCCAATAACACAATTACACAAGAGAGAGACTTAATTAAAATACTCATATTAGTACAATCAGCGAACTGAACGTTACCGCCAATAATGATTAAATCTGTTATTAACATCATCTTGTAACTGAAATAATTATGTTTGAGCTATTTATGAACTCGCAAATCATATTGTAATCTAATGACCTGCTAATAAGCGTTTTTAAAATATAAATAATAATAAATTATAATTGGGAATAATCCCAACCGCATTCCCATTACTGTGACTCCTGTAAACCAGGATCTACAGCAATGAGCAAAACACCAGAATTGTTACACCGAGCTCGATCTCGGTGAAGACCCAGGAGAAGTTAGCATGTCTTGGAACCCGCAACGAAATTAATCAGAAGATAATTTGAGGAAGTAGGAAAAGAACGTAACGCCTCTTCCCTCCTTTGCAAAGTGGGAGACCTGGAAAGCAACTAGGTGTAAATCCTATAGAAATAGGGAAGCACCACGGTATTAGTATATTACAGGTCCTATACGGGACGCGGAGGTATGTAATAAAAGATAGAAAGAGAGAGTTATGTAGGGGTACATTACTGTAGGGGCAAGAGAGAGTTAGTAATGTAGGGGTACATTACTGTAGGGGCAAGAGAGAGTTATGTAGGGGTACATTACTGTAGGGGCAAGAGAGAGTTAGTAATGTAGGGGTACATTACTGTAGGGGCAAGAGAGAGGTGCGAGCACACATTGTCTTTCTCTTTTTCTCTCATAGCCAGTATATGGAGTTAAAGAAGTTACTTCACAACTCGATTTTTTTTTTCAGATGCGGGTCCGGGACCTCATGAAATTGAAAGTGAAAAATCTACATCATAATAAACTTATACCAAATAATATATTCATAGACTTAATAGCTAATTAACACTAAGAATAAGTACTTACCATAAATATACCATATGACTGTAAGGGAGTTTTTATAAAGAAAATAAAACTAGTACACTATTAACTTTTGCAAATATTTAATCTCTTTCATAATCGTGGATCTATATATTTATATTGTACAAGTTATATGATACAATTGAATATAATCGTGACAAAAAAGTCCAGTGTCACGCACATACATGTGACCGCAAATCCCCAGAAGGAACTAGGTACATGCTCTTTGAGAAAATAAACAGTTGTAACCAACAACTTATAACTGGCAAAGACCATCTAAGAGAACGTGAGTCAACTGTACAATCGTCGTATTGATATTATAATATTTATTATTGATCTTAAACAATATACACACAAATTATTTGTCATTCATTTTATTAATCCTGTTTACAACCTCATTTTTCTATGTGCAATTAATTATTATATTATTCAAAGACTATGACTAGCTGTACAGAACAAAAAAAGGCCAATACTTGACTCACTAATTTTAAAAAAATCATATGCATAATTTGTTGAATTTGCAGAAAGCGAAATAATAACGATTCTCTCTGACTAACCCCGTCAGGGATACAGCATGAAGGTGTTTAGTTAGCTATAGCTGCTTTGTAGGAATAGGATAGACTACAAAGTAATGTGATGTCGTAAAAGGCGACTAAAGAAACACTTTCGGAGAAACACCCACTGCGTAGAGTAGGAATCCTCGAATGAAAACCTTCTGGTCAGCGTGATATTGTAAGATCAATCAAATGCCCTTCAAAAATAGTTTGTTTAGTCCACAATTTAATGGAGAGGAGGCTATACCCAACAGTAGGACTCAATTTATTATTCGCCAGCTGTTTTTACTACAGTACCTGTTAACCTGTTCCTGAGAAAAAATAACCTACGCGTTAATTCAGGGTGTCTCAGACACCTCCACACCAAATGTTTTCAAAAATGGTCCAGCCGTTTGAGCGTGTAGAAGTAACAAACATACACACTCACAAACTTTCACCTTCATAATATTAGCACTGATCGATTAATTTTGTTCCGTACAGCCAATCAAAGTCTTTGATATTAAAGTAACAAATTAATTATGATTACCAATTTGCTAATAAGTAAAGAATATCGATACAAATTCGTGCCTTTACAACTGTTACAACGATCAAATATACAGAATCGAAAGAAATAATAACGAGTTACGTTTGATAAACAAACAACTACACACAAGTCTTATCTTAGGCTATTGGTGTTATGATTGCAATTATTGCTATTGTTGAACACATCACAGACCATATAACACGGAATGGAGGATATGAAATCCACTTAAAGGTAAAATTCTAGACATATTCGTTGTTACTGAACAGCCTAAGGGAAGTCACTAACATGCACTTCTCAACATATCGCTTTACAAAAAGGAATGTTACTGTTACTACATCTAGCCGCACCGCATCTCACTTTTCTATACTTCTATCTTTTTCTGTTACTTAGAGACTTCATTTACTAGAGTGAGAGAGCTGAATTGCGACACCACGTGGTGGAATCGACGACGCGCTGGCGCTACCGCTCACTTTCTCACTCTAGTAACCGATCATTCTAAGTAACAGAAAAGATTAGAAACATATAAAAGTGCGATTTGATGCGGTCAGATGTAGCACAACCCTTAAAGTGAACCAGTCACTTCATTAGAAACTTATCTACGTAGGATATCGATTTACTATTAGTAGTTTTAGTAAATACTAGTTTAATCAAGAAAGACAACGAAATTCAAAGTGGAACTTAATTCATGATTTATGGCAGTGGTATACAGAACACGCATACACGAATAGCACTTGAACATTTTTACACTATAATTGCATGTAATATGTACATGATAAAATGTACATGTGTACTATAATTATGCAAAAAATATGTACATGTATCTGTAATAAGTAATTGTGTAGTAAAAAGCACTTATACATTCCATTTACACACATCCCTTCGACACTTTAAAAAATAAAAAAAATAATGGAATAAAAAATTCTAAATATAAAATCTAAATGAAATATCAAATGTGGCTTATTAAATTGATCATGCAATTGTGTAAATTATTAATATCGACCATAATAAATAATTAAAAAGTATATTATATAAAGCATCATTTGAAGTTTATAAAACTGTTTCTGTATTAAAAAAAAATAATTTTCGTAAAGTGTAAGTTGAATCTATCCAAAGCCCGAATATGAAGGTACACCAAGCTCCCTAAGTGAAGTAAGTGAACCACGATAGGTGAGAATCTATACTTTGTACAATGCTGTATAAAACGAGTGATGCGTGACGTTGACGCGGTCAACATCGCTTTGTATATTTAACGCCACCCTAACACTATAATTTATTAACGCCTAACTAATTTTCGAGTGTAAAATTTTGTGCCACGCAAGCGTTTTTGTTGGGACATCTAAAGCCGAATGCAATCGGCGCACCTTTGCTATGCATTTTTTAATGTCGATCATGGAATGTGTAATAATAAATTCCTGTCAACGACAAGGTTTTAAACCCTGTAACATTAGTGAATGAATTACAAAATGTAAAACCCACTACCACACGTATCGTATAAAACAATTGCTATCAAGAGTTCTATATGTACACTACTATGGTCAAATTGTGGAACACAGAAAATGTAGGAAAAGGACGAGAGTGACAGAGACGGGTAGTAATTGATCATTGTACTAAATTCTTTGTGTTCCGCGATTCGTGTACAGAACAAATAGTTTTGCCCATTTAGTCACAAATTTTAATTCAAGAAAAGTGACGAATGTATAGTGAACCGCTACACTTGTGACATTTTTGTTCCATACGGCAAGTCTAGTAGTATACATAAGATGTGATCGTGGAGCAGAGAGAATTTCGGACATCGACACTAAGCTATACTTGTCTCTGTCGCTCGCATAAGATTTTCTACCCGTTTAGCTCTCAAAGAAACATGGCCTAGGCATTTCTTACAATCAGTGTTCGAAATTATTCTTGCCTGCACTGAAATAAGACTGTATCCTACTGATTATTGAACCTGTTAACTATGTTTAAAAAGACTATACTGAATTTAGAGGCTCTATCGCTATAATTTTATTACAATATACCTTAATTTATAATGTGGCCGGATTAAAGGTGATGTTTGTATACCCTAAAACCGTTCACAAACACCATTAACATTATTCCGCCACGTACGCTAATCTGGTTCTTACGTGATGGAACTTACATAGGAAGACATACAACTATACACATACGCCTTTATGACAATTATTGTGAATGATCTTATAGATTTAAAGCTTTGCGCAGTACAGTCTGTAATGATAATGAAGGAAATATGATGGGCTTGGCAAAATAGTCAACAGAAACTAAAGTTAAAGTTATTGGACATCATGATGTACCGCTTTGCACTAGTATTTGATTCTGGCTTGTATAAGTTCGTGATGTGGGCTGTTATTTCGAATTGTGTCTCATAAACTCTGTTTAGAAACAAAAGGAACTGAAGACGGAGTAAACAAAGTCATTATTGTAAGAGAGGTGAGAAACACGAGTCTACCGTGCACTGCTAGAGATTCAGAGAAGGTTGAAAGGGAGCGCGTGCGCATGTGGCGCGTCCGCACGCCAATGTAACCGCACACACGTGCCATGCTAATGAACTCATGACCACCCCATAAATCCGAGGCACTTAAATGATCTTAATAGTAATGATATACAACTACGAACTAGTGGTACCAAATGTTAGCTCATTGTCATCTGGCGACGGACCCGTTGATACAACGGGTGTGACACAATTAAAGCTATGGACATGTTCCACGTACTAATCGTTAATAAGTCTAGCCTAACACGGAGAGATAAGGGAGTTATCGTACACATACTTTATATATACCTTCTCTCAGCTCTTAAAACTTACACAAACTGACTGTCAGCCGGTGCCATTACGAACAAAGTGGTGTGGTAAAACAAGTGTTCAAATCCATTAAAACCTCTAAAGTGCTGCCATGTAAAAAATATAGGAGTGTCTCTCGGTGTAGTGGGAAAAAATGAAAGAGTGCAGTAGTGAAAAATATTCGATTCGTTCAAATCATTAGTCCTTACCTAGTACTTTGTCCTAAAGTAATATGTATACGATTAGTAACGGGTAAAAGCAGGCTCCACTCGAACCTGTTTACTGACGAACCGAACCTACAAGCGGAACGTCAAAACGTCCACGCCATCTATGTACATCACATATCGACAAATCGCAATAACAAAACAACAAGTCTATGTATAGTTAAAACCTTCGCACATAAACCTTATGTACAAGTTCAACTCGTGCTCAAGTCGACCGAACATCACATCGATAGGGTTATTCCTGGTCGCGAGCCACCTCGCGCAGGCGGACTCCGAGCCGCCGGTACCGGGCTCCATCAATTCCTATAAACGCTATATTACATGTGTGCTAGGGCCTCGTGGGACGGCGCGAGGTGGCGCGCGATCCGTTACAAAATATAATTCTTATGTACATATTGTCGCTCGCAGTAAGAAGGTGTGCGTGTGGTGAGGTGTGTGGGGGGGAGGTTTACCTCCGGGTGCTCTTGGAGGAGGGGCGCGAGTGGGAGTGCGTGTGGGGGGTCGCGGCGCCCCCCGGCCGCTCCTAGCTGGAGCACGAGGCGGCCGACACGGGCGACAGCGGCGAGTCGCGCGGGCAGCCCGACAGCGTCACCACCACCTGCACACCAGTCACCAGTCACCACTCACCAGTCACCACGCCTCGCTCATACATGTGATCAAGCGCAGCCACTGTGTCAGTGTGTCGCAGCCGCGATGACAACTAATCTATACCAATTAGCTGAAGAGTTTCTTTGATTGGTTGAACGCGCTATTTTCAAAAACATACATACATACATATTACCAGGCAGAGGCAGAGGCATACTATACGCCCACATTTAACCGTTTACATTTTTGTCCCAAGTAACAGGTGGTGAGACCATTGCCGTGTTGAAATGGACAGGTGCAGGATGTGGCGACCTGCTGTTGTAATTTTTCAACCCGCCCATAAGGTCTTCAACTGGGCTTAAATATTACGTTAAGCCGTTGGTCCCGCAAATGTAAATGCCACAAAGTGGTCACCTATCCAAAGACCAGCTATAGCGAAAGTTACTGAACGCAGTGATCATTTACAGAACACTGAGTTATCGGTGCCACGAGCGCTTCTCTTTTTATCTCAGAAACAACTGGTAAAAATTAAATAAAAAAAATATATCTGATTGTCCATTGATCACTAGCGACTATAAACAATCCAGGAGAGCGGAGCATCATAGGGTAGGTAATCTAAAATTAATAAACGATGGGATTGGATGAATGCCAGGGATCAAAGTACGTCATGGGCGAAGCCGCCGAGGTCTCGAGGTCGAGATCTTTGATAAATTCGTTACAGTTAAATTTCAACGTACAATAATGATGTAGGTACGAAATGCTCAGCTCACGCTCCAGCTTTCATTAACGCAATGAAAAATGACTTAATAAATATCCATCACGCCTTATCCCCGAAGGGGTGGCAGAGGCATATTATATGCCCACTTTTCACCGTGTGGATTCCTGTCCCACGTAATAGGTGGTGAGCCCATTGCCGTGTTGAAATAGACAGACGCAGGCTGTGGCCACCTGCTGTTGAAATTTTTTAAGCCGCCTATAAGGCCTTCAACCAGGCTTAACGACTGCCATTTTATTGGCAACCGGGACCAACGGCTTAACGTGCCTTCCGAAGCACGGAAACGCTCGCAAATGTAAATGCCACAAAGTGGTCACCCATCCGACGACCAGCCATAGTGAAAGTTGCGTACCTCTGTGATCGTTTACCGAACACTGAGACCGCGGGGCCACGAGCGCTTTTGACTTCATACTCACATTTACTACCAGACAGATCAAAGTCAGCAAAGTGCATCTCAAGTCTAAGGGTCGTATTTTAGAACGTTACTCAATACTTAAGAAACGCTTGAGGCTAGTTTTTGCCTTAAAATACTACTCTCAAGTGTTTCTTGAGTATTGAGTAGCGTTCTAAAATACGGCCCTAAGTCAAGTCAAGAATAGTAAAATACATTGAGTGGTTCGGGTCATTACTAACGAAATCTGTGTTACTTTGAGTACTTACTTTTCGATATGCTAATATTAAATAAAACAATTACCTTTCGGCTGCCAGCGTGATCCCTATGTTCGCACAACCATATCCCCTGCCAAGTTCCAAGGTTTAACTTTCCATCTGTGATAGGGATGGTGATTGATGAGCCCAGAAAGCAGGCTTTCACGTGGGCTGGCTACACAACAAAGATATAACACATGTTTAGTTGATGATAAATACTTTTTATTTTATTATTATTATTTGTACTAATTTATGCAGGTTGAATTTTTCAAGTGGGCCTTTCGGGGCCAAATCCTAAACTATAAGGATAAAAATAAAAATTCCATCATTAGATTAAAAAAATACAGGAATTGAACCGATTGATTTTGAAAAAAAAAAAACACTGCCTGTATTACTACACCATTCAATAGTGTTGTTTTCGAGGATCAATTTCTGGGAAGTAATGATGTACGGGAAACTTAAGGAGAGTGATTTTATTTTTCAAAATGATTTTTTTATTAAACCTACCTACTATACCTTTTAAAATTTTGTAGTATAATCATGTGTGAGCAGAGTCAAAGTAACATTTCTCTCATATTGAAAGCCTTCATATCATCAATTAGTAAAGCGACAAAGCATAGCAGAAGCACGACTGGCGATTCATAACGCAGTGCTAGTGCCAACGTTGGTTTATGGTAGCGAAACCTGAGTATGTCAGCATCATCATCATCATCCGAGCGTCTGTCCCATTTGCGTCTCGCGACGCCCGGGGTCCGCTTTCCTACATTTTCTCCTCCACTTCGCACGGTCGTCGGCATCCCCTGTAGTGAGACCATTGGCACGCATGTCATCCCTTACGACGTCAAGCCAGCACTTCTTGGGTCTTCCCCTCTTACCGGGACCCGGCGGGGCTGACATGGCCAGACATTTGTTACCTACGTAGCCCGGCGGTTGCCGCAAGACGTGACCATACCAACGAAGGCGACACTCTTGCAATTTGTCTGCAATGTCACGGACGTGAAGGCTGCCGCGGATGCGAGAGTTTCTCACGCGGTCCATCCGCGTGACTCCACACATCCACCGCAGCATCTTCATTTCCGTGACACGCAGCTTCTGCTTGTGTCGCTCTAATATCGGCCACGTCTCACTGCCATGTAAAAGGGCAGTTCTAATAATGGTTTTGTAGACCAGTCCCTTCAACCGGATCGGCATTTTAGGAAATTTTACAAATGACACCGGTCATCTCCCGCCATTTGGCCCACACGGCAGCAATGCGTGACTTGACATCGCAATCGATGTCACTGGACGTGAGAAAAACAGATCCCAGGTATTTAACCTGGTCCGTGCGCTCGACCAAATCACCTTCTATGCGGACGGATGTGGGATCTGTCGAGTTTAGTGCCAAGTACTCGGTCTTCGCCACATTTAGTTTCAGACCGTCGTTCTCAAGCGTCTCCTTCCACGCCTTTACACGTCGCACCAATCTGCCCCTGTCCGCGTCTGCCAGCGCAATATCGTCAGCATACATGAACAACCATGGAGGCTGCTCATGCGAGTTCCTGATGCTGTCCGACAATTCGTCTAATATTACACTGAACAGAAGCGGACTAAGGACCGAACCCTGGTGTACCCTGACGGTGATGGGGAAGGGTTTCGTGTCGCCAACAGCAGTCCGAACCATTGAATCGTAGTCATAGTACATGTCCCGGATAGTGTCAATATAGACCTCTGGAACCCCTTTGGACCGCAGTGCCCACCAGATCATCGCACGAGGAACACAGTCAAAGGCCTTCTGCATGTCTAGAAACAAACAGTGCAGAGGCGTGTTCTTCGACCTGTATTTTTCTGCGACAACCCTCAGGGCAAAAACCGGTTCCGTGGTCCCATGACCAGGGCGAAACCCATATTGACACTCCGAGAGAGTACACTCCTGCCGGATTCGAGAGTCTATAATGCTCTCGAAGATCTTCATGGTGTTGGACATCACCTTTATACCGCGGTAGCTCCTGCACTGACCCCTTACCTTTGAAGACTGGAGTAATAATACTCAGTCTCCATTGGTTTGGGATCTGCCCGCTGAGGAGTATGCGGTTAAAAAGGTTTACTAATATGCCCACACCGCGAGGACCCATCGCCTTCCAGGCTTCGATGGGGACTCCATCGGGTCCGACAGCTTTCCGATTCTTCATGCGGCGAAGCGCAGTCAGGACTTCTCCAGGCGTTACCGGTGGCACTAGTCCCTGATTCGGAGGGAGGTCCGGAGGCTGCACCTCTTTGTTCTGTTTATTAAGCTGGGTATGTCAGCAGATGCATGAAAGTAAATTGAATGCTGTGCGCGCACAATTTTCGAAGTGATCGCATCTGATCACTTCGAAAATAGTGCGGCGTAACTTTGGCCGACCGAATACGTAACGAAGTGATACGTAATATGGCAGGTTTAAATGAAAGTGTCAGCGTTAAGCTGGAAAAGGGCGTGCTCCGTTGGTTTGGACATGTCCAACGAATGAGTGAGGAACAATTGACGAAGAATATATATTGTGTGAAAGTAGAGGGTAGAAGGAGTCAGGGTAGGCCGAGACTTACGTATGAAGACCAACTAAGTAGATTGTTCAAAAACAGAAAAGTCAAAAGTACTTGGATACCCAAACATGCGTGTATGAAGCGATTGATGAATCTTGAAGAAGCCAAAGAAGTATGCATGGATCGCAAAACCTGGCGATCTGTCCTCTCTGACTACCCCGTCAGGGATACAAGGTGAAGATAGTTTAGTTTTTTTTTAGTTTTATATCATCAAATATTGTCCTCCAGTTAAATTAAATAACATTGACGTTCCACAGGCAGATCATGTGAAATATCTTGGATTGCACTTAGACAAAAGCATAGTCTTCAGACTCACCTGGCAAAGACATATTTTTACTAAGAGGAAGCAACTTGGTATCCAAACACGAAAACTTTGCTGGCTTATTGGTCGAAAATCTCAACTTTCACTTGAGAACAAAATACTCCTGTAAAAGGCAATACTAAAGCCCGTCTGGACGTATGGGATTCAATTATGGGGCACCGCATCTAACTCAAACATTGAAATCCTACAAAAGTTTCAAAATAAATCCCTGCGTATGATAACCAATGCATCCTGGTTTGTTCGCAATGAACTACTACATCGGGATCTAAGAATACCCACTGTAAAGCAAGATATTGTCCGCCATACTGAGTCCTAAGAAGAACGCATAAAAAAACATCCAAATACTCTAGCTCGGCCATTAATGGAGAAACACTTCAAAGCGCGACTATTAAAGCATAAAATACCACAAGATAATGGTAGCCCAATCACAGTAAAACATACTGTCTAAACAATGAGGTTGTGACACAGGTCACAAACTGAGAGCGCCAGCAATGGCACCAACCAACATGCTGCTGAATGTCCCACGAAGGAAACAGATTGTAGTAAAAGAGAAACAAAAAAAAAATCAACAAATACCGACTGCCTCAGAGGTGCAGTGGTAGTGTATGCGACTACCGCACATGAGGTCCTGGGTCAGAACAAATATTTGTATAATCCACAAATGTTGGTTTGGTTAGAAAATGATTGACTTAGCCGTACACAAGGTCTCTCTACTCAGTAAGTAATAATTGTAGAAAATTAAGATCCAGACTGAAAGATAGAGAAAATATTTCTATATCTGGGTAGGCTAGACAAAATGTTATATTTTGACCATTGGAAAGCGGAGTATAGCAAAATCTTTACAAATCAATACAAGTCAAGAAGTTGACACACTTGTACCTGATTATACTAGCACCGGTGGTCAAATAGGGTCAAGCCCTATAACAACAGATGATGGTAACAACACTTTTTGATGCTAATGGGGCTGAATATGGATAATGTGTGGGTGTATGGGAGTAAGGGGGTCCCTTCAAGACCTCTGGGGCACATGGGACCTCAGCTGTTAGACAACATATAAAGCATTGATGCCAGCACCCCTACAGGGTTGGGAAGGCTGACAGTAATTGCTCCTAACATTGCTGAAAATGAAAATCGAAACAATAGCTAATCCTAAAGTGGACCCTTGTCTCCAAATTCAGGTAGGATTAAAAAGCAACAGGGAATACAGTAAGAAGTTGATGAGATAATGTTTAATATGCTCAAGTCCTCAATATAATTCATATTGACATACCAAGGTGTTACCTAGCCTGCATGATACTAATTAGCAGATATATTTAATTATTGTCGCTCCAAGAATTAAATCACATAACATTGTTTAGACTTCCAACCTTATAATTAATTTACTCAGCCTTGGCAACTCCACAGCTGACATTGAATTCATTTAATCATTTGACAATAACATTGTGTCCTAAATGACATTTAATGCCTAAAATCACATAGACACAGTAGCACAAAAGCTTTATTATTTGAGTCTTCTAATTACCTACTATGTGTATACATTAGTTTGATGAGTTTTAAGACTAACATTGTAGATAAATACACTTACAAACATTGTTTTACTAGACATTATAGTCAGGTCTATAAAGTAGCAGACGCAACAAACACTTACCATGTCATCAGGACCTTCGCATGAGTGGCGGTATGGAAGTCCCTCTGGTACTATTTTGTTGAGCATCATTTCCATATCGTCTCTGACGTCAGGGTCCCAGCTCTCATTGAGTGCGAGACTCGCCGATGTATGCATTACTGAAAGCAATATTCACAGCTAGCATTAAACGATTTTATTATCTTTAGGGTGACATTACATTGAAGATATGACAGTCAGCAGGAATGCAATATCGGCGGTAGCACCAAGTCTAGAGCACTGTTGTGACTTATACTCACTTTGGATGTGGCAGAGGCCGACAGTAAACTGAGAGAGTTCTGGCACCTGCTTGAGGATCTCCTCAGTGACAAGGTGCACTCCCCGGTGCTGCGGCCTCAAGTTCAGCTTTCGTTGAAACCACGCGGATCCAATCTGAATTCCTCGGCTCGAAGCCATGTTTAATTTTTTAAAACGCTACAGAGTTATCGTAAGAACACAAACGATCTCACACAACATCACTTAGAATAACCTTTACACGAATTAATCCACAATTATCATAAAAGATTCATCTTTGATCTTTATATTGTAATAAATATATCGGAGGTTATAGGACAGATTCGACACCCTATTTTCTGCGGGAAAGTGAAACGGTCATCAAACGAAAGAGAAAACGTAGTAAATGTTGTCATTGTTGAAAATTAGAGATGTTCTACGGGTTTCATTCATAAAATTAAAGAATAAAAAGGTTTTCACTGAACAATATAATAGTTCGGTTTATTAAATTCAAAATGTCAACATATTAATGACCGTGTTCGAGCTAGAATGTAAAATGTATTTGAGCTAGGGTTTGAAAATAGAAGTGCCCAATAATTGAGTCAAGTGTTCATACATTAACCTTAGACTAAAAGTGCTATGCGAATAGATGGCACACTACGCGGCTGCGCTGAATTTGGTAACGATGTTATTGGAATTGATGATTGATAACACTGAAATGATAACGAATAGTTTTAAAAACACTTAATGGTAGCCGGACCAGGTAAAGTTGCAATTCGATGGGAAGACTACATTGATACAAATTTCGTTTTCGAACTAAGTGTGGCCGGGTAAGTCAAACGCAATACAAAAATTTATTTCACAAGAACTGCATACCGGGCTGCACACCACGCATTCTGAAATACTGAAATATCATTGTAATGCGATGAAAATTAGGTACACAATAATGAACCCATAATCTTAACCGTTTGATAACACCTTTACCCCCTCAAATCCTTTGACTTGGAGAAAAAATAGTACAATTCAATTCAATTCGTTTATTGACTTTTTGTGTCCTAGATGAGTCATGAAATTATCAAATTTATATTGAATAACTAAGTTATCATTTTAAATGTTTTTGCTAGTTTTTTTTCTTGTAGAGAAATCATCTACATTATGTAAAATGAAAACGAGGAGACGTTTGAACTCATATTTGGCTCATAGCTAAATATTATGTTAAGGCATTCATTCACCATAAACAATATAAACAGAATGAAAAGTAACTAGGCAGCATGGTCTGTGACCTTAGCGTTTTCCATGTGGAAAGAATTAACAATGATAACCTTGTTAACATTGAGACTTTGCGCGGATCATTGACAAGTGCAGACGCTTGGTGTGTACTATTCTCTAAAACTAGTGCATTTAACTTGTTTTATATGCGGAGTGATGGTTTCTTGGACATAAAAGCTGTGTTAACGAACGTGCTATAGTGAAAGACAATTATATATATGCAGTAAAATGCTATTTACTATCTTGCTGCGTAAAGTCTACTGAAAACCTCAGTATAAGAACTACATTATACTGAGTATACTGAGGGCAAGGACTATTACCTAGGACTGAGGACTCGACATCGACAAAGACTGGACAGGACTAAATTAGAAGATAAGATTAAAGAAATATGAAATAAAAAAATAAGATTTGGCTAAAAGGTTTTTGTAACCTGGCCATAAAATAATTATTAAAAAAAATGTTTACATTGATGGTGTAAGTGAGGGCTTTTGGCGTGAATATTGGCAATGACGCACGTTTGTCGTATTTAATTTTCAAAACTAGTGTAAAATTCGTGATTTTGTGTTTAATAATGGTGGAATATTTTACATAAAGATTTCGGAAAAGTGCATTAGTGAAGGAAAGTAATATATTGCATTGAATTAATAGCGGTGTTGTTTGTGTTAGTGCCAAATTTTTATAGAGTGCTACAATAAGGGAACCATTGCCTTATTAGGGCAAGGACTAGGACCTAGGACTGAGGACTTGACATCGACAAACGACTAGACATGACTAAAACTAAATAACTAGAAAATATAAATACTGAAGACTATGCTGTATGGCCCAACCTGTTAAAGATGGGCGAAGACAACTGACAAAAAAACAAATGGTGTAAGTGAGCGGGCTATTTGAATTAACTGCGATCACCAAATCTGCAAATGAATCTGAATAATAGATGAAACTGCATCCCTGTTTAATTTTTGTATTCTAAATTGGAAGTACTGTTTAATTTTAAGTAAAATCATTTATGACAGTTTAAATAGATTCTTGGAACAGGTTCTATCTAATCACTTAATTTCACAATTACTACACGGAAGCAATCATCGATCTTAACAAGTTGTACTACAGTCGTCCGGTTAAATACCAGTGCGTAAAGGACTTCATAGAATAAAGATAATAGCGGGAATTGCCATAATTAGATATGATACCTGCTATTAAATGGGTATTAATCACATAATCCATCGATCTATAAAACTAAGCTTGTGGTGATACTTCTAGTGGTAAGGGAGTGCCGTAGGGTGATAATTTATAGGTGCGGTGCGGCACGCAACCACTCCTCAGAAATGAAACAATTAGGTAGTTAGTTCGGGTGCAAAAGGAACAGTGGCGGTCGTGTCACTTTATTTGTTCTAGATTCGAACAAAGTTTAAGTACAAAAATTTGCGCTCATAATGGACTTACTTATAGACGCAACTAAAAACTCTGACGAACCGCTATGGCTTGAACGTATTGTGATTGGAAATCTGAGAGTTTGGCAAATTATGTTCTTGTCCTTAGCTGGTGTCACCTCTTTAAGTAAGATTCATGGCAATAGTTACGTACATATCTTACCACGTTCCATATGTCGTGTAATTGTAAGCGACTAACTTCATTCTATCTTTCCCTGAGCGGTTTTCAATATATTTGTTTCCAAATTCATCGAATTGGTTCAGGTGGTTTATGAACACGAATAAAGTGGTTACCTAACACATTTATCTATCACTAGCTGTGCCCCCAGTTTTCGCCCGTGACATAACTATTTTAAGTATTCAAACTGTTGTCGCATTCCAAATGTTAGATAAGTTACTTCTGACTCTAAATTCTAATAACTCTTGATAGAGTGGCTCGATTTTAAAGTTACTACGTATTATATTTTTAATTCCCAGAATGAAATTCAGTACCTAGTTTGTGAAATGTACAATTGGACCTGTTACAGGTGTAATTAAATAATTTATTTAGATCATGGCGAATTGTTTTATAAAATTATTTTTAGTTGTCATGGTGTGCTGTTGTTTCCGTTTCCGAATCCCGCGCACGAAGCAGCAGATAGAAGCGGACTACCAGAGGCGGAAGATCACCACGAAGTTCCGCGCTGAATTAGAAACTATACAAGATGCTAAGATGGACGCCATGTCATTGAAAGATGGTTGTTGATTTCCATATATTTTTTAAAAAATTGTAGCAATCAGTTGCAAATATTTCAACAGCAGAGGCAGGCCCAAAAAGTCGCGGCGGAGGATGACATTTGTGTTGTAACTACCGTGTTAACTGGAAGGTAGAGTGAGAAACGGATCTTGGGCTCCAAAGTAAGCAACCGGGATCAAAGCTCGGATGACAATTAGGTAGTTATCAAAAACACAATGGAGATTGACCAAAATAAATTCTTACATTTAATTCGTGTACATTACCAGAATAAATAATAGATATGTACCGCATTACCTACGCTGTTGCTTTCGAACTGTTTAGAATAGAACTAGTGCTACAATGGCGTGGGTCAGCTATCAGGTGAACTAGTATATTGGAGAGGCTCAGTCAGTTCTAATGCCTTGCAATACCTGAAGTGACCGCTTAGTCTGTAAATTCTGTAATCTAACTCTGGAGCCTCATCTGATTTACCTGGCGCCTGAGGCGTTGATAGATTAACTGCAGCGTCCACTGAGGACCAGCACTTGACGCTAAGATGAGATTTATTACATTATAACACCCAAAGAAATAACACCTGTTTGAAGCGCTCGTGGACCGCTAAGTCAGTGTTCTGTAAACGATCACTGCGTTAAGCAACCTGCGCTACAGCTGGACCTTGGATAGGTGAACGCTTTGTGGCCGTTCGGCCGTTTTCCGTGCTTCGGAAGGCACGTTAAGCCGTTGGTCCCATTTGCGAGTAAAATGGCAGTCATTAATCCCAGTTAAAAGCCTTATAGGCGGTTTGAAATATTTCAGCAGCAGGTCGCCATTCTGCGTTTGTCTGAAATGGCGTGTCCATTTCAGACAGCCGCAGAATGGCGACCTGCAGTTGGCTCACTACTGTACGTGGGACAAAAATGCATAGTTAAATGTGGGCGTCTAGTATGCCTCTGTATACCCCTTCGGGGATAAAGGCGAGACAACGTATGTAGATATGTATAACACCCGTTTAATTAGGACATCTGGATTTCATCAACAAACATCACGTTCAGTTTGTTTGTTTCATGATCTCCGATAAGATAATATGACTATAATTTACTGCTTGTATGTAATTAATATTCTTACAACTTACAGCGTTGCATCTACTACACGGCAAAACTCACGAAATGGAGGGAGAGGACCAGCCAGGGTCACCACCGAGCTCTATTATGTCGCCGCAACAAAGTAAGAACTTTAATTATTTACGAGGCTTTCTTTATCATTCTAATCTATGCTTATCTTATACGTAGCAATGATTCTGCCTTTTCACTTTTTTATATATTATAGGCTCGCGTTTAACCTTCTGATGTTAAGTGTAGGAGTGGTCTTTGATGGAGCACGTTTGCCTAGAAGAAATAGATTGTGAACACTCCTACCGTTATCTATACTAATACTAGTGGTTCTGTGAACCGTGGACTTCGGAGTACATTGAAGAAAAAGGCTAAACACATATTTGGTTAATGCGTTAATTATTATTAGTAGAGAGCGTGCATGGCTTTCCTGCTGCGCACCCATGATGTACCATGTACATTTTTTTTCTAGTGGTTTAAAAATCTAATAAATAAAAATCGCTTGGCCCAGCAGCACACTTCAAGCCTATATCACCCCATACCGTTGTGAGCGCTCTTGCCAACCACTACGGGACCACCCCCCCCCCCCCCTAGAAAAACCCCCTCAGTAAAAGTTTTTGGCTATATTAAGGATTGTCCATTTCAAGTTGCATGCAAATCCGATGAAAAATGCGACCTGTGGACTGAATGGACGAACGGACGACTTTCGGACTTTCGTCGGCTCGCTTTGCTCGCCTACTTAGTCAATTATAGAGGAAATATTTGTTAGTTTGTTTGTAATGAATAGGTTCAGAAACTACTGGGCCCATTTCAAAAATTCTTTCTCTATTAGAAAGCTATTCTTCGTGAGTAACATCGGCTATTTGAATTTTCAAAAAGTTTAGAGTTCCGTATGAAATCTAGAATAGGACAATTTCACCACGCGGGCAAAGTTGCAGGCATCAGTTAATGGTTTATAGACATTTGGCAGGACGAGTTGAGTTGTTCCACCGACAGCGACACTAATATTATTTACATCTCTCTTCATCTTAGTGTATTCTCAGTTCCTTAAACCCTACCTGGATTTAAGAGTTCGGGGTTCACTTTGGCTGCTAGAGCAGGTGTCGTTTGGCTTTCGGCATTGTTAAGTATCTGCTGTCGGACGTAATAACGGACGTGGCAACAGTAGGTGCATTAATAGCTGTCGTGAGATCGCTTAGGTACCAGGGGCCGAGTCTGCTATTTTAATCGTGTCATAATAGAATCGAAATCGTCGCTCAATAGGAAGCCACTGGTACAATTTTGACAGTTTTTCGTAGTCTACTATTACAATTGTACTCCAATAGACTTCTATCGGTCGGCCGATAGAATTCTACTAGCATGTACCGCGCCAGTGGCCGCTAGTCAGTTGCATTTTTGATAATCTACTAACATTTTGACAGCTAACAACAGCGATACTGGTTCTACTGTACTGCTTGTCAATAGTAAACTCGCCCCCCAGATCTTTGGTGAGGCCTCTTACACACACAAATAACTTACTCATAATATAAGCATTTCCTTAAATGTATATTCATTGTAAAAATAAGTCAATTTGTTTCGTACAGGGGTTGAACCTTCGGAGGGCTCACCTGGGTCTCCTGGGCAGGCTGGAAGGGCAACGTGGCAATGGTTTTAGTCGGTAGGAGTCTGGTATAGATAATATACACGAGAATTTTCACACAAAAAAAAAAATACTCAGAGATATCTTTTTTATTCAGTCTTTCCATTTCAGGTTCATTAGATGCACCATACCAACCCGAAGGTAGTCAAAAACCGGAGCCCCAAGCATCAGGATTGAGTTTTGTAAAATTTGCATCTAAAGTGGCCACTTTGACCAAAGTGAGCCAGCCAAAGTCACCCACCTCACCGACACCATCGTCGGTCAATAAAATGGATTTTTAAATTAATGTTACCTAGCAAAAGCGGTAGTCAGCAACAGAAATAGGTTTTTCTACTGATGCTGATCATACGTGTTAGATACGATATGTGTCATCGAAAATGTAATTTATATATTTGTAAGAATATTTTATTATACTAGCGGCTTGCGGCACGCTATGATGACCGTTTTGTCCTTTCATGAAGTTCCGTATTAATTTCAATTACATTTTATTTGTAGAAATATTTGAATATTCGACCAAATTAGAGGGTATATAAACTACGGCAGAAAACAGAGTACTTATGTACAAGTAAAATATCATCACTATTGTAATATGTCAAAACGGCCATCATAGCGTGCCGCTAGTATAGTTATTTATCGGGTTAATAGCAAACAAATTTAATTTCGAATAAAGAATATTTGTACCTGTTTCCAAAATAGCTTTGCAATAAAATGAAGGTTTGCTGAAAATCATTGCTGTAGAGCCAGTAGAGCAGGTATTCTTTTCACTGTATTCTACAAAGATTCCAGTTCTAAAGGACCTTGTAATGGGCACCGTTTGAAGATCCTCTTCTTATTATAATATATACTTAGGTATTTATTGGCAAAGTAAGTGGTTTTTAAACTTTCGCGATTTTCACTCATATTAATACGATATTTCGGGTCTTATTCACCCACCAACCTATACGGGTCCGGTCGTGACTACGGCTGGTGTAATCCAGTCGAAATGACGGGAACTATAAGGTAGGCTTTATACCTAATAACATACGTCGTGCATAAGACCCGAAATATCATATTAATAAATATAGTTTTGTAAATATTAACCATGTTCCAATTTTGTAGAGAGTATTTGTGGCAAGTTGTATACTATAATCATGTTATGGAAATAAAACATTGTATAAAATGCAGTAAGTTTTCTTTAATCTAGAAAATAAAAAATACAGTATAAACGGATTTTAAATCACAAGAATAATTACATATTCACAAATAACTTCGGTACCGGCACTCGCGCTGTTCACATAATCTCGCAATAAAAGTGACAGTATAAACAATCATCAAATGTAAGCAATTACTTTAAAGCAACATTTAACTTACACTTTATAATACATAAATAATACATCTTGCAAATAAAAATTACATAAATTCAAGTTAGCTAAGTTTTATTTTTTTTATTAAATAGGTAAATCGTTCTACATACATACTTTATTACGCTTCAATCTTATCCAAATATCCCACGAGTGGCTCCGACGACCTGTCATGTTATGTTCAGGCTTATACACCTAACATATATCATATATTTGTCTTAGTAAATTGTAATAAAATTTATTGTAACTCCACTGAGTCGCCACACTTCAAATGGCCTAAGCTCTCAGTCCATGATTCTATATAACTTATGCACTCTCTCATCCAAACCGGTATTGCCGTACCTAATATACTCTAACTAGTACCGTAGGCACGCACTGGCCACTCTCAAACTTATATAGATGACTTCACGTCCTTGGTGTTCACGATCCTTTGAGCAATGTATTGTTTATGGTGCAAATTGACTGATTCCGGATGTACTCCCGTCGAATGAGAAGTGTTAAGCTACAGGCGATGCTAATTACATTTAAATACTTTGAAAACGTGAAATAAATTTTTGCTAGAACATATTTTATAGAGTTTTTTCATTCTCTGTATACAACTAAAAATGCATTTTGGAAACAAATTGCGTAGATAATAACAGTTGGAATTGCACTTAAACGTTAGATACGTCGAGTGTCGCTATCTAATCTAGCATCTCTACCAAACTGACCACCGACGGCCCACGAACAGATCAACTGAACTCAATCGTCATAAATAAGGTCATTATTTATTTTCATCAAACTCTCCTTGACTATGGAAGAATCTATTCAGAAATACTATACACTTTCACTTACATTATAATTGAATCGGACCTACCTAAAACGTAAGGGTGAAACTCTTATTAAAATTATTGTTCGTATATGCGTAGCGTCATTAACTAAATACAGGGGGCGGAGTAAAATAATTAATAATTGAATATAATTCGTAGTTTTGTGCAAGATACTTGTTTCGACGTTTCAGTGATATACATTTTTACAAGTTTGTATCCGAAACGGTAAGTATAGACTAAATTTTATAATACACTTTATCCTACATGAGGATTGCTAATTGAACTTACAACAAAATTACGTAAGCTACTGGAAAAGTTCGCTCCGGATGGACACTATGTTTTGCTAGCATTGTATAAGGGGTCTAGCTAAACGGTGTAGGAACCCAAGTTTTGAATATACCACCGCTATAAATAGAACTCTCTTTATAATAAAGCATTTTTTTATCAACAAGTACTACGGCAACATTATTATTTTATTGACTTTTAACACTATGCAAGAAAGTTGACAATAAATATTTAAGATAAATACAATGTGCACATTTCCTCTCGCTGGTATAAAATATCGGCCTTAATACATTGAGCACAAATGTGAACGTTTTGGCAATATCATAAGGTGTTTCCCTATTAGCGCTTATAGTTCATTCATGTTAAGAACGCTGTGAATTCAAATGTTAATGTATATAATGCACAAAATACAAAAACATTTTGTTCCAAAATCTGCCTTTGACCAGTCACTGAACACAACTTTATAATGTTGGGTGAACCTGACTGATCACACGGGGCACAATGATGAGTTATTACATTCTTAACGCGAACAAACATTACAACTTTTCTTGTTTTTTTTTTTCATAATAGTACTACAATTGGGCTTGTAAGATATTGTTCTCGATAAAAGCTAGCAGGAAAACCCTTTGACGGTGATAGAAATGGCATCAAACATGAAAAAAAAAAGTACTTTGTGACGTTTAAATGGAACACAAATATGGTGTAGTAATAAATAAATTGAAGTGACATTTGATACAAACTCGTGTATGAAATACGCACATTGTCTTGTTGTGGATAAACCGTGTCCACATCTTTGAGCGTGATTCACTGTAGGCTGCGTTCACACAGGCGTTTTGGCCACACACCCTGTACATTGCGTACCAACATCAACGATCGAGTCGCCCATTACATTAATCACAATAACTTTTATTCACATAATTTATGATACAATATGGCCGCTCTCCCATGTGGCTCATGTGAACTCGGTGAGATTATAAAACATTGTCTGCGTGTGTTGTATGGGTAGTTTAGTGACTAAGTATTATTTATCTCCCTTATGCTATTAGTGTGGAGGGTTAGTAGGTAGTGTTGGGAGACGTTACCGGAGTGGCGTCACACTAGCTCGTAACAGTGGAGTGAAGCGAGGCGCCTACGTCCCACCGCTACGTAACACTCAATCTCGTCTCACAAACGTTTTTCCACTGGAACAAAATAATGAGTTTCTTAGAATATGTGGTTTGCTGCATTAGGCTTCAGGTACTTTTTTGGCTGGGTGTTAGGACTGTGGGTCGAATCACACATAAAAAACACATACAATATGTTAAGAAAACCCTGTCCGATCTGTGAAGGTATTGGTAGGTATCGAGATGTGATTCTATAAGTGTAATCCTTTTTAGAAATTACCCCAAATTAAATTAATTAAAAATTAATATAATGTGGTACCTTACATGGCAACACAGGGAAAGGGCTATTCAGAAATGCAAGGTCAAAAGGTCAGCTTACACCTGCCCGGCTTCTTTTGATATCACATACACTCGTCGCCGCATGCCAAAAAAGGCTTTTTCTATTTTTTGAAAATTTGCTATATTTTAAGGAAATTGGACTAATTCTGATACTAAAAACACGCATTTAAAAAAATGATAACTATTTCATACATTTAAATATTATGATTTTTTTTTTTGGTTATGTTATTGAAGTGCCCATGTGCCTTTTTTGGTTCGGACAGGGTTTTATTAACACATTGTATAATGGGATTGTTGATTAATGAGGTCAAGAATGATAGGATTGTGGGTCAAGTTGGATATTTAAATCAAGTATATAGGAACGTGAGTAAAGTTGAGATAATTAAATATGATGGGACTGTGGGTTTAGTTGGAAATATATTGGTTAAGTAACACTGTGGGTCAAGTTGCAAATATAGGTCAAGAAAGACTGTGGGTCAAATCGGGAATATAGGTTAAGTATGAGATTGCGGGTCAAGTTGGGAATCTATAGGTCAAATATGATGAGATTGCGAGTTAAGTTGCCAATATATAAGTTGAGTATGATAAGATTGTAGATCAAGTTGGAAATGTAGGTCAAGGTGGAAATATAGGTTAGTATGATGGGATTGAGAGTCATGCTGGGAATATTGGTCAAGTATGATGGGATTGAGGGTCATGCTGGGAATATAGGTCAAGTATGATGGGATTGAGGATCATGCTGGGAATATAGGTCAAGTCTGATGGGATTGAGGGTCATGCTGTGAATATAGGTAAAGTATGATGGGATTGAGGGTCATGCTGGGAATATAGGTCAAGTATGATAAGATTGAGGGTCATGCTGGAAATATAGGTTAAGTATGATGGTATTGTATAAGTACTCGGATACCCAGACGTGCTTGTATGAAACGATTGATGAATCTCGAAGAAGCGAAAGAAGTATGCATGGATCGCGAAGCCTGGCGATCTGTCCTCTCTGACTAGGGATACAGCGTGAAGATAGTATGATGGTATTGAGTGTCATTGTGGTGCAATACTCACGAGATAGTCTTGCGCTCGGTGGGTCGCGCGTTGGCCTGCGGGCGCGCGCGGTTGAGCACCTTGAGCAGGTCGCCGGCCTTGGCGCGCATGCGCGAGTGCACGTACACCTTGGAGCACTTGATGTGGTAGTGCAGGTAGTCGCGGAACATGTGCAGCAGGTCGATGGTGTTGTCGCGCGCCGCCGCGCACGTGTGCCGCGGGAACAGCACTGCCGCACAACACCATACCATACAGTACCGGACAAAGTCATGGCGAAGGGAAAAACAAATATCAACTTAACCCTATGCAGTCGGCCTCAGAAGTAGAATAACACAATTCAAAGTTATTTGATTAAAATAGTACATTATGATGATATACTGAATTTGTTATTTCAATTTTAGATCTGTAGACAATGCAATGCTATGCTGAACGACTTTCGTTGGTGATTGTACCAACTCATTTGGCCAGTGTAGTCCATTAAGGCGAATTAACTTCCAAAATAATTAGGAGAAACCTACGTCCAGCTCAAAAACTTGTGTTGTGTCAGTCAGTGGCGCGCGTTTAACAATAATTTGTAGTAAGGGTAGTACGCCACTCGCCATAATACGCTTGTGCGATACTGGACTTTTAACAGCTTTATAGCCGCGCAATGTGACGTGACATCTACACTATATTGATTTAGAATAAAGTGTCGATTTACAGATGTCGATCTCTTTGAGAATATCGCATACATAACTAAGATAAAGAGCCACTGTACAATGAGTGTGAACTTACCAAACGTAACATAACTGATATTGTCGCCTACTCTCGCTTCGGTGTCCATTAGTTCTAAAGGTGGTTCCTTGTGTGAAAACAATACCTGAAAATTAAAAAAAAAGGAATATTTACTAATGATCAAATGTAGTTCATATTTTGCACAGCTCAATGAGTGAATGAAAATAATACTGTATGTTATGAGTTGTGAACATCATGTTGACATGCCTTTAGAATTACATCAATATCTGTTGTAAACACAGAAGATTCTCTCAGGCACAAGAATGGCAAAATCCTGAAGTTCTGTTAGTTCCACCGGTATAAACTATTTATAAACTGATGAAGGAGGTCGAACAGCAGTTGTTTTGGACATATTTTAAAGCAATTATATGACGGGGATTGAACACGTGAATCTTAAATGACGATTAAAAAATGGTGAAGAATTTCAACTTAATTCGATACGGTTCGGGTAGTTCGGTGGCTAGAACATTGTCCTAGTTAGGCAAAGGTCACATTCAATCCCTGTCTCGAAAAGAATTGTCCTTTTTTTCACTTTATTAAAAATTTAAGCAGTCAATAAAGGCGTGACAATGTGTTATAATATTAGTTTAGATAATATTGGTACTGGCAGTGGTTCACGTAATGGAACCAAAGCGGACAGCAAGTTTTACAGCGAAAATTATGGATGACACCGGGATTTCGCGTTCAAATATATAACAATTTTAATGGTTCGCATAATCAAAGAATACAGTACAACAGGATATCCGTTAACGGTACAAAATGGCTACTCTATCTACCTGCTAATGTAGTTAGTGCGATTACCCATCCGACCGTCAAGTAACCTCAATTTATCGTCCGCGAGCGGTCGACGGCACACGACAGCGGAAATTTACGATCCGGTACAAATGAACGCTTTTGTTTTATATACGCTTGATGCACGAAGATAATTACATGATTTATTTACTTATTTTCACGCCTTTATCCCCGAAGGTGTAGGCAGAGGCATACTTTACGTCCACATTTCACCGTTTGCATTTTGTCCCACGTAACAGGTGGTGAGGCCATTGCCGTGTTGAAATGGACAGGCGCAGGCTGTGGCGACCTGTGTTGAAATTTTTCAAACTTTTGCAATTTTACTGGCAACAGAGACCAACGGCTTAACGTGCCTTCCGAAGCACGGAAACCCTCGCAAATATAAATTCCACAAAGTGCGCGTGGCCCCGCTGACTAAGTGTTGTGTAAACGATCACTGCGTTAAGCAACATTCGCTATAGGTGGTCCTTGGATGGGTGACCACTTTCTCGAATTTACATGATTTATTTAGTACTTTTTTAATCAGTAGACCTTCAATACATCGACAACACTTATAACTCTATAGTCTTAAGTGAAGTGAGTGATTCAAGCCCCCTTTTACAAAAGACATTTTAGAGGTCAATGTCAATACTCTATGATTCACAACTTTATCGATACAATAACAAGAAAGGGCAAATATTGAGACTAGTTCCACATATATTATTCACATTACTGTGACTCCTGTATACCAGGACATATAGCAATTGCCTAAACCAGAATACACTGAGATCAAAATCTACTGCCCAGATGTGCATGTATGAAGCGATTAATGAATGTGCAGGAAACGGAAGAAGTATGAATGGATCGCGAAGCCTGGTGAACTGTCCTCTTTGACTAGGACCTAGTCAGGAATACTGTGTGAAGATATGTAGATAGATAGATCAAACTCAGTATGAAGTCAAACGGTAGGGGTCGACCTTGGCGCACGTATGTCAATCGAATCGAAGATCTCTTGGAAAAAAAGCCAGGCCATTTCGACATGATTGAAATAGCAGACTCGGCCCCTGGAACTAAAGTCAGACCCGTGCGGTAATCAATCACCCTTTCAAAATAATTGGGAGAAGCCTAAGGTTTAATAGATTGACGACAAAACATTGGCTGCTGGGATTTCAAGTTGATAGTCACTGTTCACAAATAACTAAATGAACAGATTCGGGCAAGACCTGCCTTATCTTCAAAGTTTTTATTTTTAAAGCGGTTACATATTAATGGTCGTGCATATTACTGACCTGCGGTGCAGTGTGTGACGCTCTCCGACCCTCCTTGAGTTCTTGCATGAACACTTTGCCGATGACCATGTCGTCTTCGTGTCTAAACACCGTCGAGAAGACTACTGTCACGCGGTCTTCTTGCGCCTCCACATATCTGAAATGTATGTAGAAGTAAAAGACAATTTATTTATATCACTGAATAAGACATGTAAAATGAAGAAGTAAGCAATTTTCCGTTGCCTCCTTAACATAAAACTACTTAAAAGTGGTAGTAACCTTTGATTAATTGGTCCGAGATGAACATTTTCAATCTTTTCCTCATCCCACTCAATAATATTCAGGAAAACAATAATTTCCTGTACTTAGTGGACTACAAATATGATATCCTAATAAGTACTTGTTGTGTGTAATATCACGAACTTGAAAGTTGCCTTATATGCCGTCATACTTAATCAATGAATTGACACAGTTGAACTGTTATCATGCAACAGTTATGCACCATTCCTCAATTCCACCGTATGCGGTGTCGTGCTTGCTGCAATTGATGGTGTATGGCCAGCATAAGCGAGAATTCTGAATACAACAGAGCAAGTAGGCTGAAATAATGTTAATGGTAGTTCGCAATACTTACAGCGTCTCATCCTGCCTGTAGTTGATGACGGCGCGCTTGTGACTAACGTCTCCATCCTCCTGCAATCGGAAGTACCTCTCGAACACAGACGCGAAGCAGTTCCTCTTCAGTAATCCTACCTTCTTCACCAGGTCCTCCCAGTCGTCAGGAATATTCTCCAGGTCCAGTAGTAACGAGATGTTATAACCTAGAATGGTAATATTATCAACTGAATAAGTGAGTTTACTATCAGTACGACAGATTTACTGATATCAAAGGGGCATTAGATTTTTATATTTGCTAAGATTTTTTTGGAAAGAATGCATGGTCGTCTATGTTATTTACGCTGTCTGTACGAGTAGATATCAGTATATCACAAGTTATCATTTACTGATAATCGATGAAATTATGTATACTACCGGAGTTATTTATAGTCATCCTCATCGATTTTAACGACGGCGAACATTGATGTGTTATTTCAGTCATGAACCCTGATATGATTTGATAGACCAAATTTTATTTTAAATACCCTGTCACATAAGTGACACTACAGTTGGCCCTGGGTGTTTTATGTGTAAGCATAGGAGAACTTTGGTCTCTCTTTACGTTTCGTATTGCGTCGAGCATCCCGATTCTCTACGTCGATAATCGACTACCGGGATTAATGGTGGGATGGAGTAAGCACTCGCGGTCCCGCGGTGAGTCCGCGGGACCGCGAGTGCTTGCCACAAAGAGGTCACGGATGGGTGACCACTTTGTGGCATTTACATTTGCGAGCGCTTCCGTTCTTCGGAAGGCACGTTAAACTGTTGGTCCCAGTAACATGGCAGTCGTTAAGTCAAGTTGCAGGTCTTATGAGCAGCTTGAAAAATTTCATCAGCAGGTAGCCACAACCTGCGTTTGTCTATTTCAACACGGCAATGGGCTCACCACCTGTTACGTGGAACAGGAATACGCATGGTAAAAAGTGGGCATATAATATGTCTCTGCCACCACTTCGGGGATAAGGCGTGGTAGATATATAAAATGAAGAGTAGTCAGAAAACTGATTTACCGGTATAACAATAATAATGACAAATAGAAGAAAAAATACGATGAATGTATATGCTGTATGCTCGCTTTTTATTCTATTAAAGTAAATGTCAAAGAATATCGCGAGTGAGTAATTAATTCCGGCATAATAAATGTGTGTCAGTTTATGACTAATCAATAGAAATTCATAGCTTTAAAATATAACCATAACGGTGTAAATAAATAAATATATAAAATAAATAAAACACCAAAGATAGAAATATCAGAGTGGTAATATGATCATACTAGTTGACGCCCGCGGCTCCGCACGCGTGGTGAAGTTTTCCCGGTCCCGTTTCTCACAGGAACTTGTTCCCGGGATAAAAAGTAGCCTATGTGTTATTTTGATGAGTAAGCTATATTATTGTAAAGTTTCATCAAAATCCATTCAGTAGATTTTGCGTGAAAGAGTAACAAACATACTTATAAACTTTCGCGTTTTATAATATTACTAGGACTAGGATATAGATTTTTGGACACAGTTTTGTTTACATTAAATTTATACAATTAACATGCAGCTTTTCAACTTTGTGTGGGACAGATGACAGCTAATCTAAAACACACTAATCAAAAGATAGCGTTATTTACGATAACGTACAATGATCTAAACTTCTATATCTTTCTCCTTCGAAGTTTCTTTGAGAATGCGGTCGAAGTTGTCTGAATTTCTCCTAACGGATGTGCGAAATATGGCGCCCATGTTAACCACCATCTCTGTCATAAAAATAACTTGTATTCCATGACAGTGATTCCCCCCACAAATTTCAACTCTATACACTGTGGTTTTGACTGTGCGTTGATGACAATCAGGGCAAACTCTAGGTGAATAAATAGATTACTAAAAGCTTTTGAACATCCCGATTTTATGTGATTGTTTCAGTATTTATGAATTACAAGAAAATTAAGTTGAGCATGAAACAAAATAAATTGTGATAAACTAAAATAGCATGACACTGATAATTTTGATAAGTTATCATTTTGGAGTTCTGAAGTACAAAATCTTGTGCTTTAATCTTATCGTGTTGGGCGAATATACTTGTTTTGCTTTTTAATTTAGGTATTCTATCCAAATGTACTCAGTCGTATTTTTCATAGGATATTTATGGAATAGATATTTTTTCGGGGGACTACTCTCCGCAACTTCAGTTCAAGGCGTTTTGCATGTGGCGCAAACATACAGATAGTTTTAAACTGAGAGCACTGCGGTGATTGCATTGAAGGCTGTGGGTGCTGCCTGTTAACCTTATTTCCAATCTAATGCCCTCTAGTTGAGTTGTGACCTTTTTTGGATCTTCCCCTCTTATCGCAACATGGTGGGGAGATGACCAGACCAACGAAGGCGACACTCTTGCAACTTATTTACAATGTTATGGACTTGGAAGGCTTTTGCGAATGCGACAGTTCCTCACTTGACCCTTCCGCGTGACTTTACACATCCACTGCAGCATTTTTATTTCCAAAAAACGCAGCTCTTGCTTGCGTCGCTTCTATAATGTAAATTTTAATAAATCCTATATATTTCTTGCCTTCATATACCCTATATATTTCCCTTCTGTCATTTTCAATTTTGTCTCGTAATCAATGTCACTGGACGTGTGAAATTCTCAGGTATTTCACCTAGACCATGGGCTCGACCAAATCTTCGATACAGAGTTTAACGCCAAATAATCGATAATCGCCACATAGTTGAAGGATCGCCTAGTGGAAACAAAATCACGGAACAAAATTACGGTATATGTCCTGGATTTGTCAATATAAGCCTCTGGAACCTCTTTCGACTGCAGTGCCTAGCAGATCATCACTTGAGGAACACAGTACAAGGCCTTCTTTATGTCTAAGAATAGGCGGCCTATAACGGTATTTTCTGTGACAAGTGAAAATCCTTAGAGCAAAAACAGGACCCGTGGTCTAATCCAGGGCATCACCTATATTGACATCCAAACTATTCTGGAGCGATGAAGGTTACTCTTCTTTAAAAGATAGGACCAACAAGAAACTTAATTGTCCAAGACTAAGTAATTTGAGTAAGTTCGACTTTGACATTATAGTTTCATTACATTCAAAAATTTCACACATTCTAAAAAAGTATTGCAGAAGGTAGGTTTCAGACTCCCCCGTCAGAGATACAGCGTGAAGATAGTTAGGTTTTACTTTAAGGTTTCTGACTAAATTCCTGAATTACTGTTGCACTACAATGCAATACCTACCACTATCCACTATTCATCTCATGTTGTTTAATCTTATTCATTTTTTAATTACATTTCAGTTAATTACTCTTCATGAATTTGATGATTTGAAGCACTCGTGGCCCCGCGGTCTCGGTGTTCTGTAAACGATCGCTGAGTTACGCAACTTTCACTATGGCTGGTCCTCGGATGGGTGACCACTTTGTGGCATTTACATTTGCGAGCGTTTCCGTGCTTCGGAAGGCACGTTAAGCCGTTGGTCCCGGTTGCCAGTAAAATGGCAGTCATTAAGCCTGGTTGAATGCCTTATGGGCGGCTTGAAAAATTTCAACAGCAGGTAGCCACAACCTGCGTCTGTCTATTTCAACACGGCAATGGGCTCACCACCTATTACGTGGGACAGGAATCCACACGGTGAAAAGTGGGCATATATGCCTCTGCCACCCCTTCCGGGGATAAGGCGTGATGGATATTTTTTTTTATATATTTTTTTTATGAATTTGAATATTACAGTTAACCAAAAGTATGATAACATGAGGAAGTTGTTCTAAAGTGAACCTGTTACATAAATAAATTAAGGAAAACTAGAAACTTGGCTGTATTATAAAGCTTTAACTTAATGTTCAAAGTTCTATTCTCTTTTAGAAGACAACAGGTAAACATAAATCTGTGAGAAGTATACTGGCAGAGGCAAAAACATAAATCTAATAATTGAAAAAAATAAAGAATATTATGAGTTGACACATCAATGGGTGTATTAACTTAACAAACTTATAAATATAATTAAATAATCTAATCTGATAATAGCAAAATGGCTGATAACAGATAAAAAGATCAATATAAAAAAATGTTCAAAACGCACAACCCACAATAAATGCTCCACTGAACACATAATTATGTGATTGATAAAAACCAGTTTCACATGCAGCTTTCATTTGATGTAACACTTATTGTTGTGTACACAAGTTGTAGTAGAATTTAGCTCAATGGAATCATTGAGATGGTACTGGACTTTGTATTGTTTTACGGAAGTATTTAATTTATTGATTGATGATACCCTAATCATTAGTAGCATCAAAATTTATACATTAGGCCCTAATGTGCCCTTAGGGCCTAATGTATAAATTTTTAAAGCTTTGCTAAACTTCTCATAATTTTTTTAATAAACTTTTAAAGGACAATTCGTTTCGAGACGGTGTGTGAACACATGACCTTTGCCTAACCAGGGCAATGTTCTAGCCACCTGAACTACCTGAACCGTATCGAACCAAGTTTCACCATTGTTGGGAGTGACTACCGTTGTTATTCTTCTATTTATGCCTAAATACAGTATGTGCTGGGTCACATTGGGTGATGGGTTAAACAACATCATTTTAATACAAATAATGAACTATAATTTGCTTTATTCTTACCAGACTCTGCAGTAGTGAGGAGAGGCCCATACACTCTTTTGAGAAGCTCGTCAGAACCATGCTCTTCTAACTGCTTGTAGAACTTCAATGATATACTAACCTACAAGCAAGTCATAACATAAACATTACAGCAAATTCAAAATAATTTTGAAGGTGTTTAGTAATTTGTACATATCCCCTATCTTCACCCCTGACTATATATTGTATCTAATCATAGAAAAAAATGTGATAGAAATTAATGTTAACAGTAACATAAGACAAAATCTACACAGGCACTATGGGCTTAGCCCCTATTTAGTGAGCGGCAGGAAGGACAATAATTTATCAACCTCAACTACAGGATAATGTTATACAGACAATACAATCCTAAATTAAATTCAATGTTACTTAAAAAGGTATTTTCTTACTACAATTTTATTTTTTCATCACAACCAATAGGTAGAAAGTTTTAATTAATTTTATGTTGAATTAGACCAATTTAATATTAGAATGTAAAGGATACATGGAAACACTTATAAATAAATATTTTTGTCTACCTACCCTAACTTTGGTTTTATCTCCATTCACATTTGATATATGAAAGAGCACTCCATCAAAATCTGCTACTCTCACGTCTATTGACTCAGGTTTTAAACTGAAAACAACATAACAAATAAGAAACTGTGTATTACATATCACTATATAAATTACTCACATCCTGAGTGAATGTCACTAAATTAGGTGTCACCAATTCTTTGGCAAGTAGGTATCGGATTCGGAACGTTGTTTACTACCACTGGAATCCGTAAACATTATGGGACGTATCCGCACACACACAACCAATAAACAACTGATATGACTCATCCATGCTGAGATAGGCACTATCACGTCATACACACTAGTTCACTTTATGGAAGATAAAATTTCTATGCAGGCCGTTTCCTATACCTGCATTGATGCGGCGTCCAACGTGGGCCCACCCCCAGGAATTTGACACTTATAAAGTTACTTCTGAAATGGGGTTATAGTCTGGTATCTCCCCCCATTTATAACTTTTACAGAAACCAGCATACTGCAAACTCTGTATTAAGTTGTTCACGTTCATTACACATATCACGAATATAGAAAACAGAAGACTTTCTAAGCATAACGTACTCACCGCGCCAGTGCATTTTTATATTTAACTGTTAGTGTATCTTCTATAATTCTATTATTGATCTCGAGTAAGATCATTATTTAACAATTGATAACCTACAGAATTTTCATAAAATCAACGCCTATAGCACCTTCATTTAATAATTTATACGGAAATCTTGAACGATGACCGCCCGTACATAGATATCCATAAAACGACAGTCAAATCAGAAAGAAAAGGAAGCTCGAAATGAATGAAATATCAGCCATATAACCATAGACGACGATCTTCTAGGCTCATTCCGCTCATTCAATTTATAAACCCGAGTGCTCACTGTACAAGTAAGGTTTTTATTTAAATACTCTTATTTATTTATTTTTTGCCTTACAAATTCTGAAAATTTAACAAACTTTAACCTGATATAGCAAAATATATATTTGCCATTTTCGTTATGCTTGTTTTGTGAAACATCAGAGTAAAAAACCGTAATTTACATAAATATTTCGTTTGAAGTTTAAATGTCTGTGCACTTCTAATATTAAAAAAATAAAGTCAAATCAATCAGTTTGTTTATGGCGCAGTCGTGGATTTAATAAATTTTGTTTATTTATTTCATAATAAAAATAAATTAAACCACATGGGTTCGCGTAATCATTAAATCTACGAGATGTAACTCTACCACCAAAATGTCCAATTTGGTAGGAACATTTGTAGCAGGTTTGAAATCCCGATCGGTTGATGTACAAATTAAGACTGCACGCGACCTTTATCGCTATGCTAAGACGGAGTTACGAGAAGTTCCCCAAGAGGAGCTTACTCTCTTCCTCGATGAGTTTAATCATCAAATTTTCGAAATGGTATCAAGTAATGATATTCATGAAAAGAGAGGTGGAGTTCTAGCTATAGGTAGGCCTCTAGGCAAAAGAGATATAATGTTGTTGTGCTTTTTTTACTTTGCCTAATTTTATTAACTTACCATTTATTTCAGTTTGTCTTATCGGTGGAGATTGTGATACAACCAAGACCCGTATCACGAGATTCGCTAATTACCTACGCAACCTCCTACCCTCATCTGATGTTGGTGTTATGGAACTTGCTGCCAAGACCGTCGGTCGACTGGCTACGGTATCTGGCGTTAAACGAGCTGAATATGTTGAATTTGAAGTCAAAAGAGCTTTTGAGTGTCTATCTGAAGAGCGTAATGAAGGAAGACGTCACTCAGCAGTTTTGTTACTCAAAGAATTGGCTATTGCCATGCCAACATATTTCTACCAACAAGTATCTGGGTTTTTTGATCATATTTTAATTGCTCTCAAGGACCCTAAGCAACAAATACGTGAAGCTGCAGCTAAAGCACTTAGGGCAGGGTTGGTAGTAACAGCTCAACGAGAAACAGCAAAGCAATCTACTGCCAAACCACAGTGGTATACACAATGCTATCAAGAAGCGATGGTGTCATTTGATGAAGTACCTGCTAAAGAAAAAGGAATTACCAAAGAGGATAAAATCCATGGAGGCATCCTCATCTTAAATGAGTTATTGAGGTGTTCAAATGCTGAGTGGGAACAAAAGTATAGTAATCTAATGCAGAGTTTGGATCCACAAAAGGATATGACAGTGTCAGATGATATTATTTTTATGAGTACGAAGCTACATTGTCCATCTGTTAAAAGAGGCTACCTGTGTGATGGATTCAAGACTGAGAATGTAACTTACCCAGTTCCTGTATATGAATCTGAAGTCTGCCGCAATTTGCTAACTGCAAATTTTGAGCGAATATGTAAAGGTAACTAAATCACAATAATAATACAATGGGTTTTAGAGTTTCATAATGATAATGTAATTGAGATTAACAGTGGTTATTAGCCAAATATTTGCATGACGGGAGCCCAGAATGTACATTTTGTATAATCCCTTTCTCTATGTAATCAAATATGGTAAGATGCCAGATGCCACAGATGGCTTGAGCACTCTTTATAGTATGGTAATCTGATAATATTTGTAATGATACTTTCAATAGAGGTTAAGTTAACCCGTAATGTTGGCATAGCAACAGGTTAAGTTACTCATAGCAACCTAGTAGGACAGCATGGCCAAGGTCATAACCAACAACGATTGTCCTATGACTATTGGCAATTTGTTACGAAACGAGTACCATCATACATTGTACCTTTGAGCTGCTTCATAGGTTTCCGGTCTAGGATTTGCTAAAGAAAACTCCAGTATCTCTTTTTCTCTACATACTGCTTGTCTCGATGAAAAATAGACATTTGCACATCAATGAGGTTGAAATAGGTCAAGTTTAATGGAGCTAGTACCGGCCCACTCCCATTCCCAGTGATTTTCACGAGTGGCATAGAAAACAAAGTGAGGGTGAAAAAAAAATTTTACTGCTCTCAAAAAAAAAATTTTTATAATAAATTCATAAAACATTTATTTATGACCTTAGCTACCTAGCCCCAGCAGGTTGCTGGTGTTTTACAAATGACCCTGTATAATACCTCCTGCAATATTTTCATCCCCGTAGGTGTAGGCAGAGGCATACTATATGCTAGAGACGTATTATTGACGCTCAATGAATTTATCAATTTTTGTTAATGGTCAACAAGTTAAAAAATCTGTTAATTAATTAACAAGTTTTCTATACTAAAATGATTGTGCATTACATTACCAGGGTCTTGGGTTCAATTTGTGTGTACTGAATAAATATTTGTGTAATCCACAAATGTTTGTTTGAAAGTTTTGGTGTTTTGTATGTTTATCAGTTGTCTAGATCCCATAGCACAAGGTTATAGCTTAGTGGACTAGATGGCGCTGTGTAAAATATGTCCCACAATATTTATTTATTTTATTTTCATAAATTCTCTCTTCTGGACACATTTCAAACCACTTCTGGACACATCCACATCTAGTAATCACAGCATTAAATTAATAAATAGTATAGGGAAGGCCAAAAATTTTTGCAAATGGCAACACGTAATTTCTCTAAAACAGTTACAGCCCGCGCGCACGAGCAATGAGCAACTAAGTTGCACGGCGATTTATTTGTCTCTCTCGCGATTTGATTTGAAAGGTGCGCGCACGGGAGCGAGAGAGTAACTTTTGTTTCCGTTACTATCTTGTTTGTTACACTCTCTCGCTCTCGTGCCTTTCACCGTAATCACTGCCATGTTTACGCACGGAGCTGACATGGACTGATGTAAACACACTGTGGATAAAATACTTTGTATGATAAAATTCATAATTATTTTCAGATGTTATGTCCCAGCGAATGCTCAAAACACAAGGAATACCACAAGTACTTCTGCTTATCTTACCGAGACTAGCTGCTTTTAATAAAGAGTATTTTTTGAAGAAATATCTCTCATCAACCATGCATTATTTACTATCATGTATGCATAGAAGTAGAGAGAAAGATAGAAATATGGCATTCGCTACATTAGGTCTCATGGCGGCTGCTGTTGAAAACGACATTAAAGTATATATTCCCACTATAATAGACGCAATCAAACAAGCTTTGCCTGTGAGAGACTCACAAACAAAGAAAAGAGTTTACATAGATCACTCAATTTTTGTTTGCATCACATTACTGGGAGGAGCTGTCAAAGATGCAGTAGTAGCAGATATTAAAGAATTACTTGATGTTATGTTTGCCACAGGTCTCAGTGCGTCCTTAACCACATGTCTAAGAGAACTGAGCCTTTATCTACCGTCACTAAAAGCAGAGATATCAGAAGGTCTCTTAAATATGCTGTCTCTTGTACTAAGAAATAAACCATTCCTACATCCAGGAGTGCCAAGGAATTTGGAACAACAAATGAGTAATATGAGTTTAGTCATAGAACCACAAGATACAGCTAGCATTGTGTTAGCGTTACAAACTTTAGGAACATTCGACTTTGAAGGTAAACATAGCTTACTTACATTTGTTAGGCGTTGCGCCGACCACTTCCTACAAAGTGATTCACAAGAAATTAGGCTAGAGACTGTAAAAACTGCAGCTAAGCTTTTATCAGATGCGATTGTCAGAACTGCACAGACACCGTCAAGAACTCTCACTCTTCTTACAGCAGAAGTAGTTGGTAAACTTTTAGTGGTGACAGTTACCGATCCAGATTACGAAGTTCGTTATTGGGTCCTTAAGTCTTTGAATAATATTTTTGACATACATTTAGCTCAAATTGAAAACTTGAGCTTCCTGTTCATGGCAATGAATGATGAGCATGTGGCTATTAGAGAATTGGCCATATGTACTGTAGGTCGACTGAGTGTCGTCAATCCTGCTTATATAATGCCTGGACTAAGAAAGACTCTAATACAATTTTTGACTGAGTTGGAACATTCAGGAATGAATAGGAATAAGGAACAGGCAGCAAGAATGCTGGACAATCTAATTATGCATGCTCCTAAACTTGTTAAGCCGTATATGGAGACAATACTTAATGTCCTCGTACCAAAACTTAAGGAACCTGACTCTAATCCCGGTGTGGTCATCAGTGTGTTGAAAGCGGTTGGTGATTTAGCCGACGTGCACGGCGATAACAGCGGGCTGAAAAAGTGTTTACCAGAATTACTCGCCATTCTTCTTGAAATGTTATCGGATGCTACTGCGACGGAAAAGAGGAGTGTAGCTTTATGGGCTTTTGGCCAATTGATCAGCGCTACAGGATATGTAGTTACACCTTACACAGAGTACCCAAATCTCATGGATGTACTGCTCAACTTTCTGAAAACTGAGCAACAGCCAAAAGATAGACGAGCAACTATTCGAGTTTTGGGTTTACTAGGCGCCCTAGACCCATATAAACATAAGATAACCAGAGGACTGATTGGCGAGAAACCTGATTCCAGTTTAGTTCCTGTAGCCGATAATAAAGCAGATGAAAACAATTTCGATATGACAACGAGTGAGATGTTGGTGAACATGTCTTCGCCTGTCTTAGACGAATATTACCCCGCCATAGTTATTTCGACACTTATGAGAATATTGCGAGATCCTACACTTCAACAACATCACACCAGCGTGGTACAAGCTGTGACGTTCATATTTCAGTCTTTGGGAATCAAATGTGTGCCATATATTTCTCGCGTTACTCCTAGCCTTCTATACGTGGCGCGGGCCACTGATAACAATAACTTTAGGGAGTTCTTATTTACGCAACTAGCGAGATTGATTGCTATTGTCAAACAGCACATTCGTAATTATTTGGATACTATTTTTGATTTAATAAAAGAATTTTGGACTCCAAATAGTCCATTCCAGCCAACATTAATTTTATTGGTCGAATGCATCGCTGTGGCTCTCGGATCCGAGTTTAAAGGGTTTTTACCCCAACTCATGCCGCAGATTTTAAGAGTTCTTGCATACGATACTACCAAAGACAGATCAGTTACTGAAAAACTATTATATGCTTTGCAAAAATTCGAAGACAATTTAGATGATTACATGCATTTAGTAATACCGGCAATCGTGAAACTGTTCGACACATCCGACTGCCCAATAAGTGTGGCGAAAGTAGCCATGGAAACAGTGGACTATCTATCGGATTCTTTGAATTACGGTGAACTAATCTCCAGAATAATTCATCCTTTGGTTAGAAGCTTGGATACTTGTGTGGTTTTGCGCCCAACAGCTATGGATACATTATGTGCTTTGATTGTGCAACTCGGTCGTAAATTCACTGACTTTATACCTCTAGTCCAAAGAGTGGTTGTGAGACATAAGATCCAACATCAAACTTATGAATCATTGCTATCACGCATGCAATCAAGTCAAACATTGGCGATGGATGAGTTCTTGCAAAGTACGCGACGGAAACCAAAGAATAGTAACCAAGAGGTAATTTTAATACACTATTTTCGTAACCTGTAGCGTTAGCAACTGCTATTTCTTTGGAAACTTTGACAGCTTTTTGATCTCTGGAGTTTTTACTTATTTTTTACTTTTTACTTTTTTTTTTTTTTTATCCATCACGCCTTATCCCCGAAGGGGTGGCAGAGGCATATTATATGCCCACTTTTCACCGTGTGGATTCCTGTCCCACGTAATAGGTGGTGAGCCCATTGCCGTGTTGAAAATGGACAGACGCAGGTTGTGGCTACCTGCTGTAGAAATTTTTCAAGCCGCTCATAAGGCCTTCAACCAGGCTTAACGACTGCCATTTTACTGGCAACCCGGACCAACAGCTTAACGCGCCTTCCGAAGCACGGAAACGCTCGCAAATGTAAATGCCACAAAGTGGTCACCCATCCGAGGACCAGCCATAGTCAAAGTTGCGTAACTCAGTGATCGTTTACAGAGCACTGAGACCGCGGGGCCACGAGCGCTTCAATATTACAGTACAATATTATACAATAATAAACAATACACAGTTTTGTTATGTACAAAAGCGAGCTTAACTTAGATATTTCCAAATAATCATTCAGGAAAACAGTTATAAGTTACACTTTTTTCCCTCAATCTATTGTATTTTTCTTTTAAAGGAACTAACGATACACTATTTCTTACTGTCTAGGCTCGTATTGTGACATCTTGCGATAGATCACAGTCGATTCGCAAATTATGCGTGAATGCTCATAACTTGAAGATGGCGTGGACGGTGAGTTCAAGGGTGTCGAAAGACGATTGGCTCGAGTGGCTCAGAAGATTTAGCATTGGGCTGTTGACTGAATCTCACAGCCCTGCTCTAAGGTGAGTTAAACTTAAAAGTTCATAGGCAATAATGGCGATTACTGTTGTTTGACCAAAGATTTCTGAAACTTTTACTAGCGAATGAAGTTCATAAGGATGATCTTTCTTTTCCTACAGGGCGTGTCTTGCTTTAGCGCATAACTATTCTCAACTTCTACGAGACTTATTTAATGCTGCCTTCGTATCCTGTTGGACCGAGCTTGATAAAGATATATGGCGTCCGGAACTAGCGAAGGCTCTGGAGCAAGCTCTCACGGCGCCTGATGCTCCAGAGTTGGCACATACCGTGCTAAATCTCGCAGAGTTTATGGAGCATTGCGAGGGCGGGACCTTAAACATATCAACGCATTTGTTAGGTGAAAGAGCTATGCATTGCCGAGCGTACGCAAAAGCCTTACATTACAAGGTAAGTTTGTCTTTTATCTTCTTCTTAATGTATTCCCAACAAAGAATAATTTATTAGGTACAAAAAGATCTACATAAGGTTCTTATCATAGGTATATAGATTAAAAATTTTATACAAAAAGATATTTGCGTTGGCGACTATACTAGTATTAACTGTGTTACAACTTACAGTCGCCATCGGGTCACAGTCACAAACGAGTAATAATTTCAACAGCAGATAGCCACAACCTGCGTCTGTCTATTTGAACATGGCAGGCATACACACGGTAAAAAGTGTGTGTAAAATATAACTAATTAATAGTGGGATATGGCGTAATTAATGTATTTCCAGTTGCTTCTAAAATGCTTACTGGATTTGTAATCTGGGGCCTACCTTTGTTTAACTGCTAGGACCAGGTATCATTAGATTTTTTATCTTTGTGACTGTCGTCTAAGCTTCGACCTCCCTCGCCGTCGAACCTCGTAAGGACATCTGTATCGTTTCTTTTTCTGTAGTCACCAGGTGCATCGCTAGTAGCTCGGTGTCGGGGTCGCTTGATGCTTACACTCATTTTGTATTGCTAGACAAAATTAGTTTTTTTTTATTTTCTATACTATAAAATATTTTTAGGAAGAAGAGTTCCGCAAAGGTGCTACATCCCAAGTTGTAGAGGCCCTGATCCATATTAATAATAAACTCCAACAAAAAGAAGCAGCTGAAGGTCTATTAGAAAGGGTCATGGCGCAACGTGAGGCAGGCGATGCAAAACTCAAAGTACAAATTAGATGGTATGAGAAACTGCACAATTGGGAGAAAGCCCTCGACCTCTACGGCGAAAAGTTACAAGTTGATGCGAATGACATGGAATCTTATCTTGGTGAGTTACGCTGTTACGAAGCTCTAGGAGAATGGATGGAGCTTTATGATACCGTCTCCGAAAAATGGTCCAATATGAGTACCGACGAGAAATACAAAGCGGCGAGGCTAGCCGCAGCTGCCGCCTGGGGCTTGAGCGAATGGGAATCGATGTCCAAATATGTCAGTTTCTTACCTGAAAATACACAAGACGGCGCTTTTTATAGGGCCGTTCTCAATATCCATAATGGAGAATTTGAAACGTCAAAGTTTTATATCGATCAAGCACGGTCTTTACTAGATTCTGAACTCACCGCCGTTGCTGGCGAAAGCTACCAAAGAGCATACGGTGCTTTAGTAAATGCTCAGCTGTTAGCAGAATTGGAGGAGGTGATTACTTATAAGTCCGTGGGAGAGAGGAGAGAATGTATTAGACAAGCCTGGTGGACGAGACTCCAGGGCGGGCAAAGGTTGGTGGAAGATTGGCGCAGGATATTACAAGTCAGAAGTTTAGTTTTAACGCCACAGGAAGACATGGCCACGTGGTTGAAATTCGCATCGCTCTGTAGGAAAAGTGGTGCCCCGCGACAAGCGCACAAGACGCTGGTCAAGTTGTTAGGATCAGATCCGAGCAAAAATAGGGACATGCCTTTACCTACACACGAACCGCGACTGACTCTCGCATATGCCAAACATTTGTGGGTGGCTGGTGACAAGCAGCTGGCTTATGACCAATTACAACGGTATGTCGACTCGGCAGAGCCAGGTGACCGTGAACATTGTAGACTGTTAGCCCGCTGTCACTTGAAATTGGGATCGTGGTGCGAGTCACTACTCGGGATAAACGAACGTTCTATTGTCGAGATTCTCCGCAGCTACCAAGCTGCAACCGCGCTATCTTCAGACTGGTACAAAGCGTGGCATGCGTGGGCTTACATGAACTTCGAGACGGTTTTGTTCTATAAACATCAGGACACTAATACCAGTGGTGGTGTGTCAGGTGAAAAGCGAACATCTCCTGAATGTATACAACAACATACAGTACCAGCAGTGGAAGGCTTCTTTAAGTCTATTAAGCTATCTCACGGCAGCTCTCTACAGGATACTCTGCGGTTATTGACGTTGTGGTTCGACTATGGTCATTACCCCGCAGTGCACGAGGCTTTAGTCGAAGGCATCAGGACTATTGAAATCAACGTGTGGCTCCAAGTCATACCGCAGCTCATAGCCAGAATTGATACACCCAGAGCTTTAGTTGGCAAGTTAATACACTCCCTTCTAATAGACATCGGTAAATCTCATCCTCAAGCGCTCGTGTACCCATTGACGGTAGCTTCTAAATCGTCGTTTATTGCGCGAAAAAATGCAGCTAATCAGGTATTGAAGTCAATGTGTACACATTCTAGTAATTTGGTAAATCAGGCAGCCATGATTTCTGAAGAGCTTATACGAGTAGCCATATTGTGGCATGAACAATGGCATGAAGCTTTGGAAGAGGCTTCTAGGCTATATTTCAGTGAAAACGACGTGAACGCCATGTTTAGAACACTGGAACCATTGCACGCCATGTTAGAGAGAGGTCCGCAGACGATGAAAGAAGTTTCTTTTACCACAGCATATGGTAGAGACCTGAATGAGGCCCAGGATTGGTGTATTCGATACAAGGTAATTTGATACTTTTACGTTACAGTAAATTCTTTGCATACACCCTTTTTAATATTATGTTCTAAGTAAGTTATGTACAAAATCATCTTCTTTGTGTATTCCAGTTGCTTCCAAACCCTGCCTAGATTTGGAGCCTGTAGCACTTTTATTTGACTGCTAGGAGTAGCTATCGTTTCACTTTTAATTTTCAGCATTATTGGAAGCGACTACCGTCTGACCTCTTAAACCCCTTAAGGGTGCCTATCGTTGCCTCGTCCGTTAGTCAGCAGATGAGGTCACTTGGGTTCCAAAGATCTTAATTACACCCTTTGTTTTTACAAAATACGAGACAATCTGCAATCTATATTTACACTGCTATTCTGAACACATAGCAATTCTATTTAAAATAATATAAAGTATTGTGTTGGATAATGAATGACTTTCTTACTAGTGTTTCGACACAACCCAAGGTATTATAGAAGGATTGTGTAATGGTTACTATCAAACAATACATTTTGGCACTCATTCTCACCTTATCTACAATCTCCAATATAGTTTCAATGTATTCCAGATATGTTATCTATTATTTAACCGTATGGTCGGTTGGGGAGATGACCTTTTGAGCTGACCTTGTTGTTTTTACAATTTGTTTAAACATTTTTTTTAATAATTTTAGGCATGTAATACAAATAAGATAGTAAATTTTATAAATGTTTATCAAGAACAGCTAGAATGCTAACAGGTTACAGGACCGTTGTACTTTTTATTTTACCAAGGTAGGCAGACAAGTATACCAAGTATATACCTGTGGCTGGTTATAGATAGGCGACCTCTTTGTGGCATTTACATTTATAAACTTTTCCGTGCTTCGTAAGGCACGTTAAGCCGTTGGTCCCGGTTGCTAGTAACATGGCAGTCGGTAAGCCAAGTTGAAAACCTTATGGGCGGCTTGAATAATTTCAACAACAGGCTGCCACAATTCATTATCATCCGAGCGTCTGTCCCAGTTGAGTCTCGCGACGCCAGGGTTCCGCTGAACAGGCTGCCACAACTGCGCCTGTTCATTTCAAGTATAATGTGGGCGTATAAACTTTCGGGGATTAAGGCGTGACTGATAAGTAAATATGTAAAATATAATCCAAATCGGTCAATCATTTAAGAGAAGTTAGGAGACAAACACAATACAAGAAAAAACCACAAAAAAAAAAGTTACACGTAAGATAAGATTTTTTTTTGGTTACAAAGGTACAAAGTAACGTGATTTGATACGTTCAACAATGTACCTTCAATGGTTTTGGGTTGTGTTATTATGGATAGATGATGTGTATGTTGTCAGTTGTAGTCATTTCATTGTATGTTTTTATGACAGAAGACCATGTGACTAAGATAGAAAAAGGGATGTTTAGATGGTTCGGACAAGTGGAGAGGATGGATGAAAATAGACTGACGAAGAAAATTTATGCGGCGAGAGTAAATGGGCAAACTGGTAAGGGTCAACCTCGACATACATATACCAATCAAATTGAAGATCTTTTGACAAAAGGCCTGGTCAAGAGAACCCTTAATCTTTATGAAAAAGTTATGAAAGTTGAAGAAGCGGAAGTTGTATGCCAGGATCGTAGCAAGTGGAAAGCCATAGTCTCTGCCTACCCCGATGGGAGACAGGCGTGATGATATGTATGTATGTTTGTTCATTTCCAGTCGACAGGCCTAGTACGTGACCTGAACCAGGCTTGGGATCTCTACTACCACGTATTCAGGCGCATCAGTCGACAGCTGCCGCAGCTCACGTCCCTCGAGATACAGTACGTGAGCCCGCGTCTCCTGCACTGCAGGGACCTGGAACTGGCAGTCCCCGGGTCCTATGTTCCGGACCAAGATCTTATACGAATTGCTCATATACAGAGCAGTTTACAGGTTAGATATATGGAATCTTTTTATTTCAAGTTTCGAATTAAGTACAATTACATATCTATACTAATATTATAAAGCTGAAGAGTTTGTTTGTTTGTTTGAACTATTGGTCGGATTTGAAAAAATAACTAGTGTTAGATAATCCATTTAACGAGTAATGATATAGGCTCTATATCATCACGCTACTTCCCTGTAGAGCGGAGCAGTAGTCTTAAGTGTCGACAAATCGGGCATATTTTAATGCATTATTGTAGAATTTATAAGCGACGGGATTAAATAGGTGCGACAGGAGTATGTCACGGGTGAAGTCGGGGAGGTCACCTAGTATAGTATAGTTATAAAATATTTTAGTTAACTACTGCCATTTTACTGGCAACCGGGACCAACGGCTTAAGGTGCCTTCCGAAACATGGAAACGCTCGCAAATGTAAATGCCACAAGGTGGTCACCCATTCGTGACCAGCGAAAGTTGCTTAACGCAGTGATCGTTTACAGAACACTGAGTCCGCGGGACCACGAGCGCTTCTACGAACCTATATGATCCCCTCGTTTATTTATTTTACAATAATATATGAATATTTGCCTGATTTCTTAACGATTATGATTACTGGTCCGCCCTTCTAAATAGAAGCGTGATGCTATCATCATCAGTAGAGGAAGGCTATCCTTCCTCGATAATGGGGTATTCCAACACATTTCTTTAAAATTCGAACCCGTAGATCCTGAAATTAGTGCGTTCAACCAACCAACCAAAAAAACAAACCCTTCAGCTTATTAATGAAACAGATGAGTTTCGTATTTCGAACTTCGTGCCAGGCCATAGACAGAGTCGATTTGTCGACATTTATGATTACTGCTCCGCTCTCCAGGGTAGTAGCATGATGATATATAGCCAATAGCCTTCCTCGATAAAAGGCCTATCCAAAACAAAAATATTTTTTAAATCCGACCAGTCGTTCCTGAGATTAGCTCCTTCAACCAAGCGCGTAATGCTTACATCTTTCATTGTTAACTTGCTACACTCGTATAACTAAATAATTTACTGTACAGGTCATCACATCCAAACAGCGACCTCGCCGACTCTCCATCCGTGGGTCCAACGGCAAAGACTACATCTTTTTACTCAAGGGCCACGAGGATCTCCGCCAGGACGAACGTGTTATGCAACTGTTCGGCCTAGTCAATACACTCTTACAGGCCGACCCGGACACATTCCGCAGGGACTTGGCCATACAAAGATACGCGGTTATTCCACTGTCGACGAATTCTGGACTGATAGGATGGGTTCCTCACTGTGATACGCTGCACTCTCTGATTAGAGATTACAGGGATAAGAGAAAGTGCTTGCTGAATATTGAGCATAGAATCATGCAGAGAATGGCGTCGGATTTGGATAAATTGATGTTGATGCAAAAGGTTTGTATTTCGTTTGAACTAATTAATGAAATTTGCCTATTACAATCCATTAAGGGGCACAGCTAGCTTGCTACTTTTAGCATCGTCAACCTGTTATTTTGCGAATGTATCGATGCTGTATCACGTTTTGACGACTCTGCGTCCGGAGTCAACATTTGAATCGCGCTTTGGCAACTACTTCGAACATTGTGTTGCGATTTAATGACTTTGCGTGTTTTAGCGACTCAATCGTCACGACTGGCGTTTTATGAGTGTGGTAGCGCTTGATTGCCGCATTAGACTTGTAAAAAGCTACTATATTGCTGGCCGCCGAAGTTAAAAGTAGGTAGTCTGGGGTGCCCCTAGTCCAGGATTATAAAACAAGAATATTCCTATAAATGCGTCTTTTTTGGAACTGGCCATAAATCCGTAAACGGACTTGACTCCTTGGTTTTGACTTTTGTATAATTAAAAATGTAAGCTATTTCCCATTATAATTGTCACGTCATAATAATCTATCTTGTTTGTGGATGTAACATATTTCTTATTATTAAATAAAATCAACCCTACATACTAACGTCGCTGACTCAATACCGTGTAAATAGCCGTGTGAAGGGTGTTTACCTCAGTAGCGCAATCCGCGACTTCAACGCAAGTCTTCTTCTTCTACTTAAGGCCTGCGCAAACCAGGGTACCCCGCGTACTTTTTGTCTTTAAAAATACGCACACGTTCCGCCGGATTAAAAGTACCCCGAAAAACTGTGGTCATTGACAGATCGGACTAGACTAAAGTATTCGGGAGTCCCCGAAAAAAATAGAACTGACTTAGGTAGACGCAGCAACGCACACAGAGGACTTAAATCCGCGTATTTTGCTTTAATAGCGTGTTCTTCCCTAAATTTACGTGCAACAAATGTCCACAGACCGTCTACTTTGAGTCCGCGTTAAGTACTCGGCGGACATTTTCTTCACGTTTACGAATTTTTGCCCTCGACAGACAAAAGTCCCTCATCTGCGCAGACCTCTAGTTTAATTGCTTCCAAACTCTATCTAGTTTTGAAGTTTGGGGTGGACTTGTATTTGACTGCTACGAGCAGCTATAATATGGCTTTTGATTTTCAGCATTATTTGGAGCCATAGCCCTCTGACCTTCTAACCCCGTAGTCTGGAGATCTCGGTTAGGTTCCTTACATTCAAATCAATCCATGATTACAAGTGCACTTGCCGATAGCCTCAAATACACAGCATAATTTTCTAATTAATATCAGTTCGAATATTTTTCCAGGTGGAAGTTTTCGAGCATGCATTAGAACATACAGCAGGCGACGACCTCGCTAAACTTCTCTGGTTAAAGAGCCCGTCTTCGGAAGTTTGGTTCGAGCGGCGCACCAACTACACTCGCTCGTTGGCTGTCATGAGCATGGTCGGGTACATCCTCGGGCTCGGAGACAGGCATCCATCCAACATCATGCTGGACAGAGTCACGGGCAAATTCTTACACATTGATTTTGGTGATTGCTTTGAAGTGGCCGTCACCAGAGATAAATTTCCGGAGAAAATACCTTTCAGACTGACTAGAATGTTGATCAATGCTATGGAGGTAAGAATTTTGTTTTACATATTAGATAATTCTGTTTGTACTGTGTAAGAATACTTCGTGCGCTTAAGCACTGACAACAAACTAGTTATGGTTTTTTATGGTTGCGAATCTCATTCGTAATACAGATCACTGACAGCTACAATAATGTATAAAACGTTGCCCTATTTGTTGACATTTATGATTACTGTTATACTCTACTGGGTAGCAGCGTGATGATATTTAGTTAGTCTACTTCGATACAAGGGATATGCGATACAAAAAAAATCGATTTAGGGCAGCTGATTTTGAGATTAGCGCGTTCGACCAAACAAACTCTTCAGCTTTATATTAGTTAAGCTAATAATGTTAGGAGGTAAATGAAGGCTAGTTTCAGTTTTATTTTGAATAAATGTAATGCTATCGCCGTGTCACAGTTGTAATTTCAACTCGTAATATGTTAAATGTCATTTCTAAGAACGACGACTAGACAATGTATAAACGTTAGTACTGTCATTTGTGATTAGGCTGAGTTTATATCGTTTTTTTATACTTTATTGTACACAATAACAACAATATTATATAATAAACAATAGACAACTTAATTGTGTATAAAGGCGAGCTTAACTCATTGAGTTTTCTCCCAGCAAACCTTTTAGTGGAGTAAGAGAAATTAAAACAAAATTAAATATGTTATATTGGGGTTGAAAGTGTGCTTTACGAGTAGTACATAGGAATTTTTAAAATTTATTATACTATACTGTATTTATTTTAGTTCCTCATTTCTTATACATGCCACTTAATTTTAAATTATTTCGAAACAGGTGACAGGTATTGAAGGCACTTACAGACGTACCTGTGAATCAGTCATGGAAGTATTGCACCGCCACAAAGATAGCGTGATGGCTGTACTAGAAGCGTTCGTTTACGATCCTCTCCTCAACTGGAGGCTGATCGACGCAGGACGACGTTCTCGAGCTGATGCCGATGTCTGTTCAGCTTCAGACCCTTCGACCTCCCCACAACCGAGTCGGAGTAAAGTTCATATCGGGTTGACAGACGCTTTGGACCAGCCAGCTGAGACAAATCTCAACAAACGGGCGTTAGCTATCGTAAACAGAGTCAGGGATAAACTGACCGGCCGTGACTTTCCTCACATAGATGAGATTGTGTCGGTACAAAAACAGGTAGATTTACTAATACAACAGGCTACTAGCAACGAAAATTTGTGTCAATGCTATGTGGGCTGGTGTCCTTTCTGGTGAATCATATTATACTATTTATTTTTATCAGCAGCAAATATACTACGATATATTTGCTAAATGTAAAGATTTTTATTTTATACTGATTATGATGTAAGGAAACCGGTCGTGTGAATTTCGTTTATTAATGTATGCTATTGCATCTTGGCCAGTCGTAGCCAGTCTGAGTGAAATAACTGGCTAGTGTATGACACTGGTAGGTGTTAGTTCATGACAGAGGGTAGAGACTAAGGATGGCGCTAGTGTACTGTTACAGTACAATAGGAACTTAGCAGACGTTTGAAGAACAATACCTACACATAGTACGTAATATTCCTATAAATTTATCTTCACGTTGTGTCCGTAACAGGGTGGTCAGAGAGGACAGATCGCTCGAACGATCCACGCATACTTATTTCCTTACTCGTTTCATACACGCACGTCTGGGTATCCGAGTACTTTTGACCTTTCCGTTTTTGAGCAATCTGCTCACGGTCTTCATATCTAAGTCTCGGCCAACCCTAACTCCGTATACCTCTATTTTCGTAAATTTAATTTTTTATTATATTTCTAATTTCGTTTAATTCTCTCCTTTTTTATATTTGCCACGTTTAAATAATGTCCGAACCTGTTTATAAACCGATGTCCCAAATATCCAGATGGTCTCTCTTTCATGAACCTGACTCGCCAAGTGCTTTGAGTGAAAGCAAAATGACTGACATAGTTGAATGTATGAATTATTTGTTGTTACTATTTGTAAGACGTATCATTTTTATATAAGACTTCACGTCCATGAAATATATTATATGTATTGCTTGTTTAATATAAACATCATGTAGCCATATTTGTTTTGTATAGTACTCAGATTTCTGACTAAACCTAGGCCTGCTGCTTAGGTATAGTCCTGCTGCTTATCGTACAACGAATCTAGTAATAGATTCGTTGTACGAAAAGCAGCAGCTCTCGTCATATTTTTGTAGTATTGACAGCTTTAGGTATGTTTTGCGTAATCTCGCGAACTACTCACTCGTAACCAAATCTACCAATAAGAACGTTTCATACAGCGAGTCTAGAGTAGTATTCACTTCTTTTAATAGCCGCTCTGAACATGGCTACAAGCTGGCTGAATATGGCATAATGTACTCTTTGGAAACTAAACCTCCTTTATCACCGTGCCGTCCTGGTGACCCCGAGGAAATCATCGGGATTGTTAATTATCCGGTTTTTAGGTTAAAGGTAGATCATTTTTAATCCACTAGGAGTCACTGTTTAGACGTCGTATTCTCGTAAAGTATTTTTTTTTCAATATGATACCTTCATTAAACTTACCATTCTACAGCATTTAAACTAAATCTATTTCTTATTACTTTTCGTGTAAAATAAACAGAAAAAGACGTTTTTACTGTTGATTGATGACCCTTGGTGAAACTTTTTGAGTGATAACAGTTGTACTATTCTAGTTTTTATTTTTAACCTAACCGGTTTCTCCTAATGGCATTTTCAAAGGTTGACACATATTTTATGTATGTCAATACAGTATTTACTCCATTAAACTCTTCAAGAGACTTGACCTCCAGCTCATACGGAAGAATGAAAAGTATACGTGGAAGTCATGCACGTGCATATAACAACTGTGCATATAACAGCTGTGTTCAGAGCGGCTATAAAGTTGAGGGAAATGCTGTACTCGTACATAAAATTCATTGTAGTGCATTTATTACAAATACATATTTGTATTGTTTTAAGTTTTGCTAAGGGCAAGAAAATTTATGATATTGTAAAGAAAAAAAAAATAGATCAAGTCGCGTCCCCATTACGCGTGGCAGACGTGCGAAGCAACGTTCGACCGTAGACGATCATTTACCGCGCGAATCAATAGTCGAGGGTCTGCCACATGTAATATGGCTTTATTCGCTACCGCGACGTGACGATCTATGCCATCAAAAAGCAGATATTATGATTAGACCACAAACGGGTATTTTATTGTACATAGATCAATCAAAAATTTCGTCTTTCTAATACACATTTCTTGAAAATAAATGGGGTATTTACCAAATTAGTTTGTTCCTTTAACGTCACTGGACGTTTTGCTCGTAAGTCATTTTTAAGTCATAGTTTCGAACTTACAAGAATGTGAATTACCCGAATATTTAAGCGTAGTAGAATAAAGTTTAGTTTAGAATATATTGAATAAAGTTGAAAAGCATTATGTAAGGATTTCGATTGTGCCTCATTTGTGATAATTTAATGTTTTTTTAAAAACATACTAACTATATGTTCGTACTAAATGTATTTCAATTATTTAAGGCTCTAACTAAACAAACGGTCTGCATTTGAACTACACGGCCAAAATTCCGTTTAAATACTGTTTCCGTGACATTTGAAAAAATATATCCGACAACTGCCCGCAGACTGTGAGCGCTCTTGAGCGTACTGTTGGTTGATCAGGTATATTAACTGTATAAAAATTACAATTTATCAGCTTTGTTAGTTCAAATGCGACCACCTAATTAGACCTTATCGTAAAATGTGTAAATGTTGTCATTTAATAAAATATATTGTTTATAACTCCACCTATTGTTTAACAGATTTGATTACCTTTTAGCAAGGTCACCTGTAGATTCTTTTTGATAGATAGAGACGAGGTTTGCTCTGCACCTGCAGCTAGAGGTTACCACGGTAGAGTGATTATATCCTTGTGTTACTGGACCTTGCTTATGCAAGCAATGCTTAGCTAAAAGAAGGAGCTATAAGACTATCTGATTGTGGTTCTGAAATTTACCTCCGATAAAAGTTTCTCTGGGGTGCCGAAAGAATGTTTCGGCGTGACTTTCATTTTCTTTATCCGTAAATGCGATACATCGCGTATTATTTTTTTCGAAATAACTAATGACAGTATTTCCATGCATGTTTGAGAAAAAGGATTTACCTATTAATCTTAATCTAATTTTAATATCTTCATAATATTATAAATGTGAAAGTTTGTATGGATGTTTGTTACTCTTTCACGTAAAAACTACTGAACGGATTTTAATGAAACTTTACAATAATATAGCTTATACGTCAGAATAACACATAGGCTACTTTTTATTCAGGGAACAAGTTCCTATGGGAAACGGAAACGGTAAAAATTTGTATTGTATATAAACGGGCGAAGCCGCGGGTGTCAACTAGTAACAAAATAAGTAACCCCAGGCTCCAAATTCAGGTTTGCTGTTTGAAAGGTGATTCAGACGCCGCTTCTGGCATTTTTATGCGTGCGTCGAGTGCTCGGTCTCTGCATCTGGCTTCTAAAAAGCTACTCGAAGCTTAAACTATCTTCACGCTATATCCCAGACGGGGTAGTCAGAGAGGACAGATCGCCAGGCATCTCGATCCATGCATACTTCTTTCGCTTCCTGTAGATTCATTAATCGCTTTATACATGCACGTCTGTGAAGGCTTAAAATGATTTTTGTGTTTTAAAGGCTCTTTCTTGCAACAGTTGCTTTTGAGATGTGCGTGTGGTGTGAGAGCCCATGTGTTAAAACTTCTCCAAAATATACTCAGAATTTAGTGCACATTTTCAAACAATTGTGCAAGTTACCATCAGATTTTGTGTAAGTCTAATAAGCTAGTTATAGACTGTGAAGTCGGGCCCTGAAATCGAGACATTTTCACAAAATGTTTTCCTAGTTTCTGTGTATTCTTTCAAAATTGGCCCTCAGTTCTCTATTACGTAAAATTTCATTCATATAAAATAAAATCAATAATCTACAGCAAGTGTTAGAAATCCAATATAGTCTAGCGGTGGCAAAAACGTATCTTTGTTGAGAATGGATCATTTGTACGAGTATCTGGATCAGTTCAAAGATTCGAATCAGTAAAGTGCTTCAGTGCTTCATTTGTATCAGTGACTCAACTTGTATCTAAGCTCGATTTATTAGCGCAAATAAATTAAAATGAATCGTTTTTATTGGCCTTTGTTTGACGAATTATGTAAAGTATATATTATGTTAGTATTACGTGGGACAGGAATCCACACGGTGAAAAGTGGGCATATAATATGCCTCTGCCACCCCTTCGGGGATAAGGCGTGATGGATATTTATTTTATTTTTATTTTATTTTGTTAAATTGAATTTCATTTGCCTAATGTGTACCATAAAAATCAATATTCCTTCATAATTTCTTCAGGCTAAGGACTGACTCATTCACTAAACTGTCTTTAGTTCTTTACTTATTGTAACATTTATGTAATTGAAAATCACAGACCCAACGTATACAAACCGGTGTTTTCTTCCACAAACAACGGTGAACTAAAAAAAAAAAAAAAAACCACGCGTACCTAATGCGTGCAAAGGTGAGTTAGTGTTGCTGTCTCTATCAATCACCCACTAGTAGCGAATCAGTGAGAGAGACGGAGTCTGTGCTCTCCGACGCGACGGAGGCTACGCGACCCGAAGCGCTCCGAACAGTGTATCTCACTCAATCGTGTCAGCGAGCGCCGCCAGCCGATTGAAACTGAGATTCAATAGAGCAAAAGATTCATTTCAAGCGGTGTAAAAGATTTAAATATGTGACTCACTTTAAAGAAACGACTCCCAGAGTCGTTTCAGTAAAGAGCGACTTATCTTTGCAATATACTACTAAATTAATTGTGCAAGCCAGAAGGTCACTACTTCTTGTTGTTTGAGAGTTATGACCTTATTAAAGTTCGGGCCCTCAGTCAGTTTCTTGTTCTATACATACATACATATTAACACGCCTTTATCCCCGAAGGGTTAGGCAGAGGTATACTATACGCCCACATTTCAACGTATACATTTTTGTCCCACGCAACAGGTGGTGAGCTCATTGCCGTATTGAAATGGACAAGCGCAGGCTGTGGCGACCTGCATTCAACCAGGCTTAACGACTGCCATTTTACTGGAAACCGGGATCAAAGGCTTAATGTGCCTTCCGAAGCACGGAAACGCCCGCAAATATAAATTCCACTAAGTGGTCACCCATCCAAGGACCATATAGTTATATAGCTAATGTTGCTTAACGCAGTGTTCTGTAAACTATCACTGGTTTACAGAACACTGAGTTAGAGGGGCCACGAGCGACTGATAATTTACTTGAATTTTTAGTAAGAATCAGTCACTACACTTGCATACACAAGACGAAATCTTGGCTATAGATACGCTTACGATTAACATTCGTTAAGGCTACTTTACTTACAGACTAAGTACAGTTAGCGATACGTAATGAAACAAAACGTAAACCGCTCGTAAGTGAAGAGCGTTATTGTTTCCAGTTCTCGCCAGTCATTTATAAACGAAACACCACTTTGTTGTTTGTCGCAAGAGATCTTCAATCAAACCATAATTTTAATAATCATCGATCGTTTGGGTTAATCATTCGGCCGGTGACCGCAGTCAGCGCTGCGCGCCCCTTTCTTTATTTGCAACCAATTATTACTGACGCGAAATTGCAGCCATGGATAATTTCAAAATTGTTGAATTGAACTCTCTCAGTAAGTGCGTTTTTTTTTATTTATGATCTTAATTTTACTGATGGTTGTTTTCTTGCATTAAGTAGGCAGCTATCGATTGGTTTTATAAGTACCTACCTAGGTATATAATAGGAAATATTAGGTATTTGTAACTTAAATAATGTTATTGACCTAGATTCGTAAATAATTGGTGCTTACTAGGATATTTTGAACATTCTTACGAAATAGTCGAGGCCATATTATAAATCTTTGCAGCTGCGTCTATGGGCTGGTTGGTTGGTAACAATTAAGCAAGTAGCTAATCGTCACTATTAAGAAGATGGTGACGCTAATTAATACTACTGTCTATAAAAATCGAAAATTTAGAAAAGCCCATATCTAGTTAAGCTAATTATTATTTAACTAAGTACCTACCTAACTACCTAATTAGATTAACGCAATAGTGTAAAAAATTCTAGGCACGTGCAATTACGAAACTTACGTGTAATTAAATATGTACTTTTGACGAGGTCGAGTATTTTGAAACAGTAGTTCATCTGAGTGCTTCAGGTGGTGGATCACAATGAACACCATCATTATATTAGCGTTACATGCAGAGATTAGTCCGATTTTGTAAAAAAATGGTTTAGGTATTTTGCCATTTGGGTGAGCAACTGACATCGGAATTCTCAACACAAAGAGCAAAATATTTTCCAGTGTCTGGTTGGTCAGCAAGTTAAATTAGGCAATTATTACATGAGAATAGGCAGAAATATTTAAAGTGCAATGCAACAAACAAACTGTATCAACTCATTGTTTTTCAAAACAATCCAGATATGCGCATAACTATTGCACGAAACAAAATGTTAGTTTCGTAGGACATAGTTCATAATAAAACTGTTGATTAGGTAGGTATTTAAACGTAAGGTAATCAACACAAATTAAACCGATAACGTATCAAGACGTGGTGATTAAACAATTAATATTATTTCCAGGTGAGACTGTACAAAACTTATTGAAAACAGCTGTTGAAGCGAGAAAAAAATCTTACAGTCCGTACTCTAACTTCGCAGTAGGAAGTGCTATAGTCACAGAAGAGGACGACAAAATCTACACAGGATGCAACGTTGAAAGTGCAACGGCAACTCCTTCTGTGTGCGCCGAACGTACTGCAGTAGGAAAATTAGTTTCTGATGGATATTTAAAAATCAAGGCAGTGGCTGTAATCGCGCATCAAAATTCATTTACAGCACCTTGCGGAGTCTGCAGGCAGGTGCTCAGTGAATTCCGTGGTTCCAATGGTGATATAGAAATTTACTTGAGTAAACCGGGGTTGGAAGAAGTGCTGTGCACGTCTATATCTGAACTGTTACCGCTCGCATACGTTAGCCATAAAGTAGATAGTTTGCCGTAAGTAGCTAGTAGGACTAGGTATTAAGTTGACCCAAATTTTACTCTTTATTCAGTTACTTATCGGACAAGACAAGTGAAAGAAAAGTTGCATAATAAATATGAATTGCATATACAAATAATTTTGGTCACTATTTACCTAACCCATCAAACATGAAGTGATGCTAGTGTTGCATTGTAACTGACAATATTGCCACATATTGCAAATCAATATTCAATCAAGGATAGCCGTAACTAATCGAATTTACCGGATTGTTAACAGCTAGTTCTTATTATTTTAGACGAATGTAAAGAGAGAGAAGAGTGCTTTGCAAAAACTTGATATATTTATAGATTCTTCTATACTATTAAGGTGGCAGACAAGCATACGAACGTTTATAACTATGAACTGTAACTGTATTATTCGTTTGTAACACCAGAGGTTTGCAACAGCCGCGCTACTGACCCGGTCAAAACCTTCTAAGACTTTTTTTGAAGTGCCCCGTACTGTAGACTTGTAGATGTCAGGAAAAACTTAATCAAGAGAGTGAAAAATGTAAAATAAATAATAATGACTGCAACATTTTTTTAGATTCTAGCCGTTAGTAATTTTTACACTGGAAACTACTTACATTACTTTGTCCAATAACTCGCAGGACTATTGAGAAAAAAATCTCAATAAGTTCCGACTACAAAACCCATGGGTTTAATGTTAAGGTTGGTTGGTAGTAAGTTAACCATCCCCAAGTCACAAGTTAATGAAAATAAAAGAAAAATAAGAAGGCTTGAGAGATAAATTAAGTTAAAAGTAGATAACAATATATTTAAATTTAGAGTAACTACAGTTCAGGGCAGGGTTCAAAGAATTGGTTTCAGAAAAATATTGAAAGTAGGTATGTAATTAGAAAGTCGAAAGTCTTGCAAGTCCCTACCGAAATGGAGGGAAGAACTAGTGTGCGGCCGGGCATGACGTCAATGCAGACTCGCAGATGAAGATATGATGTTGACGATAGACTAGCAGATCCCGGATCAATTGCAGGCAATAAGCGATGAGAAATAAAGAAGTCGATGCCCTTGTAGCGGATCGTTTTATTCATTACCTAAAGAAGAGACACAACTGAATCCATAGTGTTGGGAACAGAGTGACCTCACCTATAGACAAAACATTATCGTAATTCCACTACCAATTGAAAAATATTCAACAATACGTCTATTTCAGTCTAGGTTGACTATCTATCACCTCTAATGTGGATTATATGAAGAGGTGCTTCGAGTCACGATATGCTGAACAAGGAGATGCAGCTATCGAACTTTTATATTGAACGACTGTAAAATTTAGGATTGTGGTGTAGGGGGGTTTATGTCATTTGTATTGTAATTGTCGTATGAATAACGACATGAATCGTATATATAGCAAGGGTTATGAATAATAGTAAAAATAATTGAAGTCCGCTACTACATGCGTCAGTTCGTATTCGTAGTGACGCGTAGCTTAGCTACGTAACGCACATACTAACTCGGATAAAACCCAACAAACATTACGCATTATTTGCGTAATGCGTAATTTTTGTTGGGTTTTTCATGTTCATTCACGTTACTATCTATATTTGTTTAATTTGCATTTGTATACAATATACAATAAAATGGTGTAATGGTTGTTGTTTCCCCGACATTCACATTACTAGGTATCTATATTTATTTCATTTTAATTTCTATACATTTGCTACATAAATATCTGACTAATTATGTTTATTAAATTATTTGGCGTGTCTGAAATGAGCTGTAATTAGGATGGAGTATAAAATAAATATAAATAAAATATTTCAACAGTTTTATTGTATTTACAAATCCTTATTTTCTATGCATGGGTTCAATATACAACGACAGTGCAACGCTTATAATGTAAGTATGTCCTAAGGTTATTTACACACAATTCTTGACAAATGGCGCATTTTGCTTTTAACATTTACAGAAATATTTGCAGAATTATAAAAAAAAAATTATAAAAAATGATACTAAGAAACATTGCAACGACTTTTAGAGTAAATATTAAACCAATAATTATTTATTATCTAAGGCGAGGTTTAGAAATAAAATAAAGTGAAAATATCCCTCTTTATTATACCCGTAATTTTTGACAGTGTTGTTTGCACTATGAACTATGACACAACATTAAAAATATTAATTAAATACTGAGTGTGGAGGTGAAATCAAAGCAGATTAAGCGCCAAAGACTAGAGCAGTATCTAAATTCAAATATCTGTTAAATCACGACGCCCAAACGATGAAATATTTCTTAGAAGATGAGAGCGATTCCTTGGCAAAGGAAGGGACGCGGGTTCAAATCCCAAAAAGAAAAAGCTTGTGAGAAAAAAATCACACACCCTGCAGTACTTTTTTTTCTCTTTGATCGAGATGCAGATCATCCGTTTCCATAGATATCTTCATGGATTTTGTCAAACATATCCTGTGAATTGTTTAATAGTGAAAAAAGACAACTACGTAAGTTAAGAGCGGAGCCGAACTCGTGTGACTTTTGACTAATAAAAATAAATATTGTGTACACTTTTTTTTACACAACGCCATCCAGCCATAGTAAGCTAATATAAGCTTGTGTTATGGGATCTAGACAACTGATATACATACTTAAATATTTCTAAATACATACATATTATACATAGGAAACACCCATACTCCGAAACAAACATTTGTGGATCACACAAATATTTGATCCGACCCGGGAATCGAACCCGGGACCTCAGTCGCAGCAGTCGAAATAAATATAGATTTCAGAATATTCTCTTGTTTTCATTCAGATTCGTCTCTTTCTGCGTTTCTTCTATGGCTGCTGTCTGCTCACGTAGACATAAAAATACGTAGTATAGTATATTTTAGTTTTTACAACGACTATTTTTTTTAAATAAAACAGCGTTTTCAGCTAGATCCTCATATCCTACTATTTTTTCTACAGGAATTTGGTATCGATTTTTCAGATAATCAAATATTCAGACATGTCAAAACCGACGTCAATTTTATATACTGCAGTGTAAAAAATATATAACTTTTCTCTTAAATACTGCTCGAGAAATTGATTTCTTTCGCTTTGTTACATATTATGCTAGTCTACATATTGTGATTCAATGAACATCTAGTGCAATACAAGAAACTAGAACAGCAGATATTATTGAATCGTTGTATTTGTTTATTATACTATCACAACAATTATTGACGGTCAAGTCGTAAACTAAAGTATGTCTATGAGTTATGAGTTATACAGGGCCATTTGTAAAACACGAGCAAGGGGCCAGGGCCAAACAGCTAATATCATAAACATTTATGTTCTACGATTACATTTTACATTTGACGTTGCAATTGCGATTTTTTTACAAATTCAATTACGAAGCTCGTGAAGATCACAAGGGATGGGGTGGACCTTTGACCATGACCTATGTTAGCCGCATAGATGCGGGTGCGTCCATCGTCTATCGAGGCATGCAGTATGCTTAAACTAGACTCAGGAGTTCTTTGAGGCGAATCCAACAGTGAGTAGGTATAACGCAGCTTGATGGTTCAATGTATTGTATGATAGTTCTTCGCTTCGTAACGAATTGTCAGACGTCATAAAACAAACTTTTAGGGGCTTCCATCCGCATACGCTCAGATTGTGGAATTTGTCTGGGTTTGCCCAAACGTCCACAGTATGGGGTTCTCAAAAGGGGTCTTAGGTTTTTACAAGGTCTCTGGTGTTGCAAACGACCATAGGCTACGGTGACCACTTTACATCAGGTGGGTATGCTTGTCTGTCACCTCAGTGGTGTAAAAAACAAACATTGTTGGTTGTAATTTTAGGTATCTACTCTTGGCAAGTTGCTGGTGTTTTGAAAATTTCCCCGTTAAGAGAACAAACCAAGCTTTTAATTTGTGAAAGTAATAAACAGTCTGTAAAATAAGTAGAACAATAGACTGTTCAAAATGCTCCAAACAATATGAAAATTAAGTGCTAACTCACTGGTAGAAAGAAATGTTTCATATAACCCACGTGGGACCACTTATTGTTTTATAGATGACACAAATAATGTTTTTAAAAACATGGAGTTAAGGTCGAAAGTTGCTTGCACTTGTTTTTTCTAATGTCTATGTAATGGGCATTATAGAATAGCTATGGAAATTGGTTTTCGAATGTCCTTAACATTTATATTCACCTTTGTTCTTTGTTTTTTTTCAGCGACGTAGGCTGATCATAACGATCGATCGTTGAAATCAGGCCGCGGCTTAGGTGTGTAGACAGCCTAATTCTTTATTCTTATGACAAGAATATATTTTATGCACATTGATGTGGTACTAAATTGGTATTACAATCACACATATGCAATTTCTTACAGTCACCTTGTCACCTTTCAAGGTAAAATGTGCATTTATTTGAATCAATGGCCGTTATTTTTGATTGACCGAAAGGTTGCTGGATAGGTACTTTACGTGGAAGTGATTTTGAAAAAACGGACGGAAATGTGTTATATGAAACTTGGGAAAGTGCGCACTGCATTTGTGTCACTGGATTAAGTCTTTTAATTAGAAATTTTCTTCTCCATCTCTATAATCTCTAGTGCGGGTAATTGAAAAGACTCGCAGACCCAGTAGGTCAATGTGTTGACACAATTTTTGCATTCATATCGTTCGGAGGTCTGCATCTGAATGACATTACGATTGAGAGATTTAATTTCCTTACTTGTTGGATTTTTTTTTCTGAACAAATTGTTCGTATCGATATTTTTGACGCTCACTGTACCCAAGTAGTTACAGTCGAAGATACTATCTGTATGCGCATATCTTACGTGACAACTCGTCAAGTCAACAATATGAACAAATTATAACATAATAAATTTACAAGTTAAATTCTTAAATAAATAATCATACTCATTATAAAATAAATATTAATTTAGCCTTATACAAGTGATTATATTTTATAGATAAGGTACTAGATGAACAGTAGATGGCGACGCAATGTCAAGTAAACTGGGTCAAACACGTCCGTAACGTGGCGCATTATTTTAGATTTATGTTTATTCTTTGATCGCCATAGAACACGTGATAAAGTTAGAATAGAATTGGGGTGAGTCAGGCTCAGGAGCGTTGCTTTCCTCCACGAGCGTTCTTAACATTCATTCGAAATACAATTTAACTGCCAACATCGTTCTCATGCTGTGTTAGGCGTGCATAGTCCAAATTGCAATGGCAATCTGACATGTCATGTTAATGTGTACGGTCAGCAATGAGACCATATAGCATAGTATGTATCATTATAAACCAGTATACAATGTTCTTAAATCATTTGATATAAATAAGAAAAAGCATGCAAATTTTCATTCACAAATCTATTCAGTAACTTTATCTACTTATGAGGCCAAATGTACTACTGGCGACAAAGACTATTATAGTTTGACCACGACCGCTGTACCGCTCACTTACAATTTTGTACGCAGTGAGTAATACAGCGGTCGTGGTCAAACTATAGCACAGATCAAGGAATCAATGTCACTCGCGCGCTCTCTACTAGAGATGCCTTACTCTCTATAGGTATTTCATACAACGTGTCAAGCGGAGTCACCCTTTTTTCATACGACTAAAGTATTCACAATTAAGAAGATGACAGAAACTAGCAGATATTAAAATCTGCCAGTTTCGTACACTTACAGTGTTAAACGAATAAAAGAGAGAACACTAGAGAAAATATATGATAGTAACGTTTCAAATTGTCTTTCAAGTTGTGAGAAGTGTAGCATTGACTCGACACTAGCCGTAAGACGACATTCAATATCATTATCAATTCTTTGCACAACTCCATTCCATCCCCTACACTGTCAAACGTCACTGACATACGTTGAATTTAATATCATTATTATTTACAGTGTCAGGTATGTTTATAGTTTGTCAATGGCCATTCTAACTTCAATCAAGTGTTCTGTGGTGAACAGCCTTCACGTCTAAGGCATATTAACATTTTGGCCTAAATATAAAAAGGTATATAATAAAAAAGCTGGATGCGTTATAATCGAGCGACCCTTCTTTTTTATCAGTCAGTCTTTTTTTATAAATTTTTCAAGTACAAAGATATAAAAAAGGGTAGAATGCATCGACTATGGTCTTTTGATTTTACAATATAATATATACAAATAGTCACCTCACTCGATTACCAGTAGGGACACCAACCGATATAGCACTGGCACAAATTTTCATTGTTCGTCGCTTGTTTAATTAACAAGTCCACTTGTTTAGGTACGCTCACCACAGCCTCTACTTGAGGAAAGTCTCTTCCAGTCAATTTATCTCTTATCCTATTCAATATCGACAATGCTCTTTTATTTAGATTAGCCTCTGGTGGTATTTCTAGAGATTCGTAACGTAAATGGTTTCGACTTCGACTCGGTAAAGTGTAAGAGGAATCGATGTCTGATGAGAAGGTGGATTCGGTGAGTGATCGATGGTCGTTGTCTACAAGGCGCCAGTTGAGCAGCGGGTCGTAGACAAAGGCTTCTAGGACGGCCATCACGCTGTCTCGATGTTTATGAAGGACGTGCATTACAGACTCGCACGTGAAACGGTACGTGCCTTCAATGCCCGTTACCTACAAAAGAAAAGATTGTAAACAACACTTTTAAGAACAATCATTGTAGTGTAAAAGGGTCCCCCTCCCACTTATTTTATGTCACGAGTTTGCCTCGTCTGTGGTCAGTAGGGTAGCAGCAACCATATAAAATATTTACTTATATATTTTTAACACATAAATATTTTATTACATACTAGCTGACGCCCGCGGCTTCGCCCGCGTAGAGAAGTATTCCCGATCCCGTTTCCCACAGGAACTTGTTCCCGGAATAAAAAGTAGCCTATGTGTTATTCTGATGTATAAGCTATATTATATTTAAATTTTCATTAAAATCTATTCAGTAGTTTTTACGTGAAAGAGTAACAAACATCCATACAAACTTTCGCATTTATAATATTATTAAGATAATTAGTAATATTACGTAGTGTCGCCGCACACGTAGGTATATGAAATAAACAGTTTCATAAATTTTAATATATAAGTAACTAGCTGTCCCGCCCGGCTTCGCCCGTGACATACTTCGAACCCCGTGGCACACACACATTCACAATAATGTATGAACATTTTCCAAATTCATTGATTACTTCTCCGCTCTCCAGTACTTAGGTACCTACCTACCCGCACGGCCCGGTCGAATTAAATTAATTTCTTTGCGCCTAATTTTGAATTTGCGATAACTCGTAAGATATTCATTTAATTTGCAAGGTGTAAAGGGACAAAATAATCTTCATGAAATGCTGAAGCCAACTAACGTAGTAAAAATGATAAGGATTAATAGCACATTTGTGTAAATAGCCTTCAAATTACTGCTTAATAATTGCTGTTTTTTTTTGAAGTATTAAAATGGATATAGTTTATTATTCTTAAGAGATAGACATATGTCGTCGCGGACTTTTTTGTAGACCTTTATTAGATACACAATTGCACCATACATTATTTTGTTATATCTCAAAGGGTTTAGGCAGCGTTTTTGTTGAAAGCTCCCAGACGGCTTATTTTTTCCGACATCCCCAACAAATATCGTTATAATTTGGTCAATATATATAAAAACTTAACAAATTATACATAAAAACCTTCTATGAGAATTACTAAAACTATTAAAAAAAACCGTATCGTAATCCGTTGCGTAATTTTTAAAGATCTAAGCATACATAGGGACAGACAGCGAAAAGCGACTTTGTTTTATAATATGTAGTGATAATAATATTTAAGAGTCGAAGACACATTAATATCTACCACAATGAATTAATAATCCAAACCGTGATAACGAGACGTTATCGTGATATCAGTTTTTCCACATTTGTCTAAATTGTTCCTAATTTCACCTTCAAACTAAACAATGAGACTTTAAACGTGATAAAATTCGTAATTTGATGACTGATTTTTGAAGTATGGTATAATGAGCACACATTTGGGTAATGTATAATGTGTATACTTCTTCTTTATCTTAAGTGTTTTTCCAGTTTACTCCAAAACCAACCTGGATTGGGAGCCTGGAATCCACTAGTATCTCGCGGCTAGATGCAGCTATCGCTTAGCTTCTAGTTTTCTGCATTCGAGGAGGTCAGGTGACTGCCGCCTGACCTCCCAACCCCGTAAGCTTTATTGGTCAGCAGATTCCTTAATACTCAAACCCCCAGAGTGTACTAAGTATGTCAGGAGTTCTGGGGTTATACTTCCGAGGGCTCAACCGGGACTCCTGGCCATATAAAGATAGAAGAGCTCCGTGTGGTTTAGTCGGTAGGAGTCCGGCATAGCATTCGTGAGGATTATTATGCGCTAAAAAATCAAACTAAATCGACTTAGAGCTGAGAGTTACTTTCTGATAGCAATGCAGCTTCTAAGCCCAATTCACTCTAAAGTCTATAGCATTTCACTGTAATTTTTTTTCATGGGCTTGAAGTCTATAGTTTTGAGAATAAATATACATAGGTAGGCAGAGACGAATTGCACACTCACACTTTGCTAGTGCTTATGTAGATCCCACGGAATACGAGGCAAATCAATAGCCGTCACCTATAGCCGAAAAAATCTATATTCACCCCGCAATCCGAAACAAAAATCCAACAACCAGGACAGATTTTACACATCCAAGAATACAATCTCTGCAGTCTAAGCATTAAACGAAGCCGTTTGTATAATCGCACATGAATAGCAAATATTTTCGAAAATAGAACAAATGAAATACAAAACGCGTAAACCAGACGTGCATGTATTATCGTTTAGTGAATCTGTAGGACAAATAAATAAATAAATAAAAATATCTTTATTTTGCATAGACCATTTTAACGGCGCTTACAAAATGTCATACACTATTTAAAATATTTAACACGACCACCGGTTCGGAACGCGGCCCACCTGAGAAGAACCGGCAGGAAACTTAGGAAGGCTTTTTTTTTGATGGCCTATTTACAATTTAATATTATTTCACTTTGCCAGCAGATCATTTCCAGGCGTCCCTGTCCTGCAAATAGTCTGTAACGGAGTAAAAACCTTTTTCACAAAGCTTGTTTTTAATGTATCTTTTTAAATTTATTTAATGGTAAATTTCTCAGGTCACAGGGAAGCCTGTTGTAAAAGCGTATACAGTTACTTTTTTTTCAGTTATTACAGTTACACGAAAGAAGTATGCACGGATCGCGAAGCCTGGCGATCTGTCGTCTCTGACTACCTCGTCAGGGATACATCGTGAAGATACAACTTCCTTATTAAACTGCATTTGATATCTGTTTAAGAACGATATAAGACATCCGGATCATTTCCACTCGGGGAATCACATAAAATACAATAGACGGTACTGATATTTGAGGCTGTTGAACTTTAGAATCGTATTATGCCTGTAACCTAATCTGATGGTGGATATCGGACAACAGGATTTTGAATCTAAGAATATTTTAACTAACAAATTTCACGCTATATCCCTGACAGGGTAGGGTTTGCTGTACTCTGATTCCGCGGTGCTCATGGCCTCATCAGAAGCCGGTCTTCAGGCATTAGTCACTAATAAACAAAAGGAATATGCAAGTAAAACTAAGGTTCTGGTATTTGAAAGAGATGACGTAAGAACTAAATGTGAGATTTGGGTAAACCAGGAACGTCTAGAGCAAGTGAATGAAATTGTGTATTTAGGGAGTATGTTTGGCGCGGACGGAAGATGTGATTTGGATGTAGAACGGCGAGTAGCTGCCGACAACAAAGTAAACGGTTCTTTGTCTCATTTATTAAAGCGACAAAGCATCCTAAAAAGATGCACGACTAGTGATTCATAACGCAGTGCTAGTACCAACTTTGCTTTTCGGTAGCGAAACCTGGGTATGTCAGAAGATGACGGGATTAAATAGACGACGGGAGTTCGAAGTATGTCACGGGCGAAGCCGTGGCGGTCACCTATTGCCCTTATAAATTGATACTAATTTTAGCCTAAATGCGAGTCGGTGGAAATAACCTAAAAACCTTTAAACACCCAACCAAATATAATATAAAGCTAAAGAAGAGTTTGTTTATTTGTATGTTTGGTTGAACGCGCTAATCTCAATAGCTACTGGTCGGAATTGAATCCTCGAAAATTCGAGCCGTCCACACCATATCCGGGCAGAAAATTCCACAGAGTTTCCCTCACAACGTTATCAAATGCTTTCTCCAGACCCACAAAAGCGCAGAAAACCCTCTGGCTAATAGCCAGAAACTTCTCCGCGATCATGCGGAGAGAAAACACTTGATCCATGCAACCTCTTCCACGTCGTCTTTTCCCTCAGCCTTACCACATTTCATACTTCTTATCGCTTGTTCAATTTCTTTCATACTAATGACTTCAATGACATCGGGATCCGGAGCATCGAAGTGAGCTCCACTTCCCGATGTGGCATCTCTGTCTTTTCTTGCATACATCTTTCCATAATATTCACTCCATCTCTGCAGGACGTCAGTTTGGTCTGTTAGGACGTCATTGTTAACACTAAGCACTTTATTCATACTGCAGATTGCCGAACAACTCCGGGTCTTGCCTACCTCTTTCGAGAAGAGCCTGGCATTATCCCGGAAATTGGACGACAAGCTTTCATCCGCTTTCATTCTGCACCTTTCACGAGCTTCTTCTATCAGCGCCTTCGTGTTAACTTTTTGCAGCTTGTATCTCTCTTTCATATTACAATCATTCCGCGAGGCTAAGTAGTCTAACCGTGCTTTCTTCTTCATTCGAACTGCTTCTTTCACTTCCTCATTCCACCATGCGTCACGCTTATTACTACTGCCTCTTCTCGTTTCTCCACACACTTCTACAGCGGCATTTACCATACTATCCCTAAGGTTCTGCCATACACTTTCCACATTCTCACTACTAACATTGACGTCGCCAAGCTTTTCGGCTACCCTTTCTTTATATTTATCCCTAATGGATGCATCCTCCAGCTTCCAGCTTTTGATGCTATGTGTCGGCTCAGGTTCAGGACACTCGGTGCGATGACGCCAACCCGCGAACAGACCCCTTATCCTAGTTATTACTAGGTAGTGGTCTGATCCTAGTTCAGCGCCTCGATAAATCCTTGTGTCCATTACCTGTTTACGGAGCCGACTATCCATTAGGAATAGATCTATCATGCTTCTCTTTGACTTACATCTCCTCGTATACATATGAATTTGTTTGTGGATTTTCCTTACAAAATGCCAGTATAAGCTTGCCAGCGTCATTCACCCTTTTATCCCCATACTTCCCGAGTACCGACTCAAAACCATCGCGAGCAGTACCCACCCAACCATTCAAGTCTCCACATACTATAAGTTTTTCATTTCCTTCTATCACATTTAGAGCTTCTCTCATACTCTCCCAGAAGTCCTCTTAGCTCACTCGCGTTCGACGAAGATACTGGCGCGTAAGCAGCTAACAGGAAAATCTTCGTCAAACCAAGTTTTAGATGGATCCAGAGGATTCTAGGACTTACCAGTTTGTACTAATACATACCGGAGGCCAATCGCGAGGACAACAAAATTCCAAACCCCCGACTGCCATGCTCGCTCTCTGGTACTCCAGACCATAGCGCGAGCACCCCACCCGGGAGCTCCACGACTTCGCTGCCCTTGCGCTTGGTCTCTGTCAAGCACACTACATCTAACTTTCTCTCATTCATAACATCCATCAACTCATTCATCTTATCTGCCATTCCTCCCCTAACATTCCACGCAGCTACCCTGCACTCCATCCTCCACTTCCCGCCGTGTCGGGCCGCGCGTGTAGCATAGCATAATTCGCCCTGGTGGCACTCGTGTTGGAGTAGAATTGCAGCCGTAGCTGGCAGGGATGGCGACGTGCACGCTTCTACTCTTCATCCCCAAATCTTATCACATTAACTGAAATGCCTGATAACACTCCCTAATATAAACCTAGTCATATCCATAGAATAGGTAATATTATTGAAAAAAAAATGCATTTTTAGAATACCACAAATAGAATAAAAATAGTCGAAAGTTAGAACACCCGTTTTTGTTTATTTATAATGAAAGTACTCTCACCTTTGAGAAAACTGGCAACGTTACGGTTGCCATAACAACGCGTGTTTATGTTGACAAAAGGCGGCAGAATAATCAAACTAGTTACCTACTTTTATTTTTCTAAATGACTACTTGCCACTATAACAGTTCTAATAAAAACACTTCACATTTATACCTAAATAACTTATTTTTTTATGTTCTCAATATGTTCACCATTTACGTCTATGCACCGCAGACATCGACGTTTAATATGGTCTCCGCGGTCTCCTTGGCACCAAGTGCTGGTTATTCCGCAATCTTTGCACAGCTCTTACTTACAAATATTCGGGAGTCAGAAGGACATGTGCGACTGTTGCCGAACTTCTCACGGTATGTCCTTACAGCTATGCGTATGTCCTTAACGCTAAGGCCGCATTTGCCGTAAATGAGGATCATGCCAGTGAACTAAGAGGCGGTATAATTCACTCGCGGCATCGTGTCAAACAGAAAATAAACAAAAATCTCAAATTTCAACTAGGTAACTAATAACTTTTTCGGTACCTAATAATCACACACTTACAGTCCGCGCCACGAGTCATGAAAGTGCGCAGACGACGATAAATAGGTGTCAGTTAAGGTAGGGGTGAGGGGCGGGACGAGTCACCATGGCAACGAGCGACGTGCAGTGATTCCTTGCCTCTCTTCACCCGCGCACGCACTGAGCTCGCCTTGGGTACCAGCGATAACACAAGTGTCACATAATTTCATAAATCGGACAATACTTTTTATAAATTATTTGTTTAGAATGACAATTTTATGTGTTTATATTAAAAATAATTAAAAAGTATTGTAAGTGTACATAGTGTTAGATATATTTGAACTTAGTGTTTTTGTAAACAGTGTTGTAAAGAGGTTATATATAATAGTGTTTTTAGTGTTAATTTGAAAGAAATGATTTTTTTATTAGTATCTTCGATGTCTCCGCCAACGAGTAAAAAATATAAATGTACTCTTAATAGACAAGCCAGAAAAATGGTGTATGACGTTTACTGCTTTATGAAAAATAAATTCAGTGAACTGAATTACGTTCAGTTGATGGCAGAGGTAGCTGAAGCTACAAAAGTTTCTAAATCTACTATATACAGAATAGTAAAGCAAGCTAACCAGTCAGATTTACTAACGGTTTTTAGAACTCCCGGGAAAAAACGAAGTCGGGCATTTCTTATAACAGGTGTAGATAATTTTGACCAAGGGGTGATAAAACGAGCTATTCACAATTTTCACGTAACAAATAATGAGATTCCCACAGTTAAAAAACTTTTATCAAAATTACAAGATGACATAATTAAAAATATAGGTTTTAGTTGGAAAGCCACTGAAAACAACAGAAAAGTCCTTATTGAAAAATCTAAGATAAGATTGTTACGTATAAATTAAATAGAAAAAATAAGAAAGTATAGACAAGAAAATAGACCTATAATATACACGGATGAATCATATGTCCATTCCTCTCACGCTACAGCAAAATCCTGGTCTGATGGGTCAACAAAAGGTTTAAAAAAACCCATTTCAAAGAGTCAACGTGTGGTTATTGTGCACCAAATTCCAATAGCAGGAAGTCAGAAATGCAAGCTTGGCTGACAAGCAAAGGCATACCATTTAGGCCTGAAATGTATAAGCCTCAGTTGTATGAGTTAGTAAAATTAAATAAAGAGATACACAAAAAAAAATGTATTGATAGAATACTAGGAGAACATAACCACGACGTTCTCCGCTTGCTACCGTATCATCCTGATCTCAATCCTATTGAGATGGCTTGGGCCGCAATTAAGGGTTACGTTAGTAGTAAAAACGTAGAGTGGAATATAAAACGCGTAACAGATTTGATAAAAGAAAAGGTAGAGGCAATGGGGGCTAATGATTGGCAGAACCTCTGCAATAAAGTAAAGTCAATTGAAGAAGAATATATCAAAAGCGACCATATAGTCGACCACATGACAGACGAATTAATTATACGGGTGGGACAAGACTCAGATAGCGACGACAGTGATTCTGATCAGGAAGATGTTGCCGAAGAGGATGAGTTGTTCCCAGGCCCAAGTTCTGGAGAGCCATCCGATCCAGCTCAAGCTGCTGGCCCAAGCAAACTGCAGTTTCCACCAATGGAAGGTGTAATGCCGTTGAGTGACGGTGACACTGATAACTTTTTATTTCAAGTGTATGTGTAGTTATGTACCAAATAAACATAACAACATTTTTTTATTGTTATAATCATTTCTATCCTTTATACAGCGAATTTATATTGAATATCATTTACTACACGCGCACGATAAGTTGAGACCTGCGAGAAATGTTTCCCGATTATTATAATAATTAGTCTACAAATTTTATAGAACATTTAATAACATTTAATAATATAAGATTAATTATTATAATATAGAATAATACAAATAAGTATACATTTTTTTGCATCTGTACCAACTTATTACTGTGAGGTCACAGAGGTCAAGCCTCAACTTATCGTATTTATAGTACACACTTTTCTCTTCGAATATACATGCGCAGTCGACGCCATTTTCTTTCATGACTCGTGGCGCGTACTGTAACTGTCACAACAACCCGCGGGCGGCGCGGCGGCATAGGTACTAAATACAGTCACTACATGACTTCCATCTGCTCACGTGGTCTTCATATGTAAGTCTCGGCCTACCCTGACCTCTTCTACCCTCTGCTTTCGCACAATATATATTCTTCGTCAATCGTTCCTCACTCATTCGTTGGACGTGTCCAAACCAACGGAGCACGTCCTTTTCCAGCTTAACGCTGACACTTTCATTCAAACCTGCCATATTGCGTATCACTTCGTTACGTATTCGGTCGGCCAAGGTAACGCCGCACAATTTTCGAAGTGATCGCATCTCCACAGCATTCAATTTACTTTCATGCATCTGCTGACATACCCAGGTTTCGCTACCGTAAAGCAAAGTTGGCACTAGCACTGCGTTATGAATCGCCAGTCGTGCTTCTTTTACGATGCTTTGTCGCTTTACTAATTGGGACAAAGCACCGTTAACTCTGTTTCCGGCAGCTACTCGCCGTTCTACATCCGAATCACATCTTCTATCCGCGCTAAACATACTCCCTAAATGCACAATTTCATTCACTTGCTCTAGACGTTCCTGGTTTACCCTAATCTCGCATTTAGTTCTTACGTCATCTCTTTCAAATACTAGAACCTTAAGTCTTACTTGCATTCAAGCGAAGACCCTTACTTTCACACTCCTCTTTCATATTAGTGACTAATGCCTGAAGGTCGGCTTCTGATGAGGCCATGAGCACCGCATCATCAGCGTACAGCAGACAGTTTACTGAAAAGTCACCCAAATTCACACCCATATCACAATCTTTCAACTTCTGCAGGCAACTGTCCAGATACACTATGAACAGCCAGGCGGACATGACACAACCCTGTTTGACGCCTGTACAGACATCAAAAAGAGGTGACACATCCCCCCCCCCCTACTCGCACGCAAGCCTTACAGTCCTTATAAAGCGACTGTATTGCCCGCAGCAGCGAGCCGTCCACACCATATCCGGGCAGCAAATCCCACAGAGTTTCCCTCACAACGTTATCAAATGCTTTCTCCAGATCCACAAAAGCGCAGAAAACCCTCTGGCTAATAATAGCCAGAAACTTCTCCGCGATCATGCGGAGAGAAAACACTTGATCCATGCAACCTCTTCCACGTCGGAATCCGCATTGAGCCTCCCATAAATACCTTTCAGACTTTTCTTGCATTCTTGCCGTTATAATCTTTGCATACACCTTACTAGCTAAGCTGACCAAGCTGATCGCCCTGTAGCTGGAGCAGTTTAGGCGCGAGCCTTTCCCTTTGTAGATAGGTACTACAACTGCTATTCGCCAGTCATCTGGGACCTCACCCGTCCGCCAGCACAAGTTGCATAACGGACATAGAGCGTCCCAGACGCGCGACCCACCGTACTTGATCATCTCAGCAGTAACTCTGTCTTTTCCCTCAGCCTTACCACATTTCATACTTCTTATCGCTTTATAATGACTTCACTGACATTCGGATCCGGAGCATCGAAGTGAGCTCCACTTCCCGATGTGGCATCTCTGTCTTTTCTTGCATACATCTTTCCATAATATTCACTCCATCTCTGCAGGACGTCAGATTGGTCTGTTAAGACGTCATTGTTAACACTAAGCACTTTATTCATACTGCAGATTGCCGAACAACTCCGGGTCTTGCCTACCTCTTTCCAGAAGAGCATGGCATTATCCCGGAAATTGGACGACAACCTTTCATCCGCTTTCATTCTGCACCTTTCACGAGCTTCTTCTATCAGTGCCTTCGTGTTAACTTTTTGCAGCTTGTATCTCTCTTTCATATTAAAATCAGTCCGCGAGGTTAAGTAGTCTAACCATGCTTTCTTCTTCATTCGAACTGCTTCTTTCACTTCCTCATTCCACCATGCGTCACGCTTATTACTACTGCCTCTTCTCGTTTCTCCACACACTTCTACAGCGGCATTTACCATACTATCCCTAAGGTTCTGCCATACACTTTCCACATTCTCACTACTAACATTGACGTTGCCAAGCTTTTCGGCTACCCTTTTTTTATATTTATCCTTAATGGATGCATCCTGCAGCTTCCAGCTTTTGATGCTATGAGTCGGCTCAGGTTCAGGACACTCGGTGCGATGACGCCAACCCGCGAACAGACCCCTTATCCTAGTTATTACTAGGAAGTGGTCTGATCCTAGTTCAGCGCCTCGATAAACCCTTGTGTCCATCACCTGTTTACGGAGCCGACTATCCATTAGGAATAGATCTATTATGCTTCTCTTTGACTTACATCTCCTCGTATACATATGAATTTGTTTGTGGTTAAACATTGTGTTCGCCACAAACAAATCCTTTTCCTTACAAAATGCCAGTATAAGCTTGCCAGCGTCATTCACCCTTTTATCCCCATACTTCCCGAGTACCGACTCAAAACCATCGCGAGCGGTACCCACCTAACCATTCAAGTCTCCACATACTATAAGTTTTTCATTTCCTTTTATCACATTTAGAGCTTCTCTCATACTCTCCCAGAAGTCCTCTAGCTCACTCGCGTTCGACGAAGATACTGGCGCGTAAGCAGCGACCAGTAAAATCTTCGTCAAACCAAGTTTTAGACGGATCCAGAGGATTCTAGGACCTACCAGTTTGTACTCATACATACCGGAGGCCAATCGCGAGGACAGCAAAATTCCAACCCCCCGACTGCCATGCTCGCTCTCTGGTACTCCAGACCATAGCGCGAGCACCCCACCCGGGAGCTCCACGACTTCGCTGCCCTTGCGCTTGGTCTCTGTCAAACACACTACATCTAACTTTCTCTCATTCATAACATCCATCAACTCATTCATCTTATCTGCCATTCCTCCCCTAACATTCCACGCAGCTACCCTGCACGCCATCCTCCACTTCCCGCCGTGTCGGGCCGCGCGTGTAGGGTGGCGGTCCCCTACGCCGCTCTGGCACACACTTTTCGTACCAGCGGGGACGAGATGGTGCGCGTCGCCTCGGGGGCACGCCTTAGCATAATTCGTCCTAGTGGCACTCGTGTTGGAGTAGAATTGCAGCCGTAGCTGGCAGGGATGGCGTCGTGCACGCTTCTACTCTTCATCCCCAAAAAATAATAAAGTTTAATAAATCAATGACATATGACATATTGTGCTCATAATAACAATTTGCCAATTAATAATACAATAAAATATAATACAGAAAAATAAATAGGAATCCTAGAAATACAAACATAAAATTTACCATTCATAAATTAAATCAAAATTAAAGTATATAATTTAATGTTAAGAATGAATATTATTAACAATATTAATTAACTGAGACAATAATTTAATTCATAATAAAATAAATTAGTCACTAAGAATTTTCTAGCTCAAATCAAAACTTTAAAAAATTTCAAATTTTTTTTTAAGTATAAAGTTATTCAATTTTTATTAATTGTATTTTAGTGCCTATTTTTCATTTTCCAGAACCCTTCCTCGGGTGAAGGCCTCCTCCAAAGATTTCCATTTTTCCCTATTCTGTGCTTCCTGTATCCAAGCAGGGCCAGCCGTTCTTGTGATCTCATCATGCCATCTAGAAAGCGGTCTTCCTTTGCGGCGTGTACCCAGAGGGCCGCTCCATGTTGTAACCCTTTTGGTCCATCTATCATCCTGCATCCGTGCTACATGATGGATACATGACCATTTTAGTCTTAATGAATATTTTACAGCATCAGTCGCTTTTGTTAGGTGTCTTATTCTTGTGTGTCTTATTTAATGTATTTTCCTTATGTTTAACATACTGCGTTCCATACCACGTTGACATATGGATATTTTGTTTCTTATTTCTGTAGTATATTTCCATGTTTGGGATGCATATGTTAGACACGGTAGTAGGCCTGACGTCATCATTTTTTTTTTGTTTGAGGTGTACTGGCATATTGCTTTTAAATATTTCCTTTAGACTCCAGTATTTATTCCAAGTGAGTTGTGTACGTCGTTCAACTTCGTGATAATTTCTATTATTGTCAAAACTGATCTGTTTACCTAAGTATATATATTTCTCTGAATAATTAAGTACCTTTTCATCAACTAAAATTGTTCTTTTCTGTACGCTGTTTGTCATCAACATTGTCTTAGTTAAATTCATCTCTAAGCCTTGTTTGCTATAATTGTTAAGTGATTGTAACATTCTCTGGAGCTGAGTACTCGATTCTGATAAATGGACCACGTCGTCTGCAAAACGAAGATGGCTTAAGTATTTCCCATCAATATACAAGCCACAATTTTTCCAATCCAGTTTTCTCATAATAGATTCCAGGATAGCAATGAATAATGTAGGCGACATGGGATCTCCCTGTCTCACACCCCTCTTGATTGGAAAGCGTGGGCCGATCTTTTCCAACCTAACTCTACCAGAGCTATTTTTATATATGCTTCTGATCACCTGTATATATTCGTTGTTTACACCTTGCTCTTCTAGCGTGTCCCAGATGCTTGAGTGAGATACGGTATCAAAAGCTTTTTTGTAATCAATAAAAGCAATGTGTAAAGTTCTTCGTTGTTCTTGAAACTTTTCAATTAGTAGCTCCAGAGTATGGATATGGTCGATGGTAGAGAAACCTTTTCTAAACCCTGCTTGCTCCACGGGTTGTGCAGATGCCAGGATGCTACTGATTCTCTGGTTAATAAGAGAAGAGAAGATTTTATACATACAAGGTAGTAAACTAATTGGTCTGTAGTTGGCGATGTCATGTGGGGCCCCATTTTTGTAGATTAGTATTAGGTTGGCCTCAGACCATTGTGAAGGTATAAAAGCCGATTCAAGAATGCTGTTAAAAAGGTAAGTTAGTGGAGTAGCCAGTAAAGAGCATGCTGTTTTTATAGCCTCGTTTGTGATTTGTTCTGGGCCTGGACTTTTTTCTATCTTTAGCTTATTTATTGTTTCAGTCACCTCCCTGAAATCGAATGGACTTATTCTATTCTCGTTTGTAGTTATACTCACCGAGTTTAGGTTATTTTGATGGCACTGGTGGTTCTGCTCACTGTAGAGTGTTTTATAAAATTCTGTAGCTACATTTATAATATTTTTGCGGTTATTTAGTGTTTTTTCTCCCTTCTTCAGACTTTCTATCCAAGTTGTGTTTGTTCTTAATTCTTTAAAAGCTCTTTTGGTACTTCCAGTTAACTGTATATGTCTTTCTATGGTGTATGTTAGGCTCTATGTTTTGCATAATCATTTTTTAAGCGTTTGCTTATCAGTTTGTATAGCGCTGAAATTTCATTTTTGATTGAAAAAGTATCGACATATCGAAACAAAATGTTTAATTTCGAGACTCTTAGCAGAATATTTAAACAAATTAAAAGTAATTGTATTGTGTCTGACTGGTATGTTTTATTTGTGTTACGTGTATGTGGCGACCATTGTTCATTTTATTTCACCCAATGTGGGATCTTTTTGCATAAGATAGATAATCCTATACTCATTATTTAATAATATAATTATAATATTCTTTAAAAACTATAAATTTTAGAGATTACAATGACAGTCTTATCGCTAAGAGTGTTCGCTTTCTGAAAACACAACCTTAGTATCGAAAGAGAAGGTCAAGAAAGTAATTAAAAATTACGGTCTTGAACAAAAACACTTGTACTGTTCCATTTCTTTATTACTTAAACCTGACCGGTTTCGCCTTACGGCCTTTTCAAAGGTTAGCACATATTATTTGTATTTCGGATGTCATTGAGTACAATATGGTAACTTATCATACAGGAACAGTACAAGTGTTTTAGTTCAAGATGTGTAGCAAGTTCCACAAAGTGCCATCAATCACCAGTGTAAACAGTCTGTAAAAATTACGAATTTATAATACGTATATAGTAGTTAATTTTACTTGCCGTGATGATTAAACTGTAGAAATGGCGGATTTATCTGTAACCCGTACTAATTATTAATACATTATTATTTTAAAACCATAATCTCTTGCTACGAGGGCTGCTCAAAAAGTATCGGGAATGGAACATTTTCACTGTTCCTGTCATATTAAAATCTTTTTAATTGAAAACTCCTTGGTTTTACAAATCGAATACCATTTATTTATTTAAAAAAAAGATTCTCGGTCTTGTCACAAGGTTTTTTCAAACTTGTTTAGTCGTTGAGAAAATGGAATTGACTCGAGAAAATTCAAGAGCAATGATTTATTATGACTTTCGAAGTGGTTTAACACAAAAACAGTGTGTTGGCCGGATGATTTCTGCATTTGGTGATGAAGCCCCATCCAAAACCACAATTTATCGCTGGTTTGCTGACTTTCAACGTGGACGTGTCAAGCTCAGTGATGATCCCCGTCAAGGTCATCCAAAAACTGCAGTCACCCAAGAAAACGTTGATGCTGTGCGTAAGCTGATTGAGGAAGATCGACATGTGACATACCGCGAAATTCAGGCAACTTTAGACATTGGCATGAGTCAAATACAAATAATCTTGCATGAACAATTAGGTGTAAAAAGTTGTTTTCCCGATGGATACCGCATTCGCTCTGTGAAGAGAAAAAAGCGGCTCGAGTTAATTGGTGCGTCAGAACTCTCGAAAGATTATACGCAGGATCCTCAAATGATGTATACAACATCGTATCAGGTGACGAATCCTGGATATACGCGTACGAACCCGAAACAAAAAACCAGTCACGAGTTTGGGTGTTCGAAAATGAGTTAAAGCCAACCAAAATTGTTCGTTCACGGAGTGTTGCAAAAAAAATGGTGGCCACGTTTGTCTCCAAAACCGGCCATGTTGCGACTATTCCTCTTGAGGGACAAAGAAAGGCTAATGCAGAATGGTATGCTAGCATTTGTTTACCACAGGTCGTTTCTGAACTCCATAAAGAGAACTGCAGCCGCCGCATCATCCTCCATCACGACAATGCGAGTTCTCACACCGCGCACAGAACAAAAGAGTTTTTAGAGCAAGAAAACATAGAATAATTAGACCATCCGCCGTACAGCCCCGACCTAAGCCCTAATGATTTCTATACTTTCCCTAAAATAAAGAATAAATTGCGTGGTCAGTTTTTTCATCACCTGAAGAAGCTGTGGTTCCATCGTATGGAAAAATGTGTCAAATTTCGCGGAGAATACTTCGAAAAGCAAAAAATACATTTTTAAATAGTAATGTTGTGTCACTTCCTTGATTCCCGAAATTTTCAGTGCCGCCCTCGTATGTGAGTTTTGTATCGATATTTTATGCTTGTGGTAGAGATTTTATTAGACGGTGATTTTTTAATAAATATCCAAATACCTAGTCAGGTCATAAATTCTGTCACATGTTTAATATAAAATAATTGAAACAAGTTTATTCATTATGTAACCATTTATATACCAAAATGAACTTAACAAAACATAGATTCTTATGACAATAAAGTTTGTTCAAAATGACCTCCGTGATTTTGAATACAGGCCTTCAATCTGCGCGGCCAGTCGTCTATCGCAGCACGAACGAAGTCCATGTCAATATCGGCGGCTGCCTTAATCAAGGATGTCTTGAGTGACTCCAAATTGGGATGAGGCTTTGAGCACGCCTTTTCCTCCAAGTGTTGCCATATCTTGTAATCTAACGGACTCAAATCTGGACTGGAGGAGGGCCAGTCTTCGTGCCGGATGAAATAGATTTCACGCGCCGCCAGCCAGTCTTGAGTGCTCTTCGCTCTATGAGCTGGCGCCGAATCTTGTTGGAATACCCAGTGCCTGTTATTGAACATGGTATGAGAAACAGGTTCCACAAGGTTCGTCAGGACTGTATTTTGATACACAACTGCATTAGTTTTTACACCTTTCTCACAAAAATGTACCTCTGTTAAGCCCCAATAAGAAACTCCCAAGCATACCATGAGCGAGGGTGGAAAATGACCTCGTTGGACACGCGGAATACGGTTGCTCGCTTCTTCACTACTGTGTGCGTACACCTTATCATTTTGTTTGTTGTAGCTCTCTTCTACGGTAAATTTTTTTACATCCAAAAAAAGAATATCCCGATTTTTTTTTCCGCGTACCGCGCTTTGTTGCGCTTCAGCAAAGCGCGGTACGCGGAAAATCAGCGGCATCTCTTCAGTCTCAGGTCCATTAGACTAGCATTTAAACGATGTCCTGTTTTTCTTCGATATGACCGAAGCCCTAAGTCTTCATTTAACACCCTTTTCACCGTGGTTCTGCTTAACCCCATCTGAAGGGCCAACAGTTTCTGCTTACGTTTGGGATTTCACACAAATTGCCTTCACAGCTTTTATCACTGCTGGAGTCCTAACAGACCGAGGGCGACCACTTCTTGACCTGTCATCTACACTAGAGACTTCATTGTATCGTTTGATGGTACGATAAACGAATCTTTTGGTAATATTCAAATTTTTCAGTATGTCAAAAATTTGAATAGGCACGTAACCGCAACGATGCAACGCAATAACTGCAACACGGTCTTCTTTAAGCGTCCACTCCATATTTAAAAATTAGTAAAATTCTAAAAAGTATACACATTTATTTTTATGAACAATTCGAAATTCGAATTTAATAAACTTTTTTGTGGCCAGCATTCTAAAAGAAAAGTTTTTACTGTGTGACAATACTTATGACCTGACTAGGTATCAATATTTGTTTCACTGCTGAACTCCTTAGCTATGCGGCTAGGTCAGATAGAGAGAGAAAAAATATTTTTTCCTTTTTGCACTCTCTAACTAACGACTGAGAATTGTCAACTTTATTTCATTGAAATGTGGTTGAATTTTATTTAAAAATATCTTAGTAAGAGCGGCAACGTGTCAGGTCGATGTCCTAGGTAACCTAGGCAATACCTACTAAGGTTATTTTCTAAAAAACACATGGTGATGAAATAAAGTAAACAAACATAAGCGAATCCTGTCTAAACTGATTAGTTTTTTTGGTTTATGTTGGGGTATTTTCACAGAAGACAACATGTACTGTAGGTGGTTCAAATTAATGTGATATCCTCGGCGCCACTCGGTATAACATTACGCTACTACCCAGGAAAGCGGAGCAGTAATCATAAATGTCAACAAATTGGGCAATATTTCATATATTATTCTAAAAGCGCAAACATCAACACTCTGAAAAAAAATTGTAGATCACATAATTATTTGTTTCGACTCAGGACTTAAAATCAAAATATCATTTATTCCTTTAAAACATAATATTTGCTTTTCTTTTCTCAACCGTGCAGTTGGTTGTGGTAACTACAGAGAACCAATGTCAAAAAAACTCGGAATTCTTTTTATATTAGTTATTATTCTTACTTTTTTTTCTTTCGTGCTAATTTACCGTAAGCATTTTTATCATAAATTTACAATTTTAATCTGTGAATTTACAAGATAAGTATAGAATCGTATGTATTATCCCACGACAAATTTCGTAGGGATTAAATCCGAGACCTTCAGCAGTCGCATACGGTACCAATATGCCATCGACTCCATCGAGGCAGTTAGTATATAATCGGTGCGTACTGTGCCATGGCCCAATTATTTCAAACAATGGTATTGCGACGATCAGTGATCACTTAGCGAGATCAAATAGTAAAACAATATAACAATTATCAAAACGTATTATCAAACTTGCTAGCCGCTGTCACTTTAGAACATGAGTGTATTCAGGTCAAATATTTATAACTAACTAACTACATAAGTGTATTAAGGTCAAAAAATTATTATTAACGAACTTTCTTCACGCTTTATCCCCGATGGGGTAGTCAGAGAAGTGGGATCGCCAGGCTTCATGACCCGTCATACTTCTTTCGTTCCTTTAGATTCATTAATTTTATTTATTTATTTATCTATCACGCCTTATCCCCGAAGGGGGAGAATATTTATTTTATTTTCATTTGCGGTTTCGCGCGTACGAGTAGATAAGCAGTACTTAAGTTCAACACTTTCTTACATATTTCTTAAAACAAAACAATGTCGGAAGTAAAAAAGAAGAGACGGCAATACTCTGTGGAATATATTAAATTCGGATTCATTGAAAATCCCACAAACCCATCGTCGCCTCAGTACCTTCTATGTCTAAAAACATTTTCGAATGAAGCAATGAAGCCTTCAAAACTGCAAGATCATTTGAATAAAATGTATCTAGATAAGAAAGACAAGAATGTAGCATATTTTCAAGACCTAGAGATGAAGCATAATACTCAGCCAAGTGTAGCAAAACTATTTTCAGCAGCTGCTAAGCAAAATGACGACGGACTTCGAGCTTCGTACAATATCTCTTTGTTAATTGCTCAAAAAGGCAAACCACACAACATCGGAGATGAGTTAATTTTGCCAGCAATAAAGGAAGTAATAACTACTGTGCTTCATAAACCGGCCGCAGATATTATCCGAAAAATTCCTTTGAGAAATTATTCTGTGCAAAGACGAATTGATGAAATGGCTGAAAACATTGAAGGATCATTGTGCAATCATCTGAAGACTAGTCAATTCTCAATTCAGCTCGATGAGTCCACTTTACCTACTAATGAAGCATTGTTGCTGTTTTACGTGAGGTTTATTAAACATGAGAAAATATTATAATTATTTTGTTTTTAAATGTTATTTTTGATATATTCCGCTTTTTTAGAATGTCGTACGATGTCGACACGTGTTTTGCCTACACACGAGGCATTATCAAGACTGTTTGGCAGCTTCGTTCAGCAAAGCACACCCGTCCCGTTTTAAAATTTCTAACTGCTCTAATACGGACATTTTTAGACCCTTTTCACATAAATGTAAAATTTCAAAACTGTTGTTATCATTCAAAATATGCCCGGTGTCCAGCAAATGCTTCGCGAAATGTGATTTATCTGTGTGACCGTTTCGGAATGCTCCTAAGTGTTCCTTCCCATCTGGTATCAAATGAACGACCTGTTTGGCCTATATAAACATTGCTACAACCATCACATTTCAACTTATAAATACCGGTTTTATTGCTATTACTAATACTATCTTTACCATTACATAATGTTTTTAAGGTATTTTGAGGTCTATAGGCCGAGAAAACATTATTTTCCTTAAGTACCCTCGCCACACGATGTGTGATACGCCCAAAGTATGGGAGACTAGAAGTATACTTTTTAGTTTCTTTAGTTGATGGGTACAAAAGGAGTTTAACCATATTATTTTGCTTTTTTAATAAAAGTGAGTGTATTAATTTTGAGCTATAGCCGTTAGATTGTGCAATGCAGCAAATAATATTCAATTCCTTGTCAAATGCCTCTCCGCTTAATGGAACATTTAATAGCCTATGAATCATACTATGGAAAGCCGCCATTTTGTGAAGCCATGGGTGGCAAGAATTAAAAGGAATTGTAGTATCTGTATAAGTTGGTTTACGGAATATTTCAAAACTATGCTTTGTGCCATTTTTTGAAATTGATAGGTCTAGGAAGTTCAATAAATTATTTTGTTCTATCCCTAATTTAAATTTAATTTTAGGGTAATTGCCATTTAAGTTACTGAGAAATATACTTAGTTGTCTATGGGTACCCGTCCAATTCATTATTATATCATCTACATATCTATAATAATATGAAATATGACTGTTATTGATTATATTTTTATTTTCAAAATAGTCCATAAATATGTCTGCCATTAGGGGGCTTTAAGGCGAACCCATTGCTAGACCTTCTTTTTGTACATAATATTCATAGTTAAATTGAAAGTAATTTTGCTGCATACAAAGCTCCGTCAAGCGTAAAATATCATTAATTTGTTCTGGATGTAATATTTTAATTTGCAACATATTTTTTATGATTTTTAAGCATTCCTTATAAGAAACGTTTGTAAACAAACTATCTACGTCCAACGATACCAATATTGAATTACGCGACAACTCGACGTCTTTTATTTTTTTAATCAAATCATAAGTGTTACGTAAACAATATTTTGGATTGAAACCGGTCTTTTCCTTAATAAGTGAATTGAGGTACTTGGCTAATTTATAAGTGGGTGCGTTTATATACGAGACTACAGGTCGGACAGGTACATTGTCTTTATGAATTTCTGGTAACCCGTAAAGTAGTGGACATTGTGGATTCATAGGTATTAAGGTCCGAAGTAACGGTGAATCTTCTGGAAAAAGGTATATTGCTACTTTTACACAGAGTTTTAGCTCTGCGTGATACTTCAAAGTTGGATCGGAACCCAGGCGCTGAACTCATCTATCAGAATAATGTCATTCACTTTGCTGGTGTATTCAGCTCTGGGCATAATCACTATAGTGTTACCCTTATCAGCTTTATTAATGACTAAATTATTGGTGACAAGTTTTTGGTGTATTGATTTATAGTTTGTTATTTCCGAGCTATGAAAACCTGTGGACTTATATGATTTTATCTGGTGAGCCGCCAGACTTTTAACTATATTGTCCTTTTTATTCCTAACGATTGCTACCTGGGTATCCACTGCCACTCTTTGGACCTTGTAGCAACCGGTTTAGGTATACTATATTTTAAACCCTTTTCCAGGAGTGACATTTCGTTAGTAGAAAACTGAATATTTGAAAGATTTTTAACTCTAGGGTAAAAGGAGTGACTGCAAGGTTGTACCTCCTCATTATTTTGAAATCGCGAAGCACTATTTCTCAATGTTTGTAATTTATTACGTTGGTTTAGAAATTTTTTATGAGCTACTTGGGACGCCAGGTCGCGAGCTTTTTGATCTAACAAGTCAAATTCAACGTTATGTAATTTAAATGACAACTCAGAATATAATATTTTTAAATGGAGTTTTTAATTATCTTTAATTTGAAACCAACGCCTTGTCTCCTCGCTCAACCAAATTATTTGCGCCTTTTTTATAGCAACATTAGCAGCCCTAGAATATGTATTTGTACGTATACTGATTTAACGGCGTTAATAGTTCACTTGCCCAAGTTGTAGATTGGTTTACGACCAATAATTTGCTACTAAACGCTAAGAAGACAAAATGTATCAGATTTAGCATGCCTAATGTCAGGAATTGCGGTACAAATATAACATTGAACGGTGATACCCTTAATATTGTAGAATCAACTGTATTTTTGGGATCACTTTAGATAGCAAACTGCAGTGGAACGCCCAAATAACGTGTCTTGCTCTTATGATTTGATTAAAAAAATAAAAGACATCGAGTTGCCGCGTAATTCAATATTGGTATCGTTGGACGTAGATAGTTTGTTTACATACGTTCCTTATAAGGAATGCTTAAAAATCATAAAAAATATGTTGCAAATTCAAAGATTACATCCAGAACAAATTAATGATATTTTACGCTTGACTGAGCTTTGTATGAAGCAAAATAACTTTCAATTTAACTATGAATATTATGTACAAAAAGAAGGTCTAGCAATGGGTTCGCCTTTAAGCCCCCTAATGGCAGACATATTTATGGACTATTTTGAAAATAAAAATATAATCAATAACAGTCATATTTCATATTATTATAGATATGTAGATGATATAATAATGAATTGGACGGGTACCCATAGACAACTAAGTATATTTCTCAGTAACTTAAATGGCAATTACCCTAAAATTTAATTTAAATTAGAGATAGAACAAAATAATTTATTGAACTTCCTAGACCTATCAATTTCAAAAAATGGCACAAAGCATAGTTTTGAAATATTCCGTAAACCAACTTATACAGATACTACAATTCCTTTTAATTCTTGCCACCCATGGCTTCACAAAATGGCGGCTTTCCATAATATGATTCATAGGCTATTAAATGTTCCATTAAGCGGAGAGGCATTTGACAAGGAATTGAATATTATTTGCTGCATTGCACAATCAAACGGCTATAGCTCAAAATTAATACACTCACTTTTATTAAAAAAGCAAAATAATATGGTTAAACTCCTTTTGTACCCATCAACTAAAGAAACTAAAAAGTATACTTCTAGTCTCACATACTTTGGGCGTATCAAACATCGTGTGGCGAGGGTACTTAAGGAAAATAATGTTTTCTCGGCCTATAGACCTCAAAATACCTTAAAAACATTATGTAATGGTAAAGATAGTATTAGTAATAGCAAAAAAACCGGTATTTATAAGTTGAAATGTGATGGTTGTAGCAATGTTTATATAGGCCAAACAGGTCGTTCATTTGATACCAGATGGGAAGGAACACTTAGGAGCATTCCGAAACGGTCACACATATAAATCACATTTCGCGAAGCATTTGCTGGACACCGGGCATATTTTGAATGATAACAACAGTTTTGAAATTTTACATTTATGTGAAAAGGGTCTAAAAATGTCCGTATTAGAGCAGTTAGAAATTTTAAAACGGGACGGGTGTGCTTTGCTGAACGAACAGACAGACTTCCACATTTCGGTTTTGCTTAGTTTATTCAAAAATAGACAAAACAACTAGAAGTCTACATCGCGCTATCGTTTGGTTGCGTTCGAACTACAAAAGGTAGAGGTGAACGCATAAGTACTTTTGCTGCCAAACAGTCTTGATAATGCCTCGTGTGTAGGCAAAACACGTGTCGACATCGTACGACATTCTACAAAAGCGGAATATTGCAAAAATAACATTTAAAAACAAAATAATTATAGTATTTTAAAATGGATTTCCGCCATGTAACGCCTGATTCAATTAGTTATGAGAAAATATGTGAAGAACTATTGTTTGCTAAAAATTTAGAGACCGATACAAAAGGCGATGTGAAGAAGGTAATGAGAAAGAGATTCCCTTGAAAAATATTATATCAGTTGCTACGGATGGCGCTCCGACTATGACAGGGCGCCTTAAAGGCTTCATAGCGTACTTAAAAAATAAAATTCCAGATGTACTTGCTGTACATTGCGTTATTCATAGACAACATTTGGTTGCTAGAAACTTAAGTGAACGACTTTTTCAATCACTGCAATATGTCATCAAAGCAGTCAATAAAATCCGTACCAGCTCTTTAAATGATAGATTATTTCATCAGCTTTGTGTTCCTAATGACGAAGATTCCAACCGTTTGTTGCTTCATACTGAGGTTCGTTGGCTATCAAGAGGCAATTGTCTGACTCGATTTTACAACCTGTTTGACTCTGTGATAGAGTTCTTGGAAACTAAAGATACAGAATTGCGCAACAAGCTCATTACATCAAAAAATGATATAGCTTACATGACAGACCTGTATAAATTGTTCAACGACATGAATCTCCAACTGCAAGGCGATGAACTAAATTTAATTAAAACAAAAAATGTCGTTGCTGCTTTCGCAGTCAAACTGCTTCTACACAAAAAGAATATGGGCAGACGTGAGTTTCACAATTTTCCGAATTTATCAGTATCCTGCAGTAACGACGAATTGTTTGCCTTCTGCCAACATTTGAAAACCTCCACATTGACTTCACCGAACGACAACAGGACATTTTGAACTTGGAAATACCAGGCTGGGTGTTACATCCGTTTTCAAATGTCAACACAGCAATCTCACCTCAGCTGGAAGAAGAACTTATAGAATTGACAACAAAAGACGAAATAAAAATCAAGTTCAAAAATGGCTATCAAGAACTTTGGCTACAAAAACCGATCCCGCAATTGTACCCTGGATTGTGGTCAATCGTTCAACGATTCTTGATAGCATTAACATCGTCATATTTGTTCGAACGTGGATTTAGTGCTGTGGCAACGCTGCTTACTAAAAAGAGAAATCGTTTGCATGTTATCGAACGTGGCGACTTGCGGCTGTTCTTGAGTAAATTGGAACCTGATATCAACAAACTTATAAAACAGCATCAGATTCATCCTTCACATTAGTTTTTATATAAGAATCGATTATGTTTGATTTATTTTGAATAAAAGATACTCTGTCTGAATACTGTTAGTAATTAACAATAATAATAACGAAACATTATAAATATAATGTACATTTGTTCAACATAAGTGATCTGAAAAGTCAGGTTAACTAATATAATTATATGTAATTTGAGTTTGTTATTGTGTGAGCACCGTCCACATAGCTTTTAATAAATTTTGAAATTGACATGATGGTTGCTGTGCAGTTTGAGTATGTCATGCTCGCCTAAGTGTCCTGGCAGTGGTGGTGCATGTATCGGGTCGCCTTATTCCCTATAATACGGTTGAGTAGGGCGATGGCTGATATATGCGTCATACCCGTGAACGGGTGCCGTCTGTTGGGACTGGTCAGCTCATAGCTGTTATAGCAATTATTACAAAAAAAAACTATTTATATTTAAGGCAAATTAAGTTTAGTCGACTGTTCTCACGTAACTCCAAAGGAGCAATGTAAGTTTACTATTGTAAACCATACCTGCATTTTAAAATGGCAGCCATTTAGTTTCTTGCCGGAGTCTTCCTCATAAGGGTGGGCTCTACCTTTAAAACTGGCAACTAGAAACGCTCTCATTTTGATTTGATTTGGTTTCTTTTGTAAAGACTCATTACTATGTGATTTGTTCAAATATCATGTAAATAAAACTAATGTGTGTAATGAAATGCTCGTGGCCCCGCGGTCTCAGTGTTCTGTAAACGATCACTGAGTTACGCATCTTTCACTATGGCTGGTCCTCAGATGGGTGACCACTTTGTGGCATTTACATTTGCGAGCGTTTCCGTGCTTCGGAAGGCACGTTAAGCCGTTGGTCCCGGTTGCCAGTAAAATGGCAGTCGTTAAGCCTGGTTGAATGCCTTATGGGCGGCATGAAAAATTTAACAGCAGGTAGCCACAACCTGCGTCTGTCTATTTCAACACGGCAATGGGCTCACCACCTATTACGTGGGACAGGAATCCACACGGTGAAAAGTGGGCATATAATATGCCTCTGCCACCCCTCCGGGGATAAGGCGTGATGGATATTTATTTATTTTATTTTATTTATAAAACTAATGTAATTACTGGCAGTTAGAAAAGAGTGGCCATGAGTTTTATTGCCAGGTTCTTCCTCAGGCTCTACCTATTGCGTTGCGAATCTGGCAATAAATGTAAATGTAGAAGCAATAATCTTGACGTTTATAAGTGTTACTTTGTGACCTACATGAATAAAGATTTTTCACTTTCACTATAAAGTTGCGTTTCAATAATCATTCTCATTGGCAGGTGTAGCCCGTAAGAGTTAACTTGAGACCTAAGCGTCGTTATGTACTACCTACTGTGCTCAGGTCTCAAGTTAACTCTTGCGGATTATAGTAAAAGTCTATTTTAGAATGAATGTTTAATCTCCGCTTATATAGCTCACAACTATTAATTAATTTAATTTTAAGTTATAGTGGTTTTTAAGTAGGTGAAAAAATGGGGGCGCTAAAAATTTATTTGGTCTCAAAGTGGGCAGTAGACAAAATAAGTTTGGGAACCTCTGATCTAGGTAGCCGATTATATTACTTCTCTCGCTGTGATCAACATAATAGTCCAGTCATTTTAGATTTAAATGCGGAAAAATTCGTAGTGAGCTGAATTTTTTTACACACCTTTATTACGACGTTGTAAGATATATTATAAGGTAAGTATATTTTTTACAAAATGCCCAAATGTTAGATAGGTTTTAAGACACTTAAAAACATAAATAAAAAGCAATAGAGTTTACGCCTTGGGGTACGGTATACAATGCCGTATGTGAGCATTCTAGTCGCTTTCTCAGCGCAAACAATTAATTTTACAGAAAAATGAAGAAGGCATTTTTTTAGAAAATTTCACGATAAACAATTTTATAATGAGCGGTATTAACCTCCTAGCAATAGTTCGCGAGATATTTGCAAAAAACTGATTTTCGTGACCTTCATAACTTTTATAGCTGGCACGATATTAATGTCGATTTTTCACATTTTCATTACAACGCCGTAATAAAGGTGTGTACAAAAAATCAACTCACTAGGAATTATTCCGCAGATTGGAGTTTAAAATGCCTAAAATGACTGGGCTACAATGAGATCGAGAGAAAACTATTGTACCGTATTTTGATATTAGTATCAAACATCGTATTAAGTATTTATAAAATAATAAAATAAATATCCATCACGCCTTATCCCCGAAGGGGTGGCAGAGGCATATTATATGCCCACTTTTCACCGTGTGGATTCCTGTCCCACGTTATAGGTGGTGAGCCCATTGCCGTGTTGAAATAGACAGACGCAGGTTGTGGCTACCTGCTGTTGAAATTTTTTAAGCCGCCTATAAGGCCTTCAACCAGGCTTAACGACTGCCATTTTACTGGCAACCGGGACCAACGGCTTAACGTGCCTTCCGAAGCACGGAAACGCTCGCAAATGTAAATGCCACAAAGTGGTCACCCATCCGACGACCAACCATAGTGAAAGTTGCGTACCTCAGTGATCGTTTACCGAACACTGAGACCGCGGGGCCACGAGCGCTTCCATTTTTTTTCATTCCAAAAGTATTTATCATAGTATGATAAGATTACCCCATTACATAATAATTTCCAGGTTATCTGAATATTAGAAGGTTAATTACAACGCCTTCATGAAGGATACCGTTATCGAAACTCAGCAATAAATTATCTAGTGTATTAACTATCAACAAAAATGTGCAACCGATTGTACTAGCCGTACGTGCATTAATACCGATATGATTCGATACCAAATGGTGTATTGAAATTGTAAGTGTCCCCATCTAGATCTTCGGGGCCCAAGAGACCTAACCTGCGAACGGTGCACCTGCTGTCTAACGGGCGACGAAAACGCGGTGTTGGGAGTTGAGACGGCGCGGTAGTCGCTGCCAAGAGTCGAAAAACAAAAATCAAACGATAGCTGCTCCTAGCAGCCAAATAAAGTAGACCCGTGGCTCCAAGGGGTGCCCTTTCGATCGCATAATTTTTTTCAGCATAAAGTAGTTTGGCATAACAGTTTCAGCATAAAGTTTTCTCGCATAAATTATGATAAGCAGAGTGTTATAAACGCATAATGGTTTTATTGGCATAACATTAACTTACTCTAATTTTTTTATCATAAATTTAATTAGCATAAATGTAAAGGGTATAATTGTTATACGCCTAAAGATAATTTATCATAAAATACAAAACGCATAATAGAGGTATGGATAACCGTTTAAATCATAAATGAATTATAATTTGACTAAGAATATTTAAGAAATGATAAGACACCATTGTAAATAATCATCTCACTCATAGCCAAGTTTTTAAGCTGTAACATATAAAACGATATTTAAAGTGTTATTTTTTTAGACTAGTCTTGAGCAAAGTCCTAAATAGGTACGACGACGAGCGAAGCGATGAGGAGTGTTAGGTCACTTGTGACCACAACGCGCGAGCCGAGCGAGCGAAGAGAGCGGGCGGCGGCAGCGGCCGGCGATGCGCCAGAATAGAATCGCTCGTTTTAATCTACCTACTTCCTTATTGTATTTTATTTATATTTTCTATATACACGAATATTTTTTAACAACCAGAAAAAAAGAATTGGGGTAATCAGTAAAAGTAACTTAATCGATATATCCAGTTTTAAGAAAAAGAAAATTTTAGAAAAATGTTACTATTTCGTCCCATAAAATCTACAATATGTAGATACGTAAAAAAAATTTGGTCAGTGTCTCACCGCGCTCACGGCTCAGAGCAAGGGTGAGGCGCCACACCCGTGCGGCTCGTGTGATCATCGTCAGGTTGCAAAGCTAGTGAGCGAGCGACGAGCGAGTCGTCGCGCGGATGTTAATTGATGCACTTGTGTGTTACTACCGCAGCACCGCCGTGACAATCGACTTACGAAATGGCATACCAATTCACGAATCGCGAGTACGTACTCATGCTGCGTGCATATTTTATGTGTGAAGAAAATGTTAGTGCCGGTTTACGTATGTACCGCGAGCTTTATCCAAATGCTCGGCAACCAAATCACTCCACGATGTGCGGCGTGTACCAGCGTTTGCTAGACAAGCGTTTGCCACATGCCCTCGCATGCACACGGCAGAGGAAGACCAGCCCTCTCACAAAACTTATATGACGAGATACTAGAATTTTTCGCAGAAGATCCTCGTCGGAGCACTAACGACGCCGCACGTCGTTTTGGTATAAGTCAGCGTTGTGCCTGGAAGATAGTGAATTCCGCTGGAATGCATCCATACCACTACAGAAAGGTCCAGGAGCTCACTGCAATCGATCTAGCGCCAAGGATTGCATTCTGCAACTGGGTGATCACTAACCCTAACTTGAATGTCCTGTATACAGATGAATGTTTGTTTACGCGGATCGGGCTGTTCAACCAACACAACGAACATTGGTGGTCTTATCAAAATCCCAAATTAACCCGACAGCATTCATTCCAACACAGGTTTAGCGTGAACGTGTGGGCTGGGATCTTAAACGAGCACATTGTAGGTCATACTTGAGGGTCGGCTGACGGGCGAAACGTATCTAAATCTTCTTCGTTCTATGCTGAACAATATGCTAGACGACATTCCCTTAGTTAACCTAAGAGGGCTATGGATACAACAAGACGGGGCTCCACCGCATTACCATAGTGCGGTACGTACCTACCTTAATGCGGAGTTCGGAGATAGATGGATCGGTCGCGGAGGTCACATCGCGAGGCCCGCGCGATCTCCTCACTTAACTCCAATGGACTTTTTCATGTGAAGTGAGATAAAATGAAGAGTGTATGTGAGTGAACCAAATACCCGGGAAATTTTAAAGGAAATAATAATTAACGCCTTTGACGAAGTTCGACAACAAACAGTTTAAAAAACAACTTACAAAAACGTGCACGTGTTTGTGTCCAAAATAATGGTGGGCATTTCGAACAACAATTAAAGTATTTGTAGGTAAGTTGAAAGTACTTAACTATTTACTAGAATAAATCACATCAGCTGTTTGATCGTGTTCATATGCCTACCTATACATGTCTACACCGACGCGCCACACGGGCCGGGCCGCCGGTGAGCGGTCGCGTCATAGGCAAGTGAACCATGATTTGTGATATGTTTTTAATATTCATAATGGTAATAACTTTGTCATAGTAAATAATAATAATATTCTCATTAGGCCAATGTCAAAGTATATTTTGTCTGCTTCTGCCCTTAAATTTTTTCTGGTAGTTAAAAACTTTTCGTGTATAAGTGTTGAAATTTTGAACTTCAGTATAGTGACTATCGACATTTTTAATCAGTGGGAATTTCAATCTTAGACAGTTCAAGCTTAGATATAAAAATAAAAATATGTACTCGTTAACATTATGGTATTCTATATGTATGGCTTGTAATCTTTATGCGAAAGTGAGTGTTATGCCAATAAATGTTATCATTAGTAATCGTTATTGTAAAAAAAAATATGCGTAAACATTTTATGCGGGTATATCATTATTATAAAAAAGTTATGGGAAAATAAAGTATGCCTAATGATTTATTCTGTTTGAACGTTATGCGAAACGAAGAGTATGCCAAAAAACGTTACGCAGTTTTAAGTTATGCCTCTAAAATTTATGCAACCCAATACGGACCCGGCTCCAAGTCCAGGTAGGGTTTGGAAGCAAATAAAAATACATAAATATGAGAGAAAGGAGGTCTGAGTCAGGAGTAGTGAAATTGATTGACTGATTTGGTGACGCGGTGGTTGTGTATGCGACTGCCGCGCATGAGGTCCGGGGTTCGATTCCCGGGTCGGAACAAATATTTATCTGATCCACAAATGTTGGTTTCGGAGTTTGGGTGTTTCCTATGTATAATATGAATGTATTTAAGAAATATATAAGTATGTATATCAGTTGTCTAGATCCCATAGTATAAGCTTATAGCTTAGTTAGGGCTAGATGGCGCTGTGTGAAAAGTGCCCCACAATATTTATTATTTCATTATTATTTATTATTATTATTTCAAACAATTCATTAATTAACAATGAAAATGGCTACAACTATAGCATTCCACAGCTACTTTTTATATTTTTACAACTTTTTATATAGTCGCTCGCATGGGACCCCAGTGTTATAGTAAGCTAGTATATTATGTCCTTAAGAACAACCAATATTAGCCATGTCCTTTTAAATGGCAGTGAGACGGGACAATATTAGAACGACACAAGCAGGAGCTGCGTGTCACGGAAATTAAGATGCTGCGGTGGATGTGTGCATCCGCAGCAGCCTTCACGTGACTTTGCAAATAATTTGTAAGAGTTCGCCTTCGCTGGTGTGGTCATGTCTTGCGGCAACCGCCGGGCTACGTGGGAATCAAATATCTAGCCATGTCAGTCCTGCCGGGTCCCGGTAAGAGGTGAAGAACCAAGAAGTGCTAGTATAACGTCGTGAAGGATAACATTCGTGCCAATGGCCTCACTACAGGGGATGCCGACGATGCGAAGTGAAGGAGAAAAGGTAGGAAACCGGACCCAGGGGCGACGCGGGCGTGACGCTAGGATGGTGATGATCGCGGATTTTTCTGTAGGTCTATATAAGATACTCAATTCCACCATTCGTTTTTTTGTTATATCTCTAAAGGTTAAGGAATCGTTTTCGTTGAAAGCTAACAGACGGTATATATTTTCCAACACCTTCAACAAATATCGTTATATTTTAGCTAATATATACAAAAAATTAACAAATTATATACTAAAACCTTCCTCCAAATTGCCTGCGAGAAAACGACATAAAATAGAGTATCAAGATAATTATAAGCTTTAACATTAGTTAGTATATAACTAAGCTAATATAAGGTGACCAGATTGTGGAATTTACATAAGGTGACCACATTGTGGAACAATTGTACATTTGTGAGCGTTTCCGTGCTTCGGAAGGCACATTAAGTAGTTGGTCTCGGTTGCCAGTAGGCAATCGTTAAGCCTAGTTGAAGGCCTTATAGGCGGCTTGAAAATTTTCAACAGCAGGTCGCCACAGGATGCTCCTGTCCATTTCAACACGGCAATGGGCTCCCCAACTGTTATGGAATAAAAATGATAAATGTGGGCGTATAGTATGCCTCTGCCTGCCCCTTCAGGGATAAAGGCGTGACCATATGTACCTATGTATGTACAAAAAATATACACGTGATGGATACATCACATTGACGATCCGATTAATCCTATTAATGAACATGTTTGCCTCTTTTTAGTGTATACTTGTATTCTATCTCATTTTCTCACAGGCAAATCCTATTTATGACTACGTTTGTCTCTATTTCTGTCACTATTTCTTTACACTGATTCAAATTTCATATCACAACAATTTTGAAGAAGTTTCAATTCAAAAATATCTATTGTAAATCTTATTCCCGATTAGACAGCAACACGCAGTATTCATTATTTTGCACTATTTATAATAGTATTTATTATTAAGAATCATCGTAAAAACTTACCTCCATAGCATTAATAAGCATTCTCGTCAATCTAAACGGTATTTTCTCCGGAAACTTTTCCCTCGTCTGAGTCACTTCGAAACAATCTCCAAAGTCTATATGCAGGACTTTCCCCGTCACTCTGTGAAGCATGATATTCGAAGGATGTCTGTCCCCGAGCCCGAGGATGTACCCGACCATGCTCATGACAGCCAACGAGCGAGTGTAGTTGGTGCGCCGCTCGAACCACGCTTCAGCTGACGGACTCTTGAGCCAGAGAAGTCTTGCCAGATCGTTGCCTGGCGTCTGTGATAGGGTGTATTCGAACACCTCAACCTAGGTAAAAAAGAGTTTCATTATAAGTTACATATTAATTGCGGAATTTAATTTAAAAAATGTGAGGATTTTTTTTTTGTGCTGAAACCTATTCGTAGTCTGAAACAACGTATTCGTTTTTTTAGGTTAGGTACGTCTAATTGACGCCACACGCCTGATGTAGAGCCGAGGGGCCGTGATTGAGGCCCGCTATCGGTGAACAGGAGTCCGATAGCTGCCCTCAGGATGATGGGACCTAGAAATATGCTTTATTACAAAAATCAGGACTGCAACCGCTGAACCCCGAACAAAACCTTGATCATAGCGTCCCTTACGTTATTTAAGACAAGTTGAAAAGGACGATTTGAAATTTTGTAAAGCGTAACTTTTATATATGTAAATAAACCGGTAATAGCAAAACTCTTCGTTAAACTCACCTTATGTTTCAACATCAGCTTTTGGTACTCCGACCCCATACGCAACATGATCTGCTGTTCTGTATTCAACGCCATCTTATTGGTCTTCTTGTCTCTGTAGTCGCTGATCAAGTTATACAGCGTATCACACTGAGGCACCCAACCTATCAGCCCAGAGTTTGGAGATAGGGGTATGACGGCATATCTTTGTATAGCTAGATCATGCCTGTATGTGTTAGTGTCTGCTTGTAGCAGTGTGTTGACTAAACCGAATAATTGCATGACTCGTTCGTCTTGTCGCAAGTCTTCATGGCCTTTGAGAAGGAACATGTATTGTTTGCCGTTTGAACCTTGGATAGTAAGACGGCGAGGACGCTGTTTCGATTTAATAACCTGTGCAGGAAAAGGGTTTACAGATATTTATACTGTTGATTGATGGCACTTGGTGGAACAGGCTACACATTTTGAATGAAAACACTACTTAACCGGTCAGGTTAAAAAGTAAATTTTGTGGAAAAGTAGACGTGTTTTTAATCAAAAATATTTAAAGATGAAGATTATATGATTTTGTTTATATAGGAACGAAAAAACGTAAACTGTAACGTTCTATGAAACAGGTTGATCTTATATTTCCTACCTAATATCAAAATAAAATATTTCATCTAAACGATATATGAAGATAGTTTTTATATCCCAATGTGTCTTGCAAACGATTGATAAGCTAACAAAAATGGTGCGGACAGATTAGCAAATGAGTAGACGCGTTCTAATGGAACAAACGGCCACAAAAAACTTTACAAATAGTCATTTGTCATAAAATAAACTTGGTCAATAATATTAAGACATGTGAATAATTGACATTTGACATTTATGTCTCACTCTCGTAAATTTTGAATATGGTTCTCTCTTTCACGCGCCAACAATGACATTTTAATATTCAAAATTCTTTCTTACCTGCAATTGGCTGAGAATGTGCGAAATTCGAATTATTTTCTCATTAGGCACGTATGAGCCAGGTACAGCGAGTTCAAAGTCTTTACAAGTATGCAGCTTCTTGCTGACATATTGCAACTCGAGTGACGTCAGTGAGCGGAACTGCGCCGCAATGCGACGGACCACGTGGTAGTATAGGTCCCACGCCTCGTTCAAATAGCGATCTTCACTCGATTCCTAGAAGTTGCATCACTAAATATTATAAAACATAGTCGTTTTTCGCTGTCTGTCCCTATGTATGATTAGATATTTAAAACTACGACGAATTTCGATGCAGTTTTTTTTAATAGTTGGAGTGGTTCTCATAGAAGGTTATTATGTATAATTTGTTAAGTTTTTGCATACATTAACTTAATTATAACGATATATGTTGGGGGTGTCGGAAAAAATGAGCCGTCTGGGAGCTTTTAACGAAAACGCTGCCTAAACCCTTTGTGTATCTAATATAGGTCTCCAAAAAAGTCCGCGATGGTATATGTCTATCTCTTAAGGATAACATACTATATCCATTTTTATACTTTAAAAAAACAGCAATTATAAAGCAGTAGTTTGAAGGCTATTTACACAAATATATTATTAGTCCTTATCATTTTAATATGTTAGTTGGCTTCAGCGTTTTCTGAAGATGGCCCTTTACACCTTTCAAATTAAATGAATATCTTTGGAGATATGTCGAAATCAAAAGAAAAAATGCAAAGAAATTAATTTCGTGTAACCAAATTCGACCGGGCCGTGCGAGCGTAGGTACTTGAGAGCGGAGGAGTAGGTAATCAAATAATTTGGAAAATGTTTATACATTATTGTGAAATTAGTAAACGACGGGATTAAATGGGTGCCACGGGGTTCGAAGTATGTCACGGGTTAGCCGGGCGGGATAGCTAGTTAATTATGAAACAAAAAAATGTGTGTATACGTTAAGCCTGGTTGAAGGCATTATGGGCGGCTTGAAAATTTTCAACAGCAGGTAGCCACAACCTACCTCTGTCCATTTCAACACGGCAATGGGCTCACCACCTGTTACGTGGGGCAAAACTGCATACGGTGAAATGTGGGCGTATAGTATGCCTACCACTTCAAAAGTCCCATACGCTTACCATTGCGCCACCGAGTCCGTCGTATGGGCGTGGCGTATGGGACTGCCGTGCCAGAATTGAACTCATGGCCGTATTTGAAAACAATAATGGACAATATCGGATAGTGTTTACGGCAGTTCTCCATTCAGACGATCTTTAAACCGTTAGCCAGAGTAGCTAAGTACGTGCGAACATCAGAGGACGTCATTCATCTCCAAGGAATCTCTTCCTTCTTCCTTACAAGGTGTCTACAAAGTGAATTGCAGCTGCGGTCGTTCCTACATAGGCCAAACCAAGCAGGCCATTGCAGAAAGGGTTAAATAACACATCGGGGCCGTAAAAAATCGGCAATAGCAGAACACCTCGAGTCGGGCGGTAATTACTGAATCGAACTTCGTCAACTGGTGATCATTACTATCAACGTATTGTGCCCAAGCAGCTTTGTAATAAGAAAATACAATAATTTCAATAGGGAAGATGGAGTCAAGCTATCGGGGATATAGAGTTCAGTGTTAAAGAAACTAAAACGTAAGAAGTTTCGCCAGCCAAATAAATAATGGAGGGTAGTTACATAAAAAAGTAACTTTATGCATTGTCACGACCCTCAAAATGAAAATGTTGGTATTGGTAATTCAATATTATTTCACGTTAAGTCCCGAGTAGTATAATATAAAGTATGAGTATAAACCGCGATAGTTTAAAAAGAACAATAGATTACGTACTTTATAAAGTTCACACCAACGCCGTGCCTCCTGCAAGTCTCTTCCATACATTTGAAGGAAAGAAACTTCCTTTAACGTTTCCGGAGGCCTATCCAGCATCGTATGCATTTTATCGAGCGTTTTAAACATGCCCCTGTAGTCTTTCTCACTATAATATAACCTGAAAATATTTAGTAACATATAGTAAAGTGTGTTTATAATTAGTAATTGACAATGCCTGAACTAATTTACCTAGAAGCCTCGTCGAGAGCTATGAAGACTTGATCGTGCCACAAAATAGCTACTTTAATAAGCTCTTCCGATATTATGGCAGCCTGGTTCACTAAGTTCTGTGAGTGCGTGCACATAGATTTTAAAATATAGTTGGCTGCATTTTTCCTTGTTACAAATGATGATTTCGTCGCCACAGTCAAAGGATACACTAAAGCTTGTGGATGTAATTTACCGATGTCTATTAACAATATGTGAACTAACTTTGACACTAGACTTCTAGGCGAATCAATCCTCGCAATAAGCTGAGGTATCACTTGCAGCCATATCTTAACGTCAATCTGTCTGATTCCCTCAAATAGAGCATCATATACAGCTGGGTGATGGCCGTGATCAAACCAAAGTGTCAACAGCCTTAGTGTATCCTGAAGCGCACTGCCATTTGACAAGCTGATCGATTTGAAGAACCCTTCGATGGCTGGTATAGTGTGAGTATTGATGAAGTCGGCTCTAGACACTTTCTTCTCTCCCGAACCCCCAGCAATACTACTATCAGATATATTATCTTGTTGCTTGTAAAAGAGAACAGTTTCGAAATTCATACAGGCCCACGCGTGACACGCTTTATACCAGTCAGGTGCTAGAATAGTGGCCGATGCGTAGTTTCTTATAATTTCAGGTATAGACAACTCATTGATTTCTTGAAGAGATTCACACCACGAACCCAGCTTGAGATGACATCGTGCCAACAGCCTGCAGTGCTCATCGTTGTCCCCTTCCGTGTTGTCTACGAATCTTTGAAGAACGTCATAAGCGTACCGTTTATTGCCGGCATCCCACAAGTTCTTACTATAAGCTAATACAACTCTGGGATCTTGCATCCGCAGTAATACTTCAGGATTAGATGTAGGATCGCAACCTAATACGGAGAGAACTATTTTATGAGCTTGATTGATAGATCCTGTTTTTCTACAAAGAGATGCAAACTTAAGCCAAGTTTGAAAGTCTTCACGAGGAGACAAAACTAAACTGCGTACTTGTAGCATTTTACGCCAGTCCTCGATCAATCTTTGTCCGCCTTGCAGTCTCCTTCCCCAACATTTGCGTATAGGATTCCGTCTCTCTTCCACTAATTTATATGTTACTACTTCCTCCAACTCAGTCAATAATTGCGCATTGACTAGCGCGCCATAGGCCCTTTGATAACTTTCGCCGACGACTGTAGTCAACTCCGTGTCCAGCAGATTCCTTGCTGAATCAATATAATGCCTTGAATCCGACCACTGTCCTTCATGAATAGCAATAATTGCTCGGTAGAACGCCCCATCCAGACTGTCTTCATTAACACTGGTAACGTATTTCTTCATAGCATCCCATTCTTGTAGACCCCACGACGCTGCGGTCGCTATTTTCGCCGAATTCTTCTTTAAGTCCACCGACATTGTGTCCCATTGCTCTGACGTAATGTTGAATAGCTTTCTCCATTCCCCTAGTGCTTCTAAGCATCGCATCATTCCTAACCGGGATTCATCGTCCTGCTTTTCAGTTTCTAACGTCTTATTGTATAGGTCTAAAGCTTGATCCCAGTTGTCAATTTTTTCGTACCATCTTGCATGAACATTTAGAGAAGTATCACCTTTTTTCTTTTGCATAAGCACCTTTTCGAGTAACCCGTTACTTGCCTCCTTTCTTTGTAATTTATTGTTTATGTGAATTAGAGATTCTATGACTTGTTTGGATGGATTTCGTTTATATTCTTGTTCCTATAAAAATAGAGTATATATTTAGAGTTAATATCCTCGCACGTAATGTAAACTCTAGGTTTCGTGTCCTAATCAAATTATGAAACATGAAACTGTTTTACCTGTACCGGAAATATTGACGCGAACATATACATCAATCACAATACAATTAAGGTAAAGAAATCTTACCTTATAATACAAAGCTTTAGCATAAGCTCTGCAGTTTATTGCCGTATCGCCCAATAATTTGATAGATATAGGCAAAGAGCCTTTCTCGCAATGTTCGAGGAATTCAGCCAGATTTAATACAGCCAGTGACACCTCTGGTGTATCGGGCACAGTTAAGGCGGACTCGAGGGCCGCTACTATTTCTTTACGTGAGCCATCATCAAGCTCCGTCCAACAAGACATAAATGCCGCGTTGAACAGTTCACTTGACAGTTGTGGGTAGTTGTGTGCTATAGACGAGCAGGCTCTGGTAAAATAAATTGAGAACATGTTTAGTAGTACAGAGATCACGAGATTACGATAGGTAAATGTTAACCCAAAGGCCAAAAATAGGGGTAAACAGGGCCAAAGTGATGTTTAAGCCTAAATACAGTGCACAATCACTGGGTAGCTGAAATTGTTAGGCCTTAATATAAAAATATTCAAAAATATATTATATAAAATTGTGTTTTAGTGCATTTCCGTTCCTAGGTAAAGACATTCCTACCGTAATGACAACGATAACGTCATTCGATGGTTGTCAAAAAATTCTCTTATTATTTACCATTTCTAAGACATAAGTAGTGATAAGTAATCCTATTCGTCAAAATGTTTTTTTATGAATAAAACATTTGCACTTTTCAACGATTGTCTCAGTGTACAAAAAAGCATATGCGGTATCTTCAATTCCAATTTGAGGCTCTATAAATTATCTGCCAAAGGTTACAAATCAGGTTAATATCTCACCTGATAGCTGGACTGTTGGATTCAGCCAAAAATCCGATACTCAATCGACGAAGCCATTCCATCCAATCCTCTTTAGATATAATATTATTGATTGACCAACATTTTCTCAAATTGGACACATTCAAAGTCAATTTCGGCATTGTCTGCATGTCACTTAGCCCACGCTATAAAATAAGCATAAAATACATTATGTATCATAGTACGGCATATTGGGAACAGTGGTATATATAGCTTATGGTCATTTGAACACCAGGAGTTGCTACAATCACGCTGCCGACCGGAAATGATCAAGAAATTCCATATAATTTTTACTCAAAATATTTATACTAGTATCAAATGGAAAATTATTGACAAAATATGAATTTGAATAGGATATATTTCTACTTACATCAGTCTTTTGGTTCCGTAATCGTAATCTAGTTTCATCCAAATAGTCATCGTCAGATGCCAATGTGGAGATGGCTTGCAATCGCGTCACCAAAACAATGTAGTTTGGATATTGTATCTTATGTTTTATCAATATTCTATTCACGGATGGTATGTAGTCGATATATTCGCGGCCGAGCTGGACTATCAAGTCACACAGCGTGTTCATTGCCGTAGGTCTTAACACAGGATTGTTGTCCAGAACTTTAGCAAGAGCTTGTATTATAACAGCTGAGTATGGCTTAAAGTACAAATACATAGATAAATGTCCAATAGTCTCCATTGCTAACTTAGAAACAGAAGTAGGAATATTTCTACCCTCAAAAAGGTTAGTTATAGCAGGTACCACGGACAACAGCACATCGTCTAGATTATTTTCAAATTTCTGTATGGCTAGCAACATTTTTTCAACCAAAGTTTTATCTTTACTGGTATCATACTTCAAAACCCTTAACATATTTGGTAGAATTTTCCTTAGATAAATTTTAAACTCTGTTCCGATGGCAACCGTTATATGTTCCACCAGCATAATGAGGGTAGATTGTAAGTGACTAGTGGGCGTCCAGTATTCCTTAATCAGATCAAATATATCCTCCAAGTAGCCTCGAATATGTATTTTCACGACTGATATTAACTGCGCCAATTGGGTTAAAAGAAACTCACGAAAGTTGTTATTGTCGGTGGTACGAATCACGTATAAGAGGTTTGGGGTCACTCGAGAAATGTATGGAACACATTTAATTCCTAGAGTTTGAAATATAACAGTCACCGAGTGTATGACGTTAGTGTGGTGTTGCGTCAACATTGGGTCGCGTAGCATTTTCATTAGCGACGTGAGAACGATAGCGGGGTAAAACTCATCAAGAACCAAGGGCGACATATTAACAACCATTTCACTTATATTGGAGTCTATATTACTCATAGAAGCTTCTTGAACAGGGATCAAGGCGGAGACAGTTTGAAAGTCAATCAATCCTTGATTAACTTTATTTTTGTATGGATCCAAAGCCCCCAATAATCCAAGTATCCGGATAGTTTCAGTTCTCTCTTGTGTATGCTGCTCCGTTTTTAAAAAGTTCAGGAGCAAGTCCATTAAATGCGGATATTCCATGTAAGGCGTGACTACATGACCAGTAGCACTCACTATTTGGCCGAAAGACCAAAGAGTTACATTCCTTTTTTCAATTTGATTAGGATCCGAAAGAATTTCAATCTGAATTGACATAAGTTGTGGTAGCCATTGACTAAGAGCACTCCCACCACCATTGACTTCAGCTAGATCACCAATAGCTTTCAATAATGAAGAAACCATGGTAGAATTGCAAGCCTCGTCCTTTAATTTTGGCACAAGAACATTAAGTATAGTGTCTACAAATTGTCGCGTAATCCGTGGAGCGTGAGAAATAATGTTGTTTATCATTCTCAGCGCCTGTTCTTTATTTCGTGTCGACTCCGAATGCTGTAACTCCATCAAAACTTGAACAAATAGTTGACGTAAAGTTGGTATTGTGTAACTGGGGTTTAGGTTACTGAGCCTGCCAACTATACATAATGCTAATTCACTCACGTCGCTATTAGAATCATTTATCGCAACAAAGAGGCTATTCAGATGTTCTTCTACAGCTAAATATCTGTCAAAGTTTGAATTTGTAAATATTTCCAACACCCTAAATCGAACCTCATTATCGAAATCTGATCGGCCTACAGATAGTAGCTTACCAAGACACTCGTCTACCATTATATTTAGGGTTCGCGAATTTGTCTGAGCACATCTTTCGACAGCTTTCAACAATAGCTTTGCGGAAGTCTTTACAGCCTCTATTCTGACATCGTGCTGTTCACTTAAAAGATAGTAATCTGTACATCTTCTTATAAAGGACATTAGTGTATTGTTCCAGTCAAAATCAAATGCACCCAGTGTCCGTAAAGCTAACACTAACTTGGTAGCGTCATGTGGCTCCACCAACATAGCAGTAGTAAACATTTGAACTATTTCGTTTTCGTCGTGTGCTTGTTTGTTTCCAACTAATAACCCAGTAGATGTAGTGCCGCCAGTGTATGGCTTCTTTCGCAATATCAATGATAACATGTTGAGTAGTCTATCTGTTATTTCTTTTTTTAGAGAAGGTAGGCTTAGACTAAGTTCTTTAAAGCACGTAGTAAGTTGTGGGCTCAAACCAGTTGCACACATTGGGTCTAATAATTCCTTTACTTCATTGGCAACATCTTCTTTCATAGCAAATCCTAACAGCGTTACACAATTAAACAATGGAGTGTCAGACCCAAAACGCTTTTTTGGAGTATCTTTAAGTGGTAAAGTCAATTTGATTATTTCTATTATTCTACCCAAGTATTGTTGGATGTCATTTTCTACTGCTACACAAATAAGGCCTAATGTGGTGAATGCCATAGCTTTCTCTTTCTCTCGACCTCGTAAAAAAGTTAGTAAATGATTTATTGTAGACTTGAGATGCTTTTTGGTAAAAGCCTCCCTGTTGTAGGCAGCTAGTCTAGGTATCATCAACAGAAGCATTTGATGCACATTGTTAGCTCTTGATATTTGCTGAGCCATTACATCTGGAAACAGAAAAATATTCTCTGACATATTTGAAAATACATACACATAGTCATGCCTTATCCCCGAAGGGTTAGGCAGAGACATACTACACGCCCACACTTTAACAATGTATTTGTGTCCCACATTGCTGTTATATACGAGTACCTAACAATACTGAATCTGAATTTGGAGTGTACTCTCTCGGAGTGTCAATATGGGTTTCGCCCTGGTCATGGGACCACGGACCCTGTTTTTGCCCTGAGGGTTGTCGCAAGGAAATACAGGTCGAAGAACACGCCTCTGCACTGTTTGTTTCTAGACATGCAGAAGGCCTTCGACTGTGTTCCTCGTGCGATGATCTGGTGGGCACTGCGGTCCAAAGGGGTTCCAGAGGTCTATATTGACACTATCCGGGACATGTACTGTGACTCCGATTCAATGGTTCGGACTGCTGTTGGCGACACGAATCCCTTCCCCATCACCGTCGGGGTACACCAGGGTTCTGTCCTTAGTCCGCTTCTGTTCACTGTAATATTAGACGAATTGTCGGACAGCATCAGAAACCCGCATGAGCAGCCTCCATGGTTGCTCATGTATGCTGACGATATTGCGCTGGCAGACGCGGGCAGGGGCAGATTGGTGCGACGTGTAAAGGCGTGGAAGGAGACGCTTGAGAACGGCGGTCTGAAACTAAATGTGGCGAAGACCGAGTACTTGGCACTAAACTCGACAGATCCCACATCCGTCCGCATAGGCGGTGATTTGGTCGAGCGCACGGACCAGGTTAAATACCTGGGATCTATTTTTCACACGTCCAGTGACATCGATTGCGATGTCAAGTCACGCATTGCTGCCGCGTGGGCCAAATGGCGGGAGATGACCGGTGTCATTTGTGATCCTAAAATGCCGATCCGGTTGAAGGGATAGGTCTACAAAACCATTATTAGACCTGTCCTTTTACATGGCAGTGAGACGTGGCCGATATTGGAGAGACACAAGCAGGAGCTGCGTGTCACGGAAATGAAGATGCTGCGGTGGTTGTGTGGAGTCACGCGGATGGACCGCGTGAGGAACTCTCGCATCCACGGCAGCCTTCACGTCCGTGACATTGCAGACAAGTTGCAAGAGTGTCGCCTTCGTTGGTATGGTCACGTCTTGCGGCAACCGCCGGGCTACGTAGGTAACAAATGTCTGGCCATGTCAGCCCCGCCGGGTCCCGGTAAGAGGGGAAGACCCAAGAAGTGCTGGCTTGACGTCGTAAGGGATGACATGCGTGCCAATGGTCTCACTACAGGGGATGCCGACGACCGTGCAAAGTGGAGGAGAAAATGTAGGAAAGCGGACCCCGGGCGTCGCGAGACGCAACTGGGACAGACGCCCGGATGATGATGACTGAATCTGAATTTGGTGATTGATTAAGGGGAAAACTAAGTTCGTCTGAATTACTATCACAAATTATTCTTCTGAAATGACTTGCCTTTTAATCATAAACTAATCGGACTGTCAAAATTTACAAAATAGATTAGTTACAGAGCTATCATCTCTTTGTGATCTGTCAGGGTGTCTAGGAAAGAATTATAATTATTACAGAAGATTTTCACATGAGTCCATTCTAATAAAAACCTTCTTGGTCATAATAGTTATGTTGAATGTTCACTTGAAATTATTTACATCAATCCAAGTACATACTATATAAGGCATCACCCTAATACCATGTATTAGTGATGCCATGTAGAAAATAAGCGACGCGATCACAGTGTATTCTAATTAAAAGCGAATACCCGATAGTAGCAAGAAAAAGATAAGATAATAATCATCAGATCATCATCAGAGCGTTGATCACGGTTATGACCGAAACCCGCTTTCTTACTTTTTCAGCATTCCTTATAGTGGGCACTTCATGCCTTCTGCCTGTTTAGCTTATCGGAATTTGGAATTAACATATGACGACGGCCACCTCACACTGCAGCTATGCATGACCTACTTTTGTAGTGGATGTCTATGGGGCGTGTAATACCGTACCTACATATTTTACTTTGCCACTGAACTCGGTCAGGTCATCGCTCATACAGACAGGTGGTGAAACTTAGAAATTGCAGACCTCAGTCAAGTACTCTTTTTCTTTAGGCCATCATTCTCAAGACTAGAATGACACAGTCATGTGCCTTCTGTTTGTCTAGAAAATTTCAATGCAGAAGTACATTCTTTGTCCCATATTTGCTCATGACAGCAGACTCTTTAGTCAATGTTTTTAAAATCTCAATTTACACCTTGACAATTACAGTCATTAACTAGAACAAAAGATCAAAAATGCTTTAAGGATACTAACCTGAACAAATTTTTTCATACATCTCTGTAATAAGCATTTTGCAAATGCTAGAATCATAAACAACAGTTTGTGGGCTCTTATCGTCATGAGTCCGTTGACCTATCCAAGAATTTTGTACTTTTGAGTTCAGTGAGGATACTTCATCATACAAATCCTGTTCTGAATCTAATTTCTGCATTAAAGTAGTATACTTTTTCTCCCACTCAGCATTTGAACATCTTAACAATTCATTTAGAATTAACAATGCACCATGAACATGTTCATCCCTGCTAAGACCTCTCTCCCTTCCTATCTGATCAGTAAAAGAGATCATGGCTTCTTCACAACATTGAATATACCAGTGAGCTTTATTACTTTGTTCAGGGTTTTCTCGTTGGGAAGTGATTACAAGACCAGCCCTTAATGCTTTAGCAGCAGTCTCTCTAATTTGCTCCTTTGAATCCCGGAGAGCAAGTAGGATGTGATTAAAAAATCCATCGATATGTTGATAGAAATAAGAAGGCATTGAAACTGCTAATTCTCTCAATATTAACACAGCAGACAATCGTTTTCCCTCATTTCGTTCTTCTGCCAGCCATTCATATGATCGTTTTATTTCATAATCTACATATTCAACTCTCTTTATACCAAGTGTGACTGCCAGTTTTCCCATAGTTTTAGCACCTAATTCTAAAACACTCATATCAGTAGAAGGGAAAACATTCCGCAAGTAAAATGCATAGCGGATATTCCTTGCCTTTGTTGTTTCTGTATCTCCTCCAATTAAACAGACTAAAACAAGAAAAACAATTGAGTGATTTGAATAACATTATTTATATATTATTATAAAAAAAATTAAAATAATTTTATAAAAAGCGCTCGTGGCCCCGCGGTCTTAGTGTTCGGTAAACGATCACTGAGGTACGCAGCTTTCACTATGGGTGGTCGTCGGATGGGTGACCACTTTGTAGCATTTGCATTTGCGAACGTTTCCGTGCTTCGGAAGGCACGTTAAGCCGTTGGTCCCGGTTGCCAGTAAAATGGCAGTCGTTAAGCCTGGTTGAAGGCCTTATGGGCGGCCTAAAAAATTTCAACAGCAGGTAGCCACAACCTGCGTCTGTCTATTTCAACACGGCAATGGGCTCACCACCTATTACGTGGGACAGGAATCCACATGGTGAAAAGTGGGCATATAATATGCCTCTGCCACCCCTTCGGGGATAAGGCGTGATGGATATTTATTTTATTTATAATTTTTAAATAAAAGTTATAAATAATGACCAGTAAAAATTATAAGGTTAGTACCACATTTTGGATAGAGTCCATCATACTTTTATTTATTTTTCTATATATTTTTATCTTTTGCAATGTAGACACAAAAGCACAAAGGTTCAGATTGGTGGGGATAAAGGGCCAAAGATGGGTGCAGCCAAATGACCAAAACCTTCTCCTAACAAAGCCAAATGATAGCTGCTCCTAGCAGCCAAATAAAAGTGGACTCCAGGCTCCAAATCCAGGTAGGGCTGGAAAGAACTGAGAATACACTTACATGAAGAGAAGCGAAAAGGTAATCAAATTGTGAAAAACTAATAATAGAGGTACAGAACAAGTGACTCTGCTTTTTCTTAACCTACCCACGTTTCATAAAGACTATATTAAGTATTAAAGTATTATTTAATACTAAATTAGCAATTAGTATTAAAAAATATGTTAAGTATTAGAGCCCAGAAGGGTATTAGAAAAGTCCATAGGCCTAGACTAGGTGTCGGTTTCAACTCCTACAGTAGACCAAATGATTGCCCAACCAGCAAATAATTATTGTGCAGGTTCTCTACAATGCACTCATATACAAAAACACACATAAATACTATACTAACCAAATATCAATATTTTATAAAACAAACTCAGTTTGATGTTAAATCACATAGTGCGTAAATAAACATAATTTCATCAAATCACAAGTGTAAATTGTGTTGTTAATTGTGTGTAATCACAAGTGTGTTATCAATATTCACAATAAAATAAATAAACATTTAGCGTGATCCAGGAGTTGAAACTAAGACCTACTCACAGTAGGACGTATACACTACCAATACCACGGCAGTCAAATATAATACAAATTACTAACTAAACTGTTATTGACAAAATTTGGATAATAATAATATAACCTATAACTTACCTATAGTTAAAATCCCCGCTTTTTTGTCATTGTTGTCATAGCTTGAGGTTAGGGCATGAATCTGTTGATTGAAATCATCAAGCACTTGCGTTAATGCTTCTGGGGACATTTCCCGAAGATCTGTTTTTGTGAAATGCAATAATTCTCGAATGGCTTTATGTCTTGTCTCCGCATGGCGAGACTTTAATCCCGAAAGCATTTCCGACACTTGGACGCTAGTCATTTTTATTTTATATTTAAGAGTTCCAATAAATGTTGAAATTAAAGGATAATTATATCAAAAGGATTACATTCTCAACAAAATTGAAATAGAATGTTGTTCACATTATTATACCCTTATGAAACCTCTTAGTATACGTTAAATTTTAGGTTTAAAAAATCTCAAATTTCCGAAACTTTCCATATGAAAATGCCAGTAGTTTGATTTCAATTTTACAACAATCCAAACGTAAACAAATTAATGATACAAGACATTTTACATGCGGCCATTGACCACATATATTTCGTCCAGAAATTGAGAATAATGTCATAAAAAGAATTACTAATTAACTTTTATATTTCTGAAAGCCCTATACTATTTGCCAGTAAAGAATAAATGAGTTAAATATTCTAAATATCTTAAAAATGCATTTTACATTAACATTCAATCTAATAATAAAATAATAATTAGTCTCATGTGAAGTGTTTTAAATTATAACATTTTAGAACGAAATGCGTTACCTTCGTTTCGTTTCACCAAGTATTACTTGAATTATTTTTATCCTTTATTATTTATAAGCTTTTTGCATATTTATTTAATAATGTTGTTATTGTACAAAAGCTGAAAAAATCGCCTTAAAATTCAAGTAAACCATAGAAACTGGTTAAAAACTTAAAAAAAAATAGAACCTAACTAAACGTGTTCCATTACAGTGCATATTGGCACAATAAAATAACTATACCTCGAAGAACTTTGATGTTTTGTCTTATTCTTACGTATGTACTTTTGTCTTAGCGAGAAATAGATAGCAGAAATATGGGGCTTTGTTGAATGGAGTTCGGATAGGATAGGATGACGCGTATATTTTTCAATACTTTCTCGTCATTCTACCGACCACAAACGTCAAACAGCTGAGCGAGGTGACTGACTCGCTGTTGTGTGGCTTGCTCTTCATTCTTCTTATCAATTTTTTTGAAACTAAATTCAAAGGAATAGTGCTTCCAACGCGGTTGTTCAAAGTGCAGAGTAATAATATTTGATCATGAGTGAACTGAGTCAGGAAGAGGTAAGTTGAAAATTTGTTTTGTAAACGAACCTTGGCGTAGTGCGTATGGCCAATCTAATTTCGTAACAAAACAAAGCGATGGTGATTGACGTTGGTGCATGTGTAGGATAAATGCACGTGCAGCTGGTCCTCATGTTAGTCGTTTGCAGATACGGAGACGGCGCTTGGCGCGCCTTGCTGCGCTTAGTGGTGGAGGATCAGCGCCATCGCCAGCGAGTCCTCCAGCTACCCCAGGCGCTTCGATGCCGTCTCCTGATGTACAGACATCTTCTCAACCTCGTTTTTCTCCTGCACCAATTCCTCGTAGCTCGACAGAACCCTCCACACCAGATGTTGCCAACACAAACAAAGAACCAAACTATACAGATGGAATCCAAAACAGTGAAACAGATCAAACAAAAATATCACCCGATGGTTTAATAGTCACTGAGAAGACTGATAATACTCTGTTAGATGAAATGCCAGACACTAAAATGACAGATCTTTCACAGACTAGACAGTACAACAGCTTTGACTCTATGGGTGAAGAAACACTGTTGAGTTGTGGGTCGGTCAGAATGTCTAGCTTGCCACAGTCGACAGTTGGAGGGTCAGAAGGTGCCTCCATCAGAGAAGACAGCACTTCAAGATCAATATCTCCTGCACAGTTTGTGGAACCTTCACCGGTTAGGCCACGGCCTAGTAATGCCTCACCTAGTTGCTCAAGACGTTCCTTGTCAATGGATGTGGATGATGTGTCGGAAAGGAATTCACAGTCTGAACAACAACAGGAGCCAATGGAGGTCAGTAAGCAAATGAAATTACATTACTTTATTTATGAGCACAAACTAAGTAAACTGGTATTTGACAAGAAAAGGATATATTCAAATTAACATATACCTACTTTAAATCTGTATGTAATGCTAGGCAATATACCTTAACTTTTTTAAAGTTTTGCTGGACAGTAGAGAATGTTTATTTAATACTTACAATTATAGCATTTTTATTACTTCCTACTGGTAACAACACTTATTCAGTCTGTGCAGCATTAGTTTAAATCAATAACATACAATGTCAATATTTATAGTTACATTTGATGTACCAAGTCAGCACAGGTTTCTATTTTAAAACATCCGTATATATAATGTTTTTAATAAAATGAATCTATTTTAAAAGTCTATGATTTTAGCAAAAAATAAACTAAATATCTTTACGCTATATCCCTGACGGGGTAGTCACTCCAGGCTTACTTTACGTCTATTTATACTTCAATCACATCCTAAAGATTAATTAATTGTGCCATACATGCATGTATGTGTATCCAAGTACGCAGTTTGATATTACTGCTTTTGAGCAATCTTCTCATGTGGTTTCACTCTTACTGCATAATGAACTGGAAACTTTACTACATAGGCATAGGCCTATGTAGCAAATATAAATAGTAATAGAATAGTGTCTAGCAATATGTTAATGGAATTAGGCACATTTCAATAAATTAATTTATGAATATGAACCAATAGCTGAGTACAAAAAAAAAGCAACAATACTGGGGTCTTCTTCAATAGGCTACTAGATGTGATGTGGTGTTTGGTTTGGCATTGTTCGAAGTGACAGCCAACCGCCCAATATCTCAATAGATCTTCTTTAGCCCTCTCCATAGCCTTGTACACTAGCTTTCAGATGAAATGGCTAGTATCTCAAACCGGCGCCCCCCCCTCACCCCTTATTTTATCCCAACAGCTAGATTGACAATCCAACTGCTTATTTTGTTGTTAATTTTATCAGTTAATGTAAGCGAAAGAAGCGCTTGTGGCCCCACTAACTCAGTGTTCTGTAAACAATCTTTTGAGCAACTTTCGCTACGGCTGGTCCTTGGATGGGTGACCACTTTGATGTGTTTACATTTACGAACGTTTCCGTGCTTCGGAAGGCATGTTAAGCTGTTGGTCGTGAATATGGTGGTTGTTAAGGCAACTTGAAGGCCACAACCTGTGCCTGTCCATTTCAACAGCAACAGAGCAGGATTCCAGGCAGCAGATTGCTTCTTAATCATAAAGCGCAGCAAATGGGGCCCTTCGCTTCGCGAGATTTTCAATATTTCTTTGCTGTTTAGTTAAACACCTAAGCAATAAATTAACAAAAGATTTTCCAATGTTCCTTAATCAGAACAGGTAGGGGTAATAATTTCCTAGTATTAAAAATAAATAACAAGGGACAAACAACAATGACTTCTCTTTCCTCTTGATGTGCTCCAAGTTCTTTATGTGACAGGTTGACGACAGTGACACACAAGCATCGCCAGCACGGAAAATACACCGCTCACGAACAGTCAGTTGTACTGAACTGACAGAGGAACAACTGCGGAATATTATTTCCAAGATCTTGCAAGTGTCATGGTCAGAAGAAAGTACAGGTTTGTATATTGTTTTGTAAACTAAACTTAGTTGTTCCCGGGATAAAATAGTCTGTGTTAGTTATCAGCCACCTCCACATCAAATTTTATCAGAATTGGTCCAGCCCTTTGAGTATGTAGTTGAGTAACAAACATATACATTCTCAAACATTCCCCTGTGTAATATTAGTACTGTAACCTTCTCAAAGTATGAAATCAATCATTGAGCAAATGTATTAGGTATACTTTGTAAAATTTGTGTTTACATTTTTCATACCAGTACCTTTATTTGATCTATTTATCAATCTCTTTGATCAAAATTCAGCTTAAATTTAAGATTTTGATCAAAGAGATTGAGAAATAGATTAAATAAATGTATGGGGTCTCACTGTTAAATCTTTCTAAAGATTTATTATTTAACAATAGTCTCCGCCTACCCCGATGGGAGACAGGCGTGACGATATGTATGTATGTTATTATGTAACTGGATATTTCCTTCTTTAAATGACTTTATACCTACTTTCTTATAAAGTTTTCATATAAATGAATAAACTTGATCAGTCCGCCTGTGTGGTTTTCAGGTATCTAGATATTTTTCATCTAATTGCATTTATATTTATAGTAACTGTGTTATAGCTGTATGTAGTTATAATATGTAGGTTGTGCTAACAGTAAGTAATTATGTTTGATTACAGGAGGAATATTTGTGCCATCAGTTGCTGCATCTCTCCTTGAGAATCCTAAGTTGAGTTTAGACGAAATTGCATCACAAGCCCTAATAGATGTTATTACACAAATAGCAGACGGCGTGGATCCGCTAAACCAAAAACTAATCGCAATTACCGAGACTTCAAAGAGACCGTCTGAAGATGGAGATGATATGTTAATAAGTGGACAACTAGGTTCTGAAACTGAGCCTGACAAGGCAGACTGTCCCACGCCAACAATACCACTGCCAAAGACGATTCCCTCGCAAGGTCTCGCCGTGAGCTACATAGTGCGTTTCTACACTAACATCAACACATATGAACGAGAACATTCAAAAAAAAGCTCAGAACCTCCATTGAGTGACTTGCTCCAAAGCTTAAGAACTTTATTGGTGAATCATTTAGTGCTAGTGCTTCAAGGTAAATTTGATCTAGAAAAGTGTAGAAAATCTGCTCTACTTCCATACTTGTTGGTGGTGTCGGCACCTACAGGACTCATTCCGGAGCTTATGATCGCTACATACACGGACAAGGAAGTTTTCGAGGAGGTGAGTATCCAATTACAGACAAAATGCTTACAAATCTTATCTAAGTTAGAAAACTGCGTTCACAGACTGTAAAATTGCGACAAATATTAGGTACTAGATGACCCCCACAGCTTCGCCCGTGGAACATTTCGACCTCCCGTCGCACCTATTTAATCCCGTCGCTTATTAATTCTACAATGATGCATAAAAATTTGGCCGATTTATCGACATTTATGACTACTGCTCTGCTCCCCAGTGTAGTAGCGTAATTATATATAGCCTATAGCCTTCCTCGACAAATGGACTATTTAACACAAAAAGAATTTTTCAAATCCGACCATTAGTTCCTGTGATTAGCGCGTTCAACCAAACAAACAAACTCTTCAGCTTTTCAGCAAAGAGAGGCCAATATATTTTTATAACAAGATGGAGTGGCAGAAGGACCAGCATGATCGACATACACGCAGTAAAACCCAAAACAAAATGACAATTAGGTTACATTGTACTGCCTTGTATCGAGGAAGTTTTAAATATGCAGCATCGAAGGTTTGGAATGATCTTCCCCCGCCCCTTCCGCAGGCCCATGTCTCAGTATATGTTTAAGAATAGACTAAATAGGTTTATACTTTCAAATACATCAAGTGCATTAACACGAATATGAAGTGTTAGTATGAAACTTATATGTAGGTAGTACTTACATTTATTGCTTACCTGATATTCTTGGGGCTGCATTTGGTTGCTAGTTTATATCGATTGGTGGGTGAGGAAAAAAGGGGACAAAAACAAGATTTGTAAATTAGATAGACTTTTGGGCTTTTAGGAGTTTATTATATATATATAATAAAAAACAAACCACTTTGTTTGTTGTTTTGAAGGTATGACTATGTCCATATGACAGTATGATTTTGAAACCATGCAGGCACAAATTAAAGTGAATAATTCATGCATGTCATGCTTTTTGTTATACGAACTTACTTTTTGAGTTATAGATGGAATTGGTGTGAATTAATGACTGCATAGTTTCTCTTTAAAATGTGCATGCGATTGGTAAAATGGTTACGCAGCATAAGACTTACCTGCACAACATTATGCACAGTTTTACTAATTTGCAATATTGAATTTAAAATTTGTTTCTTTATATTTCTCCATCTTGGTTGTTTAAGTTCTATTTTTGGTATATTTTGTAGAAAAAAATAAATAAAAGTAATGGGAAATGTCGAGTACCGATTCCAAAATGTAATATTATTGGTGTTATATGGATTAAAGGGTGGATTGTAAACCAGCGTTGGGAGGTGCTATGCACATTCTCAACAATCGCTGAATCCATTCCTTTTGCCAAAAAGAAGATAAATTTGTACGATGTTATTATTGTATTTGTGAGAAAGGCAATAAATATATTATTATTATTATTATTTTATAATATTACTAATCCCGCCTTGGTGACGCCCACTTTACAACGGGCCGAAACGTCCAATTTTAATCATTCAAAGACCAATTATTATCTACATAAACTGTACTTAGTGATGAAATAATGTAATTTGATAAGGATTAAAAGCATGAGTAAAATAAACGCTTTTAAATGTAGTCCATAAAAATTCAAGATTTTTAAATAAAAAAATGGTTGTTGTGCCTCACTCGACATAGATAAATATAAAGTGTCACGGACTTTTTTTGTATATATTGTAAGATCTACAATTAATTAGAACATTTTATGGATCTATCTTTTATAGTTTAGGCAGCGTACGCAAAATAAGTAACTTTTCTGGTTGATTTTTTACACCTTGTGTCCGAAAAACCCAGATATCTAACAGAACCCTTTTTTTTCCATCATAAAATGTAGCGTACTCATACTCGTGGATAATGTAGCTTTCAAATGTTGAATGAATTTTTAAAATCGGTCTTGTAGTTTTTGAGCCTATTCATTACAAACAATCAAACAAAGTTTTCCTCTTTATAATATTAGTGTAGACTATCAAATTTTCAAGACCTGTTGTAAGTCCTCTGGAACTTAAATTCAGATCTTTATCATGGACTGGGGACATCTGCTACCCCCTACTTTAAAGACTAGAATAAGATTAACTTGCAATCAAAACAACTCTTTGGCGTTGGCGGCGTTTTATGGTAGGTATACATTTTTGTAGTAATGATTAGTCATTTTTTCTGAATGATCGTTCCGCGTAGGTTTTCGTGCCGCTGCTAATGGGTATACGCGAGGAGATGCGTCGGTCAGTATCGCCTTTGGGCGGACGCGGGACCGGCGGAGGCAGCTGCGCAGCTCTGCGCGGACTGCGCTCTCTGTGCGACTTGCGAGCTGGGCCGCGCCATTCGCGCCGCCCTATCGCCGAGCTGCTGGCCCGTCTGCCCAGTCTATGCCCAGACCCGGTCACTACGGCGCCCGGCAGAGAAATTGCGCGCGTCAGTTTCCTAGGACCCTTCTTTGCTGTGAGTGTTTTCGTGTTGTCTTATTTTAGATCTGCGCAGGGAATGCATGAAAGAGAACGAACGAATGTAAATGAAAAGGAAGGACGTTAAGAACTAAAAATATGTATGTGTACCAGAGAACACAGGTAAGAAGTGAAACTTCTTTACGAATTTTTTTTTACAGCTATAATATTTCTCTCATACGTCGATAAAGAAGTTTCTCTTATGATAAAGAAGTTTCACTTCAAAACAAAATGGCGCGTAACCTGATGATTTTTTTCTGTTATATTTTTTTTCTCAACGTCGAAGAAGTTGCACTTCAATAACTCTAGCAGGAACTTTTGTTTGCTTTGGGCTGTGTTTGAATAACGTAAACATATTCAAAATTAGATTTATTAAAATATCAGTGGTACCTAAACAAGTGTCGGAATTCTTGTATCCCAACTGTTGGGTGTTCTTTTATGTCTAAGATGCTTTTATCACATTAGAAAACAGACACGGCTACGTATAGTTTAGAAAAAAAAAACAAATTAATACTACTCAACTATTAAAAACATTAGATACTTTATTGCATTTAGAAGTTATGTTTTTAATAATAAATAATGAATAAATATCGTTGGGACAACTCACACAACGCCATCTGATTCCACACTAAGCAGAGCTTGTACTATGGTAACCAGATAACTGATAAACATACTTATATATTTCTAAATACATACATATTATAGATAAATAACACCCAGACACAGAATAAACCATCGTGCTCATCACACAAAGTTTTATTCTGGGTGGGAATCGAACCCACGACCTCTTGCATAGCAGTCGGATGCACTCCCACCGCGCCACAGAGGCAGTCATAACAGATAAAGTCATCTGTTTACAGAAGCATCGGTTTACTACCGAACCATTCATAGTTAAAGCGTAGCGTACGTAGCGTAGATAGGTTACATACTAAATTAAATGGCTAATGGAATCCTACTAATATTATAAACGCGAAAGTTTGTAAGTATGAATATTTGCTACTCTTTCACGCAAAATCTACTGAATGGTTTTTGATGAAACTTTACAATAATATAGCTTACACATCAGAATAACGCATAGGCTACTTTTTACCTAGGGACCAAGCTCCAGTGGGAAACGCGAACGGGAAAACTTCACCACGCTTGCGGAGCCGCGGGTGTCAACTAGTTTTGTACATATTTTTTTCGCATGGCAATCTATCCTCTCTGACTAGTCTATCAGGAATACAGTGTAGTAAATATTAAAAAATAAAATACTATCTGGAAAACTTATAATGATTTTAATAGTCCCTTGCGTAACAAGTACGTGACTCTTTATGTACACTGCATCCGCCAGACTGAGTAGTATTAATACTGTTGAATTATTTATATAACGACCGTGTTCGTAACGTTGTAATTGTTTGATTCATTTTTATTCACTGTTCGTCAATAGCTCTGCAGTACCTATTAACATATTTTTCATCTTTATCGTCTATTTGATTATGTACTACCTTGAGTTAGGTTAGAAGTCATGTACCTAAAAAAATCGTGATTTCGGTGGCACGTCACGGCCGCGCGTAACTATAGGGTTGTCAACTTAGCTCACTGGATTAGCTTGCTAAGTTTTTCTAATTGGTTTAGAATTAAAATTAGACAATTAACATTAGCTTGAAAAAAAATGCCATATGATTTTTTTTTTCCTGCATTTTGAATCTGATTATATGAATGCTATTTGTTAGTATTAAAACAATTTTCAAACAGATCTCATTATTCGCGGAAGAGAACCCACGCTTAGCTGAGCGCATGTTTTCGACGGGCTCGAATGACCGCAGCCTCGCGTTCGCTTTACAACGAGAGGTAGAGGCGAGCCGCAACACGCTGCACAACATCTGTCACAACATCCTGCTGTGTCCCGACGCGAGGGAACCGCTGCTTAACTACTTCGCCGCGCTCCTGCAGAGGAATGAACGGAGAGCACAACTGCAGACGGATGAGAGATCTCTTGCCGGTAAGTTTATAACACCACTAACTGTGCCCTGCGACTACTTGCAACCAATTTAACCCATACATAGCATTTTTATTAGTTTTAGACTTCTTGACAACCTGGAGGGTAGGGTTTCCTTATTCCTATACTACATCCCTTCCTTTGAGGAGTTCGGTTCGTCATTCCTCCGTTACGATTAGTAGAGGTTATCCTTGAAAGTTGTGCGTTAGGATTGACTAATCGAGGGTGTGTGGTGGGATCCTTCTCCCCTCCTTTATTATCGTTCTAAACCTTAATGTTTATAAAACTCTTTTAAAACGGCTCTGTCTGTCCATCCATCTGTACGCATCTATTTCTTAGGAACCCTAAGAGTTAGAGACAAACGGTTTGCTGAATTCGATTCAGGACATCACAAAAACGTGCATAAGCGATGTTGAAGTGTCTGCTACTTCCGGTTTTCAATTTGGTTTAGCTTTAGAATTCGTCTGATTGATTCCTTTGCTATGATAGTGAAGAACACATTACTATACCCGATTCGTTGACATTTGAGAATTAACCTCCGCTATTCTGGGTAGTAGCGTGATGATATATAGACTATTGCCGTTTTCGATAAATATGCTATTCGACACAAAAACAATTTTCAAAAAAGTCATTGAGATTAGCTGGTTCAAGCAAACAAACAAACAAATTCTTCAACTTTATAATAATTTGTTTCAATTTGTTCTGGCAATCTTGATTTTTCTTCAACATCACAACTAACTGGATCACAAAGTTAACTAACACAATCGAGTTTCTCTATTTGGTTGGTATACTCAATTCCTTTGTGTGTCCTCACCCTTAGAAGTCAACAGCGGTTTGGAGAATTAATAATCTCAATTTTTGTAAGGCTGCGGTGACGTACTTACTCTTTGTGTTTAAAAATAATTTAATGGACTATCCAACATCGCCGGCTCAATCGTGACGTTTACTTAACAAACGTATTTAGTACATTTTGATTAAATTTTATTAATAGTTTTGATGTTTAAATAGACTTGATTTACGTAATGTACCTATTTCTAATTGATCTAAAACATATAAGTAACTAGTGTCCTGGCCCAGACATTGATATGATCTTATTATACAAACTCACTTTCCTCTTGAATCAGTTTATATATTGCTGTAAACTTCATTAAAATCCGTTGAGGACTTTAGAAGATCTAAGCATACAAATAGCTGGAGCGACTTTATGTTATGTAAAGACTTTTCTCAGAATATGGCCATTGAACTATTTGTCAAGAGTATATCAGATGAGGAGAGTTAAGTGAGTTTAGTAATTGTAAAATAAAATAATACAAAATGTACTAAATGAACCTGTTCCAATTCTCTAGGCTTGATCATACTAATTCACATATTCGAGGTTCAAGCTAGCCACAGTTTCAAGTGGTGACAACTAGCTCATGGCAAAGAGTAGGAATATTCCATACCAAACGCATAAAAACTCATCCGATGAAATAACTTTGGCCTGGCGCTATAAGGCCAAACAACCCTTCCAAAATAATAAAAATTAGGAAACATCCAACAGTGACGTTTATATCAGTGTGATGTATGACACACGTATGACAGAAACTGTCACAGCCTTCCTGAGAAATGATGCGTTTCCCAAACACTTACTTGAATTCAATACCTATTTATTGTGTGAATTAGTATCTAACTTGTCCTTGTCCATATGGTCATTGACCTTAATGCTTTTTTCTTGAGCATTGTCGTAGTAAGACCACGCGGCTAATACTTACAGAAATAACGCTCATATTTCGTTTAAATGTCGCTCACCTCGATCTTGTCTATTAGACGAATTTGTATTGGCTTCAGTCCAAATAATTTACTTTCCTACATCTAGATCGAATCATTAAGTCGCATTTGATGACGGTAGTATGTAAATATTTATGTTTTTGTATATTATCCACCTGATTGAGATAAATTAATGTCTTTTGCGTTCTAATATCGTAGTTCCACTCATAAAATGCGGAACTTACAAATATAATTTGCGGAACCTTGACTTTGGTGTAACAAATAGCCGGCTACACTACCATTTGTAGTTTCTGGCCTCTTCTTGACTGCCTCGGTGGCGCAGTGGTAGTATACGCGACTACTGTGGTTTACAAATTGAATTGAAGATGTGAATTTACTGGTGAAATGTTTAAGTGTATGTAAAATTGTAATGTTTTAGTCGTATGGTCGATAATCTTCTTATCTTTCTTCACACAGCGCCATCTAGCCGAAACTAATCTTAATCTAGATAACTGATAAACATACTTATATATTTCTAAATACGTACATCTATACTAATATTATAAAGCTGAAGAGTTTGTTTGGTTGAATGCGCTAATCTCAGGAACTACTGGTCGGATTTGAAAAAATCTTTTTGGTTTAGAAAGCCCATTTATCGAGGAAGGCTATAGGCTATATATAACATCACGCTACTACACTGGAGAGCGGAGCAGTAGTCATAAATGTCGACAAAACTGGCAAATTTTTATGCATCATTGTAGAATTCATAAGCGACGGGATTACATAGGTGCAACGGGAGGTCGAACTATGCCACGGGCGTAGCTGTGGGGGTCATCTAGTATAATATAAAGCAAACACCCAAACTCCGAAAGGAACATTTGGGAATCACACAAATATTTATTTTGACCCGGTCTGGTACATTAGTAGAACGCACGTGTATTGTTGCAGGTGACGGGTTCATGCTGAACGTGTGCTCGGTGCTGCAGCTGCTGTCGGTGCGCATCAAGCTGGAGCGCGTATACCCGCTGTACACGTTCCAGGCGGGCTCGTGGGTCAACGTGCGCGACGACACGCGCCTCTACTTCACCGCGCAGGAGGCGCAGGACTGGCTCGATTCACTTAGTTAGTTTTTCTTTATAATTATTTTATGGCCTGGTTACGAAGACCTTTTAACCAAATCTTATTTTTTATATCATATTTCTTTAATCTTATCTTATAATTTAGTCCTGTCCAGTCTTTGTCGATGTCGAGTCCTCAGTCCTAGGTCCTGGTCCTTGCCCTCAATATAATGGTGGTTCTTATACGGAAGTTTTCATTATCTCATTATCATTGTCTTTCACTATAGCACGTTAACACAACTTTTATGTCCAAGAAACCACCACTCCCGTAAAACATAAAACAAGATAAATGCACTAGTTTTAGAAAATAATATACAGCAAGCAACACTTGTCAATGATCCCGCGCAAACTCCATTCACTCAGTAAGATTCTTCTTTTATTTTTCTTTTTTTGTTAGTTTTGGTGATGTCCGGCTTGGACTTAGCCACGACGGAATTTAATGTATCTTCCGCATATAGATGTGCCTATGTATTGCCTTCAAAAATATCCCATTTTTTGTCGAAAATATGAATCTTCCTCGATTGATAAGAAGTAAATTCGTGTAGATAGCAGTATGTTCATGTATATGTTCGTAGTGCTACGTTAGTAAAGCGGTGTGACTTTTTAATAAATGACGTGATTTTGGAATATTACAAAAATAAAATCTTATTCGACTGACTTATCCATTTTCATAGCACTTGTACACGTTGTCGAAGCTTTTATGTTCAAGAATCCACCATTTTTACACATCAACACTCCAAAATTGATTAGCCTAAAAATAATGTAAGAAGTGTAAAGAAGCACGACTCGCGATTCATAACGCAGTGCTAGTGTTGCTTTTCGGTAGCGAAATCTAGGTATGTCAGAAGATGCACGAGAGTAAGTTAAATGCTGTGGAGATGCGATCACGTCCAAAATTATGCGGCTATTATTGGCGTTATATTTGACCGACCGAATACGTAACGAAGTGATACGCAATATGGCAGGTTTGAATGATAGTGTCGACGTTAAGCTGGCAAAGGATGTACTCCGTTAAGGTAGGCCTATGAAGACATATGAAGATCAACAGAGCAGATTGCTTGTTCAACAAAGGTCGAAAGTACTCGGATATCCAGACGTGCTTGAATGAAGCGATTAATGAATCTGCAGGAAGCGAAAGAAGTATGCATGAACCGCGAAGTCTGGCGATCCGTCCTTTCTGATTACCCCGACAGGGATAAAACGTGAAGATAATTAAGTTTTTAAAGTTGATATATAGCTCAGTGACGTCCGATTTCTACGCCGTTCGCGCCAAAATCCCATTAAAATTTCATCATAGCAATAATTAGGCTAGCATATTAGATAATAAATTTTCCATAAAGACAGATTTCTATACTTTCTTACATGTCATAAAATCTAGATGGAACTAGAGCATTTTTATTGGTAATACTATTTGTTTTAAAGTTGATCTTTTAAAAATGTTATCAAAACATCTGTTTTAGCGTTTCTTGTGAAATAATGGATTTATTATGTGAATCTCAGATAAAGACCCCAACCACAAGTGGCCTGAGGCGAAGTTCCAGACCGTGTGTTGGTTCCTCACGCTACACATGCACCACGTGGCGCTGATACCCGCACTGCACACGCACCAACGACGGATCAGGTGAGACATCTCTCTCATTTCAGCAACTACTTTTCAGGTCAAAGCTCTCCTTGAGTCTAACTGTCTTCATATTTGAACAATAGAATACAAAGGGGCGACTTAATGGTACACGTTCTGTAGGATCCATGGTTACAATGGGTGTGCCGCAAATCTCGATACTTGGGCCATTCTTGTTCCTCATTTATATTAATTATTTACTATTTTATGTAGCGGACAGGAATAGAATTGTTTGTTTGCAGATGATACCTCATTGATTTTTAAAATTAAAAGACAATTTGTTAACTATGACGATATACGAGTATACAATTCAATCATAAGTGTACTTCATTGGTTCAGCTTAAATAATCTTGTGTCAGAGTTTGTGGAAACTCTGACACAAGATTCAACTCAACTGTGTTCCTCGTTATAACTATTGATGCCAAATTGCAGTGGGACCCACACATAGAAAAGACGGCGTCTAGGTTAAGCTCGGCTGCATTCGCTGTAAAATACATCAGGCTATGCATTCACAAATCTCGGATCCAAATCCGCTACGGCGCAAATGTCATCGATATTCATAGAACTCGAATATCAATGACATTTGCTCAGTAGTGGATTTGGATCCGAGATTTGTGAATTGCATAGCAGGACTCTAACAGATCGCTCCGGCCCGTAATGTGGAATTAGCAAAATGTTGAATTCTCAAAATGTTGAATTCCCAAAATGTGTAATCCCAAAATGTTGAAATTGCAAAACGTTGAACTTTTAATACCAAAATGTTGAATTCTCAAAATGTTGGATTCTCAAAATGTTGAATTCCCAAAATGTTGAATCCCAAAATGTTGAATTTGCAAAACGTTGAACTTTTAATACCAAAATGTTGAATTCTCAAAATGTTGAATTCCCAAAATGTGGAATCCCAAAATGTTGAATTTGCAAAACGTTGTTAACCAATATATTGAACTTACATGGAATATCTAAATACAATTTTATTCCTAAAAAGACTACCTCGGTGGTGCTTGGGTCGGAGCAAATATTTGTGGCCCGCGAATGTTTGTTTCGGAATTTAGGTGTTTTCTATTTATACCTATGTCATTATCATCCGAGCGTCTGTCCGACTTGCGTCTCACCTCACCTGAAGTCTGCTTTCGTACTACTTCTTCACTTTGCACGGTCGTAGTGTGACGTCCCTTGTCGACCATTGGCACGCATATCACGACTCATACGCTGTCAAATCAGTTATTCTTAAGACTTGCCTCCTTACCAAGACGCTACGGAACTGACATGGCTAGATATGAAATACACTTGCTCAACTGCGAAGGCCGCCGCGGATGCGAATTTTCCTCATGCTATCTATCTCCATGAGTCCATACATCCACTGCAGCATTCACACTTCTGTGACAGGCAGCTCCTGCTTACACGCCTTAATAGTGACCTTATCTCACTGCCATGTAACAGTAAAACAGGGCTGTCATTTATGGTTTATAGACCTGTACCTTCAACCTGATAACATTAAGTATCAGACCACCTTTCAACCTGCCCCTGTCCTCGTCCACCAGCTTACAGCTAAGCTTATGCCCCTCAATCGATCCCAACTTATCTTATAGAGGTTAGAAGTGGTCACGTCAGGCCTTGGCTATGGGTAATTTAGTGGCAGCCCTTTATGCGTCACGATTCTCAGGAGATGAGGACGCTTGCCACTTTTTAAAGAGAACGATCTTCTCCTTCTGGACTGTGTCGTTCCACCACCAAGTTTTCCTGTCGTATTTGCTTCCACCTTTAGACTCACCGGGCACCACCTTCACCGCTCTAAGAATAGCAGCCTGAATCCTGTCCCAGTAATCTTAAACTGATTCGCCTTCAGTGTTCACGCATTATTCATCGAAAAATGAGGCAAAATCCTGGGACAGGTTTCATCAAACAGTCACCATTTGATACGGCACTGGCACTTAGCTTTTAAGCAAAAATCCATGACAAGGACGGACGAAAGACGGTGTTGCGCAGTGAGACTCATGCTGGATATGACTTTTGCAGTTGACCGTCTCGCCGACACTGTCTCTAGGGAGTAGAACATCAATTTGAGTTGTTGTCACCAACCCTTGTAATGGTGATGAGATGTTAGGATTTATTTATGAAATACGTGTTCACGATGGCCAGATCGGCATCTGCACATGTTCCTGAGCATAGTTTCCTTTTCCACGTTGCGAGTGCAGTATCCAAAACCACTATGAAGCGCTCGTGGCCCCGCGGTCTCAGTGTTCGGTTAACGTTCACTGAGGTACGCAACTTTCACAATGGCTGGTCGTCGGATGGGTGACCACTTTGTGGCATTTACATTTGCGAGCGTTTCTGTGCTTCGGAAGGCACGTTAAGCCGTTGGTCCCGGTTGCCAGTAAAATGGCAGTCGTTAAGCCTGGTTGAAGGCCTTATAGGCGGCATAAAAAATTTCAACAGCAGGTAGCCACAGCCTGCGTCTGTCTGTTTCAACACGGCAATGGGCTCACCACCTATTACGTGGGACAGGAATCCACACGGTGAAAAGTGGGCATATAACATGCCTCTGCCACCCCTTCGGCGATAAGGCGTGATGGATATTTATTTTACTATGAACTCGCTCAAACTGCGCACACTTTTTTACCGTTCAGATCGTCGGCCAAAACAATTCAACAAGTTACAAGTTTACGACCGAATGCTAGTTGTTGCTGCATAAAACAATTTTCAATATTCTGCAAATGCAACATTTTGTAAATTCCACATTTTAAGAATTCAACATTTAGCAAATTCAACATTTTTAGAAATTCAACATTTTTGGAAATTCAACATTTTGGAATTCAACATTTTGAGTAAACCACATTTTGCAAATTCAACATCACTGGCCGGAGCGTAACAGATGTGGATACGACTAGAATAGTTTACTTCAGCTATTTTCATAGTATAATATATTCGGTATTCTCCTTTAGGGGAGTGCTGCAGATTTAAATAATATTTTTCGTCTTTAAAAGCGAGCAATGTGCGCTATTTATAATTTAGGCCCCAGAGTCTGTCTCCGAGAAAAATTCAAAGAAATTAATATTCTAACTAGTAGCAACACAATACATTTTTGCTAATCTTACCTGTGACGTGAGAAATTTACCATTAAGTAAATTTAGAAACATAATTTTTAAAAAAAGCTTTGTGAAAAAGGTTTTACGCTGTTAAAGACTATTTGCACAATTTCAAACTAATCAACTAACCACCTATTATTTTTGGTCACGACACTATATTTTTATTGCGATAAAGCGGCAACACTCCAAATGTTTTTCTAGTCTATAAAGAAAAAAAAATCTAATTAATTGTTGATTTCCAGAGCTTTCCGAGATCTTCAGAAAGTGATTGAAGAGTTAACGTCAGCTGAGCCGCAGTGGCGGAACACCTTTTCAGCATTGCGCAACCGTGAGTTGCTCAGTCGGTGGCGACGGCAAATCAAGAGGCTACACAGGTAATCCTACCTACCATTACTTCCTAACTCTAGTTACGTTTACTGATCTACACGTGGAAGCTGCGGTCGGACACATATATCTAGTTAAAAATATAGTTATGTTATGTTGACATCTGATAGGACGCGTTAACACACATTATCCTAAATAAAATATGAATATGTTATTGTGTGTATGTGTACTTGACAGAAACATTTTCGTGTTTCTGGATCAAATTATATTTAAGAGATTTAGCCTCAGTAGTCATCAACTTCAGAGATGTGATCTATACAATTATCTAAATATCAGGTGTCTTGGGGGTCAGCAGCGTAAGTGCCGTACCTCTAGTGTTGCATACGTCCATAGGCCATCATGTGGGCCGTATGCTTGTCTGTCACCTCAGTGGTATAAAAAAAATCACGCCTTTATCCCCGAATGACGCCTATCGTTCACCGTAAGTATGGTGGTGGGTGATGAGGCCATTGCCGTGTGGCGTGTTGAAATGGACCGGCGCAGGATGTAGCGACATGCTAATAATAATAACAACAATCTGTAATCTATACAGATAAATAAAATTAAAGTAACTGTTTGTAATTCCAAATTAATAAAAAAAATGGTAAAACCTCACCACGCGGGTGTAGTAGTATTATATAATAAATGCAATAACCATGTGGTTTATTGTTAGACGTAGGCCTCTGCCAAATCACGCCACAACACACAATCCTGTAGTGACAAATACGTGTTCGAATTTAATCTGTAAATTACACCTAAGAAGAAACTAACTCTTGAAGCGATGTTTTAGTAGTTTTGTAGCCAGTATGCAAAATGTTAGTTGACATGCCCTTACACCATGGATATCTTAACTAAAAATATATGTAACAAGCGCGCGGCACGGTCTCCCTTTCCAGAACATGCGTCCTTAATTTCGATTATAATGTAAATTATTCACTCAGTTTCATTCACTTTTGGTATGCTTTCAAGATATCCTTTGCCAATTAAACACGCAATAGAATTCAAAGCACGCGATAAACATAAAAAAAAAAAATTAAATATCCATCACGCCTTATCCCCGAAGGGGTGGCAGAGGCATATTGTATGCCCACTTTTCACCGTATGGATTCCTGTCCCACGTAATAATAGGTGGTGAGCCCATTGTCGTGTTGAAATAGACAGACGCAGGTTGTGGCTACCTGCTGTTGAATTTTTTCAAGCCGCCCATAAGGCTTAACGACTGCCATTTTACTGGCAACCGGGACCAACGGCTTAACGTGCCTTCCGAAGCACGGAAACGGTCGCAAATGTAAATGCCACAAAGTGGTCACCCATCGGAGGACCAGCCATAGTGAAAGTTGCGTAACTCAGTGATCGTTTACAGAACACTGAGACCGCGGGGCCACGAGCGCTTCAATAAATTTCGATAAACATAAAGACTACTTATTGCGACGTCTGGTGCGTCCAAATGTCGCGGAAGGCCGGTAAACGTGGCGACACAGGCAGGGGGGGTGTCCCTCCGCAGTTTAGGTATATTCGGGCAGCGCGCCGCTCGGAGCGACTAATGATAGAGGGCTGCCGCTGCGGCTCGGCTCACACGAGACGAGCGCTTTAAATAAATGAACTAGGTACAAAACTTCACAAGTGACAACCCCGCACGGAATTCGCAGCTCGGTCATAAAACTCTGGCGCGTAAAGAAATCTCAACGTTCGAGCGCAGTTATTAGTTTCAATTTTGCTTGCAGGCGGCGAGTCTAGGTATGTCTTCATACCTAAAGCTGACTTTTGTTAGGGAGTGACACTTCTGTACGTAGTAATATTACTTATTCTGTGACACAGGTTCGCATAGTAACCACTGTGGTCGCCATGTCACGTCTTGTAATTAAGATATGTATGCCTTACCCCCATGTCGTTCTCCATTCGCAGGTCGAAGCAGTGCGCCGAGACGGCACTGCTGGAGAGCGAGCTGATGCGTCGCAGCCTTCAGTTCTACGCGTCCGTGTGCGCGCTGCTGACGCGCCAGCTGCAGGCGGCGTGCAGCGCGGCGGACGCGGACGAGGACGCGGACGCGGCCGCCCGCGGGCCCTTCTGCGCCACGCCCGAGTGGTACGTCGAGGACATCGCCGAGTTCATGCTCTTCGCCGTGCAGTCAGTATACACTTACATACCTACTCTTTTTTTCATACCACTGAGGTGGCAGACAAGCGTACGGCCCACCTGATGGAAAGTGGTCACCGTAGCCTATGGACGTTTGCAACACCAGAGGTGCAGCACTCGCTCTGCCGACCCTTTATCAACCTTCTAAGACCCCTTTTGAAGAACCTCATACTGTAGACGTTCGACCTCTCCTCTTTACTGCTGTTGCATGCATCGCCAGTCATCGAACATGGCGTACCAATATTATATTACTAGTTCACGCCCGCGGCTTCGCCCGCTTAAAGTTTTCCCGTTTCCGTTTCTCACAGGAACTTGTTCCCGGGATAAAAGGTAGCCTATGTGTTATTCTGATGTATAAGCTATATTATTGTAAAGTTTCATTAAAATATATTCAGTAGCTTTTACTTGAAAAAGTAACAAACATCCATCCAAACTTTCGCATTATTAATATTATTAAGATTTTCCAAAACTAGTGTATAATTCCTATATTTTTGTTGAATAATGGTAGATTCTAATACATGAAAGAGTTTGAATTTGTGCATGAGTGAAGGAAAGTGATATTTTGCAGTGAACAGATGTGTTCTTTGTTGGGTCCAAATCTCCATAGAAAACTGCAGTAAAGTTTCTATTGCTTTATTGGGACAACGGGAATTCTAAACAAATATTAATACAAAATTTGACGAATAAAGTGACCATTCAAGTAAAGATTTCCCCATTTTGAAGCGCTCGTGGCTCCGCGGTCTCAGTGTTCTGTAAACGATCACTGAGTTACGCAACTTTCACTATGGCTGGTACTCGGATGGGTGACCACTTTGTGGCATTTACATTTGCGAGCGTTTCCGTGCCTCGGAAGGCACGTTAAGCCGTTGGTCCCGGTTGCCAGTAAAATGGCAGTCGTTAAGCCTGGTTGAAGGCCTTATGGGCGGCTTAAAAATTTCAACAGCAGGTAGCCACAACTTGCGTCTGTCTATTTCAACACGGCAATGGGCTCACCACCTATTACGTGGGACAGGAATCCACACGGTGAAAAGTGGGCATATAATATGCCTCTGCCACCCCTTCGGGGATAAGGCGTGATGGATATTTATTAATTCATAAGGCGTAATTAAAATCACTGGCTTTTACTCCACAAACACGATTCGATACGGTTCGGGTAGTTCAGTGGTTAGAACAATCGAATTGTCTTTTTTCACTTTAATTAAAGATTTATGAGAAATTTAGCAAAATAATTGCTTTAAAACAATTTATCTAAAATACCTTACCTTTTGAAATCTATTACAGATACGTACCACAAATCGTGGCGGATTACATAGAGGACCCAATTATAACGTGGCTGCTGTCAGCGATATGTAACTCTCGCCTCTTCAAGAACCCTTACCTAGTGGCAAAAATAGTTGAAGTTTTGTTCGTGATCAATCTCTCCGTGCCGTTGAAGTTGAAGAATGTGTATGAGAAGTTCATGGATCACCCTATGTCGCAGACAGCCCTGCCCAGTGCGCTGATGAAGTTCTACACAGATATAGAAACTACCGGACAGAGTACAGAGTTCTACGATAAGTTCACGATACGATTCCATATCAGTATTATATTAAAAGGCATGTGGGAGCGGCCCATTCATAAACAGGTGAGACTAGACTCTTATCTTTAAAACACCAGGAACAAAATTTTTCTTAATGGTTTTGTGCGGAAAATTGGTAATTTTTAATGGTCTAGCACAGAGAAATAAGTTTGGCGATTTTTTATTCATTTATCTAATATAACTATTTAACTTACTAAATACTCATAAAATTTTATCTCAAAATATTGTCGGATTTTTTTTTAAACAGCGCCATCTAGCCCAAACTTAACTAATATAAACTTGTACAATGGGATCTAGAGAACTGATAAATATACTTATAAATTTTGCAAATACATAGGACACACTAAACAATTTGTGATCACACAAATATTTGTTCCGACTCGGGAATTGACCCCTAGACCTTAGTGCTCACTATAATATTCTATATTTTTTCTAGATAGTGACACCCTGCCCAATGATATAAATATATTGTATGTCGGCAGGCTATAGTGAAGGAGTCCCGCTCGGGGCGTCAATTCGTCAAGTTCATCAACATGTTAATGAACGATACTACATTCCTACTGGACGAGTGCCTCACGGTAAGTTCATTCAACATCAAATAATCACTTTTCCACATAGAAATGTTACAATTCCTCATGGTATATTCCAGGTTATCATGAAAAATGATTACAAAATAATACTCAACAAGTGAATAAACAGAACCGTCGTCCATCTGTCACACGTGACAGTCGTCAAGCTTTTTTTAGTCGACTTTCTCTGCGAAATTTCCTAAAATCCTTTTTTTTTATATTATTAAGTCCAATTAAGTTGTTTGTTAATACTAATATTATAAAGAGGATAGATTTGCAAGTTTGTTTGTGACTCGGAAACTACAGTGCCCATTTGGAAAATTTATTCACTAAGAAACTACTTCTTCGTGAGTAACATAGGCTATATTGGATTTTCAAAAAGTTTAGGGTTCCGTACGACACCTCGAATAGGAAAACTTCACGCGGGCGAAGCTGCAGGCATCAGCTAGTATTTTATAAATATTGACTAGGGGATTAGGCGTGATTGATAAAAAATAGTATCAATCACGCTTTATCCTCGAAGGGGTGGCTGAGGCATATTATACGCCCACATTTTACCGTATGCAATCCTGTCCCACGTAATAGTGGTGAGTTCATTGCTGTGTTAAAATAGACAGACGCAGGTCGTGGCTACCTGCTGTTGAATTTTTTCAAACCATCCATAGGGCCTTCAACTTAGCTTAACGACTGTCCTGTTACTGGCAACCCGTGATGGGTAATATGGTTTACAAAAATAACTATACTAATTCATCATTATCATCCGAGCGTCTTTCCTACATTATCTTCTCCACTTCGCACGGTCGTCGGGAACCCCAGTAGTGAAACCATTGGCCATATACTAATTGTCTTTCAAAAGTGATTTATAACAAACACAAGTTGAGTATATTATAGGTAATAATGTTGTGTTGTGGTCGTCCCCCAGTACCTGAAGCGCATCCACGAGGCGCAAGAGGCTAGCGCGAGCGGGGCAGGCAGTTCGTCGGGCGACGCGAGAGCTCGTGCGTTGGCGCAAGACGAGCGACAGTGCCGCTCATACCTCACGCTGGCTAGGTAAGTTACTACCACACTCACACACACACACATACACGCACACACACACACACACACATACACGCACACACACACACACACACACATACACGCACACACACACACACACATACACGCACACACACACACACACACACACACACTTCGACAGGACTAAATTAGAAAATAAGATTGAAGAAACATGATATAAGATTTGGCTAAAAGGTCTTAGTAACCTGGCCATAAAATAATTACAAAAAATAAACACCACACACATCACACTTGTACACTCAACAAAACTGTTTTTTTATGTGGCACGTCAAAATGGCGTCGTCCGCCTGATGGTAGGCAAAGACGACGATCCGTGTTTGAGAGCTGTTATCTTAACCCACAGGGCTCCGATAGCGACCCTCATTTTGACGGCCCAGAAATATGCCTTTTCACGCTTCTCTTAAAGGACCCAGGATTGTAAGAGGAGAGAAACACGTGCGCCGGGAGACAGTTTCATGTTTTTATGGTGCGACATAAGAAAACCCAAAGGATTGAATGGTTTGCAATCAACAAAACAGCAATAAATTACATACATACATATTAGGCATACTATAGGTATACCCACATTTTACCGTATGCATTTTTGTGCCACGCAAGAGGTGGTGAGTCCATTGCCGTGTTGAAATGATTAGGCCCAGGTTGTGGCGACCTGCTGTTGAAATTTTCAAGCCGCCCATAAGTCCTTTAACCAGACTTAACAACTACCATTGTTACTGGCAACCGGGACCAACGGCTTAACGTGCCTTCCGAAGCACGGAAACGCTGTGTTCGTGCGTGCACGCAGTGATTGTTTACAGAACATTGAGTAAGCGATAGGATCTAGACAACTGATAAACATACTCGGTCGGAATAAATATTTGTGTGATCGACAAATGTTTGTTTCGGAGTTTGGGTGTATCCTATATATAATATGTATGTTTTTAGAAATATAAAGTATGTTTATCAGTCGTCTAGACACCATACCACAAGGTTATATTAGCCTACTTTGGGCTAGATGGCGCTGTGTGAAAAGTGTCCCACAGTATTATTATTATGTTTCAGAGAAACGGTTGACATGTTGGAATACTTGACGGTAGAAATCAAAGAGCCATTCCTGCGCGCCGAGCTGGTCGATAGACTCGCGTCTATGCTGAACTTCAACCTGCAACAGCTGTGTGGCCCCAAGTGTAAAAATCTTAAAGTAAGTGCACTACTCTCACCCTCCAATAAAAAAAAATTACGGGTTGCACTCCGGGAGTGTCTGACAGAAGTGAAAACTAAATTTATTAATTTATTATAATAATTAATAACTATAAAGCTGAAGAGCTTGTTTGTTTGGTTGAAGGCGCTAATCTTAGGAACTTCTGGTCGGATTTGAAAAATTCTTATTGTGTTAGATAGCCCATTTATCGAGGAACACTATAGGCTATGTACCATCACGCTGCTACCCTGGCGAGCGGAGCAGTAATCATAAATGTCGACAATTCGGGAAACTTTTTATGCATTATTGTAGAATTTATAAGCGAGGGGATTAAATAGGTGCGACGGGAGTTCGAAATATGTCACAAAATTCTACACTGAAAGAGCCTTAATTGATCAATTAAGACTCCTTCAGTGTAGAATTAATTTTTTATCATCATCAAAAACGTCGATCCCGGTCAATTTTTGGAGTGAAAACGTTTTTTTAACTCAGTATGCATTATTTAAAATCTCAGGAGTCATAAATAAATTATTAATAAACTAGGTGAACGGCTTCGCCCAAGACGTATTTCGACCTCCCGTCGCACCTATTTAATCCCGTCGCTTATAAATTCTACAATAATGCATAAAAAAATGCCCGATTTGTCGACATTTATGATTACTGGTCCGCTCTCTCGTGCCTTTAAATCACTCACTGCGCTCAGTATTTTAATTGCGAATCACGAGCATAGCGACTTTAACATCAGCACTCGGTGCAACAAATACTTTTACTCAGTTGTTGAACAAATAACTATGACTGTTTACACTGTTGATTGATGGCACTAGGTGGAACTTGCTACAGTTCAAGATGTAATTCAAGATATTTTTATAATCCTCGTAGAACAATATTGATAATTATATGATAGTTACCAAATATAACATATTTTTATATCCTCGTAGAACAATATTGATAATTATATGATAGTTACCAATTATAACATATTGTTATAATCCTCGTAGAACAATATTGATAATTATATGATAGTTACCAAATATAACATATTTTTTTAATCCTCGTAGAACAATATTGATAATTATATGATAGTTACCAAATATAACATGTTTTTTGTAAACAATATGTATGTGTTTCCAATGGTTGTAAATTAGTCGTATCAAAAGTTATATTATTAAAACACAGTTATTTTAACACTCGACAATGTATTTGCAGGTTCGTCGGCCGGAGAAGTACGGGTGGGAGCCGAGACGGCTGCTCAGCCAACTGGTTGATATCTACTTGCACCTGGACTCGCCACAGTTCCACGCCGCACTGGCAGCCGATGAGGTTATTATTATTATTTTATTATTTATCTATCACGCCTTATCACCGAAGGGGTGGCAGAGGCATATATGCCCACTTTTCTCCATGTGTATTATTTAATTCTGTCTACGCACGGTGGCGCGATTGCCAACAACAAAATTTATTGATCTTCCAAAATGTATTAATTTTTTCTTCTAAAGTGATATTTTCCAGGTAGATAATAAAACTTCTTCATTAAAAAGTAGTAAATTATTCTTGTTGATAGCAGAGTATTCATGTATAGGTTTGTTGAAAGTTCTACCCAGTAAAATGGTGGTTGTTATACTGAAAATACTGAGATTAACAGTGGGGTTTATGCGGCAAAATAGAAAAAGGCATTTCACTGCATATAACACAACTTTTATGTCCAAGAAACCACCTCTTCCGCACATAAAACAAGATAAATTCACTGGTTTTAGAAAAGAATATACAGCAAGCGTCCGCGCACTTGCCGACATTCCCGCGTAGACCCCAGCCGATGAGGTTATTATTACAAATCAATTTAGAAATCCTCACACAATCTTCGCGACTAATTCAATGGGCATTGTTCACTATTTTAAATCACTACATAGTATAAAATAAAGTCGTTTTTCGCTGTCTGTCCCTATGTATGCTTAGATCTTTAAAATTACGCAACGAAATTCGTTGCGCTTTTTTTAATAGATAGTTTTTAAATTATACATAAAAACCTTCCCTATAGAAGGTTTTTATGTATAATTTGTTAAGTTTTTGTATACATTAATTTAATTATAACGATATATGTTAGGGGTGTCGTAAAAAATAAGCCGTCTGGGAACTTTTAATGAAAACGCTGCCAAAACCCTTTGGTATTATAACAAATTAATGTATTTTGGAATTGTGTACCTATCTAATATAGGTCTACAAAAAAGTCCGCGACGGTATATGTCTATCTTTTAAGGATAAAATACTATATCCATTGTACTACTTAAAAAAAAAGCATTTATAAAGCGGTAATTTGAACGGTATTTACACAAATACATTATTAATCCTTATCATTTTTAATATGATAGTTGGCTTCAGCATTTTATGAAGATTATTTTGTCCCTTTACACCTTGCAAATTAAATGAATATCTTAGGAGATATGGCAATATCAAAAAAATGCGCATAGAAATTAATTACGTGCAACCATAATTCTTTGGTACTTGAGAGCGCAGAAGTAATCAAGTAATTTGGAAAATGTTCTTACTATATTGTAAAATAATTTACACTATAGTAATTTGACTCAAATTAATAAACGACGGGATTAAATGGGTGCCACGAGGTTCGAAGTATGTCACGGGCGAAGCCGGGTGGGTCAGCTACTGTGTCATAAAAATTAAAAAGGATCACTTCTTATGATTTACAAATGGAAAATAATAAAGGACAAAATAAATTAATAATTTCAGGTAAAATGTGAATATCTTTCAAATAACCTTATCGTTGATATTTCGGCCTAGGAACGAAAATTAAACACATTGGTGCTAATTCTGTTGTTGAGAACACTATACTAAAATTTTACTAAAATTTGCTTATTTTAATTAAGAGATTGGCAAATGCTAGTCTGTTATTACCCCAAACTAAACTTAGTGATATCATAAACAGCACTAAATTTGTATTTGTCATCACAAAACTTCATTTTATGTGATAAAATTCAACAAAACATGTATTTGCATGATGCATGATGACTAACTTAGTGATTGATATGTCTATGTACATTTTTCACGTTTCAAACGGTGACTAAAATAAAAAAATAAAAAATATTTTTAAAATCTCACTAAAATTAGACGACACCTGTTTAGGTGACGTCTAATTTTAGTGAAAACGTCTAATTTTAGTGTGACGTTAAATTTGTATCTGACATCATTAAAATTCATTTTATGTGATAAAATTTAACCAGAAGTGAAAAATGTACATAGACAATCAAAGTTAGTTAAATCACTAAGTTAGTCACCGTGTATTTACAGGCCGAGAAACGTTTTGTTGAATTTTATCACATAAAATGAATTTTAGCGATGTCAGATACAAATTTAGTGCTGTTAATGATATCATATATGTTTAGTTCGACTTAATAACAGACTAGCATTTGGCAATCTCGTAATAAAATTACTATCTTCACGCTGTATCCCTGACAGGGTAGTCAGAGAGGACAGATCGCCAGGTTTCGCGATCCATGCATACTTCTTTCGCTTAAAATTAAAATAAAAAAAATAAAATTTATTATGAGCGCTCGTGGCCCCGCGGTCTCAGTGTTCGGTAAACGATCACTGAGGTACGCAACTTTCGCTATGGCTGGTCGTCGGATGGGTGACCACTTTGTGGCATTTACATTTGCGAGCATTTCCGTGCTTCGGAAGGCACGTTAAGCCGTTGGTCCCGGTTGCCAGTAAAATGGCAGTCGTTAAGCCTGATTGAAAGCCTAATAGGCGGCTTAAAAAAATACAACAGCAGGTAGCCACAACCTGCGTCTGTCTATTTCAACACGGCAATGGGCTCACCACCTATTACGTGGGACAGGAATGCACACGGTGAAATGTGGGCATAAAATATGCCTCTGCCACCCTTTCGGGGATAAGGCGTGATGTATATTTATTTATAATTAAAATAAGAAAATTTTAGAGAAATTTTAGTTTAGTGATCTCAACAACAGAATTAGGGCCAATGTCATATATTTTTGAGTATTTTTTAGGCTAAGGCCCAACGACTTCTTGCCACTGGTGACGTCATTGTGACTGAACTATTTTAAATATTTCATTAAAAATTTATTTTTAATGAAATATAACAAAAATGTTTAAATTCGTTGCTTAGAATGCTCTATATTTTCTATATCTACAATAAATAAGAATAATAAATGTTGGTCAATCCCCATTGTCTCCTTTGCGTGGTGCACTGAATGACGGTCGAGATACGTCTTCCGCAGGAATTTCAGGCCTCTGGGACCATTTTTCATTAATGATATTTTGCTAACAGTTTGTGTTTGAACATTATTACAGCGATCATTCCGAAAAGAGTTATTCGAAGAGGCAGCGGTGCGACTTGCCAAGTCGTGCATCAAGACTCCCACGGAAATAGAGCGATTCAAGACTCTTGCCGATAACGCATATTATATTGCCCGTATGTATAGCATATATTCATATACATATTTCAACGGATAAGATGAAGATGATCTCACTTACAAGTGGTGTACCCGCTGACTAGGCTTAGAGGCTAGGACAACTATGGGGGTTTTGTATATATAGTCTACTATTTGACGCCCGCGGCTTCGCCCGCGTAGAGAAGTATTCCCGTTACCGTTTCCCACAGGAACTTTTTCCCGGAATAAAAAGTAGCCTATGTGTTATTCTGATGTATAAGCTATATTATTGTAGTTTCATTAAAATCCATTCTGCAGTTTTTACGTGAAAGAGTAACAAACATCCATACAAACTTTCGCGTTTATAATATTATTAAGATTTGACTGCGTAGTAATTAGGACCGTGTCAGTCCGAGGGCAGCCGTGCGAACTTACGGGTGTAGAGGATACGATACCCTGCTCTAGATTCGCGTCAAATTATCTCACCTACCGAAGCCCGCCATTTTTGTTGCGAATTCCAAACATCATTGAACTCGATGATTTTCATAGCTGGAGTCGCAACAGTAGGAGGATGGATGGAAAGTCACATAGCATATCTATATCCATATTTACCAGTACTCGGATACAGAGTCGTGTGTGTATGAAGCGATTGATGAATCTTCAAGAAGCGAAAGAAGTATGCATGGATCGCGAAGCCTGGCGATCTGTCCTCTCTGACTACCCCGTCAGGGATACAGCCTGAAGATAGTTACGTTATATTTACCAATAGATAGGAACGTGTTTCTATCTTGTTGCAAAGAGTCATTGGATTAAAATAACTTTTAAAGTAGAGGTACTGAAGAGTGCCACAATCCACTATTTATCCTCAAAAACATCCTCAAGGTAAAAATTGTTTGTGTGATGAACAAATATCCCGGGTCCCGTACCACGGGTGTCCTTGAATAGTTCTGTACTTGGTTATTTTCATTTCAGTATCTAATCAACAAAAGAGCGACGAGTTCGCAGACGCGCCGGAGGAGTTCCGGGACCCCCTCATGGACACACTCATGACAGACCCCGTGTTATTGCCGTCTGGGAAAGTAAGTATTGACGTTATATAAACTCTAGATACCTATTGTCACGCCTTTATCCCCGAAAGGGGAAGGCAGAGGCATACTATAAGTCCACATTTATTTATTATTTATCTATCACGCCTTATCCCCGAAGTGGTGGCAGAGGCATATTATATGCCGACTTTTCACCTTACGTGTATTCCTGTTTCACGTAATAGGTGATGAACCCATTGCCGTGTTGAAATGGACAGGCGCAGGTTATGACGACCTGCAGTTAAAATTTTTCAGGCCGCCCATACCGCCTTCAACTGGGCTTAACGACTGCCATGTAACTGGCAAGCTATGGCACATATGGTCAAATCGCAGAATATGGTACAAGGAACCGGTACTACCTGTCTTGTATGCTCCCACACTATTAATTAACATACCTGTTACATATGTGATGTAGGTATCTACATATAATATATAGATATACGTACAGTGGCTGCGCCCACTGTTTGCTTGTAATAAACCTCAGTGCGTAATCAATGTCTAAGTGTTTCACTTGTCCGCATACACAACAATACCATTCGCACAGTGATATTGCGAACGTGATGCAGATGTAATTGTTCTGCAGTAACAAAAAACAAGTAGTAACAGTCCATATACAAAGTCTACTTATTTGTGTTTAGTAGTGGTAAGGAAATTTAATAAGTCTTCTGTTACTTGCAGGTCATGGACCGATCAGTGATTCTACGTCACTTACTAAACAGTGCAACAGATCCGTTCAATCGACAACCCCTCACGGAGGATCAGCTACTTCCAGGTATGTTACCTATTTTATACTTACTCATAATCTAGACAGCCAAAGGTATATAAATATCCGTACTATACTACGTATTAATTTAATCAGTATTTAACTTATTATAGATTTTTGAATATATATTATACTCTTGTTTATCAAATGTGACGTACATGTATGAAGAAATTGATGAATCTGCAATAAGCGAAAGAAGTATGCATGGATCGTGAAGCCTGCCGATCTGCTCTCTCTGACTACCCTGTCAGGAATACAGCGTGAAAATAGTTAGTTTTTTAGTTTATCAAATATTCAAATAATTTATTATAAGTACAATAAAGCATATTATCTATCTATCTATTCGCTCGCACTCGCTAAACTTTCGCACTTGTGGCCATATTATAGAATGACCAATATTTAAGAATTATAAAGTACGCTCAAGCGTTGAGCTGCTTGAGCTTCGACAACGTTCTGTAATATGGCTGTAGGACTTGATGCGAATTTCAAGGCAGTAAATCTAGGTCTCGAGGATTCTGACATGCTGTACGTATGATAGGAATGTATTGCGACAAGAGGCATGTTGTAATTTTGTTTTATATTAACCATAACATTGGTAATTTCAGCGACAGATCTGAAAGAGAGAATCATTCAATGGCAGCGCGAAAAGAAAGTGTCCAAGTCATAAGCGTCAGAGGCCAACTGTTAAGTCTGATGTATATAATGTAACCCCGTATATAAAGACTATCCGACGGATGTTTCCGCCTTTGACGGACTATTGTCCGTATATGCATGAATGTGAGATTATTACAATGTATGCTAATTCTGAGTAAATGTTTCTTCTCGTTGAAACAGTGAATTACTCCATTCTGAATAATAATTTCATTTATATAAAGATGTTGATTTAAAAGTGTACATTTAATTGTCACATCACAATAGATCTTCCATTTGATTTAATTAATGTGCCTGTGTGCATTAACCTATCTTAGACATTGAGTTTAAGGAGCTCAAATTCAATTTACTCGATAGTGTATTTGGCAGCTCATTTAGAAATAATAATAGCGCATTGAAAGTTCTATTGAAAGTATCTGATTTTTAATTAAATTGTATGACTTTTAAATTAACATCTGTATTATGTAAGTAGTGTGTGGAATGGGCCTAAATTTGAAGGTAAATAGATGACAAGTTTGAATATATCCGAGAGTAAAATGTTTAGGTGCTTATGATTCGACCCCAAATTCTAAGAAGCATGAGCACATCGAGAGAATTTAGTGTGAAGAATGTTAACTATATTATGTCTTTGTGCATTTTATAAGAAATCTCTGAAACGAAAATGTGTAAAGTAATTTCAATTTTATAATGAATAGTCCTGCATTAGTTTAACTAATGGTTATACATTAGGATATAAATAATATTATGTATACTTATAGGAATTGTATGGAATGTTGAAGACTTCTTATTTTTTGGTGGGCTGGTCTTGATGCAACTACCATAGAAATTTGAAATCTGATTATAGTTTAACTATCTCTAATTACCAGATCTATATTACCTCAAAGCCAAACTCTCTGCCCATTCTCTTGAACCATAGATCGTAAATATAACAGGATACTATATTAGTTGGAAAAAGTCTGAATTAGTTTTTAATAGACTACAGGCATAATAAAACTAGATGGGAGTCTTTAAGTTTGCTAACATAATACTGTGTCAATGTGTTAATTCAGCCTGCTTACTGTATGGCTTAATTCACACATAATATGTGTGGATTTTTACTAAGAGCTTTTGAACAATACATGTGAGTTGAGAATACACCTCTCAAAATTATCAGGCCATTGTATAGGAGCCCCAATATTCAGGTTATTAAAATTGCGAGGTTTGTAATAAAAATGGTCCTATTAATACTATATGCACATTGAATCAAAATGAGGTTGTGTTACGATTTGTGACTCAGGAGATATTATAACTTTCATTCATTGGCATCTCGTCTCATGAATTGTTACTAGTTCTAGCTACGGGACACTGGCAAGTTGCTGCAAAGAGCACAGAAAGCCATAATAAGAATTGAATTGAAAACCTTGCAAGAATCTATTGTTGTTTTTCTCGATATAAGCTGTGCAAAATTTAAAATTTAAACAATAAATAAAAATCCCTCTAATATACTTCAAGATTTAACTTGACATATAAGGTAAATGCGAAGGTCTTATTGCTTGAGGCAATTCTTACAGACAATTCTGGAGAGCTCTTCAAGCGCTCGTGGCCCCACGGTCTCAGTGTTCTGTAAACGATCACTGAGTTACGCAACTTTCACTATGGCTGGTCCTCGGATGGGTGACCACTTTGTGGTATTTACATTTGCGAGCGTTTCCGTGCTTCGGAAGGCACGTTAAGCCGTTGGTCCCGGTTGCCAGTAAAATGGCAGTCGTTAAGCCTGGTTGAAGGCCTTATGGGCGGCTTGAAAATTTCAACAGCAGGTAGCCACAACCTGCGTCTGTCTATTTCAACACGGCAATGGGCTCACCACCTATTACGTGGGACAGGAATTCACACGGTGAAAAGTGGGCATATAATATGCCTCTGCCACCCCTTCGGGGATAAGGCGTAATGGATATTTATTTATTTATTATTATCTTCAGCTAGTTCACCTCAGATCAGCTATAGTCACCAGATTTCAAATTTTTGCTGTATCCAAGATAAGCCCCTATTTTTGTGCAAAATGAAAAATAGAAAAATGTATTTAATTATTATATTATGAATTTAATTAATTACTATTCATTTTAGTGATATTATGTTTAGTTTTTTGTTAGCAAAACATGATTTTTGTATTATCATTAAATTTGATACATTGTGATTTGTTCCTTATAACTTTAGTTGTATGAAATGGATTTTCACGTGAAAATTAGACAAATAGAGTCGATAGTTTATTACACTAATAATATATTATTATACTGCAGTGACATTAAACATAGCTTGGACCATTTTTAAGTGTAGAACATGAATGCTAGCATGATGCCACTGCAAGTATACTTCTCATGTGTATGTATCTCAACTGTGTTATTTTTCCAGTCACTGCCAATATATTCAATCAAGTTCTTAGACAGGCGTTCCTAAATGAAATCCATTTCTTAAATTAAATTACATGGTCTCACTTGTATGATAATTTGACTTGTAATTTATCATTATATATAAATAAAGATTCTATAGAGGTCTCCTATGTTGATTATATCAAATAAAATTAAAATAAATGGTAGATATTGTTTTCTTTTATATCAAAAATACATTATAAATATTATTGACTAAATTTTAACCTTAAATAAATAAATTATTGTCATTTCACAATAGTTATTAAAAAATGGAGAATAGCTTATTTAAATTCGCTAAACATCAATTGCATATTCTCTATTTTCAAGAGGTACTTCAAATAATATAAGATAAACAAAACCACTCCTAACATCAACATCTCAATTCTCTCAGATCATATCAACATTCCAGCCCTGTTGTATGTAATAGGTCATCATAGGTATTCATAATAGTTTTGCTTTTCTATGCTTTTATATGATCTCTGACACACCACTTACATTCAGAGATACAAAGGAGTCAGAGCTTGCATAATTAATAGATCTGTTCATAGAAAAATCTTGAGGAAAATATGTACAGTTACTTAAAATTGAGCTAATATTTTGAATATCATCAATAATATGGTAGTAGCAACATATATATTAAATCTAAAAAATATAAGTATGAAATTAACACAAACTGACAGACATGCATTCAACACTCATTAATGCTATAATAAATAATTATTAAAATACCTCAGATATCTTCTGTACACACACAAGCACAATAAATAAAAGCAACATCAAAGTAAAAATGGTAGACGAGTAGCACACAAACAAGAAATCATGTACAGCATGCCAAAGTAGAAATTCAATCTAGCCGTTTGTCTGGGGACATACCTCATTGTTTCAGCACTCCTGAATCTCCTTTCTATTTCAAAAGCTCTTTGTAATGTTAACATTGGAATTAAAAAATACCAAGAACATCTGACAGATGCTACCATGAACATAATATATGGAGTAAATAACAAAAATGCATATAACAGGTATGAAGCAGTCCTTCCAATTAAAATGGCTAAAGTGACAATCTCTGCTTTGCTGTCAGTTTCAAGATCTCTTGTGTTGTTACTGTGCATAATAGCCTCCGTATTTAATGCCAATGGTATTGCATAGTAAATTATAGGCCAGTCGACTCTGCCAGTCTGGGCTAAAAAGGCAAATACTACAGACACTGGCCCAAATATAACTAAGACAAGTATATCACCAAGGGCTATATACTTCAATCCTATACCTCCTGTATAGAGAAATGATGATGACAATCCACCAAAATATACAAGAGCCAAGTGCTCCATCCGGGCAGGAGATAGAATTACAAGTGGAACAAAGAAGGCACAACCAGCTAAATACAATAAAGCACCAAGTGAAACCACTTCATCTATGCTTAAAATATGATCCACTAGAGTTCTATCATCAGATTTACGATTATCTATACCTTTTACAAAATCAAAGTATGTATTGACCACATTCCCCGCTCCATGAACAGGAATTACAGTACATAAGGTCAACAGTAGAGTACACCAACTGAAGCCGTTGTCACCAGGTAGACGATACGCGAGTGCAGCTCCCAGAAGAGTCGGTAATAAACTGGCACTGAGTGACCATGGGCGTAACGCAAGTACGTATGTTCGTACTTTCATAAGAGGATTGCGAGCTAGTAAGGTTTTCTCCTTTGGTTGTTCCAATAGGTTCCCTTCAGCTATTGGTATATCCATGTCTTCAGTTTTATCTCCGACGGATAATATGAATTAAGTCAGTATTATTAGCAGCCCAAAATCATTGCTGTTGTTTACTCACGTACGATTTAATTGACACTAGATAGGTAGCGAACTGGCTATCCCGTTATCACATTATTGAATCAAATCTAACCCGTTCCCGTTATAAAGTTTACCGGTAGCCAACTCGCCCAACTAGAGAAAATACAAACGAGACAAATGAACAAAGCCCTCCTCAGCTCCTCAATGAACGAAACGAACTGTTTAAAATTAAACATTTTTTTGGTTATACTTCGCCCATATTGGGCAGGCAAAGGAAACTATGTCCATACAAGCTGGTCTTCGGTATTTATATTTTCTTAGTATTTAGTCCTGTCCAGTCTTTGTCGATGTCTAGTCCTCAGTCCTAGGTCCTGGTCGTTGCCCTCAATATAATGGTGATTCTTATACTGAGGTTTTCAGTGGACTTTTCGCGGCAAGAGAGTAAATAGCATTTCACTGCATATATATCATTGTCTTTCACTATAGCACGTTAACAGAACTTTTATGTCCAAGAAACCACCATTCCCGCACATAAAACAAGATAAATGCACTAGTTTTGGAAAATAATATACAGCAGGCGTCCGCACTTAACACTATTCCCGCTAAAACTCACTCGTCACTCTCATTTTTTTTTAACTTATGTCCTGGTTACTAAGATCATTTAGCCAAATCTTAATTCAGATTTCTTCAATCACCTCATTCAAATATAGTCAAGGTCAGTGTCAATAGTAGTTGTTTTACTGAGGTTTTCAGTGTCTTTAAATATAGGATTTATTCTATCAATTGCAGGCTTGATAACTTTACCAATTAACCTAAAACTTAACGTTACCTAACATTAATTTAAAATTGATATCTAGCTAACGTTACAAAATATTTAACGTTACTAGCTAACACTACCGTATTTAACGTTAGGAATTACCGTTAGTTTTGAAGTGAACTTTAATGATATCTGCAGTCGTTGCCGTTCCGCGCCCTTTGATGCGCGGGCCACAGCCGCGTACCGGTACCGCCCGCATAGCCGCTTGCTTTATACCTGTTGCCACTACGTGCAGACTCAGTACAAATGTGTTGCCGTTACCGTGTACGGGATGCGCAAGCAAACAAGTACTAGTTTCGCCGTAGTCGATTGAGATATAGTGGGCCGCTGCGAACTAACAAGTAAGATGAGAAACATCGGTATGAGTTAGTTTACGTGATAGTTTAAGAATAATATAAAAACGATCTAGACGGATTGTGGACCATCTTAATGTGATCAGTTCTTGATCTATACTAATATAATATTATAAAGCTGAAGAGTTTGTTTCATCGTTTGTTTAGATTAACGCGCTAATCTCGGGAACTACTGGATCGGTATTGAATAATTATTGTTTTGTTGTATAGCCAAACAATATTTTTTCAAGAATCGTGAATTGACTGCAGCTGACAATTTTAAATGTACTTTCACAATAAAAAAAATAGCTTTGGCTTGTGAACATACATGGGTTGCACCTCACACATTTGACCCAAGCCATGCCCCTTAAGTTTTCAAATACTTTCATAAACTTAAACCCCTAGTTTACATCCTTAAGGGTAGAATATTTGGAATACTGGAACACTGGAACACGTGGTTATTTATTTTTTATCTTAAGCAGATATACGAAATAAAATAAGTACACTAAATTAATTTATTAGTTTAATGGGTATGTACCCTACCGAAGGGCCCCAGCTTATGTTTGTAAGTACGTACTTAGTTAAAATTTACGTAAATATAATTATTTTTACTAAGTTTAATGTAAAATTAAATTATTTTTTTATTGACATTATAAAATTTTACATTTTCTAAGAATGTTTCATGTAAACTTACAACCCCTATTTTATAAAATATAGATAGTTCCCCCCAGCTCTACCCGTGATATACTACTTCCTGTGTACCCTCACTCCCTTCCCCCCAGCTTTTTAACACTTGCACCTAATTTATACCCGTGGAGGCGGCTTTGTTTCACTTCAAATTATGTTGCTGAGGGGATCTTGGCGGGTATGGAAAGTTATATTACACTAGCCGGCTAGTGGTTCACCAATTCTGCCGATGAAATCAAATTTAGCCCTGGTAATTGCTTTTTTGCTGGCCCTCGAGGCGGCATTTAGTTTGCGTTTCACTTCATAGATATTGTTGTCCACGCTTTATAGACATAGTCCTTTAAAATTTTAGCTTCTCTGCAAAGCCGAATAAACCACGGTCGCTTTTTGGCCCCTGCGGAAATCCAGCGGTGAGGAATATAACATTTTGTAAGCGCCGTTAAAATGGTCTATGCAAAATAAAGACATTTTTATTTTAGGTTAAAGGCTTTATCCCGCGTACGCTTAGATTGGAATGAGCTTCCTACCTAGTTTTTCCCGAATGTCTACAGTATGGGGTTCTTCAAAGGGGGTCTTAGGAGGTATTCTAAAAGGTCGGCAGCGCGAGTGTTGCACCCCTGATGTAGCAAACGTCCATAGGCTACGGTGACCACTTTCCACCTCAGTGGAATAAAAAAAATCATGTGAAGTTTAGTGTTGCTATCTATGAAAATGAAGAAACTCCCATATAAATTTTAAACCCATAGTTTACCCTTCAAATTAAAATTATGCAAACTGCAAACACATCCATTTACTTGTAACCAGAAATACGTGTACCTTAAAATACTTAAGGCAGCTATTTTGAAAAATCCTTTCTTAAGGGATGACTACGTAATAAGGGTAGCTCACCAAGAAAAAAAATAGGTTGTACTAAGAGCTTTGGCTGAGCGCTAATTATAAGAATGACTCATTGATTTTATTAAAGACTGGGTGACCCCCACAAATTCGCTCGTGATATATTTTGACCTCCCGTCGCACCTATTTAATCCTGTCGTTTATAAATTCCACAATATTGTATAAAAATTTGCCCGATTACATGTAAATGTCGATAACATTTAGGATTACTGGTTCGCTCTCCAGGGTAGTGGCATGATAGTATATAGCTTTCCAATATAGACCATCGAAAGCAAAAAAAAAATTAATCCGACCAGTAGTGTGTTCAATAAAAAAAACATACAAAGTCATCAGCTTTATAACATTAGTATAGAAGACAACCTCTATTTTACCTTTGAATACCTGGTTAAAATTTCGCGTTACCGCGATATTCGTGCCCATTTATTTGTAATGAAGAATAGGTATACGTAATTTCATTAAATTTCATTTTCATCTTGAAAATGACGAACAACCGTATAGCTTTTATTTTATCTCCATAGGGGTGGAATTTTGAAAAATCTCTTCTTAGTTATATTACATTATAAAGATAGCTAAACTAACTAACTATCTTCACGCTGTATTCCTGACGGGGTAGTCAGAGAGGACGGATCGCCAGGCTTCGCGATCCATGCATACTTCTTTCGCTTCTTCAAGATTCATCAATCGCTTCATACACGCACGTCTGGGTATTCGAGTACTCTTTCCGTTTTTGGGCAATCGGCTCACGTGGTCTTCATATGTAAGTCTCAGCCTACCCTGACTCCTTCTACCCTCTACTTTCGCACAATATATATTCTTCGTCAATCTTTCCTCACTCATTCATTGGACGTGTCCAAACCAACGGAGCACGGCCTTTTCCAGCTTAAAGCTGACACTTTCATACATAGCTTACCTTGAAAAATTCAAGTTCCTAAGTAAGTCCTAAGCGTTTCGGCTGGGTGTTGATAGATGAGTGAGTCACTCCGTAATTTTATTACTATAGATACTTAGTTTCCAACATAAAATTTACATAAAAACCACTTACAATTTTCGCTATCTTAAAAGATGCGTTCGTGGCCTCGCTAACTCAGCGTTCTGTAAACGATCACCGCGTTATGCAACTTTCACTATGGCTGGTCCTCGGACCTTGTAGCATTTACATTTGTGAGCGTTCCCGTGCTTCGGAAGTCATGTTAGGCCGTTGGTTCCGGTTGCCAGTAATTTGGCAGTTGATAAGCCAAGTTGATGGCCTTATGGGCAGCTTAAAACATTTCAACACCAGATCGCCACATCCTGCGCTTGTGTATTTCAACAAGGCAATGGGCTCATCTCCCGACACGTGGGACTCAACTGCATACGGTGAAATACAATATGCCTCTCTTTATCCCCTTCGGTGATAAAGGCGGGATTATATGTATATACAAATTTCGATCAGCTTGTTATTATTAGAACCAAAGCAATGATTGATAATTATCCAACGCAATGACTGTATCCACACTTCATACATTTACAAAGTTAACGATACCAAATTGACATTGAACTAACGTTAGTTTTGGTTAGTTTAATATGAACGTTAGTAAAGACTACCGATATGACCTAATGAAAGAACGTTAAATTTAATAACGATACTTTTGTATTTACGTTATCAACAGTCCAAAGATGGTAACGTTACTTTTTTTACCGTTATTTGAAGCCTTGATTCAATTGTCTTTCTCTATAGCACGTTAAAACAAGTTTAATATCCAAGCAACCACCACTCCCGCATATAAAACAAAATAAATGCACTGGTTTTAGAAAATAATAGACAACAAGCGTCCGCTCTTGCAATCCGCGGCTCCACTTCGGTTTTTGCACAAAAAGTGTTTCCGTGGGAATTAGATGTTGTTGTGAAATCCTGAAACACGTACAACTTAATTTCTAACCGAAAGTCCACTAACATTTTTTTTTGTATATTATTTTAATAATGACTGATTTCCATACTAACTTTCAGGCCCTATTTTATCCCTTTAGGGGTGGAATAAAAAAAAAACCGACTTTGTCCCTTCATAAAAAAGGATCTCTGTGCAAACTTTTCAAGTTTCTAGGTCCAAGGGTACGGCTGGGCGTTGGGGATCACCAGTGAGTCAGGGCTTTTCATTATAAACATTAAGATAAAATAATCATGACGAAAATAATTTGCACAATAAGCGGGCTTGGCTTTATCGTACGTTCCGTATACAATTACACTACGGAACTGGACGTCACCGAGAGGTGTCAACACCAAGGATCACGATACTATTGGATATTTAGAGATAAGAAACAATTTTGAAAGCAATTAGTATGCTAACGTTTTCTAACTTCGACTAAAAAAATAACCAATTTAAAGTTTAAATTTAGAGATAAACCCTGGAATTGTGGACTGAAAGAGAAATTAAAAAAAAACTCTTTAATAAATTTCCGGCATGGACGTTCTCTTCTTATGGTGTGCATAGGATACTAGGCGGCAAAGCGCACCTGTTGTTCATACTCAAGTTAAAAGCAAAGAGAAATCCAAATAGGCCAGCGGTCTACACACTACCGTCGTGTTTATGTAGGAGTGGTAAACCAAACCAGAGTGACAGAGTTTTTAACGGAAGCTTTAGGAAGCGATCTGAATTCACGATTTCCAGAAGATCTTGGTTTTTCACTAATAATAATAATAATAATAAACCCCTCGAGGACAGTCGTTATCTTTTATAGGATTAACGCAACCCTATGAGGGCATAGTAGATTCGCTTTTTGAGTCATCCACTTTCTGATATCAACAAAAAGTGTATCAGAAAGTTATTGAAAAGCTCACATCCGCAGGGCAGCTTGTGGCGAGCTGAATGTGCGTGGCTACACATCGGTCCCGATTCCTCAGAGTTTTGTTGCCCTTCTGCACCGGTTAGGATTTAATGGCCTAACGGGAGAGCAGTGAGAGTGCTTCTCCCGGGAGTGCAGCAAATCTCAACTCTGGCTTGCCTTAATTGGCCGGTCTGAGGGAGGGAGCCAGAGCTATATGCTCGGGGGTGGAAGTGTCATTTTCAAGGGCATAACTACGGGGAAGCCCGCTCCGGGCCTGTCCCGCGAAGGTGAAACCGGCGCCGCACCGCTCGACACCCCAAGCCGCTCACACCGGTGTTGCCCTCTGTCGCCTTACAGGCTTATCATGCCTATGGTGATTGTATAGGGGGCCCATCTAGTGAGTTGGCGAGTCACCGTCTGCCAATAGTTTAATAATAATATATTAAAAAGGCAGACGCCGTTTTCATCAATAGCTTAAATCACCCAATCCATTTAACACCCAACCCAATAGCCCATTTCATAGTTAGCACATTTCACAATAGTTTACTCCCATTGGAGATGATCCATTACCGTTCTTCTACATAAGGCGGGCGTGGACTATCTGCAGTGAGGGTCCCATTCCCTATTAGATTAAAATTCTCAAAGGGCCTCTGCGTGTTGGACCTATGTCTCCATGTAAGCCTACCAAAAGCCCGGGTATCTTCAAGAAAAAAAAAAAGAAGATGCCCGAGAAAAGAAGAGACATAATAATAAATCCTCGAGGACAGTCGTTATCTTTTATAGGATTAACGCAACCCTATGAGGGCATAGTAGATTCGCTTTTTGAGTTAACTACGTGCCTCTGCGTGTTGGACCTATGTCCCCATGTAAGCCTACCAAAAGTCCGGGTATCTTCATGAGAAAAAAAAGAAGATACCCGTGAAAAAAGAAGAGACATAATAATAATACTCTTTATTGTACACCATAAATAAAACAAATTACAGATTTTTACATTCATTAATGTAGTACAATGGGCGGCCTTATCGCAAACAGCAATCACTTCCAGGCAACCTTTAGATGGATAGGATTGTATTAATATCGAGTGTGGGAAGTTTCAATGGTCTAATTGTACTTTTTATTACCAAAAGTGTATGGGAATTTGACTTGTCGATTGTTAGTGTTAGTGATTGACTATGTAAATTGGTCGCGCTCACATGGGCGCAATCATCGGGATCTATAACTTTGTTCAAGCTAATTTCACTCAGCTTGGGAAAACGGGACAATTTAGCGTCCCGAGGACACCGGGGCGGAGATCCTGAAAAAGGGACGGTCCCGTTCAAAACGGGACGTATGGTCACGTTATATATAACCCAACTTATACAAACGTCATGTTGGATTAACACCCCAGAGCTTAGGTAAAATGTCAGAAGATCAAACTATCCACTATCTATAAAACTACAGCTGGTATCCTTGGCCGCCACAGCGGCCACCAACTACTCGCTTTATAAATTTACCAAAGCCCTTAATAGACCACAAGTAGGCTTTGTTCGGACTATTAAGTAGATGGTTTAAGTGAAGTTTGCACAAAATCGGTCGAGCGGTTCATTTACGAGAGATAAAAACAAATTGGTGGCGCTAACGAAGTTGCGTGGGTCAGCTAGTATATTATATTTAAAATTCCATTTATTTTATGTTGGAGATAAAAATCAAAAAATCTTCCATCTATACTAATATTATAAAGCTGAAGAGTTTGTTTGTTTTGTTGAACGCTCTAATCAAAGGAACTAGTGGTCGGATTTGAAAAATTATTTTTGTGTTAGATAGCCAATTTATCGAGTAAGGCTATTTATTATTACGCTACTACACTGGGGAGCAGAGCAGTAGTCATAAATGTTGACAAATCGGGCAAACTTTTATGCATTGTAGAATTTTTAAGCGACGGGATTAAACAGGTGCGACGGGAGGTCGAAATATTCCACGGGCGAAGCTGTGGGGGTCATCTAGATTTTTATAAATAAAAAAAACGAAGTAAGAGTAAAAGCCCGCTACCGCCAGCGTACCGGGCTTTTGCTCTTACGTCGTTTAGTCATTTTGGAGCAAAATATTTGATACTCAGTATCTATACATATCAATAATAGAATGGGATGACGGTATTATTTTATTAGAAATAAAAATTGAAGCCGAGGGAAAATAACTTTTTTCGAATAAAAACTAAACATTTAGTTAAGACTTATTTTTATTACTTTTCAGTTTGGCTTCTATTAATTCGACCCAATTATTGTATTGTACATTGTCTTCCTCAGTTAGTTCATCACAGAACTTATTTATATCTTCATCGTTTACTTCATCTTCCTGTTCCAAATTCGTTATCTTGTTCTTTCTTGGCTTCATAGTTTTGTTTTCAATTTCTATACGTTCATCATCAGTAAATATTATTTTTTTATTTTTACTTGACTCATGTATTTTGTTTACTTTCTTAGTTTTCACTTTATTAGCTAAATCTGTAATTTTATTCGTGATTTCTGATTCAATAACGTCAGTACTCTTAACTGTGTTTTCATTTGTTACTAAGACATCCTTATTTAAAGGTCTCTTCTTTTTCTTTTTGGATTTTAAAACAGAATTATCTTCATTTGAGTTACATTCTTTTATTTTATTGTTTGGTTCATCATCTGTACTTTTATATTTTTCTACTACTTTGTGATGAGGCGCCTCTTCAAGTACTTGGAATTTAGTTGTGGAAGTTTCATCTGATTGCTCAAATTTAGACATTTTAACTTTCTTTTGGTGTGTCTTCTCAACAGCAATATTGCCAGATTTACTTCTCTTACCCATGGTTCTGAAAAATATATAAACATTTTATTAACATACAAAATATTTACACTTTGGGGGCGGAAGAAACTGATCACACATCAGTAGCAGTAGTTTTTACATTACACTACCAGCATGTGACGTTTAATGTTTGATTAATAAGTATATTTCCTCAATTATAATAAATATTCCCTAAATATAACACGAGAAGTAGGTATGTAGTATTATTGAGATTACAGTCAATAAATTATTTCCCTTTTGTGACAGTTAATTAGAACAGTTTACAGCATATGAATAGAATATTATTATAACAAGCAAATAAACTGAAGTAAATAAATAAACACAAAATTAGAGTGCATCTTGAAATTTCTCATTTTCGAGTAGTAACGTCCCTAAAGACTGGCAGCATTTGTACGTTTATATATTGCCACATATGTACGGCAATGCTTAACCTTTGAGAAAAAATGCGGTGTTAAATGTAAATGTTTTACTTTGAAGAATGGCACAATACCAAACGACAATGTAGTTTTAATTATACTGCATATGCATGCATAAAATATTATGATGACAATTAAGTAAACTAAATAAAGAACCACAAACTAATATGCGTCATGCTCCGCATCTTCGCGTGGTAACGTCCTTAAAGACTAGAAGCAATGCCACTTTGTATGGTAATGCTGCCAGTTACAAAACTTTGAGTTAAAATCCGTCTGTTTAAATGTTTTACTTCGAAGACTGGTCCAATACCAATCGGCTACATGATGGGTACTTGGCGATACTGTCGATGGCGAACTTACAAAGAAGAATGTCAATATACGAGAAAAAAAATGAAAAAAATGAGAAATATGAGAAAAAATGTCAAATTGCAGTGGGGCCCCCACATTGAAAAGACGGGCTCTAGGTTAAGTTCGGCTGCATACGCTGTAAAAAAGATGGACTCTAACAGATGTGGATACAGCTAGAATGGTTTAGTTCAGCTATTTTCATAGTATTATGTCTTACGGTATTCTTCTCTGGGGGACTTAATAATGAAAACTTGTTTTTTTCAAAAAAAACTTGAAAACTTCTCTTTTCAACTTGATTTACATCTGGTTACCCTACCAGATGTAAAACAAGTTGAATTTAATACATTTAGTTTTATTTTCATTTAGGCAAAGATTATTCGAGCTGAACTAATGAACTACTCTCGTGATTGCATTGTTTACATCGTCATAGTTATCTAATTGTCTTTTAATTTTAAAAATCAATGAGGTATAATCTGCATACAAAACAATACTATTCGTGTCTCCAACTCGTAGGTTTTCAGTAGGAAAGGTAGGTAGAAGAAAACCTGACATGAACATGAACGATTATATGTTGATTAGTTGAAATAGGGATGTTGAAGACTAGTGAAGTGAAATGAGAAAATAGGAAAACATATCTCGCGCTCCAAAGGCATGGTATGGTATGCAGACAGGACTACCAAAAATTTGCTGTTACAAACGGTGAAGCTTATTTTTATAAATTTTCCGAAGCAGATAATTCATGCGTATGAAGTCGCAAGCATCTGCTATTTCAAATAAGGTTTTTCATTAGTAGAATAGAAGGTGGAGGATTAGAAGCAGGACTTATACGGAAAACATACAAAAAAAGGCAAAATGTTTTTTATTCTGCGCCATGAACAAAAAAAATGCACAGTACATGGGCCAACGGCAACCTATAACTAAAGATAATGTAAAATAAAAATTAAATAAATTGCATATATCATTTTAACGGCGCTTATAAAATGTCATACACTATAACTAAAGATAAATTTAATATATTTAAAGTGACCACCGGTTCGGAACGCGGCCCACCTGAATAGAACCGGCAAGAAACTTAGGAAGGCCTTTGTTTTGATGGCCTATTGACAATTAAATATAATTTTACTTGCCAGCAGATCATTTGCTGTATCAGCGTAATAACCATTTTCACAAAGCTTTTTTTTTATTAACGTTTAAAATTTATTTAATGGTAGGTGTATTTCTCAGGTCACCCGGAAGCTTGTTGTAAAAGCGTATACTGTTACCCTGAAAAGTCGCCAATCTTATGTAGTCGACTGTGGTGGACTGAAAGATTGTTTTTACATCTAGTGTTTATATTATGTTTATCAGAGTTTAGAAAACTGTGATACATTTTTTTGGACATACCCACGTAAGATTGGCAAAAATTTTTGTGATGCTACGGTTAGAATATTTATTTCTTTGAATTTTTCTCGCAGACTCTGGGGCCCAAATTATAAATAGCGCGTACTGCCCCGCTTTTGAAGAACAAAAATATTATCCAAATCTGCAGCAGTCCCCCAGAGGAGAATACCGTAAGACATAATACTATGAAAATAGCTGAACTAAACCATTGTAGCTGTATCCACATCTGTTAGAGTCCATCTTTTTTACAGCGTATGCAGCCGAACTTAACCTAGAGCCCGTCTATTCTATGTGGGGGCCCCACTGCAATTTGGCATTAACAGTTATACCTAGGTACACAGTTGATTTCACAAACTCTTACACTTTTTTATTCAGTTGAATTTTGGCCGCAACTTGTTTTACATCTGGTAGGGTAAATTTAATACATTTAGCTTTATTTTCATTTAGGCAATAAATTATTCGAGCTGAACCAATGAACTACTCTCGTGATTGCATTGTTTACATCGTCATAGTTATCTAATTGTCTTTTAATTTTAAAAATCAATGAGCTTTAATCTGCAAACAAAACAATACTATTCGTGTCCCCAACATTAAATAGTAAATCATTAATATAAATGAGAAACAAGAATGGTCCAAGTATCGAGCCTTGCGGCACACCCATTGTAACCATGGATCCTACAGAACGTGTACTATTAATATAGACAGTCTGTATTCTATTGTTCAAATATGAAAACACAAGGTCGAGAGCTTTGCGTCTTATTCCATAGTGATGTAATTTTCTGCACAGGGTTTCATGCTGAACGCAATCATAAGTCTTAGATACATCGCAGAATATCCCTAATGCATCTTGCTTGTCTTCCCAGGCTACATAAATACATTCTAATAACTCAACCCCAGCATCGGAGGTTGAGAGCTCTTTTGTAAACCCAAACTGTTTCGCATGACATATTTTATGACTATTAAAATGGGAAATCATTTGATTCAAGATTATGTTTTCAAATATTTTGCTCAAAGTAGTAGCGAACTGGTAGTTGTTGGCGTTGAATTAATAATAAGTATAGGTACATTCCTATATATAATAAATTACATTCTACACAATATAATACAAAGAAAAAAAAAAGAAAGACAATACACATGAATGTGTAACACATTCATGAATTGTATACATAAATACAAATATAAAAATAAATATTTGGGTTAAAATGTTTATACGTTTATATTTGTTAAAAAACTTTATTAGTCGGGAAGATTTTAACAATTATTGGTCAAGAAATAATTTTTAACATTAGTTTTAAAATTTTGTAATGTCTCCGTACGTCTAAGTTGAAGTGGCAGCCTATTCCACAAGCGAACTGCTGTAACACTAAAGGAATGGTCTAAAAATTTTGTGGAATGCGGTGGCATTTTTAATTCTAAGTTCTCCGACGACCTCAAACATTTGTCATGCATATCATGAAGAAACTTAAAACGTTCCTTTAAATAGGATGGTGTAGAGGGGTTAAACAAAATGTTTGCAATCTTCTAATCCTGCCGAGGCAAACATCTTTCTACTCAACTCCTGGAGTTGTGGGCCCCATGATAATTTGGAATCAATCATTAATCCTAAATTTATGACCTTAACACTTACAGGGATCGTAGTATCATCAAAAACAAACGGCGGAACCTGCGACCAATTTATTTTTGCTGTAGTGCTGGGACTGCCTATTACAATAATTTGTGCTTTAGGAGGATTGACTTCTAATCCATATGATCTACTCCATGATGTTATTCTAGACAAATCGTCGTTGATAGCATCCACCGCCTCCGATAGCTGATCTATGGGTGCCTGTGTGTAAATTTGGAGATCGTTTGCATAAAGGTAGGAAGAATGTAGTATTTTTGTACATTATTGTACAATTTAAAAGCGACGGGATTGAATAGGTGCGACAGGAGTTCAAAATATGTCACGGGAAAAGCCGTGGGGGTCATCTAGTTAGTCAATAAAAGCTGATCCCGGGCTCCAAATCCAGGTAAAGGTTGAAAGCAACTGAGATGACACTAAGATGAAGTAAAAATATGAAGTGCCTGATTAAATAGCTATGTAATGTACATAAACACTTGCTTCAGTTTATAGTCATTAAAAATGTAAAATAGCCTACTTTATTTGACTGTAACCATTACAATTATCATTCATAATTAACGGACCCATATGGTAATAATGATTAATGTATAAAATTGCATTTTATTAAAAGGCGTTTTATCTTAATAAGATTACCGGGTATGCCACGGCTACCCTACAGTATCTACAGTAGCCCTGTAGATACTGTAGGGTAGTCGTCTGCATCACATGTAGCAACGTTGGTTCATTTTTGGTGTCTGTTATAGTATAGCGTTGTAGGTTCTAATGTATGTAGTACTATAATACCGGACCTTAGAGATTATCAGTCAAAACTGCATTATGTAGAATTGAAGTCATTGCGCCCCATCTAGCAACTGTGTTTAATGACTGTGTTTCTAGTAGTACATTTCCTGATTTAATGAAATGAAACACAGCAAAGTAATACCCTTTGATCAAGGCTGGTAGCGCTACAGACTCGTCTTATTTCCGACCAGTGTCTGTGCTGCCTACTTTGAGCAAAATATTTGAAAACATAATCTTGAATCAAATGATTTCCCATTTTAATAGTCATAAAATATGTCATGCGAAACAGTTTGGGTTTACAAAAGAGCTCTCAACCTCCGATGCTGGTGTTGAGTTATTAAAATGTATTTATGTAGCCTGGGAAGACAAGCAAGATGCATTAGGTATATTCTGCGATGTATCCAAGACTTATGATTGCGTTCAGCATGAAACCCTGTGCAGAAAATTACATCACTATGGAATAAGACGCAAAGCTCTCGACCTTGTGTTTTCATATTTGAACAATAGAATACAGAGTGTCTATATTAATGGTACACGTTCTGTAGGATCCATGGTTACAATGGGTGTGCCGCAAGGCTCGATACTTGGACCATTCTTGTTTCTCATTTATATTAATGATTTACTATTTAATGTTGGGGACACGAATAGTATTGTTTTGTTTGCAGATTAAAGCTCATTGATTTTTAAAATTAAAAGACAATTAGATAACTATGACGATGTAAACAATGCAATCACGAGAGTAGTTCATTGGTTCAGCTCGAATAATTTATTGCCTAAATGAAAATAAAGCTAAATGTATTAAATTTACCCTACCAGATGTAAAACAAGTTGCGGCCAATATTCAACTGAATAAAAAAGTGTAAGAGTTTGTGGAATCAACTGTGTACCTAGGTATAACTGTTAATGCCAAATTGCAGTGGGGCCCCCACATAGAATAGACGGGCTCTAGGTTAAGTTCGGCTGCATACGCTGTAAAAAAGATGGACTCTAACAGATGTAGATACAGCTACAATGGTTTAGTTCAGCTATTTTCATAGTATTATGTCTTACGGTATTCTCCTCTGGGGGACTGCTGCAGATTTGGATAATATTTTTGTTCTTCAAAAGCAGGGCAGTAAGCGCTATTTATAATTTGCGCCTAATATATATATATATATACAACGGGATTAAATGGGTGCCACGGGGTTCGAAGTATGTCACGGGGCGAAGCCGGGCGGTACAGCTAGTAATAAATAAATAATAAACATTTGCCCGACTTGTCGACCTTATGACTACTATTCCGCTCTCCGGGGTAGTAGCGCGATGATATGGAACCTTCCTCAATAAACGGGCAATCAACATCATCACGTCGAACTCAATAATATTTTTTCAAATCATAGTAGTTACACAGATTAGCTCGTTTAACCAGGCAAAAAAACAAACTCTTCAGCTTTATAATATTAGTATAGATAGGAACTATGCTACGAGGGTGGATCCAAAAGTTCGTGGCCTAACATAGATAAAGAAATGCATTTTTTTTAAATCTACCTTCTACGGTCTGTACTATGGTTATTCAGTAGCAAGTGAGCTAAGTTTGGTTCAGTTAGTGCGCGCGAAATTTTTTTTGTGGATATTTGTTTAAGAGTATCGCAATAGATTTTCAAGAATCAACAAAATCAAACATCGCGCAGTGATTAAGTATATATAAAAAAGGTCTATCACCAAAACATATCCATGAAGATATGGTGAGCACATTAGGAGAATCTGCTCCATCCTATTCCGGTGTAAAAAAATGGGTAGCTGAGTTTAAGCGAGGTCGGGAGAGCGTTAAAGATGATCCTAGGTGTGGAAGGCCTTCAACAACCACCAAGGAAAACATCGATAAAATATGTGATCTTATACTAAATGACCGAAGATTGACCATCAATAAGACAGCTGAGATCACAGGCATCGGTTATGGTCGGGTTCGAAACATCATAACTCAAGAATGGTGGTGAGCTAGAATGGGGTTCCATAAGGTTTCTGCTCGTTGGGTGCCTAGGTTGCTTTCAGTCGAACAAAAACGCGTTCGCTTCACAATTTCGCGTGACTGTTTGGAGCTTTTTGAGGCAGATTCCGAGGATTTTTTATCCCGGTTTGTTACTATGGATGAAAGCTGGGTTCACCACCATACTCCCGAATCCAAGCAACAATCGAAACAATGGAAAAGATCCGGCTCACCCACTCCGAAGAAAGCTAAGGTCGTGTTGTCGAGTAACAAAGTCATGGTTTCGGTATTCTGGGATGCGAAGGGAATCATTTTTGTGGATTATTTACCAAAAGGCCAACTATAAATTCAAGTTATTATTCTAACCTTTTACGACGGCTTCGCGAAGAAACCAAAGAAAAACGGCCGGGTATGTTGCGTAAGAAAGTTTTGTTCCATCAAGACAACGCGCGGGTTCATACTTCTGCCGAATCAATGGCTGAGATCCATAATTGTGGTTACGAATTATTGCCCCACCCACCTTATTCGCCGGATTTAGCCCCCTCTGATTATCATTTATTTCCGAATTTAAAGAAACATTTTGGTGGTTCGAAATTTTCAACCAAAGTATAGGTCATAGATGCAGTAAATGGTTATTTTGACGACCTTCCGGAATAATTTTTTTTTGAAGGTATAAATAAGTTGCAGTTCAGATGGAAGAAGTGCATTGAACTAGATGGTGACTATGTAGAATCATAAAAAATAATTTACACCCACGTTTCTTTGATTTTCATGGTCAGATTACGAACTTTTGGATTTACCCTCGTATGATTATATCTATGATTTGGCTTTTCTTGGGTTCTATCGGGAATGACTGCTGTCTAAACGCAAAACAATTGGTAACCACTTGCAACTGATTTAGGCTAGGGTCTCACGATTTTGGTTACGTCTCATTAGGTAGACCAGTTCGTATATACACTTATAATACAGTCCATGCAAAACTTTTGCTGAGTCAAATAGATGGTGATAAATAAGAATTAAAACGAACCTAGATACAATCACACAATGGTGCTAATTCTGTTGTTGAAACCACTAAACTAAATTTCTCTAAAACAATAATACTTTATTAGATAGAAAAATAATATCAACCTTACAAACTATTTAAATACCCGCTCCTGACCGTTCCCGGTGGAAAGGTGCCCATCACACTTGCCGCGTTTCCACGCTGGATTGCGATGGCCAGCCTCTGCACCAGAAACGATCCGGATCGAGAGTCACCGGTCGTCTCTTTGAGCCTTTTCCCAATATCCTTTATGAAATGTTTGGCTTCCCTGCCCCAGCTCCCCAGGGTCTCTACCGCCACCGGCACGAAGTGGTACAGCGGCTCCAAATCAGCGTACTTTAGTCTCTTCCTCGAGCCGGCATCTTCCGCTGCAGCAGACGGGGAGCAAACCGTGCGACTAAGGTGGCTGGCGGCGACGGTGCTGACGCAAATTGCGTTCCAAATTAGGCACCTGCCGTTGTTCCAGGGAACCAAAGTCAGCCCGTCCGGCCTCTTACCGTCCGACCTGCTCAGACCCGGAGGCTCAAGCAAGCAAGGCACGTTTGCCGATATAAGGGCCCTACGGATTATATCGTTCAGAGCGTGGTGACGCGAAAACCTCCCAGTGCACCGTCGGCAACTCAAGGCATGATGGCCATCCGCTTCCACCATGGAACCGCAGGTGCATATATGGGGTTCACACACCTTACAGCCCAGGCGTAGAGCCACTGCCACACGCAGAGAGTCGGAGTCGAGCAGGGTGCCCAGGTGGGGCGAAGGTAACGCCTGTAACCACGCTCCAGATTCTGGTTGCGACACAGCCTGCAGTCTAGCCTTATCGGCTCCCGTTGCCCCCTCTAACAACTGCTCCAGAAGTCGCTTCACCCCTACATCATCCCACGCTCGCTGAAGGTGCCCCGACTCAGGGATCGAAGCACCCGTATTGAGGGCCGACCAAGCTAATAACAGAATAACAGAATAGCATTTGGCAATCTCTTAATAAAAATAAGAAAATTTTAGAGAAATTTAGTTTAGTGATCTCAACAACAGAATTAGCACCGATGTATGTTTAGCTGTAATCATCGAAATGCTGAGTTCTGGGTGAATTGGAATCTCTGTTTTCGAAACCAGACATCGGAATCGGTTATTTAAATACTTATTTATTTATTATTCAGTACCACAATTTCATTTCCATACTACATACCTATGTTTCTGCAGTTAGGTACTTGACCTTGCAATTAAACTAATGGATATAATATATTGAAATAATTATTTGACTTGCTAACCACATGAATAAATATTTACATAATATAAGTAGAGCACAAATAGAGAAGTAACAGTTTTTATTAAAGAGAAGCCATAGATTACATCAGACAGAAGTTATTTATTGGTTGTAAGTTAGCGTATCGTTGAAGTATTTAAGATAAAAAACGCCGGTCACTCAATGAGATAACAAATACAAACTCTAGATTTACGTAACACTACGTACAGCTGAAGTACGCGCGAACTTAATGGCACGAGACTCGTCTAAACCGCCCACCACCCACTTCACTTCTCATGCGCCAGCAGCCGTGACCGAGCAATCGAAATCAATTGGCCCGCGGGTCGTGTCGTGTTCAAATACTGTGCTCATAAATCACGACAATATTTAATAATTTCAAGCGCACGATGTCTGAGAAACGTTATATTTTGGGTATGGACATTGGAACAACTTCTGTCAAAGTATGTGTTTATGAACCTGGTGTTAATGAAATAGTGGCAAAAGAAAATAAGGACACTGCGGCTAATATTCCAAGTGACCAGGGTATCGAAGGTAACAAACAAGATGTTCCTAAAATAGTATCGGCTGTTCATTATTGCATCTCCCGTCTACCAAGAGATTTATTGCGCCATGTTGCTAAAATTGGCATTTGTGGACAAATGCATGGAGTTCTACTATGGAAAAAAAGGTTCGTAGCTTAAATACTATAATCATGTTTTCATGAAAAAATATTTTGTTTACGTATGTATCGCATCGTAGACAGTAGTATTCTCTGTCTACGTATCGCATACATCGCCTACTATTCTTTTTATTACTTTTTTATTTGGCTTATGAGTTATAGACGCTTCATAAAAAGTATGCTAAAACTCGTTGAATTCACATCATTAATACTTATTTATAACGTACTATGTTTTTGTATAAAAAATATGCCACATGACTTTATGGAATTGTTTTAGTGCATGGGAAACAGTGGAAAAAGATGGAGTGGTGATACGTTTTGAGGCCAAAAGAGAAAATATGTCAGCTTTATACACCTGGCAAGATACAAGATGCAAGCCTGAATTCCTGGATTCTTTACCAACACCAGATTCACATTTGAAGTGTTATTCAGGATATGGGTGTGCTACTCTTTTATGGATGGTAAAACATAAGCCGGAAAAACTGAAACAGTACCAATATTCAGGTACAATTCAAGATTTCGTGGTGACTATGCTCTGCGACTTAGAAGTGCCAGTGATGTCCGACCAAAACGCTGCAAGTTGGGGTTATTTTAACACTGAAAAGAACGAATGGAATGTTGATATTCTAAATAGCGTGAACTTTCCAACTAATTTGCTACCAACTGTTCTTGAAAGTGGTCAATTCGCTGGAAAGCTAAGCGTACCTTGGAATGGAATACCGGAAGGTACTCCGGTAAGCGTAGCGATGGGCGATCTTCAATGTTCTATAAAAGCGACCTTAGAGAGCCAAAGAGATGCCGTATTAAACATATCGACTTCTGCACAACTAGCATTTATTACAAACAGTATTTCAGACATGGGATGTAAAACTATTGAACACCTGCCATACTTTGACAATACGTATTTAGTTGTTGCTGCATCTTTGAATGGAGGTAACGTCCTCGCAACGTTTGTTAAAATGATACAACAGTGGATGCTTGATTTAGGATTTCCCACACCTCAAGCTAAAGTGTGGGAAAAATTGATAGCTCTAGGCTTAGAAGATCAAACAACTTCTTCTATGAAAATAATTCCTCATTTACTAGGAGAAAGGCATTCACCAACGGCTAAGGCTTCGGTAGAAAATATAGATCTCTCGAATATACACCTAGGCAGTGTATTTAGATCTCTTTGTGATAGCTTGATAGAAAATTTACACAGTATGATGCCAAAACCTGTGTTAAGCAATGGAGAAATAAAAAGAATTGTAGGAAATGGTTCAGGACTCTCAAGGAATGCTGTACTTCAAAGAGCGGTTGAACATTATTACAGTCTACCTTTAGAATTCACATCGGGAGGTGATGCTGCAAAAGGTGCAGCCGTAGCAATAATGTAGTATCTGTAATTATTGTCCAGTAAACATATTGAGCGAATCTTCATTTCCAGACTGCCAAACACTATTTTTGATTCATTAAATCTGGCATAAATGTTCGAAGACTGTACGTTTTTTTTTGGAGCGAAAAGAGGAAGTTCGCTGTTGCGTCATTTAACAGCCGATTTGTATCATATTTTGATGAAACGTGTAATAATAAGTTCTAAAAAGGTAACGTTAATATGTTTTAAAATAGGTACACAATTATTCACAAAATATGGCCTCTTAATAGTTAGTTTCAACATACAATTTCATGTATAGCGATGTAATGAATACCAATTTATGGCGCTTAGCGATTTAAATACAAACCATGGTTTGATTACCCTACAGGCTGTTTCTTATTTATTTATCTATCACGCCTTATCCCCGAAGGGGTGGCAGAGGCATATATTATATGCCCACCCTTCACCATGTGTATTCCCGTCCCACGTAATAGGTGGTGAGCCCATTGCCGCGTTGAAACAGACAGACGCAGGTTGCTGCTACCTACTGTTGAAATCTTTAAGCCGCCCATAAGGCCCTCAACTTGGCTTAACGACTGCCATTTTATTGGCAACCGGGACCAACGGCTTAACGTGCCTTCCGAAGCACGGAACTGGAATGGGTCTAAAGGGCCGAATAAATTTAGTATAATGTGTCTATTTTAGATGTTAAATTTGAAAGAAATTTTGAATCCGTTGCCTTTTTAGTGAGGTGGTAACAAAAAAGCTAAAAGGTCTTATGTGCTAGACACTAATTAGCACGACCAATTAAAGTCCTGGTAGTCTCGGACTGTTTCTTAATATCTTAAATGTCGCACAAACAACTTTAAAAGTAATTTCAGGGTCGCTATTTAAATTAATGAAAAGTTTGCGAAATTTACTACTTCCTCAGTCACTAAGTTTATAATAATAACATCATGAGTGTTCGGCCATTCGGCCCATCTTCGGGGCCCCTCTCTACCGGGGTTTTGGGGCTCACCATGCAAGTGTTATACCTGTTGACCAAATGACGTGGCACTGGTTTAGGTTAGGGACAACCATGTGGAAAACCATGTGGGGCCGGTGTTGTTCCCAACCGGGAAACCAAATGACGGTACGCGTAAACGCATTCCCGCGTCATAAAACAAAAAAAAAACGTTAAACCTTACGTTACACTCGGTCCTGAGATGGCTGAACGTTTTTTGCATATTCATTGACGAGCGTCTCCGTGCTTCGAAAGGCTAAAGCTGTTAGTCTCAGTTGCCAGTAGTAACAATTCTTCTCCGACACGGATGCGAGACCCAGAACGGGCCCAGGAGACCGCCCACCTACACACACGGCCCGAAACGGCGAGAAGAGAAGAAGGTATGTTTGAGTAGTAAGTGCTTGGCCTAAGAAACCTCTGGATTCACTTAAAACTCAGTTTGATGATTTTTTTCTGATGGTTACTTACAAACCGGTGTTTTTGCCAAGCGATTGATCTAGAGAATTTCTGGGAGGATATGAGGAAGCTTTAAATGTGGTAGTGTGGGAAGATTTGAATGGACAGATGGGTACCGAATATGAGTTGGTACTCAGGAAATATGAGTACAAAAGTGTGAATGCCGCCGGCCAGACGCTTAGGGATGAAAGTGTAAGTGCTGATATGGAATTCTGTGAAGTAACATTAAGAGTCAGTTAAAAGTGTAATGCATAGTGGAACGATGAAGTAAAAGAAACTTTAAATGAAGAAGAAAGCCAGGTTGGACTACTTAACCTCGTAGAATAATTCCAATATGAAGCAAAGATAATAACTGGACCAAAATTAATCAGATGTGAGGATGTGGGCCAATTTTGAGATAAAAAAATGTATGAATAGGGGATGATAATTTGTATGATACTACTTCTGATAAGGGTTAGGATTGTGGGACGTAATGGGAGTTTGAATATGTCACTGGGGAGGCACAACTAGTACGTATGCACTGTATGCAGTAAAAATATCTGATAAAATCAGTTGGCATACTCTTTCTTTTAGACCAGACAAAATATGACTATAAGCCGACAAAATGTCTGTACTTGGCTTTTTCCTGAGTCTAAAGACTAAATTAAAAGATTTAGTCCACCTGAATTTACAGTAAGTATCTACTAGGTACTACCTGTTTTAAATATTTTTTTCTACAGCATTAGAGCTAGTAACGCAGGAAATTTATGTCATAAGTTCACCGCCAGCACGCCCGCCGCCCCGCCCACCACCGATGTCTTCTTCTTCATCTTAATGTATTCCCAGTTGCCTCCAAACCTTAGGCTACCTAACAGAGTTAGCTGGTTTAAGCTCCAAACGCATCTGGAGTTGGGCCTGAGGGTTCGCTTTTATTTAGCTGCTAAGAACAGCTATCGTTAGGCTTTTGTTTTACGGCAGTGTCGCGAGCAACTGCAATCCGACCTCCGGTCCCAATTAGTTACCCTAATTCTTTCGTCGTTGCCCAGTAGTTAGCAGGTGCGCCGTTTACAGGTGAGGTCACTTGAGCCCCAAAATTTTTGGAGGGACTCGTTACATTTATGTATTCAATTCATAGGTAATGTGAATATTGTGGCTAGTAGAAGTTAGAACAACGACACACCTGCAACAAACATTAATGTACTTACCATAAATAAAAAACGATGTAAATTATGTATGTAATGTAATAATGGGTATATAGCCATTTACCTTGTTCGTACTTTTCCTTTTGATTTGTGTATTTGTAATTTTATTCTTTATAATCCACAGATTTTATTCGTATTTTAAGAGTTACTCGAAGTTCGTAAACCAAGTAAATAGGAGCGACAACATATGTATACACAAATTACTGTGTTATATTGAGAAAATAAAATGTAAATGTCACTGGACAATAAACCGCAAAAATCTGTTGAGTTGAGATATAAATAAACACTCGACTCGCCTTTCTTATTTCTTTAAAACTTTTGAGGTTAAAATTATTTTTTTTTTTAAATTATTTTTATCGCCTGGTTACTAGGATATTTTAGCAAAATCTTAATTATTTCATGCTTCTTCAATCTATTTTAATTATATCTACAATGTCCCCGTCCTCTTATGTCCTGGCCAGTCTCACTTCTGTATAATAGTGGTTGTTAACTGAGGTTTTCAATGGAGTTTACGCGGCAAGATAGAAAATTGTATTTCACTGCAATAAGGAACGTTAACACAACTTTTACAAAGAAACCAGCACTCCCGCACATAAAACAAGATAAATGCACTTGTTTTAGAAAATAATATACAGCAAGCAAATTGAGTCAGCCATTATGCCACCTAAACTCCTTTACGTAGACAGAGAATGCTATAGACACATAGTCAGCGTGCCGCAGAAAGGGAGAGGTAGTGTTATAACTGGGTTACCATATGAAGAAATTTTTCCCATATTTTATATTATTAAAATTCCAAGTATCCACCTACGATCCGTACTATTGATCATTTGGCTTTTAGTTTTCGGAATTGGTGTGAGCGACTGCCGTCTGACCTCCCAATCCCGTAAGAGCACATGCGTAGTTGTCTCATTCGTTTGTTAGCAATTACACCGCTAGTAGGCGAGGGTATTTGGAAACACCTATACACTCACATAGAAAATACCTAAACTCCTCCTTACTACCAACTGCACCACAGAGGCATGATGGGTTCTAGTTTTCGTGAGTAAATAATACATTACGTTGTTTTTTTAATACGTTTATTTAGTATTGCAGTTAATTTGGGGTTCTTCAAAAGGGGTCTTAGAAGGTTTATAAAGGGTCGGCAGTTGCACACGTCCATAGGCTACGGTGGTATAAAAAAAATATTAACATAATAAACATTTGTAAGCAAACAGAGACTGTTATAAAAAAAACGTATCTCCCAAAAAATAAATAATTATTATGTCTTTTAAATTCATCACTATGTAATAGAGTCTTTTTCTTCTTTTTAAACAAAAACTTTTAAAAAAACTATAATTATTTTGTTTTTTAATGTTATTTTTGCAATATTCCGCTTTTTTAGAATGTCGTACGATGTCGCAGTGACATGACAGTGACATGAGATGTGGCAGCTTTTGCTGCCAAACAGTCTTGATAATACCTCGTGTGTAGGCGAAACACGTGTCGACATCGTACGACATTCTAAAAAAGCGGAATATTGCAAAAATAACATTTAAAAACAAAATAATTATAGTTTTTTTTTAAATGGATTTTTGCCATGTAACGCCTGATTCAATTAGTTACAAAAACTTTTGTTTAAAATGTTTGCTGCATATCCTTGAAGTTGTTTTTGGTGACCAATTGGTTCGTCCTGTAGCTGTTATCCAAATCTGACGCGAAACGCCACTTTTAGTAAAGCTGCAAGAAACCAATAAATATTTAATTAAAGTGCTTAAGTATATTCACATACAATGCAAGCTGATACACCTGCTGACAAATGAACAAGGTCGGGCACAGGAGTGGATACCTACTAAAAGAGATTAGGAGATTAGGCAGCAGTCGTTTCTAACAGCACCGACAACAAAGATATCACAGCTGCTACTATTAGTCTAGTATTGCAGACACAGACTACTAAAGTAGAAAATTTGGGCGAACCGAGACCTCACGGATAGGTAATACAATATTTAAAATAAAATTTTAAGTATACTGGTAGAGCAGTTCTGAAAACATCTTAGGTATGTAATGTAGAAGCGTGTCTATAAACTACTTCTACTTGAATCGCAATCCAGATCTCCTCGCCTGCATGTTGGTGCTAACTGAATAATGAAGCCAGGGCGCTGATACACGTAGTAGGTTTTGGTTGGGTGGTTCGAGAGTAGTTATTTTCAACATACCCCAGGTCTAAACTTATGTCGCACAAAATATAAATAACGTTACTTACGTGGTAAGTAGGATTATATATATATCTCAAACTTAATTTTCTGTACGTCTCCCATTTTTGTGCGTCTATTATGTTTAAATAAATGTAGCATGTACGACACGAACAGCATTTTGTTTTAAAATAAAATCAGATCTGGGGTAATTTAGCATACATGATATGGTGACCCTGACTTTTATTTATGTTAGGTGTTTGACTTCTTAAATAATGATATTTGATCTTATTTATTAATAAAATCCCGTCTTGAATGCAAGATGCACAATATACTTCTATTAAAACCTAGTAACTCATAAAACTTGGTAGTACTTACGAATGAAAAGATATTTTTTTTAACCATCACTCTTACATCTAAAACACTACATCGCATTATCTTTTATTGATTTGAATTAATATTTCGTTCGTCATATTACTTCACAATGAAATAAAACACCTTCAGTTTTGTACCTTTAAACCGTCTTTAAACCGTTTTATAGCAACTGACTGACGAAACGTTGAACTGCAAAACAGCTGTCAAACTTTGTTTCGCTCAATCTCAAGATTGTGCTGGAAAAACCGGCACGCTCGATGAAACAAAATATCTAATCATTATGTTTCTTTTCTTCACACTAGACCGGCATAAGCTGCTTTCTTTCTTGTGTGAGTGAAACAAAAGCTATCAATTCGTCTATAGTATTCTCTGTCTACGCTCCTTTATAATAAGTAGTAGAAATAACAAATGTTTATAATGTAATATACGTTGTATAACATATATATCAAAATACATACTTAACTTAACTTAATATTAACATTAAATATAACCTTACACCACGCGCGCGCGCGGCCGCATCGCACCAATTCTTTTCAATTCTAGAGAGGCTAGATGGCGCTGCCGTCGAGTGCAAACGTTCTGTGTGTATAATTTTCATAGTAAATTTATAATAATTAATAAACGATTGTAATTTACTGGCAAACTGAATTAAGTGAAAGTCCTATGTACAAAGTTTAACATAATACGTTCGCAAAGTAATACAACGCGGAATGGACTGGTGAACAGTGTGTGTAAATACAGTGTGTGCGGTCGGTGATATTATCATTCTGAGGTATTGAAAGTTTAATAAAAGTGTATAATTGTCGTTGGAGAAGGAGCCTTGTGTGTCATATCACTGTTAAAAACAAACTGTGTCCTAAATTGCTAAATTAAACACCAAAATTGCGTACACAAATCGATAAGGGGGTGCCATAGAAAAAGTATTTATCGTTGTACCGCTGAATCAGCTGATAGTGTAAACAAAACCAGCTGTCATTAGCAATCTTACTAGTGGCGACATTTGCTGCTGGTAATAATACTTCCGCTAAAATCCGTTAATAAAAATTATAACAATGGTTAATTGTGGGGCTTGTGGTCGATTTATGAACAGAGTTGATGGCGCCACCTGTAGCAGGTGTACTCTGGTTTACCATCTTCCATGTCTGGGAAAGGCCAAACAGTCCGCCAAACATCCTAATTGGTTGTGTCCCGAGTGCTCTAAAAATCAACCTAGGGATAACCGGCAAGACACACCTGTCAAAGGGGTCGCTGTTTCAAGCGAGTGCATAACCAACAGCCCTCCAGTAGAATTGCAAGCTGACCTTGCGTTGGAAATCAGGTCATTCAGAGAAGAGCTGGGTAAGGTGAGGTCTGAGATCCATGAATGTCGTAAGGAGATTGCGGAGTTTAAACTGGCACAGTCACTTTATCAATCCCGTTTAATAAGTGTGGAGGAAAGGTTGATATCGCTCGAAACCAGGTTTGATGAAGGCGTCGGTGCGAATAACAATCCTGTGGAAAATGTGATTATGGAACTCCGGCGAGAATTAAATGAGCGGGACCAACAGTTGCTGTGTAATGATTTAGTGATCGCGGGAATACCGGAGCAAAAGAATGAGAATTTGACTCACGTCGCTTCGCTAATCGTGGTAAAGTTGGGGGCGACTTTGGATTGCAAAGATATTGTGCATGTCGAGCGCATCGGATTAACGCGGCGCAACCGCATTTCGCTGGGTAACGGCGTGGACGTCGCTGCTGATACCGCCATGCAGAGACCGCGAGTTATAGCTATACGGTTTACGCAGCGCATGACTCGCGATCGACTACTACGTGAGGCGCGCGTGCGGCGCGGTCTAACAACGACTGACATCGATATGCCGGGGACACCGCATCACATTTATGTAAACGAGAGGCTCACTCACACTAACCAGGAACTTTTGAGACGTGCTCGCGAGATGGGACGTCGTAAACAGTGGAAGTATGTGTGGTCTAAAGACGGCAAAATATACGCTCGCAGGGACGATGGCAAATTGGCACAGCGAATAATTAGTAATATAGACATAGATAAGGTTTTTGGTTCTGGTACAGTTTGATACTGCGTTTAAGAATTGTTTTAACTAACGGGAATCCATGCATAGATATATTGCAATATTTTAGAAAAATATTTGTTTTTAATCGATGTTTGTATTATTTTATTAGGTTTACAGCTGTGTCAGTCGTGTTTATGTGTATGGAACTAATTTCATGTCTATCGAACCATTTTATTCAAATATTTGTTTTTGTGTTTTGTTTTTATTATGACGGTTTTTTAAATGGTGTTCATTTTGATGTACAGTTTTCAACTGAGCTTTTGATCGCAAGTTTTTATATAAAACCGATATATTATTATTATTATACAATCTGTTATAGAAAAGAAATAGTTGTGAAGCATTATTTTTTACATATTGTAACTTTAATATTTTTTTTAAATATTTATATGTGGTCTACTGCTGTGTTAAACTCAGCCATTTTTGTGTGTGTGTGCCTGAATCTTAAGCCCATGCTACTGAATATTTTTGTTGCCTTCTATTGCATGCACTGTGAACCACAGGATTCGATTGCTGTGATGTGTATTATGGAAATGACTCATTTCATCTTACAGATTATTTTTTGTACATATGTTAAATTTAACTCACGCAGGTTCCATAGTATTATGTGTGTTTTTTATACCGGCGTAAATATTACTCTGATTTTTTTATACTTACATTTTAATATTATAGTTTACTGCAGTTTCAATTCTTCAATGGTTTTTATATATGGTGGAATGAGGTGTTATTGCGTTGGTATGGATAATTATACAGCCAAAGCGGCTTTTTGTGCTGCCATTTTTTTATAATGTGCACGGCACACTTAACTTCATCCAGTGTGTGCACTATACAGTGTCCAAATCTCCGGGAAATGAGCTTAATATATTTTTACATTGTTTTCATGTGATTTGTTTGAGTATACATAATATATTTTGTGTTATTAATACTGTACTCTATTTACACAAGTTGATCATTGCCATCTTAAGTATATTTTATGTCTATGCAAGTATTATTCGGTTCTTTTTATCTACATACTTTTACTATTGCTGTTTGTGACCAGAAGTAACATACTTTGTCTCGTTGCGTTTATGGCTGCAAAGTTGCGTTATTTGGTTAGGTATTATCGCCATGCTAGTGGATAAATACTTGAAGATTGGTTTTCATAACGCAGGCTCTTTGGGAACACACCATGATGACTTCATAGCACTGTTCGATAGGTACAATGTGGATATCATGGCCATCAACGAGACCTGGCTGCGCCCTGGTGAAGAAGCCCGTGCTCCAGTTGTGCCGGGCTACCGGCTGCGTCACATTCCGCGTCCAAGCTTTGTACGCTCGGGCCGTGGTGGAGGTGTGGGATTATATGTTAGGAGAGGATTTAACGTCCGGTCGTGGACGCATCCGGTGGACCCGAGATACGCATCGGTCGAACAGATGTGGCTGACTTTCACGGTAAACAAAAAAGTCATCATTTTCGGTACTGCTTATCGCCCTCCTAGACAGAACTTACAGTTGTTTCTGGATGCCGTAACGGATGCTATTGCTACGCTAGGGTACTACGATCATTGCATATTACTGGGTGACTTCAACTCTGACATGTTGGTTTCGAGTACTAAGTCGCAAAGAGTCACTGAATTTTTGCACAGCCTTAGTTTAAATCAGCTAGTGACCACAGCTACCCACTACACTGATGATGGTGCGACCCTGATAGACCTGTTGTGTACTGACCTTCGTGCAAGAAATGTGTGTGTTGAGCCATTTCGGAGCGCGACGGGTCATTGTGTCATTACTTGCGAGATAAATGTTAAAAAGGAAAAATGTAAACCTTATCACATTAGGTACAGACCGTTAAGAGATGTGTGTCTTGATGTCATTACCACGGATTTATGCAGATTGGATTGGAATGAGTGTATGCCGCCTGGTTCTGTGAATGACATGGTTGCAACATTAAATCGAAACATCCTGACTGTTCTCGACGCTCATGCACCGCTGAAGACCACGGTTATGAGGGAACCTTCATATCCGTGGATCACAGAGAACATAAAACGCATGATGAAGCTGCGTGACGAGGCTTTATCTCAGTATCGAGTTACAAAGTCAGAGTCAAAAAAGGAAATTATAAACAATTAAAATCCCTAGTCACTTCTTCTTTATTCTACGAGAAAGTTGCTTACTTTAAGCATAATATTAACAAAGAAATTAGGAATCCCAAACTGTTGTGGCAAAATCTTAAAAAGTCTTTACTTAAATCACATCATGATAAGCAATTGCCTCCCCATTTTGTTAATCCATCCCAGATAAATGAGTGTTTCCTGGAGGTACCAGGTGGCGCTATGGTTAGTATGTCATGTCTGACCTACTTTGAGTTTCACAGATTCGCTGACACTGTTTTCACAATTAAACTTACGACCCAAGATGCAGTGTCGCGAGTTCTAACGGATTTAAAATCCAACGCTACGGGTTACGACAGAATAAACCTAAACATGCTCATGTCAACATTGCCGTTCACATTGCCTTATATAACAAATATAATCAACTGGTCCATAGAAACGTCAACATTTCCCGATATTTGGAAAATTGCTATTGTACGCCCTATTCCAAAAACACCCAGCCCATGCACTGTGAGGGACCTGCGGCCAATTAGTGTGCTGCCCTGTCTTTCGAAGGTTATGGAGAAAATAATCTGTAAACAACTCACAGAATATATTGAGAGTAATAGTATATTATCTGACTTCCAGTCTGGCTTTCGAAAGGGGCGCAGTACAGCTACTGCACTTTTAGATGTCACAGACAATATATTGACTGCCCAGGACAGGGGTATGTGCACACTGTTGGTACTGCTAGATTTTAGTCGCGCATTTGATGGCATAAACACGGACTTGTTGCTGTCGAAGCTCAGCTATTATGGAATGGACCATAAAAGTCTTTTATGGTTTCATAGTTACCTACATAACCGTCGGCAGCAGGTGGAACTGAATATGAGCGATGGCTCATGTACAACTTCACCCCTTACTTCGGTTCGAAGAGGCGTGCCCCAGGGATCAATATTGGGACCGATCCTATTTATTTTGTATTGTTCAGATTTGGTGGCCTGTCTCAAAAACTCGCAGTATCACATTTATGCGGATGATGTGCAGTTGTACCTGTCATTCAAACCGGAACATTATCAAGCAGCTGTTGCTGGACTTGCTGAAGACCTTAGCGCAATAGTAGAATGGTCAGCAAGTAATTGTCTACATCTTAACCCTCTTAAAACTAAGTATATGGTGTTCGGTACCAGGGGCCAGATCAAGAAGGTACCGTATTCCCTTAATATTACTTTATTAGGAGAGCCTATTGGTCGGGTTTATGGTGCACGTAATTTGGGTCTATATGTGGATCCAAACCTGAGGTACGAACAACATATAGCTGAGTCAGTTCGAAACTGCTTTTACAGGCTCAAGATTTTGTATAGAGCGAGGCCATACCTCACGGAGGAGTTGAGAGTGCAGCTAGTAGAATCCTTAGTGTTATCGAAATTAAATTACGCAGACGTCGTTTATGGTCCGCGTCTGCTGGCACGAACAGAGCGGCTCCTACAAAGGGTGCAAAACGCTTGTGCGAGGTTCTGTTTCAGGATACCGAGTAGAGGGCACGTCACGCCGTATCTTAGCGAACACTCCATGCTCAAAATGAAACTTAGGCGAAAGATGCACTTGGCTTGTCTTCTTTTCGGTGTCATTAGATCTGCTGAGCCTCAGTATCTACATGCCAAGCTCGCTTGGGTCGGCAGTAGGAGAGCGGGTGATAGAAGACTTTGCTCAAGGCAGCTGTCGATGCAGCGGCATAGTTCTGCGTCATTCAGAGGCAGTTTCCGTTATTCAGCCACCAAAATTTGGAACAACATCCCTCCACCTTTGCAGTCTCTTAATTTCTTAACCACTTTTAGAAAACGTCTCCGACTATATCTTCTGGAGGCGCAACGGAGGTTGGATAATGTAAATACGAATCTGTCTCTGATTTGATGCGGACGCACACCCCATTTGTTCTTCACTTAGGCGTTAGATTGTTCTGTTTGTTTGTTCAGGTAGTATGGTATTTAGTATATGTGTATGATATATTTATCTATCACGACTTATCCCCGAAGGGGTGGCAGAGGCATACTATATGCCCACTTTTCACCATGTGTATTCCTTTCCTACGAAATAGGTGGTAAGCCCATTGCCGTGTTTATATGTGTATGATGTATGTGTAACATAATTATTTATGTATCAGCATATGTATGTGTAGATTTGTGTATGTGTATGTATGATACCTATGTTATATGTAGTCTTTATCTAAGTGTGCATGCTTAAAATGTACATAGACGAAGAGCGCTCAGCACAGCATCATCGGTCTCAACTATGTAGGGGTCCAGTTGAAAACCAGCGTCAGGCCCTAACAGGACACTTCCTGACATATGCTGAACTAGACGCCCATTTGGTGCAGGATAAATGTTTTATTTAGATAAGAATTCAGTTAAAGTTTTCTATTTTATGTTTCATCTTTACTACTTTGTTTTCTTTTTGCTTTTTTTGTTTGTATTTTATTCTTTTGCACCGAATAAATACACATATTATATTATATTATATTATATTATATTATATTATATTATATTATATTATATTACCAACTATCGCAATAATTGTATTTTCCATGGATAAATAGTGTTTTCGTGCAAGGAAACCAGGAATTCAAGTCCAGGGACGCCCCCGGCAGCCTCCACCTCAGCATCTCGCAGCAAGCAGCAAGAAAGTGTGCCTATTCCTGTTTTTCCATTACTTTTCCCGTCGACAATCGCGTGTAAATTTCATTTTAGTCTTTCCCCGCAAGTACAGTCCACTTTGAATTATTTATCTCGCCCGCTCAGCCATTTTCTGTAAGAGATGACGTAAGAACTAAATGCGAGATTAGGGTAAACCAGGAACGTCTAGAGCAAGTGAATGAAATTGTGTATTTAGGGAGTATGTTTAGCGCGGATGGAAGATGTGATACGGATGTAGAACGGCGAGTAGCTGCCGGAAACAGAGTTAACGGTGCTTTGTCCCAATTAGTGAAGCGACAAAGCATCGTAAAAGAAGCACGACTGGCGATTCATAACGCAGTGCTAGTGCCAACTTTGCTTTACGGTAGCGAAACCTGGGTATGTCAGCAGATGCATGAAAGTAAATTGAATGCTGTGGAGATGCGTTCACTTCGAAAATTGTGCGGCGTTACCTTGGCCGACCGAATACGTAACGAAGTGATACACAAGATGGCAGGTTGAATGAAAGTGTCAGCGTTAAGCTGGAAAAGGGCGTGCTCCGTTGGTTTGGACACGTCCAACCAATGAGTGAGGAACGATTGACGAAGAATATATATTGTGCGAAAGCAGAAGGTAGAAGAGGTCAGGGTAGGCCGAGACTTACATATGAAGACCACGTGAGCAGATTGCTCAAAAACGGAAAGGTCAAAAGTACTCGGATACCCAGACGTGCGTGTATGAAGCGATTGATGAATCTCGAAGAAGCGAAAGAAGTATGCATGGATCGCGAAGCCTGGCGATCTGTCCTCTCTGACTACCCCGTCAGGGATACAGCGTGAAGATAGTATAGTTATAGTTAAATATAACCTTAAAAATATGATACTTAACCAAAATATATTATTAAAAGAGGTCCCTTTAGGCAAGGTTCCGAAGATACCGGCAGCGTTCCCCCTTTGAATAGCTAGACTAATTCTTTGTCCGAGGTAGCTGCCAGCCCCTTGATAATTGTAATGTTAATTCTAAGCTTCATAAATAAAAATTTTTAAACGACGAAAAAAGGGAGCAGTTTCTCAAGTCGACGCGTATATTTTTTTCATGTATGACCCACAGATATCGAAGAGTAAGACAAGTAAGTATACTTGTCTTACTATACTATAGTATAGTAAGTTTATGACCACGCATAACTTTTTTTATTAAATACTCGTTTAGTGAACAAAATTCTGTAATAAACCTAAGTTTGTCTTTACATGGGAGAGCGGAGCCTTCTGACACAAGCATATATTTTCTTAAAAGAAGGCTTCATTTCAAAGCATTGTAAATCCAGGTTTTATGTGTCAATAAAATTATATTACCCCAATTATACTCTCACACGAGCCACGAGACTAGCCGTGAGCTCGAAAAAAATGTACCATAATACTGTGTTTACACTGGCGGCTTGCGGCTCGTCTAGCAGCTCGTCTCGTGGCTCGAGTGTAAACGCCGTATAAATTATTCCACGAAATATAACATCATCTAAGTATTATTCACTACCAAATAACATAGCGTGTTTTATTTTGTTTTTTAAAGCTAGAAACTATAACATCTTACTCTGCACAATCAATAAAGGTAAAGTGACGTCGACTTTGGGCGGGATCATTGACAAGTGCTTGCTGTATATTATTTTCGAAAAGTAGTTCATTTATCATGTTATATGTGCGGCAGTAGTGGTTTCTTGGACATAAAAGTTTTGTTAACAAGCTATAGTAAAAGACAATGATATATATGCATTGAAATACTATTTTTTTTATTAATTCTCACCGTGTAAAGTCCACTCAAAAACCTCAGTATAAGAACTACTGACTAAGGACTTGACATCGACAAAGACTGGACAGGACTAAATTAGAAGATAAAGATTGAAGAAAAATTATATAAAAAATAAAAAGTCTTTTAACCAGGCCAAAAATAAATTATATTAAAAAAGGTAAAGTGACGTCTGCTGTCAGCTGCGCTAAAAAATAAGGTTATGTTATTGTCGGATAGCATGGCATGGATGAATGGTGTGCTAATTTGGCAGCGTAGATCAGTTTCATAATTTTATTTTTTTGAATTAACCTAGAAACTGCGAGCATAATGACTCGATTTGCTAGGTCCAAAGGTTCAAAAGCCTCAAATGAGAGAGCTCCGGAAGATAGTACACCATGGGAGGTAATGAAAGAACAACTTCTGCAAGCTAAAAAGGATTCGGAGGACTCAAAAAATCGAAAACAGGTACGTTTCAAGAATATTAAATCTTTATGCTAGTTTATGTAAAACGAAGTCTCGCCGCCTCTGACTGAATTCTGAAAGCGAGAAACTCAAAAACTATTGTTTACTTATATGATGCAGTAGTTCAATATGAAGTGTAATTCCTTTGATCTAATCTGGCGTCTGCTACGTATTTGTTGTATGTAAAATATGATTAGACTTTTGTGTTTATATTATCTTGCAGGCTGAACAGAAACGTATAGAAAACTATGAAAACTTTTTAAAGGAACGAAAAGTACTTAAAAGACAAGCCGTTTGGTGTGATTTTCCAGAGACTGAACAGAAACGCATTATCACATACGATAATGCTGAGCCACCAACCAAAATTAAAAAGAAAATTAAGAAGCAGAAGTTAGTAGTACAGGAACCTAATAATGATGTTTCTATGGAACAAAACAAAATTATAATCTCTGACAGTAGTGAGCCATTGACAAAAACTAAGAAGAAAAATAAAAAAAAGAAGACAGAGGCAATGGAATCTAAAAAAGATATTTCTATAGAAGAGAACAACAGTACAGTCTCCAACAGTGAACTGCTACCAAAACCCAAACAGATGAATAAAAAACAGAAGTTTGATGCAACTGAACCAAGCAATAATGTTAATTTGGAACAGGACAATAGTATTAGTGAACCATCACCAAAAACCAAAAAGAAAAATAAAAAGCAGAAGTCTAAAACACCCAAACCTGACAATGTTACTATTGTGGCTAATGGAAATGAAGTAAATACTGATGCAGTTATCAAAGAAAAAAAAACTATAACTGAACAAAAGGGACCAACAAAACGCCAAAGGAATAAAAAAAATACTGATGGAGTACCAGTGCGTAGAAAGGAAATAAATGATCGCAGTTTCCAACTTATAATAAATGGCAAAGAAATAGAATTAGTAAGATTTGATGGTTTTCCCGTAATGAAGAAAGATGCAGAAAGATTAGAAGAGTTAAATTCTAGTATGATCAAAAAGGGTATACCGAAGAGTGAAGTTCAGAGAACAATTAAATTGGAAAGAAGGAGAGCTGAAAAAGCATTAGCACGTGTTAAACGAGAAGTATGCTATAATTGCAGAAAAGGTGGGCATGTGCTATCAGACTGCCCTGAGTTAAAATCTAAGATACCAGGGGCAGATGGTGCTGATGGAGTCTGTTTTAAATGTGGTTCCACTGAACACAGACAGTTTGAGTGCAAAGTACAAAAAGATAAAGAATTCAGATTTGCAACATGCTTTATTTGCAAGGAACCTGTAAGTGCTCTTTTTTATTTATAACCAAATTCATGTATATAATGTTCAATTAATTCATTTATATGCTTTAAGTAGACCAGACAATGCAAGGAGTGCAATGGTGCCATACCTAAATTGTTATTATTCTCATAAAAAAAGTGATTATTCTCCGTCGCACAGAAATAGCCCGTTGCTGAGGTCTCTGGTTCAAATCCTGGTTCAGGACTAATATTTGTGTAATTCCCAATTGTTTGTTGTGGAGATTGGATGATGTCTATGTATAATATGTATGAATTTAGAAATTCTAGATAATTTCTAAATTTTATTATTTTATCAGTTATCTAAATCCCAAAGCAGCTTAAATTAGCTTAATTTGGACTAGTTTGTATTGTGTTAAAAAATAATCTAATTATTTATGTAAACAATTATTGTATTGGATTTTTATAGCCTGAATAATTAGGTATTTTGCATTAAATTCTAATATTATAAATGTGAACATGCCTTTATGGCCAAAAAATAGAAATGATTTCATTTACCAAGGCAAGTTATAGAAGGCTATAAGCCACTTTTTAGGAAAAATCTAATACTTTTTTAATAGTAAGTAGTTCTTAGGCAACTACAACATTAACTCAATATATTTTTTTCCAGGGTCACATTGCAAGGCAATGCCCAGATAATCCTAAAGGATTATATCCTAATGGCGGCAGCTGTAAACTTTGTGGTGATGTCACACATTTAAGAAAAGATTGTCCAACAGTAAGTCAGTTTAACTATTTAAATATAGTATCTTGGGACAACTCACTTAGGTGTAATATGCCTCACCACGATTTCCGGAACCTAAGCGCCCTAACCTGGTAGCAGTGCACCTGCTGATTGACGGACGCAGCAACCACACACATACCCTTACGGGGTTGAAAGATCAGATGGCAGTCACTACAACAATATTCAATGCCAGAAATTAAATGCCAAAATAAATCTGCTCCTCGCAATCAATAAGGGACGGACTCAAATCTAGGTAGGGTTCGGAAGCAACTTGGAAAACACTTAAGACAAAGAAGATCTTGGAACAACTTACTTCATATTCATAAAAAAAAAGGATGGGCCTCACAAAACCCTTAATTAGTCTCTGTACAGGTCGACTGGATAGACCAACAAAAAATATTTCCACATTACGCCACACATTCTCCACAGCATATTCATCTCCGACACACCCAGTTTCTGCCTTTGTTGTCGAGTCCAAGCACTGGTAACACTTCATATTTCTAAAGGGGCCCAACTCTGGACCATACGATTTGAAAGTATAGACAGAAATTTGCTGGTGAAATGTCATTTGTTACATATTTAGAAATGGCGGAACACCAAACTGAGTACTTTCATTCAATACAGGTCATTCTTATATTATGATCTATTACAATTTACGGGATATTTTTCGAGTAAATCCATGATATCTTGCAACAGTGCCAAAATATCGGAAACGCAACGAAACAACAATAAATATTCCATCTGGCCCGGTTCACTGCTACGTGTTTTCGTGTTTACTAACACACTACTACATGACACGTTAACGTGGACTAACAGTTTTGTTTGGAACCCTAATATATCCGCGACAAATGGATAACATGTTTGGAGTAACATCTTGAACAAAAACACTTGTACTGTTCCACTTATTTATTATTTTAACCTGACCGGTTTCGCCTTACGGCATTTTCAAAGGTTAGCACATATTTAATTTCATCATCATCATTCATCATTTCATAAAAAATTCCATTATTCCAATATTTGTGTGACTATGTATATGATCTTTACTTTTTCAGGTAACAGATAAGAAAGAAAGCTCTACTGTGAAACTTCAGACGTTAGACAATGGTGATAACATTGAGGATGTAGGACAACAATCAAACAAGTTTACGCCGACAGAGACAGTGAAAAAACCTAAAAAAATAAAGTTTTAACTTGTTACTTTTTTTTTTGTTGTTAATAGGCAAAGAAGTATAGACATGGGCGTACCCAGGATCTGGGCCAGAGGGGGCAACTCAGATTTTTTATAAAGTTACCTGTTTTTAACCCCCGACGCAAAAAGAGGAGTGTTATAAGTTAGACGTAGATTTCGGTGTGCGAGTGTGTCTGTCTTTGTCATCGTAGCTCTCAAACGGACGCACCGATTTCAATGCGGCTTTTTTCATTTGATAGCCCGTTCCTTGCTGGTGATTCTTAGCTATTTTTGGTTAATATCGGTCCAGCTGTGTAATAGTATCAGCTTTTTTTTTTTTCATAATAATGTAAGGCATTTTTGGCGTATGATTACTCTGTTAAGTGCTTAATGCGTGCCAGTATAATCGTTAAATGACAATTAATTGACAACTTTGACCTAAAGCTGCAACGAAAATTATCTACAGAGAACCCGAAAATTCACAGCAGACATGGTCTTTGGGTTCAAAAGTACCTACTTTTTAAGGGTTGATTTTTTAGAATTTTTTATTTTTATTTGGCAAAGTTCAAATCTATATGTATAGATAAATAAAATTGAAATTTCTGTTTGTAACTCTAAATTAACAGATTTTCGCTACAGGAAAAAATGTCTTTATTTTGCATAGACCATTTTAACGGCGCTTACAAAATGTCATACACTGGTATCTAAATATAAAAATGTAATCCGTTTTCCGTTGTCACGCCATCACGCGTGAGCGGCTAGGCCGATTTGAAAATTTTTTTTTTTTGGATAGCCCATTTATTGAGGAACGTTCTTAGCTATATATCATCACGCCACTACACTGGAGGGCGGAGCAGTAATCATAAATGTCAACAAATCGGGGAAACTTTCATACATTTTTGGAAAGTAATAAGCGACGGTATTAAATGGGTGCCACGGGGTTGGAAGTATGTCACGGACGAAGCCGGGCAGGTCATCTATATATATAAAAATGAAACCCGTTTTCCGTTGTCACGCCATCACGCGTGAACGGCTAGGCCGATTTGAAAAATTCTTTTTGTATTGGATAGCCCATTTATTGAGGAAGGTTCTTAGCTATATATCATCACGCCACTACACAGGAGAGCGGAGCAGTAATCATAAATGTCAACAAATCGGGGAAACTTTCATACATTTTTGGAAAGTAATAAGCGACGGTATTAAATGGGTGCCACGGGGTTGGAAGTATGTCACGGACGAAGCTGGGCAGGTCAGCTAGTATTATAATAAAAGTCAGTTTCAAATTTAAAATTACAACGAATATATAGTTTTCACCGTCTCTGTGATCATGAGATTTGTGGCAACCATTTCATGAACTCATTGCATGGTTAGTGTGAGAACCAGTTCTCACACTGACCATGCAATGGGTTCATGAAGGATATTGTAGCAAAATTGAACGATTATAATGGTTCTTTATTTTCGAGTAGGTATCGTTAATCTATATATATATACATATAAAAGAAAGTCGTGTTAGTTACACTATTTATAACTCAACAACGGCTGTACCGATTTGGCTGTAAATTGGTGGGGAGGTAGCTTAGAGCCAGGAGACGGACATAGGCTACTTTTAATCCCGGGAACAAGTTCCTGTGGGAAACGGGAACGGAAAAACTTCTTTACACGGGCGATGCCGTGTGAAATTAATAACCGAAGGAATTAAATGGGTGCCACGGGGTTCGAATAATGTCACGGGCGAAGCCGGGCGGGAAAGCTAGTTAAAGATAAGTTTAATTTTTTAGAGTGACCAACGGTTCGGAACGCGGCCCACCTGAAAAGAACCGGCAAGAAACTTAGGAATACCTTTTTTGATGGCCTATTTACAATTGAATATTAGGTATTTCACTTAGCCAGCAGATAATTTCCAGGCGTTCTTGTCCTGCAAATAGTCTTTAACAGCGTAATAACCTTATTCACAAAACTTTTTTTTAATTATCTATCTATCTATCACGCCTTAGCCCCGAAGGGGTGGCATAGGCATATTATATTTGCAGTTTTTTTAATTAACAGAAGAAATTTGATGGTCTGGAGCTTTGCGTCTTATTCCATAGTGATGTAATTTTCTGCACAGCGTTTCATGCTGAACGCAATCAAAAGCTTTGGATAGATAGCAGAATACACTTAATGCATCTTGCTTGTCTTCAGATTTTGATAAATCAAATACGTTATTTACATTACAAAAAAAACTATATTTAAAATGTTTCTCTGTCTATATGTTCTGGCTAATCTCTGACACAACTGAACCGATTTTAACGAGACTCACTGTAGAAAAAGTAACTTAGGCTACTTTTATCCTGTCATTTAGTTTAAACCGTTGTGCGTCCACTAGTAAAAAAGAAATACATAAAAATTAAAATAGGTATTTTTTATATGATTTCTTAAATAACTATGTTTAGTACGCTGGATGACCCGCTGTTTTTACAAAAGCAGGTCCAAGATGGCGGCTAGACCTTAAAATTTCACGCTCCCTTTACCGCCCCAAAAAGCGGGATCCAAACTAAACTCCAAAGAAGCTGGATAACGCCCAAACCATTAACAGAGGCCGCGATGGTAGCCAAACTTTACCGGGAACCCAGGGAGGATTTGCGAGGAGTTACTGGGGGCGACCGGTGTTAAACTGATAGGTAGAGATCGTGAGTTTTTTTATTCGTTTCAAGTTTGGCGTAACGCTGCTAACAAACAGTTAAAAAGGGGCGTGCCTCTCGATTTTTATAAGATTATAGGGTATTGCAACTGGCAAAAAGTTATTTTTGTACTATTACGAGGGCGGCACTGAAAATTTCGGGAATCAATTAAGTGACACAACATTACTATTTAAAAATGTACCGTAAAACGTGGTAACTTGACCATATTTTTTCACAAAATTTTCTTCTATTTTTTAACTAAATGTTGCATGAATAAGAAATCAGTTTTTATATACGTAATACACTATTGGGTACCCTTTTCTGTATAAGTCGCTATCTAAAACTTATTAAAGCTATAGAGAAGAATAAACAACACAGGTAAAATTGACACGAAATTGGTAAATTTACCTACATTTTTTTCTTGTATATTTTTTTATAAACTATTGCATATTTAATACTAATTTAGGTAAAGATGATTGTATCAAAGATTATCTTTACTATCAAAAAAATAATAAGGAAATAATTCAATGAAGGAGACCCAAAAATGACCGTAGGTATAGTTGCCACTGAAGTTTTTGTAATTTACATTCTAAAATCTCTGACCACGCAATTTATTCTTTATTTTAGGGAAAGTATAGAAATCATTACGGCTTAGGTCGGGGCTGTACGGCGGATGGTCTAATAATTCTATGTTTTCTTGCTCTAAAAACTCTTTTGTTCTGTGCACGGTGTGAGAACTCGCATTGTCGTGATGGAGGATGATGCGGCGGTTGCAGTTCTCTTTACGGAGTTCAGAAACGACCTGGGCAAACAAATGCTAGCATACCATTCTGCATTAACCGTTCTTTGTCCCTCAAGAGGAATAGTTGCAACATGGCCGGTTTTGGAGACAAACGTGGCCACCATTTTTTTTGCAACACTCCGTGAAATGACAATTTTTGTTGGCTTTAACTCATTTTCGAACACCCAAACTCGTGACTGGTTTTTTGTTTCGGGTTCGTACGCGTATATCCAGGATTCGTCACCTGATACGATGTTGTATACAGCATTTGAGGATCCTGCGTGAAATCTTTCGAGAGTTCTGACGCACTAAGTAACGCGAGCCGCTTTTTGCTCTTCACAGAGCGAATGCGGTATCCATCGGGAAAACAACTTTTTTACACCTAATTGTTCATCCAAGATTATTTGTATTTGACTCATGCCAAAGTTGTCTGAATTTCGCGGTATGTCACATGTCGATCTTCCTCAATCAGCTTACGCACAGCATCAACGTTTTCTTGGGTGACTGCAGTTTTTGGACGACCTTGACGGGGATCATCACTGAGCTTGACACGTCCACGTTATAATTCAGCAAACCAGCGATAAATTGTGGTTTTGGATGGGGCTTCATCACCAAATGCAGAAATCATCCGGTCAACACACTGTTTTTGTGTTAAACCACTTCGAAAGTCATAATAAATCATTGCTCTTGAATTTTCTCGAATCAATTCTATTTTCTCAACGACAACAAGTTTGACAAAACTTGTGACAAGACCGAGAATCTTTTTTTAAATAAATAAATGGTATTCGATTTTTAAAACCAAGAAGTTTTCAATTAAAAAGATTTTAATATGACAGGAACAGTGGAAATGTTCCATTCCCGATACTTATAGTGCAGCACTCGTATCGACAAAAGAAGGAGACGAAATCAAAGCCAGGGGGGGGCAGCTGCCCCTCCTTGCCCATGGTACGCCCATGAGTATAGATGTTTGCCTATGGCCATACTACCACAGCACATAACCTTGAGTAGTAAAGAAAATTCAAACAAACGTGCTTAACGGCTTACTCATACAGCGCACGCATCTACAGACCCCCTACAGACCCCGGTAGCGGACATCGCTGTTGGCAGTTGGGGTTGTCTCAGTGTTCACGTTATACTTACTATATATAGAGTACAGTTAGGTATATTAGAGTTCCAAATGTTTTATTCTGGACTCCAGAACATTTGGAAATAATCAAGATTTTATGTTAATAAATCATAAAAGCTGTGCTACTACATCGCAGTAAACGCTGAGATGGACTATTTGGACTTGAACCTATGTGGTATGCATACTTAGATCCAAATCATGAACACGTAGGAATACAGAAAAATGCATTGTTTTAATTTTGTACTGTATTTATTGAATAAAACAGTAAGGCCAGCCCCTTAGAGATCAATACTATATTCAAGTCTTTTTACCAACTTACCTAACTCTAAAATCTACGTACCTTAAACACCATAGATACCTTAACTAAAGAGATATGGCGAATGCAGCGTTTACTATGCGAACCTGTGTCGCTAATTTATCGAGCTTCGTGTGTACGCTCCAGATATCGCAATGATTGTTTATCGCAAGCTTTGCGTTCCATTACGTGTTTGATTGGCAAAGGATATCTTAAAAGCATACAATAAAAGTAAGTGATATTGTTTATAGTGTTGTGCGAATGAGTGCATAATTTACACTGTAATCGAAATTAAGAACGCTTGTCCGGGAAAGGGAGACAGCGCCGCGCGTTTGTTTCAAATCTCTTTACTTAAGATATCCATGTTAAACACCTACCTACGAGCCATGCTCAAATTTATAAAGACACGTTATGCGCTTAAACGTCAATAAACACACTAGGAGATTTTTAAACAGTCAAGACTGGCTTTTAGCTGTTCCATAGACTGCTGTGCGATCTGTCCAATGATGCCCTCAGGACTTTGTGGGTCTTCTCGTGTCAATATTCTCGCAGCATCGGCTAGACATTGAATAGGTTCTTGCAATTTTTCTTTTAATTTCTCGTTGGTAATTAATCCAAGTCCGAATTCGTTTTTTGCTAAGAACATCAATGGCGCATGCATTTCATACAACATCATTCCTAAAACAAAATATGTTTCTAAAAAATTAATAGGTAAATTAACGTAAGTGGTCTCTATCTGTAAGTTCATAGGCTTAACACCGATGGTGATTGCAGACTTGGCCGAATTGCTCTAATTTAATTCTGCGCTGAGAGAGCCTAGATGGTGTAGCTTACTCTTCAATCTACCGCGTTCAAGAAGACAATGGGTAAGTTATCCAGTTTGACAAGAGGAAAGGCTAACGCGGAAGACGGTGGCCCGTGTCTACAAAAAATTAGGCGAGGCCTTGTCTAACAGTGTACTGCGGCAGACTGAATTGATTGAACTCTGAGCCCAAAGCAAACTCACGTCTCAGATTAAAGTAATTCAGCTTAGTAGGGGCACGTGTGTTCAAGTATCCACCCAACTCGGCATCCATTTTACAACTACGTATACCTAAACGAACTCTGCTGTACCGTACCTACTACATATAGGTAACGATACAAATTGTTTACCAGTTCTAATTGAGTAAAATTAATCATTAGAAATCCATACTTCACATTATAAAGCTAAATGGCCTATTTGTTTGGTTGAATGCGCTAGTTAATATCAGGAAACATTTTTCAATGGAATCGATACGATATCGTAAAAAAAATGTTTTTTAAAAGTAAGACAATCACCTCTCATTCTCGTCTCGCCAGGCGTTATAACATCAAGAGTCTTGAGGACAAGTCGACAGAACTCTGCTTTCCTTTCCAACATCAGATCTGGCAGCTCATCTATCTCGTAACCCTCTACGCGTCCATACAGCTGTGCCAGAGAATGCTTCACGGACAAAAGCAACGATTGCCGTGGGTGGAACACTGACTTGTACTGAAAAGCAAAAAGGAATTGACCAAAATGTTTTACCATTATTTTTCAATTTCAATATTTTTGTTATACTTATTCATCGAATTAAATTTTTAATTAAGTATGTTAAAAATCTAAAATAGTTCGCATTCACAATGTCGTCAGCAGGGGCATGAAATCAAAGGACCTTGTCTTAAAAATACTTAATAAATTATTTGATATTGTGCTTTTCATGTATCCTTCATTATTTTCATTTCTAAGACGTAAGTTGTGATCAGTAATCCTATTCTTGGATATAGATTTTGTTTTATATGCACCTTTTTATTCCACTTGCTCGTTAAACTACCACACAAGGTCTTGTTGATATAAGTTATAGGTACCTTGTTCACCAGGGCCTCTCTTTGTTCAATGGCGGCTGGTCCGGGTTCCAAGGCATCGAGCTGATCAATTTCTGCTTGTACCACTGCTAACATCTTACGTATCGCAGTGGAGGATGTTTTGAAACCACAGTTCTTCTCACTGCATAACCAAGCTGCGTCGTCAACTTGAAAAATAAAGTAAATTAAATTTTTGATGTGAAAACTTATTTTAGCGCGAGCGCGAGCGCGGTACGCATATTTTTAGATGAGATAAAATCTCTGGACTCGAGACACGGTTACCGAGACGCAGCTATAGTGTATGCATATAAAGTTTTGAAGTATTAGATTGATAATTTCGAACTCAGTTATAAACCTTCGATAGCTCAGTTGGTTGAGCGGTGAACTGTAGATGGTTATTAATTGGAATCTATAGGTCGCTGGTTCAAATCCGGCTCAAAGGAACTCTTTTTGTGTATTTAAACAAAGTCAAATTTTAAACAACTATAGTGCTTTTAACCAGATTAGTGCTTTTATTCCTAAAGTAATTGGGTTTCACACTAGTAGGTACTCGTCTAAAAAATGTCTAACGCGCCAAAATAAGTTTCAATTCTGTAGGCATTCCCGGAGAGCAACCCGTATTTTTTTTTCTTCTCTTTTCATCAGTAGTTACGTAACGTAAAATTAGAGTAACTTGTCCTGTATTATTATTTTGCTCGGTTAGGTTTTGTTAAAGGAAATAAAACTAGTGGAATACCTACAGTTCACGTAATAGTGGTTTTTCGTGATGTACTACAGCAAACTCCACCATGTGCCAATTATCGAGAGCATCTATACTAATATTATAGAGATAAAGAGTTTGTTTGTTAAATTTCACGAATTACTTGGTTCGATATGAAAATTTATATTTATATTGGATAGCCCATTAATCGAGGAAGGCTGTGGCTATACCTATATCATCACGCTAATACTCGGGCAGATTAGAGCGGAGCAGTAATCACAATGTCAAAAATTCAGGTAAATTTTGAGTATTGTACTTACCATTAAAAACGACGGAATTAAATGGGTTAATGTTTAATGGTAAGTATGTCACTTAGGGATAATTCTCTACTTATTTTCTACCAAACCAATAATACCATACAAAAGTACCTACTGGTAGTAGTAGGTATTGATCTTGCATGTATGAGTATGAAACTTACCCAACGGACTTGATGACAAAATGATGCCGCTATCGCACTTATTGCATTTGAGTGTACTGAGATGAGTGCCCAGTTCAGTAGGATCAGCACATCGCTGGCAGTCACAATAGAAAAATTTCGATTCTACAAGGAAGTCCCTTCGTACTGGCGTAGGTGAGAGCGAGTATGTATAACAAAGGTGAAGAGTTTCACCCTCTTTTATGGGCACGGCTGCTCGTACATCTACGCTGTAAAGGTTTTATGCATGTCAATTTTCGAATTGATTAAAAACCATTAGCTTAACGGTTTTTAATGTATGGTATAGTATGATACCTTACTTAACGGTTGATTCATGGGTACACCATTTAGTCAATGATGAATTTGTTAGTAGTTAATTTTTTTTATACCACTGAGGTGGCAGACAAGCATACGACCCATGTTTTAGTAAGTGGTCATGTAGCCTATGGACGTTTGCAACACCAGATGCGACACTCGCGCTGTCGACCCTGTATAAACCTAACCCCTTTTGAAGAACCCCATATTGTAGACGTTCTGGAAATCCCAGACATTTCCACAACAAGCACCAGCACAAAGCAATACGTGGTAATACCCCTACATATCCGGTTCTTTACATTTCAGTACAATAATGAGAATACCGGAGAAGCCCAAATTTCAATAGCTTTTTACTCTAATAATTAAAATTTGGATCTTTTCCATGTCCATAATATTCTCCTGCCTGGCTGTATGAGTAGGTAGGTACTTACTGGTTATCGTTTTGCATGATCGTATGTACGATGTTCGGTACACAGCTGTGCGCTACGATGGCCAAGCGAGGGTATAGAGCTCGGACACTGAAGCCTCCTCTGGATGGAACTTCTACTGAATTGACCTGTGGTCGTTTTACAAATATTTGTAGGTATTGACGTAGGTAGTAGTCATCTAAATTATAAAAAGTAACATAACATAAGAAATGTTATATTTCTTAAAACAATCAAGTGTCGATTAATTATTTTTAAGAGCTGTTCCATTTGCACTCAAAACCTTAATTTTGCTAGGGACAGCTGAGATTTGTAATTTTTGCAGCATTGTTACCATCGACTGCCGTCTGATGTAGCAACTGCCAACCCTTTGCGCTAAAGGCTTTTCGTCGGTTAGCTGAACCAGATTACAGATGAGTTTGATTTCTAAATTCCAATATTGTCAAAGTCTGACAGACGTAACATTTGCAGCGCTAGATTTAGGACTCACCTCAAGTATGCCACAAATTTTTTGCACCAGTTCCGTATCGAACCTGTTCTGTAGTTTGCAATGGTTGACTAGGAAATTCGCCACGTTCACCTGGTCTGCTCCCCAGTTTGGTTTCTGCTGACGCGCCGTCAAGTGATCTTCCATCACGGCTACTTCTCTTTCCCATCGCTGAAGATCTTCTTCTATTGCTAAAAGCACTCTGTTTGGAATGAAGAAACTAGAGTAAATTTTACTATATAAACTTCTAGTTAACGCCCGCGTGAATCACATTTCCCACAGAAACTTATTCCCGGGAGAAAAAGTATATTATTGTAAAGTTTCATCAAAATTCAATCATTAAATAATAAAAAAAAAAGTAGTTTTTGCGTGAAAGAATAAGAAATCTACATCCCTACATTCAGTTTATAACGTTTCTCTACCCGCAACTTCTCCTTTGGGAGTGCTGCTTAACGAAGCTACCGAATCTACCGATGAACCTACACTCGGAACATACGAAATAAAAAAATAAACATTTTAAATTCATGATATAAGTAGGTAATCAGCATACTATAGATTGTTTATCATAATTGATTATTTGATCTATACTATAAAGAAAAAATCAAAGTGTAGCAAGTATTATATAGAGGTAAAGTTTGTGAAGTTATAGGTAAGGGCTAATCTCTGGATCTACTGAGCCGATTTTGAAAATTCTATCAATGTTAGAAAGGTGTATGATCCCTAAGGCTATATAAGAATTTTAATACGGGAACATGCTCCTGTAGGAAACGAGTACCTACTTAAGGGAAATCTTAACTACGCGGGCGAAGCCGCTGGTATTACCTTGTAATAAATAATGATTGTCAAAAGCAAATAATAATCAATAAGCTGTCTGTTTCGATCAGTGGTTACCTTAATGGTGTTATACAGTCTAGTTGCGGCGAACTCGCAGTAAAATCTTCTACGGGCTGAAAACGCACTTGTGCGGTGGAGAAGACCTTGCATTCAGGCGCATGCTGTAAACTCTTCTCACATTCTTCGCTGCAAATAGGCCAACCGCACTGAGAACATAACTTGTTCTCCACTGGACAGTAACATCCGAGGCAAAGTGGCTGTGTATCTGTATAACAAGAATTTGTTTACTATGTAGGTAGGTACTGTTCCTTCATATTTTTAATTTTGGGAATTTTCTTTATAACAAAAAAAAAAAAATTTTTAGAATTCTAAGCTCTGTCCACCTGCGGCGGGTATGCGCCACCACAACTTTCTAATAGATATTAACTAAGAGATATTTAGTATATAAACTAAGCTGACCTTTTCTCCAGTAGGTACGTATGTTAAAAATTATCAAAGTGAAGTACGATTTAGACAGGTGCGTAAATTACCAAAATTTTACGCACTTTCAAAAGATTCTAGATTCCGGTTTGAATTGCGTAGGTTGGCAACCACTATTAGAAAGGATTTTTCACAATTCCCCCCCGAAAGGAATTGTTGTAGAATTTATAAGCGATGGGTTTCAATAGGTGCGACGGGATTTCAAAGTAGGTACCTATGTCACGGCCTCACGGGCAAAGCCGTGGGGGACATCTAGTTTATAATAAAGCCATAATTTAAATAAATTTCAATTTATTTTACTTTTCATTCACGACTTAATTCCTGTAGAGGTAGTAGAGGTATAAAACGCCCACATTTCACTGTATGCATTTTTGCGCCCTGTTACAGGTAGTGAGCCCATTGCCGTGTTGAAATAGCTTCTACGCACCTCGTGCAGCCCACCCACATCACCATTGCACACGCCTGCATTGTTTTAAAACACACTTTACCGTCGGCGCGCTTACAAATAGGCCTACGTTATGTCGTTGCAAAGGACGCCTCCTAAAAGTATTTTGGCAGAACAGGGCCGTAATCTAAAGAAAAAGACGTGCTATGGGTCAGATCCGCAATTGAATCAATCTATTGACAATCTAACAGAGAAATCACCGTTATCAGAGTACGTTCTCCACCGTAATAAACGGCCCAGAGATGAAAATACCCCGCCGTCTCAGTTCTCGAGCTTCAAGGAAGAAATGAAAGAACTAATCACAACACTTATCTCTGAGCAAAACAAAACCTTATCATACATCACTGACAAACTACAGGAGATCAAAGAAACTAATACAAGGATTGATAATTCGATTGCACTTCTTACCGCCCAAAATGAGATATTGAGCAAGAAATTATCATCTCTCGAAGTTCAAACGAAAAAAGACCGAGAATATATTTGTATTTTAGAGGAGAAAGTCGAAAATTTGCAGAGAGTGTCATGTAAGTCAAGCATAGAAATTAAAAATGTCCCGAAAAAATCTCAAGAAAATAGACAAGATCTTATTAATATGGTAAATAATCTTTCCCGCACAATCAAGCTAAATGTAAGCGAACGTGATATAAGTGATATTTTTCGATTGAAAACAAAAAGGGAAACCATAAAAAATTCCACTATTGTTGTAGAGTTAAGTTCAGCTATTCTGAGAACGGACTTACTTAAAAAAGTTAAGGAATTTAATATAAAAAATAGATCTCGCTTACAGGCCAAGCACCTGGGCCTAACTAGTAATGAAGATGTACCCATTTTCGTCTCAGAACAGCTAACGACCAGGGGTGCACGTTTGTTCTTCCTGGCGCGCGATCTTGCCAAATCCAAACAATATAAATACTGCTGGACAGCGTTTGGTAAAATATTTGTGAGAAGAGATGACGAGTCTAAGATTACTCACATACAAAACGAAGCCCAGATACAGAGCCTTATGCAGGGAGATTGACTAGTAATAAGCCTAAGTTTTTCTTTGTCCTTAAATAGTCATACTGATTATATTAACTGGCTACTTTATAGACTTTATTTATGTAAAACTACTCATTTAGAATGCTATAACAAGCACTTTTACACACACATCACCACAAACCAATACGCAAAACTATTTACACAAATACACCCCTACCCATTTTCACAAATGTCTGTTACTATATCTCATCTCATGATGAATGCATCAATGACCTACTCAGAATTAACACACGACAAAGAAATTTTAGCTATGACAAACTGTTCTCGGTTATTTTGTAATGGATAATTTCAATACTTTACAGGCAATAGATCAGATAACCATCTCAGAATCAATCAAATGTAGTATACCCGAATTTAAAAGGAAATCGGCTAGCCTAAAGGGCGTTTTCAGCGTGATTACCCAAAATATCTGCAGTGTTTATAAAAATCTTGATGATCTTCAAATTACGTTATCACAATTGACTATTGATGTGGACATTTTAATACTGACCGAATGCAGATTATCACCACTGAAGCCAATTCCTAATTTGATAAATTATACCTCGTATCGAACATTTAACCAACTCAACCAAAATGATGGTGTTGTAGCTTACATCAAATCAACTCACCAAGCTAAAGTGTCCGAACTGTGCCTAAGTAAGGCTACTGGTCTCCAAATCATGACAGACCACTACACTATCCTAGGTATTTACCGCTCTCCATCACATTCGAACGCTGATAGTTTTATTAATTCTCTTGATTTCCACCTGGAAAATATTTCACGCGGCTCAAATGCAATGATTATTGGAGATATTAACATCGACCTTATTCCATCTCCTAAAGAGCTATCTCATGAACGTGCAAACAGGCTCCAATACCTAACAGTTTTGTCATCGCACGGACTCCTACCTGCTCATCTACTACCCACTAGGGGGGACAGCTGTCTTGACCATATTATATTAAAACTTGATCATTCACACAAATCCGCTTTTGTAGCGGTACTGGAATCCACTATTACAGACCATAACATGGTATCTCTTTTAATATCTCACGTTAACACTCAAAATTTTACCAATAAACACAAGATCAAAGTAAATTATGACAACGCTTATAAGCAACTTATGAATGCAGATGTATCAAGGTTTAATACTTATGGTGACCCTAACGTATATGCAAACGCATTGATAGGTATGATTAAGGCGGCTATCGATTCTAACTCCAAACTTGTGTTAGTTCCAAATAACAAAAAAATCATAAAGCCGTGGATCACCCCGGGAATCTTGAGATGCATTAGGCTCCGAAATAACTTGCAACTAAAGATAAGAAAAGACCCCCACAACCTGATCTTAAAAATAACATATAAACGGTTTCGTAATTTCTGCACAAATTTAATAAAAAAACTAAAAAGACAGTACAATGCAAAAAACATAGACAAGTCACTGAAACATCCTCGCTTACTTTGGTCCACGATAAATGAAATCACCCAGTATAAACCGCCCATTAATAAAAACACAGAGTTACTTGGCATTCAACCTTTGCCTGAATGCTCTGTCGAGTTTATCAACCAATATTTTATTAATATAGGGAAAAATCTAGCAAAAGAAATCACCTCTTGTTCATCCCTACACCCAAACTCTGTTACCTTTACCCAATTGTCTTCTTTTGTATTGCTGGACACCGATCCACAAGAGGTACACTCCATACTCTCGACTATGGATTCAAGCAGCGCTCCAGGCTGGGATGGTATAACCACTGGTTTCCTAAAACAGTGTAAGAGTCTTGTGGTTCCACTAATTAGTAACCTAGCCAATCTTTCTTTTCGTCTTGGTGTCTTTCCTTGTGCTCTGAAGCGATCCATTGTCACCCCCGTCTACAAAAGCGGAGACAAAACTGACATAAATAATTATAGGCCCATCTCCGTTCTAAATTCTATCTCTAAAGTAATTGAAAAACTTATTAACTCTAGACTCGTTAGCTACCTAAATAACTTTAATTTATTATCAAATTGGTTTCAGGAAGGGACTGTCAACTCAAGATGCTATCGTAGACTTAACGTCTTCAATTGTTAAAGAACTAGATAAAGGTAAAAAATGTATGACAGTCTTCTTGGATCTCAAAAAAGCTTTCGATACGGTTTCTGTTCCTATCCTTATTCGCAGATTGGAGAGTATCGGAATTCGAGGCACAGCTCTTTCTCTCTTCAAAAGTTATCTGGCAAACAGAACACAATCTGTCAGGATTGACAAATATCAGAGCGAGGAAGATGTTGTCACTTTTGGTGTACCGCAGGGGAGTGTCCTTGGTCCAACTCTATTTTTGATCTATATCAATGAATTATGTAATCTTCCGGACGTTGGAGGAAGGATACTCTCCTACGCTGATGACACTGCCATCACTTTCACTGGTAGATCCTGGCAGGATGTAAAAGCTGTTGCCGAAACAGGCTTGGGTAAAGTGGCTGTATGGCTAAATAATAACCTCTTAACACTTAATGTCACAAAAACCAAATATATATGCTTCTCATTATACCAAAATTCTCAACCTTTACCAAGTAGTGATTTTAAAATAAAAATTCATGGCTGCTCTAAACAAAACTATCAAACATGTCCATGTCCTCTGATTGAAAAGGTATGTGAAAATAAATATCTAGGAATCATGATTGATCAACGACTAAGTTGGCACTCACACCTCGACCTTATCACAACTAGGGTGAGAAAATTGATTTGGATTTTCAAATCATTAAGATACCTAATGAGTAAGACACTAATAAAACAGATATACTTGTCACTGGCTCAATCTGTCATCACTTATTGTATCCCAGTGTGGGGTGGAGCAACTAAGACCCATTTTCTTGATGTCGAAAGAGCACAAAGATCCTTAATCAAGGTGATGTACACTAAGCCTCGTAGATTTCCAACAGACACACTATATATTATAAGTAATCTACTTTCAGTTAGAAAACTTTTCTTTCTAAATATTATCCTAAAATACCATAAGTCATTAACATTTAACCCTAAACTTCTGAATAGAAGAAGGGCGGATATTGTTGCTCCGAAACATCCATATCGTACAGCTTTTGCTGGGCCTGACTGGCATACTGCCTATGCCAGTCAGGCCCCATACTTATACAACAAGATAAATCGTATACTAAAATTGTACCCCATGACACTGCTGAAATGTAAACTCGCCCTGATAGAGTGGTTAAAGGCGCTCTCATATGATGAGATCGAAATTCTCCTCGTTAGAATCGCCTAACACGTTTAGAAACAAACCAACGGACAGACATTTCACATCTACACGCACGCACACACAAATACAAATACACGCAGACACACAAATACAAATACACACAGACACAAATACACACATGCACACACATACACACATACATGCCCAACTCTTTATATCACATAAATTAAGATAAACTGTAATTTATACATTAAGGCTGCAATACTTTCTTTCACGCGGTAATGTTACTTACTTGTTCTATTAAAACCTCAAATACTTATATCTACTAATGGAGATCATTCACTCATATTTTGTGTGCATGCAAATAATTTTGTTCTATCTTGTTACTTCGTATTCTTAAAAATGTTAAACATAGGTAAGCAATGAATACCAATAGGGAGGTGCGAGATATTCCCAACACAAGTATTTAATTACTTACTGGGGAATCTCAATAATGTAACCCTGGGTAACTCTTACTGAAATAAAGAACATTTTATTTATTTATTTATTTAAATGGAAATGTAGGTTGTAGTGACCTACTGTTAAAAAATTTCAGGGCTCCAACTTGGCTTAAAGACTACCATGTACCTGGCAACCGGGACCAACGGCTTAGCGTGTCTTTCGAAGCACGTAAACCTCGTGAATAGAAATGCCACAAAATGGTCACCTATCCTAGTACCAGCTGAACCGAAAGTTGCTTAACACAGATATCGTTTACTGAAACTTACTGTGCTTATTAACGGGTCTACGAGCGCTTCACTTTATTTTTGAGAGTTATTTTAAGTTGGTTTGGAAATTATATTTAATTGGAACTTGCCTGGTTTGGGTCCAACCACGAAAGGCTTGTCTTTAAATATTAGTTCACCACTTGATAAATCTTTACTTGCAGTCAAATATCTCCCATATTTATCGTTTTGTTTAATATCATAATGGCAAAAGTCGTCTACCATTGCGAAAATTATTTGCACCGTCGCCTGCTGCACACAATCCGTGCGTATATTCGCGAGAGATTGAATGCGTTAAAATCGGTTTGCTGACTGAACGAAATTAGCGTACGTCTCTATAATAAACTTCAGACCATTCGAGAAATGGGCCGTCCGTCGATCTTTCGATACGTTTCCATATTATACTTACGACATTTAACTCGAGGACGGTTCTGCAAATTTCATTGTAATTTACAAGTGCTAAAAATAACGTTGATGCCAGGCGAAAGTAAACCTATATAGATAATACTCATCTGCAAGAGCTTGTATCTTACAAATCGTTTACCTTTTAAAAATAGAACATAATATTTGATTGTTAACAGATTTTAAAAATTATTTCAATTTTTATTGCACTATGAAATTTTCTTTTTAGTAATAAAAACAGCCTGAAATAACTATATGTATAGAATTATTCTCATCATTTAGTGTGTTCCCAGTTGGTTCCAAACTGCCTGGGGTTCCTTTCATTTGGTTGCTAGGAGTAAGTCATTGTTTGTCTTTTGACCTTCGGCATTTTTAGCAGTGACTGTCGTCAGATCTCTCAAACCCGTAAGAGCACCAGCATCGTTGCCTTTCATCAGTAATTTTTTGAACATGCCCTAATAGCAACTGAAAAAAATGCAAAGGAAAATATAATTATACCGTCATTCTCGCACATTTTTATAGAACCTGATTCTAAGGCTGTGCAAAGGCATTTAAGCATTAGAAATGAACTAGTCAATAAATTTATTTGTACTCACTGGATCCAGTCATAAGCCGGAAATTCACGGAAGTCACATACAATACCACTTATGCAACTGGGACAATTAACCGAATTATATTATTATGTTATTCATATGGTCACATATAGGCTTATTTTTCATTATTATTTTTTTCTGTCCTCAACCCTATAAAGTTCTCAACACGTAGGTACTTAGAGTGTACATTGAAAATGATACAAATTAGGTACTCTGAGTACAGAAAATTGGTCAAAGGTCCAAGATCACCTACCTTGTGGCATCCCAAAAGCAAAACTTCACGTTTTCAACTGTTCAATTTGATTTCGTCCTTTTAGTATCCTATCCTAGTAGTCCTTTAGCATAGAGAAAATTTCACTTAAAACCTGCTGAAGTGGCGAGCTTAACTGACCTATGAGATTATCGAGTTGCATTCAAAATTCCGGGTAATCTAGGTGTACTCGCCTGTCACGATTTTCGTAAACGTATTTTAGTAATTTAATTATTTTTTCATAATTAGGTATGCCAATTTTAGAGAATATATTTGATTTCACAAATGATAGCATCTTAAATCATTTTTGGCGCAGTCTCAAATTGTATCCAGCAGTAAAAGCTTCATTGTGGGAAAACAACAAGCCTTGTGCAACAGAAGTAAGTTATGGCATAAAAATAATGGCGTAAGTTAATTCCTATAGTTATATAATGGGCATGTTATACGGTAATCTTGAAATTGATAATTAGGAATTATTAAAATATTAATTAAAAACAAACATTGACAATCCACCGTGACATCGTCCTAGACCGTGACCTGTAGTAGCGTTATACCGGTAATAGTAGATACCTTCAATAAGTCCTAGTAGGTGCCTATCTATTTCTATAGAAAGGATCTTTTATCTATAAAGACTTCAGAATTCTGCAGAGTTAATGATAGAGGAGCAACCCAATGTCGCACAAAATATGCTTTTGCTCTAGGTACATTTTTATCCTAGAATGGAATTATTAAAAAACAACACACACACATATAATCAAAAGTCAGTTTTTCACATAGGAATATGATAAAATCGATTCTGAAGAGGATGTTACCACCAAAGTCGAAGAATTTAAATCAACCAATTGTAAATCAGATCACAAACCGGCCGATGAAGCACCTGATCAGCAGAAATCTTCACTTTATCAGTTTATCCCTAATATTTTTAACGACAAATCTACTTGCCCTCTACGTGATAGATTGGAACATGATGAGGTTAGTACCACAAGCGATCATTTTAAGAAGATTTTACCATTGACTTAACGAACCCGTGGGCATTCTCTACTTTCATCTATAATTTTGGATATATTACGGATTACAGTACAGGGAGTATCGATAGACCATAATGACAATTCATATTAATTTCATCTTAGTCATCTTAATTTATAATATCATCGCCTTATAGACCTATGTCAATCTTACTTACCCAGTAAAGTGGTAAAAGTGTTAGTGAAGCTTTCAATAGAATTAGCGCGGCAAGAAATAACGCATTTTACTGTGATAAAGGTGACAAGTCTAATTTTATGTGTAAAAATCTAGAAAAAAAAAATTAAGATTTACTGCAGAGCAAACACAGCTCCTCTATTAGTCGCATGTGCGGCCACACATGGAGTACTGGACTGGTACACCTGAATACCAGCTTCGACTTTTCGACTCGGTAGGAGGGCGTGCTATGAGGATTGTCAACGATCTTCTACTATCGGGCGGTGTCGAACCCCTTCGCGACAGTACAGACTTTGCCTCCTTATGAGTTTTCTATCCCCTGTACAACCAAAGAATAAGTAAAGTAATAGTACTACGTACAGAAGTGTCACTCCCTAAAAAAAGGCATTTTTAGGTATGAAAACATACCTGGGCTCGCCGCCTGCAAGCAAAATTGAAACTTATAACTGCGCGCGAACGTTGAGTTTTCTTTACGCGCCAGAGTTTCATGACCGAGCTGCGAAGTCCGCGCGGGGTTGCCACTTGAGAAGTTTTGTACCCAGTCGATTTATTTATAGCGCGACTGTAGTGCGAGCTGCGCGGCAGCGGCAGCCCACTGTCAGTAGCCGCTCCGAGCGACGCGCTGCCCGTGGTAGCAAAAGCGGTCTCAGAAGGTTTTTAAAGGGTCGGCAGCGCGAGTGCTGCACCTCTGGTGTTACAAACGTCCATAGACTATGGTGACCACTTTCCATCAGGTGGGCCGTATGCTTGTCAGCCACCTCAGTGGTATATAAAAAAAGATTAGCACTAGTTTTAGAAAACAATATTGAGCAAACGTCAGCCATCCCCGCAAACTCTCAGAACTGTCACGGGCATTATATCGCCCTCACGGGTATTACATAGCCCTCACGGGCATTTCGGCATGCGTTTGGATGCAGCCAACAGTTTAGGCCGCCGTCATCTCATTTACTAGTGAGGTGATGGCGGCGAAACGTGAGGCTCAGCGGGTGTGGGAGCGTACTGGACAGACGCTCCCTCCTAGCGGCCGTGTTCGGGGGCGAAGACGTGCACAGTTCTCTGATTGTGGGCGAAAGGTCAGGTCTAACTGGTCACATGGCGAAGGACACCGTTGTGTTCCAGGGGGTGTCCACTTAGCGCATGCCCGTGGCGGCCGCTCTCTACCTCCTCTGCTTACAGAGGGGTGCTTGAGAGTGGTGGAGGTGCGGGCTAATTTCTTCAGCTCCTTTAGGGGGCTCCGGCGGGGTCGCACTTTCGGCCCCATCGAGACGAACCCCATATCCTGGGGTGCCCCTTACCGGCTCGCAGTGAAAACCTCTGGCCTATCCTGCAACCCGGTTTCAGGTGAAGCGGAACACTGAGGTGGTTTAGTGGGTAGGATGGCCCCTCTCTCATGGGCCGGGAGTCCGAAACAGTACGTGCTGCCCCAGCAGCAGGGATGACGGATCGTAAATGCATTCCCTGCGAAACCCAAAAAAAGCACACCATCGGCCACGACACGGGTCGTTAGTTTTCCACGGCCAGCGCTTACCATGCTGGGGCGGCGGCTGCGGATGTAAGTTTTGTAGACGTCCACGTTCGCGTGGAGCGGGAAGCACGACACGGTCATAGGACGCAGAAGAGCTCGAGCGGCGTGTGTGGAGTCATATGGTGAGATGACAGTCTATGGTCACGCCAAGGTACTTCACCGTCAGGGACCAGTCGACGGCTTTTCCGAGCAAGGTAAGGGGCACGGGTTGCCACGCACCCCCCACATCAAGCGCTTGGGGCCTTTCCACGTTGACGGTCAGTCTCCATTCATCCAGTCAAGGCGGGAGCGCATCCACTACACACTGCAGTTTGACCGTCGCGTGTGTGGCGGTCAAAGAGGTTGAGATATAAATATAAATATTGTTGGACACTCTTCACACAGCGCCATCTAGTCCAAAGTAAGCTAATATTAGCTTGTGTTATGGATAGATAACTGATAAACATGCTTATATATTTCTAAATACATACATATTATACATAGGAAACACCCAAACTCCGAAACACAAATTTGTGGATCACACAAATATTTGTTCCGACCCGGGAATCGAACCCTCTTGCGTAGCAGTCGGATACACTTCCACCGCGCTACATAGGCAGAGAGATATAGGCGGAGTCATGGGCTTAAAGCGCCAATATCGTACCGTCTGGCACTGGGATATCGTTAGTGTACTTGGCGCCGCGTAGCACTCTGGCGATAGGCAGCTCCCCTGGGGCACGTCGGCTCCGATGGTGCGCTCCCTGGACAGGACGCCGTCCAGGATGCCTTCAAGCGTCTGTCCTGGAAGAAAGTGGCCACAGTTTTGACTATTCGGCGTGGAGCTGTAGATCAGGCCTTCGTGCCAGACGCGATCAAAGGCCTTCTTCATATCGAGGAGTACTGCAACACCGTGCTCTCTCTTGTTCAGAGCGACGGTGAGATGATGAATTACCCTCGCGAGCTGCAGCGTGATGGAGTGTACGGTTGGAAAGCCGAATAGCTCCTCGCGTAGCTTCTCGACGACTTTCGAGAGTGCCGATAACTTTCGGGCTTCAGTACGTTTTTCCCGGGCTTCGGCGCATTATGCCTCGGCCGAGGCTCCATGCTGCAGGGAAGTGGCTGGTGCGGAGGCAGGTGACGCAAGGCCTCGTTCGGGGTCCGGTCGGGACCAGGAGCTTCCCCAGTTGGGTGCGGCGTATCGTACGCTGCACTTGACCCGGGGAAAACTAAACTAAAATTTAAGTTTAAAAACGAGGAAACTCCTAAATTAATAACTCTGGTTGAGTTCCCATTCTCATTTTATTTCAGATTCCTACCGCGCTCGTGCGTCGTAGTCGTAACAGATGGAGTTTACTATTTTATCTGTATTCTATTCGTCACATCCGTTATTTATTTCAGTTTAATGACAATTTTATTATAGCAAACATATTAGGTATCATAATATTTAGTATTGGCGAAATTATGTATTTTTTAAACTACCATTTATTTTATCAATACTATATATTATATTGATTATATCTATAAAATTATTGGGACTTGAATATCAATAACATTACTTCCGGTGTTAACGCCCCCTACAGGCGTTTCATTCAACATAACTTGTCTTGTGGTGATCTAGCGTGAGTTGAGTTAGTGTTAAGCCGTTTTGTCTGGCGTAAAATACAGGAATTCTCAGTTATATAGTTTCAATCTGTGATTAAATTTAAACCGCAGTAAGTATCAGTCTAGTTTTAATAACTTTAAAACGATAAGGAATTCCGTCTTTTAGATACTATGTTACAAATTTGAGTGTGTGCCGGTTCAACCTAGAAGGTATCGCCGTCATTTTGTAATTCTTACATTACTCGTTTAATCTTTTATGCTAAAATTGCATTTTTACCAGTAATTGAACATTATTAGTGATATTTTATCCAGAATGTAAGTAAATTTCTTGTTTTGCTGAAACGTCACTCATGAAATCAAGATACTAGATTGACGCACGTTGATTTCATCAATTCGCGTTCCAATTCGGTCTAGTAAGAAGGTCAAGTTTACGGTATTATCACTACCTGTAATCTAATTAGAATACACTTTTAAGTTCAATGTGTATGACCTTTTAGAAGGGTTGGCGTTGGTCAGTCATAATGCATCGATGTTATGTAATAGCTTTACGGGCATGTAAAGAAATCGGATTTTGACCCTGACACACCTGGCACCGATTTATTTATCAAACAATAAATATATTTATTTCATTTATCTCTGCAAATATATGATACATCTTTATTCACATTGGTCGTCCATATTTGAAGGTTATTGACCTCTAACACAGGTGGTACAACCTCAAAATTATACGTAATCAATTTCTACAGATAATGGCACCTCCATACTATGCTGATCTTGGAAAGAAGGCCAATGATGTCTTCAGCAAGGGCTATCACTTTGGTGTATTCAAGCTAGACCTCAAAACCAAGAGTGAATCTGGTGTAGAATTCAGCAGTGGTATCATCTCGAATCATGAAAGTGGCAAGGTAACTGCAATAATAATTTTATTATTTTTTCGTACTCACTGTATGCAATTAAACCATGTATTAACCTGGCCATTATGAAACATTTTGAGAAAATGTTATGCTATCCTTCTTTTACATTATCAAATTATATACATATTGTCATGGCTTTATCCCCGAAGGGGTAGGCATTGACATTTCATACACCCACATTTCACGGTATGCATTTTTGTCCCAGGTGGTGAATCCATTGCTGTAATACAGTTATTATAAATTTCAAGTTATTACTATTTTGGTTGCTCAATATCATACATCATCCATATTAGTACATCACAGTAAATACTTTGTCTAAGTACCTCACTGTATAATTTTTTTCTTAAAGGTTTTTGGAAGCTTACAATCCAAATATGCAGTGAAGGACTATGGTCTTTCATTCACTGAAAAATGGAACACCGACAATACACTGGCCACTGATATTACTATCCAGGACCAAATTGCCGCTGGCCTTAAAATAACCCTTGAGGGAACATTTGCACCACAAACAGGGTAAGAAACAGCCATGAATTTGTGAACTTATATTCTTGTCTTAATATCAATGCATTGATATGAAATAATATCTTAAAAAGTTTATGGTGTTCATTTCTTAATGTGGTGTCACTGCTAAGGTGCTTCCAGAATACTAGCATTGCATGTCATATGGCATCGCAGCATTTTAGTAAGGTGGCAACCTTTTTTCTACTTCACACAACATATTACTTATTAAAATGTAGATAAGTGTAAAAATATCATGTGTTGTGTTTTTTGAAAATAAATTTCTTTCTTTCTTTTCTTCCTTTAATTCTTCTATAAAGTTTTTCAAACATTTCAGGTACAAAACAGGTAAATTGAAGACATCATATGTTAACGAAACTGTGGCTATCAACACTAACTTGGATTTGAATAGAGCTGGTCCCACTGTTGATGTAGCTGGAGTATTACACTTCCAAGGCTGGCTGGCTGGTGTACATACACAGTTTGACTCACAAAAGTCTAAGTTCACCAAGCACAATGTTGCTTTTGGATACCTTACCAATGATTTCAACCTCCACACCAATATGTAAGCTTAATTTCTTAATTTTTCTGTTTGCTTTTGCCGTACTAGTCATTTGTTAATGACTGAAGAGGTTACTGCTTAAATCTAATTAAAAGTCTTAATAATCATTTAATGCATTCTGATTTTTATAGTTTATGTAAACTAGTACAATTGTACAAAGTAAATGAACACTAGTTGACTCCCGCGACTCTGCACGCATGGTGAAGTTTTCCCGTTACCTTTCCCACTGGTACTTGCTCTCGTGTTAAAAAGAAGACTGTGTTAATCTGATTTGTAAGCTATATTATAGTAAAGTTCAGTAGATTTTGTGTGAAAGAGTAACAAACATCCATAGTTACAAACTTTTGCGTTTATAATATTAGTAGGATTTTATAATCAAAGTTAAACTTACATTGCTAACATATATCAAAATGAGCTTAACAAACAATGGTTTAATACTTATGATAAATCTGTATGCATTTATTCAAGACAATGCATGTTTTACTTTAAAATACCAACTAGAAATGAACTTTATTTTAATAGTAAAGTTAACATTTTTATTATTTTATAGATATTGATTTTGCTGCCAATTTTCACCGTAACAGGATTTTACATCATTCAGGCATGGTTGTAGTGGTGAATCTACTGCCATCTGACTTCCAGCCCCATTACAAATTTAGATTAGTAACAACCATCTAAATATAAACAATTGATTCTATGTGATTGCATACAACTCTGTTCTCAGTTTAGCTAGGTTGACATCTATGTAGTATAAACCAGTTATAAATAATGCTGTATAGCATTAATATGAATGTGTGCCCCTTTTGTTTCATATACCTGGTAAACTTGACTTCATTTCTGTTGATTTTACATAATAGAAGTGTTCTCTTTGTACTTATATTGTGCAATGTTCTTAGAAACTTGTTTAGAAACTCCCCAAAACTCATCACCCAGCAAAACCTCAAAAGTTTGTTTCATGTTGTAAAAATTATAATATTGTTGAATTATTTTAGTGACAATGGCAAAGAATTTGGTGGCTCCATCTACCAAAAGGTTAGCGACAAAATTGATTGTGGCGTAAGCATGAAATGGACCTCAGGCACTTCGGACACACTATTTGGTGTTGGTGCAAAGCTCGCACTAGATGCTGATGCCTCACTCCATGCAAAGGTCAACAACAAATCTCTCATTGGTCTGGGATATCAACAGAAATTGCGCCCAGGTTAGTAATCATTTCCCTTGATTTAATTAAATGTTATATACATATGTTAATTTATAGTTGGATATTTTAATAACATAATGTCTGTTATGGCAGTTGTAAAGTTTCAAATAATCTTAACAATTACGAGATCTATCAAACATTTTATAAGACTTATATGTCACGCCATATGATTTATCTGCAGAGTCACATTTCTGCAATCAAAGTGTTTTATCTTATCTTAAAATTGTTCACATGAGACTCTTTATATAACTTTACGTCATGTGTTCTACATAGAGAAAAATAAATAGTTTAAATTATTAGTTTATAATAGAGCAACACTGGTTACGTCATAAGTTTTTCATATTAACAGGTGTGGTGTTGACATTATCTGCTGCCATCGATGGCCAGAACTTCAACGCGGGCGGACACAAAGTCGGCGTTGCCCTTGAACTGGAGCCCTAAACCTACACGTGCGCAACGGATTTTAGTCATGTAGATAATACATAATGCCACATTGACTGTTATTATTAACAGAAAAAGAAGCATAACATATAAAACAAATCATTAAATAATATCTTCAAGTGTCCTCTTTCTAGTGTATTTGAGCGTTCAGAACGCATAAATGTATTTGTCGTAAACCTTCATATTATATATCGTAAAGAAAGGACCGCGCCGTTTGTCTATAGTTCCAAATGTTCCAATTACTAATTTAAATAACGACCGGGTGCGCTAATTTCTTCGCGAATTGTTATTATTGTTCTCAAGTATTATATATTAGCACGCGGAGTTATAAACATCCTATTTTGCTATATTACCGTTAACCCACAACCATTACCCCATGCTAGATGTCTTGTAAATAATGAAGCACCTATGGTGTTTTGTCCTATTGATTGAATGGAAATAAAAATGAATAGTCTGTTAAAATCAGTTCCAATTTGTTTTATTAGACCTACCTGGACTGTGCTTTCTGTGTCATTTTTCTTTCGTAAGTTCACCCTGATGTACCCAGGCACCTTCGCTTAGTGAGGTAGTTGAAACTCATAGGGAGTGCTATACATACTTATATATATTTTTATTAATTTGTTGTCTTTATACTTTATTTTTTGAATAAAGCATTTTTATAATTTCCTCTATTCAATTAAATGAAATCAGTATATAAATAACTTTTTTAATTCTTTATTTCATTATGATTGTCGTCAAATAAAACGAAACCCACTCAGTCTTATTACAAAAACTTAATATAAACCAGCTTTAAACAAGGACTAGTTAGTCTTAACTTAGTATGGGACTAACGTTAGTACGAGCACTAAATCCTGTCCATATTACAAAACTAGAATTAAACCCAGACTACTTAGTACTGTATTAACTTCATGGCAAAGAGAATTTAAATATTATCTACAGATAATAAATGGAAATCGTTATTTCATTCATTTACGCAGTTCCGTTTGCCACAATGTTTAAGAATCACTTTTGAATTTTAACTATTATAATATTTAAATACATGAAATAGACTGTTTTGGGTTTTATGAATATGAATAAATATATTTTGTGATTTATATTATTTATTAAGTATTGTAAATATTAGTATTTGTAACGTTATTTTTTCGATGTTACATAAATCGACAACAAGCGTGAAATGGAATCAATGGGGTGGGGTAGTTTATGCCGCGAAACTTTGTAAAAAATAATTTTGAATTGTTGTCCACTATATTTATGTACTTTCACATTCACATAACATGGATCAACAAAAAAGAAAAAGAGGAGAAAATTGGACTCCTGAAGAGAAAGTAAGTAATTGTATAGTTAAATTCAGTCTAAAAAGTCAATGATAGTCCACACACATTCCTAATAGGTAATTTCTAGCATCTATTCTAGAAAATACTACGTCAACTAATTTCCAACTCTGTTCAAATATTAGACGATAAGTCGACCAAAACACTAGTTATGTTAGCAAAAACGAAAGACTGGAAGAAAATATCTAATACTTTCTATTGTAGATATTGTCTGTTTTATGTACATACATACATACATATTGTCACGGCTTTATCCCCGAAGGGGTAGACAGAGGCACACTAGACGCCTACATTTCACCGTATGCATTTTGGTTCCACGTAAGTGGTGGTGAACCCATTGCCGTGTTGAAATTATTTAAGCCGCCCATAAGGCATTCCACTTGGTTTAACGACTGCCATTTTATTGGCAACCGGGATTAACATTCGAATACGATGTCTGTTCGGTTGCCGTGACGTTTCCACCAGCTCCATGTCTTCCAAATCCATTTAATCAATCATATTTACATCCATTTTTTTATTAGATGTAAATAGTTCAACATGAGAAAATGAAATATAACCTCAATATGAGAAAATATGACGTTTGACTGTTTAGTACCGAAGTTAAACTAGGCGTAGCACGAGACTATCTTTGGTACCATAGTTAGTCCGGGACTAAGCGTTAAACCTGTTTTTGTAATAAGAATATTTTTAATACCGGGATTAAACCAGGTATTAAGTCCAGTACTATCTTTAAACTGTGTTTTGTAATAAGACGGACTAAGTTCACAGAAAAACAAATGGTTGTTGTAATAGAAATAACATTTATACTGAAGTTATGTTCTCGCACGATTTCTTTTCTTGCTCTGTTTTTCCTTTCGGGCCTCGATGTTGAATTCCCAACATATTGAATAAATTCTCAAAACTACAGAGTAACAGTAAGAAATGTTACTCGCTCCTATTAGAGCAAGGAGTCTAGTAGGCGGGTGCAAGAGTGACAGTGATTCCTTGGACTGTACTGAAAATGCATCTTTACACTATCGATAGTGCTATTGATATTTGCACCTTCATATAAAATGCTGTAATTGTATTGATGATTTGCAATATTAAATAGAGGATATCAATATCCTGATTTGTTTGTGATGTCAACTGTAGATAGTTCAGCATCACTATCCAACCAATTCCTTGAACCACGAACGCATTTCTATGACCGAGGATCCTGTCAGACTGAATTAGATATGGTATTCAAGGACTTTCCTTTTTAAAGTAGTATTAGCTATGATAGCAGGCGTGAGAGTTCCACAGTCTGACCGCCTCTTCGAAGGTGGAGTGCGGGGGAAATAAGCGGATGAGGGCGCTATCACAAGGACATTATATTTAAAAGACACTACACGGTATCTTATTTTATTTTTCGAATATCTCTTGAGTTTTAAAATCACTTTGAGCAGTGCAGTCAAATTCGAATTTCATATAAAGTTAAATATGGCTCCTGTCATGGTATCATATATGTTCATTACTAGTGTTAGTTAAAGAGACTTGGTATTCTCTAGTTTCAGTACAAAAGGATCGCCGCGGTGGCATCGTCATACATGTAGTATTCAACGCAAAAGCCTTCGAAATTCGGATAAAAAATAAAAATAGATCACACATATACAAATAGATTTAATTTTAAAAAAGTTACATTATCATGTTGCTACTGAATCATTTCTTCCTCCATAAGTTTAGCCATCCATTCAGGTTCGGCCGCGGCTATCTTCTCAATCAAGCTGTTCACTTGGTAGCACAGGCTCTGGATCTGTTTGTCCCATTGGGGAAGTATTTCACGTGCTGGAAATTGAGAATAAGATGTTCAGAAGCGAGGAGCAATCGAAGTGCTATAGATACTAAGAACCATAACTATGGAAATCTTGATAATAGTTTTGACATTCACCTTGTAAAACAGCGCTCAGCGTCCCGAGTTTTGAGATACTAAAGGCCGAATACTGAAACGTCACTTAAATACAACGCACAGTGGAAGGGCTCTCAGATTTCAGTATCTCTCAAAATTTAAGTGGTATACACAAAGGCTACTCAAACGATTTGCAGGCATAATCAGCTAAGCAGCCGCCAAATAATTTGCGTCATGGCAACATTCACGATGCCTCATTTTACGCATCAGTTTTGGATTTAACAATATTTACAATGTTACTTAATTTAGTTAAAATAATAGAAAATAATAATAGTTTTATTTGGTACACAATGTAATTTCTATAATGTTCTAAAAGATAGGTTTTTAGGTTATGTATAAGAATAAATAACTTAAAAACTATTTCGAAATTGAACGTAAACATTTGCTGACCCAATTGTCGTAGAACGAAACGTTCAATTTGATTGAAACCAGTGACATAAGCATGTAAACATTTTTCAAAAATAAATTGGGATATGGAAGAAAAACATTGGAATGTACTTCTTCAGCAGGCGTCTGTATGTAGCAATGGAGTCAGCACAGCAAATGGGCTGACATGAATAGCCGCTATCTCCAAGAATTACCATATTGACAAAATCACTATCATCAAATTGCGTTGATAGTTACTGTTTATTCTCCACTCGTTTTTACAAAGCTTTTCAAGACTTCTACTAAAACTTAATGTAGAAAAGGAAAGATAAGAAGGGATATTTGCATAAGACATTTATCTTGTGTGGTGTGAGGAACACAGTTTAGTCGGTATATATTTTTCATCTTTGATGTTTTTTTGGTCTGTTATATAATAAATAACTTTTACAAGTGTTCTATTAAATGTCAGTCTTTTTAGTCCCAAACAAGATTTTTTATTTTATACAAATATCTGTTTTAATTTGTACAAGTTGACGCCTGCGGCTCCGCACGCGTGGTGAAGTTTTCCCGTTCCCGTTTCCCACAGGAACTTTCTCACGGGATTAAAGTAGCATTATGTATTATTCTGATGTGTAAGCTATATAATTTTAAAGTTCTATCTAAATCCATTCCGTATATTTTTGCGTGAAACAGTAACAAACATCCATACTTAAAATCTTTCGCATTTATAATATTAGTAGGATTTTTTACTATTAAAAAAGCTGAAGAGTTTGTTTGTTTGGTTGAACGCGCTAATCTCAGAAACTACTGGTCGGATTTAAAAAATCATTTTGTATTGGATAGCCCATTTATCGAGGAAGGCTAGAGACTATGTATCATCACGCTACTGCCCTGGAGAGCAGAGCAGTAATCATAAATGTCGACAAATCGGGCAAATTATGCATTATTGTAGAATATATAAGCGTCGGGATTAAATAGGTGAGACGGAAATTCGAAGTATGTCAAGGGCGAAGCCGTGGGGCTCACCTAGTATTAGCTATTTTAAAAGTACGGTGGATGGGTTACCCGCTTTCCTTACAGATACAGGCTTAAGATGACGGCTGTACGTGAGAATTTCACCTACGCAATATGCGCCAGGCAATATATTTGTACATTGAGATTGAAAGCTGTGGAAAAAGTACAATGGGCGGCCTTGTCACATAAAGCGATTTCTACCAGGCTAAATTTTATAGACAAAAGTAGGAGTCATAAACGATGACCGGAAGGACAGCTCCCCTTCTGCCCTCCCCTGGGTACGCCTATGGAATAAATTATCCAAATATAGAACTGTCTCATTGGAGATACGGAACCGAGCAGGAAACTCCGCATCGTTGCATTTTTCGAATGTATTTTTCTCTAGGTTTCGTCGACAGTCTTTCATGGTCAGAGAGTAAAGATACGAGGGGAGTTCAATGTATTCTCGGTATCGGCATGAAAGAATAAGCAGAAAATTCTGAATAAAATTTATTTTTCAATGTAGTCCTCTAGGATCTGAACAATCTTATTGGTCCTGGAAAATAACTTTTCAATTCCCTCCAAAAAATAATTTTCTTCCTGGTCTGAAAAATAATCGTGAATTGCTGCCTTTAACTCTTCATCGTCGAAAAAAAGCTTGCCTTGAAGTTCTTTTTTGGGAACAGAAAGTAATCACTAGGGGCTAGGTCCGGGCTGTAGGGTGTATGATTGATTTCTTCAAATCTGCAATCCCGCACAGCAGCATTGACAATGCGCGCCTTGTGAACAGGCGCGTTGTCGTGCAGAAGCAATACACCTGCGGTCAATTTTCCCCGTCTTTTTTCTTTTATTGCCTCCTTTAAATTGAGCAGGGTGTTAGCGTAAGTTGCGCCAGTAATACTCTCACCTTTTTTTGTGTACTTAATTAATAAGATTCCCTTGGAATCCCAAAACACTGTGGCCATGAGCTTTTCGGCGGATGGGCTGACTTTGAACTTCTTCGGCGGGGCTGTTCCTTTTTTATGCCACTGCATAGACTCCTGCTTGCTCTCAGGATCATAGTGATGAACCCACGTTTCATCACCAGTAACAATCCGATCATAAATACTTTGCGGATTTTCACCACAGAGCTCCAAAAACTCCTTGCAACAATCAACTCGCACTTGTTTCTGAAGCGCTGTGAGCATTCGCGGCACCCATCTTGCACTGACCTTTGACAAATTCAGATGGTCATGAAGGATAGTGTGAATGGTACCCACAGATAGCTTGGTTCTTTCTGCTAATATTTTCACTCTCACACGGGCATCTTTGAGTACAAGTTTCTCAACAATTTTTACGTTTTTTTCAGTAGCTGCACTAACCGGCCCACCGGCACGAGGATCGTCTTCAATACTCTCTCTATCCCGTTTAAATTCACTTGACCACTTCTGAATTGTAGATAATGAAGGGGCAGAATCTTGGTAAACAGCCATCATTTTTTCGTGAATTACTTTTTGAGTCTTTCCTTGTTTTGTGAGGAATTTTATCACAGCGCGATGCTCGATTTTTTTCAACATTGTCGTATTAGTCATCGTAGTTGCCTTTCCGAAAAGATATTTTGAATACTAATGGCGACAATCAAATAAAATTTTGTATTTATACCCTCAATGAGTGTCATAAACTAATGAGATAATTTAATTACCCTCATCATTAGTATATTACCCCGATACCGAGTATACATTGTACGCCCCTCGTAGCGGAGATAAACAAATTATTTTAACGCTTCAATATATTCAATTCCAGATTTAGGAGACCTCTCGACCACTCTTACATTTAGGGGACGTTCAAATCAGTTTGACAGGTCATTTGACAGCTAAATTAAATTAAGTGGCATTCCAGTATACGAATTTTACATTGAGTGGCGTCTGAGCGGAACTAACCTGAGTTCATCTTAAATTTAACACATACATAAATTTGATGTTTGAGAATACCAGTTTTGTATTTAGGAGCTGCTCAAACATTTAAGATGTCGTACCGAATACTGATAGGTAACTCAAATATCTAACGGCAAATAAATGTTTGAGCAGCTCATAAATACAAAATTCGTATTCTCAAACATCAACTTTAAGCATATGTTAAATTTAAGATGAACTCAGGTTAGTTGCGCTCAGACGCCACTCAGTGTAAAATTCATATACTGGATAGCCACTTAATTTAATTTAGCTGTCAAATTACCTGTCAAACAGATTTCAACGTCCCCTAAATGTAAGAGTGGCTGAGAGGTCTCCTAAATATGTAACTGAATATATTGAAGTGTAAAAATAATGTCTTTGTCTTGGCTATCTTCACTCTCTGACAATGAAAGACCGACCGTCTGTCGACGAAAGCAAGAGAAGCTAAATACATTCGAAAAATACAACGATGCGGAGTTTCCTGCTCGGTTCCATATCTCCAATAAGACAGTTTTATATTTGGATAATTTATTCCATGGGCGTACCCAGGGGAGGGCAGGAGGGGTAGCTGCCCCCTTCCGGACATGGTAAACGATTCCTACTTTTTGTCTATAAAATTTAGCCTGGTAGAAATCGCTTTATGTGATAAGGCCGCCTTTTGTACTTTTGCCACAGCTTACAATTTCAATGTATTGCCAGGGGCATATTACGTATTACGTGCGTGAAATTTTCACGTAAAGCCGTCGTCTTGAGCCTGTATCTGTAAGGAAAGCGGGTATCCACCACCAGTCCACCGTTCTTTTAAAATAGCTAATACTAGGTGACCCCCACGGCTTCGGCCTTGACATATCCCGTCGCACCTATTTAATCCCGACGCTTATATATTCTACAATAATGCATAAAAATTTGCCCGATTTGTCGACATTTATGATTACTGCTCCGCTCTCCAGAGCAGTAGCGTGATGATATATAGTCTATTGCCTTCTTCGATAAATGGGCTATCCAATACAAAAAGAATTGTTTGTGACTAAAGAGACAGACATTTAGTAGAACACTTGTAAAAGTTATTTATTATATAGGTAACAGATCAAAGATGCAAAATATATACCGACTAAACTGTGTTCCTCACACCACACATGAAAGATAAATAACTTATGACAATATCCCTTCTTATCTTTCCTTTTCTACATTAAGTTTTAGTAGAAGTCTTGAAACGTTTTGTAAAAACAAGCGGAGAAAACAGTAAGTATCAACGCAATTTGATGATAGTGATTTGGCCAATATGGTCATTCATGGAGATAGCGGCTATTCATGTCGGCCCTATTTGCTGACTCCATTGCTACATACAGACGCCTGCTGAAGAGGTACATTCCAATGTTTTTCTTTCTTATCCCAATTTATTCTTGAAAAATGTTTACAAGTCTCGCTAATGTCACTGGTTTCAATCAAATTGAACGTTTCGTTCTACGACAATTAGGTCAGCAAATGTTTACGTTCAATTTCGAAATAGTTTTTAACTAACTATCTTCACGCTGTATCCCTGACGGGGTAGTCAGAGAGGACAGATCGCCAGGCTTCGCGATCCATGCATACTTCTTTCGCTTCTTCGAGATTCATCAATCGCTTCATACACGCACGTCTGGGTATCAGAGTACTTTTGACCGTTCCGTTTTTGAGCAATCTGCTCACGTGGTCTTCATATGTAAGTCTCGGCCTACCCTGACTCCTTCTACCCTCTACTTTTGAACAATATATATTCTTCGTCAATCGTTCCTCACTCATTCGTTGGACGTGTCCAAACCAACGGAGCACGCCCTTTTCCAGCTTAACGCTGACACTTTCATTCAAACCTGCCATATTGCGTATCACTTCGTTACGTATTCGGTCGGCCAAGGTAACGCCGCACAATTTTCGAAGTGATCGCATCTCCACAGCATTCAATTTACTTTCATGCATCTGCTGACATACCCAGGTTTCACTACCGTAAAGCAAAGTTGGCACTAGCACTGCGTTATGAATCGCCAGTCGTGCTTCTTTTACGATGCTTTGTCGCTTTACTAACTGGGACAAAGCACCGTTAACTTTGTTTCCGGCAGCTACTCGCCGTTCTACATCCGAATCACATCTTCCATCCGCGCTAAACATACTTCCTAAATACACAATTTCATTCACTTGCTCTAGACGTTCCTGGTTTACCCTAATCTCGCATTTAGTTCTTACGTCACCTCTTTCAAATACTAGAACCTTAGTTTTACTTGCATTCATGCGAAGACCCTTACTTTCACGCTCCTCTTTCATATTAGTGACTAATGCCTGAAGGTCGGCTTCTGATGAGGCCATGAACACCGCATCATCAGCGTACAGCAGACAGTTTTCTGTAAAGTCACCCAAATTCACACCAATATTAAAATCTTTCAACTTCTGCAGGCAATTGTCCAGATACACTATTAAAAGCCAGGCGGACATGACACATCCCTGTTTGACGCCTGTACAGACATCAAAAAGAGGTGACACATCCCCCCCTACTCGCACGCAAGCCTTACAGTCCCTATAAAGCGACTGTATTGCCCGCAGTAGCGAGCCGTCCACACCATATCCGGGCAGCAAGTCCCACAGCGTTTCTCTCACAAGGTTTTTAAAATGCTTTTTCTAGATCCACAAAATCGCAGAAAACCTTCTGGCTAACAGCCAGAAACTTTTCCGCGATCATGCGGAGAGAAAACACTTGATCCATGCAACCTCTTCCACGTCGGAATCCGCATTGAGCCTCCCATAAATACCTTTCAGACTTTTCTTGTATTCGTTTTTAATGTATAAGTTTTTAAGTTATTTGTTCTGATACATAACTTCAAAACCTACCTATCTGAACATTATAGAAATTACATTGTGTACCAAATAAAACTATTATTATTTTCTATTATTTTAACTATATTAAGTAGCATAGTAAATATAACTAAAACTAACTAACTATCTTCACGCTGTATCCCTGACGGGGTAGTCAGAGAGGACAGATAAAAAAAAATAGCATGGTAAATATTATATAGTCAAAAAATGTTGCGGAAAATGGAGGCATCGTGAATGTTGCCATGACGCAAATTATTTAACGGCTGCTCTACTGCTGACTATGCTTTCAAATTGTTTGAGTAACCTTTGTGTATACCACTTTAATTTGGGAGAAACTTAGATTTAAGAGCCCTTCACCTGGGTGTTGTACATGAGTGACGTTCCAGTATTCGGCCGTTAGGGCCTTGTTATTGAACAGTTCTCAAAACTGAAGAGTAAACTATACGTACACCATTTTACCATCAGCATTTTTGTCCCACGTAATAAGTGGTGAGGCCGTTATTGACGTGTTGAAATGGTAAGGCACAGGTTGTGCCGACCTGCAGTTGAAATTATTTCAAGCGGGCGTTAGGCCTTCAACTTGGCTTAACGACTGCCATGCTACTGGCAACCGGAACCAAACGTGCCTTCGGAAGTACGGAAACGCTTGTTGTAAATTCCACTAAGCGATCAGCCATCTGAGGACCATACATAGCTAAAATCGTTGCTAACGTGTTTGCTTTAGCATCTATACAAATTTCGTTTTCATTATTTTTTTTAAAGTCCACAAACGAATATATTAATGAAAACCTATTGGACGGTAGTTCCACGGGTAAGTAGATCACGGGTAATTTTGTTGTATGCGTTCAATGAGATAATCAGAGAAGTAGTGCCATGGGAAAGTAAAATTTCCCATGACACTACTGGTAGAGCCAAGCAGTAGTGCCACGGATAATAAACGAAAGTTTTGACATTAAACATATTTTTAGACTGAATTACAGTAGCTTTATACAAACTTACTTTCAAAATGTACCACGGAGCTGATCTGGTCTATATACCCGTTCATTCGTCCCTCACTGATCATATGACTAGCAATCCTTTCAGCTTTAGCGGGAGGCGTTTCCAGTAAGGCGCCTAGTTCTTCAAATGTTATATTGTTGTACAGTTTGCTGGCAGAGAGTAGATTGTGTTCGAACACGGCGCGATCCAATATTGTGGTGCCATCTGATGTTGTAGCCTGAGGAACAATTGTTGACGTTGAACAGTGCTGTACATATCTATACTAATATATAAAGCAGAAGAGTTTATTTGTTTGAAGCCGCTAATATCGGGAACGTGAACTTTTTAAATTCGAACCAGTAGAATTTAAAAACTCTGAGTTGGATGGATAGTTAATGTTTGATGAACTTGATGGATCTAGATTACTGATATACATACTTATATATTTATAAATACATACTCCAAAATCAACATTTGTGGATCACTCATATGTACTTGTTCCGACCCGGGAATCGAACCCGGTACCTCATGCGCAGCAGTTGCTTACACTACCACTGCGCCACCGAGGCAGTCAGTTAGAGGAAGATAGTGTAATTAAATGATTATTTACTAGTAATTAAATGATGATTAAATATGGATTTCAATTGAGCTTTTGTACTTTTTTACTCCCGCCGTCTGCCTCTTGTAGGTCATGGCGACCTCCACAGATTGATAAATAATTTTGATAGGTGATGTGTATTAATAATAATATTACAATTGTCTTATTATGGAGATTTGAACTAACAAACAAACAAAAGTTATAACTCGGTTCAGGCGCCAGGAGGATAAGTCCTACCAACCTTATGCACACGGATATCAGCGATAGAGATTGAGCTTCTAATCATAAGAGCAGGAACCAAAAATAATAGAATACATCTCTAGAAGAAAGTTTCTATATTTTTATAGGCGAATTGATAGAATATACATTATATACGTTATCACTATTGGTATAACCTATTCTAGTGATTTAGTAAGCTAAAGATTAACTATTCACAGGGTTGAATTTTAGAATAGTGTTTAGAGCGTGAAATTTAGAATAGTGAGATCCAGCATAATGCCAGCTTATTAGTCAAAATATATATCGTAACATGATTCAAAACATGAGCCAAATCATTAAGTCATAGAGTCACTACATGGGCCTAATCATTGAGTCGTGCATCATTACTAGATTAATCTACAAAAACAATTCAAACTAGGTACCTGATGGCGTGGTTACATTACCACGGGATTCGAAATCACATCTGCAGACCGCGACAGGTGCCGTCTCCACGAGGATGACGAGCCCGTAACCACATGGTCAGCATCCATGGCAATTTTATCCAAGTATAAAGTTAATAAAAAAAAATTAACTCCATTAGATTTGGAAAAACAATTGGAGATTTGTTCGTGATTTGAACACATAAAGAGAACTTACCACTTTTTTAAAGAAAAACCAATAATACTTGAAGAGCAGGCAAATATTCCATTAACGCTGCTCCAAGCATCGTAATAAGCTGTAAACAAATGTATAATCTTTCTTCAAAATACTAAAGATCACAGAAACGTGGTTTCAAAAATCCAAAGTTCTTACCGAAATACATAGTTATTTTGATATAACCATTGATAAGAAGTCCCTGTGACGTGAACTTCCATATACAATTTATAAAAGATTACTTCTTTTTAGCGAAGTTTAAAAAATATATTTACGACGACATCTTTTTGTCGTCGCTGGTAGCTAGACGAATGGCTTGTCCCGTCACAAAAAGAAATTTTTTTTTTTCGTTTTTATTCTTTCTTTCTAAATAAATAAAATAAATATCCATCACGCCTTATCCCCAAGGGGTGGCAGAGGCATATTATATGCCCACTTTTCACCGTGTGGATTCCTGTCCTACGTAATAGGTGGTGAGCCCATTGCCGTGTTGAAATAGACAGACGCAGGTTGTGGCTACCTGCTGTTGAAATTTTCAAGCCGCCCATAAGGCTTTCTTTCTTTCTTTCTAAGTGTACCCTATGGCATGGAACTAAGGAATACAGCCTTACAGAAATCACAATTTGTTTAAAATCGATACCTCACGGAGCGAAAGAGTCAACAATCTACTCACCTCTCTCTCTAAATCTCAAGACTAACAATGACATACCAATGTGACGTTTTACAACGTTACATCACACCCCAACCAGCAATAAAAGAAAGGAACTTTCTTTTTCAAACAATAAAGCTCTAATAAAGAAATGGAAATAATTCCAATAAAGGAAAACCAAAATCCCAAAAACAAAATTCTGTAACAAGAATAAATAACCAACTAACCATAAGTATAGTTCCAATAAAAATCTAGTAAACAAGCCAGACTATTCACAATCCACGAGTTCAGAAAAACATCCGACTCTACCAACACTAAACCAAATACGAAAGTACGGTTGAGCACCATAGCCACCGACTCTATCATCCAACTCTTTACAAATAAGAATATCAAAATTGATACAACAAAAAACTTAAAGGCAAAGCATTGACTTAACGTAAGTACTAAAGAATAACAAATCCAACCAAGTTCTCAAACCAGGAGTTCAGTTAAGCTATCTAGCCACTGACTCTTTCATCCAATCTTATACTTATATATACTGAAGATGCGGTAGAGCTCTATCGCCACCGACTTCTTTCACTTACAATCCCATATAAAAATCAAAATATCAGCAAACAAAACTGTGCTGTAACTTGTAATCATTACAAAGTCAAACAGCAACTGTACAAAGTGTCGTGACAAACGAACAACTTCAATATCAAACAGCATCACCAACGTGGCTGTGACAAAGACACAAAGTCAAACAGTAACTAGTTAGTACCGTAACAAATTATTCCAACAAAAAATATTGTGGAAAAATACACCAAGCAGATGTGATCGGCTCAACACCACCGAACTCCCGAGCACAAACGCTGTTACAAAACCAAACAGATGTGATCGGCTCAACGCCACCGAACTCCCGAGCACAAACGCTGTAACAAAACCAAACAGATGTGATCGGCTCAACACCACCGACTTTCCGAACACAAATGTTGTATCAAAACCAATATGACAAATGTGACCGGCACAACCCTACCGACTTTTCGAACACAAATGCATGTATAAAGATGTGATCCTATAGTCAAAAGAGACAAATATCAACATCAAAAGATATTTCAAAAGTCATATCCGGGTAACTTTGAATTGCTTAACAAACAAACAAAATATATACAATATGCGTGGGTCAGCCCTACGACATGGCCTCGGGATCAGAAGAACTGAGATACAGCTACTTCCACTAACCCAGAACATAACTATTCTTAAGGATTCATCATCCCAATATAAGAATACTATATATACAAAATAAAATTTAGGAGTAATAACCTAAACATACAAACAAACTAGGAAAATTTCCTACAAAACAGAAAAATATCATTCCATAATATAAGTGGAATAATAATGTTTTAATAACTAATTAAGGTTCCAACAAACAAACAAAAAGATAAGATCTTCTGATGTGTATGACCGTTATTTGTGTGAAAAAGTTAGTGTTATTTCTAAAAGGCTAATTTTAATAATTCCAAAAGGTAAATTGATAATTTTTTTATCAATTTGTTATATCCCAAGTTCTATTTTTTAAAGATTCAGAACTTGATTCTAATAAAAGTTGTGAAGTAACCTAACATACATCTCTTACAAACGGCTATTTTCTCTCATACAGCATACTAACAAAAGCCGAATTCCTTCCATACCAATACCAAAACCAAGACCGAAGTCTGATATATTCAAAGAAAATAATTTAATATTTAATTATATCTTTAACATGGAAGCGACCTGTGGATCCTTTATTTAGGTCCTCCAGAAGGTAAACATTAGGTGAAACTTTAGAAACTACTTTACACTTAACGAACTTAGGTGCAAGTTTAGCAGAAAAATATGCAGGAGCATTAGACTGCACAAAGCTTCTCCTCCACACAATATCATCAACACCAAAAGAAATGATTCGCCTCCCTACTTTATAATAACTAGCATTTCGCTTATACGCTTTCAACAAACCAGATTGTACTTTAACAAAGATTTCACTAAGTGAATTGAGTGAAGTTGCAAAAGAACTTCTATCTCCTACCTCTAGTAGTTGATCTAAATTATCAATAGAGGTACTAACACGGTGCAAAGATGCATCAAAAATAAGTTCTCTACCGAACATTAAAAAGTTAGGAGTAAAATCTGTCGCAAGATTCACACTATTATTCAAAGCTAGTTGAACATGAGGTAAAAACTTCGACCACGTTCTATGATCATCTTTAACAAAACATGCTATACATACTCAACGGCTTCATTATATCTTTCAACTGGATTATTTTGAGGAGTATACAAGGAATTATAAAATATTTTATTTATATTATAACCCTTAGGAAACGTAACAAACTGTCTAACGGTAAATTGAGTTCCATTATCACAAACAAATATTTTTGGAGTTCCATACTTGAGGAAAATCTCCTTCTCAAGAAGTTTACAAATTACATTAGTAGTAGCATTTATCATTGGGAATAACCAACAGTATTTAGTAAAAACGTCTATATCTATGATAAGCTGGAATCGTCTGAGGGGCAGAAGCTCATCTATAAGCTGGCGCGCTCCAGGGTCAAAGCGGCACAGGATATATCCAAGTGTCGCTGTGTAAAAGACCCTGAGGGCAACCTGTTAAGCGAAGACCTCGCGGTAAAGGAGAGATGGCGCTCGTACTTCCACGAGCTGCTTAATAAGCAGCATAAAGAGGTGCAGCCTCCGGACCTCCCTCCGAATCAAGGACTAGTGCCACCGGTAACGCCTGGAGAAGTCCTGACTGCGCTTCGCCGCATGAAGAATCGGAAAGCTGTCGGACCCGATGGAGTCCCCATCGAAGCCTGGAAGGCGATGGGTCCTCGCGGTGTGGGCATCTTAGTAAACCTTTTTAACCGCATACTCCTCAGCGGGCAGATCCCAAACCAATGGAGACTAAGTATTATTACTCCAGTCTTCAAAGGTAAGGGGTCAGTGCAGGAGTGCGGGAGCTACCGCGGTATTAAGGTGATGTCCCACACCATGAAGATCTTCGAGAGGATTATAGACTCTCGGATCCGGCAGGAGTGTACTCTCTCGGAGTGTCAATATGGGTTTCGCCCTGGTCATGGGACCACGGACCCTGTTTTTGCCCTGAGGGTTGTCGCAGAGAAATACAGGTCGAAGAACACGCCTCTGCACTGTTTGTTTCTAGATATGCAGAAGGCCTTCGACTGTGTTCCTCGTGCGATGATCTGGTGGGCACTGCGGTCCAAAGGGGTTCCAGAGGTCTATATTGACACTATCCGGGACATGTACTGTGACTCCGACTCAATGGTTCGGACTGCTGTTGGCGACACGAAACCCTTCCCCATCACCGTCGGGGTACACCAGGGTTCTGTCCTTAGTCCGCTTCTGTTCAGTGTAATATTAGACGAATTGTCGGACAGCATCAGAAACCCGCATGAGCAGCCTCCATGGTTGCTCATGTATGCTGACGATATTGCGCTGGCAGACGCGGACAGGGGCAGATTGGTACGACGTGTAAAGGCGTGGAAGGAGACGCTTGAGAACGGCGGTCTGAAACTAAATGTGGCGAAGACCGAGTACTTGGCACTAAACTCGACAGATCCCACATCCGTCCGCATAGGCGGTGATTTGGTCGAGCGCACGGACCAGGTTAAATACTTGGGATCTGTTTTTCACACGTCCAGTGACATCGATTGCGATGTCAAGTCACGCATTGCTGCCGCGTGGGCCAAATGGCGGGAGATGACCGGTGTCATTTGTGACCCTAAAATGCCGATCCGGTTGAAGGGACAGGTCTACAAAACCATTATTAGACCTGTCCTTTTACATGGTAGTGAGACGTGGCCGATATTGGAGCGACACAAGCAGGAGCTGCGTGTCACGGAAATGAAGATGCTGCGGTGGATGTGTGGAGTCACGCGGATGGACCGCGTGAGGAACTCTCGCATCCGCGGCAGCCTTCACGTCCGTGACATTGCAGACAAGTTGCAAGAGTGTCGCCTTCGTTGGTATGGTGACGTCTTGCGGCAACCGCCGGGCTACGTAGGTAACAAATGTCTGGCCATGTCAGCCCCGCCGGGTCCCGGTAAGAGGGGAAGACCCAAGAAGTGCTGGCTTGACGTCGTAAGGGATGACATGCGTGCCAATGGTCTCACCACAGGGGATGCCGACGACCGTGCGAAGTGGAGGAGAAAATGTAGGAAAGCGGACCCCGGGCGTCGCGAGACGCAACTGGGACAGACGCTCGGATGATGATGATTTAGTAAAAACGTCTACAACAGAAAGTATATAGTTGTTTAAAAGGTTCACCAGTAACATTTATTTTATGTTGAACTAAATTAGTTAGACCTAAGCCTTTCTTTTCATAAGAAATATTTTCAAAAAGAGTGATCATTTTATAAAGTTCCGATTTCTTAGAAGGAGCTAGTTTTCTTTTTTAGAAACAGAAGTGACATCTATAAGTTATATTCTTCCATAAGTCACCAGCAAGATCAAAAGTTAACCAAAAGTCAAATCCCAAAATAATTAAAGATTTAAATGAAGGTATTATTAAAAACTCATAATATTCCAATAATCCAGAAAATGTTTTATTATTTATAAGAAATTCTAAGTAAGGTCTAATGTCTTTACTTTTAACAAACCAAATAGGTGCTGAATTTATGTTTCTAAAATAAACTTTTAAATAATTTAGCCAATGACTGCATTCTCTTTCATTAGTTGCAGTATCAGGAGCATAACTAAATTTCTTTAACATCAAGTCACTATCAGTTCTAACACAAACCTGTGCTCGATGGGACCTAATCAGTTTTTTGAACTGTTATCATTATTACTCCTCACTAAATTGCAAACGTCGCAAGTCTTGAAAGTAACACCTAATTTGTGACATTTAAAACAAATAATTCCAGGGATTTTTAAACAATTTTTAAAAGTATGACCAGAAGTCTTACATTTTAAACAAACTAAGTTTTTATTATTGTTGTCATTATTGACAACATTAACCGCAGCAAATTTATGTAAGGGTTTCATAACCTTAGGGGAGGTGGGGACTTTACGTTCAACACAGTCTTCAAATTCTCTGCTAAGTTTAAGAAAATTGTTAACAGAAGAGATCTGTTTACCAAAAAGAAAAGGTTTGTATATGTTTAGAATGTTATGTTTAATAATTTTTATCAAAGTGTGATCTGGAATAGGAACCGACAACTTACTAGCCATGTCCATAATATCAGTAATAAAATCTGGAAGAGATTCAGAATATTTTTGTTTTTAGTACGAAGTTCATTTTCTAAAAGATGATCATATTTATCCTTATCAAAACGCTCTAACAAAGCAACCTTCAGATCCTGCCAAGAAGATATCTGAATGCGAACACTACGGAACCATTTGATTGCAGTACCCGACAAAAGATCAGTAAATGTACCTACTAGCAAATGTTCATTAAAATTCTTAAATAAAAAGTATTCCTCTACCTGAGTTATAAATTCTCTAACACAAGATTTACCATCATAATTAATCCTACTACGCTTCAGGTCAGGCAATTTAGTAACCGAAGGTAAATGTTTTCTAATATTTTAATGAAGTGAGACGTTCAATGTATTAAACGAAGGCAAACCCCTATATGAGCTAGGAGTATCATTTATATTTTGAAGAAAAGGTTCAGAAACATCAGCAAGGCCGACTGTCTCACTGACAGTACACATGGTATCGTCAGGGATCCGCTCCTCCTTATCATCAAGCAAAGGTGGAAACTGCACGCTCTTGTCCATAGTTGACAAGTAAAAGATCAAAGAAATTCAAAAGCTAAAACAATTAATTGCAAAAATATCCAAAGGCAACCGAGACCGAATGGTAAGATGATAGTAATAGTCAGCAGTCAGCTATTAACATTCAAAAGCCAAAACAAATTCAAAGAAAGCACTGAAAACTCAATTATATCAATCACTGCTATAGTTAAGCACAACCAGGCCTTGACGCTCAGATGATGATTGTCAAAAAGCTAAATATTATCATTCAAACAAGTTTCAAAAGCTTCGAACACTCCCCTGTAAGGTTATACAAGTGTGATTGGAAAGACCTCAGATGAATAATTTTAATTTAAATGGTTATGTTCTATTTATATTAATATCACCTATTAATAGGCTGTAAAGCAATATGCTGTAAAAATGTTAAACCATTAATGATGCATGGCTCGTACAAATAGTAAGGCTATATAATTAAGTTTGTCACAAAATGCATTATTATGTAAAAACAAATTATCATTCAAAACATTGTTATGTTATTTATAACAATTCACTCATATTTTTATATCATAAAAAGCAAATAATAGTTATGAAAGTCACATCAATATGTTAGTATACAAACTTATTACTTCATATTATTAAAAGTTAAGTTATAGGTTATTTCCAAGAAATCATAATTACTTTAGTTTAAGATTACTCCAGTTTTAGATATATATATACCAGAACAGTATTTTTTCCCTGACTACCCCGTCAGGGATACAGCGTGAAGATAGTTAGTTAGTAGAACAGTATTTTTCCATTTGTTGAGAATGTTTCAATAACAAAATAGTTTATTATACTCTAAGCAAAATATACAAATATATATTTCAGAGCAAAACAATGTAACAATAACAATACCACTATAAGATGCACGACTCACTCACTACAAGCAAATGTATACTCAAATAATCCTTCAAGTCTCTGTTCACACGCGCCAATTGTAATAATAATAATGGCGAGGAACCAAACATAATAGAATACATCTCTAGAAGAAAGTTTCTATATTTTTATAGGCGAATTGATAGAATATACATTGTATACGTTATCACTATTGGTATAACCTATTCTAGTGATTTAGTAAGTTAAAGATTAACTATACACAGGGTTGAGGCGTGAAATTTAGAATAGTGAGATCCAGCATAATGCCAGCTTATTAGTCAAAATATATATCGTAACATGATTCAAAACATGAGCCAAATCATTAAGTCATAGAGTCACTACATGGGCCTAATCATTGAGTCGTGCATCATTATTAGATTAATCTACAAAAACAATTCAAACTAGGTACCTGATGGCGTGGTTACATTACCAACGGGATTCGAAATCACATCTGCAGACCGCGACAGGTGCCGTCTCCACGAGAATGACGAGCCCGTAACCACATGGTCAGCATCCATGCCAATTTTATCCAAGAATAAAGTTAATATAAAAAAAAAGTGCTTGTTCAGCTGCAAAGAAAAGAATTAGTTCCATTTGATTTGGAAAAACAATTGGAGATTTGTTCGTGATTTGAACACATAAAGAGAACTTACCACTTTTTTAAAGAAAAACCAACAAATCTTGAAGAGCAGGCAAATATTCCATTAACGCTGCTCCAAGCATCGTAATAAGCTGTAAACAAATGAATAATCTTTCTTCAAAATACTAAAGATCACCAAGGCTAGAAACGTGGTTTCAAAAATCCAAAGTTCTTACCGAAATACATAGTTATTTTGATATAACCATTGATAAGAAGTCACAGGCATGAACTTCCATATACAATTTCTATCTTCGAAGTTTAAAAAATATATTTACGACGTCACCTTTTTGTCGTCGCTGGTAGCTAGACGAATGGCTTGTCCCGTCACAAAAAGACATTCTTTTTTTTGTTTTTTTTTTTCTTTCTTTTCAAGTCTACCCTATGGCATGGAACTAAGGAATACAGCCTTACAGAAATCGCAATTTGTTTAAAATCGATGACACACGGAGCGAAAGAGTCAACAATCTACTCACCTCTCTCTCTAAATCTCAAGACTAACAATGACATTCCAATGTGACGTTTTACAACGTTACAGATGTCATGATTATATGAATAGGGCATAGAGCCACCGCACACTGGCTTCTTTTAGTATGCGGCGATTTTGAGATGTCGATATTGTGGGCGTTTGGGCGAATGTGCCTGGATACCAGATCCAGGCACAGCATTGGTATCCGGCGTCTTGGCGAATGCTCGGATACTGGTTTCGTTAAATTTGAAAAGTGATTTAGTCGCCGCTTCTAGCATCTTTCAGTGTGCAAGGGAGCGCTCGTTCGCCGCATCTGGTTTCTAAAAAGCTACAAAGTCGCCGGTTGCGGATACTAAAGAAGCTAGTCTGCGGAGGCCCTTAAAATCAAATTTTAAGGAAATCTAATATTACCTTTTGATGTGTCTGCATAAGTGCTTCGAATTCATGTAATTCTGACCGTCTGATAATTCTATCTAAATACATTTTTTCTAAAATTGAGTAAGCGGGTAACTGTTGACACCTTTCATCTTTGAACAGAGTAGCCAACATTCTGGATCGCTGCTGACCTACAAACGCAATATTTAATCTTTAAGCATCGGTACAGGGTTATGATTCAGCGCCCCAACCAGGGTGACCTTACTTGATGCCACTTATTTATTCCAAATTACATTAAGTCGTCATCCTAGGTGGGGTCAATTAAAGGTCACCTATGTTGGGACCACAGAACAGAAAAAACATTTTTATTCTGATTCCACACGTGTTAAACGTGCCTTCCGAAGCACGGAAACGCCACAAAGTGGTCACCCATCCGAGGACCAGTCATAGTGAAAGTTGCGTAACTCAGTGATCGTTTACAGAACACTGAGTCCGCGGGGCCACGAGCGCTTCGCGTTAGTTTTAGTGAATGAAATTAACGTTAACAATGTTTTTTTTTTAACAACTTAAACTTTAAGTAAAGTAAAAGGCTTACCCGCAGATGCAAGTACTGTACAGATAAGTGCGTTCCTTAGACACGTCATTCTTTCGTCCTCATGAATAATGTTGCGGTACGAGAGCTCATTATACCTCTGAGCTGCTTCTATGAATTTCCTGCACAAGCATTTACCTTAGTTTAGGACCTGGGACTGGGGCATACACAGAGCAAGAAACTACTAGTGTCACTCATAACATGCCTAGACTCAGTTTTCTTTGCGCGCCAGAGTTTTATTACCGAGATGCGAAGTCCGCGCGTCACTTAAGAAGTTTTTGTACCGAGTTGATTTATTTAAAGCGCTCGTGTCGTGCTAGCCGAGCAGGCAGCCCACTGTCATTAGCCGCTCCGAGCGGTGCACTGCCCGAATATACCTACACTGCGGAGTGACACCCCCCTGCTTGCGCCCTTATAGAGAAGAAAGTTATAATAATGTAATGTAAATGCGGCCTATCTGTTGCCATACATTCTTCTATAGTAACTAGTGTAATCCTATGAATAATCGATGACGTCCCCTAACACGCCTGATTTGTATGAAATATACCAAGTAAGATGTCTCTAGTAGGGCGTGAGTGTCATCGATTCCTTGCTCTGTGGGGACATAGGACTTATAACTATACATGGGAACAATGTCTTCTGAGCAGTAGACTGATCAATTACAGCAGGTAAAACTCGAGTTCAACTATTCATCGTAGGTAAAATTTCTAAAGAAAAATAATAAGTCTTATTTGCTCATAATACAGGCTAGCAGATGTAGCGACTACGTTCGCGTGAAGTATGTGCCGGTTTCACAAAGTTTATTTGTCATTATAGAGTTAGTTATCATCAACATCTAAATTCCGTAAATATAAAAAAGGTTTATGTTGTCAATAAGTAGTCAAAAACATACCTTCTGTAGTCTAAAACGCGGGCATAACAAACTTTGTAGTAAATCTGTAGTTGTTCATTGGTAGTTTCAGCCTGCAGCAAGGAAGCCCTATTCACAAATGCCTCTGCTTGAACTGGATCATCAACTTCCAAATACAATCGTGCAATCTTTAGGTAAGTTTCAAGCTTGTAATCTACTGAATATTGTCTGCAAAATGATGAATAGATTTTTTTATACATGGAACATTGTTGAAATTAATTAAAATATTTGTTAAAATAAATGGGAAATCTAATGGCAACAACGTCTCAATAGTCTCAAATAAAGTTCAAGTCTAGGAAGTAAACACATTACCATGTTGAAAAATTGACAAGCTGTGGCAACCTGCTGTTGAAATTGTTCAAACTGCCCATAAAGCTGGCTTAAAATGGAAGTCATATTATTTACCAAATGAATACTTGATAATGTATGTAATTCAAATACATCAAATATAAACTGATTTTATTGCTAGCCAAATACTAATTGGGTAGAGAAATATGTTTGTCTGAATTTACATACACCAAAGCTGCATAAGTTAATATTTTAACATTTGTTTTTAGTTTTTACTTACTAAAAACTAAACACAAATGCAATTGATATAAAATATTATTTCCTTACTTTTGGCCAGTTTCTAGTGGTATCCCAACAAGTACATTTGCAGCTTCTTTCCAGTTTTGATTTCTCTCATAGATATCAGCCAAATGCTGTCGGATGCTTGCAACCTAGAACAGATACTTTTAATGTACTACAATATACCCATTATATCAAAACAATACAATAATCTGCAACTCATAGATTGGACAAGGGTTAAACTTATTTTTGCCAACCTTCAGTAGTGGGATGAAGATCATCATTTGTACCCAACATATTTATATTATTGTTATTTTTATTGCAATTTGGTGTACAGTGGGCAAAAGATATAATGTACCAAAGTAACTATAAATCTGCTCCTAAATATTTTTATGAGGTTTTGTAGTTAGAAAATTACCCTCAATAAGCATAGCAAAGTAAATAAATAAATAAATATCCATCACGCCTTATCCCCGAAGGGGTGGCAGAGGCATATTATATGCCCACTTTTCACCGTGTGGATTCCTGTCCCACGTAATAGGTGGTGAGCCCATTGCCGTGTTGAAATAGACAGACGCAGGTTGTGGCTACCTGCTGTTGAACTTTTTCAAGCCGCCCATAAGGCCTTCAACCAGGCTTAACGACTGCCATTTTACTGGCAACCGGGACCAACGGCTTAACGTGCCTTCCGAAGCACGGAAACGCTCGCAAATGTAAATGCCACAAAGTGGTCACCCATCCGAGGACCAGCCATAGGGAAAGTTGCGTAACTCAGTGATTGTTTATAGAACACCGAGACCGCGAGGCCACGAGCGCTTCTTTTTTAAATTATGTAATTTGAAATATATATATATATATATATATTGATAGAATATAGGTATTGTTATTTTTATTGCAATTTGGTGTACAGTGGGCAAAAGATATAATGTACCAAAGTAACTATAAATCTGCTTCTAAATATTTTTATGAGGTTTTGTAGTTAGAAAATTACCCTCAATAAGCATAGCAAAGTCATAAAAATATAGAGAGATTTTCTGTTTCCCTTAAAATATATGTTAATAAATGCTTGCAGCCACAGGTATAACAGTATGTATAATAGATATATTGACTTTGTACCTGTTCCTCAAAAGAAATTACTCGAGGTTGTACGACATCCAAAGCAAAGTGCGATACTTCTTGAGACACTTGATCTGGCAGTAATGCTAAATGTGCACTCACGTCCGTTAGTAGTTGGCGAGATATCACTAGGCTTACATTTTCATTCACAACTGAAATAATAATTTCATACACAAGGTTAAATAAGAATTTTAGTCAATATATAGAAAAGTTTCATTGTATTTTTTATGTCAAGCACATACTTGCTTCGACAAAAGCTTTCAATGATTCAGCCAGTTCTGTTTCTGTGCTTTTAAGGATTTCCATTAGGACATTACGGTACCTGAAAGTAAAGATTTAAGTAATAAACACTAAATAAATTTATTTTTATCCAGTTTTTGATTTTTAAACCGTTTACTTCTCAGCTTGATCTTTATGCAATCCTCCCGAATTTCTGAGTTCACTCAAGTACTGTCGTACGCCTTGAAGGTTCAGAGGCATTTTTGCCATTAGTGAATTTTCTTTTGTAGGTTCTTTTTTATGAAATTTTATAATAATAAAATCCTAAATTCAAATTCACTCAATAAAATATTTATTTTCTCTACACCATGAATGAGAATGAGAGGGAACGAAAGATTGTTGTCGTTAGTTGTCTTCGCCCATCATGAGCAGGCAAAGGAAACTTAGTCCATATAGGCTAGTCTTCAATATTTATATTTTCTTGTTATTTTAGTCATGTCTAGTCGTTTGTCGATGTCAAGTCCTCAGTCAGTACTGGTCCTTGCCCCAATACTGCAGTGGATCCCTTGGATTGTTGCTCTCTATGGAAATCTGACACTAACACAAACAACACCGTATACCATTGAATGCAAGCTTATCGTGTAGTATCTTGTGATCCACTCTGTCAAACGCTCTTCGATCCCATTCAATCCATATTTTCGAAAAGACTTGTTGCATAAATCAGCAAATTTGTATTAGAAGATCTACGTTTAAGGAAACCATGTTGTTGGGGTATGAATTGACGGGTAAATAATATCGTGTACCAGCCGCTCGAAAAGCTTCAACAGAGTGGGTTAAATCGAAAAAGGGAATTCTCCACTTCTTTTACGGTTAGAAAGCTTTTGCCATGCCATTCAGTATCCCTTATTGCCATAGGATACTTTATGTACTGAGAAAAAAAAAAGGGTAATATTTCAACACGTAGGTGAAGCTGAGGGCATTTGTTAGTAACTATTGTAGCAAGAAGTGTGATTATAACATTGCCACGACAGATATATATTGTAATCAAATAAACCATGGCCCGGCGGGCCGTCCGCACACGACGGGGACTTTATCACGTTATAATTAAAAAACTAATAAGTCACACATGGACCAACATGGGCTACGTTCCACTTAACGCCCACAACGACCGTAACACCCATAATATCGTTCCACCTAAGGATCGTGGTCGCTGCAAACGATCGTATGATGTCATACATGACGTCACTGTTCGCGACCGTATGAAGCCCACTTTACCCAAAAAATATATGTGGGTCCATGTGGGCTTACAGTGCTCAAGATGTGCATTCCACTTATGAATTTCGACCACAATGCTCGTGGCATATTTACGTTAGTAGAACGGCAACACAGATATAGAAGAGTAAGCAGATCAAACATTTGCAAAAAATAGCGTAGCCTATGTCAGACATATAAACAGGTAGTTAATCCAGGGTCGCATTCAGCTATCATTTAATAAATAACCGTGTTGATAGGTTATTAGTAATTAAATGAGTCGGCAATAAAGGAGTTTCAAATTGAACCAACAACATGCTTTTTGACACATTATGACATAGATTTCGGAACCCGATTTTGAACAGCAAATTAATAAATAAATATTTAGGGACACTTGTGCTATGGAATCTCGACAACTGATAAACATACTTATATATTTATAAATACATAAATATTATACATAAGAACACCCAAACTCCAAAATAAATATTTGTGGACCACACAACTATTTGTTCTGACCCGGGTTTCGATCCCGGGACCTCAGCACAGCAATCGCATACACCACCACTTACGCCACCGTGATAGACGATAATCGATGCAGTGAATCGCGGCATAGGTTTTAGTAGGTATATACAAAGTAGACCATTTGTAAAACTCCAGCAAAATGTCAAGACCAGGTAGCTAGCAGCATAATCAATGACGATAAAGTTTTTCCATTCTTTTAATTACCTACTGCTTGAATTATAATACTATGCACCTCGTGAAAATCACAGGCGATGGGGGTGAGCCGGTGCTAGCTCCTTAGATCTTGACCTTTCCAACATCATTAATGCGCACACGTACTTTGTCCATTGAGACATGCTATACTTGACGAAGAAGAGACCTAAGACTCCTTTGAAGCAAACCCATGGCGCAGCTCGACAGTATAATGCTGACAGAACCTGCTCCGTAACAAATTGACAAAAATAAAAGACACGTCGGTGATTAGGACTTTAGCTATCTACTCCTGGCTATTTCCTGGTGTATAAGACATACGCAGTATTCGTGAGCGATGGGATGCCAAATAATCCTGCAGTTGTGGTTGATAACGATCGCAAAAATATGACACCTGCATGCCCAAATTTCTTATTATCTTCGCTAGGAAAAATACTGTCCTACAGTTTCTAAAGATAAGGATTAAAATAAAAAACAGTAATTTAAAAAGTTTTTTCTTTTTAATCAATACAATGATTATTTTACAGTTATTAATTAATTCTTACGAGCTCACAAATATTAACTAAAATATGAACTTAGTAAAATCTTTATTTTCCAACGAAGAAACTCTGTCTTTTGGTAAGCTTAAATAGTGACATACTGGTTAATACGCAGAGACCCTTGAGAATTTTTGACCCTTGGGACTTATCTAATAGAAAATGGGACCCTCATTCGAACATATAGCTGTAGTTGGGAGAGGGAAGACTAACCGGTCAACAAAGGCAAGCCTGTTGTGAGATTTGCTGCACTCCTGAGATATACACCCACGATTTGTACTACACCGAAAGCACCTTTACCAAACAGAAATACTGTCTTATAGGGTCTAAGATAAGATAAAATTTAAACCATTATTGTACAAAGTAATTTATTTTTAATTAATACAATAACCTTTTATTTTACTTTTATTTTAGTTATATATTGATTATATTATTGTAAACCTAAAACAAGATTTCCATAACATTTAGATACACTGAGTATTGAAATATAACATTTTGTGGCCTCTGTACTAAATTCGTCCCTGATTACTTGAAATAGCATTACAGTACAAAGTGTAACTAAATTAACAAAAAACTTAGCTGTAGATGACGACAGCAACCAAACAATTTATGGAACAGATACTACGAACAGTTAGCAATAACCTTTTCAAGTGTTCACCAAGAAATTTCATCATTTTGGATACAAATCTTAGTGACAACACGTAGTCGTAAGTGGTACATAAATTATCCATAAAAGTTTTTTTTAATTCCTGGTGATTTCTTGTTCACCACTCTATGTTTTGTTTGAATAACTGAACTGTTTACATATTTTTTTACTATTTTTGTTACTATAATATCTTGAGTTAAAAGAATAAGACACGTGATCTTTACGTGAATTTATATATTTTAAATTTAGTACAGCACTTGGTTAAACTTTACAATCAATGATCCTTATAACCTTACTTACAGACAGCATGACAATTATCCACAGTGTTGCCAACAATACACCACAGTTACATTTTACAATAATTTTATGTAATATTTTCACTTCGATACCTAAATCTTTGATTCAAAGATGACAGCGACGGTTGACATTAGTAAAAAAATTGGCTACACGCTGGTTGCTGTCAAAGTGTGAGTTCGATGTAGCTACACAGAAATAGTAAAGATAGCTTTACACAACAAATGGCAAGAGTGAAAAGAATAAAGTATTACACCATAAACAAATATATAATATAATAATAATAATGGAGATAAGGCGTGATGGATATTTATTATTATATTATTATTATAAACAAACGAATATGTTTGATCTGCTTACTCTTCTATATCTGTGAACGGCAATATCATCGGTCGAGGTCGTGGGCGTTGCGGGCGATAAGTGGAACGCGCCCATGGATGTTGTATCCAAAGAGAATGTAATACTAGCCAGCCTTTGCCTTATTATTTTTTTCGGTAGGTTGGCCAATGTGACATCCAAAAATTAAAAGAAGCGCCATTAGAGTTTTTATTAACTTTTATTGCAATTTATTCATAAACTATTTGTTATTTTCGTATTTTGCGATTTACAAACATAAGAAATTCAAATTTATTTTGAATATAAGTGCTTGTGAAAGTGTATAAAACAAGGACTAACTTTATGTTTGTGTGTTTTGTTTTCAACCGTGGCGACAGACTGGAGCTTGTCGGAGGAATTTGACAACTTATAAAATGGCGGCCTCATTTGAACTCAATCATGATTTTTATTTTTCTGCCTTGTAGTTTTTCAGTGTTCGACTATAGTGAATGTGTGTAATAAATAAACATAAAATCTTAAACATGGATCATAATTTGGACGTTTCTTTGAATTTGGAAAGTGCCATTGGAAGTGTAAGTAGCAGCCTTGTCTTCTAAAAATTTATACCCTATTTACAATTCATTTATTCTTAAATTTGTGTTATTATTCTAATCATATCTATAAACTTTATTGAAAACACTTTCACTTATTTACCACTGTTTATTGCTGTTTATATTACGAGGCCTGACATAATAAAATATCCTGACAAAAGATTGAAAATATTCAATGATACATTTTCTAGGAGATAGATCAAACGTTTTAAAATGTTTATAATATTATAGACGGTGTCTGTTTAGCGTGTGTAAGTTATGTACAAACTTGCAAGAGATGGAAAGTGTGACTGTGACATTGAGCGACGAGTTTTGGCAGCAAATAAAATGAATGGAGCCATGTACACCTTTATGATCAGTCAGAATGTGTCTAAGAAGGTTAGACTGACTGTACATAGAAGAGAGCCAGTCCCCACACTATATGGCAGTGAGGGTTGAATGTGTCAGATGGCGCATCAAAGTAACATAAAAGGAAATGACAATCCTGTGAAGTATAGCTGGAGTGAAGTTGATGGATAAAGAAAAGAACAGTGCAATAAGAGAAGATTGCAGTTTGATAGTAGATACAGTGACTAAGATAGAAAAAGGGATGCTTATATGGTTTGACATGTGGAGATGATGTATGAAAATAGACTGACGAAGCAGATTTATATGGTGAGAGTGAATGGGCAAATAGGTAGAGGTCAACCTCGGTGTACATATATCAATCAAATCAAAAACTCTTTGGGAAGAGGCCAGATCAAGTATACCCTGAACCGTCAAGTGTGTATGAAAACACTCATGAAGAAGCAAAAGTTGTATGTCAGGATCGCAGCTAGTGGAAAGGCATAGTCTTTGCCTACTCTGATGACAGGCGTGATAAAATGTATATAATAAATATAAATATTTTTGGGACAACTCACACAATGCCATCTGATTCCAAACTAAGCAGAGCTTGCACTAGGGTAACCAGATAACTGATAAACATACTTTATATTTCTAAATACATATATATTATAGATAAATAACACCCAGACACAGAATAAACCATTGTGCTCATCACACAAAGTTTTATCCTGGGTGGGAATCCAACCCACGAACTCTTGCATAGCAGTCGGATACACTCCCAGTGTGCCACAGAGGCAGTCTGTGTATGTATGTATGTATGTATGCAATTGCAATACAACTTTGGAAATGGATGCAAGTGTTACATGTCTGAAAAGTTGTTTAAAACCTACTAGCTAGTGAATCAGAAGTATTATTTTTCTAGATGGACTTCGATCATTCTGGTGTGGTTGTAAATCAGGAGGATATAACCCTTGAAGCAACTGGTCATGAAGGTAACATACCCATGGAATTTGAACCCATTGAGGAACAGCCAATGCTTATGGACACAGGTAATGAGGAAATAGGTAAGAAGGAGTAATATATTATTAGCACTAGCATGATTCTGTGCCTGTACAAATGTCTATCTTATTGCAGACCTCGAAATTTATACAGTTATAGAGAGGAGTCAAAACACAGATAATTTCTCAGAAACACTGTGTCCATCTTAAAAGTAGCCTTTAATTTAAATGGGGTGGCAGAGGCATATTATGTACCCACTTTTCACCATGTGTATTCCTGTCCCACATAATAGGTGGTGAGCCCATTGCGGTGTTGAAATAGACAGATGGAGGTTGTGGCTACCTGCTGTTAAAAATTTTTCAAGCTGCCCATAAGGCCTTCAGCTTGACTTAACGACTGCCATGTTGCCAGTAAATGCCTTAAAATGTTTTGCTAATTATATTTTATTGGACTGACACATAACTCTTGACTTTGGCTGTCATCCAGGCTACGCATGAAGTGTAACTTCATAATGAAGAGATCTGAAGTAGGACCTAGGTCACCTACATAGCAGAAAGAATTATTTGGAGTCTGCTGGATTCAGTCTGCACAATGCTAAATATTATAATGACTTTACAACATTTTAGAAAATTGAATAGAAATATCCAATTTCCAATTCCAAGCCTACGTAAACTTTTGTTTGGGTATATTAACTTGACCTTATGCTCTTAAAACTTGATTTGCTTTGGGAAAATAAGATTTTAAATTGTGCTGTTTCATCAGTTTCAGATTTTATGACTGATCAATTTACATTACAAGAATTTACCACTCAACATGAAGCTACACCAGTAGCCAGTGAAACTGTGGATGTAAAGGTATAGTTAGTGTTTATTATATCTATTATATTGATGTACCTGTTGTTTTTTATTTTTTTTCTATTTTTCTTTAATATGAGAGAAATTGCTAATTCAAAATATTTAACATAAAGATGCTGCAATTAAAAGCAGAAAATATTTCATGAGCTCATGCAAGATTCAAATCGTCCTTTCCCACTCTGGAGGAACACTGATACACCAAGATAGCAAGCCATTATTATTATTTTCTTGTTATTGACGCCGGCACTGCCGGACGAACGATCCGACCGCATGGTCACTAAATCCATGCTCAAAGCTAATGAAATATTCCATCTTTGAAATAAAGATTGAGGCCCGTTTGGATCAGGAAAAGAAAACACATACATATTGTCACGCCTATATAGGCAGAGGCATACCATACATCTAAATAACTTCTACTCTGCTGGCGCATGTGTATCCCTCTTCTTACAATCTTGGGTCCATTGAGGGTCGCTATTGGAGCCCTGCGGGTTGTGATAGCGGCCCTTAATCATGGTTCATCGTTTTTGCTTACCATAAAGCGGGTGACGCCATATTGACGTGCCAAATATAATATTTAGTCTATTTTTGTTTTGGATTTTTAATAATATATATTTTACTATTATACACAATATTATTACTATTATATTTACTTGATGCCTTTATAATGTTTAATGTATCCAATCTGTTTTTAGCAACTTAATATTCTGCCCCAGCCTGAATCAATGATAGACAGGCAGTTTGAGTCTCAGACAGTGGCTCACGAGGTTCCTGTACAACCCAAATATATACAAGTTAAGGTAGGAACTTTGATAATTTGACAGATAAGAGTGCTTTTGAAAAGAGACAACACTATTGTCTCTCTTTTTTGAACAGTGTTTTATACAAGACTGACAGATTGTTATCAAAAATAATTGAGTTTACTATCGCATTTCTTTTTACATTTGAGCCTTAATATCGCTCAGATCTTTGACTAGGATTGGCTTGTATGTCTTCTAAACTACGGACTCTCCAAGGGGCTCTATTGATAGGCAGCTAACATCCAATGGACTCTCCGAGAGGCTCTATTGATGGGAATTCAGCATTTTGTTAATCAAAGCATAAAGGCTGCAAATTTTAATGAAATCAGTTTTGGAGCTTTTAGTTAGGAAATTATTACTGAGGTCCATCTCAGAAATCCAACAGTTAATTGTATTAGAATAGAATGCCTTTTTAGAGATAAGGCTGCTAGCTTACATTTGTAAACATAAAATGTTAATCTTTATGTAAATGCTTTGCAATTCTATTATAGTCTACGTAGTAGTATAGTATACGTGAGAAGATTGCTCAAAAACGGAAAAATCAAAAGTACTCGGATACCCGGACGTGCGTGTATGAAGCGATTGATAAATCTTGAAGAAGCGAAAGAAGTATGAATGGATCGCATAGCCTGGCGATCTGTCCTCTCTGACTACGTCAGGAATACAGCGTGAAGATAGTTTAGTTTCCTTTTTTAGTTCTTTTATAGTCAAGACAGATTCAGATGTGGAGGTACTTTAATATTGAACACAAACACAATAAATACTACAGATCCTTGATACAGAAGCTGTTGAGATGCTTTAAAACTATTAAAATTTTCAGGCGGCAACAGCTCCACCTCGTGTAATAAAAAAAGAAGTATCTGTAGCGGCCACAGTACCAAGACAGGTGCCAATCGCACCAAAACCGCCTAAACTAGTATCCCTGGTATCCAAACAGTCTTTTACATCTGGCAAACAGTTTGCTATTGCCCCCAAGCCTGTCACATTAGTAGCTAATAGAAGTTTGATTAAGAATATGACTGTCACTGGGGTTAATCAATGCAGTAGTAAATCGGGAAATGCAGTTTTGAGTAAGTTTTTTTTGTACCTGCACTATAATAACCTATTGTTCTCTTTGGCCATTGACGTATCTAATATACACCTATCCCCATATTGTATTATTTGAACAATATCATCTAATATCTAACTTAAGTAAGAGATGCACTCTAACAGAGACACACTGCAAGTATGTTTAGTTTATATTGGTATTGAAACTTAGATTAAAATTAGCTGGTTGTCGCCGTGGCAATCGATCAGGCGAATGACGTCATTTTGTAAGCTTTAAAAAAAATATTATAACGCACACTACATATTCATCTGCAGTTGTCATGACTATCGATTATAGGACCTTTGACTCCTGGTGATATCTATCAACAGCAATACCTAGTCTAAACTCTCAAGAACTACAACAACCATAGTAAAGTAGCGTTAAGCATTATAAATGTAGGCGTTAAAATGGTTTGAAATGAAATTTAAAAAAAGTCGTATCTACAAGTAAAGTTTAGTTAAGCATGTTTCGGCGAAATTCCAGAAGTCTTAATGTGGTCGATCACATCACAGAGAATGATTTCATATAGAATAACTATTTAAATACTTCTGTAATTTAAAACCAATATTTAATTTATTACAGCACAGATTGGCAAACAGTTTGTTATGTTACAACCATCTGGTGGTCAGAAAATTAAATTAGTTGCATCGGGCTCAGGAATGGCGATGCAGTACATTAAGACCAATAGCGCTGATCAGGTGAGAACCCTCCAATGCGTGTGCACATGATATATTTTAAAACGCGCGTTGTGAAAATCGCCTCATTCTGTGGAATTGTGTGGGAAAAACTAACATTAAACTTTTTTATTTTATTGCTAATTTATCTCTTTTTTTTCCTCTGTTTCGGTTTAGTACCCTCTTATTGGGATCTTGGTTGTCTTATTATTATCTAAATTTGAATTTTAATAGGATACAGTTAATATCCCTGGTTGCAGTGATTGCCTACATGATTGTGAAAAGTAAAAATAATTTGTATTCATTTCAGCCTCAACTAATTGCTGCTAAACAGATTAGCGGCACAAACGTGACGAAGCCATTAGTTGGCAAGATTGTTGTACAAGGTAAAAAACTAACTAACTATCTTCACGCTGTATCCCTGACGGGATAATGAAATGCGAATGTTTGTATGGATGTTTGTTACTCTTTCACGTAATAACTCATAGGCTACTTTTTATCCCGGGAACAAGTTCCTGTGGGAAACGAAAACGGGAAATTTTCTCTACGTCAATTAGTATAACTATAACATCTAAGATCTTTTTTTACATTTATGTGGGTAGGTTAAAAAAAAAGTTGGCAATAAACGTTTGAAGCAGAAGTAATATAAGAGTTGTCATCTGTCTATGTCCTTCTTTTCTTATATAAATTTACCCCTGCTTCTTACCAATGATTCAACCTACAGTAAGGTGTTGCTGTAGCCATTAGTCTTATTTTTCTTTCTGAAAAAGAATGGCACAGATTTTAGTTCATAAGTTATTGTTTATTGCAGCGAGTCAAGCTAACATATCCAACATAGAGTCAAACCAGTCTACGGTGCTACCAAAATTGTTGCCAAATACCATCTCGACTACTGCAAGATATGTGATGCAACAGAAGACTGTGCCCATCAACATTGGAGGTACTAAGGTAAATAAAATGTATGTTCATTACAGTACATATACTCAGAAGAGTTTTTAATTGAGTCAATCTATTCTGAGGAATGTATTATATTCTGAGGAACGTATTATATTCTGAGGATTATTATATTCTGGGGAATGTATTATATTCTGAGAAACAGTTCATATCTGTGGAATAAATTATATTCTGATCAATAGTTTACAAAAATTTTAACAATTACAATATTTTCGCCAGTTTGTAGAGCCTAGATATTTTATTTTTATTTGTTATTTTTTTACAGATTAAAAAGCAAGTAATATACACGCCTAAGACGAACTTGGCGCCTGCTTCTACCCAAGGTACGCTAACTATAACTGATATATAATATAACCCTCTTTGTAAAAGACTAACAAAATCCTGTCGCTTGATCTGTGATATACCCGTGGCACCAATTTAACTCCATCGCGTCGATCACGAATTCTACTCGATTTTTTGACATTTATAATTATAAATGTAGTAATTACTACTCCGCTCTTCTGGGTAGTAGCGTGATGACGTATAACTTATAGCCGTCCTTGATAAATTGGCTATCCAATACAAATATTTTTTTTTAAATCGAACCAGTAGCACCACAGATTAGCGTGTTCAACCCAACATATAAAGTCTTTACCATTATAGTATTAGTATACAAAGTAAGAATTAATATTGTATTGGTTTGTTATAGGTGCAACCACTACGAAGAAAGTGGTCATTACATCAAATCCTAGTCAGAATGTCATACTAAAAACAACTGCACCGTCAAAAACAGTTCAGGTATGATATTTATAATGTAATTCGTATTAATTGTACGCTCATGGCCCCGCTGACTCAGTATTCTGTAAAAGATCACTGCGTTAAGCAACTTTCGCTATGGCTGGTCACGGATGGGTGACCACTTTGTGGCATTTACATTTTCGAGCGTTTTCGTGCTTTGGAAGGCACGTTACTCCGTTTGCCAGTAACATGACAGTTGTTAAGCCAAGTTGAATGTCATATGGGCGGCTTGAAAAATTTCAACAGCAGGTAGCCATAACCTGTGTCTGTATAATTCAACACGGCCATGTTCTCATCACCTATTACGTGGGACAGGAATACACACTGAAAAGTGGGTGTACTAACTTTATTTACAAAGTGTCATCTCACCCAAAGTAAGCTAATATAAGCTTGTGGTTAATGAGATCTAGACGACGGATAAACATACTTATACATTTCTAAATACATACGTTATGTATAAATATGTATGTGGGAACACCCAAACTTCGAAGCAATTTCGACCCCTAAATTGAAGCCGAATTACTAACGGCACTAAGGCAGTCAAATTTCCATTTTCTCACAAGAACATGTTCCAGGCATAATACTAATTTGTAGCACTCAGGAATACACCTTTCTAAAAGTAAAAGTATTTTCATAATCGATTCCATAGATTCATAGAATACTATTTACAACGTCAATTACTGTTTTTGGTTTCGTCTCCATCGATAACTCTAATCATATTCTATATTAAAACAATGTGTGTGTTTAGTTTAGTTTTTTTTCGTTTGAAACGTCAGTGAATGTAAGAAGAATATTATTTCGCCGGAAGTCCGGATTACTATATAAAATAAAATTGTGTATAGAATAAAAAAAATATGGTTCTTTTAATTTTAGGTGTCTAAAGATGGTAACATCCATGGACAAAGGACTCAACTTCATCAAATCAATGTTCCGGGTAAAGGTGTAAGTATTAGTTCAACATTATAAGACACTAAGGGACTATCGCGGCTCAACCACTTGAAATTTGGTTACTACACAAACGTTTTTACTTTGGAGATAAAATGTTTTCACAAGACCTACCTGTATTGTAGAATAAACTCTGCCTGTGATTAACCGAAAGTCTACATACAGTATTGGGTAAAAAATCACGCTAAAAAGCTACCACCCTATTTTTTAAGTATTTTTTTTGTGATGTATTTGTGTATTTAGGGAGTATGTTTAGCGCAGACGGCAGATATGATTCGGATGTAGAACGGCGTGTAGCTGCCGGAAACAAAGTTAACGGTGCTTTGTCCGTATTACTAAAGCGACAAAGAATAGTAAAAGAAGCACGATTCATAACGCAGTGCTTGCTAGTGCCAACGTTGCTTTACGGTAGCGAAACCTGGGTATATAGCGTAATGAAATAAGATGTTTACATTTTGCCTCGCAAATTCTACTGAAAGCTCAGTATTAGCTCCACCACTTTTTCTTTTTTTTTTTAAATATTGTGGTTTAAATATTGTATTTAATGATGATAAACTCAATACCCATAGTCATAACCGGTAACAAACTAGAACATGTAGAACGAATATGTATTGCCATGCCAGATAATTTCGCGAAATGACTAAAAGTCTAAAGAAATAGACAAAAGAATCGCAAATGCGTGGAATAAGTATTGGGCGTATAAGTAAAGAAATTATGAAAAGCATGGAACTGGGCAATAAGATCAAAAAGAAAACTTTTGATACCTGCATCCTACCCTGTATCATATACGGGTGTGAAACCTGACCTTTGACAAAACGTCGTAGGGACAAACTAGCAAGATGTCAGAGAAGTATGGAGAGGAGTATGCAATGTCTGAAAGCTAAGGTTGTCCTTGACTTAAAATAAGACTACGACGGACGGGAACATTTTAGATAAAGATAAGATTGAATAAATATGAAATAATTAAGATTTGGCTAAAAGGTCTTAGTAACCAGGCTTTAGTAAAATAATAACAATACGTTACAGATCCAGTATATCCGATTAGTGACGAATTCTGCACCTACCTCACAGAAGGCACACACTCCAGTCACTCTGCCCTCGAAGAACTTTGTTCTGACGGATACAAAAGGTATAGAAAATTATCCTATTTTAATACAAGTGCCACATATACTTGTATGCATTTGTTCCATCAAAAATTGTATTGACTTCTAGAAATTAAGTTTGCAATTTTTATATTTGTAAAATTTGCAAAATATACATACATATAATGACGTCATTTTCACCAATGGTTGACAGAGGATTACTATTACTATACGCTGGCATTTCACCAAACTATGTCTCTTTGTATACATGTGTGTATAAACTGACACACTCAATGAAATACAAACTCAGAACAACTCAAAACTGTTATTGTATCTTTATAATCAATATAATATATTTGTACAGCAGGGCACCGTGAGGAGCACTATTTACCCCGCTGTAGTGTTCGGTGGGACTGGGGTTGGTGAAGTACTAAATGAAAACCGCAATGCCAGTTCGTGCTTGACCGTTTATTCTTGCCACACAATCTGCCACAGTAAATTCTTGCTAGAACTATTCTTCTGGTCCAGGATTTCTTCAGGATTCTTGAGGATTTCTTCTGTAGTGGACTGTTCTGTTCCTGAGGACTGTTCCTGGTTACTGTTGCCGGTTGACTGTGTCGATACCCAAAATGGGTCGTGTATTTATTCAATTTTCGCATTATTTATTATTGGACAAAAATACAAGTCCAATCAGAATGTCTACATTTTAACCAATAGTAATTACACAATATTTACAAATTTTTACTAAGCTACTTCGAAACTTTACCGTAACGAGAGCCGCGGCACATTTTTGTCGATTTCTACCTTAAAATCTAATTAAAAGTATATAAACTATGTATTTTCTTATTTACTACGTTATTACACATTTATAAAAAATATAAAATCAACAAAAAGACTATATAATAAATCATGTAAACAAAACAAATCGAAACCACAAGTACTGTACGTACTAGTCTATAGATACGTAGGTATCATTGTACTATGCGATCTTCAAGTCGTCCCGTACATCTCTCCCGCCGTGCAACTATGTTGCATTATCTTCGAGTACGGGCGCGACGTCTGTTGACACGGGTAGTACTATCAGCTTCTTCACCGGCCGCCGCAGGACGCCTCCTTTGGTCGCGATGTCCACTGTCCGCACGATGTTGTCCGGTCCAGGGTACGTGGCGATAACTCGGCCTCGTATCCACACGTTGCGAGGAAGGTTTGCGTCGACTATCTGTACGAGATCGTTGTTCTGTACTGGCTGTCCTCGTCCGTGGGGCTCCCGCCGGTGTTGAAGCTCAGGGAGATACTCTCGTAACCAGCGTGTCCAAAAGAGGTCTGCTAGGCGTTGTGAAGCCCGCCAGCTTGACCTTGATACTGTGTCTTGATCGGTGAATGACCCAGGCTGCGGTACTCGCCCTTGGCCCCCCAGTAGGAAGTGATTGGGCGTCAGGGCTTCTGGATCCTCTTCGTTTACTGATACATGTGTCAGTGGGCGACTGTTGACTGTGTACTCGACTTCTGTTAATAGCGTGACGAGTACTTCTTCTGTAGGAAAGCGTTCATGTAACGTTGCTGTTAAGGCCGTCTTCACTGAGCGGACCATTCGTTCCCAAGCCCCCCCCATAAATGGGGCTCCAGGGGGGATGTAGCGCCATGAGATTGTCTTCTTGGCTGCTTCTGCCTGCGTTGCTTCGTCGATGCCACGTCGAATTTCTTTGTCCGCTCCCTTTAGGTTAGTGCCGTTGTCTGACCAGATTTCTGTAGGGCAACCACGGCGTGCCATCATTCTTCTTAGGGCCATCACTGCAGAGTCCGTGTTGAGCGAGGCAGCGACTTCCAAATGTATGGCTCGGGTGGTGAGACAAGTGAATATTGACACGTATCTCTTCTGGTGACTTCTTCCGACGGTCACTGTGAGGGGACCAAAGTAATCAACCCCTGTGTATGTGAAGGGTCGCTTGTGGTGAGCTAGGCGACACGCCGGCAGGTTTCCTGTTCTCGGGTGAGGCGGTGTTTGAGTCTTCATTCGGCAGAACAGGCAGCTTCGGAGTAGAGTGCGAGTGATGGGTCTTATTCTTAGCACCCAATATTGTTGTCTGCACTCGTTCACTGTTGCTTCGACTCCAGAGTGATGTAGCTGACGATGTACTGCCTGTACCCAGAGTTTGACTGTTGGGTGTGCACCGTCAAGGATCATAGGGCTTTTAAGTTCTTCTGTGATGCCTTGAACGGCTTGGATACGGCTTCTCAATCTGATGACTCCGCTTTCATACACGACGCTCAACTGTCGAAGACGACTCTCCTTGTCGATCGGTTTTTCATTCTTAAGATTTTCTATTTCGACGGCGAAAGAGTCTTCTTGTGAGGCACGCATTAATAATTCTTCGGCCAATCTGAGGTCTTCTGCGGAGGTTCGGAGGAACTGTTTATTTTGTGATGACGCTGTTTTCTTCCATTCAGTCTGAGTGACGGAGGGTTTGACTGTTTTCTTCCATGTTGAATCCTCCTCTGTATTTTTCTTGGTCCTCTTGTAGCAGACTACCTGTTTATGTGGTCTGCAAAGTCGAATGAACTGTAGGACTCTTGCTGTTGTATACCGAAGTCTATCCCAGTTTGAGAAACGAGAGACGTCTGGTAGGCTATTTGCGAGCTTCTTTTCTGTCTTCAGTTTGATGTGATGAGTTTTCTCTTCATCAGTAGATATCTGTTGCTCCGCTGTCTGTGGTTCAGTAGGCCAAAGATCTTCTGTCTCGTAGAGGAAGTCGGGGCCCTTGTACCAGCGATGGTTCTTTCCGAAATCAGCTGGCACGTCGCGAGTTGCATCATCTGCCACGTTCTTCTTGGTAGGCACCCAGCGCCATTCGTTGACTTTGGAGCTCTCTTCTATAGCTGCTAGCCGATGAGCAACGTAGGGTTTATACGACCTTGAACCGGTTCGTATCCAGGTGAGCACTGTTTTGCTGTCTGTCCAGAACACCTTGCAGTCAGGCTTCCTCTCGTGCTCTTCTATTACTGTTTCCGCAAGTCTTGTCCCCATAACGGCTGCTTGTAATTCTAGTCTTGGGATCGATGTTAACTTCAACGGTGCTACTTTCGCTTTGGCCATAACTAGCGACAGGTTGACTTCGCCGCTGGCATTCTCCGTTCTCCAGAATAGGACTGCGGAGTATGCCGACTCGCTGGCATCGGTAAATACGTGAAGCTGTAGCGAAGTAGTGTCACTGTAGCTAAGATACTGTCGTGGGATTGAAACGTTACGTAGACTGTTCAGATGAGCCATCCAATTTTTCCATTCTTCGGCTAAGTCGTTGTCAATCTCGGTGTCCCAAGCTGTCCCTCTGCGCCATACTTCCTGTAGCAGTTGTTTCGCTCTTATGGTGACGGGTGACGCAAGACCAAGCGGGTCAAATAAAGACATTACTATCTTCAAAGCTTCTCTTTTAGTTGGTATTTTTCCTTCGAGAAGTTTCGATGGGATGCGGGTGAGGCTGAGGTTGAAACTGAGTTCATCTGTATCGAGCTTCCAAATAACACCCAGCACCCTTTCTGTTGCTTCGTCTGGTTTGTAAAGTTCCAGATCTTCTGTATGTTGACATTCGCCGAGTTCTTCGAGCAGAGCCGTTGAGTTCGACTTCCACTGTTTGAGCTCAAAGCCGGCCTTTGTGTGTACTTCTCTTACGCCCGTCGTGATACGTGTGGCGTCCTGTATAGTCTTGAAGCTGTCCAAGTAGTCGTCGACGTAGTGCTTTTCGATGATCGCCGCTGCTGCCTCAGGGTGACTGTGCTCATACTCTTTAGCGTTCAGGTTCTTGATGTAAATCGCTGTTGATGGAGAACTTGAAGCGCCGAAGATCAATGAGGTCATTCTGTATTCATCTGGTGGTTGGTTATCTCGTCGGCTGCCGCGCCATAGGTACCGCAGTGTGTCTCTGTCTTCCTTTCGTATCTTGACTTGCATGAACATTTCTTTGATGTCTGCTGTCACGGCGATCGGATGTTGACGAAAACGCATGATGACACCGGGTAGCGACTGTAGAAGGTCTGGGCCTTTAAGCAGCATGTCGTTCAGAGATACGCCCTTCGTCTTGGCTGCAGCGTCATGGACTACTCGTAGTTTGTCCGGTTTCATTGGGTTCACGACGGCGAAGTGAGGCAAGTACCATGTCTTGCCAGGAACTGTATTCTTCGGAGCGAGTTCAGCGTATCCTTTAGAGATGAGAGCTTCCATCTGTTCTGTGTATTTTCTCTTGAGCTCGGGTTCTCTATCTATTTTCTTTTCTATACTGAGGAGACGCTTCAACGAGTTGTCGTAGTTATCGGGAAAGTTTATATCTTCCTTACGCCAGAGTAGACCGGTTTCATATTTGCCTGTTTCTGTTTTCTTCGTGGTCTTCTCTAGGATTTGCAGGGCCTTGACTTCTGGATCTGACTTGGGCTTCTTAGGGTTCAGACTCAGCGCGTCCATCTCGAAGTACTGTCTTACTAAATCTTCAAGGCTGTCTTCAGCTTTTTCTGTGATGTGCGATACGACGTTCATGGTTCTCCCAAAGGTGTTACTATAGGTTCCGTGCAGAACCCAACCCAGTGGTGTGAGTGAAGCCACTGGTTGGTCCTTTCCACCTTTCCTTGTTTCCGATGTCAGTAGGAGATGCCAGTTGTCTTGACCTATCAGCACTCTCGGTTTTACTTCTTCATAAGTGAGCTGCCCTCTGATGTCTTCTAAATGTCGGCATCCTTTGAGCAGACTCACTGGAACTTGCTGAGACGAGACTTGTAAGTTTGTGATGGTGCGTGCTTGTATTCTTTCTTCGTATCCATTACGGCCCCTAAGTTGAACGTTGACCCTTCTTGAGGCTGTTTCTGTTGTCTTCAACTCGTTGATGGCTTCTATCTTGAGAGTTTCCGTAGGTCCTCTTGCTCCGATGCGGTCGGCGATGTTGCTGTCTATCAAAGTGACTGTTGACCCATCGTCCAACAAGGCGAAGGTGTCGACTGTTTCTTTGGGTCCTTTGATCTGTATTGGTATGACCTTCAGAAATGACTGTTTCTTTCTATGAGTCCAGGCTGAGTTGATGGCTTCTGTTGTGTCTTCATTCTGTTTGTTCATTGTCGGCCTATCTGTAGTTCTGTTGTAGTGCAGCATCTTGTGATGAAAGTACTTGCAGCTGTTGACACCACACGGCTTGACTCGACAGTGATGCGTCTTGTTTCTGTAATGAAGGCACCGGAAGCAGAGACGCTTGGTCTTTGCTATATCCCATCTTCCGTTTTCATCAGCGGACTTGAACTGTTCGCAGTCTGTTGAGGCATGTCCCTTTTCTTGGCATATAGGACATCTTGAATCACCTGTTTTTTCTGTAACATTGTGTATCTTCTGCGACCTCTTCTGTAGTGGAGTATGCGGTACTATCTGTTCAGGTAGTGCATACGGTCCGCATAGCTCGGCTTCTTTCTTCAGGAACTTTTCTATTTTCATTAAATCTGGTTCGTCCCTTGGCAGAGTTGTAGCGAAGTCGTAGAATCTGTATCGCAGCGTAGGTGTGAGCTTGTCGACTACGGTCTTCGAGACTTCCGGGTTGTACATGTAGTTGATGCAGCCCAGTGTCTTCAATGTTGCTACTATGTTGGAGACCTTCGTGGCGAAGATGCAGATGTCACGTGCTGATTCTGTTAATCGTGGTAGACCTCGAAGTGCTTCCATCTCCATTATTGCTATGGATTCTGGTCTTCCAAATCTTGACTCCAGGGTTTTCACTATTTCGGATGGGTGAGCGCTGGTGATAAGTAGGCCCTCGACCGCTTCTTTTGCCTTCCCTTTAAGGTTTCTCCGTAGTCTGTTGGTATTCTCGACCGCTGAGAACATGTGCTCCGTCTCGTAGTAGGCGGCACGGAAGGGTAACCACTCTTGATGTGACCCGCTGAAGAAGGGCAGCTCTATAAACTTCGGGCGCTGTGCGGCTTTGACAGCGCTGGTGATTGCTGCGGCTAGTCCTGCGAAGTCAGGCTGGGCAACCGTCGGTGGATGCCTTGACTGTGAGTACAGTTCCTCTTCTTGCTTCTCTGCGTCTTGTCTTGAGACTACGGGAGTCTTGGCTGGGTGGTCCGTTTCGTTAGTGACCGTAGGCTTGGGTGGTTGTTTATGGGTCTTCAACCAGTGGTCGACACGTTCGTTGGCTTCTGTTCTGCTGCTCGATGAGGTCTCGTTGTCCTCTTCATCCTCGGAGTCCTCGGCTTCCATCATGGCTATCCGCGCTGTTGCTAGTTCAACTTGTAGTCGCAGGAGCTCTTCTTTTGCTTTTGCAATTCTGTAAGTCTTGTTCTTGCTGCGAGTTGACCCCCCCTTACCCCCTTTTCGGCTGGTGGCGAGGTGGTCCTGTTGTCTGCTTGGGCCCGGCAGACCGGGTGCTCCTTTATTCTGTTCCATATATAAAGGTGCTTGTGTTCTGTACGTTGCCGGCACCCTCCTTTCCGCAGTTGGTTCTTCTGTATGGGCGGAGAGCAGGGCGGCGTCGGTGACAGTCGAGACAGCGGCGATAGTTCTGGCGGCGGCAGTGGCGGCAGACCGGGTGGCGGCGTTTGCGAGGACCGAAGCGACGCATGGCGGCGGCGTGGTGATGGCTTCAACCGGGCTTGATGTGGACTCCAATGCCATGGGGGTTAATAATCTTGTCTGTTCTGTGACTCCCGTGGTGGTGGTCCCTGTGACTGTTGCTCCGGTTGTACCGGTCCTCGAGGAAGCGGCAGTGTCCCCCGAGGATGACGGCGTCTGTTCCACGTGCTTGCGGCTTCTTCCCTCCGATCTGGTTACTGGCATCTTGGAATCTTCAGTACTTCACAATCCGGCTCGACCAGGACCAAAATGTACAGCAGGGCACCGTGAGGAGCACTATTTACCCCGCTGTAGTGTTCGGTGGGACTGGGGTTGGTGAAGTACTAAATGAAAACCGCAATGCCAGTTCGTGCTTGACCGTTTATTCTTGCCACACAATCTGCCACAGTAAATTCTTGCTAGAACTATTCTTCTGGTCCAGGATTTCTTCAGGATTCTTGAGGATTTCTTCTGTAGTGGACTGTTCTGTTCCTGAGGACTGTTCCTGGTTACTGTTGCCGGTTGACTGTGTCGATACCCAAAATGGGTCGTGTATTTATTCAATTTTCGCATTATTTATTATTGGACAAAAATACAAGTCCAATCAGAATGTCTACATTTTAACCAATAGTAATTACACAATATTTACAAATTTTTACTAAGCTACTTCGAAACTTTACCGTAACGAGAGCCGCGGCACATTTTTGTCGATTTCTACCTTAAAATCTAATTAAAAGTATATAAACTATGTATTTTCTTATTTACTACGTTATTACACATTTATAAAAAATATAAAATCAACAAAAAGACTATATAATAAATCATGTAAACAAAACAAATCGAAACCACAAGTACTGTACGTACTAGTCTATAGATACGTAGGTATCATTGTACTATGCGATCTTCAAGTCGTCCCGTACAATATTCCCAGATAGCAGAATAATTATTGAAAAATCTAAATAATTCACGATAAAATTACAAAGAATATTTATTTATTGTTCCACTCTCGTTCTGAGGTGATACGAAATTTTCCGAAATTGAGAATGTAATATTTCTTTGATTAGTATTAACAAGCATTTAGTAATTTTTTATAGTAAACTGTATTTTACAGGTAATTTAATTTATATGCCAGCTCAAAACGTAGTTAGTGACGAACAACCACCTCCGTTAGTAACGACTGGAAGTGCGACAATTCCTAAAAGTAAGCTTACCATACAATTACTACAAGTAATTTCTTAAATTTCATTGTACTAATCTATTTCATAAATGTTTATTTAATTCCTTCATAACAGTTGGGCTGGACTATGCTGGTAAAACTATCGCTTGTAAATACCTACTTTAGTGAAATGTCATACTTTGTGACGATCTATTTGAACTTATAAAAATATTTTAGAAAATGAAAAACGTAATTCAAACACAACATGACACTAACTCTCATTAAAAAACACGTTTCTCTATTCAAAACGAAATAATTTGAAAATATTAAACATGGAACAATAATCTTTTGGAATTGGTTCAAAATTAAAAAGTCATGTGTCATTAGTACATTACGTTGCGGATACGAGAGCGTCGTTTGAAGCAGTTATTATAATAGGAATTGTTTTTCTTCTACAGTGACCTCAAAGCCACAAAAGAAATTAGTGCGTATAATGCCCATTGCCGCCAAAGCTGTTACACCTGTCACGGTAAGGAACTCTCGTATATAATATATTAAAGTTTGACCACCGAACGAATACGTTTAATTACTTGTGTTTATATTTCAAGGCTTTTGGATTTTTCAATAAAATTTCAAGGATAAACTAGTTACAAGGTCCCGAATACGCGTGTAACAAACTCATTCCCTTGCAGCTAGTTGTTATATAAGTTTCGGTTTTAAATATTTTGGTAGATTTTATATTCTTCAATCTGTAATGTACAGACTACTCGCTTATATTCTGGCTGACTTTCAAAGTAAATCGAATATTTTTAGATTTTTCCCGATCCCCATTAGGAGTAGCTTTAATTCATAAGTTTTATTTATTTATCTATCACCCCTTATCCTCGAAGGGTTGGCAGAGGCATATTATATGCTCGCTTTTCACCATGTGTATTCCTGTCCCACGTATATTCATAAGTTTACGTAACTAATATTTTACCCAAGATAAATATAATTCAACTACAAGTACTGTTACTATCGTATAAATGACTACCAATTTTGTTTATTTGGCCATATTGTAACAATATATGGGATCCTTTTATAAACGTAAGGTTTGTCACTAATTTGCACTCACGGCCAACTTGATGGATAGTTAGAGACAACATTATTAGGATTATTTGGTACACCATCGAAGGTGACTTCTAAGCATGTAGCGCGATGCAAAGAGGTTAAAAGAAAAATCCAAAAATAACTTTATTTGAGTTGAATGGTTCGCAATTCGGACAGTAAATACAATTTAACATAAACACGTTAGTTTAGTAAAAATTCTTACACATATTCTTTATTACAACAGCAATCGGCGCGATCGGCACAGAGCTTACTGGCTCCACTGTCACCTATAGTACCGGAACAAACCGAGCTGACTAAAGATTTACTCGAAGACAGAACGGAAGTCGAGGACAGTGGTATCGTAGGACAAGAGGAGTTCACATCTAGCTCGGACGAGTCTAAAGCGTCGCTGCGAGCGTTGTTAGGAGAAGTTGGAGTTGAAGTTGGAGTACAAGTGGAGGGGGAACAGTATCATCCCCAAGAGCAACACAGCGACTACAGAACTCACCATCAAGGAGAAATCGCAATGCACGAAGTTGAAGTTGAGTTTGAGAGACAAAGGGTGTGTATTCCCGTTAATTTCTATTTTCATCTATCACGCCCTATTCCCGAAGGGGTGGCAGAGGCATATTATATGCCCACTTTTCACTATGTGTATTCCTGTCCCACGTAATAGGTGGTGAGACCATTGCCGTGTTGAAATAGACAGAAGCAGGTTGTGGTTGTTGAATTTTTTCAAGCCGCCCATAAGGCCTTCAACTAGACTTAACGACTGCCATATTACTGGCAACCAGGACCAACGGCTTAACGTGCGTGCCTTCCGAAGCACGGACACGCCACAAATGCAACGAGGACCAGCCATAGTGAAAGTTGCGTAACTCAGTGATCGTTTACAGAACACTGAGTCCGCGGGGTCACGATCTTCAATTTTTGTTGTTTATTTCTACTTATATTTTTTTTATTACTGTGATCAAGAGTACAACAAATATTATCTATCTATCTTCACACTGTAACCCAAAAAATTCAGATCGCCAGGCATCGCGATTCGCTTCCTACATGCTGCTGATTTATTAATCGTTACATACCAGTAACGTGTTCATGACAGTACCAGTCACAATCGTAAATATTTGAAAACATTCATGGAACTTAAAGCGATAGCTATTTATCAAAGATTGAGAGACCGTGCCTGCCTACTGCATAGTAAAAATAAAAATAAATAAATATCCATCACGCCTTATCCCCGAAGGGGTGGCATATTATATGCCCACTTTTCACCGTGTGGATTCCTGTCCCACGTAATAGGTGGTGAGCCCATTGCCGTGTTGAAATAGACAGACGCAGGTTGTGGCTACCTGCTGTTGAACTTTTTCAAGCCGCCCATAAGGGCTTCAACCAGGCATAGTAATTATAAGTTACTTCTCAACAGACGCCAGTGGATGAAGATCCAAACAGTATGGACGCACTGGATTCCAGCAATCGATCGGATGAGCACCCCCTCATTGTGATACCGTCCGGGTACGGGAAGCAAGCCCAAATACGAGTTAGCAGCGAAACATCGCGACATATGGTAAGCATGTTTATGATATACTGTCAGCTTCGCCCATGACATATTTCGAACTCCCGACACACCTATTTAATCCCTTTGTTAATAAATTCTACAATAATGTATGAAAGATTGCCCGTTTTTTTTGACATTTATGATTACTGCTCCACTCTCCTGGGTATTAGCCTGATGATATATAGCCTACAGTCTTCTTCGATAATTGAGCTATCCAACACAAAAATATTTTTTTCATATCGGACTAGTAGTTCCTGAGATTAGCGCGTTCTATCAAACAAACTATATATACTAGTATAGATAATAATCTTTATTTCATGATATGAAATGTACATTAACATATCAAATACAAAAACAAAACTGCAACTAACTGTATTGCAGCCATTCACTATTGATATATCTCAATCTTGGTCTTCTAGAAACGACTGATTAATGACCTCATTCCTACTGACACTATGTCCTCGTCCTTTAGTCAGTAGGTGCACCAAGAGCTGGATGAGGTTAGTGCAGGCCTTCGAGATCTCGGCCGCTCGAGGCCCTTACACCTCTTAAGTCTGCTTATTTTGAATAGTAATTTCTTCCAGCAAACCGACTAGATGAGAGCTTGATAAAATGCAAGAAGAAACCATTTAAAATATACACGCCCGCGCCTTCGCCAGCGTAGAGAAGTTTTTCCGTTCCCGTTTTCCACAGTAACTTGTTCCCGAGATAAAAAGTAGCCTATGTGTTATTCTGATGTAAAAGCTATTTTATTGTAAAGTTTCATTAAAATCTGCGCTATATCACCAGTTACGTGGGACATAAATGCATACGGTGAAATACATACATACATATTGTCACGCCTTTATCCCCGAAGGGGTAGGCAGAGGCATATTAAACGCCCACGTTTCACCGTATGCACTTTAGTCCCACGTAACAGGTGGTGAGCCCATTGCACAGGGACAGGCGCAGACTGCATCGACCTGCTGTTGAAATTTTTTAAGCCGCCCATAAGGTGAAATGTGGGCGTTTAATGTGCCTCTGCCTACCCCTTCGGGGATAAAGGCGTGACAATTTGTATGTTTGTATGTATTAAAATCTATTCAGTAGTTTTTACGTGAAACAGTAACAAACATCCACACAAACTTTCGCATTTATAATATTAGGATGTATTTATAATTCTGTAATTCAGAATATTCTCATCTTTGTGTATTCCTAGTATCCCCATACTTCTCAACCCTACCTGAATGTGGAGCAAGGGGTCCATTTTACTTGGCTGCTAAGAGCAGCTTAGATTTGACTTTCACTTCAAGCTTAAAAGCACATTAAAATTATAATTCAAATCACTTTGGATCATAAATCCATCTTCGGTTACAGCTTGAATGGGACGAATGGGTCTGATAAACGTTTTTTTTTTTAAATGACATTATTGATTACTTTTTAAATTTTAATAAAATGTCTGAAATATTTACTTGTGTATAATGCGGGTGACGCTCTCGTCGCACCCGAACGCCGCGCCGCTGATTGTCGCAGTCTGTGCGAGGCTGTGACGTCATAATGGGCGCGCCTAATCTCGGAAATTCAAAAAAGGACTAAAACTTCTCGTCTTTGAAGTGAAATAAACCAATGTAATGTACATGAGCTACGCTCCAATTTTAGCTGTATTTGACAGTAATATTTTGATCCTGTTCTCCATTGTGAATCCAAGCGCGAATGAGACAAAGGGCGAACGCAGGACAAAGTGTGAATGGGACGAAAGCCGTATAACCCTTGGGAGCGACTGCCGTCTGACCGAAATCAGTTAGGCTCGAATCTTCAGAATAGAGGAGAGATAGTATTTAGGGACTTTATTATAAAAATCAGCAAATTCAGTTCTATTTATGTAACTATTTTTATATTTCAGAATGAATCAAGAGACTTCTCTAATATGCAGGTCAATATAGAAGGAACACCTTTACCGTATCTGTCGCCAAAGCAATCACAATCAGAATTTGGTAATTAATATTATATTAATTTGCTTTCCATCTGGACTTTGTGGTGTGGAGATGCGATCACTTTAAAATTTGTGCGGCATAACTCGTTAACCGACCGAATACGTATCGAAGTGATACGGAATATGGCAGGTTTGAATGAAGTGTCTCGGTGGCGCAGTGGTAGTGTATGCGACTGCCACGCAGAGGTCCCAGGTTCGATTTCCGGGTCGGAACAAATATTTATATAATCCACAAATGCGTGTTTCGGAGTTTGGGTGTTTCCTATGTACAATATGAATGTATTTAGAAATATATAAGTATGTCTATCAGTTGTCTAGATCCCATACTAAAAGCTTATAAGCTTAGTTTGGGCTAGATGTTTTTTTTATTGTTTTATGATAAATGTGAACTGTAGGAGAATGTAAGAATGAATTACCTTTATTAATGAACTAACGGCCGAATACTGAAAGGTCACTCAAATATCTAACGGCATCTTAAATGTTTGAGCTGCTCCTAAATACAAAATTCGTATTCTCAAACATCAAGTTTAAGCATGTGATAAATTTAAGATGAACTCAGGTTAGTTGCGCTCAGACGCCACTCAATGTAAAATTCGTATACTGGAATGCCACTTAATTTAATTTAGCTGTCAAATGACCTGTCAAACTGATTTGAACGTCCCCTAAGTAAGAGTGGTCGAGAGGTCTCCTAAATCTGGAATGAATATATTGAAGCGTTAAAATAATGTGTTTATCTTCGCTATCTTTTCTCTCTGACCATGACAGTCTGACCGTCTGTCGACGAAACCTAGAGAACCTAAATACATTCGAAAAATGCAACGATGCGGAGTTTCCTGCTCGGTTCCGTATCTCCAATGAGACAGTTCTATATTTGGATAATTTATTCCATGGGCGTACCCAGGGGAGGGCAGAAGGGGAGCTGTCTCCTTCCGGACATGGTTTACGACTCCTACTTTTGTCTATAGAATTTAGCCTGGTAGAAATCGCTTTATGTGATAAGGCCGTCCATTGTACTTTTTCCACAGCTTTCAATCTCAATGTACAAATGTATTGCCTGGCGCATATTACGTATTGCGTACGTGAAATTCTCATGTAAAGCCGTCATCTTAAGCCTGTATCTGTAAGGAAAGCGGGTAACCCATCCACCGTAATTTTTAAATAGCTAATACTAGGTGAGCCCTTCGTGAGCGCTTCGCCCTTGACATACTTTGAATTTCCGTCTCACCTATTTAATCCCGATATATTCTACAATAATGCATAATTTGCCCGATTTGTCGACATTTATGATTACTGCTCCGCTCTTCAAGGTAGTACCGTGATGATGCCGTGGGCTATCCAATACAAAAGGATTTTATAAATCCGACCAGTAGTTTCTGAGATTAGCGCGTTCAACCAAACAAACAAACAATTCAGCTTTATTATTTGTAAAAAATCCTACTAATATTATAAACGCGAAAGATTTTAAGTATGGATGTTTGTTACTCTTTCACGCAAAAATAAACTGAATGGATTTAGGTGGAACTTTAAAATTATATAGCTTACACATCAGAATAACACATAATGCTACTTTAATCCCGGGAGCAAGTTCCTGTGGGAAACGGAAACGAGAAAACTTCACCACGCGTGCGGGAGCCGCGGGCGTCAACTTGTATAAATTAAACCAGATATTTGTAAAATAAAAAATCTTGTTTGGGACTAAAAAGACAGACATTTAATAGAACACTTGTAAAAGTCATTTATTATGTAACAGACCAAAAAAACATAGATGAAAAATATATAGAAGAAAGATAAATGTCTTATGCGAATATTTCCTTCCTCATCTTTCCTTTTCTACATTAAGTTTTAGTAGAAGTCTTGAAATGCTTTGTAAAAACGAGTGGAGAATAAACAGTAACTATCAACGCAATTTGATGATAGTGATTTTGTCAATATGGTAATTCTTGGAGATTCATGTCAGCCTATTTGCTGTGCTGACTCCATTGCTACATACAGACGCCTGCTGAAGAAGTACATTCTAATGTTTTTCTTCCATATCCCAATTTATTTTTGAAAAATGTTTACATGCTTATGTCACTGGTTTCAATCAAATTGAACGTTTCGTTCTACGACAATTGGGTCAGCAAATGTTTACGTTCAATTTCGAAATAGTTTTAAGTTATTTATTCTTATACATAACTTAAAAACCTATCTTTTAGAACATTATAGAAATTACATTGTGTACCAAATAAAACTATTATTATTTTCTATTATTTTAACTAAATTACATAGCAATTTAAATATTGTTAAGTCCAAAACTGTTGCGTAAAATGAGGCATCGTGAATGTTGCCATGACGCAAATTATTTGGCGGCTGCTTAGCTGATTATGCCTGCAAATCGTTTGAGTAGCCTTTGTGTATACCACTTAAATTTTGAGAGATACTGAAATCTGAGAGCCCTTCCACTGTGCGTTGCATTTAAGTGACGTTTCAGTATTCGACCGTAAGTGACCCTTCGCCCGTGACATACTTTGAACTCCCGTCGTATCTATTTACTCCCGTCGTTTATAAATTCTACAATAACGCATAAAAATTTGCCCGTATTGTCTACATTTAGGACTACTACTCCGCTCTCCAGGGTTGTGTGATGATTTATAGCCTATAGCCTTCCTCGATAAATGGGCTATATCTAACACAAAAAGTAATTTTCAAATCCGACCAGGTTTCTGAGATTAGCGCGTTCAACCAAACAAACAAACTTTCAGCTTTATAGTATTAGTATAAAAACTAAACTAAACTATCTTCACGCTATCCCTGACGGGGTAGTCGGAGAGGACAGATTGCCAGACTTCGCGATCCATGCATACTTCTTTCACTTCTTCAAAATTCATCAATCGCTTCATACAAGTCAAAAGTCTGGGTATCCGAGTACTTTTGACTTTACCGTTTTTGAGCAATCTGCTCACGTGGTCTTCATATGTAAGTCTCTGCCTACTCTGAATCCTTCTACCCTCTACTTTCGTACAATATATATTCTTTGTCAATCGTTCCTCACTCATTCGTTGGACATATAGTATTAGTATAGATTACCTTTGTTGTTGTAGACATGGTGTCGAGCGAGCTAGCCATCCGACCACGCAAGGCGTGCAACTGCACCAAGTCGCAGTGCCTCAAGTTGTATTGCGACTGTTTTGCCAACGGAGAGTTCTGCAACAACTGCCACTGCAACAACTGTCACAACAACCTGGAAAACGAGGAGCTCAGGCAAAAGGCCATCAGGGCGTGCCTGGACCGGAATCCGAATGCCTTCAGGTATGTCTACTACCCTAATAGGTACAATGCTTTAGTTTTAAGATCTATGTTTTAGCACGGCAATGGGCTCACCACATATTACGGGGGACAGGAATACACATAGTGAAAAGTGGGGGCATACGATATGTATGCCTCTACCACCCGTTCGGGGATAACGCGTGATAGATAAAAATCTAGGGTTTCAAAAGGGTTTACACAGATTTGTAGTACTCCGGCCAACTTACCTATTATATAAAGTACTTCATAATGTGTTTACGAATATAAACTCAAAACTTAACATTTAGAACCTTTTACTGCTGAAAGTAAATTGAAAGTTAATTGAAATGTAAATCTAGTTATGAAATAAAACAGGCTTTATTATTATGTTATTATTATTATACTGCTGAAAGTAACTATGATTTTAACTTTATCTCGGTATTGTTGAACACAATTATTTACGGTGGTGGCATTTTTTTTTAATCGTGTGGAAATACTCATGGACTTCACCTCGCTTTTGACGAATTGGGCATGTCGGACTCTTACCGACTAAAACCACGCGGGCGGCGCTCCTATGCCTTATTTCAGGACGCCCGGGTGTGCCCTAGAGAGGATGTCCCCAGGGGCTCTGGTTGTAAATATGACCCTTATATCACAGTTTCAAGCATTTTTTCGCAATAAAAGAGAGCATGTTCAAATAAATCTCTGTACCAAATTTAATCAGAACCGGTTTGGCAGTTCAGGCGTAAAACCGTAACAGACAGAGTTATATTTTAGCAGGTATAGTATTAAAAACTTACACTATTATTTTCAGGCCAAAAATTGGTAAAGCAAAGAGCGGAGGCCCGGATATCATACGAAGGCACAATAAAGGATGCAATTGTAAAAGGAGTGGATGTCTCAAGAATTATTGTGAATGTTATGAGGTAATTAATTATTTTAATTCATAAAAAGCCCACTTCCCAAAAATACCACATCTCAGAACGACCATTCCCAAAATGACAAAAAGACTACTTTAATTACCCAGATTGTCCACTTCCTAAAACGACCATTTCCCATTTCGATCTCTTCCATATGATGATAGCTTTAATGTGCTAATTTATTAAATAATATTCAATATAATTTTATAAAATCAGAGCTTTTCATTATTGAACGAATTTTTTAAATATAGCTTGGTTGCTAATATTTTTAGTCAATTTTTATATATAAATATTTCTAAGCTTATTTTGTTGTAGCCTAGTCTCAATCAGTCCATCTTGCCCTAGTAATATGGTGAAGCTCTGCTAAAATATAAATGGAGTTGGGGTTATGTCCACGAAATATTGGTGGCTCCGAGTGGACTTTTAAGCGTTCAATTTTTGCTTTCTACCTATAAATTTAGTGGAATGGCAATTTTAGCTGTCGCGGTCACGGTCGAGGCCGTTGCGGACGTTAAGTGGAACATGCCCATAAAGAAATGTGTGTGTTGGTTGAGTTTGAGTGGTAAATAATTTGCTAAAATTTGTGCATTTACCTTGTTTTATGTGTAAAAGTGCACCGTGCAACGTGCTGTAGCGTAAGACAGTGTATATCGCAGTGAAATTCAATTTTATATTTTGCCGTGCAAATTCCACTCATCATCATCATCCGTGCGGAAAATTCCTCTGTAAGCTACAATAACGCTTTTACCACATTACTGGCTCAAGACTGACTTTGACTTAAGACTACACTTGACTAAGACCACCCGATGTCCATTTCCCAAATATTCAGGCGGTTTAAAAAAGGAATGAATATCAGTGAAAACAAATGAGCATCTGTAAACATAAATATTTCTAGCTTTTAAATTAACTTTTTTATATATGTATAGTAAAGGAAGTGCGTTTGATCGACGCTACTCGTGTCCATAAGGCTAGCCTCTTTCTCGCTCAGAGAATAAGCATTGCCGTTCAACGTGGCAATGCAGCTAGCCTTATAGGAACATTACCAGTTACCAGTTGACTTCGGTGGGGAGGAACTCTTTGACGCCTAGACAAGGTTTCGACAGTCTTGTACATTGTCCCCCCACCCTTTCTATTCTGTAAATATTTCCTTATTATATTTTTTAGTATGTATACTTTTTTAGTCTTGTTTTTTTTTATTTTAATGTTATTTTTATAATATTAAAAAAGAATGTGTGTCGTGTCAGGCGAAGATAGCGTGCACGGCGATGTGCAAGTGCGTGGGGTGCCGCAACGTGGAGGAGACGCTGGGCCGGCGCCGCGAGCCCGCGCGCGCCCTGCCGCCCGCGCACCGCCCGCCGCCCGCGCCGCACCACAAGTGAGTGAGACGGAGATATTAGTTAGTGAAGAGAGAGAGAGAGAGATTTAGTTCAGTCGTATCACAGAAATAACAAGACAGTAAGCAGACCCAACGTTAGCGAAAAATAGGCCATAGACAGGTAGCGTAGTTTAGTTATTTCTGGTGTTTCTTGATAATGAAACTTCATCACTCTATGCACAACAACCTTTTTGTATATTTTTTGTCTACTTATGTAACATTTTCAATAATTTTATGTTATACTAGCTGACCTGCCCGGCTTCGTCCGGGACATACTTCCAACCCCGTGGCACCCATTTACTCCCGTCGGTTATTACTTTTCTAAAAATGTATGAGAGTTTCCCCGATTTGTTTATATTTATGATTACTGCTCCGCTCTCCTGTGTAGTACCGTGATGATATACAGCTAAGAACCTTCCTCAATAAATGGGCTATCCAATACAAAAAGAATTTTTCAAATCGTTCCAGCCGTTCACGCGTGATGGCGTGACAACGGAAAACGGGTTTCATTTTTATATATATATAGATTTTCACTTCGACACATAAATCTTTGCGTTAAAGATGACAGCTACGGTTGTCATTACAAGTTAGTAGTTTAGTTGTAGTAGAAAAATTGACTACGCGCTGTTCGCCGTCAAAGTGTAAGTGAGTTAGATGTAGCTACACAGGAATAACAAAGATAGCTTTATACAACAAATGGCAAGAGTGAAAAGGATGAAGTATAATATATGCTACATAAGCAAAGCGAAGGAATATGTTTGGTCTGCTTACTCTTGAACGTCTGTTACTCGTATGATCCGAAGCACACAGTTAAGCCTCAATTACACTCTCGCGCGAGCTAATGCAATGCCCAAGTAAATGCAGTATCGTGGTGCATTTACATTCGTGTCTCGCGACTCGTCTCGCAGCTCGTCTCGTAGCTCACACGAGAGTGTAAATGCAGTATTAGGGTCTGCGCCAACGGACGGAGTAGCTTCGAAGAGCAGTTTAGAGGACGCAAAACTCGTCAACGCACCGCGCCGCCAGCTATGAGTGCCGTCGCGGTACTCCGTGCTAGTCTACTCATGGTTCTTGTAGGTGCTCGTCACGGGTTATGCATCAGTTGGTGTTCGTAACTTGTAGTTTAAAAGCGTGTTTATAATGGTTGAATGAGATATGGTTATAATTCCTGAGCTGTATGAAATATCAATGTACACCCCCCGCAACTAGTTCACACACATTACACAGTCTCGAGACGGCGCGCGTTGCTGCGAAACTGCATGCGCGCCATCTACGTCTGCTCTTGGAGTCAATTTGCCGCGCGCCTTTAGACTACGCTTTGAGTCGCTCATCATCATTTTATTCCATTGTAATTCACAGAAGCACTTTAAGTTTAATTTAAGTTGTTGCTGAATTAGTCTCTTCGTCGCCACTCAGTCCGTCGGTGCTGACCCTGAAATATTGTCACGCCTTTATCCCCGAAGGGGGTAGGCAGAGGCATACTATACGTCCACATTATCCACTACACCCGTATACACTTTTGTCCCACCTAACAGGTGGTGAGCCCATTGCCGTGTTGAAATGGACAGGCGCAGGTTGTGGCGACCTGCTGTTGAATTTTTTTGACCCTGATCTACACGTTATCTGTTATACTAACACCAGGGGCCTCAGCGAGCCTTGCGCCGCCTTTAAATTTCATTTCGTAAAAAAAGAAGACATGACATTCTTCTTTTATGAGTATTTCTGTTTTTTTTTATTCACTAGCTTACTTGCCCAGTCCAGCGTGCGTAGTTTTACTACGCAAGCTGGACTGGGTAAGCCAAGATCATAAAAATCAGCCCACTCATTCTTGAGTTATAAGTATTCGAACAAACCTGGCTTTGTTTTATAATTCAGACTAACTGACCTCCGCGGCTTCGTCCGTAACATACTTTGGACCTCTTGGCACCCATTTAATTTATTTGTTTTATGAAAACTTATTTTTCATTTATGATCACTGATCCGCTCTTCTGAGCAGTAGCGCGATGATGTAAAGCCGCATAATCTTCCTCGATAAATGAGCTAACCTATACAAAAATATTTTTTCAAGATCGAACTAGTAATTCTTCAACTGTGTATATTAGTATAGATTAAAAAGTTGAAGAATTTGTTTGTTGTGTACGATCCGCACACCGGCTCGGGTAAAGAAACCCTGGGGTTTCCCAAACGTCAACAGTATATAGGTTCTTCAAAAGTGGTCTTTAAAGGTTTTTAAAGGGTTAGCAGCACGGGTGTACCTCTGGTGTTGCAAACGTCCATAAGCTACGGTGTATAGTACACTTTCCATCAGGTGGGTCGTTTGCATGTCTGTCACCTCAGTGGTAGAAAATAACCTTTAATGGGGTGAATAAACAGCAATCATTGATAGTTTTATTTGGGGGTGTTAGCTGCCTACAAACAACATTATGAAACAATATGGTAGTGGTTACAGCTAGTACGATTAACCCAATGGACGCGTAATGTACTCAATAAAGTATGAAATCACGTTCAACCAACTTTCGTGCGGGGGGAAACTGCACACAATGCTAACTTTTATGCATTTATTTATACACACGATCATAAATAGCCGTATGCATAATTGCCCCCACACGCAGTTTTATTTATGTGTGATAAATTGTTTTGTTTCTCTTGCGTGATGTGTTGTCACTGTCTACCAACCAATAAAAATACAACTGCAAATACAACAGAAAAATGTAGGTATGCAATACGAATTTGACAAAATATTATACTGCTAATTTGAGATGGTAATTCTTTTTTAGAATGTTTAAAGAGAATGAACGTAAATTGAACTAGATTACCCCCACAGCTTCGCCCGTGGAATATTTCGACCTTTCGTCGCACCGATTTAATCCCGTCGCTTATAAATTCTAGAATGATGCATAAATATTTGCCCGATTTGTCGACATTTATGACTACTGCTCTGCTCCCCAGTGTAGTAGCGTAATGATATATATATGCCTATAGCCTTCCTGGATAAATGGGGCCGACCAGTAGTTTCTGAGATTAGCGCGTTCAACCAAACACACAAACAAACTCTTCAACTTTATAATATTAGTATAGATATAAGCCGATTAAGTTGTTAGTTTGTTTCAATAATTAATCGTTTTTGATAAAATTAGTTACGTAGATGAAATAAAATTTTACTTACAGGTGGTAAGAAACATTAGTTGTTCGACCGCTATTACTTTTTTACCATTTCACAGCACATTTCGTCATTTTTGCTTTATAAATTACCGTCCAAACGTGTACGATAGACTGAGTCTGCGGAACAGCGGCCTAGTTAAATGATACTTGGCAAATAGCAAGCGGGGTATAGGCGCAAACGGTAAGATAGCGCGTCCATTGGTTAAATCGTCCTACGGTTACAGTATTAGTAGTATACATAAAGATTATTAATCCATGCAAATATATAGAGCTGAAGTTTATTTGTTTGGTGGAACGTGCTAATCTCAGGAACTACTGATCCGAATTGAAAAATTCTATTTGGGTTGGATAGTCTATTTATAGAGGAAGAGTATAGGCTATATATCATCACGCTACTACCCAGGAGAGCAGAGTAGTAATCATAAATGTCAACAAATGTGGTAAATGTTCATACATTTCTGTAAAAGCGACAGTATCAAATGGGTTTTCAAAATATGTCAGGGCGAAGCCACGGGGGTCCGCTAGTGTATAATATGTATGTATTTAGAAATATATAAATATGTTTATCAGTCGTCTAGATCCCATAACACAAGCTTATAAGATGACGCTGTGTGAAAACTGTCACACAATATTAATATTAACTTATGGTTATTTCACAGGCAACCTTGCAGCTTTATGACGTCAGAAGTGATAGAAGCGGTGTGCCAGTGCCTGATAGCCGCGGCCGTGTCGGGCGGGGGCGGGGACGGGGCCGGGGCGTGCGGCGCGCGCGAGGAGAGCGCGGGGGGCGGGGCGGACCCCATCGGTGACGTCATCGAGGAGTTCGCGCGCTGTCTGCAGGACATCATCAGCGCATCGCACCACTCCACTACCGTCGCGGATGAGGTAACACGTTGCTCATACTACACACCCTAGCTATGTAAAATTAAATATGTCTAGATCATTACTTGTGTATCATCATATAGTTACGCTTATGTCCCCGAAGGAGTAGGTAGTGCTATACACACATAACACATTCCCATTTGGTAGTTAGGTAAAAGCGTACTATACGAAAGGCGTATTTCCGAACCTATTTTAAATATATAATTAAATAATAAAGAACTTTTAACTGTACACAACACACTACTTACACTATAGACATAACTATGTAAAACGACCCAGCATGAAATATGTCTTGATCTGTGGATGATTATCACAGTATATTATAAATGCGAAACTTTGTGTGGATGTTTGTTACGTAAAAACTACTGAATGGATTTTACTGAAACTTTACAATAAAATAGCTTATAACACATACTTTTAATCCCGGGAACAAGTTCCTGTAGGAAACAGGAACGGGAAAACCTTTCTACGCGGGCGAAGCCGCGGGCATCGACTAGTACTATTATAGAGTTACGCCTTTGTCCCCTAAGGGGTAAGTAGAGACATACTTTACACAGAACACATTGCTTATACTACAGACCTATGTAAAATAACCCAGAATGAAATATGTCTAGAAGATTTTAAAGTCACGCCTTTATCCACTAAGGGGTAGGAGGTACTCAGGTAAATATAATCTCGATGCTTTCGTATATAATTATAATTAACATAACTATCTTCACGCTGTATCCCTGACGGGGTAGACAGAGAGGACAGATCGTTAGACATCGCGATCCATGCATACTTCTTTCGCTTCCTGTACATTTATTAATCGCTTCATACATGCACGTCTGGGTATCAGAGTACTTTTGACTTTTCCGTATTTGAGCAATCTGCTCGTAAAATATATAATAAACCTGTTAGTATTATATATTGCAAGTCTCGGCCTACCCTGACCCTATACTTTCGCACAATAATTATATTCGTTTCTCACTCATTCGTTGGACGTGTCCAACCCAACGGAGCACACCTTTTTCCAACTTAACGCTGACACTTTCATTCAAACGTGCCATATTGCGTATCACTTCGTTACGTATTCGGTCGGCCAAGGTTACGCCGCACGCAACCACACAACACACAACACTACTCACGGTTTATTATAATTGAACTGGTAAATTTGTTTATTAATATTTTTTTCTCATTACAGAGCCAGTCGTGATATCATAAAAGGCGTCACCCGACGTTACCTACAAGAAATTTTTGCTTAGTTTGGACTAAGTTTGTGTCTTACGTACTATTATTCCACACTTGGTGTAGCGTGTACTGCCTGTGTTTTCCCGAACGTCTGCAGTATGGGGTTCTTAAAAAGGGGTCCTAGAAGGTTTTTAAAAGGTCGGCAGCGCGAGTGCTGCACCTCTAATGTTGCAAACGTCTATAGGTTACGGTGATCACTCTCCATCAGGTGGGCCGTAATGCTTGTCTGCCACCTCAGTGGGATAAAAAATGCGTTCAGGCACCAACATCATATCATGATCTTAGTTTTTTTTTATAATCATTGTAAAATGATTATTTATGGTTTTGTAATATCTGGAAGGTGTAGATATTTGCTTTCAAATTCTTTAATTTATATCCTCACTTGAGAGGAGACCTTATTACCGCCTACTACAATCATAACTAGGATATGCGTTTTCGTAACACGTTTATGTTATGTGGTAGAGAAATTTGAAGCTTTCAGGGACATTACTAGTACCTACTTACCTATGATCTGTATGCTCGCAGATTTGAAAGCCGGGATGAAATATACCAAATGGAAACACCCAACATGTCAATATTTTTTTTTTTTTTATTAATTAAACAATTTAGCCAAGTTGTGGCTTCTGTATATCCAAGGGATTTGCAATACTATCAAAAATGAAATATTAAAAGATTATAGCCGTAATTATGTTTCTACTTAAGTTTTAACGTCTGCGCTTGTGATTAGCATTTAGTAAACAGGTGGAAACAGTAGTTAAAAACATGGCTTAATATGAAAAAAAAAAAAGTTAAATTTGATTTGTGAAACGCCTCCAACATACACAAATCGCAACCGGTCATTTTAATAAATGGCAGGCGTAAAACAAATAAAAACATAGGGACTGCATCATGTACGTGCACTTCTCGTAAAAACCCAGGATTGTAAGACGAGAGAAACACGTAAGCCGGTAGAGAGTTCTATGTTTTTATGGTGCGACATATTATGAAAGTGTTGTGTCTACAGTGTGAGGATGACATCTCTGCCATCGCTCGTGTTGTTCGGGGTTTATTTTTCTTCTTGAACATTATCGGCTTGAGCAATGCCAGTAATCGGAATCTTCCTTTTTATTTATATTTCGTTTCCAAGTCGAAACAAAGTTCTTGTTGAGAGGAACGTTCTTGTAGATAGTATTCATGTATATGTTTGTTTGTTGAAAGTTTTGGTAACTTTACTGGAGTTGTAAATGAATTTTTGGCTAGTAACTAAAAACGCACGTTTCACGTATCTTACTCCAATATTCAAATACAAGTACACTCGATGTAAGTGAGCAACGCCTTGTTGCACGACTCTAAAACGCCTTTGTAAGGGTTAATAAAATTGGAAATTCCAAAAGTGCACGCCTCACACTCGTATTGTATTACAAATTGAAATTAATTTACTAAAAGAGAAACTTATTGAATAAAACGTTATAACCGTTCTAACATCTATTGACATTCGAAATTACGAGTAGAATAGCATTAAGAAAAAGTTTGGAAAAAGTAAAAGGTAATAAAAGGAAAGAAGTATATTATTCATGTAATAAGAGAGATAAAATATTTTCACGAAAAAGAAACCCAGTAAATAAATTCCATTGAATTTCATTAATATCTTTAAAGCTTTTATCAGTTCAATCATGATAAGAAATGGGGTTCATCCTCAGTATAAGTGGAAATTTATTCAAAAGGTTTTATTACAATTAATTGCGTATATTTTTCTAAAACGTGCAGACAAACAAGTGCACAGACCAACGGACAGCAGTAGGTACTAATAATTTTTTAACTACATTTTTTTTTGTTATAATTACTAAAAAATAATGAAAAAATACGCTGACTTTATAATTTCATATAAAAAACTAGACGTTTTCAAAACACCCCTTTTTTATTTATTTAATGTCTAATTTTTGAGATAAGAGCGATTTTAAATTGTAAAATCGTCACATAGCGGCCTATCGAGAGTAAAGAACTACCACACGCTTACGCGTTGTGAGGCGTGCAATAATTAAAAGTTTGGGAAGTTATAGGAAATCGCCATATTGCAAGTGAGATTTGTTCGCGCAGGCATCCAATATAGACTTTTTTTTCCTGTTTGCATTCCGATTTTAAGTTTCCTGCTTCATAACTACAACACATAGTGTACGGTTTTCTGGTATGTTTACGTAAAATGTAAGATAGTCTCAGCATATTAAAAAGGTAACAATATCTTAGCAAATTATTAAAAGGCAACACAGTAACTATACACAATGCACTCTCTCTCTCTTTCACTCTTCTCAGAATGAATAAAAAGTTTGAGCAAAGGTATATTTAATTTATAAAAACATAGTAAAAGGGTCACTGTCCTTTTTTCAACCTACGTTATAAACCTAACATATTTTGGGGTTCCTTGGTTATAGGACAGTGTAGTGATTTTATCAATGACAAGAATTCAGTAATATATTCTGTGAATAGCAATAACTATACATTAGGTATAATATCATTAAGACTGTTGTACATAATTGTGATTATTCATTAGCTAAATATAATGTACTTTTATAAGCTAATTTTAAAATTGTATAATGCTGTAGTGCAACTCGCTAGATTTTTATAATACATAGATTGTTTTTTTTTTACATAGATATGTACATATTGTTGTAAATAAAATAACTAGTCCTAAGGAATACCTTGGATATAGGTAAAAGTTATTGTAAATATTGAATAAAATGTAATGTTTATACACCTGAAATTTTCTGTTTCATTCTGACATTGTGCTACTTCTATTTTAATTATTGAGTTTGACAACATTTCAATATTTTAAGGGGTACTAATATTCATGCTCCAGGTACCTATTCTATCTGGTCTATTTAATCTATTTATGCAGGTACCTATAATCGAAGACCATAAACTTGCAACTAGGAGTACCAAAAAAATTTATTGAGTTAAAAAGACATTTATTTTCTTACTTCTAGGGTAGCATGTCCCGTTTAGTACCGTAATGTCCACTTCCCAAAACGACTACATCCCAGAACGACCACTTCCCGTAATGACTACTTTTGCACTTGTTTGTTATAATCTCTTATGTTATTCGTGAGAAAAAAGGGTACAAACTATTCAAATCGCCTTGGTTTGTCATCAAGTGGTCATTTTGGGAACAGTCATTACGGAAAGTGGTCATTTTAGGAGTGGTCGTTCTGGGATGTGGTCCTTTTTGAAAGTGGACATTATAGTACTACATGTATCATTCATATCCACGTTTAAAAGGTGACGTTGAAAATAACGATTGGGGGAGATGGTGTAGGCGTAGAGCTTTATTTTATTACCTGAAACTAATTTTTCTTTTGTTCCGGCTGATCTATGAAACGGCTGAACCAATTTTAACGAGACACGTCAGAAGATTGCCGATGTAATATCTTTATAACATCAGCCATATGCTATGATGCTGCTTGATGTTATATCTGCTACTTTGAGCAAAGGCAATATTGTAACCAATGAGGTTAATCCGAGGTGCGATGTGATATCTGCTGACGACTCTCGTTAAAATCGGTTACATTTCAGTAACTTAGGCTACATCTACATTTTATTACCGCATTCGCACGGTAGAAGTATCAAAGCGGATGAAACCGCGGGGCGTGCGCTCGTCTAATATAAAGCAGAATAGTTTTATTTCTTTGTTTGGTTGAACGCGTTAATCTCTCGCGTCAAACTCACTACTAAAAATAGACTTAAAAATCTTTTTGTGCGAAACATCACACGAGGAATTCTGGCTATATACCGAACTATACTATATTATCTGTGATATCATTAAACTACAATGGAGACGGACGGTGCTTCCCATAAACTTGCTACTTGTGGTACTTCCAAATCTACCTACCTTGCTACGCTGTGGTATTTCTGGACCTATCAAACCTTCCAACTTTTGCGAAAATATATTTTGAGCAGTGGGAAATATAATTCGGAGGGTCAAATATAATTTTACGCCAATGAAGCTGGCCGTGACTACCAGGACTTTAATTGGTCGTGCTAATTAGTGTGTAGCACATAAGACCTTTTAGCCTTTTTGTTACCACCTCACTCAAAATTTCTTCCAAATTTAACATCTAAAATAGACACATTTTATTAAATTTATTCGGCCCTTTTGACCCACACCAGTTCCGTGCTTCAAAAGGCACGTTAAGCCGTTGGTCCCGGTTGCCAGTAAAATGGCAGTCGTTAAGCCTGGTTGAAGGCCTTATGGGCGGCTTAAAACATTTCAACAGCAGGTCGCCGCAGCCTGCTCCTGTCTATTTGAACACGGCAATGGGCTCACCACCTGTTACGTGGCACAAAAATGCATACGGTAAAATGTGGGCGTTTAATATGCCTCTGCCTACCCCTTCGGGGATAAAGGCGTGACAATATGTTATGTTTTATGTTTGAAGCTGGCAAACAAATTAAATATTCCAACTACGTTACAGCTAATATCTTCAAGGCGCCCTGCCCTACCTACATTTCTTAGTCAGAAAGTAATGTAGCAGATAGGTAGCGTACTAAAACAACGCATGCGATTGTCTAAATATCAAGGAGTAGTTCACCGTTTCTATAAATAAATGAAGTTAAAAATAGTGCAGTGTTCAGTTTCTCGTGCACATGTGCTAGTGTAGTTTAGTTACGCCCTAAAGGTTGCGAACAAAATAAAACTTAGTTTCTGTGGGCCATGGCTGCTCGATATGAAGTGCAGAGCTCTGAAAAACTTGGCAGGTGTGTTTAAACAAAATTAGTGTGGTTACATTGTTTTAATTTTGAGAAATAGGTAGTTGTGATCTGTTAATACCATTATAGTGATAAGAGATCTTCGGCCTCCAAGCTATGCAAGTAGTGCATCTGCTGACCAACTGAAGTAATAGAATACTCTAAATATAACCCTGTAGCACCATCTGGCAGCGTGGCATAGTACCAATTTGTCCAATTACCATACCATAGTGCCATTTGGTAGACTTAAAAAACCGAATCTTTATTGATAAGTAATAAAACCTAACTAAACTATCTTCACGCGGTATCTCTGACAGGGTTCGATGATCTCCAGGCCTCGCTTAATGCAGATTCATTGATAACACCTATTAATAGGTATCCTAATGAACATAGTAGAAGCAGAGTATAAAGAGTGAAAGGAAGGTAGAAGACAGAGGCTTATCATTCACCGCGTGACCTGTACTTGTTGATGTTATGCTGAACGTAAAAATGTCATCTCGATTATTAAAATTTGTGGACAACATGTTTTAGTTTGCAAAACTGGTGCCATTTTAGTTTTGGTTTAGTGGAAAGTCATTGGGGTTGCTGTTTACTAAGACCATCTAACTAATCTATAGTTAAGTACAAGTACTCACAATCTATTCTACCTAATATATTTTAATTGGTATGATCTATCTAACAGGCACCTAGTAGCAGCAAAAGACTTAAGAGCTGGTGAGACGATCCTGTCTGAAGAACCGTTCGTGTTGGGACCCAATAACGACACGTCACTTATCTGTTTCAACTGTTACCTACCGTTGATCAGCAAATTTGTCGTATGTAAAAGTTGTGGAGTAGCCCCCATCTGCCCAGGAGATGGCTGTCCTGAACACCTGGTTCACAAAAGTTAGCAAAACATACTCAGTAAATACTTAGTAAAGTTTAATACTACCGTCTTCTCAACCACTAAGGGCTAGAACGTTTCTCAATACTCAATCAACGCTTGAGGCTAGTTTTTGCCATACAAATACTACTCTCAAGTGTTTCTTGAGTATTGAGAAACGTTCTGGAATACGGCCCTAAGAGTAGGCCGCTAAATGAGTTAAGTTTCCTAAAATGTTTAGTTAAAGCTTTTCCAGTTGGTCATTTTAGTTGTTTTCCCAGTTGTTTCCAAACCCTACCTTGATTTGGAGCTTGGGGTCCGTTCCACTGTTATTTAGCTGTCAGGAGCAGCTATCGTCTGGCTTTTAATGTTCGGCATTTAGCGAGCGACTGCCGTCTGACCTCTCAACCCCGTAAGGGTGCCTGCGTCTTAGCCTCGTCCATTAGTCAGCAGTGGACCACTAGCAGGAGAGGTAGCTTGATCTTCGGAGATCTTGGTGGGACCCCTTACACCCTTAAGGAACTTAATTTTGTATTCATAGATAAGCCGAACGTGAATATTTTTGTTCGATAGCTGTAAATGTTCAGGTAATTTTGTCTCCTATACAAAATACTAGACTAATTTCAAAATGGATAGTTGGTAGCAAAGCTAAAGTACTCACACGTAATGGCTCTTAGCGTACTGCTCTTTTTATGTCATATAGGAGACAAAATAAATGACCTTAACCTATAGAATAGTAACAAAGAGTTCATTATTTGCCAATGTCACCAAATATATCTATTGCAAATTCCTTTTTACAGAGGTGGATTATTAAAAAATTGTATGAAGTGCTTAGTCTGAATAGTTACTAGAAATAATTCCTAACAGTAGGAGCACAAACCTTAGTGGATACATACCTAGTCAGGTCATAAATTCTGTCACATGTTTAATATAAAATAATTGAAACAAGTTTATTCATTATGTAACCATTTATATACCTAAATAAACTTAACAAAACATAGATTCTTATGACAATAAAGTTTATTCAAAATGACCTCCGTGATTTTGAATGCAGGCCTTCAATCTGCGCGGCCAGTCGTCTATCGCAGCACGAACGAGGTCCATGTCAATATCGGCGGCTGCCTTAATCAAGGATGTCTTGTGTAACTCCAAATTGGGATGAGGCTTTGAGCACGCCTTTTCTTTTAAGTGTTACCATATCTTGTAATCTAACGGACTCAAATCTGGACTGGAGGAGGGCCAGTCTTCGTGCCGGATGAAGTCGATTTCACGCGCCGCCAGCCAGTCTTGTGTGCTCTTCGCTCTATGAGCTGGCGCCGAATCTTGTTGGAATACCCAGTGCCTGTTATTGAACATGGTATGAGAAACAGGTTCCACAAGGTTCGTCAGGACTGTATTTTGATACACAACTGCATTCGTTTTTACACCTTTCTCACAAAAATGTACCTCTGTAAGCCCCAATAAGAAACTTCCAACCATACCATGAGCGAGGGTGGAAAATGACCTCGTTGGACGTTGCTCGCTTCTTCACTACTGTGTGCGGACACCTTATCATTTTGTTTGTTGTAGCTCTCTTCTACGGTAAAAATTTTTTCATCCGAAATAAGAATTTCCCGATATTTTTTTCCCGCGTACCGCTTCAACAAAGCGCGGCATCTCTTCAGTCTCAGGTCCATTAGACGAGCATTTAAACGATGTCCTGTTTTTCTTCGATATGACCGAAGCCCTAAGTCTTCATTTAACACCCTTTTCACCGTGGTTTTGCTTAACCCCATCTGAAGGGCCAACAGTTTCTGATTACGTTTGGGATTTCTTTGAATTCGCGCCTTCACAGCTTTTAACACTGCTGGAGTCCTAATAGACCGAGGGCGACCACTTCTTGACCTGTCATCTACACTAGTGTCTTTATTGTATCGTTTGATGGTACGATAAACGAATATTTTGGTTATATTCAAATTTTTCAGTATGTCAAAAATTTTAATTGGCGCGTAACCGCAACGATGCAACGCAATAACTGCAACACGGTCTTCTTTAAGCGTCCACTCCATATTTAAAAATGAGTAAAATTCTAAAAAGTATACATTTTTATTATCATGAACAATTCGAAATTCGAAGTCAATAAACTTTTTTGTGGCCAGCATTCTAAAAGAAAAGTTTTTACTGTGTGACAATACTTATGACCTGACTAGGTATATAGGTACTTTACCTACTCGTGATTTGTCTACCTACCTACTTTTATGTAATTATATGAATTTCAGAATGGCATAACACCAGAGAATGCGAATTCTTCAGGTCGTTAAAATTAACTAACGGTTTGCATCCATTAACTATGGTTCAAAATGTAGGATCATTGTTAGCTCTTCGCGCTTATAAGAAAAGCAAAGTTGAACCCCAGCCCTGGGACGAATTTATGCGACTTGAAACACATTTGGAGAAAAGAAAGGGTACAAGCATTTGGGAATTGTATGATAATACTGTTAAGGTAAATTTAATTTATTCAACGCTATTATGTCTGACGGGGTAGTCAGAGAGGACTGATCCCAAGCTTCGCGATCCATGCATACCTACATAATTATTTCGCTTCTTGCAGATTCATCAATCGCTTCATACATGCACGTCTGGGTATCCGAGTACTTTTTATTTTTTCTTATTACTTGGTTTGGTTGGGACTTGAACTTGCGACTTTTTCTTATCAAGTGCAATGCTTTGACGGAGCTACAGAACCGCACCAAAACCAGTTGAAATTCTTCAGTATATTGTAATATACTTCTCAGAGAAGCCTAAAGTTATCTGTCGCGCTAGAATTATGATACCAATGCAAGGCGATTACAATATTGTTCCTAGCTTCATCTTAGTGTATTCCCAGTTTCTTTTAAACAATATCTTGATTTGGAGCCTGGGGTACATTTGACTGGAAGGAGCCGAAAGTTAAGAGCCGATCGATAGCTATCGATCGGCTCTTAACTTTCGGCATTGCTAGCAGCGAATGCCATCCTGATCTTCTAAAGAGATGCTTCATTCGTTAGTTGGCAGTAGAGTTAGCTTGGGCCCCGGAGATTTTGTTGGGGCGCCTTACACGATGTCTGCGATTATATAACATGAGATTCACTATAAATTAAAACATTTATGAAAGGTAGAGCATGCTAATAATTCTAAATAAATTATCAATTAATATTTTTGTGCATCACATTAGGATTATTAATTTTTTCTGCATATCCCATTAGGATTTAGTATTCGGAATATAATTGTAACATAACGTACTGTCACGCCTTTATCCCCGAAGGGGTAGGCAGAGGCGTACTTCGTTCACCGTATGCTTTGCTTTTTGTCCCACGTAACAGGTGGTGAGCCCATTGCCGTGTTCCAATGGACAGGTGCAGGTTGAGGCGACCTGCTGTTGAAATTCTTGAAGGTGCCCATAAGGCCTTCAGCTGGCTTAACGACTGCCATGTTACTGGCAACCGGGACCAACGGCTTAACGTGCCTTCCGAAGTACGGAAACGCTCCCAAATATAAATGCCACAAAGTGGTCACCCATCCGAGGACCAGCCATAGTGAAAGTTGCTTAACGCAGTGATCGTTTATCCTTCGTTATAATTGTGATAAGCATAATACATTAAAAGGAACACTACCGCACCAACCAGCTCTTGATATTCTGTTTGTTTAAAATCATCTTGTGTCCCAAGAAAGAGGATGATAATGTCCCGTTCCTTTTACTATGTTCCTTGTTTCAATTTTAATATTCATTTGAAAAACTCAACAAAGCTTCATATATTGTTACAGTTTATCCAGTCATTAACTGTCACAGGAACCCCAGCAGGTGAAGACTTGATTCAAAAAATATGCGCGGCGATAGACGTCAATAGCTTCGAAGTTCGTGGTCCAGCAATTCCTGCCATAGGGTGTGCGGAAGTCTTGCGTGGAGTATACCTTAAGGCTGCATTACTCGCACACGACTGTGTGGCCAATGCCCAGATGTCCATCAATGACAACAATGTACTTGTATGTCATGCAAGTAGTGACATCAAAAAGGGAGAAGTCATATATTATAACTATACGGATCCACTAAAGGTTCGTGACTAACACATATCTAACATAGGACAAAATGTGGGGGAAAGTGTTTGCCCATTGTACACTTTTTACATTTTTATTTTGTACTTCTCGATTAATTTTCATTATTTTTGAGTTAATGCATCTAAGTGTGGCAAATAAGTTTATCGTAGTTAGTTACAAAAAGTCTAAAACTGTTTTGTCAAAAGGTTATGGGGCTATAGCCATTTTCTGCGATAGGATATTTGTACGAACGCACCCCACGTCTGGGGTACTTTCGTACAGAAGGCGGGGTACTCAAAATCAAAATCAAAAATCTTTATTCATGTAGGTCACAAAGTAACACTTATGAACGTCAAGATTAGGGTAGAGCCAGAGGAAGAACCTGGCAATAAAACTCATGGCCACTCTTTTCTAACCGCCATTTGACACAGTTTGATTAACATGATATTTGACCAATTAAGTATACAATAAAGAAATTATACAAAAAAAAAACAAAATAAATGTTGTGTTCATTAAAATTACACTTACATAGTTCCTTTGAATTTATGTGAGAACAGTCGACTAAACTTAGTTTACCTTAAATTTAAATAATATTATTTGTAACAATTGCTATAACTTTCGTACACCATGGGGTGGATTCATATAATAGAATTAAAAAGACTATTAAATTTGTATTTTTTAATTACAAAGATTATATAACTACACTACACTTTCCTATCCCTAGATTATTCAGTTCAAAAGTTTACAGCTAAGTAAACTTAGGTAAAAAAAATGCAATAATTAAATCCATAAGGAGTTGATTATTGGGTTGATAAATGCTGGTCCTGGCTGCTGGGAAAAAGCCTGGCCTTTATTTCCTTGAACTGGTTGAATAGAAGACAGTTGATTGGGTAATAATACGCTTACCTTACCTAACCTACAATTAAACTTACTACAATAAAACATGGTAATTATTAACTAAAACTAAAACTAACTATCTTCACGCTGATCCATGCATACCTACTTCTTTCGCTTCTTCAAGATTTATCAATCGCTTCAAACACGCACGTCTGGGTATCCGAGTACTTTTGACCTTTCCGTTTTTGAGCAATCTGCTCACGTGGTCTTCATATGTAAGTCTCGGCCTACCCTGACTTCTTCTACCCTCTGCTTTCGCACTATATATATTCGTCGTCAATCGTTCAGGTAATTATGGTAATTAATTAATAATTAATTAATTATGGTAATTATTCAGGTCTGTATTATAATTTTTTATTCTACTTTGCCTTTTCAGGGAACATCTATACGCCAGCAGCATTTGATGATTGGAAAATACTTTAAATGTACATGTGACAGATGTACAGACATCACAGAAAGGAACACCTACATAAGTTCCGCTAAATGTCCTGAATGTAAGACTGGTTTCATTTCGCAGTCATCGAAAGAACTCTGGACTTGTCATCACTGTGAATGTACATTTGCGGATAACATAATTAGCTACAAAGTTCAATGTTGTACTGACAAATTTGGTGTTATTAGTAAGTACTTTTAAAATAAAGGCATGGGCACCCATGGCAGCTGCCCCCCCCTGGCTTTGGTTTGGTCTCCTACTTTTGTCGATAATAGTACAAAAATAACTTTTTCCCATTTGCAATACCTTATACATCTTTTAAAAATCGTGAGGTACGTCGCTTTTAACTGTTGTTAGCAGCGTCAAGCCGGACTTGAAACGACTAAAAAACTCACGATCTCTACCTATTAGTTTAACACCGGGCGCCCCCAGTAACTACGCGCAAATCCTCCCTGGGTTCCCGGTAGAGTTTGGCTACCATCACGGCCTCTTTTAATGGTTTGGGCGTTATCCAGCTTCTTTGGAGTTTAGTTTGGATCCTGCTTTTTGAGGCGGTGAGGCGAGCGTGAAATTTGAAGGTCAATCCGCCGTCTTGGACCTGCTTCTGTAAAAACAGTGGGCCATCCAGCGTACTAAACATAGTTATTTAAGAAATTATATAAATAATACCTGTTTTAATTTATATGTATTTCTTATTTACTAGTAGACGCACAGCGGTTTAAATTAAAGAACGGGATAAAAGTAGCCGGAGTTACTTCTTCTACATATAATAAGAGTGCCAGTGAAAGTCCCGTTAAAATCGGTTCAGTTGTGTCAGAGATTAGCCGGAACATACAGAAAGAGATACACATTTTAAAAATAGTTTTTTTGTTATGTAAATAACGTATTAGATTTATCAAAATCTAAAGACAAGCAAGATGCATTAGGTGTATTCTGCGATCTATCCAAAGCTTTTGATTGCGTTCTGCATGAAACGCTGTGCAGAAAATTACATCACTATGGAATAAGACGCAAAGCTCTCGACCTTCTGTTTTCAAATTCTACTTCTGTTAATAAAATAAAAGTTTTATGAAAAAGGTTATTACGCTGTTAAAGACTATTTGCAGGACAAGGACGCCTAGAAATTATCTGCTGGCAAAGTGAAATAATATGAAATTGTAAATAGGCCATCAAAAAAACATTCTTAAGTTTCTTGCCGGTTCTTCTCAGGTGGGCCGCGTTCCGAACCGGTGGTCACTCTAAAAATATTAAATTTATCTTTAAACTAGTGTATGACATTTTGTAACGGCCGTTAAAATGGTCTATGCAAAATAAAAACTTTTTTCTGTAGCGAAAATCTGTAAATTTGGAATTACAAACAGACATTTTAATTTTATTTATCTTTACATATAGATTTGAACTCAACCAAATAAAAAAAAATATACATTAAAAAATAAATTAAATTTCAAAATTCAAATATATTAATTTTTATCTATACTTGTATTTTAAGGAACAACCCTTAAAAAGTAGGTACTATTGAACCCAAACACCATGTCTGCTGTGAATTTTCGAAGAGTCGGCATTAGGTCAAAGTTCTCTATTAATTGTCATTGAACTTAACAGAGTAATCACACGCCAAAAGTGCCTAACATTATTATGAAAAAAAAAAGTGATACTCTTACACAGCTGAACCGATATTTACCAAATATACCTAAGAACCACCACCAAGAAACGGGTTTTCAAATGAAAAAAAAACTGCATTAAAATCGGTTTGTCCGTTTAAGAGCTACGATGCCGCAGACAGACACTTACACACCGAAATCTACGTCTTACTTATAACATTAACACCCCTATTTTTGAGGGGGGGGGGGTAAAAACAGGTAACTTTATAAAATATCTGAATGGGCCCCCCCCCCCCGGCCCAGATCCTGGGTACGCCCATGAATAAAGGTCTAGTTAATAGTACCTGATATTTATATAATTAAAGCTTTGTGGTACAGATGATATGAAAAGAGCAACAGATGATTAGAATTTGAATAGAACTAGATGTATAGAGCGACAGAAATAGGTTACATTAAAGCAAAGACGGACTTTCCGAATCAGTGAGGTTCTGGGCCGGTCACACGGAGACTTGCTGGTTAGAAAGTAGTTTATCAAATCCCAATCCAAGGATTGTATTTTTAGAACAGGAATGAAAATAAGGAAGAAATGTGGGGGTGTATTATATGCCTCTGCCTTTCCATAAGACGTGATTGATAAACAAACATTGTAATTTCTTGACATTTTTATTATTTGCTTTTTTTTAGATAAAAAGGATGAGAAAGAACTAGAGGAATATATTAAAAACGTAACGATAATATTGGCGCCCAACCACTATCTGCTACTTGAGGCTAAACAGCGATTGGCTGGTGTTCTACGTGACACAATTAATAGGGAACCTCGCCCGACAAAAAAGCTAATGAAGCGTAAAATGGAATTATGTGAAGACATACTGACTGTCCTAAATAAGTTATGCCCAGGAATATTAAGAACTAAGGGTAAAAATATAAAACTGGTTTAAGTAGGTAAAATGATTTTTTAAATCAATAATCCTTTCCACTACACTACTACTGAGAGTAGTGGAAAGGATTATTGATTAAAAAAATCATTTTATTTTTTCTTAGCATTTTAATCTTAGTCTTTACAAGTGCCTTTGAAGAAAAATCTAATATAATTCATTTAAATATGATACAATATTCATATGCTACGAAGTGATTTGAAAAAATCAACTTCTTATAATTGTATATTTTGTTGCTGCCAATGCCTACTGCAAAAAACAAAAAAAAATTGATCGGCTAGGTCTTAGTTGTCGTCTGACTATAATTAGTATCTAATGATTTAATAAATATAATAATCACGAATTGTGTCATGCGGTTTCAGCCATCACCTTGTATGAATTATACTCTGCAATGGTGGGGTTATCAAAAAAGCGCTTTGACGGACGTGAAATTACAGGTTCTGCATATTTGGTAAGAATAAAATACAATTTAACTATATTAATCAAGTTTTATTATTTTTCTAGAAATCATCTACTTTTGCAGGACGAATTGGTAGTAGCAGAAAAACACTTGAAGAATGCTTTAGAAATGTTATTTATCGAACCAGGTAATTCCCCCGAAGGAGAACTTTGTGCTAAGGCGCTGGAGGAATATAGAGTTTTGAAGAGCACAATGAATTCAGTACTAGATAGGATACATGCCGAAGGAAAATCGTATCAATTTACAGTAGAAAAAAAGATTGAAATTTAAAATAAAAAAAATAATACAAATAATAATACTTTAGAGAAAGAATGTTTTTATTTTTTCATTACAATCGAATTTTTATTTTATTTGGCAGTCTATAATATTCGCAATAAATGAAGTGGATTTTAACGATTTTTTTACCGTAGTTTTTTCAAGGGCATATTTTATAAATGCTAAAGATTTTTTAAAATTAGCTAAATTAAGGGTCAACTAAAATATATTCAACATTATTAACTAAAGTACTTAACCTAAGTATATTCACATCGTGCTTATACAGTTTCTCAAAAAGAATAGTAGTCCGGTCAATTTAGACATTCGAAGTTACCTAAATTCCCACCAAGCTGAAAATCGGTAAGATTGTTTAAAACATCATTAAAAACAAAATTTGAAAGTTCCCCATCTTTCCCCCGTAAGGAAAAAAAATTATTCAAGGTCAAAGGTCAAAAAAAATGAGTTTTTCGCGATTTTCAGCAAAACAGCAAGTTTTATCATAAAAATACCTCAGACAAAAATTGTAAATCATAAAATTAGCTACAAGAAATTAATTAATACTTTTTTTCTACGAGCCACTGTTTTTGAGATATAACGATTCAAAAAGTTGTAAAAGTAGTAATCGTCATAATATGCACACGTTTCCTCGCCACCTATGAGGTAGTGTACTTAGCACGTTTTTTTTAACGTGGTTTCCCCAGTAGGCCTATTCCACGGGTCAGTTTTGATACTGTTTAATTTGAAACAATTGAAAAATAATGGATATCAGCAGAGATTGAAAAGATAAAAGCAATTTAAGTTAAAAAAATTTAGTGAAATTGAATCGTCAGAGTCGTAACTTTCAAAATCTTCTTCTAGTTCTTCTTCTTGATCTTCTTGTTCTTGTTCGTCTTGTTCTTGTTCTTCTTGTTCTTATTCATCTTCATCCTGAGTGCATGTAAACTGCGTTAATAGCGATGTATCGCATGTTGCCTCGTTGGAATCAAACGGATCCTCTACTTTATAAATAAGTAAACGGGATTACTCACGTTTTTACGACCAGTAATAGACCGACCGGTTTCAGCTGTATTTAGACAGCCTTTTTCAGAGGTGCGAACCGTTCGCCGAGCACTCTTTACGCACACTCCCGTTTACTTATTTATAATGTGTAATAATAACGTTAGTTTTCTAGGATCCTCTACTGTTGGTGATTCAATGTTAGAGCACAACCGGCCTTGACAATGTGTACACGCCGGAGAACAGAACAGTCCGACTTTTTTGCAACCACATTTAGCACTGCATCCCTTTTTGCAGTTGCAAAAAATCGAGTTCAGCAGTTTTTCCGGCGCAGGTGACACAGGTTCTAATGAATTGTTGACCAACTTCCAACCCCAGTCTGTAGGGTCTAGCTGATAACCAAGCCACACTTGAACTTGGTAATATACCCTAAAAAGATGTTGATGAGCAGCAACTGAGGTTGGAGGAAGACAAGCTAATTGTACTTAATAATAATAACAACATAAACAACAACAAAACACAATTATTATTTACAACACTATAGCAACATCACGTTATTTTTTCTTGTATCTTGGAATTTTTATTTTAATTAAAATAATGGTGAAAATTATATGAAAATATTATTCAGATTACAATGGCATTTAAGATACATATAAAGAACAATAATAAATATTATCAAACTCAACATTTCTACAAATATTTTAAAATCAAGAAATCAATGGTTATGACAGCGAATGTCATTGAGAAAATAAACATTATGAAAATATATAAGAAGATACCTAATAAATTAACTAATGTTGACTAGAGCCAGGAGACGTATAGCACAAATAACACCAGCGGACTCGTCACTTTATTCCGCCTCTCCTCCATGCACAAGTGAAGTAGTCGCACACGGAATAGAAGAGGTGTCGAGCGTAACATCCAGTGACGAGTATTTTTCCCCACCGACGTCGCCAAGACCTGTACATCGGTTGGAAAGACGCCGCCCGCCGTCTATTCGTCGATCGTCCGGTGGTGATGTGCACCGCATGCGATGGACTAATTCGATGAATGAGACTGTCATGCGGGCATATTATACGGCTACAAAGGGAGGAACTATCCGCACTGCGTATCGTGAACGTATGCTGCACTTGTTTCGCGAACTTAAACCATCTGTCAACGTTTCAGCTCAAAGATTATCGGACCAAGTGCGTGCTATCCAGCGTAATTAGATGTTGGATAGCAGCGTACTTGAGAGACTACGCTTAGAATGTCAACAGAATAACGATGTTATCTACGACCAACCGTTAAGGTCACAAGACCAAGTAAGTATTCCTATTAATCTAGAGTTTCATGAAAATACGGAAGTAGATGACATGGTTGTATCTGTAGACACTGAGTACAATGAGGAGATAAAGGTAGCTTTGGAGCGTGCGATTGAGGAATATCGGTCTATGCCCAATGATTTTAGGCCACGTCTACCTCGGTTACCCATGCATAAGAAAAACTTGGCACTGGTGAGTACTATTATACACTATTGCCTATGTATTTAGACAATAGTGAAACTCTTGATGGTATTCATTCAATCCTATACTGTGCTGCTGTGGCAACATGTCGTCTAGTGGGGGTTTCATTTATGATGGAAAACGATAATACGCGACATAGACCAGTTGTCCCAGAGTGGCAGTGTAGGATTGAACGACGTATTACTGAGACAAGAGTACTCATCAGCAAGTTATCCTGCTTCAGATCGGGTAATACTCGACCGAGGGTGATGCGCTTTGTGAACCGAGCATTTTCAGGAACGGGTATCAGCTCCAATGAATATGTGAGTCGGGTCACAGAGCGCATTGACTTCCTGAAGCAAAAAGTCTATGCATGGGCACATCGAATACGTAGATATAAAAAACGCGTAGACCGGTATACCATTAATCGCAGATTCGAAAGCGATCAGAGATGGGTTTATAGAAATTGGGAACGATTAGATAGAGGTGTGAGTGCCGGGTCCCTACCGGATTTTGATGACACAAACACATTTTGGCAAAGCATCTGGTCGGTGCCCGTCAGTCACACCGAGGGTGATTGGATGAGTGATGTCAAGCGAGCATGTGAAGATATAACGGAAATGGAAAAAGTCACAATTGACAGTTCTGATATAGCTAGTGCAGTGCGTCCGTTATCTAATTGGAAATCTCCAGGACCGGACGGACTGCACACTTTTTGGCTTAAATGGTTACGTAGTTCACATGCTCGACTGGCATCACATTTTCAATCTGCCCTTGAATCTGGGTCATTACCAATTTTTATGACAACTGGTGTGACCCATCTGCTCCATAAATCAGGAAGTACTTCAAACCCCAGTAATTATAGACCAATCACGTGTTTGCCGTCGATCTATAAAATACTTACATCCATTCTGAGACATAAATTAAATAAACATATTAATGAAAACAAAATTATGAGTACCTATCAGAATGGATGTAGAAGTGGGGCTCGAGGTACTAAGGAGCTTCTCCTCATTGATATGGCCATTAGCCAACAAGTTCGTCGTAACCATAAGGATATCTCAACATGTTGGATAAATTATAAGAAGGCGTTTGACTCTGTACCTCACACGTCGCTCTTGAGGGTGCTGGAGTTGTACAAAGTTGATACAACTCTATGCACCTTTTTAAAGTCATGTATGAGGCAATGGAGGACCCTTCTTACCTATCCAGGATGTAGGGATGCCTGTGGTAACGGCGAACCGATTAGGATCCAGCGGGGTATCTTTCAAGGTGACAGTTTGAGTCCCCTTTGGTTTTGCTTAGCACTGAACCCTCTTAGTACACTACTAGAGAGTTCAGGGCTGGGTTATAGATTACGAAGAGGAGGTCAGGTTATATCTCATTTGCTTTACATGGATGACTTAAATAAAGCTCTTTGCCACAAATAGTTCTCATCTGGTTGATTTACTAAAGGTAACTGAAAACTTTAGTAATTCAATCAAGATGGAATTCGGTGTGGAAAAATGTGCAGTAATGCATGTTAAGCGAGGACGGATAGTGGAATCAGAAGGTATTCAACTTTTTGATTCCATTCATCTGACATCACTTCTCGTATCTGACACCTATAAGTACCTGGGTATGTCACAGGCGTTAGGCATTAATGAAGCTGACATGAAACAGTCGTTACGAGAGCGTTTCCTTGGTCGCTTGAGAAAAGTCTTAAATAGTCTTTTGTCAGGAGGCAATAAGGTGCGTGCTTATAATGGCTGGGTCATGCCACTTTTGATGTACTGCTTTGGCATACTCAAGTGGACTCAAACTGAGCTCGATGCCTTAGATAGGAGAGTCCGTACATTGTTGACATCATATCGAATGCATCATCCACGTTCTTCGGTTATGAGGATGTACATCCCGCGGAAATGTGGTGGTCGAGGCTTCTTGAATGCTAAAACCCTACATAACCGAGAAGTGTGCACCCTTAGAGATTACTTTTTACACATGAATGTGGATATGCATCGGGATGTTGTCAAAGTGGATACTGGGCTCACCCCGCTATTCTTGGCTAAAGAGAACTGGCGCAAACCAGCTATACTTAGTGTTGGTGACCGGCAGGAGATATGGAGGAGCAAGGAGCTTCATGGTAGGTTTTATAAGGTTCTTCATGGACCTGATGTGGACCTTATAGCCTCTGTGGCCTGGCTACGATTCGGTAATCTCTTTGGAGAGACCGAGGGTTTTGTCTGTGCAATTGCAGATGAAGTTATCATGACGAACAACTACCGGAAATATATACTGAGGGACGGCACGGTTGATGTATGTCGAGCGTGTCATCTGCCAGGCGAGTCCCTTAGGCATATAATCTCTGGTTGTTCTCGTCTTGCTAACGGCGAGTACTTGCACAGACACAATCTAGTAGCCAGGATCATACATCAGCAACTTGCTCTGAAATACCGCCTGGTGGATACTGAGGTCCCTAATTACAGGTATGTAGCTGAGTCAGTTCTTGAAAATGGTCATATCACATTGTACTGGGATCGATCTATTATTACAGACAGGACTGTTGTAGCCAACAAACCTGATATTGTGGTCATAGATCGATCTGAGCGGCGAGCAATGATTATTGATATCACAATCCCTCATGACGAGAATCTCGTGAAAGCTGAGAATGATAAAAAAATAAAATATCTGGACTTAGCACGCGAGATTGTCGACATGTGGGAAATTGATTCGGCAATCATTATTCCTACAGTCATCTCCGTTGGTCTTATAGCTAAGAGCCTCGACCAATACCTAAAGAGCTGGGCAGCTGGATCAAGGGCGTGATGCAAAAAGCAGTACTACTTGACGCGGCTCGCATTGTGCGGAGGTTCTTATCTTTGGAGCCCTAACCACCGGTAGCTTGGTCCCTGTACCCGATGCCGGTGGGACACTATTTTTATATTTTTAAATGTATTTTTTTTTAATAATATGTATATTTAAAAATGTAAATAATATGTTAGTTGTCTGAAAATCGCGAAAAATTCATTTTTTTGACCTTTGTTCTTGAATAAATTTTTTTCCTTACAGGGGAAAGATGGGGAACTTTCATATTTTGTTTTTTATGATATTTTAAACAATCTTACTGATTTTCAGCTTAGTGGGAATTTAGGTAACTTTACTCTTATTTTTTGGTCTAATTTGACCGGACTATAGGTAGGTATATGAACTTGGAGCAACTAATAGCACACCTATTTATACGCTCTAAAATAATACCAGGGTGGTTTATCCAAAATACAATACAAAATAATAATAAAATAAATAAATATCCATCACGCCTTATCCCCGAAGGGGTGGCAGAGGCATATTATATGCCCACTTTTTACCGTGTGGATTCCTGTCCCACGTAATAGGTGGTAAGCCCATTACCGTGTTGAAATAGACAGAGGCAGGTTGTGGCTACCTGCTGTTGAAATTTTCAAGCCGCCCATAAGGCCTTCAATCAGACTTAACGACTGCCATTTTACTGGCAACCGGGACCAACGGCTTAACGTGCCTTCCGAAGCACGGAAACGCTCGCAAATGTAAATGCCACAAAGTTTTTATAAAATAAATGCACTGTTTATACAATGCTACCAAGAATAGAGTAGATACACCATTTTTAGGAATACATAGCCTATTTTTCTACGAGGGGCGGCTGATAAATTCGCGACCTAGGGTATTTAGCAATAAGTCATCTTGTCTAACTAGCTAACTAGCTATCTTCACGCTGTATCCCTGACGGGGTAGTCAGAGAAAACAAATCGCCTTTTTGAAGACATGCATATGAAAAGAAATTGTGCGCGTTGGGTACCGCTAATGCCCACATCGTTCGATAAGCAGCGACGATTGGCAAACTGAGATTTTTTGGAGCAGTGGTGAGACAGGGTTGTGTAGCGTCGCCGTTGCTGTTTAACCTATACATGGACAGTTGCCTGAAAGAACTGCAAGAGAGTACGTATGGTATAAAAATCTATTTTTTAAAACACAGAAGCCGGAATTCGGGATCCCAGACCCTGGGTCGGGAATATGGGCTCTACGTCCTCGAACTTGGATCCTGGCCCCTGACCATTCATGAACCCTGGAATGGGTTTATAATGTTTTTTTTAGAAGTTCCTACGGCCACCTTCCAGTGTCCTCTACAAACAATCTCCATGCATGGAAATTACAAATGGTCACTCACGAATACCTACGTAACTAAAAAATACTGAATGAACTAACTCTAGTTTTATAATATTAGTACCTATAGATAAAATATCCAAATAAGTAAAACCCTTATTTGTTGCTTTATAACATGACCTTTATCATGCCCGTACAGAATATTGATAACGTCAATTAGCTAGAAAAGGCATACGGCAGAGGATTTCTGTTTATAGTGACATCTAGTGTAGTGTAGTAAATAATAAGAATAGTTTGCCAAAACATTGTCGCCATCTATATTCTTGGAAAGTTAAGGCCATGACCATTTTTGTTCCCGTTCGTGCATCTGTATAAGAATTATATTATATTATATTATCTGTGATATTAGGTTGCGCTATAATACAAAGTTATTGCCATTTATATGAAGAAATAATATTTTGACTAAAATAAATTATATAATTTATGTATGTGTAATATGTAATGTGTAATGGTCTCACGACAGGGGATGCCAATGACCGTGCGAAGTGGATAAAAAAGCAGGAAGGAACCCCGGGCGTCGCGAGACACAACTGCGCTCGGATGATGATGATGTATGTGTAATATGTTGATTTGATTGTATTATTTTTTCTAGTACGCCGGCACCGCCGAGCGAGCGATACGACCGTGTATTCTGCCGCCTACTTCGCTCAAAATGATTTGATTGTAATACCCTAAATTATAAAGAACAATGTATTAAATTGATGAGACTACTCAGTACCCGAATTTTTATGTTATATGAAAAAAATTGAGATATGAATTAAGTTAAGTTATTGATTACAATTATGCATTGAATTAATTATAATGATACATTTTAAAAATACAATCAAAGTATGTTACAGTGTGACATAAAAGAGTTGACAATAAATGAGGGCGTCACTATCGCTTTTGTATCTTGAATGTAGCAACACAGTTAGTAAGAAACAAACGTTTTTGATACTTGTATTATTTTTGCAAGTATAATATTTGCAAGCCACGAATTCTCATTTAAACAGAATGAAATAAGTATCAATAAATGATATAAATATAGTATGTAAAGGGCAATTCAGAAAGGGCATGGAAATCCGAAAAGAGGTCAGTGTACCCATCAATACGACTACTTTGCTAATTGAACATTATGCTAACCTTCCTGCTCTTTAGACGTTTTCCTAAGTCGACGTTTGATCGTGAGCGCAACTTTTACAATAGCATCAACCAAAACAATGAGAACATTGATATAAAATATTAAAACATAGACCAGCGTCGTACATACACTCACACAAACTTTCGCAATTCAAAATATTGATCTTTTACTCATTATTTTACCTACTATATTTCATTTCTAAAATATGCAATTTGTATGCATATATTACTTCTATACAAATTCTTCTTTATTTTTTTCATATGCTTATTTCTTACTTGCATTATTCATTGAGTGAAAACAAGTATCAAATGCAGTAGTCGCGCTATAAATACTTTTTTTTTGGTGTTGCCTGTAAGAGTGACTAGTTAGTTCTTAAATAATTAATTTCTACTCTTTTATGTCGCACTGTAATTTAGTATTATAATTATTTTGATTATATTATATTTTTTGACGATCTACAATGTAATGAAAATATGGGATTTAATTGCCTGAATTATACGTTTATTATTATTATTATTATGTCTCTTCTTTTTACACAGGTATCTTCTTTTTTTCTCATGAAGATACCCGGACTTTTGGTCTGACCGGCCAATTAAGGCAAGCCAGAGTTGAGATTTGCTGCACTCCCGGGAGTAGCACTCTCACTGCTCTCCCGTTAGGCCATTAAATCCTAACCGGTGCAGAAGGGCAACAAAACTCTGAGGAATCGGGACCGATGTGTAGCCACGCACATTCAGCTCGCCACTGCGCTGCGGATGTGAGCTTTTCAATAACTTACTGATACATTTTTTTGTTGGTATCAGAAAGTAGTTAACTCAAAAAGCGAATCTACTATGCCCTCTTAGGGTTGCGTTAATCCTATAAAAGATAACGACTGCCTTCGAGGTTTTTATTATTATAATATTGACAAGATTGATATGTTACACATTTATAAATCTTATAATAAAGGTTTAGATTGTTTGCTACCAAATCTGAAATACACACGATATGTTCTAAATAATTTTATTCTAATAAATTGTGTGTAGCATTAATCTGTACTAATTTCAAAATATTAACACATACTGATCTAAACTGTCCAATATTATTTTCCCTAGACAAAATATTGGGTAATAATATGATGCTGGCTACATTATTTGTACCTATGTACAGAATTGTAGATGAAGAAGCTTCCATTTTTGTGTAAAAATTAAAGCTTCTTCAACATAAAAGTTGTAACAATGTGCTAGTGAAAGACAAATTATGTAAAATGTGATTTTAAATCTTACCTACCACACAAATTCCACTGAAAGCTTCAGTAACACCACAGATAATATAATATAATTCTTATAGTAACACCTTTACCACTTAACTGGGGCAAGTCTGTCTTTGACTAACAGGTAAAAAACGAAGATATTAATAATTAATATCTTCGTTAATTAATTATTAAGAAGTCTATATTTAATAAATCAGGTTTGGCGCCAATTCTTGAGCATGACGCACGTTTGCCCTATATTATTTTTCGAAACTAGTGTAGATATAATTCGTGATTCTGTGTTAATTATGGTGGATACGTAGTGTCCGAAGATGTGCATGAGTGAGGGAAAGTTATATGTTGCAGTGAACAGGCATCGGTGTTCTTTGCGTAAGTTTTTTATTTATACCACTGATGTGGTAGACAAGCATACGGCCCACCTGATGGAAAGTGGTCACCGTAGCCTATGGACGTTTGCAACACCAGAGGTGCAGCACTCTGCTGCCGACCTTTTAAAAACCTTCTAAGACCCTTTTTGAAGAACTCTATACTGTAGACGTTGTTGTTGTAGTGCCAGATCTCCATAGAAAGCCTTAGTAAAGGTTCCGTTGATTTATAGGGCAAGGTCACAGGGCGTAGTACTGAGGACTTAACATCGACAAGAAAATATTAATACTAAAGACATATTATCACGCTTTTATCCCTGAAGATCATGACAGAGTCAGTGACATGGCGACCTGCTAATAAATTTTTTCAAACCTTCAGGCCATAAGGCCTTCAACTGGGCTTAACGACTGCCATGTTACTGGCAACCGAGACCAACGGCCTAACGTGTCTTACGAAGCACGGAAATGCTCGCAAATGTAAATACCACAAAGTGGTCATCCATCCGAGGACCAACCATAGTAAAAGTTGCTTAATGAAGTGATCGTTTATAGAACACTGAGTACGCGGGGCCACTAAAAACAAGCCTCTATGGACTAAGTTTCTTTTGCCTGCCCGAGATTGACGAAGACTACTAACAACAACTGTCAGAATTGACATTTTTTACACTGACACTACTGACAGTAGTATTTTACGCGAATCTTGCTAAACTCGAAACTCGATTTGGCACTCTATAGAGCTTCGTAATCTCTGTGTTAATCAGGAAGATACACAATATCATTTAATTTGAGAATTATAAAAATTCTTTCTTTTTACTATCTTTATACACACGAGTGTCCATAACACATCTGATTTTGGCAGTAGTCGTCGGTGGACATCACTACCGATACCGTTTGCCATTCAAGAAAAATTGAATTGAATTGAGAGTCAAGCAATTTATTTATTTATCAGTTTAGCTCTTTTTTACATGTGATGGTCTATAAAACTCAAGTATAAGAAGTCTTAAAAGTTTCTCACATTATTATTATTCATTCTCATACCGCTAATCGTGAGTGTACACTTGAATTTGTGGAGGTAACATTGCCGCAATTTATTCAATACTTTTGCTATATTTAAATAAATATCCATCACGCCTTATCCCCGAAGGGGTGGCAGAGGTATGCCTCTGCCACCACCTCTGGACATATTATATGCCCACTTTTCACCGTGTGGATTCCTGTCCCACGTAATACGTGGTGAGCCCATTGCCGTGTTGAAATAGACAGACGCAGGTTGTGGCTACCTGCTGTTGAAATTTTCAAGCCATCCATAAGGCCTTCAACCAGGCTTAACGACAGCCATTTTACTGGCAACTGCTATATTTTACTATCTAATTAATCTTTCTGCTTTTCTCAGTCCAGTCATGGCGGATCAGTCGTCCATCTTGGCTTTAATAATACTTGCAGTGGGAGTAACTGTGCACTTTTCGCTCCATAAAGTTGAGGAAGGTCATGTAGGTGTTTACTATAGGGTGAGTTGTCCATACACTAATGTGTATAAAATAAAACTTGCTAAAATTAGAGTTCTTTAAGGAAGTAAATAACTGTTACATTATGATTTTTTTATTTCCTGTAATACTGTATACTGTACTACTTCACTATCGATCCCAGCTTCCAATAATATCATAATATGAGATCAAGTTGGAGTCATTGTCGGTGACATTTCTGGGTTAAAGCAATATCATTTTTTTAGGGTGGTGCACTACTACCTGTCACTAGCCAACCTGGGTTTCACATGATGATCCCACTTCTGACTTCATATAAAGCGATACAGGTAAACATTATTTTTCATAGATTATTTGTATTATTATAAAGGTTAGAGTAAGAATGTGTACGAGCCTTCTAATAGAATGAACTAACAAGCTGGAACATTAATCTGTATTAGTAACTGTTTTTTTTACTGTTAACTATAGCATATTATATATTAACAATATAGGCCCCATTCTGCACTAAAGTGGCATGTGCTGTTCTGTTCTTTACAGTGACAAAATAATATGTCTCATGTTCAGTGAATGACAATTGAAAATTATTATAAAGTTATAGCTATAACAAACTCCTTTTATGTATAAAAATCATACATAAGATAACAAATAGTACACTAGTTAATATACAGTTATAGGAATGTCAGTCAGATGCCAATTGTGTTCACATGCAAAATGCCTTTTACCTGCTTGATATTTAATTTGAACTATTTATTTTTAATAGACCACACTTCAGACTGATGAAGTGAAAAATGTTCCTTGTGGCACAAGTGGTGGTGTTATGATATACTTTGAGAGAATTGAAGTTGTCAACAAGCTAGAGCCAGTTAGTGGTAAGTGCTGTGTTGCTTGATCTATAAAATAACCATAAGATAGAAGTGTGGAAGAGAATACCCATTAATGTTTAAAATGCAAGCCAACTTTGGTTTGATGCACATGAACAATCTTTTCTGGCCGCAGCCTATAGCAATAAGGGGCAAGAGTGACAGCCTGCATTTTATTTACAACACAGACATACCACATTGTCGTCGACATTGCTTTAGTTCATAATGCAGCCTTAAGGACATAATCTAATAAATGCAAATTTGGTTTAGTTTAGTATGTCATGATCAGGCTATAGTGCAAGTGCCATTTTCAGGTTACGGGAGGTTAGATGACATATAATATGGTAAACAAATACACAACTTAGTAGAACATCTACTTTCGTATTCTTGAAGTACTCACTTTTCCATCATGAATAAAATATACCTTGAAATTTGTTGAAGTGTTGGCATTTTTATTTCACTAGTTGTAAAAGGTGATAAACAGTCAATGCCCTGTGAAAATAAATTTTGAGGTACTAGGTATAATGTTTTTAAAGATAATAAAAGCATAAGTAAATTCAGAAGCGCTCATGGCCCCGCTGACTCAGTGTTATGTAAATGATCTCTGCGTTAAGCAACTTACGCTATGGTCAGTCACAGATAATAATAAATATTGTGGGACATTTTTTTTTTACACAGTGCCGTCTTGCCCTAAGTAAGCTAATATAAGCTTATGTTATGGGATCTAGACGACTGCTAAACACACATATATTTCTAAATACATACATATTATACATAGATAACACCCAAACTCCGAAACGAACATTTGTGAATCATACAACTATTTATTCCGACCCGGATATCGAAGCCAGGTTTTAGTCGCGGCAGTTGCATACACTACCACTGCGCCACCGCGGCAGTTAAGGAGACATTTGACAGTAACATGGCAGTCGTTAAGCCAAGTTGAAGGCCTTATGGGCTTGAAAATTTTCAACAGCAGGTAGCCACAACCTGCGTATATACACCTTCATGTCTATATCATCACGGCAATGTTATCATCACCTATTACATGGGACAGGCATACACACGGTGGTAAGTAGGTGTATAATATGCTGCCACCCCTTCGGGGATAAGACGATTGATATTGAATAAGCAAATTCTGAATGGTGTTTGATTGTCATTTTCAATTCACAGTGCTAGACATGGTGCGTAACTTCACAGCAGACTATGACAAAACATTGATTTTCAACAAGGTGCATCATGAGCTGAACCAGTTTTGTAGTGCACACACATTACATGAAGTCTACATCGACCTGTTTGATCAAATTGACGAAAATTTACGGACGGTAAATAATTACATTATTTTAATATACGGCTTCATTCAAAACCTCTGTGGTTGTTGCCTACAACTATTTATTATTATTCTCAATCTATAAAATTGTGTATATACATTAGTATGTATATACACAATTTCATAGATTGAGATTTTGAATAGTTTTAAAACGAGATGAATGTGTGATGTCGCAATTACGTAAGAATACGTCCTATAACAAGATATTAACAGAGAGCGATTCATACAATATTGACATTAAAGCACACTTTAATTCACGTTTTTTACTTTTACTTAATTATCATTATTTAACAGGCTTTGCAACAAGATCTGAATGAAATGGCACCAGGTCTGCAAGTGCAAGCGGTCCGCGTCACCAAACCTAAGATCCCAGAGACGATTCGCAAGAACTATGAGCTTATGGAAGCAGAAAAGTCCAAGTTACTCATTGCAGCACAACATCAAAAGGTATATACTAGTGTTACAGGGGTAATGGAGACTGGAAAAAGTGTGCTCCGTTGGTTTGGACACAACCACATTCAATGAATGAGTGAGGAAGGGTAGACCAAGACTTACGTACAAAGGCCATGTGAGCAGACAGATCAAAAACAGAAAGGTCAAAAGTACTCTGTCATGCATGTATGAAAAGAATTGAATGTGCAGGCAGCATAAGAATGCAAGGATGCAAAGCCTGGCGATCTGTCCTCTCTGTCTACCCCGCCAGGGATACAGCGTGACGTTTGCAGTTAGTTAATAATAATGACGACGTTATAAACAAGGCCCTTATTTAATTTTTCATAGTTTTGGGCATAATATCCTATTAATTACATTTAATCTTTTCATAGGTTGTTGAAAAAGAAGCAGAGACTGCTAGACGAAAGGCTATTATTGAAGCTGAAAAGGAAGCTCAAGTCGCGAAAATTCAGTACGACCAGAAAATTATGGAGAAGGAATCTCTACAGAAAATTGAACTCATTGAAGACAGCATCCACAAAGCGAAACAACAGACTAAGGCGGAAGCTGATTACTACCATCTCAAGAAGCAAGCAGAGGCCAACAAGCAGCTGCTGACGAGGGAATACTTAGAATTAAAGAAGTATGAAGCTCTAGCTCTAAACAATAAGATCTACTTTGGCAGTGACATTCCCAACATGTTCTTACAAGCGAATATTGGTGAGAATGTTCCGATACCTAAAAGTGTTCATGTTGAATGAGTAATACTTACAATTCCAAAAAAATATTTGCTAGTCATTAAATAATTTTAAGGACCAGTTATATGTGTAGTACGAACTCAAGAGAATCCTGTCAATCTTGTTTTATCAAATAGTCGCTCTTGGCTATATCTGTCCAAGTGTATACCAAGAAGGCATCATTGTGGGTAATTAAAATATTGACTAATGAAAAGGTTCAGTAGCTTAGCATTTTAGAGTATACAGCAAGTTATTGCGGCTACAGGTCGCGCGGCGAATGATGAGCTCTGACAAAAATTAGTGGGGATAGTTTGCGCATGTATAATCGCGCACAATATATTTACACAAAGAATCAAGTTTAATACGACTCTGCTTTGAACCATTAAACATTTGTTTTTATAACTTAGGTAGGTGGATACGTAAGTAGGTTTATATTATTTACAACAAGTGAGCTCAAAGTGTTTTGCGTTAAAATATTAAACCATGATAGATATTTCATTTATTTTTCAGTGATCATATTAAAAAAAAAAAATTTATTGTAATATTTTAATGTAGAAATATGACACTGACAATACTTATTTAAAGTAAAAGAAATGGAAGAAGTCTATGCTTACCCCGGTTAATGACAGGCGTGATTTTAATTTTTTTATTTATTAAACAAATGAAATTGTCGAAAATTTATAACTAAACTAACTTCACCCCGTAAGGGATACAGCGTGCCAGGCTTCGTGATCCATGCATACTGATTTCGCTTCCTTAAGATTTATCAACCGCTTCATACACGCACGTCTGGGTATCCGAGTACTTTAGACTTTTCCGTTTTTGAGCAATCTGCTCACGTGATCTTCATATGCAAATCTCGACCTACCCTGATTTCTTCTACCCTCTAACTTTCGCACAATATACATTCTTCGTCAATCGTTCCCCACTCCTTCGTTGGACGTGTCCAAACCAACGAAACACACCCTTTTCCAGCTTAACGCTGACACTTTCATTCAATCGCATCTCCACAGTATGTAATTTACTTTCATGCATCTGCTGACATACCCAAGTTTCGCTACCGTAAAGCAACGTTGGCACTATCACTGCGTTATATAATTATAATTGGTATAAATATTTGATCAAACCATATACATAATAAACCATTTTTCTTTCTTGTCCAGATTGGACAGACAATTTTCTCGGGGCATCAAAGCCTCAATACGCTATTAAAAGATTTGTCAAAAAGAGAATATTTTATGTGCGTGACAGTACCGAGACTAATGACAACACGTGCCGACGTATCGCGGAGTAGTGTGCAGCTGTGCCCTAGTGTGCGTGTAGGATTTCGACCACTCCTGCGTCCACGCTCCTACACTCTCGCCTTTCACCCCCTGTCACCCCGCCAATTAGACCTAATTTATGAGTTCTGCGCATTCCCCTTCCACTTTCTTACAGAGCTCATCATTCGCCGCGCGACCTATACTCATTTATCAGGGTAGTCGTAGATCTCCAAGTGTGAATGCTAATCGAAAAGTTTGTACGCTCGTATCAATCACACATGACTTTTTGAGCCCTGACATTCAGACCAATATATGATTTCTCTAATATTTGTGAAATGGATGAAGATCTATTTTGTAGCTCAATAAGAAAACTATGTGTGATAATGTTAAGACCTAAGTAAATAAATGTTTAAGTATAGGGTAAAGTTTGTATCATCATTGTGTAGTATGTGTCCCCCAAATTCACAGTTCATTATATTGTTTTCAAAATATAACATTGTGCACCAGCTTTCAAGTCAGGTGTATTTGAGATCTCTTTATCCTCATTGTTAACTACATAAGGGATGCAAAAAGTTGATGCTGGTCACCATTCTACATAAATACATCAAAGGTTCGTATTCCAGAACGTTTCACAATACTCAATCAATGCTCGAGGCTAGTTTTTGCCTTATAAATACTACTCTCAATTATTGATTGAGTATTGAGAAACATCCTGGAATACGGCCCCTAGACACTTAGGATGTAAATTAATGTTTTGAGTCATCCCATTTGTAATACAGTGAATTTTAATATTGACAGTTCTTGGTAAAATGTATAGAACCATGGCCATGCCTGGTTTATTTGACTGATATATTGTAAATAGCTTTTTTTATATATGTGTAATAAAAGTACATAAATGTGGAAATAGTGATTTTATTGAACTTACAACTTAATTATGATGTGGATACATCTTAGATTTTGTTGAATGCAGCAATGTCAACAGATTGGACGAAATCTTCAAATTCCTGAATTTTTTCAGTGAGTAGATCCACAGATACCTTATCATCCTCAATGACACACATGATTTGCAGTTTGTTGATACCATATCCAACAGGAACAAGTTTAGACGCTCCCCAGAGGAGTCCCTCCATTACAATGGTACGGACTACCTTTTCCATTTCCTTCATATCTGTTTCATCATCCCAGGGCTTGACTTCTAGGATAATAGACGATTTCGCAATGAGGGCAGGTTTCTTTGATTTCTTATCAGCATAGGACTTCAAACGTTCTTCACGGATCCTTGCTGCTTCTGCATCCTAAAGTGAAATTTACTATTAGTTTATAGCTAATTAATCATACTACACAAATTGGTCTGAAGGTAAACATCCAAGTAGATATTGTGAAATATAGGTGTGGGGAACTGACCTCTTCCTCATCACCAGAGCCGAAGAGATCGACGTCATCATCATCGTCGTCCTTAGCGGCTGGTGCGGGTGCAGTGGGCTTGCCGCCAGCTGTCAATGGGTTCACTCCTGCGGCCCATGATTTTCGCTCAGCTGGTGTGTAGGAGGCGATTTGGTTGTACCACCGGAGAGCATGAGCAAGGTTGGTGGCGGGCGCTTTGCCGACTTGTTCGAAGACCTGTACGTCAGCTTGGGATGGAGTGTAGCTAAAAATATACGAAACTGCAATAAGTATCTTGAACCAGCTGATTATCAAGGTCAATGTTAGATTGAAACATATTGCAATGAGATATTAAAGAACTACGCTATTACAATTCTAATTGGAGAATTTTGTAAGAAATTTAATATTTTTTTATTGAATGAGGTTATTTCAGTCTGCGTTAAGTTGACGTGGTATGGATTAAATTATAACATTTACCCTGATACATAACTTCTTTCCGCCAAATAGGTATTCAGGTCATTAAGACCTTGTGCGGTTTTAACGTCTCCTACTGCCATTTTTTGAATAAAAACTTATTCTTTTCAGCGGCAACTACACACTCCGGCACAATGCGAACGGAAAGGAAAGAAAGAGATGGAAACAGTGCTAGAGTAAGAGGAAATATTTTTACGTCACTATAGAGATGAGAATTTCAATGCCGATTTGTTTTAAAATCGACTAAAGTTTACTAAATAGAGTGGTTTGAAAACAGCAACATCACAGGTGCACCAAAAAAATTATTCAGACGTTCTCAAATGTTAACGTTGCGATACTGACAAACGACTACAGCCAAAACAAGGAATGGTTGTATATAGAAATGAATTGTGATTAAATACGCGTGTGTTTCAAGATTTGAAAAGGTATATAGTCGTTAGTTTCAATTTCTATATAAGTAGTACTTATTGTATGTTTTCTAGAAAGATAAATAAAATATAATAAATGTCAGTTTTGTAATTCTAAATTAACGGTTTTCACTAAATGCATATAAAAGTATATACGGTAATTACATTGAAAAAATATGAAAAATCAATTTTTGAAGACGTTTCCTAATATTTTTTTAATTATCAGTGACGCCTTTTCCCCCGTGCGTATTTTTGTCCTATGTAATAGATAGTGAGCCCATTAACGTGTTGAAATAGACAGACGCAGGTTGCACTAAATGGCGACCTGCTTAACGTGCTTTTTGAAGCACGGAATCGCTCGTAAATGGAAATACCACAAAACGGTCACGCAACCCTACCACGCTGAGTTAGCGGGGCTACGAGCGCTCCAGTCTTTCTCTCCATCTATTTGTTTGTTTCTTCTAATCCCTGAAACTGCTGGACCAATTTTTTATGGTATATTGACTGTGGCAGATTGAGATAGCTGTTGTTTTAAGGATTAACTAGGCTACGTTTTATCCCTGTATTCCCACGAGAACAAAAACTGAAACCGCAGGATATCCGCTAGTATAGAATTGTACTACATTTTTTGAGGTATTCAGTAACTAAATTATCTTCGATGGTCTACGGTGGAAACGCATCCTAAGAAGATATGAAATAAAAAAGATTTAACTAAAAGGTCTTAATGAACCAAGCCGCCAATAACACAGACGTACAAGAGTAAGCAGTCCAAACTTATACCTTTGCTAACGGTGCAATACTCCATCCTCTTTACACTTTCTATTTGTTGTATAAAGCTTTCTTTGTTATTCCTGTGTGTGAGCAACATCTAACTCACACTTTGACAGCTAACAGTGCGTAACCAATTTTTCTACTAATGTCAACCACTGCTGTCATCTTCGAATCACAGATTTATGTGTTGAAGTGAAAATATTACATACGTACATACCTACATATCGTCACGCCTGTCTCCCATCGGGGTAGGCAGAGACTATGGCTTTCCACTTGCTACGATCCTGGCATAAAACTTTCGCTTCTTCCACTTTCATAAGTGTTTTCATACACACACGCCGGTAAAGGGTACTCTTGACCTGACCTTTTTCCAAAATGCCTTCTATTTGATTGACATATGTACGTCGAGGTCGTCATTCCAGCTATACTCCGCAGACTTCTCATTTTCACTGCATTCATTTTACTTCTATGCTTTTTCTGCCACCGCAACTTTCACTGCCATAAACAATGAATGGAAAAAAAACTCTAGACGATAAACAAACTTACATATTACTAAATACATACATATTATACATAGGAAACACCCAAACTCCGAAACAAACATTTGTGGATCACACAAATATTTCTTCCAACCCGGGAATCGAACCCGGGACCTCAGTCGCGGTAGTCGCATGCAATGCCACTGCGCCACCGAGGCAGTCAATCAAGCTCATAAAGGTGTAAATGGCTCAATTCACTTGATTTCCAGCTAAAACTTTTCGTTCAATGTCACAATCACACTTTCCATCTCTCACAAATTTTGAACCTAAATATACAAATTCTTTCACATGTTCAACTGTTTTCCTTTCACAAAAATCAATGAATTCGTCATACTTCCCTCTCTTTCAAAAACCATTACTTTGTCTTATTTATATTCACGCCGCCGCCGATGATGCCAGTATTACCTGGTAATCAGCGTATAGGCGGCATTTGCCCGTCAGTTCATTCATTATTAAACCATACGCACTCTCTTGCAGTTCTTTTAAACAACTGTCCATGTATAAGTTAAACAGCGCCGGTGACACTGCACAACCCTGTCTCACACCTTTTTCAATGTGAAACATACACACATTTTCCCACATTTTCTCTTCCGTTTCATTCATCACTCTTTTTATCAAAACTTTTGCATACAATTTGCGACGATGCTGAGCAAGCTTATGCCGCGGTAGTTTTTGCACTCTTGCTTGTGACATCATAGCTACCTGCGGCCAGCGCGCGAGCCAGGAGCGGGGCGTTGCCCCCGCGACCTTGCGTCCTCCGCGGCGCCTTATATAACGGGCCGCACTGGCGGTCTTCTCTGCTGCAGCTGCTCAACAAGGCGACGTCTCCCACTTTATCTCGGGACATGTCTCATCAATCTCGTTTACCGAACCCACCCCTCTTGCTCTATCGCCCTAGCTTTTTCTAAAACGTTAATTCTAAATATTTTTTCTTGTATTACGTCAAATTAGCCGAGTAAATGCTCATGTACTTGTAAATTGCATCATTCTTTCATCTCTGTGCATAAGTCACCCTAACTTCACCCCCAGCCTACCCCTTCTACGTCACATGCTGTGACCCTTTTCCTTTGTAAAGCGGCACGATAACAGCCTTGCACCAATCTCCTGGCACGCTGCCACTCCGCCAGCAAAGGTTAAAAAGGCGGTACTTCTTTGGTTTCCCTCTTGTCTAGTATACAAATGGATATGTTTGTGGTTAAATATGGTGTTAGTTACTATAAGATTTCTAAACATACTTCAAGCAAACTCTCGCCATTTCCATTCATCCGTTCGTCACCAAACTTGCCCAATACACTTTCATATCCATCACGCTTCACTCCAACCCAACTATTAAAATCACCTAACATTACAATTCTCTCGTTCCGTTTGCATTTACTCAGAATATCGCTCACACTCTCCGTGCGTCTCTCACTTTGGTCTCTTAAAGATCGGCGCCACCGCGCATCTTGTGGAGCATAAACGCCCAAATCAAAGATGCGGGTAAGTCCAACCTTCAGCCTCAACCAAAGGAGTCTTGGGCTCACACGTTCATAGTCAGTCATAAATTCATTCATTCTCGCGGACAGTAGAACACCGACACCCTGGCTCCTGTACTGGTTGTGGCTACACCTGACCAGTAAGTAGGCTGTATAGGGTCCATATGTAGTGGTGTCACATCCTCTCCTCTTTGTTTCACTCACACACAAAACATCAAGTCGTCTTTCTCGCATCATCTCACATACCTCATCAATTTTGTCTTTCATTGCCCCTCTAACATTCAATGTAGCAAAGTGGCTATCCCTAGCCCACTTTACACCTCGATGGGAGACGATACGTGACGGGTGGCGAACCACATCGCCGTCATTCCGGATTCTAAAATTATCAATATCCATAGCGTTCCCACGAGTGGCAAGGGAAATTCAAAGTTCGCCTTGACAGAGTCCCGCTTGTCTAGGTAAGTTTAGTCTTTTTCTGGGGTCACCCGGTCCCAGGGCAGTCTAGGCTCGCCCCTAGCCACGCAGCAAAATATTACATTAAATTTATTGTAAAATGTTACAAAAGTAGACAAAAAATATGTGAACAAGTGTTGTGCATAGATTTGTATAAGCTTTATTAACAACAAATCACCTGGAATTTATTTATTTATTTAGTATAAAACAATATAAGCTTACAGTACGAACCAAAACGCTTACATGCTATGCTAACTTGTGCAAATTCATTCAAAATTAATAATTTATTACAATTCACATAAATACATAAACTTATTTCCATAGATCAATTAATTAATCGATAGGCAGGCCAGGCCAATTGAATTAAATTATTTCTTGCAATTTCAGTACTTAACAATTAAAAACTATAAAATATCATATCAATTCAATAACAATCCATCACGCCTTATCCCCGAAGGGGTTGCAGAGGCATATTATATGCCCACTTTTCACCGTGTGGATTCCTGTACCACGTAATAGGCGGTGAGCTCATTGCCGTGTTGAAATAGACAGACGCAGGTTGTGGTTACCTGCTGTTGAAATTTTCAAGCCGCCCATAAGGCCTTCAACCAGGCTTAACGACTGCCATTTTACTGGCAACCGGGACCAACGGCTTAACGTGCCTTCCGAAGCACGGAAACGCTCGCAAATGTAAATGCCACAAAGTGGTCACCCATCCGAGGACCAGCCATAGTGAAAGTTGCGTAACTCAGTGATCGTTTACAGAACACTGAGACCGCAGGGCCACGAGCGCTTCTATAACAATCATTTAGTAAATTTTCAGACCCATTCATTTAGAATTATCAGAATCTCAATAATTATAATATATTTAACTAACTATCTTCACAATGTATCCCTGACGGGGTAGTCAGAGAGGACAGATCGCCAGGCTTCGCGATCCATGCATACTTCTTTCGCTTCTTCGAGATTCATCAATCGCTTCATACACGCACGTCTGGGTATCCGGGTACTTTTGACCTTTCCGTTTTTGAGCAATCTGCTCACGTGGTCTTCATATGTAAGTCTCGGACTACCCTGACTCTTTCTACCCTCTACTTTTGAACAATATATATTCTTCGTCAATCGTTCCTCACTCATTCGTTGGACGTGTCCAAACCAACGGAGCACGCCCTTTTCCAGCTTAACGCTGACACTTTCATTCAAACCTGCCATATTGCGTATCACTTCGTTACGTATTCGGTCGGCCAAGGTAACGGCGCACAATTTTAGAAGTGATCGCATCTCTACAGCATTCAATTTACTTTCATGCATCTGCTGACATACCCAGGTTTCACTACCGTAAAGCAAAGTTGGCACTAGCACTGCGTTATGAATCGCCATTCGTGCTACTTTTACGATGCTTTGTCGCTTTACTAACTGGGACAAAGCACCGTTAACTTTGTTTCCGGCAGCTACTCGCCGTTCTACATCCGAATCACATCTTCCATCCGCGCTAAACATACTTCCTAAATACACAATTTCATTCACTTGCTCTAGACGTTCCTGGTTTACCCTAATCTCGCATTTAGTTCTTACGTCACCTCTTTCAAATACTAGAACCTTAGTTTTACTTGCATTCAATAATAATATATTATAATATAATATATTTAATAGAATTATAATGTCAATTCGATTAATATCAATTAGTTAATGTCAGGTAAAATATAATGTATTATAAAAAAGTATGTCAGCACTTATTAACTAGTCAATAATGATGTCAATTTAAATAATATTAATCAATAGAATTAATATTAATAAGTATATGTCAAGCTAATTCATTACAAAATAATTAATATAATGTCAATGTTGATAATGTATCTATTAATTAGTCATAGCATTAACTCATTTAAACAATTCGTAACTTTGCTTCCCATTAGATTCACCTTATCAAAGAAAAAATCTTTATCTGGATTTGCACGCAGTAGGTTATTAATTAACTCTATAGCCCTCGCAGTGGGACTAGAGGCGGTCTGAGACAAGTGCCAAGATGGTGGCGTTGCCAGTAGCCGATGCTGCCGTCTCGTCCCAAGCCACGCATATAATTATCAGGTACAAAAAAGTATATACACTCATTAACAGATGGATTATCTGTCTTGTTAAGTGGAGTTTCGTCTCAACTCCAGCGTATCCAAACCAACCATTCCGGAGACGAACAGGGAGGGATAAAGAAAGGGATAGTAACCGTATATCCGCTTGTACAAATATCGAGCGAACTTGCGCTGTATTCTCTCGGTCATTAGAATATACAATTTTTCTTGCGGATTTCAAGCAATAGCATTGTATTCCAATTTACTTCTTACATATGCATTGTATAGAAGTTTTATAGCAACGGTATTATCAAACTTAGATAATGTTCGGATTATAAATCCTAAAGATTTATTCGCAGGTGTTCCTGATATGGTCATGGAAATTTAATTTTTGGAGAGTTACGTTCGACTGAACGTTACTCCAAGATCTCGTATAGTGGAGACTCGCTCAAGCTGCTCACCCGCCAACTTGTACGGCACTTCTATAGGTGTGCGCGATCGCGTAAAAGTAATATATTTACATTTAGAGACGTTCAGTGCCAATTTATTATTCGTACTCCATTCAATGACTGCATCAATATCATGCTGCAATGCTTCGCAGTCACAAGTATCCCCAACAAATGTGAACAGCTTGAGATCATCAGCAAACATAAGGCAATTTGATTTTATAAGTACAGTAGGTAGATCATTCGGGTGATCGTGAGGGTGCTTATCGATGGGATTATTACCCACCTGATAAGTGCCTACGCGCCACAGGCCGGTTGTAGCGACGCCGATAAGATGTCGTTTTGGGGTCAACTCGAGGGAGTGCTTCGGAGCATTCCGTTGTCACAGGGAATCGTTTTGGGCGGCGACCTAAACGGTCATGTGGGTGAGAGGTGTGAGGAGTTTGAGCGTGTTCATGGTGATTTTGGATACGGCACCCGCAACGCTGAAGGAGAAACTATCCTCAGAACGTGTGCGGCTGCCGATCTGGCCATTGTGAACACGTATTTCAAAAAGAAATCCGAACATCTCATCATCTACAAGAGCGGGCGGCGTACAACTCAGATCGATTTCCTACTCACTAGGCGACACAGCATCGGCAAGGTGGCCAACTGCAAGGTACCCGGTGAGAGTCTTACTGCACAACACCGTCTCCTTGTCATGGACCTCTGCGTGAAGCCCAAAGGCAAACGCATCGAGCGATGCCACCGCCGCATCAGATGGTGGCTGCTTGATGCACCGACACTGAAGGCGAACCAGTTCAAGATTACTGGGACAAAGTTCAGGCGGCCATCCTTGGAGCGGCGAAGGTGGTGCTCGGTGAGTCTAAGGGTGGACGCAAATGTGACAAGGAAACTTGGTGGTGGAACGACGCAGTCCAGAGGGAGACTAGGGAGAAGAAAGCCCTCTTTAAAAAGTGGCAAGCGACCTGATCCTGATGAAAGAGAGCTGTAGCCAGAGCCAGACGTGACCACTTACAACCTCTGTATGATAAGCTGGAATCGTCTGAGGGGCAGAATAAGCTGGCGCGCTCCAGAGTCAAAGCGGCACAGGATATATCCAAGTGTCGCTGTGTAAAAGACCCTGAGGGCAACCTGTTAAGCGAAGACCTCGCGGTAAAGGAGAGATGGCGCTCGTACTTCCACGAGCTGCTTAATAAACAGCACAAAGAGGTGCAGCCTCCGGACCTCCCTCCGAATCAGGGACTAGTGCCACCGGTAACGCCTGGAGAAGTCCTGACTGCGCTTCGCCGCATGAAGAATCGGAAAGCTGTAGGATCCGATGGAGTCCCCATCGAAGCCTGGAAAGCGATGGGTCCTCGCGGTGTATCTTAGTAAACCTTTTTAACCGCATACTCCTCAGCGGGCAGATCCCAAACCAATGGAGACTGAGTATTATTACTCCAGTCTTCAAAGGTAACGGGTCAGTGCAGGAGTGCGGGAGCTACCGCGGTATTAAGGTGATGTCCCACACCATGAAGATCTTCGAGAGGATTATAGACTCTCGGATCCGGCAGGAGTGTACTCTCTCGGAGTGTCAATATGGGTTTCGCCCTGGTCATGGGACCACGGACCCTGTTTTTGCCCTGAGGGTTGTCGCAGAAAAATACAGGTCGAAGAACACGCCTCTGCACTGTTTGTTTCTAGATATGCAGAAGGCCTTCGACTGTGTTCCTCGTGCGATGATCTGGTGGGCACTGCGGTCCAAAGGGGTTCCAGAGGTCTATATTGACACTATCCGGGACATGTACTGTGACTCCGATTCAATGGTTCGGACTGCTGTTGGCGAGACGAAACCCTTCCCCATCACCGTCGGGGTAAACCAGGGTTCGGTCCTTAGTCCGCTTCTGTTTAGTGTAATATTAGACGAATTGTCGGACAGCATCAGAAACCCACATGAGCAGCCTCCATGGTTGCTCATGTATGCTGACGATATTGCGCTGGCAGACGCGGACAGGGGCAGATTGGTGCGACGTGTAAAGGCGTGGAAGGAGACGCTTGAGAACGGCGGTCTGAAACTAAACGTGGCGAAGACCGAGTACTTGGCACTAAACTCGACAGATCCTACATCCGTCCGCATAGGCGGTGATTTGGTCGAGCGGACGGACCAGGTTAAATACCTGGGATCTGTTTTTCACACGTCCAGTGACATCGATTGCGACGTCAAGTCACGCATTGCTGCCGCGTGGGCCAAATGGCTGGAGATGACCGGTGTCATTTGTGACCCTAAAATGCCGATCCGGTTGAAGGGACAGGTCTACAAAACCATTATTAGACCTGTCCTTTTACATGGCAGTGAGACGTGGCCGATATTGGAGCGACACAAGCAGGAGCTGCGTGTCACGGAAATGAAGATGCTGTGGTGGATGTGTGGGGTCACGCAGATGGACCGCGTGAGAAACTCTCGCATCCGCGGCAGCCTTCACGTCCGTGACATTGCAGACAAGTTGCAAGAGTGTCGCCTTCGTTGGTATGGTCACGTCTTGCGGCAACCGCCGGGCTACGTAGGTAACAAATGTCTGGCCATGTCAGCCCCGCCGGGTCCCGGTAAGAAGACCCAAGAAGGGCTTGACGTCGTAAGGGATGACATGCGTGCCAATGGTCTCACTACAGGGGATGCCGAAGACCGTGCGAAGTGGAGGAGAAAATGTAGGAAAGCGGACCCCGGGCGTCGCGAGACGCAACTGGGACAGACGCTCGGATGATGATGATGATGAGTAGGTAGATCATTGACCATGATGAGAAATAGAGTCTGTCCTAAAGTGCTAACTTGACTTACTCCAGATCAAGTATAATAGTCATGCGATCTAAAGTTTCCGAGTGTAACATATTGTTTCCGGTCCCTGAGATAATCCGCCATGAGAATTGGAAGCCTTCGTTGGAAGCCTAGAGACGAGAGTTTGGCTAAGAGTACGTCATTATCTATGCGATCGAACGCTTTGGCAAAATCAAAATATGCTTCATCTACTTGACAACCAGCCATCACATTTGTTTTGACGTAGTCTACGAACTAAATGTGATTGGTTAGTGTAGAGCGCGCAGGGCGGGATCCATGTTGGACGTCACTCAACATAGTACCAGCTTGAAATGAAATGTGTTTATTTAAAATAGATTCAAACAACTTGCCAAACACCGATAATACTGCGATAGGTCTATGGTTGACAACATCCGTCGATGAACTACTTTTGGGTACCGGCGTCACCCGTGAAATTTTCCAATTTCTTGGATAGGAACATCTCTGCAACGAAAGATTTTACAAGTACAAGAGAGGCTTCTCAAGGACATATACACAATCCTTCACCAAGAAAGCTGGTATGTTGTCGGGCCCATATGCAGACGATGCTTTCAGGCGCCGCACTGCGTTTTTTAGATCTGCGCTGTTGATACTTGGGATACCGATTAGGTGCCCCTGTTCAACTAAGTTGGATTCCGCCACCTGAGGGTCTAATTGTGGGATACTATCATGGAAAACACTGCTAAAATAGTGAGCGAAGGAATCAACTGCCTCCTGTCCAATAACAGTTCTGTTTTCATAAATGTATTCTTTATTCTGCTGTCTACTTTTTTTCTTATCCCTTACATACTTCCAAAATGTTGAGGGGTCGCAGGCTATTTTATTACCTAGCATCTTAATATAGTTCTGATAGGCATCGGTGATAAGAGTTTTGACTTTTGTCCTATAATATTTAATAAGTTCCCTATTAACCTCACGCCCATATTTCTTAAATATTTTTAAATTATAATATTTAATTTTTATATAGCGTATTATGTCTCCAGTATACCATGTTGGGTACACATACCTTTGAGTGCGGGACATACTTTTCAGAGGAACGTGGGCATCAATGGCTTCGTTCAGCTCTTTGTAGAGGATGTTAACAGCTTTATCAACATCACTTTGCTGTAGAAGGTGTTTCCAGTCTATTGATGCAATATGGGAATAAAGACCATAGAAAGCAGCCTTACGAAAATTCCACTCAGGGCTCAACTGGCGGTCAGGATAATCACACACATTGCCTCCGATTGAAGATGAAGGACTAATGATTGGGTTAAAACCAGTCAAAGATAAACATATATCTAGAGCGGGGTGGTAGGCTGTGGTGTCCAACGGCACATGCGGTTCAGTATAGTATGTAATGCTAAAATATTTGGGGTCAACAGTGGTCAAAATTAAGTCTAAGTTGTACTTATTCCTATTGTCATCGTAAATGGTCGTAACTTACAATAATCTAAAAACGTGTCAAAATGTGTTATAGTAGCGTTATTACAAGAATTTAGATTGAAATCTCCTATGACTACTGAAATAATATACAATTAGTTCATAAAATGTTTATGTATTAGTAATAATCTTTTATATATATGGTAACTGTAGTACAAAGTGACATAATATCACTGTATCTCTGGTACAGAAGAGATATTCATATAAACGTTGAATCAATGAGGTTGTAACATTCCTCCCCTTCCACCTTCTTCTCTATTAAAGATCCAAACGTCTAGGAGGCTGCCTAATTCGTATGCTACGTCGAAGAACTCCTGGTACCGGTGCAGTTTCTGTAACGGCTGATGCAGTTACCGATGGTAGTATTCCTGGCGAACCTTCAGGTGTTGGTGTTTCCGATACAGATGTAGATAATGGTGTCCTGAATGGTGTCATGCCACATTGTTTCGTTCCTGGTGTTACTATTACCGGTGTCATTGCTGGTTGTTCTAGGGCAATTGTACCTTTTGGTGTGCTGTTACTGTCCTTCGCTTCTACCTACTGATGAAGCTGATCAGCATATAATCTTGGAGCACCTTGTATACTAGAACTTTCTTCTGGTTGTCGCGGTCGGAGTTGGTCAGCATGCCTACGTATGGAATTTCCCCTGGGTGTAGATATAATGTATGAATATTTGTGGGTACGACGTTCTATTGTTGCCGGTTGCCACATTTTCTCTAACCGTGTTTTTGTGAACACAGGTTGTCCTGGAGTATATGATGGTGTCATCTCCAAATTTTGTAGTGCTTGCTGGTAACGAGCCTTTCGCGCCCTATTGGGACGAATGTTACCCAATGAACAGTTTAAACGACGTCCAAACATGAGTTCGCCTGGTGAGACACCAGTTGTTGTATGTGGTGTGATGCGATACGAAAATAGAAAATTTTGTAAATGTCTTTTAAGACTGCCTTTGTCCTTGTGACTGGAACTCATCCTAGTTTTAAAAGTACGAATCAGACGTTCGGCGAGACCGTTGGTTCTTGGATGATATGGTGTTGATTTCACATGTGCTATGCCGAGTTCGTTGCAGAATCTCTTGAAATCCATTGCTGTGAATTGGGGGCCATTATCAGACACTATCATTTCTGGTACACCAAACGTAGTGAAGATTTCATTGTGTTCTTCTATGAGCTTATCTGTTGTTATCTTGTCCATAGGCTTTATTTCTACCCATTTTGAAAAGGCGTCGCAAAGTACTAACCAGTATTTGTTTTGAAAAGGTCCAGCAAAATCAATATGTATTCTCTCCCACGCTTTGTCTGGGATTGACCAGAAAAATACTGGTTGTTCTGATTGATTCGGTCGGTTTTCCTGGTATGTTTGTCACTTTTTGGTCAACAAGTCAATGTCTTCGTTTATAAGTGGCCACCATACATAAAATCTGGCTAGTGCTCTCATTGCTGAAGTTCCCGGGTGTCCCGTATGTAGGCGCTGAAGTATAGCATTCCTCAACGACTGTAGTATAACTATTCTCCCTTGCCACAAAATGATGTCATTTTCTAGGGAGAGTTCTTGTCGTTTACTGATGAAGTGTTTCAGATGGTGAGGGGGGTGAAATGTCTGAGTGACACCACCCTGTACGTAGATACTGGCGGATCAATTTAAGTGTTTCATCTTTCTTTGTATCTTTTCTTATATTATCTTCTGTTAGGTCGATATCCGCCATTTGATCCTGGATGATTTTCATTTGTATTTTGCATACCCTTGTTTCCCAGTTAGATGATTCTTCTTCGGGGTTTGGCATTCTTGAGCAATAATCTGCGGTAACATTTAATTCTCCTTTTCTGTATTTGATATCAAAATCATAGCCTCCGATTATGAGTGCCCATCTAACTAGTCTATTGTTTGCTATTTTTGGTAGTTGTCTATGTGTTCCCAAAATGTATATTAATGGTTTGTGGTCGGTGATGAGTATAAACTTCACTCCACGCAGGTATTGATCAAATTTTCGTATTCCAAAAAGAATCGCTAGTGCTTCTCGGTCTATTACGGAATATTTAGTCTCTGCTGGTTTAAGTTTACGAGATGCAAAGGCAATTGGTTCTTCAATTCCTTTTCTATCCTTGTGATATAGAACAGCACCTAAACCTTTTTCAAAGGCATCACAGGAGAGGTACAGGTCACGTGTTGGGTCTAGCGATATAAGTGGTTTAGAATTTTCTATCAATTTCTTTGTTTTCTCAAACGCTACTTGTTCCCTTTCTGTCCATCGCCATTTAGTATTTTTGGCAGTTAAAGTATGTAGTCCGGCACAAAGGCTGTGTAAATGGGGTATAAATCGCTCATAAAAATTAATAAATCCAAGGAATGAACGTAGTTCTTTAACGTTAGTGGAAGCTGATGCTTTAGTGATGCTTACTATTTTATTACTAGTCGGACGAACTCCATTGCAATTAAATATATGTCCCAAATATTCTATTTCTGGTTTCAGGAATGTACATTTATTTAAATTTACCTTAAAACCAGCTCTTGTTAGTCCGTCAAAAACTGCTGCTAGTGTATTAATGTGGTCCCTGTCACTCCTTCCGGTTACAGCAATGTCGTCAAAATAGATAGCGACGTTGGGGATACCATCCAATAATGTTTCGAGTTAGCGCTGAAATATTGACGGTGCAGTAGTAATACCAAACGGCATTCGGTTATACTGAAAATAACCTTTATGTGTATTAATTACAAGAAACTTCTTTGATTCTGGTGCAATTTCAAACTGTAGGTAGGCATCTTTAAGATCAATTTTTGAAAGTTTTTGACCGTTGGCTAGGCGTTGACGTAATTGGTCGAAAACGGGAACTGGATGTGTGTGTGTAATCAATGCATTATTTATCGTAATTCTGTAATCACCACATATTCGAATACGACCATCTTTCTTGACAACGTTAGCCGTGGGTGTTGCCCACTCTATTGGTGTTAAATTTGGATTAATGGGTGATATAATGCCTTCAGAGACAAGGCGCTCAATTTCTTTTTCTATGTTCTTCTTTAAACCAAACTTAATAGGTCTTGCAGAAAAATGTTTGGGCTCTGAATTTGGTTTCAGATGTATGTTTACTAGATAATTTTTGACATGACCAAGTTTTCCATCGAAAAGTACATTGTATCGTTTTAAAATTAGATCCAACGAAGTATTCATACTATGTTTTGTGGTAATTGTATACACCGGTGCGGGCAGTGGCATATCAAACATTTCGCACCATTGAAGACCAAACAACATGGGTTTCGCTTCATCCATTACTACAACTGGTAATATTTTTAATTCGTCTAAGACTTGTACTTCTACATCAGTTATTCCTCTAGGTCTTAGTTTGTTATTGCCATACGCACGAAGTTTGGGACTTTTGCCAAGCGGTGGAGAGCCGATTAGTCTCCAGAATCTAGTGTCTATGATAGAGTATGCAGATCCTGGGTCCCAATCCATTGTACACTTCCGACCGTTAATAATAACGTCGATTTTTTTGCAGTATGTCAAATGTTTTTTGTGTGTAATGCTGTATACATCACCGTCATCATTGTCAATAGATGATTCATTACTATCTATGATGGATGTAGACATAGCAGATCTAGGACTCTCTGTTTCAATGCGGCGTGTATGTCTCAACTGCTGTCTGTTAATTTTATTCGAAATAATGTAAGCTTTACCTGTTTTAATACAGCAGCTTTCAAAATGACCTATATTTTCACAGGCCCTGCATTTATTATTTGATGCGGGGCAGTCACGGCTGTTGTGCTTATCACCGCTTCCACAGCGGTAACATTGGCCTTTGTCTAGTTTTCTGGGTTGTTTTTGTTGACGTGATGAAGGTTTTTTGGTAAAATTTTGTTTCACCTTGTATATAGTAGGTGATTGTTTTGCTTCCTCTGTTTCAGCAAGCTCACGTGCTGAACAAATTTCGAAAATCTCACGAAACGTTATTTCACGATGTTCAGTATCTTTGGTTTTTAGATCCGGCCATGTTTGTCGAAGTATGATTTGTAATTGGGGGTGGTTGATGCCTGTAGCGAAACGATCTCTTAACATTTGATCTAATAAGGTGCTTGTATAGCCGCAGTCAATAGAGAGTTTTCTTAATTGATTGGCATAGTTTTCCATTGTTTGCTCGGGTGAACGGGTGAGGTTCCAGAATTCTATAAGCGCTTTGAAGCGAGTTCTTTTAGTACGGTAAAGATCTAGTAATTTCGTTTTAATTTCTGCATACGTTTGTTTTCAAAATCCGGTGTTAGACCTGTTTTAATTTCATTGAAAGTTTCAGGTTTCGAAGATGCAATTAGTAAATCTTTTTGAATTTCCTTGTATTCGTCCAACATGTTACATTTTGTTTCAAAATAATCAACAAAATTTTCCACAGATGTTTGATCTGGCTCAAATATTTCTTTAAACTGGTTTAATAGCTGAATTTTTGTTCTTACCTCCACTGCTGTTGATGATGATGCTACTGCATCCGAGTTTTTGTTGGCGTTAACCAACATGTTCATGTTTTGTGTAAACATGGTAATAAGTTGACTCATTTGTTCATGATGAGCAGTTAGAAGGTGTGCTAAGGCGATTTCATCCATTATTTCCTCGTCGCCAAATGAAATAATATACAATTAGTTCATAAAATATTCATGTATTAGTAATAATCTTTTATATATATGGTAACTATGTACAAAGTGACATAATATCACTGTATCTCTGGTACAGAAGAGATATTCATATAAACGTTGAATCAATGAGGTTGTAACAACTACGACCATATAATCACAGTATGTAGTTATAGCGTTCTCAATACAAGTCAATACATCTAGATATTGATTATCACTATAGCTGGAGGGTAAGTATACAATACATATAAAGAAGTTGATATTTTTTTTGATATTATAGCAAATAATTATTCCTTATCATGAGTCATTCCATCTATCTCCGTTATCCTTTTTACCGTGTAGCAGTCTTTGACCGCTAATACACACATCAACACGGTCTAGGGATATTTTTGACATGTATATATTTAAAAGATACGTTATTTAATATTCTACCATTTTTTAATAATGGTTAAGGTACTTCGATTAAAATTTCAGGATTTTATGGAAAAAAATGAAGCATAGACAGAAACCGTACATGAATTAACTTTTAATTTATGAGTAAAAACTGAAAAAAATAGAAAAATCATTTAATTTGTGTTTATAAACTTGAAGTTAGTAGTCTGAGAAAGCGCCCATGATGTTCATAACACATCGGCAACGATTCGGCATGCTTAGAACAAGGTTGTCAATGTCTTGCTGCGGAATATTGTCCCATGTCCTTCTGAGATGCGCAAAAAGTTGATCTTCTGTAGCCAGATTTTCAGGAACTTCCTTCAGAGCTCTTCTTTGCAGCATATCCCACGCATGCTCAATGGGATTTAGATCTGGCGATTAAAATAAATAAAATAAAAATATCTTTATTTTGCATAGACCATTTTAACGGCGCTTACAAAATGTCATACACTATTTAAAATATTTAAAGCGACCACCGGTTCGGAACGCGGCCCACCTGAGAAGAACCGGCAAGAAACTTAGGATGGCTTTTTTTTTGATGGCCTATTTACAATTTAATATTATTTCACTTTGCCAGCAGGTCATTTCCAGGCGTCCCTGTCCTGCAAATAGTCTGTAACGGAGTAAAAACCTTTTTCACAAAGCTTGTTTTTAATAAACTTTTTAAATTTATTTAAAGGTAAATTTCTCAGGTCACAGGGAAGCTTGTTGTAAAAGCGTATACAGTTACCCTGGAAAGAATCACCAATCTTATGTAGTCGACTGTGGTGGACTGAAAGATTATTTTTATTTCTAGTGTTTATATTATGTTTATCACAGAGTTTAGAAAACTGTGATAGATTTTTCTGGACATACATAAGATTGGCAAAAATGTATTGTGATGGTACGGTTAGAATATTTACTTCTTTGAATTTTTCTCGGAGAGAAACTCTGGGGCCCAAATTATAAATAGCGCGTACAGCCCGCTTTTGTAGAACAAAAATAATATTTAAATCTGCAGCACTCCCCCAAAGGAGAATACCGTAAGACATAATACTATGAAAATAGCTGAAGTAAACCATTCTAGCCGTATCCACATCTGTTAGAGTCCTGATCTTTTTTACAGCGTATGCAGCCGAACTTAATCTAGAGGCTGTCTTTTCTATGTGTGGGCCCCACTGCAAATTGGCATCAATAGTTATACCTAGGAACACAGTTGATTCTACAAACTCTAACACTTGTCCATTCAGTTGAACATTGGCCGCAACTTGTTTTACATTTGGTAGAGTAAATTTTATACATTTAGTTTTATTTTCATTAAGGCAAAGAGTATTTGAGCTGAACCAATGACTTGCAATTGCATTGTTTACATCGTCATAGTTATCTAATTGACTTTTAATTTTAAAAATTAATGAGGTGTCATCTGCAAACAAAACAATCCTATTCCTATCCCCTACATAAAATGGTAAATAATAAATATAAATGAGGAACAAAAATGGCCCAAGTATCGAGCCTTGCGGCACACCCATTGTAACCATGGATCCTACAGAACGTGTACCATTAATATCGACCCTCTGTATTCTATTGTTCAAATATGAAGACAGAAGGTCGAGAGCTTTGCCTCTTATTCCATAGTGGTGTAATTTTTTGCACAGTGTTTCATGTTGAACGCAATCAAAAGCCTTTGATAGATCGCAAAATATACCTAATGCATCGTGCTTGTCTTCCCATGCTTCATGAATACATTTTAATAACTCAACACCAGCATCGGAAGTTGAGCGCCCTTTCGTAAACCCAAATTGATTCGCATGGAGTATTTTATGACTATTAAAATGGGATAGCATTTGATTCAAGATTATTTTTTCAAAAACTTTGCTCAAAGTTGGCAGCACTGACACTGGTCGGAAATTAAACGGCTCTGTAGCGCTGCCAGCCTTGAACAAGGGAACGACTTTGCTGTGTTTCATTAAATCAGGAAATGTACCACTAGAAACACAGTCATTAAACACAGTTGCTAGATGGGGCGCAATTACCTCAATTATACATGATGCAGTTTTGACCGATAATCCCCAAATGTCCGCGGTTTTCTTAATTTCGAAATTTGAAAATTGAGCAGGCCAGTCTAAGGCCCTAACATTGTGTGTATGTAACCAAGCTGCTATCGTTCTCGCCGTGTGTGCCCGGGCATTGTCGTGCATGAGCAGGAAATCTTGCCCCATTTGTGTTCTGTGGGGCAAGATTACGGGCCCCAGCACCTGTTGGACGTATCGTTCTGCCGTCATATTGCCCCGCACCCAAACGAGATCCGTCCGTCCTTCAAGACGAATTCCTGCCCAAACCATAATTGTTCCTCCTTGGTATGGGTGAACTTCCTGAGGGTTCTGAAGACGGCTCCATCGTCCAGGAACTCGCCAAACACGCGTCCTTCGTGAATCTGGATGGAAGCCGAACCTGGATTCATCCGTGAACAGCACATTGGACCATTGCTCACGGCCCCAGTCCACGTGGTTCCGAACCCATTCTAATCGTCGTCCACGATTGCCTCTCCGTAAAGGTGGGACCCGGAGTGGTCTACGAGAGCGTAGATTGCTTTCATGCAGTCGCCTTCTTACAGTTTGGTCACTCACAAGCACTTGGTGTTCCACTCGCAGCCTTTGGACCAAATGAGTCGCCGTTGCATTTGGTTGAGCTCGCGCAGTAATTTGCAAAAATCGGTCTTGTCTGGGGGTAGTGATGCGACTTGGCCCCCGGTGCCTCTCCGCTACTTCACCTGTGGCACGATAGGGTGTCCACAATCTTGAAATTACATTTTGGTGGGTCCCTATGGCCTCAGCAACATTACGCTGAACAGACCCAGCTTCCAGCATTCCCACAGCTCTCGCACAAATGAAAATTCCCTCTCCTACACATCAAGACATTTTTATGCCACCGAAACAAAAAAATTTTCAAAAAATTGAATTTGGAATTAGTCTGAGATAAATTACAAACAAATCGGTGTATAAAAGATCCCAATGCGGCCAGTACTTTTCGAGTTATTTAATTGAGTATGAAATATCCCTAGACCGTGTTGATGTGAGTAGTACTCCACTATTGGAAGCTTTGGCTTTTAAGCCATCAGCTTAGATGGTTTAAAAGCCAAAGCTTCCAATAAATAAATAAAAATTTCAGTGACATTGACGGTTTTAAGATCAGTCACACACACTGTCAGTAGATACTGAGAGATTTTTTTAGGTACGAATTTTATGAAATTTATTCGAAAAATAATAGAAAGAATTGTTTTTGAAGCAATCTTGAACATAAATTATTTAAAGTGGTATCTATAAAATCTTTGTTATGATAATATTTCTTTAGGTTAGGTGTTCATTCTTATGTAATAATAACAGTAGATTTTCTTATTTTTCGTGTGATTCTTATTGATTTATTTGTTCATTATTGTAAGCATTATTTAAACAAATAGTGTGTTGCGTAGTCTGTTATAACCAATAAGGTCGGGCACTTTAATACGCGTAAACATTTCATGCAGAAAATGTTGCGCCAGCCGCTAACCCGGGCGCTTGCGCTGAGCTCGTCTGCTCGCACGGCTCCCCTGGCATCACGTTGTTACTCCACCCCTGTACCAGCTCAGCCCGATAAGGTGGAAGTCTTCATTGATGACAAACCTGTGTATGTGGCTCCTGGGACGACTGTTTTGCAGGTGAGTTTTGAAAAATTGCTCTTTTTATTCAATTAGGAATATATTTGATAGCTTCAGTACGTTTTTGATAGCGTCAGTAGTTATGATTCAATACATAAAGTTTCTTTCAATAACATAACATAACATACTTTCACGCCTTTATCCCCGAAGGGGTAGGCACAGGCTTACTATACGCCCATGTTTCACAGTATGCTTTTTTAACTTTTTTTGCTTAGTTTTAATACCTGAAAATATTGACTATCAATATTTTTGGCTATTAAAAGTATCAATAAAAATAATGAGACAGGATTACTTTATTAGAAAGAAAGCTGACATTGCTACAATGAATTCTGTCAAGTATTGCCATAACACATTACTAGTAGCAGTGGTTGAAGCACACATAATTGAGAGACATTGTGATTTTGTTACTCACGAAGAATGTAGTTTACTGAAGGGTGAAAGAATTCTTAAAATCGGCCCAATAGTTTCATTACAAAAAAATACAAATCTTTTCTATAGAAAATTAGTATAGATATTGTAGTAATCACTTATTTTTTCTAAACAGGCAGCTGCCCAAGTTGGTGTAGAGATACCCCGTTTTTGTTACCATGAGCGTCTTGCTGTTGCGGGCAACTGCAGAATGTGTCTTGTTGAAGTTGAGAGGTCTCCTAAGCCTGTAGCAGCTTGTGCTATGCCAGTCATGAAAGGCATGAGGGTGAAGACAAACTCTGACCTGACAAGGAAAGCTCGTGAAGGAGTGATGGAGTTTCTTCTAGTGAACCATCCATTGGACTGTCCTATTTGTGACCAGGGTGGTGAATGTGACCTTCAAGATCAGTCTATGGCCTTTGGTTCTGACAGGAGCCGCTTTACTGATATTCATTTCTCTGGCAAACGGTAAGTTTCATCCATTTCCTTATTATGGATAGGTTTTGATTATAACTAACTATCTTCACACTGTTAATTTTCTAAGATTCATACCAAGTTCCTTCTCTTATTATATTTATGAGAGTTATAATTATTAGGAAGGAAAAATATACACTCCCGGTCTCTTGAATCCAGACACCTTACATTCCCGGGCCTAAAAGCCCAATACTACATCTACTACACACCGTCTAAGAGTTTGCACGCGAACATCTAAATTGGACTCAACATCAATTGTAATAATAATAATGATTAATTAATAGGAATGATGACTGTCTGTGACTGTGACGGTCCCTGTATATAAAATAAATGAATTGATATACAGCAAATGTAGTTTAAATTACCTTAACAGTACATCTAATCATGAAAGGAAATTGTACATTGTCTCATTACGGAGACTTGAACTAAGAAACAAACAAAAGTTATAACTCGGTTCAGGCGCCAGGAGGATAAGTCCTACTAACTTTATGCACACGGATATCGGCGCAGGAGATAAGAGCAGGAACCAAAAATAATAGAATACATCTCTTGAAGGAAGTTTCTATATTTTTATAGGCGAATTGATTGAATATACATTATATACATTATCACTATTGGTATACGGTATATATGGTCTCACTACAGGGGATGCCGAAGACCGTGCGAAGCGGAGGAGAAAATGTAGGAAAGCGGACCCCGGGCGTCGCGAGACGCAACTGGGACAGACGCTCGGATAATGATGATGATATTGGTATAACCTATTCAAGTGATTTAGTAAGCTAAAGATTAACTATTCACAGGGTTGAGGCGTGAAATTTAGAATCGTGAGATCCAGCATAAGTGCCAGATAATGAGTCAAAATATATATTGTAACATGGTTCAAAACATGAGCCAAATCATTGAGTCGTAAATCGTTGAGTCTAATCATGGAGTCATTACATGGGCCTGATCATTGAGTCGTGCATCATTACTAGATTAATCTACACAAAAACAATTTGAGTTAGGTACCTGAGGCGTGGTTACATTACCACGGAATTCGACATCACGTCTGCAGACCGCGACAGGTGCCGTCTTCACGAGAATGACGAGCCCGTAACCACATGTCTCGAAGGAATCACCAGACGGTCAGCATTTATGGCAAATTTTATCCAACAATAAAGTTAATATACTACGGAAACTAAGGCATACAGCCTTACAGAAATCGCAATTTGTTTAAAATCGATGACACACGGAGCGATAGAGTCAACAATCTACTCACCTCTCTCTCTAAATCTCAAGACTAACAATGACATTCCAATGTGACGTTTTACAACGTTACACAATGGAGCCAGGTTCTCTTCACAGATGAGTCCAAGATAATGCTATACGGTAATGACGGAAGGAGTAAGGTGTACCGAAGACAGAACGAGCGTTTCGCGCAATGCTGTATTGATGAGAAAGTGAGTTATGGTGGAGGATTATGGACAGTCTGGGGAGGAATCTCTATGGAAGGCAAAACTGAGCTAGAGGTATTGACGGGACCACGACTGCCGCCCCTAGATGGCAATAGATACATTCGCCAATGTTTAGAAAACCACGTGATGCCATATGCTGGATTTATTGGCCAAGATTTCGTTTTAATGCATGATAATGCAAGGGCCCATAATGCGGGAATCGTCAGGGAGTACTTAAATTACATTGGTATCACTGTTATGAGATGGCCAGCGCGAATTCCTGATATGAATCCTATAGAGCATCTATAGCTGAAGAGACGTGTTCGAGCTCATCATCCTGCCCCGCAAACTATGCAGGAGCTCAAAAATGTAATTTTGGAAGAATGGGAGGACATTCCTCAACATGTCATAACGACATTGATTATTTCTATGCCATACCGTATGAGATAAATGCACTGGGTGGCAATACAAGTTACTAAATAAACATTTCTTTTCATGTAAAACATGTCTTTATTTTAAAATCGATTAGATTTTTTTCCTTGAAAAAAGCAAAAATGGACTTGTTTCAACGTAACTCACCTTTTTAATAAACTGTAGTTCAAATTTATAAGTTACAGTACTCCAAACCAAAAAAATCAAGGTGGCTCGATTTAGGTGTCCGGAAGTGTAAAATAGTAGCTTGTGAAATGAAAGGGAATTTGTATTTAGGTCTAAGGGCCGTATTCCAGATCATTTCTCAATAGTCAATCAACGCTTGAGGCTAGTTTTTGCCTTATAAATACTACTCTCAAGTGTTTCTTGAGTATTGAGAAACATTCTGGAATATGGCCCTTATCTTATTGTTGGGGTTGGCTTTACCCTAGCACTTCGACCCTATTGGGTCTTTTGTGCTATACCCCTTACCCATTACACATCCCCCCAGCGCTCATGCAGCACCTTCATAAGTCTCAGTATGCTGTTTGGAGGGATGTCCCTGTAGTCTTCAGGTGTCGGATATGCCATTCCCAGAAGACCCATTCTCCTTGCACAAAGTGCCACGCATTCACACAGTAGATGGTGCATGGATTCGTCAGCATCTTCACAGGTCCTACACGTCGGATCTTCCGCGAGTCCCATCTTGTGGAGCTGCTGCCTTGTAGCATATTGCCCTATGAGCGCTCCGGTGATTCTCCGGAGCTGCTCCCTGCTGTATGTCCACATCTTCTTGGACCATCCAGCCCTAATGTCTCCCAGAAACATTTTTGCATGTTTCTAGCCTATTGTCGATTGCCACTGATTCCTATGCTCCTCAGTGGCAGCCTCCTGTAGCGCTCGTCTTATCACTCCGTAATCAAGTCCGACGAACGGCTCTGGTCCAGTGAACTGTTTCTCTGAGCCCTTTCTCGCGAGATCATCCGCCCTCTCATTGCCGTCGATGCCCGCGTGAGACCAATCTGACTCTGTTGCGCTTGCCTAGTCCATTCAGGCATCTAATGCAGTGCAACACTAATCCAGACTTTACCTCACTTGATGTGAGAGCTTTGAGTGCTGCTTGGCTGTCACTCACAATATAGACAGTCTCGTCATTGACTTTCCTGTCTATCATCTCTGTCGCGCAAGTTAATATGGCAAAGGTTTCCGCCTGGAAGACCGATGCAACCTACCCATGCTCTGACTAATGTTGCAGTAGTCACTGTGTACTCCAGCACCTGATCCAGTTCTCATCTTGGAACCGTCTGTATACCATACCTGGACTTTCATGTCCTTCTGTCGCATTCCAGCTTTCCAGTCTTCTCTGGTGGGAATGTGCACACTGTAGTTTCTTTTAAAGTTATAAACGGTATGTATTTTGTCCAGGGCCACAATTCTCATGCCTTCTAAACAGTCTCGGTTTCGAGATAAATCTTGAGTTCGAACTTTATTCGAGTTTTATTGACGTTTAGCTATTCTGCAAATCTCGAACTCGAATTTTTGTCGAAGGGAAGCCACTCGAGTTGCTTCGAATGGTTGGTAGCAGTCGAGACGCAGATTTCACATAATCACTATAATCTTTGTACATTTCTTAAGTGACCGACCCTAAATTAGCATTATATTACATTTTACATTGAATAAATATCAAAATGAGTTTAATTAATAGTGAAATACGTGCAAAACATATTGCAACTCGCTTCAATTTCAAACATGTCGTCGCCGATGTTTCAGCAATGTGGAAATTCCAGCAATTTGTGATTACAAATAACAGTCTTTTTTTTTATGTTCTTGTGGCGATGCTATTGCTCCGCCTATAACTCAGTGTGGATTTGGTAGGGTAAGTCGGTCCACAATTAGGTACGATCTTACAAAAAAAATCAACACAGTCTTCAATAATATAGACAACACACAGTGACAGTGACAGCGACACATTCAGATATTTTGCATTTTACGGGACGGTATAAGGAATTTTTTAAATATAGATTAAGTAACATATATGCAGTTTACAATATTTTTTTCCTTTAATAATTACTATAAAATACGTAATTATTGTTTATAACATGTAAAATAAGCTTAAAAAACTTTTAGAACATTTTGTAAGAGTAGTCTTGTTGTAACCGTTTTAAAACCGGATGTAACGTGTCGAACGGAACGCATCGTAACGTGACATGGCTCTTAAATGGCAACATTTCACACAATAATCTCGAACTTTAGTTCGAATAGTGGTGAGAATAAGACATTCGAAAAAAACACCTCGATTTACGAGATTTTATGGTCGAAAAAGGATTCGAAGAGTGAACTCGAATTCGAGATTATTTCGAAGAAAACGAGAATTGCCTCCCAGACACATTTCCATAACTCCTTCCTGTTCCTTTATCGCTTTAAGCGCCGTGTGCCCGTAGGTCAGGCCTTTACCTGTAGCTCCGACCCTATGAATGGCCTTTCTTGCCTCCATTTGTACACTTATGTGTAATGGAGTGGGATTCAGAAGGACCTCCATAGCTGCGGTAGGAGTACTTTTAAAAGCTCCTGTCATAGCCATACAAGCCGTTCTCTGCAGTTTACACAGAGTTAGCCTACATTTCTCCTGTTTTTTCTTGGGCCACCATACTATACTCCCGTATGTTATTAGTGGCCGCACCATCATTGCGTATATCCACAGGACTACCCTTGGTTGGAGTCACCATGTCTTGCTGTAAGTGGAGCGACACATTCCAAACACTCTCATTGCTTTGGTGGTTACTGCTTCCACATGTTTATTCCACGTTAGTTTATTGTCTAGTATTACACCTAGATATTTTACTTCCGTGGACATGCTTAAATGTTCATTATATAAATTTAGCGTTCCCATTCCTGTAAGAATTCGCTTTTTTGTGAATGTAACTATCACCATTTTCTTGGGGTTAATTGATAGGTGGTTTTTTCCACACCATCTCTCAACCATTCTCAACGCCTCTTGCATGATGTTTGAAACAACGCGGCAACGCTTGGGGCCTTTCCATTAATCATTATAACTAGGTCATCTGCATATCCAATGGTATGTAGTGGCCCTCTTTTTAATATTTTTAGGAGGTCATCTATCACCAATCACTATAGTGTTGGGGATAGAACTAGAATATGACCCTAAATGTCACAGCACTTTTTGACTCAGATTTTATCATGATTCAGTACTGTTTTACAAAATTGACTGCTACAGCTGGATGACTCTCACGGGCATATTACTGGAATAAAATAGCCTATATCGAGGTTCTATATACCATCTGTGTAGTTCATATTGAGGAGTTATGCAATCCGATATTCTATGTATTTGTTTTATAATACCGCATTTATTTTGTTTTTTTTTTCGTCAAAACAACAGTGCAGTTGAGGATAAAGATGTGGGTCCTCTGATCAAAACTATAATGACTCGCTGCATCCATTGTACACGTTGTATTCGGTTCGCATCTGAAGTCGCCGGCGTAGATAGCTTTGGAACCACAGGCAGAGGCACGGATATGCAGGTAATTTTGACATTTGTGCTTGTCCTAAGGCTATGTCATATATGGAGACTTTTTAAGTGTATGCATTATTCGTCTGCCTCGGTGGCGCAGTGCTAGTGCATGCGACTGCCGCGATTGAGGTCCCGGGACGAAATAAATATTGTAGGATCTACAAATGTTTGTTTCGGAGTTTGGGTGGTTCCTATGTAAAATATGTATACATACATACTTACATATTGTCAAGCCTCTATCCCCGAAGCGTTAGGCAGAGGCATATTAAACGCCCACATTTCACCGTATGTATTTTTGTCCCACGTAACACGTGGTGAGCCCATTGCCGTGTTGAAATGGACAGGCGCAGGCTGCGGCGACCTGCTGTTGAAATTTTTTTAAGCCGCCCTTCAACTTGGCTTAACGACTGCCATTAGGGACCAACGGCTTAACGTGCCTTCCGAAGCACGGAACTGGGGTGGGTCAAAAAGGCCAAATAAATTTAATAAAATGTGTCTATTATAGATGTTAAATTTGTAAGAAATTTTGTACCCGTTGCCTTTTTAGTAAGGTGGTAACAAAAAGGCTAAAAGGTCTTATGTGCTAGACACCAATTAGCACGACCAATTAAAGTGCTGGTAGTCTCGAACTATTGTGAAATATGTATGTATTTTGAAATATATAAGAATGTATATCAGTTGTCTAGATTCCATAACATAAGCTTATAGTAGATTACATTAAGCTAGACGGCGCTGAGTAAAAAAAAATTTCCTATAAAAAAAATTGTGCATTGTCATTGATTAATATTTGCATTAAATATATTTCACAATAATGTCTAATTGCAGGTTGGAACATACGTCGAGAAAATGTTACTATCAGAGCTGTCCGGCAACATCATTGACTTGTGCCCTGTTGGTGCTCTTACGTCAAAGCCCTACAGTTTTGCTGCACGACCCTGGGAAACTAGAAAGGTAAGTAATTTGGTCATTGGTGAGCCAACATGCACGATGTTATTTTGCCTCCCAAACTGATACTTTTGATTATCTAATACTGGTGTGGGATGTAAAATGTTAGTTATTCTTTATTTGCCACACGACTTCGCCCCTTACATACTTAAAACTTTTTTTGGTGGATGTTATCAATAATGCGTTTTTGGCAGATGTCTACACCAAAATAACTATATACATGTCAAGTTTGACCTATATCAGCTCGGTTTTTTCTACGCTCTAAACGCTCTTCACGTAAAGCAGCCTCGATGATAAGCATTCTAGGCATTTTAATTACAAAATAATACATGCTAACGAAAATGAAAAGGTAACACTTTTGGTTTCGTCAATTTGAGGTTAAAATTCCGAACAATTATCTGTCCAATTCGAATTTACGTTCGTAACCTTAGTGAAATAGAGAATATACATTCGTACGAAAGTTCGGGAACAAATGAGCCCGTGTTAGGATTTATACAAAACTTCGGCCGAAACTTAGGGCCGTATTTTAGAACGTTACTCAATACTCAAGAAACACTTGAGAGTAGTATTTTAAGGTAAAAACTAACCCCAAGCGTTTCTTGAGTATTGAGTAACGTTCTAAAATACGGCCCTTAGTTTTTCATTGAATTGAAACACTTGAGAGTAGTATGTTAAGGCAAAAACTAGCCTCAAGCGTTTCTTGAGTATTGAGTAACGTTCTAAAATAAGGCCCTTAGTTTTACATTGAATTGAAACACTTGAGACTAGTATTTAAGGCAAAAACTAGCCTCAAGCGTTTCTTGAGTATTGAGTGACGTTCTAAAATAAGGCCCTTAGTTTTTCATTGAATTGAAACACTTGAGAGTAGTATTTTAAGGCAAAAACTAGCCTCGAGCATTTCTTGAGTATTGTGTAACGTTCTAAAATAAGGCCCTTAGGATTTCATTGAATTGAAACACTTGAGAGTAGTATTTTAAGGCACAAACTAGCCTCAAGCGTTTCTTGAGTATTGTGTAACGTTCTAAAATACGGCTGTTAGTTTTTCATTGAATTGAAACACTTGAGAGTAGTATTTTAAGGCAAAAACTAGCCTAAAGCGTTTCTTGAGTATTGAGTAACGTTCTAAAATAAGGCCCTTAGTTTTTCATTGAATTGAAACACTTGAGAGTAATATTTTACGGCAAAAACTAGCCTCAAGCGTTTCTTGGGTATCGAGTAATGTTCCAAAATAAGGCCCTTAGTTTTTCATTGAATTGAAACACTTGAGAGTAGTATTTTAAGGCAAAAACTAGCCTCAAGCGTTTCTTGAGTATTGAGTAACGTTCTAAAATACGGCCCTTAGTTTTTCATTGAATTAAAGTAGACCACCTTTTTTTTTTTGCCTGGATATCATCATGATGCTATGCCGGACACCTACCGACTAAAACCACACATTACCCTTCCATCTGTCTATGGCCAGGAGTCCCGTGTGAGCCCTCGGAAGGGTAGTACCAGAGTAGTCCTCATGTTTCGGCTGTACGTTGATAGATCCTTAGGCGTAATTCTAAGGAATTTTGAGTTAGTCAACTCATTAGTAATCCAGAACTTTCCAAAAATTCCATTTTATTACTTGCTTCATTAAATAAACAAATATCCATCACGCCTTATCCCCGAAGGGGTGGCAGTGGCATATTATATGCCCACTTTTCACCATGTGGATTCCTGTCCCACGTAATAGGTGGTGAGCCCAATGCCGTGTTGAAATAGACAGATGCAGGTTGTGGCTACCTGTGTTGAAATTTTTCAAGCCGCATTAGATAATAAAATAAACCAATTGTTCAATCATCATCCTAAATTCAGCAATTTTATTATCTCTATAAAACAGAAAGAAAAGGATGTGTTTGATATTAACCTTCGATCAGAAGAAAGTGTTTCTAATTGAATACATAAGTTAATTTATTTATTATTATGTATGCATGGATCGCGAAGCCTGGCGATCCTCTCTGACTACCCCGTCAGGGATACAGCGTGAAGATAGTTAGTTTAGTTTTTAGTTAATTTATTTTTCTTATTCATTTACAGATTGATTCAGTAGACGTCTTAGACCCTTTAGGAAGCAACATAGTTGTTGCCACGCGAACGAACGAAGTGCTACGTATTCTTCCTAGAACAAATGAGGTAAAAATTAAGACTGGTCAATTTTTTTTTTAAATTATTCTGTGGTTGTGTACACTGTTATTTTATGTTAATGAGTTCTTAGATGGTATAAAAGTAATGTACATATTATTTACTGTTTATCTGACTACCCCGTCAGAAATACAGTGTGAAGATAGTTAGATAGTTAACTTATTATTATCCACTAAATAAAAAACTGAGAAGTGAATATTTAAAAATTATTGGTCTGTGTGGGCCTCACCCACTTTGCGCCTTTCGGTACGCAATCACACTCCAGAACCTTTCCACGCTATCGGCCGACTGTTTTATACGAGTAGTCTACTCATCACCACACAAGCTGAACTTAATGTGGATTAATGAACTCATTGAGTTCGCTGGATGTATTGTATGAGGCCTATATGCCCAGAAGTGACTGGCGAGTCACAATTGAGCAAGAGCAATTAATTTTCAAGAAGTCTTTTTTTCTTAAATATTTGTAGGAGATCAACGAGGAGTGGTTGTCAGATAAGTCTCGTTTCGCGTGCGACGGTCTGAAGCGTCAGCGGCTAGTCACGCCTATGATGACGGACAGCACCGGTAGCCTCCGGCCCGTGGACTGGGAAGACGCCATTGTGGCAGCTGCCAGGGCTTTGAGAGACTGCCCTCCAAATAAGGTAACTACACGGTTCTAACAGCATTATATCCTCAAGTTATTTTAATAATATCTACTGCGGTCTCCAGAGTTGGAGCAGGTACACACTTAGTCGCGTAAATAAAAAAATGAATTGATTAACACATAAAAAATCATATTGCCTTAACTTAACTATCTTCACGCTGTATCCCTGACGGGGTAGTCAGAGAGGACAGATCGCCAGGCTTCGCGATCCATGCATACTTCTTTCGCTTCTTCAAGATTCATCAATCGCTTCATACACGCACGTCTGGGTATCCGAGTACTTTTCACCTTTCCGTTTTTGAGCAATCTGCTCACGTGGTCTTCATATGTAAGTCTCGGCCTACCCTGACTTCTTCTACCCTCTGCTTTCGCACAATATATATTCTTCGTCAATCGTTCCTCACTCATTCGTTGGACGTTACCAAACCAACGGAGCACGCCCTTTTCCAGCTTAACGCTGACACTTTCATTCAAACCTGCCATATTGCGTATCACTTCGTAACGTATTCGGTCGGCCAAGGTAACGCCGCACAATTTTCGAAGTGATCGCATCTCCACAGCATTCAATTTACTTTCAAGCATCTGCTGACATACCCAGGTTTCGCTACCGTAAAGCAAAGTTGGCACTAGCACTGCGTTATGAATCGCCAGTCGTGCTTCTTTTACGATGCTTTGTCGCTTTACTAATTGGGACAAAGCACCGTTAACTCTGTTTCCGACAGCTACTCGCCGTTCTACATCCGAATCACATCTTCCATCCGCGCTAAACATACTCCCTAAATACACAATTTTACTCACTTGCTCTAGACGTTCCTTGTTTACCCTAATCTCGCATTTAGTTCTTACGTCACCTCTTTCAAATACTAGAACCTTAGTCTAACTTGCATTCAAGCAAAGACTCTTACTTTCACACTCGTCTTTCATATTAGTGACTAATGCCTGAAGGTCGGCCTCTGATGAGGCCATGAGCACCGCATCATCAGCGTACAGCAGACAGTTTACTGAAAAGTCACCCAAATTCACACCCATATCACAATCTTTCAACTTCTGCAGGCAACTGTCCAGATACACTACGAACAGCCAGGCGGACATGACACATCCCTGTTTGACGCCTGTACAGACATCAAAAAGAGGTGACACATCCCACCCTACTCGCACGCAAGCCTTACAGTCCCTATAAAGCGACTGTATTGCCCGCAGTAGCGAGCCGTCCACACCATATCCGGGCAGCAAGTCCCACAGCGTTTCTCTCACAACGTTATCAAATGCTTTCTCTAGATCCACAAAAGCGCAGAAAACCTTCTGGCTAATTGCCAGAAACTTCTCCGCGATCATGCTGAGAGAAAACACTTGATCCATGCAACCTCTTCCACGTCGGAATCCGCATTGAGTCTCCCATAAATACCTTTTAGACTTTTCTTGCATTCTTGCCGTTATGATCTTTGCATACACCTTACTAGCTAAGCTGACCAAGCTGATCGCCCTGTAGCTGGAGCAGTATAGGCGCGAGCCTTTCCCTTTGTAGATAGTTACTACAACTGCTATTCGCCAGTCATCTGGGACCTCACCCGTCCGCCAGCACAAGTTGCATAACAGACATAGAGTGTCCCAGACCCTTGACCCACCGTACTTGATCATCTCAGCAGTAACTCTGTCTTTTCCCTCAACCTTACCACATTTCATACTTCTTATCGCTTGTTCAATTTCTTTCATACTAATGACTTCAATGAAATCCGGGGCATCCGGAGCATCGAAGTGAGCTCCACTTCTCGATGTGGCATCTCTGTCTTTTCTTGCATACATGTTTCCATAATATTCACTCCATCTCTGCAGGACGTCAGTTTGGTCTGTTAGGACGTCATTGTTATCACTAAGCACTTTATTCATACTGCAGATTGCCGAACAACTCCGGGTCTTGCCTACCTCTTTCCAGAAGAGCCTGGCATTATCCCGGAAATTGGACGACAACCTTTCATCCGCTTTCATTCTGCACCTTTGACGAGCTTCTTCTATCAGTGCCTTCGTGTTAACTTTTTGCAGCTTGTATCTCTCTTTCATATTAAAATCATTCCGCGAGGCTAAGTAGTCTAACCATTCTTTCTTCTTCTTTCGAACTGCTTTTTTCACTTCCTCATTCCACCATGCGTCACGCTTATTACTACTGCCTCTTCTCGTTTCTCCACTCACTTCCACAGCGGCATTTACCATAGTATCCCTAAGGTTCTGCCATACACTTTCCACATTCTCACTACTAACATTGACGTCGCCAAGCTTTTCGGCTACCCTTTCTTTATATTTATCCCTAATGGATGCATCCTGCAGCTTCCAGCTTTTGATGCTATAAGTCGGCTCAGGTTCAGGACACTCGGTGCGATGACGCCAACCCGCGAACAGACCCCTAATCCTAGTTATTACTAGGTAGTGGTCTGATCTTAGCTCAACGCCTCGATAAACCCTTGTGTCCATCACCTGTTTACGGAGCCGACTATCCATTAGGAATAGATCTATCATGCTTCTCTTTGACTTACATCTCCTCGTATACATATGAATTTGTTTGTGGTTGAACATTGTGTTCGCCACAAACAAATCCTTTTCCCTACGAAATGCCAGTATAAGCTTCCCAGCGTCGTTCACCCTTTTATCCCCATACTTCCCGAGTCGGACTCAAAACCATCGCGAGCGTCCATTTAAGTCTCCACATACTATAAGTCTTTCATTTCCTTCTATCACATTTAGAGCTTCTCTCATACTCTCCCAGAAGTCCTCTAGCTCACTCGCGTACGACGAAGATACGCCAGTATCTACCAGCGTAAGCAGCTACCAGGAAAATCTTCGTCAAACCAAGTTCTAGACGGATCCAGAGGATTCTAGGACCTACCAGTTTGTACTCATACATACCGGAGGTCAATCGCGAGGACAACACAATTCCAACCCCCCGACTGCCATGCTCGCTCTCTGGTACTCCAGACCATAGCGCGAGCTCCCCACCCGGGAGCTCCACGACTTCGCTGCCCTTGCGCTTGGTCTCTAAGCACACTACATCTAACATCCATCAACTCGTTCATCTTATCTGCCATTCCTCCCCTAACATTCCACGCAGCTACCCTGCACTCCGTCCTCCACTTCCCGCTGTGTCGGGCCACGCGTGTAGGGTGGCGGTCCCCTACGCCGCTCTGGCTCACACTTTTCGCACCATCGGTGACGAACTGGTGCGCGTCGCCTCGGGGGCACGCCCTAGCATTTTTCGTCCTTGCGGTGCTCATGTTGGAGTAGAATTGCAGCCGTAGCTGGCAGGGATGGCGACGTGCACGCTTCTACTCTTCATCCCCATCATATTGCCTAAAGTAGGTATTTTATCTTAAAGTACTCGGATACCCAGACGTGCGTGTATGAAGCGATTGGTGACTCTTGAAGAAGCGAAAGAAGTATGCATGGACCGCGAAGCCTGGCGATCTGTCCTCTCTGACTACCCCGTCAGGGATACAGCGTGAAGATAGTTAGTTAACAATTTTCTTTGACAGCTCTTGGCCGTAGCTGGAGACATGGCGGACGCGGAGTCCCTGGTAGCTCTGAAGGACTTAGCGAACAGGCTAGGCTCTGAGAACACTTGCACTGAACAGTACTTCCCACTAGAGGGCGCCGGCATCGATCTCCGATCTTCCTATCTGTTCAACACGAAGATTGCTAGTAAGTCAAAAAAAATATTTTTACACAATCCCATGCAGTTCCAATGAACCCAATGTAAGTTTATAATTGAAATTTACTAGCTGTGACCACCCCGTCTTCACCCCTGACACAATCCGAACTTCAACCTCCTATTTTACCGCTTTAGTTGCTGCTTAGGTTGCCCTAAAATTTCAAAGGGTTTCGGCTGGGTGTTCATAGAAGAGTACTCAGTCACCCAATAATTTATTAATATAGATGTAATATACCTGAGGTCAGTACGATACGAGTCTGGTGCCTACACTCTGGAACTACCGCTTGGGCAAATTTGTGTGAGGTCATTGGGGTCACATGTGATACCACAATTCTGGTTAAACTGAAGCAGCATATCTATAGGACACTATTAAGGCTGTCCTTATGTAAGCATGCGACATGTGGCTAGTGATAGAATATCATAAGATAGATAGTCGCCAGAACTGAGCGGTTCAAAAGATCGTTTTAATGTCGAACAATTGAAATTTGGAATGCTCTGCCAGCGCACGTGTTTCTCTCCTCCTATAATCCAGGGTTCTTCAAGCGGAGCGTGAAGAGGCATATCATTTGTCCGCCAACTTGAGCGCCACAAATTAATGACAGTGGGTTTTAATTCGCTAGATGTCGCGTTGGCATCCTATGAGGCGGGCGGCGTCACTTTGGCGAGCTAAAAATAAAAGAAAATGTTTTTCGAATTCACATGCATGAGTTGTATGAATATGCTGCGGTGGATCTGTGGCATAACGCAAAGAGATTGCGTAAAGGAAACTTTAGGACAAGTTTCGGAGTTTTGGTGTTTTCTATGTATAATATGTATGTATTTAGAAATATATAAGTATGTTTTTTAGTCGTTTAGATCCCAAAACACAAGCTTATATTAGCTTACTTTGGGCTAGTCGGCCGTGTGTTTAAAATAAAAATATCCCACATTATTTTATTAATATTAGGCCACAAAAGATCTTGATAGAGCCCCATATCAGAAATGAGGGATGGCTCGTTAGAGAAGCTCTGTTCCACAGACGTGGAGGACGCGGACTTTGTCCTGCTGATCGGTACAAACGTTCGCTTCGAGGCGCCGCTACTGAACGCGCGTATCCGCAAGGCGTTCGTGCACAAGGAGACCGACATCGCGTTCGTCGGCCCGCAAGTGGACCTCACCTACGACTATATGGTAACTATTATTTATATTACTATATTTTCAACCTGTCTATTTAAACACTACAATTGACTCACCACCTGTTACGTAGTACAAAAATGTAACGGTAAAATGTGGGCGTATAATATGCCTCTGCCTCTGCCCTTCCGGGATAAAAGGCGTGACTGAAAAGTCAATCGATGATGGTCAAACTAATAATTTATTAATCAGTACTATACATTCATATTTCATTGTTCACCATCATCGACTATATCTGTAATGAGTACATTTAGGCAGAAATTGAGGAAGTAAGCTGATATAACTGGTTCATGGTAAAGTTAGATGATTACTGTTTCCGTGAAAACTCATTCGAAGAAGTTTTTGTTGGTCTGACGCTTTATAGGGTTCCGTACCTCAAAAGAAAATACGGAATCCTTATAGGATCACTGTTGTCTGTCTGTCCGTTTGTCTGTCAACAACGATTATCTCGGAAACGCGTGAGAAAAGTATGAAGTTGTAATTAAAACTATATTCTCAAGTCTGCGGTCTCTTGAAGCTGTGAAAATATCAATCAAAGTTAAAGTAAAAAAATTATAGCAAATTAACAAAGTCAATTTAATAATATGTCGGTGGGCGAGTCCTTCTTGCACTTGTTCGGTATCTTTTTTATTAATTGAACAAACAAAGATTTGTAGTACTCGGAACGATATTTGAGCTATTTTTTCTGTAAGACTAAAAAAGTATAACTTCTTAGGTGTATACATAAATACACAAACACACACACTCACACACACACAAACACGCAAACACACACGCACGTACGCACACACGCACGCACGCAGGCATGCACTCACGCACGCACGCACACACGCACTCACGCATGCACGCGCACGCACGCACGCACACACGTGTATTTTTTTAACAATATGTACTTGCTTCCCAGCACGTGGGAGACTCAGCGGCTGCAGTAAAAGACTTGGCCACTGGCACATCCAGCCACGAAGTACTGAAACGTCTGCAATCGGCCAAGCGGCCGGTCGTGATACTGGGCGCCGACCAGTTAAAGGGACCCGAGGGACCGGCCCTCTTGGCCTATACACAGGAACTCGCCTGCAAACTGCAGGACAAGCTTGACGATAAGGACTGGAAGGTATGTATTTATAACTAGTTGACGCCCGCGGCTTCGTCCGCGTAGTGAAAGTTTTCCCGTTCCCATTTCCCACAGGAACTTGTTCTTGGGATACAAAAGTAGCCTATGTGTTATTCTCATGAATAAGCTATATTATTGTAAAGTTTCATTAAAATCTATTCAGTAGTTTTTACGTGTAAGGGCCGTTTTCTCCACAGAACCAAATCTAGATTACAGTGAGCTAAATCCAGTTTTGGGCTCCAAATCGTGATTACAATCCCAAATTGGATTTCTCCAACATCGGAATCGAAAGTTTAAACTAAAATCTCTGAACGGCCGTTATTGGACGATTAGCTTCTAAAACCAGATTAACAGTCAGACATTACCTGTCAAAAAGACAAAAAGTTGGAGAAAATTATCCAAACATTGGTTTTAAATCAAGTATTGAGAAGAAAAGGTTAATTTTAAATTTTAAATTAATTTAAAATTAATATTATTTAAATTAATTTAATTAATTATAAAATAAATAAATTAATAAATTATTTTTAATAATTAATTTAATAATAATAAATTAATAATTTATTATTTTAAAATAAATTTTATAATAATAATTAATTATAATTATGATTAATAATTAATAACATTAACTTATTAAATTAAATTTAATTATTAATTTTAATTAAAATAATTATTAATTTAATTATATAATAATAATTAAATTATTATCAATAATTAAATTAATAATAATATTAATTTAAGTATTATTATAATATTATTTTTATTTCTATTAATTTTTTAATTTTATTAAAATTATTTTATTTAAATTAATATATAATAATTTATTAAAAATAATTAATTATTTAAATTAATGAAATTAATTATTTAATTTTAATTTTATTTTCAATTTTAAAATTTAATTTCAAAATTTAAAAAGTAATTGTGTTACCAGCCACAAATGTAAGCTTTTTTTGTCTAATCTGTGACAAGAACTAGATTTCGTGAACCGTAAAAAAACTACCGGAGAAATCGGATGGACAGTAATCTATTTTTTAAACTTCTTTCAAGCATAATCCGGATGATGAAAACCAGTTTTGCGCAGCTAACGGAGAAAATGGCCCTAAGAGTAAAAAGATCCATACATTCTTTCTCATTTATAATACGAGGGTAAATCCAAAAGTTGGTAACCTGACCATGAAAATCAAAGAAACGTGGGTGTAAATGATTTTTTATTTTTCTACATAAACACTTTTTTTGTCTAATCTGTGACAAGAACTAGATTTCGTGAACCGTAAAAAAAAACTACCGGAGAAATCGGATGGACAGTAATCTATTTTTTAAACTTCTTTCAAGCATAATCCGGATGATGAAAACCAGTTTTGCGCAGCTAACGGAGAAAATGGCCCTAAGAGTAAAAAACATCCATACATTCTTTCTCATTTATAATACGAGGGTAAATCCAAAAGTTGGTAACCTGACCATGAAAATCAAAGAAACATGGGTGTAAATTATTTTTTATTTTTCTACATAGTCACCATCTAGGTCAATGCACTTCTTCCATCTGAACTGCAACTTATTTATACCTTCAAAAAAAAATGATTCCGGAAGGTCGTCAAAATAACCATTTACTGCATCTATGACCTCTTCTTTGGTTGAAAATTTCGAGCCACCAAAATGTTTCTTTAATTTCGAAATAAATGATATTCCGAGGGGGCTAAATCCGGCGAATAAGATGGGTGGGGGCAATAATTCGTAACCACAATTATGGATCTCTGCATTCGGCAGAAGTGTGAACCCGCGCGTCGCGTTGTCTTGATGGAACAAAACTTTCTTACGCAACATACCCGGCCGTTTTTCTTTGATTTCTTCGCGAAGCCGTCGTAAAAGGTTAGAATAATAACTTGAATATATAGTTAGGCCTTCTGGTAAATAATCCACAAAAATGATTCCCTTCGCATCCCAGAATACCGAAGCCATGACATTACTCGAAAAAAAGGCCTTAGCTTTCTTCGGAGTGGGTGAGCCGGATCTTTTCCATTGTTTCGATTGTTGCTTGGATTCGGGAGTATGGTGGTGAACCCAGCTTTCATCCATAGTAACAAACCGGGATAGAAAATCCTCGCCATCTGCCTCAAAAAGCTCCAAACAGTCGCGCGTAATTGTGAAGCGAACGCGTTTTTGTTCGACTGATAGCAGGTTGCTTTCAGTCGAACAAAAACGCGGCACCCAACGAGCAGAAACCTTATGGAACCCCAGTTCTTGAGTTATGATGTTTTGAACCCGGCCATAACCGATGCCTGTGATCTCAGCTATCTTATTGATGGTCAATCTTCGGTCATTTAGTATAAGATCACATATTTTATCGATGTTTTCCTTGGTGGTAGACGTTGAAGGCCTTCCACACCTAGGATCATCTTCAACGCTCTCCCGACCTCGCTTAAACTCAGCTACCCATTTTTTTACACCGGAATAGGATGGAGCAGATTCTCCTAATGTGCTCACCATATCTTCATGAATATGTTTTGCTGATAGACCTTTTTTATGCAGGTACTTAATCACTGCGCGATGTTCGATTTTGTTCATTCTTGAAAATCTTTTCCGATACTCTTAAACAAATATCCACAAAAAAAAATTCGCGCGCACTAACTGAACCAAACTTTGCTCACTTGCTACTGAATAACCATAGTACAGATAGAGGGTAGATTTAAAAAAAATGCATTTCTTTATCTATGTTAGGCCACGAACTTTTGGATCCACCCTCGTATTATTAAGATTAAGATGTTAAACTTTACCTAAAGATGGATGGGTTTCCCTTTATTTTACATCATTGAAGTCATGATGCCTGGAGAAATGTACTCCCTGACTACCACGTCAGGGATGCAGTGTGAAGATAGTTAAGTTATAGTTTACTTGTATACAGTGTAAAACTTTATTTTACACTGTATCCTTGACTGGGTATCGGAGTACCATTCCGTTTTTGACCAATCTGTTCACGTGGTCTTCGTATGTGAGTCTTGGTTTACCATGGCTCCTACTACCCTTTACACTTTCACAGTAAATATTCTTCGTCGAGTGAGAAACGCACTCAATTATATTAAAAAATAATTTAGTATAGTTTGTTCGCGTTAAGTATGCAGTGACTCATAGTTGTCTTTCTGTTCAAGCTACACCCTATAAATCTAGTCTGCCCACAGTTAGAAAGTCCACAGTGACTTGTCAAAGGTAGATTATCTAAGAAGCTTATGTCCTTTATAATAATAATAATCAATATTGTGGGACATTTTTTTGTTACACAACGCCGTCTAGCCCAAAGTAATCTAATATAAACTTGTGTTATGGGATCTAGGCGACAGATAAACATACTTATATATTTTAAACACATAAGTATTATACTTGGAATACACCCAAACTCTGAAACAAACATTTGTGGATCACACAAATATTTTATACACGAATATTTACTGTATTCTTAACACAAACGAACTATAGGAATACAATGTATTATATTTGCAGGTGTTAAACGTACTACAACGAACAGCATCCCAGGTAGCCGCCTTAGACCTGGGTTACCAGCCAGGCGTGAGTAAGGCGTTACAGGCAGGACCCAAAGTGGTTTACCTCTTGGGTGCAGACAGCGGAGTTGTATCCAGGGATCAACTGCCGAAAGATGCTATCGTTATTTACCAAGGTTTGTAGTTCTTTTTAATATTATTATTATTTTATTTTATATCTATCACACCTTATCTCCGAAGGGGTGGCAGAGGCATACATATTGTATGCCCACATTTCACCATATGTATTTATGTCTCACGTAACAGTTGGTGTGCCCTTTGCCGTGTTGAAATGACAGACGCAGGTTGTGGCTACCTGCTGTTGAAATTATTCAAGCCGCCCATAAGGCCTTCAGCTTGACTTAACGACTGCCATGTTACTGGCAAAGGGGACCAACGGCTTAAAAAGCCTTCCGAAGCACGGAAACGCGCTCAAATGTTAATGCCACAAAGTGGTCACCCATCCGAGGACCAGCAATAGTGAAAGTTCCGTAACTCGGCGATTGTTTACAGAACACTGAGTCCGTTAGGCCACGAGCGCTTCTGAACTGGGGAACGAGTACTTTTTAATATTCCATTCTAAACTTGCTATGAAGTCTGGGTGTCTATAACGTCTATTATGAATATTATAGGCAGCTGTATTTGGGCTTCAGTAATGTTAGAAGTGCTTAGGCTAGTGCTTCATATGTCAAGTGCAGGTTTGCATGTGTAGTTGGTAGACGAACTCGGAGACCCACTGGCAGACTATCAAAGCAGACTCTGAGTCCTAAGTGGGAACATTGGATCTAGATGCAATGATTGTCTTAAAACTAAGAATTCAGTTTATAATTCAGTAACAGTGGTTCTGATATTTAACTTACGGTTTATAAAATGGGGAGGTTCTTAATTCCTCAATGTTTGTCTATACGTTAGTCAAAGAAACAGAAAAATAATCAATGGGGATGGTAAAAAGAATGGAAATTTTCATAACAAACTTTTATAGATAGCTTTAAATGACAAAAAAGCAACGATAAGTATGGGGAGAACGAGATTCTCCTTCCTCTCCACTCCTTTATTATCATTAGACGATAAATTTCCGCTTTACAACTCCTGAACAACATCTGAACAAATCCTGAAATAATTTATCCTTCCAACCCTTGACCTTGACATCCCCACCTTTGACTTTGACCTCTCAAACTAATTACTAATGAGGTATATCAGCACCAGGGTGCAATAACCAATAGCATCGTTTTACAGGCCACCACGGTGACGCTGGCGCAGCGATGGCAGATATCGTACTGCCAGGAGCCGCGTATACAGAGAAGCGGGCCACGTATGTGAACGCAGAGGGTCGAGCGCAGCAGACACTAGTGGCTGTTACTCCGCCGGGACAGGCGCGAGAGGACTGGAAGATTATACGGTAAGGTTGGACCACTGGTTATAACGTGTACGGCTCCAAAATAAGATGTTGAGTAGCTCGATAGACGCCTCATTTAAATGACGATTAGAATATGGTGAAGAATTTCAACTTGATTCGATACGGTTCGAGTAGTTCAGTGGCTAGTCTCTGGTTAGGCAAAGTAGATTTTTTTATTTATTTTATTTAAAAAAAATATTATGAGAAATTTAGCATAATAATTGCTTAAAAAAGATTATCCATATTGGTTCCAAAATGTTGTGCAAATGTATATTTTAACCCTCTGCCTGTGACATTCAGGTTGAAGTGATATTTTATTGTTGTGTACTGGGTGTATTTTTGTTACTACAGTGACAGACCAGTATACGGCACTGATCGAAATATGGTTGAGCGAGGTCAAGGTCAAGAGACATTTTGAAATTAAGTAGTGTTTAAATTATCTGTATCCCTGACGGGGTAGTCAGATTTTTTAAACTTTAATTATGAAAAAAATATTGAGGCGTATGTAGACCTGCTAGCTCAGTGTTCTGTAAACGTTGAATGTGTTAAGCATATTACGCTACGGTTGGTCCTGATATGGGTGATCATTTGTAGCATTACCATTTACAAGCGTTTTTATGCTTCGGAAACCACGTTAAGCAATGTTTATTTAAGTCAAGTTAAAATCCTTATGGGCTTTAGAAATTTCAATAACACAGCCTGTCCCTCTCAATATGGTCATAAAGTCTGCATCGCGGTGTAGCAAAGGTCCATTGGTTACGGTAACCATATTCGATGAGACACAATATCGCCTTGAATATAATGGTCAATTTAGCACACTTGTATTATAATGTACTATTATATATTAAATGGTTACTGCCTCTGTGGCGCGGTGGTAGTGTATGCGACTGCCGGGCTTAGGTCCCAGGTTCGATTACTGGGTCGGAACAAGTATTTGTGTAATCCACAAATCTTGGATTCTGTGTCTGGGTGTTTCCTATGTATAATATGTTTGTATGTAGAAATATATAAGTATGTATATGAGTTGTCTAGATCCCATAGTACAAGCTTATAGCTTAGTTTGGACTAGATGGCGCTGTGTAAAAAGTGTCCCACAACATTTAATACTAGTTGACGCCCGCGGCTCCGCACGCGTGGTGAAGTTTTCCCATTAACGTTTCCCACAGGAACTTGTTTCCTTTCCTTGTTTCATCAAAATCCATTCAGTAGATTCTGCGTGAAAGAGTAACAATCATCCATTCTTACAAACTTTTGCGTTTATAATATTAGTAGGATGCCTGTCAATTTTGGGTTACAATAGCCCCGAGTGATCATACAGTTTTTATGTACCCCAAAATGAACTGCAAGAGGCTATTAAATGCCAATATAATGTTACTGACCATGAAAATGTATAAATACAGAACTTCCATGGTCATTAACATTTTAACGTATTAGAGTTAACGGGATATTTAAGTAACTATCTATCTTCGCTCATGGCCCCGCGGTTTCAGTGTTCTGTAAACGATCACTGAGTTACGCAACTTTCACTATGGCTGGTCCTCGGATGGGTGACCACTTTGTGGCATTTACATTTGCTAGCGTTTCCGTGCTTCGGAAGGCACGTTAAGCCGTTGGTCCCGGTTGCCAGTAAAATGGCAGTCGTTAAGCCTGGTTGAAGGCCATATGGGCGGCTTGAAAAATTTTAACAGCTGGTAGCCACAAGCTGCGTCTGTCTAATTCAACACGGCAATGGGGTCACCGCCTATGATGTTGGACAGGAATACACATGGTGAAAAGTGGGCATACAAAATGTATGCCTCTGCCACCCCTTCGGGGATAAGGCGTAAAAGATAAATATAAATCTATCTTCAAACTGTGTCTCTGGCGGGGTAGTCAGAGAAGACAGATCACCAGGCTTCACGATCCATGCATATCTCCTTTGCTTCCAGCGAATATTTAATCGTTTCATACATGCACGTCTGTACTTAACTTACGTTTTTGATCTATCTATTTACATTAAAATTTTAAAGTGGACATTTTTTTAGTCACGAGCTGTACTCGTACCAGCGTCTTCTATTTCAACGCACCAGACGCGTTTACCAACAACACCACCATACCAATTGCTTTTCGACCTAATTGCTTTTCAAAACTGTAATGTTTAGGATGGCGTCTTCACAATTCGAATGATTATAGATGCAATTCTATATATTCGTACTGTGCATTGCTAAGTGCCGGTCGATGGCGCCTTACGTCGCCTTAGGACGTAAAGAGGTGGATAAATTCGTTAGTTTCGGGCAGGTCTCGGTGGTGTAGTTGGTAAACGCGTCTGGTGCGTTGAACCAGAAGACGCTGGTTCAAATCCAGCTCGTGACTGAAACATTTTTTCACTTTAAATTTTTTTTTAGAAACAGCAAACGAATTGCTTTTCAAAATTGTTTCTAATCTTCTACAATTTACCAAGTGTTATTATTTGATTCTGTACATAAATAATCATAATCATGTCTAAACAATATGCTAATACAAACCTTCCATTATTAGAGCGCTATCGGAAGTGATAGGCGAGCGGTTGCCGTACGACAATCTCGACGAGGTCCGCGATAGACTGTACGAGATGAGTCCGGCACTCGTCGCTTATGGAGACGTGCAGGACAATAACTATTTCGCTCAGGCACGCGCGCTCGCACAGGTAACTACATACATACTCATGTCTGTATGTTTGTCTAACTATATGACTGAGCTCTCCATCTACCATTTAGAGTACCTGAGTACGAATCCGGAGGCCGAAGACGTACCAATAGTCTCGCTACAGGGGATGCCGATAACCGAGCGGAGTGGAGAAAAGAAGTATATAACTGGGATAGACGCTCGGATGATGATGATGATGATGACGAAACTGGACGTCATCATCATCCGAGCGTCTATCCCAGTTATATACTTCTTTTCTCCACTCCGCTCGATGATATAGATGATATAGGACCCCTTTGTTTTATGACTTACTAGCTGACGCCCGTGGCTTCGCCCGCGTATAGATGTTTTCGCGTTCCCGTTTCCCACAGGAACGTTTTCCCGGGATAAAAAGAAGCCTAAGTGTTATTCTGATGTATAAGCTATATTATTGTAATGTTTCATTAAAATCTATTCAGTAGTTTTTACGTGAAAGAGTAACAAACATCCACACAAACTTTCGCATTTATAATTTTATTAAGATAAATCATATGATCAGTTAGATCCTATAGTTCAACCTATTATAAGCTTAATTCGTGCCAGATGGCGCTGTGTAGAAATTTGCGAAAATTATTTATTTATTTAGATTATCGAGGACACAAAACAACTTGTCCCGTGGTCCCCATTCTGTACTTATACTTAAACACGTGTTCGCTAAATTTCGAGTTCTGCCCTTGTATTGGACGCTTTGCCATGAACCGCCATCGTCGGCGTATTCTGTTAAAGAACAATATTTTCGTAATGGGAAAGTGAAGACTTTATCCAATCCAAAGTTCCCCAGGATCCCTGAGTATAGCTAATGTCAACGCTTCGGAAGCAAATGGATGGAATGACCAAATTTTAATGTGACTTGCAAACAATATGAATAAACTAGTTATGTCTGCAGTTCTGATCGTTTTTTGAAGGTTTCCCGTACCCGTTTCCCACAAGAACTTGTTTCCGGGATAAAAAAGTAGGCAATTTGAGAATCCATGTTGTCAGCAATCTTTTAAGTTTCAGGCAAATTGGTGCACGGGTGAGAGCATGATTGAGTAACAAACTTCCAACAATCTTCGTAAACTTCACATGTATATTATTAGTAAGAAAAATGGATAAATATTGCTACAACAACAGCTATTTTATTAATACATTAGGTGACCCCCATGGCTTCGCCCGTGACATACTTCGAACTCTCGTCGCACCTATTTAATCCCGTCGCTTATAAATTCTACCAAAATGTATTCAAAATTGCCCGATTTGTCGACATATATGACTATATAGCCTATATATAGCCTTCCTCGATAATCGGGCTATAGTATAGATGTTAATGTCGCACAGATCGCCACAACCCGCGCCTATACAGCTCAACACGGCGTTGGGATCACCCACTGTTACGTGGGGCTAAAATGCATACGGTGAAATGTGGTCGTATATAGACTTCTGCTACCCCTTCGTGAATGATGTACATGTAAATGTATTACAGAGTCTTCAGAAGCCGGTGTCAGGCAAGTTAGACGTGCAGCTGAAGCATTTGGAAGATTACTTCATGACGGACACAATCAGCCGCGCGTCCCCGACTATGGCTAAGTGCGTTCAAGCCGTACTCAAGCAGAAGGACTCACCATACTAATATCAATCAATCTTTAGTAAAAATACAACACACATTTTTCATAAAAAAACATTAAAAAAGTAAATTAAAAAAAATAATATTATTAACTTCAAAATCCGTCAAATCCGTTAAAATTATAACCCTCCTAGATCAATCGAATAAAATCGAGGGTATACAGAAATTTGTGTATTGTAAATATTTAAATTTGAATTAAGAACCAATTTTGACGGTTGAGTTTTTGTTTTAAATCGCGTAATTTTGAAATTAGAACACGTAACTCAAACGTACAAAGTAAAGCCCTCATCTCACAGGTGCGGCATACCGAATTGTACCTACTACATTGTTGTTTTTTTTAACTTTAACGAAGATAATTATAACATACTGCCGATTGGTTACATCAATCGTTTTGGCGTTTATATCAAAGAAAATTAACTTTAAGACAACCTGATAAAGGTGAATTTGGAACGCAGCTGTGTGGAAAGATTTACCATTCGGTGTTCCGACCTGTGTGATGAAGGGTTCAAATCTAGATTTTATTATTAAATTTATATTTAAACTTTCTGCAATCATTTTTACGTTGGAAATACTACAGAAAGCATAGCGATATCGTTTGTTCTGCTCGTAATTGTAACTTTGAACGTAAGCGTTCGACAGCTTATCTATATTGTGATTATATCTATACAATCACGTCTGTATTCTCGAGGGAGTAGGCAGAGGTGAAATACACATCCACTTTTTGTAGTTTTGTTGGGCCCAACGTTGACGGTACACCTATTGCCGTCAACAGGCCCTTATATTGTAATTTTGAGCTATTTATTTTGTATAATATATAAGCATACCTTTGTTTACTGTTTTACGAAATTTAATATTCAACATAACTCTTTATATTAGTAGAAAAATAAGGAAAGGTGACAATGAATCGTTGGTAACAGAATGTAAAGACAGATATTTGTAAATATATAGTTTTGTAGTATAAATAAAATGTAGTAAGTATAATGATTGTCGAATAGATGTTTTTTTTCTTTTAACCCTCAATTCTTAGTAGTAATTGGGAACATCCAAGGATTTCAGTCTATTGTACTTGATATACTCCTGAAAAAGAAATGTTTGAATGGAAATGTGTGCCAAAAATCCTATCATTTTACTAATGGACCTACTGCGTAATTGCTTAAAAGCGATTTTTTTATACCATGAGGTCGCAGTCGGCCACCTGGTGGAAATATGGCGATTGTGTTGACGCCTGGAGAAGTCCTGACTGCGCTTCGCCGCATGAAGAATCGGAAAGCTGTCGGACCCGATGGAGTCCCCATCGAAGCCTGGAAGGCGATGGGTCCTCGCGGTGTGGGCATCTTAGTAAACCTTTTTAACCGCATAATCCTTAGCGGGCAGATCCCAAACCAATGGAGATTGAGTATTATTACCCCAGTCTTCAAAGGTAAGGGGTCAGTGCAAGAGTGCGGGAGCTACCGCGGTATAAAGGTGATGTCCCACACCGTGAAGATCTTCGAGAGGATTATAGACTCTCGGATCCGGCAGGAGTGTACTCTCTCGGAGTGTCAATATGGGTTTCGCCCTGGTCATGGGACCACGGACCCTGTTTTTGCCCTGAGGGTTGTCGCAGAGAAATACAGGTCGAAGAACACGCCTCTGCACTGTTTGTTTCTAGACATGCAGAAGGCCTTCGACTGTGTTCCTCGAGCGATGATCTGGTGGGCACTGCGGTCCAAAGGGGTTCCAGAGGTCTATATTGACACTATCCGGGACATGTACTGTGACTCCGATTCCATGGTTCGGACTGCTGTTGGCGACACGGAACCCTTCCCCATCACCGTCAGGGTACACCAGGGTTCGGTACTTAGTTCGCTTCTGTTCAGTGTATTATTAGACGAATTGTCGGACAGCATCAGGAACTCGCATGAGCAGCCTCCATGGTTGCTCATGTATGCTGACGATATTGCGCTGGCAGACGCGGACAGGGGCAGATTGGTGCGTCGTGTAAAGCCGTCAAGGATACAGCGTGAAGATAGTTATTTAGTTTTATTTAGATACAGTCTCAAAATCGTCGGTTGCTGATACTAAAAGAAGCTCATCTGCGGAGGCTCTAAGAGGACGTTGGTCCACCTTTGGGAGGAAAACGAAAAAAATTAGAAAACTTACATCAACTACTTTCCGGCCAGAGTGTTTGTACTTGCAATCGTGCAACATATCATCGGCATTCCGTGCGAACTCTTGATGCGCGACGTTCACGCCCGTCCAAGACTGCGTGTTTAGAATGCGTCTCTTGAGCGCTGACATCAGTTTGTTACACGGACCGAAGTATGGAGGAAGATTTTCTGAAGTAAGTTTGGAAAAAGGTCATTATTTTATTGTTTTTGTCTCTACCTAACGTTTAGCGGTGCTCATAAATGACGAGACGCAGTAATGGACTAGTGGGTTGTAGTATTTCAAGGCCCGCTATCCATTGCATTGATTAATCGATTTATTTATTTTATACTTCACCACAAAATGTATAATACATGTAGATTACATTTCACAGATTTGTCGGTAATACATGATTACTTTCTCACTAGATATATAGATACGCGTTATCTCTTTAAGCTACCTTCAGATGGAGATTACACTTTTAATTTAAGATGCTTAGGCAAATGCTCATTTGCAAAGCACACAACTGTGCTTCAGTATGACCCAACAATTGTATAAGTATGTCAACGCCATCTATTTATTTATAAAGTAATTTATGTGTAGTAGTATCCTTCGGTGCGGTCGCTCGTACTAAGCATTTCTCGAAAGAGATTCCTAATTTGAGCGGTACTCCCCCGTCCGCAAGATACTTACTAACCTACTAAAGACGATTCGTTAAAATACGTTTACATTGCAATATTTATTTACATACAACCTTATTATTGCAATAACTATCTCGGAAGACCGACTAATCGTGGCTGATCGGCTGGAAAATAAGGTAGGCGTGCATTTTCTTCCATTCCATATTACCATTATTTACCTACTTGCATGCCCTGCACGTCGCTTGCGTGTAGTTCTACATCAACAAAAGTCCCACACCGTCTCCAACTGTACTTAAAAAATCACTTGAACCTACTCAGTCACGCAAAATTTCATGAAAATTCGTTTAACCGTTCTCGTGACGCTTAGGAATTTCTTTCGAATTTCACTTTTCTTTTTTTAAATAGCTTATTAAACTCAAACGCCTAAACAAAAGACTTCTGACGAGCCATATAGGTTCGTTGCTTATTTACTCCAATAATCTTAATGGTAGCATGCATACCTTTGACTTCATGTAAATCTTTTTTCTTTGCACCAGATTTGTCACTCTTAACGATGAGACACTGTCGATCGCAAGAACGTTCAGACATTGCGGCACTGGCTCTTACTTTTTTACATGTAGCCATTAATTTGTTGGCTTCTGCTATTTGGAGTCTCTTCTTGTGGTCTCGTATTGCCTTTTCTTTATTTTGCTTTTCTAGTTCATTGGACCTATTTAATGATGATTGTTAATCATAATTGCGACTTTTTGACGGGGCACAAAATTGGTGGCGTTTTAGGACATGTGCAAGATTTTGATCAGCATCATCATGCGAGTAATAAACCCAGTTGCACCCGATGTTCTTCACTTTCTTGCTAATTATTCTAAATCAATTTCAGGCAGTTTTTGGAAATCAAGGTAGGTACATCTCTGGCACACATTTCATTCTCTACTACGACGTCAAACCAGGGGGCCGAGACTACAATTTTACAATTAAATGATGATGAATGAATAAAATGATTACAATGAATGAATGATGATAAATGATTCCATTGCGATTGGTCCAAAATTAGGGAGTCTACTAAATCTATTACATATTTTACTATCGCACTTCACAAGCGACAGAATTGAACCAGAATCGCTGTTTTAGCTGTCGAAATATTTGTATTAACTACTAAAAGTGCAACTTACGAGCGACTACTGGCATGTCACGTGTGAATAAAATTCTATAGGTCGGCCAATAGAACTATTGGAGCGCAATTTGTAATAGTGGACTACGAAAACTGTCAAATTGTTCCGTCGATTTTTTATTTACCGACAATTTCGATACTATTCTTGCGCAATTGAAATAGTAGATTTGACCCCTAGACCCCTCTGAACTTACCCATTGTGCTTTCATTGGTAGCTACAAGGGAAGGCAATAAGTCTAAAGGTACATGCTTCTAAATTGTCTATAATATTTGGTAGATACTATTGGTATTGTCCAACTTGTCTTTTTTAACACCAAGTCATGGCTACCATAACATATGCTAAGTATCTCCAACAAAAATACACCTGATTCTATTCTATAAGTTTTAAACTGTTACCTTCAGCATCGAAGCTCTATAATCAGAGGTGGTGAACGCCGTTTGTCTTTGTCTACTGAGTAATGTGGATGTCTAACCCCTCGCGTATTACCGTGCTTCGCGTTTTATTGAGTTCTTCCTCGTACTCCTAATATTTTCTCCTACTACAATACGAATCATAAAGTGTCCAGAAGTAGCATCAAGACATTATAAAGATATAATTCCTTGTAAGCATACTTTGATTCAAGTACAGGTGAATGTTGCTATTATCTACAATTTTATTTAAGAGGTACTTACTATGGTATAGTTGTGAATGATTTTTAAATATAAATAAGTAGAACTTCCTTTTGTTTGTTGATTGTATACACCCTCCTACTAGTAGGAGAACGAGGAAGAACCCGTTTCATTTAAGTCTATAACGAAATGTTTATATTCAAAACGCCAACAGCACACTTACCGATGTTTTTCTAATGTATTGTTTCTTGCTGTTAGCTGATCGATACATTGTCTTTGCTCTTCTTCATGCTGAGCAAAATTATCCAAAACTTGTTTTTTCCATGGTGCATCTTTTACTTTGTACATCTAAAGTTGAAATGACGAAGTATATCAAATATCCATGACCACTTAGCCATGCAAATTGCACTGAGTTATAATAAAATACCTATCTACCTTACTGTCTCGTAATTGATTTATTTATTGAATAGGTACTTTCTTCTTCATCTTAAGTGTTTTCTTAGTTGCTTCCAAACCCTGCCAAAAAACAAAATTGGAGCTTGAATTTAATTTTGTTTTGGCGCTAGAAGCAGCTATTGTTTGACTTATGATTTTTGGTATCGTTGGGAGCAAGTGCCGTGCCGTCTGACCCCCTTAACCTGTTAAGGGTGCTTGCGTCGTTGCCTCGTTCGTTAATCAACAGTAGCACCGATAGCAGTTGAGATCTCTTGGGGCCGGAGGTCTTGGTGGAGTCCGTAACACCTTCATTTATTTATTGTACCTACGTCAAGAACGCATACTATTTACTTTAGCTTAAAGCAATATCGGTTAGGCAACCGCGAGCGAACTGGTAGTTGCATCAATTAAATTTCTTATAAACATTACACTAACCTCGTGCAGAACTTTATTAATTTTGTAGTTCAAAGCTTCTTTTTCTTTCTGACATTTACTTAATTTAGCATTATAATCTGCTTCTGATTTCGCACGTTCGTCTTTGGTCTTTTTGTCGATTACTGTATACTGTGCCATTGCTTCTTTTTGTAAGAGCTTCCATTGGTCCTGTCAAATATGATAGGTCGAGCACATACTCCACTAATAACGGAGTCATCTAATTTCCATAACACTATAAAAAATGACTGTGGTAACTAAGTATACAATTAGTAGATTTGGCCCAGCAGGTGCACCGCTAGCAGATGAGGGAGGAGATCCGGAGAACTTGGGGGACCCTTACAGTTAATCACCCTCGTGGCCTGGGTTACCAAACCACAGTTGCCATACCAAAACTTATCAAATCTTTTTTGTTTCGGCAGGTGGGTTTTATGGTAGCGACGCCCTCAGACCTCCCAACCCCAGAGGGGAACACTAGCACGTGAGGTTGACTTGGGCCCCGAAGATCTTGACTCTACACCTATTGATGATGATGATGAGGTTATCAAACCTAAGGTGATAATTGGGAGAGGTCTACGTTTAACAGTGGACTGCGATAGACAGATTGGATTGTTGACTAATAATACGCTACTATTGGTATGACACTGAGAATGACTATTAAGAATATTAAAGGAAAAGGTTTTACCTCAGCCTCTCGTTCAACTTCGAGCAATTTCCTCATCAGATCTATATCTTCAAGATCATTTTGTATTTGGATTTCTCTTTCATTTATTGACTCTGCTTTTTGTTTTTCATATCTAAAAATAATAGTAGGTAGTAAAATTAGCAGCAGATTTTACTTCTACCTACTTCGTCAGAAATGCCTTACGGCATGTCGAGAACTATTTCGTGAAAGGGTTAGTTGGTTTTTAAATTACCGTAAGATGTTTTAAAAAAATTCAGCCACAGCTGGTTTGCGCTTAAAAACTTATCGCCGTCAGTAAGATTCATGCTATAAACTTTTAAGTTTGTCATAAAAATATCAACAAACAAATCGGGGTAATCCCGGTCAGATGCCAGCCATTTCCCGCCCGCATACCAGCCACGACGAGCCTCAGTCTTTTGTGCAAGCGGATTAACAAACCTTTAATAAGTATCTCAATTGACTGATTATGTTAATACTACTATTGATTTTATGAAATTTCACATTCATTTCGGAGCTATTCGCACCTATAACGCAAAATTACTTTTCAACTTACATTTCTTTATTCTGTAGAGCTAACTGTACCGCTGTGGATCTGCGGCATTTCTCTTCCTCTGCTTTGTATTTGTCCAGTTCTAAAGAACAACATAAGGGTATCTGGTATTTTTTATTTTCAATATTTTGTTTCTTTTCTAGTTCTTTTTGAAATTGTATTTGCACGTCTCTTTCTTCTAGCGTTTTGGATTCGTGGAAGGCACTGCGTAAATATTGAGTGGATATTAAAGACTTTAAATATTATTTATCATTATTAGCTACCTGAGGTACAACAGTCTTCTAATAATGAATCTTAATCCGACCTCACCTGCAAAGGGTGCATTCTGTTGATTAGTAGACGAGGATTTGGCAAAGATAAGTCGAAACAAAACCCTCATCGGCGGCATCAGTACAAATAGATAATTTTATTTAAAGCAATTATTTTGCCAAATTCGTCATAAATTTTTAATAAAGTGGAAAAAGACAATTCGATTCGAGACGGGGATTGAACCTGTGACCTTTGCCTAACCAGGGCAATGTTCTAGCCACCTGAACTACCCGAACCGTACCGAATCAAGTTAAATTCTCCACTATAGTTTAATCGTCATTTTAAGAGTATGACCAGAGCCATCTACCGAGCTAATGTAAATGTTACAACCATTTTTAAACATTGATGCTTTTTGTTTTTTTTTTTCCATCAGTCTATGGATAAATTTATTTTAATTTTGCTAAATTTCTCATAAATTTTTAATAAAGTGGAAGAAGACAATTCGATTCGAGACTTTAAAAATTTGAACTGCTTTTAGCAAAAGTTGCTTAACGCAGTTCAAATTCGTTTATTTTTATACAAAAACATATTTTACATGACATGACAATTGAACGACGATATCTGCGATATAGTAATAAACTGTGACGCAGACATCAACGCCCTCTCCTAGGAATACTAAAATAGTTCCAATGAAAAATGGATAATAAATAATTTAGCGGTGCTACAATCCCTTCCATTGAAAATAAGTGAGACCTATGTCAAGCAAATCGAAAGAGTAGATAACTGTTATCCCATGGTAGCTAACGTTGAGAAGATGTTGAAGACTCGTATTTACCTCAATAGCTGTTTCCCATAAAAACTGTTATCAAATATTTTCTGTCTCGCTTGTTTGATTGCGACTAAACTTTTGTTCTCCATTTTGAACTTCTGCTTTTCTTTCTCCGATTTGACAGATGCCTGTTCAGTTTCACGGCGTTTTTTCTGTTTTTTCTCATAGTTGGCCAGAAGGCCCTGCTTTGATTAACCGATAACCAATAATAGATATTAGTAGTCGCGCTTTTCGCTCTGTATATAGAATACAGTACATTTTTGGTGTGAATGAGTGAGATGCTCTAGGAGCTAATAATCAAAATCTAGGGGGTAGGCAGAGCCCTCTTCGAAGATAAAGTCTAGCGTCTCGCGACGCCCGGGGTCCGCTTCCACTATTACCAGTATTACCATAGTCAAGCACTAAAACCATTTAAAAGAATTCAGTGACCGCTTAAAAGCAATCCGTATTCGAATTTTTACACCAAACCTTTAATACTAAAATCGGTACTTACTTATATTTAATTTTACGGGGATAAACAAAATAGAACAGGGGTCGAGTCTACTATTGAGAAGCCGTAGAATAGAACCAGCATCGCTGTTTTTAGCTGTCAAAATGTTAGTAGACTATTAAAAATGCAACTGACTAGCGGCCACTGGCGCGGTGTTAGTAGAATTCTATCGGCCGACCGATAAAAGTCTATTGGAGTAAAATAGTACTGGAGTAAACTGTAAAAATTGTACCGGTAGCTTTCCATTGAGCGAAAATTTCGATTTTATTTCGACACGATTGAAATAGTAGACTCGGCCCCCTGGCAGTGGTCACAACCTGACTCAAATTCAACCTACGACCGGAGAAACTAGTTAAAACGTCAGGCAACAAAAAGCTATAAAATAACTGTATTTTCCCCCATAAAAATAAGTAGAGCTCTATTCAAATTCATTTCTTATGTAGCAGAATAATTAGTACCTAGTCCTAACGTATCAACAATATGATAAGATTCTGTGGATGAGAGTATAAAGAATTCTTAGCATCGTTCCATGGATGGTAACTTGTGGGTATGTAAAGATCCATTGCTTGGCGGATAGAGGATAATACATAAGTTTAAAAAGTACCTAGTTACTTACTATTGGCTGCCCGTTAGCTGCAACTAGATATCTAGGATCTAAGCAACGCCGCTTTGAATATAAGCTCGAGTACTGCTCTTGGAAGTCCTCGGTTTTTATGTAAGGATATTTCGAGATATACGTACATGTTCATGATCTGGCCAAGTTTTAGTCCATTCGCGGGATTTCTCAATTATAGACTTTACGTACTCCTTTTTTTCGTCCATAGGTTTTTCTGCTAGCCGTGATTGCTTCTTCAGTCGGTTCCATTCCTTTGCATGTAGAATCAAATAGCTTTGGCCATTTTTATTATTTCTATGAAAATACATCGTTATGAAATTAATGTCCGTATAAATCTATGTAGCCACGTATGAAGATTTGAATTTAAAACAGTAACGCGGACAGTACGAACAAGTAAGGAATCAGACGACATCTAAACCAACTAATCAATAACATTAAAATCGGAAGTGGCAAAATCTTCAAAATCGCCTAACACGTATTTATTTTGTCCGTAATCGAATGCCGCAAACAGTTTATATCTCTTGATGATCACACTCATTCACATACTATTCCTGAGAAATAGATGCGTACAGACGAATAGACTGAACCATTTTATAAGACTTCTAGGTAAACTTTTAGCTTTAGAAGTCTAAAAGTTTTAAACATTTGTTGTACAGTATTTGATTATGTAAAGTTATTGATTATCTATAATAGCCTTAAACAGTACGAGTCTTGTGTTTAGATTCCTGAAAAAATTAATAATAAGTATGTACTGAGACAGTATTTAAGTTCATTTACACAAATCACTGAACCGCTGCGAACGCCAGCTGTCATGAATCACTAAAACGAGATTTGGAGTTTGGGTGTTTTACAATAATATTTTTTATAGTGACGTTTTCTATGTAGATATAATACCATGTAACTATGTATTTAGAAATGTAAGAGTATGTTTATCAGTTTTCATATCCCATAGCTTATAATAGCATCGTTTTTTTTTAAATGTGGAAATACCCAAAGATGTCACGTCGGTCTTGATTCGACTAAAAACACACGGTCTCTAAGGGCCGTATTTTAGAACGTCACTCAATACTCAAGAAACACTTGAGAGTAGTATTTATATGGCAAAACTAGCCTCAAGCGTTTCTTGAGTATTGAGTAACGTTCTAAAATACGGCCCTAACTTTCCGTCTAGCTTCGGGTGCTTGGATTGGGCTGCATACTGCTAATATGGGGCCTTAGTAACCCACTTACAGTGTAATAAATAAAAGTATCAACTTTTTTTAGGGTCCCGTACCTCAAAAGAAAAATAGTAACCCTTATAGAATGTTTTTTTTTTAATTAGAACCACTTTGTTGATAAGCCCATCCATCTGCCTATTTTATTTATATCTCTATTTATATATCTATCTATATTTATTTCCGGAATGCGTGGAGGTAAATGGAAATAAATGTGAAGGAATTGAAACTATGTACTCAGGTCTACAATATCTTGAAGCTGCAAAAAGAATCATACATCTAAATTAACGTAAAACAAAGTCATACCGGTCATACCATATGATGTAGAAATTTGATACAAAAATAGCAGTACAATACAATACAATATAGTACAGCCTTATCGCTTAAAGCAATTTCGGTCAGGCAACCTTTGATGGAAAAAAATATATTGGTAGGAACTAACTGGTAGTTGTTGGCGTCAAGTTATATAGAAGTAATATTGTATTTATAATACAATACTTAATAATTAAATCAAAATAAGTATTAAAAAATAAAATAAAATACTTATAATTATAAAAACAAATACCAATATAATAATATACTTACAAATTAAATTATATAAATCTAAACATACAAATATGTAAATATATAAATAACTAGCTGACCTGCCCGGCTTCGTCCGGGACATACTTCCAACCCCGTGGCACCCATTTAATCCCGTCGCTTATTACTTTTATAAAAATGTATGAGAGTTTCCCCGATTTGTTGATAGTTATGATTACTGTTCCGCTCTCCTGTGTAGTAGCGTGATGATATACAGCTAAGAACCTTCCTCAATAAATGGGCAATCCAATACAAAAAGAATTTTTCAAATCGGTCCAAGCTGTTTTCATGCTATGTCGTGACAACGGAAAACGGGTTTCATTTTTATATATTTAGATATATACAAGTAAGTACCTATTATATGTGTTCCTATTTAATCACTACATATTATAAAACAAAGTCGTTAAAACTACGCAATAAATATCGATGCAGTTTTTTTTAAAAGTTGGAGTGATTCTCATAGAAGGTTTTAATGTATATTTTTTTATGTTTTTGCATACATTAACTTAATTATGACGATATATGTTGGGGGCGTCGGAAAAAATGAGCCGTCTGGGAGCTTTTAACGAAAACGCTGCCTAAACCCTTTGAGATATAACAAAATAATGTATTGAGAAATTGTAACTAACTAACTAACTAACTATCTTCACGCTGTATCCCTGACGGGGTAGTAATATAATAATTGTGTATCTATATAGGTCTAAAAAAAGTCCGCGACGGTATATGTCTATCTCTTAAGGATAACATACTATATCCATTTTTATTCTTTAAAAAAACAGCAATTATAAAGCAGTAGTTTGAAGGCTATTTACACAAATATATTATTAGTCCTTATCATTTTTAATATGTTAGTTGGCTTCAGCATTTTATGAAGATTATTTCGGCCCTTAACACCTTTCAAATTAAATGAATATCTTTGGAGATATGTCAACATCAAAAAATAATATGCAAAGAAATTAATTTCGTGTAACCATATTCGATCGGGCCGTGCGAGCGTAGGTACTTCAGAGCGAAGGAGTAGGTAATCAAGTAATTTGGAAAATGTTCATACATTATTGTGAAATTAGTAAACGACGAGATTAAATGGGTGCCACGGGGTTCGAAGTATGTCACGGGCGAAGCCGGGCGGGACAGCTAGTGTATAATATTTTTATCTATTGCTTGTTAAAGTAATAGCTTTTAACAGCTGATTTAAACTTTTGCAGTGTCTCATTTTGTCTAATAGCCAGCGGCAATTTATTCCACAAGCGAACTGCTGTGACGCTAAAGGAACTATCAAAAATTTTTGTGGAATGTGGTGGCATTTTTAATTCTAAGCTTTCTGATGACCTCAAACATCTGTCATGCGTATCATGTAGGAACTTAAAACGTTCCTTTAAATAGGACGGTGTCGATGGGTTGTTTATGATGGAAATCGAATTTTTACGCAACCCTCTGTGGGCGAGTCCGACTAAAACTATTTTTTACTGTCCTACGTTACGTATTCGAAAGAGAGCCTGGGTCACCGACCTAAAGATTAACCGGATAACCTAAAAGATTACCCGAGTAAAGTGACAGTGGCGGGACACTTTTTCTTACACAGCGTCATTTAAAGCTGAAGCCCAAACTAAAGCTGTAAGCTTTTGGATCTAAACAATTGATAAACATTCTTATATATTTCTACAAAAATACATACTTATTACACATAGGAAACACCCAAACTCCGAAACAAACATTTGAGGATCACACAGATACATGTTCCAACACGGGAACCGAACCCAAGACTTTAGCGAGGAAGGCGCACACTACCACTTGGCACTTATGTCACCGAGGCAGTCAAATTTATATATAAAACATAACAAATATATTGGGACCAAAGGTTCTTGAATGGATACAGACTATCTATAATAATAACAATGTAGCTGGAATGTGTTGGATGCAGGTGACACAAGAATGACCTTAGTGGTGGAGTTGTTGGGCAAGTCCCATGCCCGGAAATGTACGTCAAGCGGCTGAGACGATGACGATGGGTTACTTTCGTAGGTATACCTATTTATTGGTCTTTTGCTCATTACTTGTTTCTCATTCTTACCAGCCTAATAAATGAGATAGATGCAGGAAGTATTATTACGACATGTGGTAGGTACCTATTTATTATCTTTAGAATATGGTAACATTTTTTTTGTTTTTTCCTTCAGTTTGTAATAAAGATTTAAATACCTTCAGAAAATCACAATTTAATATTGGCTGGATCAGGATGGATATACTCAATGGTAGGATAATAACAATTTCATAACCATTCCACATCCTACTTTATATTAGATCAACATCAAATAAACTTGATGCGGTTATTTCAGTAAACATTTGGACCCTTTGAACGTTTGATACAAACTTTTATTTAGGACAAGAATAACGTTAATTAGATTAAATAACCACTGCGATGTGGAGTGGGATAGGAAATTAAGCGTGGCGTCGGAGTTCCACCATTTGAGGCAGTGCGTCTGGCTCATTTGTCACTGTCACGTGGGCCACGCTGTTTGCAGTACATGTTTGCATAAAAATAACTTGTAAAGGCGGTAAAAACGACGATTAGTTTTAACAAAACGGTATCAATACGGAGCTGGCGAAGGTTGTTTTGGAATGCTGGCGTGAAAGAACGGGTGGAGACGTTCCGACGACACGATTAAAGGGATCCTCCCCCGACCAGGCAAGATGATCACGCCTGCCGGACGCCGTAGAAACGAAAAGTAAAAAATAACGCCGCATAGATAAACTTCTTCCTCTCCTACCCCTCTGGAGATAAATATAAAATGACGCGACTCGCATTTTCATATGGCGACCTTTAGCGAATTGTACGTCACTCTCACAGTTCAAGGACTATTCACAGTAACCCTCAAGTTGACGACCCAATGATTGAACCCGTGACTGTAAGAGAAGGTTAACATACGTACGATGTTAGAACCATATATTTTTATAGTTCGACAGAGAAACGATATTTTGAATCACTCGATTTTTAATAAAGATTCTCTCTTCTGTATGATAGAAGAGAGTTACCTCTGTACAACACGCGTTATCAGGAATTAACTTTTTGCACTCTACATGTTTTTTGAGCCACCCTGTTATTGCATATCGAGTATAGTAGGCAGATTTTAAGAACGTCAATAACTAACAAATTGCCATGTGGATGGCGATAACGAGCACGGGACAACGGCACAAATAAACAACACACGCCAGCCAGCCTCTTGCAATTCTGTCCGACACGTGTGAGCTTTTGCCACTTTGTAACTGTCCAAAGTTTTTATGCAGGCACCAGACCAGACCGTCTATTTCAATTACACTATATGTCCCAACTGTCGACATTACTTACTGAATTACTTTTGAAGCTGGGATTGGTTAAAATGTTGGCTTGTGTCTTATGTACATTACTTATGAATGCTGGGATTGGTTAAAACTGAGAGCTTATGTCTTAAGAAAAGGCAGTAGGTATTTTTTTATATCACTAGGCTTATATGCTCATCTGTCAATAAGCATACGGTCCCCTAGACCGATTTACAGTCAATCGTCAGTGAGTCAGCAACTGAAGGTTCCTATCGTTCACCGTTCGCGAACTCTTTAAGTGCCGTTCTCCAGAACGTTTATCAATAGATACTCAAAAGACACTTGAGAGTAGATTTTATAAGGCAAAATCTCGTCTCAAGCGTTGATTGAGTATTAAGAAACGTTCTGGAATACGGACCTTAGACTAAGTATGTATGGTCCACCTGATCGAAAGTGATCACTAATGACCACCGAACCCGATCACATGGTTAGGTTAGGTTAGTAGCTACACGTAGTTTTTGCGTCACGTTTGTTAATATTTAGTCTGATTACTCTCTGTTTGTAAGTGTATGAAAAACATACAACTGAATAATATAGTATTTTACGTATAACAGTCACGTTTTTATCTCCGAAGGGGGTGGCAGAGTCATATTATACGCCCATATTTTAACGTTTGCATTTTTGTTCCATGTTGCTCGTGGTGAGCTTACTGCCATGTTGAAGTGGATAGGTGATGGTTATTGTTGTATACTTAATAGTATTTTATTCATTGCGCATATTTGGTGCTTATATCGCCTTTTTATTTATTAGCTATATTTTGGCATTTCGATAGTGCATATAATAGGATATCTTGTGACCGCAGTAGCCTATTGGTATTACATTCGCGCTGCTAAAACCTGTAAAATCTTCTAAGTACCTACCATTTTGAATAACCTCGTATTGACGTTTGGGAAAACATAACGTAATAACAATATGAACCGAAAACATATTGAGACCCCCAACCCGGTGTATTTAATACCACAGATAACATAACAATAATTCTTTTAATACACATAAATCCAATTCGGATAAATCGACAGGCTGTATGTAAGACCCGTACGTGACTTTCATCGAATAATACGTTCGTGCTATAAATATACAATTTAAAAGATATTAGTTTTTCGATGTCAAATGCAGTACATGGCATTCATACGTAAAGATTATGTGCACGGCGTCGAGCTCTATCGGAAAGCCGTGAGATACATTTGCGTGTCTGGAATGAAGATTTATTCATGAAAGGATGTTTCTATGCATTGATTGTAATCTGCTCAGAAATAAGGATGGAAATGTTTTGGAAATTTGAAACAGAAATGTAGGATCACGTATTTGAGAAGGTGTTGATAGATCGAGAATGTTGTTACTAGTTGGTACTGTACTGTTGTACTTAGTATAGCTTTCCTTACTGGGTGACGGATCCTATCAACGGTATAGAGTAAATATAGTTAGTTAGTTAATTTTGTTATGGAGTTTATGAGTTGTCTAGATCCCGAAATCGGTTATGGGATCTAGACAACTATGTCTTAGACCGCTTTTAATTATAATTCCTATAAGATTAAAATTCTTAAAGGGCATTTGAACCATGTACTACGCCTTTTCAAAAGACCGGAATGAAGAAGAAAGAGTGAAAAGAACAAACATTATAATATTAGAAACAATTTTGAAAAGCAATTAGTATGCTAGTTTAAAAAAAAATCCACTTTATAAAAAAAAAATATAATATTAGCTTAATTTTGACTAGAGGGCGCTGTGTTACAATAAAATAATTCAGAATATTCATAATGTTACTATCCTTTTTTTTATCTATCTAGTCCTGCTGGGTTCAGGGCTTCCCCAATTTTTGCTATAACACTGTTTTTGTACAACTCGGTTTTCATTTAAGTAATATAAGATGTATATACAATATGTATAATATAAAATAATATATATAGAAGTGCATTGATATAATGTAAACAATATATGCGTCCAGAATGGTTTGCCAATTTTGGGTTACGAATCGTGGGAGTGAAAATAATAGCTTGTGTAAGTTAAAAAATTATAGCTTGTTATACAAGCTATAATTTTTTAACTTTGCCAGCTTAAAAAACCTTCAATATGCTTCGGAAATGGTCGCCTTACATCATTGTCTGTTTTTGAATAGGGTTATTTGTAATATAAGACTTAAATTGTAACTTTTAACATGGACAGATTAATAAATAGTTTAATTATTTAAAATTGTCTTTTATCTAAAATATGTAAGCGAGTCAAAAAAGACAGACGTTGTGTGTAGTAACAAGACAATTAAATCGCTTGACTCCACTTGACTCAGTCAAGTGGTACCAGTCCCATCCTTTTGTCCCATGTTTGGGGTACTTGACTTCGAGCAGGTAGAAGCCGGTACTAACAAGGAATTTTGTTAGAGAGAACTCAAACGTGAAAGTAATGTTTGACATCGTGTAGATGTTAGCAATTTGTAAATATAGTAGGTATGTATTTAGATGTTTATGTTTATTAATTACGCCTTTTCCCTGAAGGGGTGGCAGAGGTAAATTATACGCCCACTTTTCGCCATGTGTATTCCTGTCACACGTAATAGGTGGTGAGCCCATTGCCTTGTTAAAATAGACAGACGTAGGTTACGTTAGTTAGACGTTACCTGCTGTTGAATAAAATAATATGCATTTAGCATAAAGATTTTTGTTCGCCCACTGCATGACCAACTTTTTGTAACCGCACAGGACTTCATTCAGTGGATCCTTTCCTAAGATACAGACAGAACTTCTGCCTAGTTTAGGAAAGGGAGTCATACGACTTCTTTTGTTGTTGTACTGTTTTTCTTTTATTGTTTTTAAATATGTAAGGTTACTTTAATAATACTTTAATAAATTTGATATAATCAAAATCTGAAGACAAGGAAGATGCATTAGGTGTATTTAAAAAAAAGTACTATTTTTATAAAAGTATATATTATAAAACTAAAGAGTTTATTTGTTTCTTTGTTTGGTTGAACGCGCTAATCTAGGAACTACTGGTCGGATTAGAAAAAATATTTTTGTGTTTGATAACCCATTTATCGAGGAAGACTGTCACACTGCTACCCTGGATATCGGAGTAGTAATCATAAATGTCGACAAATCGGGAGTTTTAAATGTGTCACTGGCGAAGCCGCGGGTACATATAGTAATATTACAAATTATATCATTGCCTGGTATAGGTACGTACGGTCAGCAACAAAAGTACCTAAGCTTAGCATTACAGAACATTATCTGCACATCTTAAATCTAGATTCAGTATAGATATTTACTATTTTAAACAAGTACACAGTTCTTACACAATTTGACATAAATAGAACAAACATGCAAATTTTCATTCACTAATCTATTTCGTAACTTTGGATTGTGTTAATCTACTTCGGAGGTTGACTGTATAACTACTTAATGTTACCATTATGAAATGATTAATGAAGTTTATAATAATTTTCCGACCAGGGAATCGAACTCGAGACCACAGCAATGGCTCGCATACACTACCACCACTGCGCCAACGAGGCAGTAATACTCGTATCTATTTAGGTATAATTTAAAAGATTAAATACCTACCTACTTGTGAATTATAATTCTAAATTGATAAGCTATTGCGTAGGTAGGTTGTTATTAAATGAGAATTCATGAAGATATTCCTTTGCACGTAGGTAGGTACAGCTTTTCTTTAAATTCACGAATTTTTAAATTTCAAAAACTTCCTCATTACTTCTTGCTACACAGACGTAATATCCGAAAAGCTCCATAAAATTTAACAATTAACTTCACTCCATAAATCATACTCAGTGTAAAAAAACTACGTAATATTTTACCATTAGGTTCTGTTACTCAACAAAATTGGTCACATCTGTGCACTGTTTAAATTAGAAGTAATTTTCTTATGCAGAATTAATTAATGACTAACGAGCTCTATAGGGTTCATCAAGCGGAAGCGTAGACAAAAGACAGCTATATACCCGAAATCTGTTGAGCGACAAAGACAGATATCGTAGAAGCTGGAGTTGAATGAATTTATGCCGGTCTATTTAGTAACGCGTCAATTTGGCGCGAGAATGGTTGTCAGGGTGGTAATATTGGAGACTTGACAAAAGCGCGCGAATGAAATATCGTATAATAATAGTTTTAGAAAAAAAAACTTGAAAAAGTGAAGTGTTGTGAATGTGTGAGTTATCTGTGTAAAAAAAAATGTTTGTAATTTTTATTTTATTCAATCATAAAAATCTGTTTATATAAAACTCTACTCTAAAGACAGATTTAAGACGGAATAGGAGTACTAATAATTTGCAGATATTAGAAATAACAGCCGACTGTCAGATGCAGATATTATTAAGGCACTTATCATGTTGTTATTATAGTTCGGGTGAATCATAAATTTAGCGAAGTGTAAGTATGTTTACAGTAACATTTTAATCAAAATGTAAACAATCGTTTTAGATCAGTTAATTCGTAAAATTTAAAAAAAATTAGAAATGAATGACGCCAACAATTTGATTTTTTAGTACTTTTTAGTAAGAAGCCCTTACTTTTTTGGAACATTCTGTTTATTTAAAAATGACAATCAGTTTTGAGACATTAAAAAAAAATTGGTTATGTCTAGTATAATTTGAGTTCTAGGCTCAGTATTCTATAACCGATCACTGCGTTAAGCATCTTATGCTATTGTATTTTTTAAGGTGGATGACCGTTTATGGTATGGAAAACTCTCACTGGCACGAGAAGCCGTTGTTCCCGGTCTTTAAGTCAAGTAATAATTATGGATGGCTTGAAAAATTGCAACAGCCCGGGAGCCATAGCCCACATCTGGACGTTTTAGCACACCAAGTAGGGTAGGCTACAATGATCACTTTCGATCACGTATAGTTAGTAGTATAGAAAACAAACAATTTATAATCTGACCCATTTTGGGTGTTTCCTATAATGTACATATTAATGTACTTAGAAATTTATAAATATGTTAATCAGTTGTATATCATAGTACCTACAAGCTTAATTATAACTAAGTTTGTGCTAAATGTTGTGTAAAAAAGTGTCCCACAATATTTATTTATTATCTTTTCTTTCGATATCTATATAGTCTCCACTGTTAATACTGGATTAAAATTAAATTTTATTAATTAGAGTTAGTTAGTTAATAACGTTTTGCTATTTTTGTTGTTTAAGACCTATCTTAAACAACATACCTATATTTTAAAAAAATGATTAAGTACTAAGGTAATTTTTATTCTGTAAAAAGTAGACAAACATATATTGTCACACCTTAATGCCCTAAGAGGTAGGATGAGGCTTACTATATTCCCTCATTTAAGTATGCACTTTTGTCCCTCGTGACAGGTGGTGTAGCCCTTGCCGTATTGAAATGGACAGGCGCAGGTGGTGGCGACCTGCTGTTGAAGTTTTTTAAGTCGCCCATAATGCCTTCAACTGGGCTTAACGACTGCCTTGATACTGGCAATCGGGACCAACGGTTTAATGTGCCTTCCGAAGAAGCGCCCACAAAGTGGTCACCCATCCGAGAACCAGCCATAGTGAAAGTTGCTTAACGCAGTGATCGTTTACAGAACACTGAGTCCGCGGGGCCACGAGCGCTTCAAGTAAAATGTAGCTATTTACAAATAAATAAATAAACATTTAATTCTTTCTTCTTTCTTTCTTTACATTAGACTCGAGTAATAATTAGAGAGGTAGGTATTTTTTTTTAAGTTTTAGAAAAAATACCGAAGAGCTGGTAGCACTGCCAACTCAGTGTTCTGTAAACGGTCACTGTGTTAAGCAACTTTTGCTATGACTGGTCCTCAGATGGCGAACTGCTTTGTGGCATTTCCATTTACCGATCGTTTCCGTGCTTCAGAAGGCACGTACACATGGCAGTTGCTAAGTCGAGTTGAACGCCCTAAGAGCAGTTTGAAAAAATTCAAAAGTAGGTCTCTAAACCTGTCCCTGTCCATTATAATACGCCAATGGACTCACCACTTGTTAAGTGGGTAAAAATGCATAGGTACAATAAAATTTGGGCGTATAATATGGCCTCTGTCTAAGTGTCTACCCCACGTTTGTGACTGATATGTAAAAAAATAGTGACATTTAAAGCATTTGAGCATTCAAATTCAAATTCATTTGAAATTTAAAAATTTCAAATCGGCTGATACAAGTACACATGAAGTATAATGAAATGAAAATATAGTTATTTGCGTAGGTCACAAAGAAACACTTATGAACGTCAAGATTATTACTTCTACATTTAAATTTACTGCCAGATTCGCAAGGCAATAGGTAGAGCCTGAGAAAGAATCTGGCTATAAAACTCATTGGCAACTCTTTTTTTTAGTCAATATTCGGTCTGCTTGTGACCACGTGCCAATTTAAGGTAAAGAAGCATTATTATCGCGTTAATATCTGTGTTTCATTTTTATTAGATCCAGCCGCGCTAAAGTGTGAAAGTTAGTAACATCAGTTAAGATGATGGGGTTTCTGTTTGTGGGGTTGTAACCAATAGTTTGGTGTCTGGGAATTTCATGGGATCTTAAATCAATACATTTATGTTTACCGTAGCCACGCTCATATACCAAGTAGTCAGGCAGGAAGGTATGTCTGAAAACATTGAGTAACATACTAGTCCAATCCTAAACAACGAATCCAGTAAGACCGAACGCTTAGATTGGTTACAAGTGTCAAATGTGATGTGGATGTTTTATGATTTTGGATTTTAGACAAAGGCGTTGCCCAGGGCCATCGCCTCCTTTGTCATTCAACAGGTGCGAGCCAGAGATAGAAAATAAACCAAACATTCTTTAAATTTCCGTAACTAATTTAAACATATTATATCTCAAATCTTAATCTCAACTGTGATTTACTACGAAATTTTTGTCACTATAATAGATCAAAGAGAATTCTGAGTTTTTAAATTAGGCCGCATATGATTATGTTGTTGCGGGTAATATTTATGAAAAGTCTATCAATATACGATTGAGGTTCATTACATGAAACATCAAAGTCGATAATCCCTTGTAAATATCGTTTCGCGTGAAGTCCTAAGTATAATATAAAGTACGAGTAAACACACCGTGAAAGTTTAAAAATAAAAATCAACAAAATTTGCTTCTCTCTGATAGTCCCGATTTTTTTTTTTTTTGGAATGAAGTTCCTTACAGCAGGCTTGGAGGAGACAGGGATTTTGCAGCGCGTCTGAACTGAAAAAAATGTGATAGTAAAACCGTAAGAAAAATTGGGTGGAATAAAAGCGTTAAATGAGACGTGCGCAGGCGCGACAGTCGTTTGTTTTGCAAATTGTGTCGATTTTCAAACTGTCTATTTACCTCAGTGAAATGAACACTAATTTGGAAATTGCAGTAACGTAGATTAACGTAGGTTTGGGTGGTTTGCTGCTCGGCTGAGACGCAAGAGGCCCGAGTCCGAATCCTAGTACAAACGGTGACTTTTTGTATGATTAATTGAATCGTGAACATGGCAGTTGTTAAGCCAAGTTGAAGGCCCTAAGAGAACTAACTAACTATCTTCACGCTGTATCCCTGACGGGGTAGTCAGAGAGGACAGATCGCCAGGCTTCGCGATCCATGCATACTTCTTTCGCTTCTTCGAGATTCATCAATCGCTTCATACACGCACGTCTGGGTATCCGAGTACTTTTGACCTTTCCGTTTTTGAGCAATCTGCTCACGTGGTCTTCATATGTAAGTCTCGGCCTTCCCTGACTCCTTCTACCCTCTACTTTTGAACAATATATATTCTTCGTCAATCGTTCCTCACTCATTCGTTGGACGTGTCCAAACCAACGGAGCACGCCCTTTTCCAGCTTAACGCTGACACTTTCATTCAAACCTGCCATATTGCGTATCACTTCGTTACGTATTCGGTCGGCCAAGGTAACGCCGCAACATTTTTCTAAATGATCGCATCTCCACAGCATTCAATTAACTTTCATGCATCTGCTGACATACCCAGGTTTCACTACCGTAAAGCAAAGTTGGCACTAGCACTGCGTTATGAATCGCCATTCGTGCTTCTTTTACGATGCTTTGTCGCTTTACTAACTAGGACAAAGCACCGTTAACTTTGTTTCCGGCAGCTACTTGCCGTTCTACATCCGAATCACATCTTCCATCCGCGCTAAACATACTTCCTAAATACACAATTTCATTCACTTGCTCTAGACGTTCCTGGTTTACTCTAATATCGCATTTAGTTCTTACGTCACCTCTTTCAAATACTAGAACCTTAGTTTTACTTGCATTCAAGCGGAGACCCTTACTTTCACACCCCTCTTTCATATTAGTGACTAATGCCTGTAGGTCGGCTTCTGATGAGGCCATGAGCACCGCATCATCAGCGTACAGCAGACAGTTTACTGTAAAGTCACCCAAATTCACACCCATATTAAAATCTTTCAACTTCTGTAGGCAGCTGTCCAGATACACTATGAACAGCCAGGCGGACATGACACATCCCTGTTTGACGCCTGTACAGACATCAAAAAGAGGTGACACATCCCCCCCTACTCGCACGCAAGCCTTACAGTCCCTATAAAGCGACTGTATTGCCCGCAGTAGCGAGCCGTCCACACCATATCCTGGCAGCAAGTCCCACAGCGTTTCTCTCACAACGTTATCAAATGCTTTCTCTAGATCCATAAAAGCGCAGAAAACCTTCTGGCTAAGAGCCAGAAACTTTTCCGCGATCATGCGGAGAGAAAACACTTGATCCATGCAACCTCTTCCACGTCGGAATCCGCATTGAGCCTCCCATAAATACCTTTCAGACTTTTCTTGCATTCGTGCCGTTATAACCTTTGCATACACCTTACTAGCTAAGCTGACCAAGCTGATCGCCCTGTAGCTGGAGCAGTTTAGGCGCGAGCCTTTCCCTTTGTAAATAGGTACTACAACTGCTACTCGCCAGTCATCTGGGACCTCACCCGTCCGCCAGCACAAGTTGCATAACTGACATAGTGTGTCCCAGACACGCGACCCACCGTACTTGATCATCTCAGCAGTAACTCTGTCTTTTCCCGCAGCCTTACCACATTTCATACTTCTTATCGCTTGTTCTATTTCTTTCATACTAATGACTTCAATGACCTCGGGATCCGGAGCATCGAAGTGAGCTCCACTTCCCGACGTGGCATCTCTGTCTTTTCTTGCATACATCTTTCCATAATATTCACTCCATCTCTGCAGGACGTCACTTTGGTCTGTTAGGACGTCATTGTTAACACTAAGCACTTTATTCATACTGCAGATTGCCGAACAACTCCGGGTCTTGCCTACCTCTTTCCAGAAGAGCTTGGCATTATCCCGGAAATTGGACGACAACCTTTCATCCGCTTTCATTCTGCAGCTGAGCTTCTTCTATCAGTGCCTTCGTGTTAACTTTCTGCAGCTTGTATCTCTCTTTCATATTAAAATCATTCCGCGAGGCTAAGTAGTCTAGCCATGCTTTCTTCTTCATTCGAACTGCTTCTTTCACTTCCTCATTCCACCATGCATCACGCTTATTACTTCTGCCTCTTTTCGTTTCTCCACACACTTCCACAGCGGCATTTATCATACTGTCCCTAAGGTTCTGCCATACACTTTCCACATTCTCACTGCTTACATTGACGTCGCCAAGCTTTTCGGCTACTCTTTCATTATAATTATCCCTAATGGATGCATCCTGCAGCTCCCAGCTTTTGATGCTATAAGTCGGTTCAGGTTCAGAACACTCGGTACGATGACGCCAACCCGCGAACAGACCCCTAATCCTAGTTATGACTAGGTAGTGGTCTGATCCCAGCTCAGCGCCTCGATAAACCCTTGTGTCCATCACCTGTTTACGGAGCCGACTATCCATTAGGAATAGATCTATCATGCTTCTCTTTGACTTACATCTCCTCGTATACATATGAATTTGTTTGTGGTTGAACATCGTGTTCGCCACAAACAAATCCTTTTCCTTACAAAATGCCAGTATTAGCTTGCCAGCGTCGTTCACCCTTTTATCCCCATACTTCCCGAGTACCGACTCAAAACCATCGCGAGCGGTACCCACCCATCCATTCAAGTCTCCACATACTATAAGTCTTTCATTTCATTCTATCACATTTAGAGCTTCTCTCATACTCTCCCAGAAGTCCTCTAGCTCACTCGCGTTCGACGAAGATACTGGCGCGTAAGCAGCTACCAGGAAAATCTTCGTCAAACCAAGTTTTACACGGATCCAGAGGATTCTAGGACCTACCAGTTTGTACTCATACATACCGGAGGCCAATCGCGAGGACAGCAAAATTCCAACCCCCCGACTGCCATGCTCGCTCTCTGGTACTCCAGACCAAAGCGCGAGCATCCCACCCGGGAGCTCCAAGACTTCGCTGCCCTTGCGCTTGGTCTCTGTCAAGCACACTGCATCTAACTTTCTCTCATTCATAACATCCATCAACTCATTCATCTTATCTGTCATTCCTCCCCTAACATTCCACGCAGCTACCCTGCACTCCATCCTCCACTTCCCGCCGTGTCGGGCCGCGCGTGTAGGGTGGCGGTCCCCTACGCCGCTCTGGCACACACTTTTCGCACCAGCGGGGACGAACTGGTGCGCGTCGCCTCGGGGGCACGCCCTAGCATCATTCGCCCTGGTGGCACTCGTGTTGGAGTAGAATTGCAGCCGTAGCTGGCAGGGATGGCGACGTGCACGCTTCTACTCTTCATCCCCTAAGATGAGATGAGAAGCCCTAAGAGCAGTTTGGAAAAAATCGAAAGTCGTCTCTAAACCTGTCCCTGTCCATTATAACACGCCAATGGACTCACCACTTGTTAAAATGCATAGGTACAATAAAATTTGGGCGTATAATATGGCCTCTGTCTAAGTGTCTACCCCAAGTTTGTGACTGATATGTAAAAAAAATAGTGAAATTTGACCTTCGCTCCTACCTGGAGTCCCACGACACCACATTTTTTTTTTATTAGGCCTTATATCAATATTTAAAATCCTAACCTGAAGACAAGCTTCAAATCAATAAGAGTTTGTTCGTTTCAAGTATAGTCTATAAAAGAACTTATGACCGGACGGTATGAGTTTGATTCCATGGAAGATGGGCCGGGTGCTGGTATGGGATGCAACCTGTTCAGACACGCCGGCCTCTTCCCATCTACATGGAAGCAACAATCGAGCTGGTACGGCTTGTGAAGCGGCTGAAAAAGCTAAAGCATTCAAATACAGGGGTCTTGGCTCCGAATATGATTTTGTCCCATTCGGTGTCGAGACTCTTGGTCCGTGGGGTCCTAGCGCTATAAGGCTTTTTAAGGAAATTGCGAAAAGGTTAGTCGACATCACAGGAGACCGAAGAGCTGGCAGCTACCTCGGACAAAGAATTAGTCTAGCTATTCAAAGGGGGAACGCTGCCAGTATCTTCGGAACCTTGCCTAAAGGGACCTCTTTTAATAATTTATTTTAGTTATGTATCATATTTTTAAGGTTATATTAAATGTTAATATTAAGTTAATTTATTTATTAATATTGTATAATATCATTATGTATATCTATAAATATTGTATTTATGTTGATATCGTATATGTAAATCATGAACTAATTATAACTTTTTAATAATTATTGCACTCTTTATATAAATTGCACAATTAACAAAGAACTTATTGACTACTAAAGAATGTTTATTTCAGTTACAGTAAAGTCACACGGGTCCATTCGGCATGTCTGATTTGTGTGAAAAGTTGCGTCGTGAATATGGTGAACATGTATAACAAATATAAAACCAGTGTTTCTCAAATTGAGGCGATGAGATCGTGTGTGGCCAGTTTTGTGTCACATGTGAGTCGGTCGTTGGTCACAAACTTCTTGCTAGAGTAAACAAGCGGAGATTGAATTAGCAATATTTCATTGACACCATATTTAAAAATGTAATCATAAATGTGTCTGTAATGCAGTATGTTTGTGAATAAAACTGAAAACAGCCATTAGAAGTTACGAAAAAAATCCTAAAAATAACGCTTTTCGTCATTTTACGATAACTCTGCGTCTATGTAAAAGACGGACAGCTTAAATAAATCGTCATACCTTTTGTCCCGGGAACAAGTTCCTGTGACGAACGGGAACGGTAAAGCTTCATTATGCGGGTGGAGCGGCGGGTACCAATTAGTAATAGAATAAAAACATGTTTTGTCATTTATTTACTGTTATTCTTGATATTTAAAAACTTAAGTTAATAACGGATTCCCGAACGATGCGGTTAGCAAAATGTTCCATAGACAAACTACTACTTTAAAAAGGTTGACAGCCTTTCCATAGATTGAGCATATGTTATTGTGAAACTACAGCTGCTGTAATGCTTTTTTTATTATGTTCTGTATTTCATTAAACTTCATTTATTTAGGTTATACTCGGACGGATGAACTTGTTAGCTAATGAAATAATAATTTTGTAGAGTAGAGCTCTTAAATTGAATCAGCTGTATCTACGTTTGGATGTTTGATTAGTAAAGCAATGACTCCCACTTGTGTTATTATTATTATTTTTTTTAACTTTTTTTTATACCTCTGAGGTGGTAGACAAACTTACGGCCCACCTGACGGATAGTGGTTGCCACCGTAGCCTGTGGACGTTTGCAACACCAGAGATGCGGTACTCGCGCTGCCGACCCTAGTAGAACTTTTATAAGTGAGTACCTAGTGGTACTTGGTCGTTCTTACTTATAAAAGTTTTGATTTTCAATGAAAATGTGCAAAGGAATAAAGTCACTCGCTGAGTTTGTTTGATTGCACATTTCCAAGTCTAAATTACTGTTGAATGTATTTAGAGCACAGCACAGTGATAGAGAGAGACTAAAGGATATTTTGTTTTATAAAATAAGGCTTAAAGTTATTTTGATACCCTACATCACTCTAAGACGTACCTAAGTATAATTTGGGATTCATTAGTATCGAGCATGGCCTGGCGGACTAAAGTGGTTCCGCCGGATTGAGGAAGGAGGCGGGTTCAAATCCCGCTGACCTCGTGAAATATTTTCTAAATTAAATTATGATATTTTTATACCTAGGTACTACTAGTGGTGACGAGTAAAATGCTGTGTTTAATAGTTCTACAATTATAACAGCAAATATAATATACGGTATAAATAAATTATAATGTTTTTTTTTAATTTTTGATTATGATCGAACGTTGCTATGCATAGTGCTAAATTATGTAGCAATTTTCTAAATAACTTTACACTATTCTTGGGAACTAGTATAACTATCTAGAGCATACTCTTTTGAAATCCGTTCTATGATTATAGAGCTACTTTGAGTCCTTAATTTTTATGAATAAATTCTGAAAAGTAGAGAAAAAGGAATAACAAGAACCCTTTTTATCCGTCTACGGTAAAGTCAACAAGAAGAGTGATGAACTTAGCAGTCTATAATATATTTGTAATTTACGTACATTACCTACGTGTTGAAACAGCTCTACAGATTGAGATACAAGAAGAGTAAAATTATCGTCAATTATTAAATTTCGAATATTGAAATATTTTTGGACTATTATTACATTAGTTTGTATTATATTCGAATACAATACATATTGTCACGCCTTTATCCCCGAAGAGGATAGGCAGAGGCATACCATACCTACATACATACTATTTCCACAGTATAAAGAGTAAACCTATCAGTAGCGTTACGCCTTTGAAGTTGACAAAAATGCCGACAACGTCTAGACAGTGATGCTTGTAGGGTTGTCACAAGTATACAAGGCTGATGTTATTTATAATTTATTTCTTAACTCGTACTCGCAATCAACTATCAACATTATAATATAATATCTTAATCTTAATAATATTATAAATGTGAAAGTTTGTAGAGATGTTTGTTACTCTTTCACGTAAAAACTACTGAATAGATTTTAATGAAACTTTACAATAATATAGCTTATACATCGGAATAACACATATACTTTTTATCCCGGGAACAAGTTCTTATGGGAAACGAGAACGTGAAAACTTCTCTACACGGGCGAAGCCACGGGCGTCAACTAGTATGTATATATAATAAATCAATAATATAAATACCGGTTTAAAAAAAAGGATCTGAGATTTCATCAATTGCCGCACACGGAAGTAAATAAGGTTCATTTCATGTCGAATCGATAGTTTTTTTTATGAGAAAGCGTTTACAAAATGGCTGCCGCGTAGTAGATATAAAATTATGGGGTTTCTAGCAATCAATATGGCCGCCGAACTATTCTTATAAAATTTCATGTTGGGTATCGTATAAAGGGTTTTTTGGTATACTGAGTACGAATTTCGTGTTAATTTTGCAATCCAATATGGCCGCCGCGTCGTGGTTTTCAAATTTCATGTTGGGTATCGTATAAGGGGTTTTTTGGTATGCTGAGTACGAATTTAGTGTTAATTTTGCAATCCAATATGGCCGCCACGCCGTGGTTATAAAATTTCATGTTGTGTATCGTATAAGGGACTTTTTGGTATGCTGAGCACGAATTTCGTGTTAATTTCGCAATCCATAATGGCCACCGTGTCGTTATAAAAAAATCAAGGGAATTGGAGCATGAACCAGGAGTGAGAATTGACGATGAGAACTAGGGATGAGAAATGAGAACTGGAAGCTGGGGATGGGAACTGGGAATTCAAACAAGGGTGAGCCGACATATGTGATCTCATATTATTATGTTTCTTCTTTTCACGGGTACCTTCATTTTTTTTATGAAGATACCCGGGTTTTTGGTAGGCGTACATGGGGACATACCGGTCCAACACGCAGAGGCTCTTTGAGAATTTTAATCTAAAAGGAAATGGGACCCCCAGCAGACAGTCCACGCCCGCCTTATGTAGAAGAACGATAATGGAGCACCTCCAATGGGAGTTAAACTATTGTAAAATATGCTAACTAAGAAATGGGCTATTGGGTTGGGGGTTTGATGAACTAGGTGATTATAACTATGGATAAAGGCGGCGTCTGCTATTTTAATATCTGATTATCCTAATTTTGGCAGACGGTGACTCGCCAACTCACTAGATGGCCCCCCTATACAATCGCCATAGGCATGATAAGCCTGTAAGGCGACAGGAGGCAACACCGGTGTGAGCAGCTTGGGGTGTCAAGCGGTCATATTGGATTGCAAAATTAACACGGGTCAGACCCGGAGCGGGCTTCCCCGTAGTTATGCCCTTGAAAATGACACTTCCACCCCCGAGCATATAGCTCTGGCTCCCTCCCTCTGACCGGCCAATTAAGGCAAGCCAAAATTGAGATTTGCTGCACTCCCAGGAGTAGCACTCTCACTGCTCACCCGTTAGCCCATTAAATGCTAACCGGTGCAGAAGGGCAACAAAACTCTGAGGATTCGGGATCGATGTGTAGCCACGCACATTCAGCTCGCCATAAGCTGCCCTGCAGATGTGAGCTTTTCAATAACTTTCTGATACATTTTTTTGTTGATATCAGAAAGTGGATCACTCAAAAAGCGAATCTACTATACCCTCATAGGGTTGCGTTAATCCTATAAAAGATTACGACTGTCCTCGAGGGGTATATTATTATTACTATTAATTTGTTCAATTTGTCTCCGCCCCGATGAGCACTATAAGAAAAAAAAACCAAATTCTATGGAGATACGAAGTTCGTCGGGTATATTAGGTATATTATTAGTAGTAAATGAGTTAATGATAAATATTTTCGGTTTTTGGAACTAACTGGACTTAATGCTACTGTTGTATTCAACAAAAAAAATATTGGTTACGCTTTGAACAAGTTTAAATATTAATTATGACGAAAAACTTGAACACAGGATAACATAGTATAGAGTATAGTTATAATCCCACATGTGTGGCTCCGCATACCATAATAATCTTATGCGATACCCAACATGAAATTTATAACTGTTGGCGCTGCGGTCATATTGGATTGCCAAATTAACACGAAATTCGTTCTCAGCATACCAAAAAACCCCTTATACTATACCCAACATGAAATTTTATATCCACGGCGCGGCGTCCATATTGGATTGCAAAATTAACACGAAATTCGTACTCAGCATACCAAAAAACCCCTTATACGATACCCAGCATGAAATTTTAAAACCACGGCGCGGTGGCCATATTGGATTGCAAAATTAACACTAAATTCGTACTCAGCATACCAAAAAACCCCTTATATGATACCCAACATGAAATTTTAAAACCACGGTGCGGCGGCCATATTGGATTGCATATTTAACACGAAATTCGTACTCAGCATACCAAAAAACCCCTTATACGACACCCAGCATGAAATTTTAAAGTCACGGCGCGGCGGCCATATTGGATTGCAAAATTAACACTAAATTCGTACTCTGCATACCAAAAAACCCCTTATATGATACCCAACATGAAATTTTATAACCACGGCTCGGCGCCCATATTGGATTGCAAAATTAACACGAAATTCGTACTTAGCATACTAAAAAACCCCTTATACGATACCCAACATGAAATTTTATATCCATGGCGCGGCGGCCATATTGGATTGCAAAATGAACACGAAATTTCTATTTAGATTATTAAAAACCCCATAATTTAAAGAAATCTATACAAAAATTCAAAAATCATAGCAAGCGGTCGTGAATGCGTCAGCCCTGAAAGACTGTCCCGAGCCACTAACAACATTTTGTTCGCAGCTCGGGACAAACCCTCCCGCGTCTCGTCCCTTGTCCCCCGCACGATTGCTCTGTCTAGACAGCTTCGTCGACCGACTGTATGTCTTTCGGCTGTGCTATTTCCTTTCATATTTATCGATGTCTCTTGCAGGTGTTATTAAAAAGAACCGGATAAGAACGAGTCGAACTCGTGCGCCGAAAATTAGTACCTTATTACTTACCTCAAGTAAGTACCAATTAAGCTAGACCTCCAAATTGGTTTTTACTATGTATGAGGACACGTCTTAACTTTTTTATTTTTTGGAATTTTCCTTTATTTGTGCTGTAAGACCTCACGTAGCTGTAGACGGCAATGGGCTCACAATCTATTACGTGGGACTGGGCATAAAAACTAAGCATAAAAAATGTCCGCACGGTGTAATTTTTGAAATCTTTGAAGTTCAACTATGTAGATAAAAATGTCGCTACATAACTACATAATGCTGTCCAATTATGAATTAAAAAAATATTATGGCGTTGTCGTCAGCCTATTGTCATATTAACACCGAAAGTTTAAGCTTTGAAGTAGAGATAAATATTAAAGTATCGGATATCAAGAAAAATCAGATTTTAAATGACGGTGATAATTAATTTTGAATTGAGTCGGTTATCCGGTGTGGCGTTAGGTGACAGTTTACGGTTCATTTCTATCTTCCGTTCCTTTGTGAAACACAATCTTTTAATTTTTTTAGTTATTTGAATATGGTTGGAAAGAAGACCACGTTTCAGACTTCTAGGCTTATGTCAAATAAACTACAACAAGGTTTATAAAAATATTGATTCCGTATTCACCACCCTTTTATTTAAAATTAGATATTATTATTATTTCGACTGTGTAAAATTAAAGAGAAACTTGACAGTGTTACAGGGCAGTCATTCTCATCATACTGGAAGTCGTACATGGAAATTTACATTCATTCCTACATATTGTCACGCCTTTATCCCCGAATGGTTAAGCAGAGGCATACTATACGCCCACATTTTACCGTATAGATTTATGTCCCACTTAACAGGTGGTGAGCCCATTGCCGTGTGACGACCTGCTATTGAAATTATTTAAGCCGCCCAAAGGGCCATGCCCATAAGCCAGGCTTAACTATTGCCATTTTACTGGCAACCGGAAATTTATTGGTGGTATACATTGACATTCTGAGTGAATGTATTGTTGGTGTCAACTCGGTGTCTATTTAGGTTTTGGTTAAAAGCTAGAGAAACTGCGCATAGTGGTGATCTCTCCTTTTGTTAAAAACGTAAGTTGTATTGGAAATTAGAATTCCTTGATTTCTTTAGCAGCTCTCTAGGGAAAATGGCTATCTAATTCCATCATAGAACTTCTTTCAAAGAATTTGCGATTAATGAAAATACAGCTGTAGTAGTAGACCACTTCTAATTTAGTTTGCTTTTACTCTTGATACTCTTGATACATTTTATTTATATTTATTTATTTACTCTTGATACACTTTTACAAAGTAAGGCTTTTGTAAAGTGCCGGAATCGTGTCGTACGTGAAAGCGTGAACGCGCACTAATTAGTTCCATCCACTTCTCCAACACGGCAATAAAGATGGTAATGCGATAAATTAACGGCTGCTCCTCCCGCGCCCGCTTTCATGTCAAAGGCTTACTTTACACTTTGGTAGGGTTCATAAAATTCTGTGTAAACAAGAATTAATTTGTAAGCATAATTTATGTGATATACATATTTTTATAACTTGTAAACGTTGTAATCATTGTTATAGTACATATATTAAACTAGCTAACATCCGCGGCTTCGCCCGTGACATATTTTGAATTCCCGTCGCATCCATTTAATCCCATCGCTTATTACCATTACTAAATGTATGAAAATTTGCTCGATTTTTTGGCATTTATGATTACTGGTCCGCTCTCTTGGGTAGCAGCGTGATGTTATATAGCCTATAGCCTTCCTCGATAAATGGACTATCCAAAATAAAAATATTTTTTTAATTCGGACCAGTAGTTCCTGAGGTGAGCGAGCGCAAACCAAACAAACAAACTCTTCAGCTTTATATATTAGTATAGACATATATATATATATCTATATATACGGCTGCAATTCTACTCCAACACGAGTGCCACCAGGGCGAATACTGCTAGGGCGTGCCCCCGAGGCGACGCGCACCAGTTAGTCCCCGCTGGTGCGAAAAGTGTGTGCCAGAGCGGCGTAGGAGACCGCCACCCTACACGCGCGGTCCGACACGGCGGGAAGTGGAGGATGGAGTGCAGGGTAGCTGCGTGGAATGTCAGGGGAGGAATGGCAGATAAGATGAATGAGTTGATGGATGTTATGAATGAGAGAAAGTTAGATGTAGTCTGCTTGACAGAGACCAAGCGCAAGGGCAGCGAATTCGTGGAGCTCCCGGGTGGGGTGCTCGCGCTATGGTCTGGAGTACCAGAGAGCGAGCATGGCAGTCGGGGGGTTGGAATTTTGTTGTCCTCGCGATTGGCCTCCGGTATGTATGAGTACAAACTGGTAGGTCCTAGAATCCTCTGGATCCGTCTAAAACTTGGTTTGACGAAGATTTTCCTGGTAGCTGCTTACGCGCCAGTATCTTCGTCGAACGCGAGTGAGCTAGAGGACTTCTGGGAGAGTATGAGAGAAGCTCTAAATGTGATAGAAGGAAATGAAAAACTTATAGTATGTGGAGACATGAATGGTTGGGTGGGTACCGCTCGCGATGGTTTTGAGTCGGTACTCGGGAAGTATGGGGATAAAAGGGTGAATGACGCTGGCAAGCTTATACTGGCATTTTGTAAGGAAAAGGATTTGTTTGTGGCGAACACAATGTTCAACCACAAACAAATTCATATGTATACGAGGAGATGTAAGTCAAAGAGAAGCATGATAGATCTATTCCTAATGGATAGTCGGCTCCGTAAACAGCTGATGGACACAAGGGTTTATCGAGGCGCTGAACTAGGATCAGACCACTACCTAGTAATAACTAGGATAAGAGGTCTGTTCGCGGGTTGGCGTCATCGCACCGAGTGTCCTGAACCTGAGCCGACTCATAGCATCAAAAGCTGGAAGCTGCAGGTTGCATCCATTAGAGATAAATATAAAGAAAGGGTAGCCGAAAAGCTTGGCGACGTCAATGTTAGTAGTGAGAATGTGGAAAGTGTATGGCAGAACCTAAGGGATAGTATGGTACATGCCGCTGTAGAAGTGTGTGGAGAAACGAGAAGAGGCAGTAGTAATAAGCGTGACGCATTGTGGAATGAGGAAGTGAAAGAAGCAGTTCGAATGAAGAAGAAAGCATGGTTAGACTACTTAGCCTCGCGGAATGATTTTAATATGAAAGAGAGATACAAGCTGCAAAAAGTTAACACGAAGGCACTGATAGAAGAAGCTCGTGAAAGGTGCAGATTGAAAGCGGATGAAAGGTTGTCATCCAATTTCCGGGATAATGGCAGGCTCTTCAGAGGTAGGCAAGACCCGGAGTTGTTCGGCAATCTGCAGTATGAATAAAGTGCTTAGTATTAACAATGACGTCCTAACAGACCAAACTGACGTCCTGCAGAGATGGAGTGAATATTATGGAAAGATGTATGCAAGAAAAGACAGAGATGCCACATCGGGAAGTGGAGCTCACTTCGATGCTCCGGATCCCGATGTCATTGAAGTCATTAGTATGAAAGAAATTGAACAAGCGATAAGAAGTATGAAATGTGGTAAGGCTGAGGGAAAAGACAGAGTTACTGCTGAGATGATCAAGTACGGTGGGTCGCGTGTCTGGGACACTCTATGTCTGTTATGCAACTTGTGCTGGCGGACGGGTGAGTTCCCAGATGACTGGCGAATAACAGTTGTAGTACCTATCTACAAAGGGAAAGGCTCGCGCCTAAACTGCTCCAGCTACAGGGCGATCAGCTTGGTCAGCTTAGCTAGTAATGTATGCAAAGATTATAACGGCAAGAATGCAAGAAAAGTCTGAAAGGTATTTATGGGAGGCTCAATGCGGATTCCGACGTGGAAGAGGTTGCATGGATCAAGTGTTTTCTCTCCGCATGATCGCGGAGAAGTTTCTGGCTATTAGCCAGAGGGTTTTCTGCGCTTTTGTGGATCTGGAGAAAGCATTTGATAAAGTTGTGAGGTAAACTCTGTGGGATTTGCTGCCCTGGTGTGGACGGCTCGCTGCTGCGGGCAATATAGTCGCTTTATAAGGACTGTAAGGCTTGCGTGCGAGTAGGGGGGGATGTGTTACCTCTTTTTGATGTCTGTACAGGCGTCAAACAGGGTTATGTCATGTCCGCATGGCTGTTCATAGTGTATCTGGACAGTTGCCTGCAGAAGTTGAAAGATTGTGATATGGGTGTGAATTTGGGTGACTTTTCAGTAAACAGATTAGGGTAAACCAGGAACGTCTAGAGCAAGTGAATGAAATTGTGTATTTAGGGAGTATGTTTAGCGCGGATGGAAAATGTGATTCGGATGTAGAACGGCGAGTAGCTGCCGGAAACATAGTTAACGGTGCTTTGTCCCAATTAGTAAAGCGACAAAGCATCGTAAAAGAAGCACGACTGGCGATTCATAACGCAGTGCTAGTGCCAACTTTGCTTTACGGTAGCGAAACCTGGGTATGTCAGCAGATGCATGAAAGTAAATTGAATGCTGTGGAGATGCGATCACTTCGAAAATTGTGCGGCGTTACCGTGGCCGACCGAATACGTAACGAAGTAATACGCAATATGGCAGGTTTTATGGAATAAAAGTGTCAGCGTTAAGCTGGAAAAGGGCGTGCTCCGTTTGTTTGGACACGTCCAACGAATGAGCGAGGAACGATTGACGAAGAATATATATTGTGCGAAAGCAGAGAGTAGAAGAGGTCAGGGTAAGCCGAGACTTACATATGAAGACCACGTGAGCAGATTGCTCAAAAACGGAAAGTCAAAAGTACTCGGATACCCAAACGTGCGTGTATGAAACGATTGATGAATCTCGAAGAAGCGAAAGCGCATTCAATATTTCATTTACGAAAAGCGATAGATAAATCAATAATCTAGTAAATATTTTACTTACTATGTACGAAGGTGTTCATTTTTTGGTACCGAAGTTCATTTGTTTACACTGATGCCTATAAATGAGCATACATATTTTTTGCACTGCATTTGTCATAGAGCAATGAAAAAAAGGGCAAAGGAAAAGGGAAAAAGGCGGGAAGAACATCGGTTCTTTGCTCTGTGACATTAAAGTACCTGTGCCCCGGGTTGATATCTAGCTCCCGTGGCATTACTAGGAGTATTATCGGGGAACCGTTGGTAATGATTATGATACCATGGTGATGAATTGATGACTCAATGCAATCCGTCAACCGCGCACAATTGTCGATCGTCAGTTTGGTTTCCTGTCTTTGGGGCCCCAATAAAATCTCGGGGCCAAAGCGACCTCACCTGGTAGAGGTGCACCTGCTGAGTAACTCATGAGGCAACGACGCAGGTTCTCTCACGGGATCCAGATGACAGTCGCTTCTAACAATGCCGAAAAACGAAAGTCAAACCATAACTACTTCTATGGCTGCTAGCCATATAAAAGTGGACCACGAGCCGCAAGTCCAAATAGGGCTTAGAAGCAACTAGGATTACACAAGATGGAAGAAAGACTGGTCCTCGAAGGGGTGACCACTTTGTGGCATTTACCTTTGCGAGCGTTTCTGTGCTTCGGAAGGCACGTTAAGCTATTGGTCCCGGTTGCCAGTAACATGGCAGTCATTAAGCCCAGTTAAAGGTCTTATGGGCGGCTTTAAAAAATTCAACAGCAGGTCGCCACAGCCTGTGCCTATCCATTTCAACACGGCAATGGCCTCACCATTTATTATGTGGGACAGTAATACACATGGTGAAAAGTGGGCACATAATATGCCTGTGCCACCCCTTCGGAGATAAGGCGTGATAGATAAACAGAAATACACAAAGATGAAGAGAGAAAGTTTAGTTTCAGTCCTCAGAGTTGGTATTTAATAAAACCAAAAATTAATTCTTGCTTTTCTTTTCAGATCTATAGAAGAAATATTTAAAAAGAATATGGAGACCATTAAAAGTTGCATAAGGCGTCAACGATACGGAAATGTGTGGAAATCCATTCTAATATTTGCTGCAGTCGCTCTAGTTTGTGTGAATTCAAAAGGTAAGGCAAATGTACTTTATTTGTGCGACTTGTAACATTATAAACTGCTTTATTCAGGTAAACTACTACCACAGTATAAAGATGTCTTTCGGCTGTGCTACTACTGTCTATTTAAATATACCCATTGCATGCTTGTTGTAATAATTTGGAATAGTACCTCCTACACCTAGTAGTAAAGTACGGTATAGTACCTACTGATAGAAAGTGATTACGGTAGCCTATAAAAATAAATATATTAATATTGTGGGACATTTTTTACACACCGCGGTCTATTAAGTAAGCTAATATAAGCTTGTGTCATGGGAACTAAACGACTAATAACATACTTATATATTTCTAAATACATACATATATAGGAATATAATAGGAAATACCCAAACTCCGAAACAAACATTTGTGGATCACACAAATATTTTTTCCGATCGGGGAATCGAACTCGGGACCTCAGTCGCGGCAGTCGCATGCTCTACCACTGCGCCACCGAAACAGTATGAAAGTTTAAAACACCACAAACGAACAGGAACAGGCTGTGGCTGCCTGCTGTTGAAAATGTTCAATCCTCTACGTATGGCATTAACCTTGGCTTAATGGTTATCATTTTACTGGCAACTGAAATCAACGCATTGCCTTCCGAAGCTCGGAACATTTGTAAAAGGGAATACCATAAATGGTCAGCCATTTCAGAACTAACTATGGCGTAATACGATTTACACAGTGATCGTTTATAGAACACTGTACTAGTAGGGATACAATCGCTTAAAATTCCTTTTACTTGGAATTCGATCAGTAAACACCCTTATCTAACTTCTGGTATGAAGAGGAAATATTAATAGCTGTTTGCAACGAGACTTAAAGTTGTTCGACTAGTACGTAATAACCTGGATTTGAGCTATACAGGCTAAAGTAATCTCAGTAGAAATTTATGATGAGACTAGCTGACCCCCGAGGCTTCGTTTGTGGCATAATTCGATTGAACTCCTCAGTTTATCATGCACACCTTTATCACTTTCGCACTAATTTAATGCCGTTGTTTATTACTTTTAACATAATGTATGAAAATTTGCCTGATTTGTTGACCTTTATGATTACTAGTAGCGAGATCATAGTCTTACTCGATAAATGGACTAATCAATACAAAAAGATTTTTTCAAATCGAACCAGTAGCTTAACAAACAAACAAACTCTTCAGCTTTATTGACTGCCTCGGTGGTGCAGTGGTAGTGTAGGTATGCAACTGCGCTGACTGAGGTCCAGGTTTCGATTCCTGGGTCGGAAATAATATTAGTGTAATCCACAAATGTTTGTTCCGGAGTTTGGGTGTTTCCTATGTATAATATGTATTTATATTTAGAAATTTATATGTATGTTTATCAGTCGTCTAGATACCATAACACATGCTTATATTCGCTTACTTTGGGTGAGAGTCAATTAAAATTACGTAGAGAGTCGTCAGCATTACGCTGGAAAAGGGCGTGCTCCGTTGGTTTGGACACGTCCAACGAATGAGTGAGGAGCGATTGACGACGAATTAAGATTATTGTACGAAAGTAGAGGGCAGAAGGAGTCAGGTTAGACAGAGACTTACATATGAGGACCACGTGAGCAGATTGCTCAAAAACGAAAAGATCAAAATTACTCGGATACCCATACCTACATTTATGAAGCGAATAATTAATCTGCAGGAAGCGAAAGAAGTATGCATGGATCGCGTAGCCTGGTGGTCTGTCCTCTCTGACTACCCCGTCAGTAATACACCAGGAAGATAGTTACACTATGGATTGAAGTTGTTCTGCAATCTAGTTAAATGAATAGTTCCTGAGTTTAGAGTCAGACCTTACTTAGTATTCTGTACCTTAACTAAAACAGTTTACTTAGTTGCAGTCTAATACGTTTCCTATAATTCGGACGTAACTAAATCGAGCCCAAAGGGTACGGGTTATTAAACTAGTTTGCTAACAACTTTATTATACGAATTCCTGCTTTCTCTCGCATAATATAAGTTACAGTAATTTCCTTCCTCGTTTATGCAAAACACGGAGAATGCGAATTTACAAATTGTTATATGACAGTTTCTTAATAGCTTATCGAATCCTTTTTTTTAATATTATGGTGATGTCATATATATGTGGATCAACAATCCGTGCAAAACTCCGGAAATAGTAGATGTAGGCGCTAATTGTAAAGGTTTTCTAGAATTGTGTTACATTTTTGGTAGAGTAGAGACTTTTTGCTTCTTTATTGGGAGCAACTTCCATCGCCCCCTTTGCGGGTACAAGTGTGAATAAGACTAAGATTACGATCAGAACTCTATGGATAGTCCGCAGTAAGAAGGTAATATTAGTGCAGTAAACGGAAAGGTCAAAAGTACTCGGATACCCAGACGTGCGTGTATGAAGCGATTGATGAATCTCGAAGAAGCGAAAGAAGTATGCATGGATCGCGAAGCCTGGCGATCGGTCCTCTCTGACTACCCCGTCAGGGATACAGCGTGAAGATAGTTTAGTTATTTTTTTTTTGTGATTACTAAAAATGTATTAAAGGTTTTGACCATCACGCTGAAAGTGGACATCAAATCATCAGTGGTCATGGTCTATTCAACGACTGGCGAGTCCTTGAAGTAACGTTTTCCTCTTAGACTAATAACTACTTTCTACCTTCACTACTGCAATAATTCGTATTACACCTTGAATATTTTGATGTTTGTAAAGATGGGATTTAAAAAAAATATCGTTTCAGTTTTGAATAATTTTATCTAATTAGTATTTTTGGGTTAATCACTTGCTCTGTAGTTATTTTTTTAAAGGAACGGCTAGAATAATAGCCAGTGATATTATGAATGAAATGAAAAGAGGTCGTTAGAGGGAAAACATCAAAAGCTTTATAACATCATCTGTTACTGTCACAGATACTTTATTGTGGTCTGGCACCAGCTGCTGCTCCAGCAGACTGATCCCTCGCGTACGTTTATACAAATAAGTTCGATGCTATAAAACATGGCGTTGTATTAATGATTCTAAATTTGTTTCAGACATTACAGCGTGTTGTGACAAAGCTGAGGGCACATGTTACAGTGTATGTGGCAAGGTAAGTTTACTTTAGATGTATCGTTTAACATTAATTTTATGTACCTAGGTTAAAGGATGATAAATTATGGTAATTAATTAAAAGTGGAACTCGTGTAAGGTTATCTAAGGATGTAATATTCTTGTATGTATTTCTCTCTTTCAGTAGGCATGTCCTTACTTCAATAGATCTCCTTGCTGACAAAAAATAATAGACAGTAGGGGAAATTTGGAGACTGACGAGTCAATAGTAATACAATCTGCGCAAGGTTGCCAGCTCCACGTAGTAGAAGGGGAGTCATCAGACGGCAGTCGCGTTCATAATAATATACAAACCTTTACCCATAGCCGTATATAATTTAAAAAACATATGCAATTATTTCAATAGATAAAGCATTTAGCACTATGGAGCATTTTCGGAAATAATTATTCATTACCCACCTGACTATCGTGTAGGTAAACAGACTACGAAGAGTGGAGTGGAGATTAACTTCATACATGAATAAAGCCAATGTATAATTTCACTAAAATTCCACCAAATAACTCTGACCGCCTGTAATATCTTCATCGCAGCGTAACAAAAAAATTCAATCAAAGTTTTCAGTGGAAAGCTAAATTGACTAATTAAGTAGATTTATTGCTTCCCCAAAAGTTTCGGCTGCCGATATTTTTATCCGCGTTCGCCGAGGTCATTCAATATTTTCTTTGACATAATGATTTTGTACAGAAACCACAAAGCAGCGCTATTCTTTGATTTCCTATTTTAGATATACGATTCTTTGATGTAACGTATCATCTATAAAAAAAATAAAAAAGACATTTACATGTACAAATTCTTCTATGATTTTCATGGCGGGTGCATCTCGTGCGCTATTGAAATATTATGCTAAAGGAAATCATTTGAAGAGTACGTCGATCCTAATCAAGAATCGCGTCACAAACAAGTCACAGCGTAGTGTTCTGAGAAAACGCGGCGAGTGAATAAAAGTTAAATTATTAACTTGTAAGAAGAGACGGCGTGGTCTAATACATTTGTATTTAATTCCGTCTTGTTAGGGAACGCTGCGTGACGGCCGCTTCCTCCCCCGCGACACTGTTTGAATAAGTTAGATACGTGCTCACATCGATACTTTCTTTCATTTACTGATAAATGTATACAATAAACTTTTTATGACTTATGATACCCAAGACGATATGTAAAAGATATCTAAACCTAAAGTTCATAACTCACAAGTTTTATTACAAACTTTTTTTAACTTGCCCTGTTAAGTAATTAGGTTTGTTCAGGTGGGTTCATATAACTCAACTTTGAAGCTAATGTCTTTATTTGATTGAACTGAAATTTAGTATACACGATTATTCTGCATGACAATGCATGGTTAGCTGTGTGACGTCGTTCTAAATCTAAGATGGTCGAACACTCAAGATGGTGGACTAATTTTGTTGAATGCTTTGCTATAAAACGGATATCAAATGAAAGGATTGCTTAGAACAACTCGAAAAATGACGACGTGACTTCAATCTATATCCAATATCTACTAAAAATATGAGAGTACGATTTTATACTTATCTGTAATATGGCTTCCAAATTAAAGGACTTGCTGGAATATGCATATTTAAAGCTAGTTTAAAAAAAAAGAATTTTAACCATTAAATTAGTTAACATTCTCTTGCTTGGCTAGTTGTATGTTTCTAGTAATTTTATTAATGTTTAAAACTTTAATTAATTGTTTAATTTAGATTGTGTAATTTAAATAATCACAATTATTTTTATCTTTATTAAAAATCGTGATAGGAATGTCACTATTAATACATTCGATGGGACATCACACTGAGTGTGACAGACGAAGACAGTCTAAATAAAGTAGCTGGTCGTTAAACCGACCATTAAACGTACTTAACCCCTTGTAAAGACCGTTTGAGAATTAATTGTCTATACGATATGTACTTTCTATGAATAGAAAAATTATTAAAGGATAAGCTGTGTCGCCTGTAATTTAGACTACTGTAATTTAGAATACTGTGAACGTACAGGACAATAATTGGTGCTAGATAACAGGGCAGTGTTATTCAGTGACGCCAGCCATAATGCTCGGGGTAGACAGGGTAATGACATCAATAGTACGTATTGAAATAAAACTATGGCAGTGAATTCTATGGGGCTTTTCCTGACAGTAAACACTGTCAACGTTAATTTTATTGACCTATAAAGTTTTATATAAATAGCGTTGCTATTTGGTGACAGGAAAACGTATTTTACTAGCTGCAAAGTACATGAAGAAATTTATAGCAACATTCTTTTCGAAAATGGTGTCAGTCCGTTTGTAAGAGACATAACATTTAGACTATTTCAGCTTTTACCGGATACGAACTTTACGTCCGGATTACTAATATAAATATTCTTTATTTTTATACATACTAATAATAAAAATGTAAACACGTCCAATTCTGTACAAAAAAGAACTTTGATAATAAAAAAAAAGAAAAAGAATTTATTATTATTTTTGGTGAGCGATACTGAAAACGAAAATATTATTTTTTTATTTTGGTTTGCCTCATCATCATCATGATCAGGATGAAGTGTAATCATACACCTAATATTTATTATGTTAATAATCTTGACAAGCATAAATGTTGCATGCGCTATGTATAATTTTAGAATATATCATTATCATCAGAATTGGCGTAATATTATAGTCGTTAACTAACAGGAGTGTCTTGGAATTAACTGGCAAAAGCAGTGCTCTAACAGAACATATTGTTATTACTTATCATAGTCGAAAAATGTACGTGAAATTACAGTGTTAGTTTGATTCAATGAGTATTTGAATCAAACTAACACTGTAATTTCACGTACATTGTGTCTAAAATTGATTCTCTTTAGTCACTGACCTCTTTTATATAAACTTCATATCGTAGATATTGAATCAACCAAGTTGGTTTTCACTTCATCATTCTGACATTGACTAGTGACATCAGTGTGGCAATTAGGTGTGATTACGGATCGGTTGCCGACTACAGTATATACGGCCTTATAACTAATGTTTATTGTAAAAAAATTTAACATTATCAGGGAAAAAAAAAACAACTTGGTTCGGACGGGACTTAAACGTGACGTTTACCTATCAAAAGCAACGCTCTTTCTTCTTTAAACTAAATATATTAGGTAAATATGTTAGCCGATTCTACTTTCAACTAGACAGAAGTAGATTAACACAATATAAAGTAAATATAATCGATTTGAAGCGCTCGTGGCCCCGCGGTCTCAGTGTTCTGTAAACGATCACTGAGTTACGCAACTTTCACTATGGCTGGTCCTCGGATGGGTGACCACTTTGTGGCATTTACATTTGCGAGCGTTTCCGTGCTTCGGAAGGCACGTTAACCCGTTGGTCCCGGTTCCCAGTAAAATGGCAGTCGTTAAGCCTGGATTGAAAAAAAATTCAACAGCAGGTACCCACAACCTGCGTCTGTACATTTCAACACGGCAATGGGCTCACCACCTATTACGTGATACAGGAATCCACACGGTGAAAAGTGGGCATATAATATGCCTCTGCCACCCCTTCGGGGATAAGGCGTGATGGATATTTATTTATTTTATTTTTTATTTATAATCGATTTGTAAATGAAAATTTGCATATGTGTTCTTTATTATGACTAATTGTTTTAGAACCTTGTATATCTTACTTAAAATAGTAATGATACAGTGAATATTATATGTGGATTATATATAATGTTCTGCTATGCTAAGTTACTTTCGTTACTGACCGTACTATTCATGGAAGGTTCGTGGAGTTTACCCAATACTCCCAATACATCGCCATCCCAATCCCAATATCTATTGATTAACCAAATGATTAATCTTATTTCAACTAATGAACAATAAAAGCGATCTTGTAAAGTATCATCGAAGCAAATGTTTACGACTCTCGCCTAGTAAGTCCGGAACCAGCCGTCTGAAATCATTTTATTAATATTTGCAGCCGTAAATAAGTTCATGTGTATGGCGGTTTCAGTCAACTAGATCAAAGATAGCGGCTCCTTTGATTCACTAACGAATACCGCACTACGCAGGTTGTCATAGCCGTTCTAAAATGTGTTTGTCCATGATAAATATTTTATTAGCAGTAAAAAACTTGTGAATCATAACTCATAAGTAGGAATTATTTGTCGTATTTATAAAAGTGTCATCACGTTTTTCGTTTAATCTGTCTGTTTGAATGTGAGATAACAGCAATTCAAATATATATCAAGGTAGAGCAAATCGAAGAAGGATCGAAAAATATGACCGACGTTTTTAACGTATGGAAATTTCCACGGATGTTATGCTGGAATCGAACCGACTATATTCACACGGAGTACTACGAGTACTTAGCTGTCTAGTCCCGGACCTAAATTCAAAGGCAATAGTTTAAAGGCCTGCAAACGAGGGACAATCCCCCGCGTATCTTTTTGTCCTTCACCTTTATATTGACTAAGCACACGGCGGATTAAAAATACCCCGCACGAAAAGTCCCCCGAAAAACTGAGGACATCGACAGACTGGACCAAACAAAAGTACGCGGGAGTCCCCGAAAATAACAGAACTGACGTCGGTAGGCGCAACAACGCACACAGTAGATCTTTTAATTCGCCGTGGTGCGTTAATCAATATAAAGGTGAAGAATCTATTTTGAAGGACGAAAAAGTACGCTTGAACACAAGTAAGACTAAGGTTCTAGTATTTGAAAGAGATGACGTAAGAACTAAATGCTAGATTAGGGTAAACCAGGAATGTCTAGAGCAAGTGAATGAAATTGTGTATTTAGGAAGTATGTTTAGCGCGGATGGAAGATGTGATTCGGATGTAGAACGGCGAGTAGCTGTCGGAAACAGAGTTAACGGTGCTTTGTCCCAATTAGTAAAGCGACAAAGCATCGTAAAAGAAGCACGACTGGCGATTCATAACGCAGTGCTAGTGCCAACTTTGCTTTACGGTAGCGAAACCTGGGTATGTCAGCAGATGCATGAAAGTAAATTGAATGCTGTGGAGATGCGATCACTTCGAAAATTGTGCGGCGTTACCGTGGCCGACCGAATACGTAACGAAGTGATACGCAATTAGGCAGTGTAAGTAGTAAGTAATTCAAACAACATAAATTATTGTATTAAAAAGGCATTTCATAGGTAGAATGATATAACTACGCTGAGAATCCTTTACGCTTCATTTCTATTTATAACTAGCTGACCTGCGCAAATTCGTTAGCGCCACTTAAGAGATTTGTTACAAAAAATGTGATAAATAAAGAACCGCTCGACCGATTTTGTGCAAAATTCACATAAACCATCTACTAAATAATTCGAACGAAGCCTAAACATTTGGTTTGGATAGGTGAGCCCGTTCTTGAGTTATAAAATGACAACGAAAAGTGGCATTGATTTTTATATATATAGATGTAGGCACATATTTCATGTTACTACTCATCCATACTAATATTTAATTTAAAGCTAAAGAGTTTGTTTTGTTTGTTTCCTTGTTTGGTTGAACACGGATTTGAAAAAAACATTTTTGTGTTGCTTAGCCCATTTATCGAGGAAGGCTATAGGCTATCATTACGTCAATTCCTGGAGAGCGGAGCAGTAATCATAAATGTCGAGAAATTTGGCAATTTTTTATATTAAAAACGACGGGATTAAATATGTGCGTCGGGGTCTAAATACGTCTCGGGCATAGTCGTGGTGGTCACCTAGTACAAAATATAATTGAATTATACATTATATCAGGTGCTTATCACAAATGCACAGCATGAGCAATTTCATGCTGTGCGTTTGTTGAGTCGTTTCGTCAACCGTGACAATCATAGCGCAGTCCTTTCGCATTGGGAATTTATAACGCATAATCGGGATGCACGAACAGGAGAATGTATTGGATGCCGATCACGTACGATCAACTTTAGTGACGGTTACATGACATTCACTATTCTCTGATGTGAGGTGGCATGCTATAATTTTATAAAAATATCTTTAGAAACAAATTTGTATTTGAAAATCAAGGAGTATATTAATTTTTGGAGTGAAATTTCTTTATCGACGTTGAGAGAAATTTTATAGATGTAATAACAATGTGGTAAAGAAGTTTCACTAAGTATACTCTGGTACACACACATTTTTTTAAATATCGTTTTCTCTATGTTTATTCTAGACATTTTTATCTTTTTGAATACGCTCTTGGCTTCAAGATCAAGTTATTTTCGGCCTAAATTGCTACGTACAGTCTTAAACTTAAGCTTTTTACTACCAAACTTGGTGCATTATGACAAGTAATAAAATACGATAAACGAGTTCTAAAGTAATACCATAATCCGTTGCAACAAACCCTTATGCTTAAAGGTTGCGAAAACAAATAACAAATGTATCTGAGTTGGTTCAAAGCGGGAGAAAATAGACTCATCTGAAATCCTTTCATGTCAGTTCGTCCGTCCCACGTCCGCGACACCATCATTTGAGAAAGGTGATATGTAATATCTCATTAAATTTTATGAGTAAAAATTATACGAGTCTAAAATTAGCCAACAGTTGAAGCTATCTCTCATAATGAAGATGGAAATACGTGTTTCAAAGTACTGCGTTATTTTTAATGAATTAGACACATTATTTCAAAGTCGAAAATATATATTTATTTTATTGCAGTTTACTGACATTGCCAATGAAATTTACAAACCTAGGCAGTATTGTAGACGGAACATAACATTACTCCTATTAAAACGAATAATTTTATAATTGACTGGTGATAGAAAACAAATGGTTACTTCCCACCAGCAATTTCAAGTTAAATTGACCATTACGAAAGTTAATTGTCAGCTAACGTTTATTGTGGTAATTCATTAATGGTAGAGGCCGTTTTAAAACGAATACATTTTTTTTATCTACTACGAAAAATGCGCTTGTAATCTCGTTTGCTCGGAACACTGCGTTAAGCATTTTACACACGATCACTCCTGGTATAGGCGAGCGTTTCTAGAATTTCCCTTTACGAGCGTTTTCGTGCTCCGGAATGCAGGTTAAACCTTTGGTCCCAACTGCCAGTAGTATGGTAGTCGTTAAGTCATGTTGAGAACTTGCATGGTTTGAAAAATTTCAACAGTGTTTCAACACAGCAATAGACAGACCCCTAATACATGGGTTTAAATGCAACTAATGAAAAGGGGTTGACGATATGTATGTGTACTACAAAAAAAACCCAAATCGTTTCTGTAATATTGAAGCCACTACTGTGTAAGGAAACAATAATTTTGTTTGAGGAATCGTTTTATGAAGGAGATTAAAGGAGATGCGGACGCGTTCGTGTTCCCATAACAAAACGTCACCAGCTCATTAATCACTGTCTTGTCGGCGCACTTGTGACGTCTTCAACATTTTGACCAAACTTTATTAGTTCTCCGACAAGGAGTTCAGTGATAAAGACACGCGTTCCAATATCGTAAATGTCGTCGCTATTTTTAAATAACAATCCACAAATAAAACTTCATACTATATTATAAATCTTTGCCTTGCACACATATTTGAATAAAAAATCAAAGATCTTTACAACTTTCAAAGTTCTTCGTTCCAACGTGGTTACAAACTATTTGTCGACTGATAGTTGGCGCGTTTTAAATAGTCTGTTCAAAGTTAGATATCTCTAAGGGCATGGATTACATTGGCATGTAAATTAAGAAATAGGAATGGCATTAAGACACTAAAGAAACTTCAAAGCCCATATATGTCGTACTTTGATTCTGTCCTTTGATTAAAAGCTGAGTTTGTCTCGACTCGCCATTTTAGATTTGTGCAGTGAGACGTGACGCGTTTGATAAACTGTACAAGCCGGACAATTAAAAAGAAGAATCTTCAAGCTCAGCGTATTTTCGTATACTGTAGACAGTAGAAGTATTTAATGTTTTTAAACTTTCGCGATTGTCACTCATATTTATGATATTTCGGGTCTTATTCGCGACGAAAGCCTACCTTATAGTTCCCGCGTTTCGACCGGATTACACCAGCCGATTACACGGCTCGAAACATCTGGAAGTATAAGGTAGGCTTTGTACCTAATAATATAAGTCGCGAATAAGACCCGAAATATCATAAACAAGAAGTATTTAATTAAAAGATACTTGTGGACACAAAACTACATTTGCGACAGCCCTATGGGACATAAGTAGCCGATGCCACGCGACGTCTGCTTCCCCGTGGTAATAATTACAGGCGGGTAGTTGCTAAACTATTTAGGGCATCGTTCGAAGTACTTTGTGTGTGTCGTTTTGTTTTGTCAACTGAAAACCCTTTGTGTTTTTATTAGCTTAGAAATGGCACTTGAGAACTATATTGTGTTGCTACCGTTTACATGATATTTTTTAGCATACGGTTAGTAGGATTGGGACTGTTTTGTTTTTTTGTTACCATATTCAGGAAAAGAATATTTAAATTTAACAATTTTCATATAAAAATGGATTTTTACAATTACTACTGAATGAGATTTTCTGGTTTTCTAAACCACACTTTCTTGCTACCCACGCTTGCTTTTGGCCGAGAACCAAGTTCCGAAGTTAAGAAAGAAGTTCCTGGGATCTTGACTAACAACCTCGGCGACCCCACCACATTCGGGATTATAAATATATTTATAATGCAATAACTAATTTTAAAGAAACCACTTAAATAATAAATAACATAGTATGAATGGTGAATAGCATAAAAGTAACTAAATAAAAAATATAATATACTAGTTGACGCCCGCGGTTTCGCCCACGTAGAGAAGTTTTCCCGTTCCCGTTTCCCACAGGAACATGTTCCCGGTATAAAAAGCCTATGTCCACCTCCTGGCTCTAAGCTAACTCCCCACCAATTTTCAGCCAAATCGGCACAGCCGTTGTTGAGTTATAAATAGTGTAACTAACACTTTCTTTCTTATATATATATATATATAGATAATAATTTTAAAAAGAAATTGCCATGATCATCGTCTCCAGGTGCATTTAGCAATTTATTAATAATTATATTAAGGCGACTTTGTCAAAAATTTTGAATATGTTTTACATAGATTAGTGTGTGACAAAAAAAAGTTGATTTTGTTTTTTTTATACAGCCGAGGTTTGCAAGTAAGCATACGGTCCACCTGATAGAAAGTGGTCACCGTAGCCTAGGTGCAGCACTCGCGCTGCCGACCCTTTAAAAACCTAAGATCCTTTTGAATAACCCCACATTGTAGACGTTCGGGAAGACCCAGGCAGGGACTTTATTCCACAATCTAAGCGTACGCGGAATAAAGCCTCTATCTAAGGACCTAACCGTATGCGAGTCCTCCGGACGCAAAGTGTGAAGGTGAACTGTCTTTGGCGAGCAGTGCGATGATAGAAGGTAGCCGTGGGCATCATATTAAACAACTCCTCAGAGCACAGACCGTTGTACAGGCGATAGAACACACAGAAAGAGGCAAAGTCTCTACTGTCGCGAAGGGGTTCGACACCGCCCGCTCGTAAAGGATCGTTGACAATCCTCATAGCACGCCCTTCTACCGAGTCGAAAGGTCGAAGCTGGTATTCACTTTTTGGTGACAGCAGTACTCCATGTGTGACCGCACTTGAGACTTATAGAAAAGCAGTGTTTGCACTGCAGTAAAGTAGTGCCGCGCCCTGTTGAGTACGAGTTAAGGTTTAAACAAATCCTACATACACATAAGGGATTATAAATAAGATCATCAGCCCATCCGTTCTTGAGATATATAATATATCTTCGAAAAAACCCGACTTGATTTTGAATATAATACCTAAGTACGTATAAAATCAGCTAATTAAGTAGATCCATGGAATTACGCTCAACCTTAATGTTTATTAATATTTATGTGAAGAAAACAGATAAAGAACAATAAAAATAATTAGAACTACTCGTACTTAGCGCTGACCAATTGAAACGTTCACGGTAATGCGCAAATTTACCGCAAAATGTACCGGAGAACCATTAAATTTTACGACATCTATTACCTACTATCTATTATGTACCCGAGTTTACATGCAGAATAGTTCCCGAGTGTACGCTACGAATTCTAATAGATTCATTGTCTGCGTGAATATCCCAGTGGTGCTATTTATCAAAAGTGCAGGGGGCCGAGACAACTATAGACAAGCCTTAGAATAGAATCAGAATCACTGTTTTTAGCTGTCAAAATGTTAGTAGACTGTCAAACATACAACTGACTCTAGGCCACTGGCGCGGTACGTGCTAGTTGAACTCATCGGCCGACCGATAGAAGTCTATTGGAGTACGAAAAATCTCAAAATTGTACCGGTAGCTTTCTATTGAGCGACGATTACGAATTTTTTCTGACGCGATTAAAATAGTAACCCCCAGGTCGAGAACCTCTTCAGCTCCGCTACCGTCACAGAAAATTCGCCATGCTCACCTAAATTATGTTGCCGGACTTTAAACGAATTTGATTGTATTTAGGTGTCTTACTTTTTTGACTATGACCACTTTGTGGCATTTACGGCACATCAAGCCGTTAGTCCCGGTTGCCAATAACATGGCAGTTGTTAAGCCAATTTGGGCATGAAAAATTTTCAACGCAGGTAGCCACAACCTGCGTTTCTATGTCAACACGGTAATGGGCTCACCACCCATTACGCCGGACAGGAATACACATGGTGAAACGTGGGCGTATAATATGCCTCTGCCACCCCTTCGGGGAAAAGGCGTCATTGATGAACAAGGTTTTTTTACAGACAAGAACTTACAACTTAACTTACTATTAAGAGTAATCCTTGGGTATGAAAAGACACGTGTCTATTCTATATCTAAACTAATATTATTACGAGGTAAAGTTTGTGACTTCGGGTGTAAAGGGCCCCTCCTAACTCCAAAACTCTCAAACTTTACAAGGTTCCTAGGAACTACCAACACTATTTGAAAAATTCTTTTGTATTATATGGCACATTTATTGAGAAATTGAAGGCTAATATCGCCACGCAATGATCCAAATGAGCAGAGCAGTAATTATAAATGTCCACAAATCGGGCAGACTTCTATGCATTGTTATATCACGGGCGAAAGCCCAGGGCATAGTACCTATACTGATACTAACCAAAACACCTTAGGTGCTTAGGATGCAAGTGGGAGTAGTATTAGCACTGCGGTAAGTTGGTGAAGATCCTGCAGATTCTAGGGTAACTGGCATTATAAGAACTGTATGTCTATCTTCACGCTGTATCCCTGACGGGGAAGTCAGAGAGGACAGATCGCTAGGCTTCGCGATCCATGCATACTTCTTTCGCTTCTTGTAGATTCATCTATCGCTTCATACACGCACGTCTGGGTATCCAAGTACTTTTGATTTTTCCGTTTTTGAGCAATCTGCTCACGTGGTCTTCATATGTAAGTCTCGGCCTACCCTACTATTTTAAGAAAGGTGTCTAAAATAACAATTTTAATTCAATCAGATTAGAAGTAAATTTCTTAAATGGCGTTAATCGCGGTTTCGTTGCAATCTGTTTGAAACGTTAGTAAAAAAAGGGTATATAACATAACCGCGTTAAATCTCGTAAAAAAATATTATGTTTATCAGTGAGTGACGCCTTTATCCCGAAAGGAGTGACAGAGCCGTTCTATACGCCCACATTTCACAAAATGAATTTTTATAACAATAAATTCCTATACAATCGTATTATAGGAGATCATTCTAAAACAATAGATTTTCTTGAATCACTAACGATTAAATAATTTTCCCAGTAAATCATAGTCAAAATAAATTAAAATAGGGGTGGGGGGGGGGGGGGACTGGGGGAACACACATAGATGATTTAAGAAGTTGCGTTAGGCATTAAAAATATATTAAAAACGCTCGTACCTATAGCGGGTACCTATTTCAAAGTGTGAGCTATTCAATTGGTACACAGTAAATGCATTTAATCAATCAAGAAATCGCCAGACGTGAACAGTAAGTCAATCACTTTATTATTAAAGCCGACATTATCTAGGAAGTATGCGATGATTGAACTTGCATCTTAATAAACAGTCTGATCACGTTTATGACAGGACGTGTCAACAATCATGGCGTCATTGCCAACACAATGATGTCAACCACATCCGATTGTCTAAATGCTAATTTCTCGAGATACCACCGTCGTAGTATTTTGTTAATTTATAGAGAAAATTTGTATTCATTGATGATATCTGAATATCAATGCATTTTTTGGTAGAGCAATTTTAATATTAAATCTCTTCAATATCTTCTCTCCTAAATCTGTTGTAGGTACATTAGAAGGTTTTAGAAGTATTTTATAGAAAAGACACAATTGTTTAATTTTAACTTAATTATAAGTATTATAGCGAAGCTTTGCTTTACACATTTTCTTTTCCACTAAATCTCAGTCTCTTTTTCACCACTCTCAGGTCTAAGTCACGAACTCAGGGCCGTATTCCAGAACGTTTTTCACCTGGGATCTACGCCTCTTCTCTTGAGCTTAATTGTGTCTGTCGCATTTGGAAGTTATAAAGTAGACGGCGGTGAATGCTGCCAACACTTATAATACATATTCTGAGACTGGGAATTCGTCTGGAGACTTACACCGCAACGTAATTCATTGTTCGATTGAAAGATTTATATTATTAGCCTTTCAAAAATAGCACTATTTATTATCATATGAACCCTATACCAAAGATAATATTATTTACGTTGTATTTGATTGAAGATAATCAGCATCAGCACTTAAATCAACATTAGAAATGTAATTAGCATTAAGAATTATAAAGGAATGTGAAAATAATAAAAGGTTTGAAAATAATATAGTTAGGAATAGGTATAAAATGTCGCATCGCAACCGTGACTGAAAAATTATATTATTGATTTGGTAGATTTTATATTGAATATTAACACCAGATAACCTATAAAAGTATATGCAGCCCTTCTAATCATTTTTTTTTTGTTATGGGTGCAGTAATAGAATGTACTAGTGTTACTAAAATTAACTAAGGGGTCCCACTAAGATCTTTGGGGCTCATGCCAACTTAACGACAGACGAGACTAATGCGCGATTTTGCTGAAAAAATAAAGGGTTTAAATCCTAAAACGTGGCTTGACTTATTCACTGCTGGATCCCGTAACATATGTGTTTTCTTTATATTTCGCCTGTGCGTATCTTCGCAAACGGAGTGCGATTTGGACATACAAGCACCGTGTGTGTCTTTTTGGACAAAGACGCACCGGGATGCACATCATCAGTGATAATAACATAAACTAAAACATTTGTTTTATTAGGTAACAGACGTGTGCCAACACAATAGGGCGGCACCTTTTCAATCTACCTGGTTTTTAACAAAGACATACAATACTTTCAACAAAAAAATATGTAAAAAAAATAGTGGCAGTCAAAATTATCTATTGTTTTAAAGAAAGTGGTTTTAAAGTTATAAATCTTTTTTATATAAATAAGGCCCGCTACCAGCCATGTCGGCGCCGTGCCTTGGAGTAACGTGGTGGCCACATGTTCATATCAATTTTAGGATACGGAAAATTATAAATATTTTTAAATCGATTTTGTTTATTGAAATTCTGTTTTTTTATAAAAAAAAAACAATTGAATCGCAGATATACTTCTTACTAATATTATGAATGCAAAACTAAAAGAATGTATAGATTTAGGTTTGTTACTTTTTCACGTTTAGAATAATATAGCTTATGCATCAGAATAACGCATGATTTTATCTTGGGAACAAGTTCCAGTGGAAAACGGGAAAGCTTCTCCACGCGAGTGGTGCTGCGGGCGTCAACTAGTAAATATATGTAGGTATATCGGTAAACTTCGACTCATGTAACAAAGTGAAAAAGTAAATACTTTTGGACTAAAATGACTAAATAGTAAAATGGGTAAATATAAGTCGAGGTTTTTGAATTGCAAATAGTAGAGACACCCTACTATGACTACTAATATCTACTTACAATGTACCTACGGGTATTAATAAATACCCGTAGGGACTGAAGTCACTCCTGTTGTGCCGATGTTAGCATAGCTATTGATTCGCAAAAATGTTCGGCAGCAGCCAAAGTGTATAACTCATCACTCATCTCATTACAAGGGATGATAAAGACCGTGCGAAGTGCATTGTGAGAATAGTAGAAAAGCAGATACTCAGAACTGACTTTGGACAAATCCAAAATTAAAGGTCCGTTGATAAAAATTATGACAATGTATTTGATAGAACACGCAAGGAGAAACTTCGCCTCCTTATGCATGTTCTATAGCCTGTTCAATGGTCTGTACCCTGAAGAATGGTTTGATATGATGCCCACGGCTACTCTCTATCATCGCACCGCTCGCCATAGACAGGATGATGATTTTTTCAAACGTCTACCTACAGTATGGGATTGTTCAAAAGGAATCTTAGAAGGTTTTTACGAGGTCGGTAGCGCGAGTCCATAGGCTACGGTGACCACTTTCTATTAGGTGGGCCGTATGCTTGTCTGCTGTTGTAAGATTTAAAAGCGATTGCAAATACACACAGGAAAAGAAAAGACAACGATAATAACAACGTCTCTTTTACACATTCTAAACTATCATCAGTATCTGGTTTGTAAATTAAAGCAAAACTAACCAAGTCCCATCATCCTGATGTCATCCATCATGGAATTAAGTACGACGTTATAACTATTCATAAGCAAGCGTCCCTAATGACGTTGGAGCTATGAAATTCCTTTGTAGGCGTCTACATTATGCAGTAAACAGATGCTCAAGTGGTAAGACGATGCAAACTTGGCATACTAAGTTATTAATATTTTTACCCTAATGTATTTTACCTAAATGGCGAATAATGTTTTTCAAACCTAGAACGTTACGAAGTTCGAAAACCTAAAACATATAAAGACTCGTTTCAGTTGCAGAAATTATTTCAATATATATTTTAAATCTTGAGCTTTTAGTTGTACTAAAAAATATATTTTGTTTGAGATCAAAAGGTTATTTAAAGCCATTTTCTAACAGTTTTCGCAACTGTTAAAATTACTATTGAATTACTAACTGCTGGTAGGAGTTGTGGGTTTAGTTTTAGGTCCATGTGGACACGTACAGAGTCTTGTTATTTTGATTGTTTATTACTTACATAATTTGATATTAAAATTAAACCATTTTAAAGAATGACTTGAATATCTTCCGTATATTTATTAACTAAATGTTTTGCATCGTTATCAGGTACGCCAGCAATGTAAATATTAGACATCAATCAAATTCACTATTAGTGAGTAGAATTGTTAAAAAATTATCATTCAATTTGCATCTGAATAATAAATTTATAATTTTGTCGATCGTTGAAGGACGTGGTTTCAGTTAGTGTGGGTAGAATTAGTCCTGCTGGAACTAGCACTGATTTGTATACAATGATCATTGTTCCAACACTTGACAAGGCATCAGCGATGACATTATGTATTATTAATAGTAGTAATATTTTCTCTGCGATCTTATTGTGATGGTTTAATAGCTTTGAAAATATATTATGCATGCAGCTGTTTATTTAATAGTCAGTTATATTTTTATACTACCAGCCAATGTTTCGTCACTAGCTGAAATATTTTAAATAACACGATCAGATTTGTCGCAGATGTCGGCGCTCACGCTTCTAAATAACATATTATATTTTGCAGAATATAGTTATTTTATAATCATTGTTATATCATCGAGAACTTATTATATGATTATGTGTTGTATAATTTAGTGTTGACAATGTTATAGGAATATCAATTTTACAAGAATTGAGATTACCCGCGTTTGCTACTCAGACACCGTGTGGTTTTAGTCCAGTACATCTGTGGGGATTTCCACAAGTTAAAAATGTGTAGATGTTGTTGATGCTACCTTCTTTGTTTAATTAATAAGGTTTTGACTTTGATTTGGACTCCAAGCTCAAACTTATCTAAGTTCCAGATTTATCGTTTGAGCCCATTGACGTTCATTATTCGGCATAGGTTTCAGTCTTGTGGTACCCATATTCTTCCGCGACTTATGAAGTCGTCAGATTTTCTTCATATTAATCAAATTTATCTGATCTAAATATAATAACAAAAAATAAAATCACGTGTGATAACAATAAATTCCTGAACAATGACTTAATGCGAATGCTCGAGGATTGCTTCATTTTTGAGATACCTGAAGTCCAGCCTCATTGCTTAGAAAGATTCATTTATAGATATAAAAAAGTTGTTATGAATTCATCATAAACCGGCTCATATATCTTCAACTCCGAGAACGATGAAGATCTAATAAAACCCTCTACGATACTTTGCATCAGAGCCTGCTCATAAGTTTACTGGTGGACACTCAACCTTTTATTTCCAATGAAATTAAATGAAACACCCTGTTATCAGCATTGGTGTTTTAAGTGTGAGTGCGACTGAAAATAACCAATGACCCTCTGATAACCTAAGGCACTTCATTGAGATAACTTGACCCACCCAACACACTCTGTAATAAAGCTGTAAGTACATTGTATACTCAAATTAATGTTTGCGCAAAACGCGAAAGTTTTGTAAGAATGTATGGTTGTATGTTTCTTACACATTCACATTGAACTGAAATGTCACAAAAATTACTGAATGGATTTTGATGAAACTTTACAATAATACTAGCTTACACATCAGAATAACACATAGGTTACTGTTTATTTCGGGAACAAGTTCCTGTGGGAAATCAGAACGGAACATATTCACCACGCGGTCGGAGTCGCTGGCGTCAACTAGTACTCAAATAAACTAGGTATTCGTATTGCAGGCCCTGGGTAGGTACAGTTCCAAAATCTCACGATTTCTTTGTATATTTAAAAAGGCTTCAAAGATTTTTCTTTTTGGTATAGTTAAAGCTAAATAGCCCGAGACATACTTCGAATCCCTGTGGCATTCATTTCTGGTTTATTAATTTTACAATTACGTATGAAAGTTCGTCCAATTTTTCTCGTTTATTATTACGGTTCCGCTTTCCTGGGTAGTAGCGTAATGATAAAATTTTAAAATTCAAAGAACTAGCTCCTGCGATAAGCGCGTTCAAACAAATGCTTCAGCTTTGTAATAGTATAGATGATAGAGCAGCAAGTAAGTGTACTCAATCTTAATATTTATTTTTGTACCACGTGATGGCGCAAGCTGGCGTCTACATTCTTAATTACGTTATCTCATGAAAACAGAATATGATACTTGACATAAATTTAGTTTATTGCTTTGACACATTCTCTTTGACAAGTTCAATTTTACATTGTTTTGTTGTAACCCAGCATGAATTAATCAAAAGTATGAAATCATTATAAACCTATACGCAAATACGGGGGAGATAAGGATAATTTGTTTTTATTAAAAAAGACTGCTTGCTATATGTGTGAGTATTACGTTCTTTTTTCTTTATTAATAACTAGCTGTCCCAGCGGACTTCCTACGGCCTTAAAAGTAATACATTTTGTTTAAAAGCTTTAGCTGAGTTTTAAAGCAGGAAAAGCAGCTTTTTTCTCTGTAGATCTGAGGAATTGTTTGATATGATGCCTATGAGTACTTCTTATCATCGCACCGCTCACCATAGACGGGTTTTGTAGGGGTCGACACCCGTCTATGGTGAGCGGTGCGACTTTGATCCGGAGCGGTCAAATACAGATATATGGTTTCTTCCGCCTACGCTTTGAATCTGAAATGAGCTCCAGGTTTTCCCGAACATCTACATTATGGAGTTTTTCATAAGGGGTCATAGAAGGTTTCTACAGTTGCAAATGTCAATAGTCAATGTCCCCTTTCCATCAGGTGGGCCTGATGCTTGTATGCCGCCTCAGTGGTATAAAAAAAGCTTCACATGAGTTCTTCAAATGGAGTTTTAGAAGGATTTTCCCGGGTCGGTAGAGCGAGTGCCGCCCTTCCGATGTTATGAACGTCCATTGGCTACGGTGACCACTTTCACCACCTCAGTGGTATAATAAAAATAATAAAAACTTATAACGAATCTACAGTTGATGTTAAAAATATCGCCGTCTACCGGGTCCAATTATATTTTCAAACAATCCAGTAATAAAATCCAATCCAGCAAATATACACAAAAAAAAAGTAATTTATATCCGTCCCGTCGCATAGGAGTGAGGTGAGAAACACGTAAAGTAAGCAAATTATTTTTTTCGGCACCAACTGACACTATATTTTTATTTCTTCAAACTTTTTATTTTTGAAACGGAACTATTTTGTATTCCAATCAATCAGATCAAAGAAATCGGGCCCTCCTACAATAGCTCTGAAACACATCAATAAATATTTGACAACTAAGTGACTCTATTTTTAAATTTCTAAACAAAAAACAAAAGAGACTCATTGAACATTTTATATTGATTTAGTTTTTGTATTTATTATGTTTGTTTCTAACCGTTTAAACCTACCCCGAACTTTTACACCTTTCAATATGAAAATCAGCCAAATCGGTCCATTGATGGCACCTACCTTTTAGAAACAAAGTTCACAGTGGCACTCGAATTGACGGCATTAAAATATTATTTTAACGCTTACGATGATTAATGTAGTGATTGTTATCTGAATATTGAGTTAGCGGGGTTACGAGTGCTTCATCAATTACAATAAAACAAATACATATTTACTCAATAATTTAAGGTATCAATAATGGAGTCAAAGTTGTATTCTAGACTTCCCAATTCGCTAAACGCTAACGACTTGAAAGTTTTAACTGTCAAAGAACGAACACAAAAATTCGAATTTTAAACACGAAGAAAAATTGTTTACCGATTTGAACCAATGAGAGATAGCTCTGGATATATCGAATGGATGATGTAATTGGATATTTTAAAAGGGACGACTGTCATTCGTTTATGTTGGGGAACATGTTGGTTTAATTACAATTAATGTCATTAAAGGGGGCTTGCGGGTGATGCGTGTTTCAATAGAGCAGGATAGTCATTTTGTGTACATTAATTCTGTCTATTAAGTTTAATATCATTCAATTTTTCAACGAGTGTTTGCTAAAATAAGGTTTTAATGTAAATAATTTGTGAAAATATTTACATTAAAACCTTATTACGCCTTATTCCCCGAAGGGGTCGGCGGAGTCACATTTATACGTCTACATTTTACCAGTAAGAGCAATAAATAGGCTCACCGCCTATTACGTGGGACAGGAATACACACTGTGAATAGTGGGTGTATAATATGTCTCTGTCACCCCTTCATATACCTATATAACCATATATTCAATATACCTATATAAGGCGATAAGGCGTGATTAATAAACAAACATTTTACCAGTTACATTTTGTTTCACGTAGTAGCTGGTGAGCTTATTGCCGTGTTTAATTATACTGGGGCAGGTGGTGGTTATCTGCTGTTGAAGTAATCTTCAACTAGCTTAACGACTACCATATTACTGGCAACCTGGGGCCGAGTCTACTATTGACAAGCCGTAGAATAAAACCAGAATAGCCGTTTTTAGCTGTCAAAATGTTAGTAGACTATCAAAAATGCAACTGACTAGCGGCCACTGGCGCGGTACGTGTTAGTAGAATTCTATCAGCCGACCGACAGAAGTATAATGGAGTACGATTGTAATAGTAGACTAAAAAACTGTCAAATTGTACCGGTGGCTTTCTATTAGATTTTTATTTGAGATTTCTATTATTTTCTGAAGCGATTGAATAAGTAGTCTAGGCCCCCTAGAGTGAGTAAGCTTACGTGAACGAGCAGGACCTAACGAAGAACAAATCAGTCACCCATTCTGGACTAGCCATAGCAAATTTTAATTAAATACATTAATATTGTGGTATATATTGTTACAGATGTCTTCAAATGCGTCGAGCTTTGAACAGTGGTTGTCAGATATTTATAAATTTTGCACACCCACATTAGTAAGTATCAAAGCAACTTTTCTAAACTGTATAGAAAAAGTTCAAAAAGTTTAGAAATCTTTTTAGCTTTACCACTGCTTCTGTTGTAGTCATTTTACTACAACAGAAGCAGTGGTGAAGCTAAAAAGATTATTAAAGACATCTTAAACGGTCTTAAAAAGTCATAAGTACTTGCCCACGGTCTCGGATTCATCTCAATCTATGCAATAAAATTATTTTCCCTGAGGGCTGTTCCGAATGAAAACAAAAGGTAAATATCTATCATCTAAAAGTAAATGGTTGTTACTTTAATATGAATATATTAAATCAAAAATATTAAATAAAAATTATTACAACATTAATGCTTATAGATGATATTATTGAATTCCGGTCTGCGCTTCTCATAAATGTCCCAGTGGCAGTGATGTCGACAAGTTAGGACATCACGGACTGTCATGCCAAAAAAGTGCGGGCCGCTTCTCGAGACATGCCGCACTTAACGATATCTTACTTCGGTCCCTTGCCACCGTCAACGTGCCAAGTCTACTTGAGCCAACAGTTTGATTCCATGGAAGATGGGCCGGGTGCTGGTATGGGAAGCAACCTGTTCAGACACGCTGGCCCCTTCCCATCTACATGGAACCAACAACAGAGCTGGTGCGGCTTGTGATACGGCTAAAAAGCGGCAAAAAAAAAGCATTCAGCCATTCAGTCTTGGCTCCGAATATGATTTTGTCCCATTCGGTGTCGAGACTCTTGGTCCGTGGGGTCCTAGAGCTATAAGGCTTTTTAAGGATATTGCGAAAAGGTTAGTCGACATTACAGGAGACCGAAGAGCTGGCAGTTACCTCTGACAAAGAATTAGTCTAGCTATTCAAAGAGGGAACGCTGCCAGTATCTTCGGAACCTTGCCTAAAGGGACCTCTTTTAATAATATATTTTAGTTATGTATCATATTTTTAAGGTTATATTTAATGTTAATATTAAGTTAAGTTAAGTATGTATTATCATCTATGATAAATATATTGAATGATATATTCAGACCGTTCAGATGACTTTTAAAATCCACCAGAATTATTTCGGTGTATTGTTGTTTTGCTCCAATCCATTCTCAAGTACGACAGGTTTGATTCCGTTGTTTCACGATGCCCAGAATTTAAGTTATTTGTACTAGGGTAAAGTCGCCTGTGCCCGTCCACCGCCCAGTTCGCGTCCAAAAGATGGGGAACTTCTCAAAAACAGTGGGAAATAACCATACCGGTTCACTAACAAAAATGAACGGTATTTCTATTAAAGCTTAGATATGTGGTAGGTATATGCATATAAATAAAAGCTTTGTGCGCGTTACCACCATTACGTAAAAAATATAATAAAATCTTGTATAATACAAATACTTGCGATCGTATGATTTTTGCAAAAAAAATTTGAGTAGCAGCGTGTTTCACGGGAAAGTTTTAATGGCTTTATTTCAAATTCGGGATACATTATTGTTTCTAAACCTTAATTATGAACCATGTAATAAAGTAATAATGTTTTTGCTTAAAATTTATTTAATTAACAGTTAAAATAACGCTGGACGCGAACTTCACCACCAAATTTGTACATTAGCCACATTGCGTCCGCAATGGACGCCATCCGGTCTATCTAATTCTAACTTGGATGGTTTTTATTATATGACAAATCATAACAAACATTATGAGTTTTATGTTGATTCTATCATTATTAACATACATATTGTAATAGCCTCTTTGCATCCACTATAACGACTATAGAAATAGATACAGATGTCGAAAATCATACTTGAACGCAAACTGTACCTATAGGTGAGACCTAAGAAAAGATTGCGTCCACATATTAATCACACACAAAAAGTGCCTTCTCCAGATCCAAAAGAGCACAGATTTATTGTGCTCTTGTGGATCTGTTTTACTCCACCCGGGAGCTGTAAGACTTCGTCGTGTAATCCTTATGGTTGTACAGGACCCTACGGGAGATAAATAAAAGTAGAAGTAGTTAGAAAATAGTATATATTTCCCGATAGGGCCAAAAGTAGTATAGTCAGGGTCGCGGGTGTTGAATATAGGTAGGCAACCGTAAGGTGGACCGCGAGAGGCCGCGGTATCTGGACTTATCTGAGGGAGGGCCAGGTGATCTTCCACGGGTCGGGTGTTGTTCCTCTCGCAGTCGTAGGGTTCTCCGGCTGGGCGTCGGCTTCCACTCCCGGTCTAGGCGCGACCAGAAGGAGCCTCGGAGCAGCGCTCGGCCAACAAGTAGTAGGTATAGTGGTGAAACCGTCAAGGTTCACCCGTAACAAAGGACCCTGGAAGACAGAAGCCTGGGGTAAGAACCTCAGCCGGAAACCTAAAAGGCTTCCAGCCTCTCCTCAGGCCCAGGTTGGCTGGAGAGGCGGGAAGTCTTACATATAGGTTGTAGGTGGTGGGTACATAGAATAAAATTTAGTAAGGGTTGGTTGGCACACTTGTGAAAAATTTTGGCTTTATACATATTCCTACCCACTTATAGCTATGGCTGAAAATTAGCGATTGTAATAGATTTAGCATTTATAAAAATAGCTATTAATTGCGGTAATACATACGCTGAAAAGGAAATAGGTAAGAACACTATAGATAGAATTAGATTTCAACACTCCTTCCTGTAGGAAACAAAAGTTAGTAAGGATGATTGATTATAATTTGAAACTGACCGGGATATTCCGGGTCCAATATTTTAACAAATATTTTATGAATTTATATAGTTTTAGGAAAGTACTTTTGTGTGGTAGTACACAGTGTCGTAATTGACAAATCTGGGTTGTTCTCGAAACTTCCTGTCAACTGCTTATATAGGGCCCAGGAGTGGATCGAGGCGCGGGAGACGGGACCTCGAACTCCCCTCCACGCTTACACGGGAGTAAGTTCAATGCTGCACCCGTCCGATAGATGGCGTTAGTCGTATGATGGCGCGGCTTGGCCACGCATCATTACAGTCGCACTTGCGCTTAGTCTCTGTCAACAATACTACTCCTGAAATCTCTCATTTTTTTTAAAGATTAATATAGTTTTCTCGTATATTTATCTCTTCTAAGTTGGTGAACACAAACTGGTCCATAGGTGGTCGCAATCTGGATTTTATGGACGCAGAATGGGAAAATCATATGTTTTTTTTATTAGTCTATTTATTTATTAATTTATCAAACGGTCTGTCCAAAACTGTATAATAAATTTAACAGGATTGTTTACAAAATATGTGAAATCAATTTTTTATTCGAAATTACTACTCTAACATTTTTATTTTTTGCTCAAACCTACTAACTCCACTAAGTGGACGCGAACAGGCGAACTTACCCTAGGTATACATATAAGACATGTCGAGCAAAAGTAATGGATAAAAAGTAAATATTATTAACATCATTTATTACCTTTTTTAATATCTCTATCCTTCTTACACACGAACCATGCCGCAGGCACAGTAAGTGAAACAATAAATTAATGGGCTCATGTTCAGACATCAAGTGTACTTAGACCGTAGGCAGTAAATCGACACCGCTCATTCAAACAATCGCAGTTTAGATCTCTTGTATTGAGTGTGCATTTCGAAATAAAACTTCATTCATTTTTATCAATAAACCGCCTATCGGTATTGTATTGTAATTGAGGTGGGTTTAGAGTTTCCTGTCTTCGCACAAAGCTCTTCGGCGATGTATAGAGTTACTTCAAACAATGGCGCGAGACAGGAAGGAATAAATACACCATTTCGAATTATCGTTGTATGGCATAAATTCTCACTAAACTTGTAGATCTGTCTGAATTTTGCAATGAATAAACCAAAGAGTATAATAAGTAATATTGGAATAAACTGTTCATTACTATATATCTAAAAATCAGGTACGTGTTGCTAACTTCAGGCCGAACCAAAAATTTTGGTAATTACATCTGTAATTATTTAATTTGCAATGATAAATCATGGTTTGTTGCAGACTGAATTTTGGATTTGCATGAACAAGACAATCCATGGTAAGTAATTTAATTTTTTTATATATTTTTTATTCTGTTAAACACTTCAATAAAAAAATAATGTAGTATTTGCTGTATTCCACGGTTTTACTTGCTTTAAAACTATCTCAATAGCTATAATTCTATAGGAATAATACAATAAAAAAACCTTTTTTTTTTAATACAACTGCAAATCCAAGGCCGTGTTTATCAATTACTATTTTTGTATTTTTGTAGTCTTTAGGTATATTTTTGTATAAATATTAAAACTTAAATGACAGCTTTCGCGTTTCTGGCAAAGCTGAATGATAAACTAAACTTCTAGTAATTTTCTTTGTTATCTTTAAGCAGAAGTGGTGTCGGGCTCAGGCTGGTGGGGTCGTGCATGTTGTTCTCTCGCCAGACTGACGGCATGCCGGCACGCATGTGCGACAGTAGCCAACCAGAGTGCACTCATCGACGCAGGCGCATGCCGCAGATCTGACGAAATTGACTTCTTTGACTGTGTACAGAGGCAGGAGGAAGCCCAACAGTGCTGTTGTGAGTATTTCGTTTTTATTCCATTTGTGCCATATAGTATTCTTCTATAGTTTATAATAGCGTTGTCGATGTAGTCCATTTTCGGAAACGGTAGTCCGATCAGGAGGAGTGGCGTTGTTTATAAGCTTAGACATCGTCAATACTTTCGATTTTCTTCCATGGCGGACCATAATGGCGGCCATGAGGTCCTTACCTGCAAACCGTGATCGTGCAAAGCTATTAGCGAGTATCTGAATCGCATTAGACAGAAGGAAACGGCACTAGGTCACCACTGACATTTCGAATACGACTTCTACACCGCCCAGTATACGCTGAAGGGCTGTCCCACTGATATGATGAATCGGAGGGACAGTTGTGTTCTTTTGCGAGAATGCTATGCTCCAGCAGGTGGCCGCGGAGCGGAATCAGAAGAGCCGATTCAGCTCAAAGGCTTTCTAGCTCTCCAATAATCGCGTATGGTGACAATTTGGGACGTTTCAAACGACACGCTGAGGATCACGGAACAGGTGTTTGTCGTCAAAAAGCTTACACCTCATACTGTACTTAGTGGTGGTATAAGAAGGGGCTGCATCCCAGCCAGGAGTGATATCATTCACGCCGGCATGTGCACGGCAGGGAGGACAGAAGCTACTGATGTTTTTGGGATTCCTCGTCCTAGCCTAGCCTGAGGCTATGATGCGATCAGTATTCGTCGCGTAAAAAAAGATTATCATCAAGATCATCCAAATACATCGCGGCATATTTCTTAATAAGGTAGGTAACAAACAAGCTGCGGTAGCGTATAGATATAGTAACTATTGAATTCGTGTTGTAACAAAAGTAAATCATTCTGTTATCGTCAAAAAAAAATACAATACAGAATTGAGCTCACTCCTAAGCAAAGCAAGTAATTTTACATAGTTAGATGGGTTAATGATATGTAATTTTGGTAGTTAAGAGGCCGGCGAACAACTAATTTCCCATACAAACGTAATACCAAAATCATTTTCAATTAGTGAATATCTCGACATATCATCGCTGTTATTCCGTTAAAAAAGTATTTATCTATATTTCGGTTCAAAATTTTTCTTATAAATATTTACCTACTTAAAAATATATGCGATTATATTTTGTACATTTTTTGACATTAACGAGATATTTTCCGCCTATTTGTTTTATATTAATAACGCAATTAATCATTGTATTATTTTAACAGAAACACAGCTTATATTTTTTAGTTACACAATGTCTTAAAGAAAATCAAAATATATTCTGGTTTCATTCAAAATTTTTTGTATTCGCAAATGCACACAAATTTCTACTAATTTCGAACTGCCAACTTGCTGTGACGGAGGCGCGGGGCGAGCGGGGGGTGGACTGAGTTTGTGTGCGGTTGCCAAAGTACCTTTTTAGTTGTCAGAATAAAGAAGGTAGGTACTCTGTCCTAGTTGTTTTGATAGCGTATTTTGGTGCTTGAATACTCAATAATGGATTTCGAATGATGGGATGTATCAATAAATCCATAATAAATCCAGAATGGTGGTTCGCCACCCGTCATGTCTCGTTTTCCATCGAGGCGAAAAGTGGACTTGCGATAGCCACTTTGCTAATTTGAATGTTAGAGGAGGAATGAAAGACAAAACTGAAGAGGTATGCGAGATGATGCGAGAGAGACGAATTGATGTTCTGTGCGTGAATGAGACAAAAAGGAAAGGGTGTGACACCACTACACACGGCACCCTCACGGCATACTAGTCAGGTGTCACTACTGCCAGTCCAGCGTGCCAGGGTGTCGGTGTACTACTGTCTGCTAGAATGAATGAATGTGTGACTGAATATGAATGTGTAAGCCCAAGACTCCTTTGGTAGAGGTTGAAGGTTGGACTCACCCGCATCTTTGTTGTAGGAGTTTATGCTCCGCAAGATGCGCGGTGGCGTCGATCATCAAAAGACCAAAGTGAGAGACAGGCATTTTGGGAGAGTGTGAGTGATGTTTTGAGTAGATGCAAACAAAATAAGAGGATTGTAATGTTAGGTGACTTTAATGGTTGGATTGGAGTGAAGCGTGATGGATATGAAAGTGTATTGGGAAAGTGTGGTGACAAGCGATTAAATGAAAATGGAGAAAGTCTGCTTGAAGTATGTTTGGAGAGGAATCTTGTGGTAACTAACACCATGTTTGACCACAAAGATATCCACTTGTTTACGAGACATGAAGGAAATCAGAGAAGTATGATCGACTTTGTGATTGTAGATGCAAGGATGAGAAAGAAAGTCTTAGACACCAGGGCATACCGCGGTGCCGGGATTGACACAGACCACTTCTTGGTAGTTAGTCGAGTAAGAGGTCTGTTTCGACGGTGGCGGCATCGTATGTATGAACCTGTTAGTGTATTAGAGCGCATAAAAGTCGAGAAATTGCGAGAGATAGGCATTAAAGAGGAATTTATGAGTAAGCTGAGCAAGACATTTGAAAATTCTGATGAAGTGTGTGAGATCGAAGATGTATGGAAGTCATTTAAGGAAAGGCTCTTAGAAGTTGCGATTGAAGTCTGTGGGGTAAACAAGAGAAGCCAACGATGTAAGGGAAAGAGAATGAGTGTAGAAGTTCGAAAGGCATTGTCTGATAAGAAGAAAGCTTGGTTGTATTGGCTGACTACAAAAGTCAATCAAAGAATGCAGAGGGCAACGTATGTGGACCTAAAAATGGCGAAAGAGGAGTACAAAAGGTATAAGCGTGTTGCAAAAGACGTGATGAAAAGAAAGAAAGAGAATGACAGAGATGAATTTGATAAAAGGTTATCTGATGACTTCCAAGTGTGTGGAAGTCCATAAGAACAGTGAGGGGTCAACAGACGACATCACATCTCAACGTTATCAGAAACCATGATGGTAGTCTTGTGAAAGGAGAAGTATGTGTGTTAAAAAGATGGAAGCAATATTTCGAAAGCTTGTTTGAAAAAGAGGATATGCAAGTAAATACTAGTTATTGGGAAGTAAATGAAATTGGCAAGGAAGAAGTCATAAGTATGGAAGAAATAGTGGAAGCATTGAATAGCATGAAATTGGGAAAGGCCGCGGGACTTGATAGGATCTCTGTCGAGATGCTGAAAGCGGGACAAGGCGTGGTAGCTTGCCAGCTGTACTGCCTTTTCAACCTTTGTTGGAGGTATGGCAGCGTACCAAGAGATTGGTGTAAGGCTGTCATCGTGCCGCTTTATAAGGGAAAAGGGTCACAGCAAGAGTGCAAAAACTACCGCGGCATAAGCTTGCTCAGCATCGTCGGCAAATTGTATGCAAAAATTTTGATAAAAAGAGTGATGAATGAAACTGAAGGAAAAATGTGGGATGTACAAGCAAGATTTATGAAAGGAAGGGGATGCACGGATTAGGTCTTTTCCTTACGATGCGTTGCAGAAAAGCTTTTGGCGAAAAGTCAAAAAGTCTATTGCGTATTTGTAGACTTGGAAAAGGCCTATGATAGAGTGGTGAGGAATGAACTGTGGTAAACACTGGCCAGGTATGGAGTAAACAGCCACTTGATACGAGCACTGAAATCTCTCTATGAGGGATCCAGTGCTTGTGTCAGGATCAACGGAGCTTGCACAGACTTTTTTCACATTAAAAAGGTGTGAGACAGGGTTGTGTAGCGTCGCCGTTGCATGGACCTATACATGGACAGCTGCCTGAAAGAACTGCAAGAGAGTACGTATGGTATAAAAATGGATGCACTGACCGTCAAGTGCCTCCTATACGCCGATGATCAGGTAATACTAGCATCATCGGCGGAGGAGTTGCAGTTGATGGTAAACATTATGCATGATTCGTTAATAAAAAAAGGAATGAAAGTAAATGTAAACAAGTCGAAAGTAATGGTTTTTGAAAGAGAGGTAAGTACGACGGATCGCTCAATTCTTGTGGAAGGAGAAAGAGTGGAACAAGTGAAAGAGTTTGTATATCTGGGTACAAAATTTACGAGAGATGGAAAGTGTGACTATGACATTGAGCGAAGAGTTTTGGCAGGAAATAAAGTGAATGGAGCCATGTACGTCTTTACGAGCAGTCAGAACGTGTCTAAGAAGGCAAGACACTTATGTATGGCAGTGAATGCTGGGTATGGCAGAAGACGCATAAAAGTAAATGAATTCCGTGGAAATGAGAAGTCTGCGAAGTATAGCTGGTGTGAAGTTGATGGATAAAGAAAGGAACAGCGTGATAAGGGAACATTGCGGTATGACAGAAGATGTAGTGACTAAGATAGAAAAAGTGATACTTAGATGGTTCGGACACGTGGAGAGAATGGATGAAAATAGACTGACGAAGCAGATATATGTGGCGAGAATGAATGGGCAAACTGGTAGGGGTCGACCCCGGCGCACGTATGTCAATCAAATCGACGATCTTTTGGAAAATGGCCAGGTCAAGAGTACCCTTAACCGGCGAGCATGTATGAAAACACTCATGAAAATAGAAGAAGCGAAAGCTGTATGTCAGGATCGTAGCTAGTGGAATGCCATAGTCTCTGCCTACCCCGATGGGAAACAGACGTGATAATATGTATGTATGTATTTATGTATGGGATGTATCACACAGTAAGTGCATATGATATTTACGTTTTTCATCTGAAAAAATAAGAATTTCACCCAAGTTTTTTCTTAAGTCGACTTAAGAAAAAACTTACTTACTTACTTTTACTTTTCTTTTACTTCGCCTGTTCGCGTCCACTTATTACGATTTTAGTATATCGAAACCAGAAGTATAAATATTTTGGCGAAAATGAATTATTATCGCTCTGTCGATTAGTATTATTGAATTTTTTCTATTATTAAAAAAGATCTCTTACAGTCAAATTTTTTTTAACTGCGTTACATGTTTTATGAGAAAAATAGTGATGTAAGAGCCATAATTATTTATTCTTCTCTGAAAAATAATGTAAGTCATCGTAGAAAATAATTTAAACCTTTACCTTAAATTTCGAATCTGTATATTTAAATAACATATAGAATTATACGTTATACGTTACCTTATTATACGTTATTATGCATTACCTGTTTAAAAGGTAGTTGCTAGAATTTTGAATTCTTACATTAGCGTAAAAGTGGTACTGTTACTAATTGAATAACTAAATAAGTTATTAATAATAAAAAAAATAATAACAATGACCAAAGACGCGCACGAGGTCTACTCCCGCAGTAAAACTGGACTCAACGTGCTCCAACTCCAGGCCGTGGAGCACTGCTGCAATCTGGACTCGAGGGGGATAGCACGAATGTGGGCCCACCTGACGGTCTGATCATCCACCACCCTCTTGGCCACTGCGACTGAACACTTTACCCACCAGGGTGCAAAGGCACGACAATCTCCCTCACTTTCATGCAAGTGATAGCGCTACCTCCTACGTCAAATACCACCTTTTCTTTCGTGGCAGCGTCACCTAGGCCGCAGCTCCTTTCGCTTGTCCAGTCTGGTAGAGTAGAACTCATTTCAAGTTCTCGGCAAGGGCACTTTACAGCACCTGTCACCTCCATCATCTTGCCAGTCAGTCAACAGCCAGTGGCTACCGTGCAACAGCGTAGGCCCTCTATGCCGAGGCCCATGAGGTCCACTGATCTTTTGGTTCTGAACAAAGCGTTGGAGACAATTGCAACTTAGAGATACTAGGTAGATACTATCCACATCTTCATAGCCACTTTTGGAGACCTAGCTGCTGTCAGAGTTTGATAGCAGTAGGCTTCCATACAACATGCTCGATGCAATGTCGTAACACGATAAAAAAACCTGTACATCCAGAGTAGGCTGGAAAGGTGTACCTGTACACTTTTTCTTTTAAGTCTCTGCACTTTGGCTCATTGTAATAAGTTACGTGTCCTACAAGTACAGTTGTAGAAGTTTAGTCACTTGTCATTCTATTACAGTGTTCAAGTTTGGGCCTAGGGCAATCGATGTTGACTTACTGTGTTACACTTGGGGCCTTGCCCTTAATTGATAAATAAGTAATCATGCAAAGAATTAGTTTCCCCGGTTTTAAAATACCATAAATTTTAGTTGATGATCTATAATTACATCAAAACGTCAAACTTCGAAAATGTCCTTTACAATAGAATTACGTGTATTTTTTATATCTTGTACTATTTACACTACGCTCACTTTAATGTAAGGGACATGTTATATCTTAAACCACTACATATTCCTAAATATTGCATTTATAGCATGAAAGAGTATTCTAAGAAACTTTGCTCTTGACGCAATTAAAATTAGACCAAACAGTAAAAAATTATAGACAGATTTAAAAAAATATAATCGTTTTTTGGCTCTCCTGTAATCCGTGGTTTGTCCCTTACATTAATTGATACGTCTGGTAACGATATTTTCTACGTAATGGTAGTAACACACACAAAGCTTTTACTTTACTATACTATAACGTCTATGAATGTACCTACCACATATCTAAGCTTATAAAGAAATACCGTTAATTTTTGTTAGTGACTCGGTATTGTTATTTCCCACTGTTTTTAGGAGTGCCGATATTTTGGACGCGAACTGGGTGGTGGACGCGAACAGGCAACATTACTTCATTTTCTCTTACGTCAAACGTTTTTTTAAATCCGTAAAACTAGCTTTTATACTTTTTTTTATCAAACCCAATTTATTGTAATGATTTCGACTATATTGTATTTCCTAAAAAACTAAACTATACTATAACGTCTATACCATGCATAATTGTCAAATTTAAATAAAGTAATAAATAATATCGTGGAACATTTTTTTACACACCGCCGTCTAGCCCAAGCTTGTGTTATGGGATCCAGACGACTGATAAATATACTTATATTTTTCTTAATACATACATATTATATATAGGAATCACCATTGGGTGATCCACAAATGTTTGTTTCGGAGATTGCTCCGAAACAAACATTTGTGGATCACACAAATATTTTTTCCGACCCGGGAATCGAAACCGGGACCTCAGTCGCGGCAGTCGCATACACTACCACTGCGGCTCCGAGGCAGTTATTAAATAACAGTTTTGATCCCTTCTAATTTTACCCCGGATCATCACTCGTAGACATAAGTAAGTATAGGGTAACTTCGCCTGTTCGCGTCCACTTAGTGGAGTTGGTAGGTTTGAGCAAGAAAATAAAAATGTAACAGTAGGAATTTCGAATTAAAAATGGATTTCACATACTCTAGTCTTGTTAAATTTATTTTACAGTTTTAGACAAACCGTTTGATATATTAATAAATAAATAGACTAATAGCCAAAACATATGATTTACCCATTTTGCGTCCATAAAATCCAGATTGCGACCACCTGTGGACCAGTTTGCGTCCACCATCTTAGAAGAGATAAATATGAGAGATAAATAACTTACTCTTAAAAAAAGAGAGATTTTAGGTTTAGTACTGTTGACAGTGACTAATGAGCGCAAGTGCGGCGAAGTCTTACAGTTCCCGGGTGGTGTAGAACAGATCGGTTGCGTCCAAGTATGATTTTCGACATCTGTATCTATTTCTATTATTGTTATAGTGGACGCAAAGAGGCCATTACAATGTGTATGTTAATAATGACGGAATCAATATAAAACTAATAATGTTTGTCATGATCTGTCATATAATAAAAACATATATCCAGGACATGGAAAAAAAATGTTTAATTTAGTACATTTTTCTTTTATTGGTTTGCGAAACTTATAGTTTCAGACAATAAGCGTAGTTTACGTAGTTAAGTAAGTTAAAAGTGTGTTTAGTTTATAAGAGAAGTGGGCAACACCCACACAAACCTGGAAGGGTTTACGGGTACCAAGAATCATTATAATGTATATTTTTAAGATGCAAATAAATAAAAAGAAAAAAATTAAAAAAAATTGAGCACAAACATCATTACTTTGTTATATGGTTCATAGTTAAGGTTTAGAAACAGCAATGTATCCCGAAATTGAAATGAAGCCATTAAAACCTTCCCGTCAAACGCACTGCTGCTCACATGTCATACTACCGCAAGCATTTGTATCATACACGATTTTAGTATATTTTCTACGTAATGGTCGTAACGCGCGCAAAGCTGTTATTTATGTGCATATATATTTATATATTTATTTATCTATCACGCCTTATCCCCGAAGGGGTGGCAGAGGCATATATTTTAGAGGTATTATATGCCCACTTTTCACCATGTGTATTCCTGTCCCACGTAATAGGTGATGAGCCCATTGCCGTGTTGAAATAGACAGACGCAGGTTGTTGCTACCTGCTGTTGAAATATTTAAGCTGCCCATAAGGCCTTCAACTTAGCTTAACGACTGCCATTTTACTGGCAACCGGGACCAACGGCTTAACGTGCCTTCCTAAGCACGGAACTGGGGTGGGTCTAAAGGGCCGAATAAATTTAATAAAATGTGTTTATTTTAGATGTTCAATTTTGAAGAAATTTTCTATCCGTTGCCTTTTTAGTGAGGTGATAACAAAAAGGCTAAAAGGTCTTATGTGCTAGACACTCATTAGCATGACCAATTAACGTCCTGGTAGTCTCGGACTGGCGTATACCGACCACATATTTAGGCTTTCATAGAAATACCGTTCATTTTTGTAAGTGACTCGGTATGGTTATTTCCCACTGTTTTTGAGGAGGTACGCAAACTGGGCGGTGGACGCGAACAGGCTACATTACCCTACAGCGTCTTAAAATAAATTACCTAATTATTAGCTAGTATGTATTGTTAAAAAAGGTATTATACTCGTAAGAATGAATCACAAAAGCTAATAATTATAGCCTTGTTACAATAAACTTCTGGAAAACGGCCTGAAGATTCCCTAATCTTGCACAATGTGTGAAGATTACCTAATACCGAAGAATCCCTAATCTCATCCCGATTCCTGTAACCCGAAGATTCCCTAATCTTTCACGATTATTCTTCAAGTTTTACGTTTCATTGATATGTCATATCAATGAAACAATAAAATTAGTATGGTACTGCCAGTGGCGTAAGTATGTCATCTGAGGCCCGTGGCAAAAAATTTAGATGGGGCCCTCCGAGTAAAATTGTCACATTGTAATTTATTTTTAATGAGCCACAAGTAGTTACCGAACACTATTAGTAAAAAGAATGATGAAGCGCTCGTGGCCTGCTATATCAGTGTTCTGTAAAAGATCATTGAGTTAAGTAACTTTCGCTATGGCTGGTCATTAGATGGGTGACCGCTTGTTGTATTTCAATTTACAAGCGTTTCCGTGCTTCTGAAGGTACGTAAAGCGGTTGGTCCCGGTTGCCAGTAACATTGCAGTCGTTAAAGCAGGTCTCACCATTTCTTAGTGTGACAAATGCTTTTGGTGAAATGTAGGCGCGTATATATATGCCTCTACCACCTCTTCGGGCATGAAGGCGTGACTGATTAAAAATTAGGAATCTTTTAAATTTTATGTCGTGCACCTTTCCTGAAGCAGCTGCAGCATTAAAGTTATTCCGTATGCTACGTCTACACGCTTTCCAAGCGTCGACAAGCCTCCACAAGTTCAAGCGTCTGGATCCGGCGTTGGCTTTACTTGCGTAGGCTTGCGGTGCTTGTCGCCGATCCGATCGAGTTACGGTTTTTTGTGCACATATAAAAAAAAAATTGTGACAAGCGTTTGCACATTTCACCGTGTGCATTTTTGTCCCATGAAACAGGTGGTGAGTTCATCAAAATGTGGAAATGGACAATCGCAGATTGTGGCGGCCTACTGTTGACATTTTTCAAGCCACCCAAAAGGCCTTCAACTTGGTTTAATTTAAAGACTGCCATGATACTGAAAACCTTTCTGGTGATGCAAACGTCCATAGGCTACGGTAACCACTTTCCATCAGGTGGGCCGTATGCTTGCCTCAGTGTTATAAAAAAAAAACCAACTGCTTAACATGCTTTTCAAAGCACGGAAACGCTCGCAAATGGAACTGTCACAAAGTGGTCACCCATCCGAGGGCCAGTCATTGCAAAAAGTGCTTTTTGCAATGATCGTTTATAGAACACTGAGTTAGGGGGGCCACGAGCGCATCAATTAATAAATCAGTAAATCCTTTAATATACGAAGATTTTTTTATTTCTACTCTGAAAGTGACCGGAAAATCGAGAAATTCGGGGTAATGGACCATTTTACTGCTACATTTGCACGATTGCTTACATTTTTAAATTCAATAAATCATGTCAATGTTTTTCTTTACCCTGTCACGCCGGCAGTGCCATAAAAGTACTTTCTTGGGTGTTTCTTACGTCCGTATTCCAGAACTTTACTCAATACTCAATCGACGCTTGAGAGTAGATTTTATAAGACAAAATTTAGCTTCAAGCGTTGATTGAGTATTGAGAAACGTTCTGGAATACGGACCTTCGACAATAAGGAATAAGGGAATTCCCCGATCGTCATCGCAACTAGCTCGGCCGTGTTACCAATGTATCGCGACAAAAAATGAAGTAACCACCAATGGATACGTTCTGAAATCGAACGACATTTTTGTTAACATCTTATTAGATTGAATTTGTATGTTTTAGAATTTAGTTGCGTATCTAAATTTTAAAGTGGAAAAATTTTTTTAGTCACGAGCTGGACTCGATCCAGCGTCTTCTGGTTCAACGCACCAGACGCGTTACCAACTACACCACCGTGACCTACTCGTAACTGACGCCTTAAGACGTAAAGAGGTGGATTAATTCGTGAGTTACGAGCAGGTCACGGTGGTGTAGTTGGTAACGCGTCTGGTGCGTTGAACCAGAAGACGATGGTCCGAGTCCGGCTCGTGACTAAAAAAATTTTTCCACTTTAAAATTTAAATTTAGAAAAAGTTAGCATACTAATTGCTTTTCAAAATTGTTTCTAGTTGCGGATCGCTTTTATTTTAAGTACTTGAAAAAATTATAACAACTAAATAAATTTTGTTTAAAATGTTAAATTATTTCTGAACTACAGCCGCTTGGGCCGGGGCCCTCTCAGGTAGAGGGCCCGTGGCATTTTGCCAGCCCTGCTACCCTATAGTTACGCCACTGGGTACTGCGGCACACACGCACGTTTCAATGAATGATATCAAACGCACACACTTATACTACCGTGCGAGGGGCGCGTGGCTCGCTGTCCGCGTGACGACGAGCGATATGTCCGAGAAACGGCGGCGTTCTCCGCGAATTGAATGGAGAACACAAAAGGGTCAAAATATTACTATCAAATACCAAATATTTATTATGAAAAATTGGAGTGTAGCTCATGTACATTACATTAGTTTTTATTTCACTTCAATACATGAAGTATTTCCGAAGTTATAACGACGAGAAGTTATAGCCCTTTTTTGAATTTCCGAGATTAGGCGCGCTCATTATGACGTCACAACGTAGCACTGACTGCGGCAACGCGATGCGCGGCGTTCGGGTGCGAATGAGAGCGCGACTGTTGAATGAGCATAGTTGTGACGTTGCGGTCACCCGCGTTATACGCACTTTGATCGTAAATAGTTCAGCCATTTTTTTAAATATAAAAAAAATACAAGAAAAACACAGTTTTTCTCGTATTTTTTTGTAGACTTATTAGGCATTTAAAGTAAAAAACGTTTGTCAGACGCATTTGAACGGCCACTCCGGCGGACTCTTAATATTCTCTATGCATTATTTAACTTTATAATATTAGTAGAGAGTACTTTTTGCAAGTTCCATCTCTTATTGGCTAACTTAAGATAAAATTATGGGCAATCATATTTTCCATAAACAGCATAACACTGGTCATAAAAAGTTGTTAAAGTACACGTGTTTAATGTTTTGTTTCCTCTTTAATGTTCCACAGGACACATTTAAGTGGCGTCCGTAATTAAATGTCGTGTTCATTTCAGATTATTATGGAATGTGAAGAGACGTTTTTCGTTTATTGATAACAGTTGTGTGTTACTTAAAAACTAGCTTTATTATTGTTTTAGGAAACTTATTTTGCAAATACAAACTCATTTGCCTAAAAGTTTAAAAAATTACGTATTTCTCACGTAACTACTTATCTAAAAAACTGTTTTATGACTTTGTTTCAATAATGATGAAATTCCATAAAAAATATTCATCGCCTATTTGAACCCCCTTGAAAGCCTATTTCGAAATAATAGGCAGTAGAGCTTATAAAGCTCTAATCTATCTCAATACTAAATTTCGTCACAATTGGTTCAGATGTGAAAGCGTAACACACAATATTTTTTCGAATACGAAGTTTTACTTACAATTAATTTCATTTTACAAATGCAAATGTGTCCCATTCTATAGTTAACATTTAACTTCTCACCAGCCAGCTCTTATTTAATTGCGAGCTACACCAAACTGTTGCATGCAACTAGAAGTGAACTGAGCGCATTTATGAAAAATCTTATCCTTTTGAATATTCGCAGCGCAGACACAATCATTGACGTGTCACGAACACTGCCAGAAGGCTTTATGGCGTCTAGGACACTCGCGAGTGGATCTAGAGGCAACATCCACCGCATTGCAATCATGTGAAGAGTCACCGGATTTAACGAGGTGTTTAAAGGATCTTACCGATTCGGTTGTCTCAACCGACACGCTGAAATGTAAGTAATATTCTGTTGAAAAAACGATCGAAGTAAAATTCGAAGGTTTGAATTTTTTTAAGTCAAAGCTTCTTATAGCGCGGTACGCATATTTTTAGATGAGATAAAATCTCTGAACTCGCTACACCTTTACCGAGACGCTATAAAAAGCTTAGAAATGATAATTTCGAATTTAGTTATCAACCTTCGATAGCTCAGTTGGTAGAGCGGTGGACTGTAAATGTTTATAAATTGGAAGCAACAGGTCGCTGGTTCATATCCGGCTCGAAGTAACTCTTTTATGTAATTATATTCGGATTTATTTTTTTCTTTTTCTTAAAGTATTGGGTTTCATAATAGTAATTTTTTCATCTTCATCATCATCATTATTAACGTCGATCCCGTTATTTTTTTGGAAACGCGTCTAGATAAATAAATTATTAACAAATTTAGTTTTCACTTCTGTCGGTACTCTCGGAGTGCAACCCGTATTTTTTATCAGAGATGCTTGATAATGTTTTACAATTTATTTCACAATAGATTTGCCGTGTTGCCGTGAATCTAATCGAGAAGAATGCCAACCAACATGCGAAAGAGTCCTTAGAAGTAAACAAGTGTTACAAGAAATTGTTGATGCGTTAGAAGTTGATTGTGGAGCGGCTGCGATACACGATGGTTTCTGGCAATGTTTCTTAAAGAAAGATACGCCACCAGAACCAAAGGATCTTATTCCACATGATGTGTCCAAGCTTCATTGCTGTCAAAAGGTAACGTGTTCAAAGAAATTTAACATTTACCACGTTATTATAAGGTTCATTATTTATATATTAGGTATCTTGTTTTAGGCAGCAACAATAAATTGCAGGAGATTATGCTTTGAAACTTTTAACACTGGTTGGCAAACGACATGGCAAAAGTTCTATTCAGAATGTTTAGGTGACCCCCAAGAGATTAGACTGTCTGAATGTATGGATGATGGTAAGTTTATACGTTAAATTAAACTAGTGTTTTTGCTATTGTATTTAATACAGTCATTGCTTTTTTTAATTAGTTGTATAATTATTTAATTATTAAGTAGTATTTATAGTGGTATTTGAGCGAAAAAGTTTCAGTACATTTGCCATTTTAATATCTGACTTGCCATCTCACTAGACGGGCCCCCTATACAATCGCCATAGGCATGGTAAGCCTGTAAGGCGACAGAGAGCAACACCGGTGTCAGCGGCTTGGGTTGTCGAGCGGTGAGGCACCGGTTTCACCTTCGCGGGACAGGCCCGGAGCGGGCTTCCCCGTAGTTATGCCCTTGAAAATGACACTTCCACCCCCGAGCATATAGCTCTGGCTCCCTTTCTCTGACCGGCCAATTAAGGCAAGCCAGAGTTGAGATTTGCTGCACTCCCGGGAGTAACACTCTCACTGCTCTGCCGTTAGGCCATTAAATCCTAACTGGTCCAGAAGGGCAACTAAACTCTGAGGAATCGGGACCGATGTGTAGCCACGCACATTCAGCTCGCCACAAGCTGCCCTGCGGATGTGAGCTTTACATTAACTTTCTGATACATTTTTTGTTGATATCAGAAAGTGGATCTCAAAAAGCGAATCTACTATGCCCTCATAGGGTTGCGTTAATCCTATAAAAGTTAACGACTGTCCTCGAGTGGTTTATTATAATAAGAATTGTATATTGTTACAAAAATATTATAGCTTACACAATCGTTGTTTACATAATTTCTTACGAACTACAATGAAGTAATAATTAATATTAATTAATGTGTCTAATATCAGCATTCGGTTTCGTCATTTCGTCAAATGAGTGTATTTTAAGTCAATTATATAAGGACTTTTTGATTACACTTTAATGCCCTAAGCAATTGCATAAATAGCTTATAGGTTAATCCAGGACTGACTGTATCCATCAAGGAGAATATTTCCGCAAAAGACACTTCATTACATTGCTGGCGGACGCTCATAGGCTTTACCCGCGTAGTTCTCGTTGCCGTCAGTCAGTCAGTTGCAGTGGCAATAGAAAAGAACGTACCTTAGTAGGTATTATTATATTATTAGGTTTTTAAGAGGTATATTCCTTGTCTTTACAGTGGATGCTCCGTGTTCGTTAGGCTGTGCAGGTCTAACGTACTGTAGTCAGCTGAATAATAGACCGACAACTCTGTTTCGGTCATGCACAGCTCAGGCAGACCTCGAGGCTCATTTAACTGTAGCGGAACAAAAGGGAAGTGGGTAAGATTTTTAGCTATTGAAAATTTTACAAAATATTTAGTGCCAAAGGTATTCAATGAAATTGTGTTATAGAGAAATAGTCCTGTCAGTAAAAGTTTTTTTATTCATAATTGAGAAATTTATTTCTAGATGGCTGTCAGTAATTTTATAAATAGGTGATGCCTGCAGCTTCCCTCGAGGTTTCCCCTGGTGTTATAGTAAGCTGGTATGTTATCCTTAAGAGATAGACATTATGTTTTCGTCAAAAGCTGCCAGATGACTTATTTTTTTCCTCCACCACCAACAAATATCGTTAAACTGTTTACACTGGTGATTGATGGCACTTGGTGGAACTTGCTACACATCTTGAACTAAAACACTTGTACTATTCTACTTATTTATTACTTAAACCTGACCGGTTTCGCCTTACGGCATTTTTAAAGATTAGCACATATATGTATTTCGGATGCCATCCGAAATACATACAATATGTGCTAACCTTTGAAAATGCCGTAACATACACACTATATATATTATATAATATGCGAAATACATATAATATGTGCTAACCTTTGAAAATGCCGTAAGGCGAAACCGGTCAGGTTTAAGTAATAAATAAGTGGAATAGTACAAGTGTTTTAGTTCAAGAAATATCGTTAATTTCAGTCAATGTAGGTTACCTAATTGTTCAAAGTTAACAGTTGAGCTTTGTAGTTATCAATTTGTATGAACTTGATTGAAATTTGATTTAGATAGAGATTAAGATCAAACTTCATCACTTTCACTGACTGAGCCGCTAATTATTAATTAAGCATTATTTAAATTGATTTAATCCTACTAATATTATGACCGCGAAAGTTTGGAATGAAATATGGATGTTTGTTACTCTTTCACGCAAACTCTACTGAAAAGGTTTTGATGAAACTTTACAATAATATAGGTACATGAGAATAACACATAGGCTACTTTTTATCCCGGGAACAAGTTCCTGTGAGAAACGGGAACGAGAAAACATCACCACGAGTGCGGAGTCGCGGGCGTCAACTATTCTATCATATTCTACACCGACGTAAACGCTTGATTTGCCAGCATTTTTAAATAGTTAAATGTTTGAGAGGAAACAATTTGTTTCAGAACTTTACTGATATCAGGCATGGAGTTACCGTTGAAGAACTCTACTTTATGTCCAATTGACGTTTGGAAAAACGTAGCTTGTGCTCTTCATGTTAAACCGTGTACCAATAAGGTAGGTGCAGGTTCTTCCCTCTCGCTCTTTTTTTAGATTTTTAACCTCTTTTTAACCGTCTATGGCTAGATGTCGAGCGAAGTGGTCGGCAAGACATGTGATCGGATTGTTCGATCGGCGGTTCCGGCATCCCCCCCAAGAAAAAAATGGCTAGATGTCGTATTATGGGTCAAATTTGATCGTAAAGTGTTGAGTGGTTTGGGAGGAGTTCGAGGACAAGGCGAAAATCCGAATCGGGAAGAATGGAGCTACGCTCACTTCGTTGGCTTCGTTCCAATATTTTTTAACTAACTTTGATTTTAAACCACTTAAGTAGCAGAACAGATGGATAGTGGTCGCCATAGCGCATGGACGTTTGCAACACCAGAGGTGACAGTTTGAGCACGAGCTTGGGCGAGAAATTGCTGGATTCTTTCTGGCCAGAGGTCCAGTGGTAGAGCATTTAACTTAGACCCATATATATGCGGTAGGTACATACAACGGGTATATGTGCGGATCCATCAAAGACTTTTTACCGACACTTAACCTTTTCATGAATGACCTCATAGTCCGGGGTTTGATGCCACAATTGTTTGCTTGCTGTTATACATACTTACTGATTGCCGAGGGTAGGCCGAGACTTACATATGAAGATCACGTGAGCAGGTAGCACAAAAACGAAAAAGTCAAAAGTACCCGGAAACCCAGAGGCGCGTGTATGAAGCAATTGATGAATCTTGAAAAAGCGATAGAAGTATGCATGGATCGCGAAGCCTGGCGACCTGTCCTCTCTGACTACTCCGTCAGGGATACAGCGTGAAGATAGTATAGTATAAATAATATTGTGGGACATTTTTTACACAGCGCCGTCTAACCCAAAGTAAGCTAATATAAGCTTGTGTTATGGGATCTAGACAACTGATAAACATGCTTATATATTACTAAATACATACATATTATACATAGGAAACACCCAAACTCCGAAAAAAACATTTGAAGATCACACAAATATTTGATCCAACTAATCGAACCTGGGATCTCAGTCGCGGCAGTCGCATGTACTACGAGTACCACTGCGCCACCGAGGAGTATATATATATAAATTTATTCGATGTGCTATTGCAGGGTCACAGCAGCCTCCTCTGCGCAGAAGAATGCGTGCGAGTGGTGTCGTCGTGCGTGGAGTGGTCGCGGGCGCCGAACGCACTGACCGCTCGGGCTCTTTGCGCGCGACTCACGCCGTCTTCTACTTCAGCGCCTTGTGTACCGTTGGAACAATATATGGCACAAAGTATGTACTATCACTTTTTGTAACCTTATATCATATCATAAACTCATTGTTACGCCTTTATCCTTGAAGAGGTAGGCAGAAGCATTCTATACGCCCGCATTAGTATGCACTTTTGTCCCACGTAACAGGTGGTGAGCCCATTGCCGTGTTGAAATGGACAGGCGTAGGTTGTGGCGACCTGCTTCTAAAATTTTTCAAGCCGCCCATAAGACCTTCAACTGGGCTTAACGACTGCTATTTTACTGGAAACGGGGCCAACTGCTTAACGGAAACGCTCGCAAATGTTAATGCCACAAAGTGTTCACCCATCCGAGGACCAGCCATTGTGAAAGTGGCTTAACGCAGTGATCGTTTACAGAACATCAAGTCCGCAGAGCCACGAGCGCTTAACTCTACTATATACAAATATTTTTTTAAGATAAAGGTGAAGAGTTTGTTTGTTTGATTGACCCCGCTAATCTCCAAACCTGGATAGTTCATTTGTCAAGGAAGGTTACAGGCTATATATCATCACGCTACTACCCAAGAGAGCGAAGTAGTAATGATATATGTCAACAAATCCGCCAAATTTTCATACGCCATTGTGAAATTTATACACGACGCACTATGTGTTATAAACGCTATTTTTCAGACGTCCCCTTTTCATTTCAAAATCTTATAAAACTAAGTATTTGAAATGCTAGAGTAAAATTCCCAACTGATAAATATAATTAGTTTAGCCATAATATTATTTTAAAATTCAGTGATCATTCACCCGGATAAAGTTAAGAAATATTTTGAGCTGAAAACTAAAGCAAATAAAAATGATCAACTTATGCTGTTTGGAACTGCTACTTAGGCTTTACATTTATAGGTAATTATAAATCCCGTAACTTGCTAAAAACCGGAGTAATATTTTTTTTTTGATTTTATGTGGGGATGAAGAGTAGAAGCGTGCACGTCGCCATCCCTGCCAGCTACGGCTGCAATTCTACTCCAACACGAGTGCCACCAGGGCGAACTATGCTAGGGCGTGCCCCCGAGGCGACGCGCACCAGTTCGTCCCCGCTGGTGCGAAAAGTGTGAGCCAGAGCGGCGTAGGGGACCGCCACCCTACACGCGCGGCCCGACACGGCGGGAAGTGGAGGATGGAGTGCAGGGTAGCTGCGTGGAATGTTAGGGGAGGAATGCAAGATAAGATGAATGAGTTGATGGATGTTATGAATGAGAGAAAGTTAGATGCAGTGTGCTTGACAGAGACCAAGCGCAAGGGCAGCGAAGTCTTGGAGCTCCCGGGTGGGATGCTCGCGCTTTGGTCTGGAGTACCAGAGAGCGAGCATGGCAGTCGGGGGGTTGGAATTTTGCTGTCCTCGCGATTGGCCTCCGGTATGTATGAGTACAAACTGGTAGGTCCTAGAATCCTCTGGATCCGTGTAAAACTTGGTTTGACGAAGATTTTCCTGGTAGCTGCTTACGCGCCAGTATCTTCGTCGAACGCGAGTGAGCTAGAGGACTTCTGGGAGAGTATGAGAGAAGCTCTAAATGTGATAGAAGGAAATGAAAGACTTATAGTATGTGGAGACTTGAATGGATGGGTGGGTACCGCTCGCAATGGTTTTGAGTCGGTACTCGGGAAGTATGGGGATAAAAGGGTGAACGACGCTGGCAAGCTAATACTGGCATATTGTAAGGAGAAGGATTTGTTTGTGGCGAACACAATGTTCAACCACAAACAAATTCATATGTATACGAGGAGATGTAAGTCAAAGAGAAGCATGATAGATCTATTCCTAATGGATAGTCGGCTCCGTAAACAGGTGATGGACACGAGGGTTTATCGAGGCGCTGAGCTGGGATCAGACCACTACCTAGTCATAACTAGGATTAGGGGTCTGTTCGCGGGTTGGCGTCATCGTACCGAGTGTCCTGAACCTGGGCCGACTTATAGCATCAAAAGCTGGAAGCTGCAGGATGCATCCATTAGGGATAAATATAATGAAAGGGTAGCCGAAAAGCTTGGCGACGTCAATGTAAGCAGTGAGAATGTGGAAAGTGTATGGCAGAACCTTAGGGACAGTATGATAAATGCCGCTGTGGAAGTGTGTGGAGAAACGAAAAGAGGCAGTAGTAATAAGCGTGATGCATGGTGGAATGAGGAAGTGAAAGAAGCAGTTCGAATGAAGAAGAAAGCATGGCTAGACTACTTAGCCTCGCGGAATGATTTTAATATGAAAGAGAGATACAAGCTGCAGAAAGTTAACACGAAGGCACTGATAGAAGAAGCTCGTGAAAGGTGCAGAATGAAAGCGGATGAAAGGTTGTCGTCCAATTTCCGGGATAATGCCAAGCTCTTCTGGAAAGAGGTAGGCAAGACCCGGAGTTGTTCGGCAATCTGCAGTATGAATAAAGTGCTTAGTGTTAACAATGACGTCCTAACAGACCAAAGTGACGTCCTGCAGAGATGGAGTGAATATTATGGAAAGATGTATGCAAGAAAAGACAGAGATGCCACATCGGGAAGTGGAGCTCACTTCGATGCTCCGGATCCCGATGTCATTGAAGTCATTAGTATGAAAGAAATAGAACAAGCGATAAGAAGTATGAAATGTGGTAAGGCTGCGGGAAAAGACAGAGTTACTGCTGAGATGATCAAGTACGGTGGGTCGCGTGTCTGGGACACACTATGTCTGTTATGCAACTTGTGCTGGCGGACGGGTGAGGTCCCAGATGACTGGCGAGTAGCAGTTGTAGTACCTCTTTACAAAGGGAAAGGCTCGCGCCTAAACTGCTCCAGCTACAGGGCGATCAGCTTGGTCAGCTTAGCTAGTAAGGTGTATGCAAAGGTTATAACGGCACGAATGCAAGAAAAGTCTGAAAGGTATTTATGGGAGGCTCAATGCGGATTCCGACGTGGAAGAGGTTGCATGGATCAAGTGTTTTCTCTCCGCATGATCGCGGAAAAGTTTCTGGCTCTTAGCCAGAAGGTTTTCTGCGCTTTTGTGGATCTAGAGAAAGCATTTGATAACGTTGTGAGAGAAACGCTGTGGGACTTGCTGCCAGGATATGGTGTGGACGGCTCGCTACTGCGGGCAATACAGTCGCTTTATAGGGACTGTAAGGCTTGCGTGCGAGTAGGGGGGGATGTGTCACCTCTTTTTGATGTCTGTACAGGCGTCAAACAGGGATGTGTCATGTCCGCCTGGCTGTTCATAGTGTATCTGGACAGTTGCCTGCAGAAGTTGAAAGATTTTAATATGGGTGTGAATTTGGGTGACTTTACAGTAAACTGTCTGCTGTACGCTGATGATGCGGTGCTCATGGCCTCATCAGAAGCCGACCTACAGGCATTAGTCACTAATATGAAAGAGGGGTGTGAAAGTAAGGGTCTCCGCATGAATGCAAGTAAAACTAAGGTTCTAGTATTTGAAAGAGGTGACGTAAGAACTAAATGCGAGATTAGGGTAAACCAGGAACGTCTAGAGCAAGTGAATGAAATTGTGTATTTAGGAAGTATGTTTAGCGCGGATGGAAGATGTGATTCGGATGTAGAACGGCGAGTAGCTGCCGGAAACAAAGTTAACGGTGCTTTGTCCCAGTTAGTAAAGCGACAAAGCATCGTAAAAGAAGCACGAATGGCGATTCATAACGCAGTGCTAGTGCCAACTTTGCTTTACGGTAGTGAAACCTGGGTATGTCAGCAGATGCATGAAAGTAAATTGAATGCTGTGGAGATGCGATCACTTCGAAAATTGTGCGGCGTTACCTTGGCCGACCGAATACGTAACGAAGTGATACGCAATATGGCAGGTTTGAATGAAAGTGTCAGCGTTAAGCTGGAAAAGGGCGTGCTCCGTTGGTTTGGACACGTCCAACGAATGAGTGAGGAACGATTGACGAAGAATATATATTGTTCAAAAGTAGAGGGTAGAAGGAGTCAGGGAAGGCCGAGACTTACATATGAAGACCACGTGAGCAGATTGCTCAAAAACGGAAAGGTCAAAAGTACTCGGATACCCAGACGTGCGTGTATGAAGCGATTGATGAATCTCGAAGAAGCGAAAGAAGTATGCATGGATCGCGAAGCCTGGCGATCTGTCCTCTCTGACTACCCCGTCAGGGATACAGCGTGAAGATAGTTAGTTAGTTAGTTAGTTGATTTTATGTTTTTTTTTTCTCAAGTAATCCACTGTAGTTGGAAAAGTTATATATACCAACATTGAGGTCTACTATTTCACTATAGATAGGAAAAAAATCATATCCAAATCAAAAAAATTTATAAATGAATCTGTTATTAACGTAAGCTTCTAAGCAGCTACGGAATGATAATAGTGCTGTCTGACCATAAGTGGCTCTTGATGACATGCAGAATTATTTTATTAATCTGAATCCGGCGTTACTTGATGACAATACATTTTTTTTAGGTATATTTATTGTATTCATATTTCACCTACCCTGTTGATTTTGACTACGTTCGCGTGATAAATATTTTTTTTTAAATATTTTATTTTTTTATTTCTCGTGATAGATCAAATCTTGAAAAAATAATTGTAGTAATGATAGTAAAAAAATACTAGACCAAGCCATTGATTTTTCATTGGTGCTTAAACATACCAACAAATTGACCAAGATTAACTATTTTGAAGTGTGTCATATGTATGTATACACCATTTACATTTTTCTAATATATTTAATTTATAATTAAAATATTTTTAGCAATGTGTCTATTCTAGCCTTTTTTCGTGATTAATTGCTGTACAGTTATACCCATTCATGTATTAATTCGACTCATTAAGAGTTGAAACCCTATTTCTGTATAAGTGTGATATTATTGTCATAAACATCAATAAATGATACCAAATAACAACAATTACAAATTGTCGTTATTCAGTGTCACTTATTGGAAAAAAGTCACAGTGTAACTGAACAAGAAAAAATATTCCTTCAGAATTCCACCGTTACTAAAAAATCTACGTTTTCTCAGTTTTACTGCTTTGTAACTTCTTTTGAGATATGATAGAAGATATCGTCACATTCCTATCATGATATTATTTTTCATTATATTTATAAATGACATCTTCATTATTTAAAAAAAATGTAGCATTAGTCACACGTGCTACTCAATTCAAATTTGACTCCTAGTAAATCACACTGTTACATTAAGGAGTAAATGTGAATAGGAATAAACCAATGTGAAACGAGATGCGACGTGTGGCAATCCACATTTTTATACTATTAACATCGACTTGGGACCTACAGGGAAAGGGCATTTTCAAGAGTCTCCTTTCTGGCGAGCATGTATAAAACACTTAGTTGATAGCAAGTGGAAAGCCAGTCTCTGCCTACCCTAATATAACTAATTTACAATTATTTCCGTCGCTCGAGAATAAGATTCCTATTGAAGATCGAAAGTTATCGGAATTTCCCACATTTCCCACTGGACAACATGATGATGATAAAACGCAATGTGTAAAATCGTAGGCAACTATTCATGTTCTAATTAGATAGTATAATATGTAAATATAATATGTAAGTAATAAATTAAAAACGGAAAAAAATAAAAATCATATATCTCGAGTTCTAAGTAAGATAGGAGGTTCGTGATTGGTTTAAAATATGTAGCTTTTATTTCAAGTTCTTATTGCATACACTTTTGGTTTTTAATTGATTTAGTTTTTAGTGTAGACAATTTTTGAGCTTTATTGGGCGAAATTTTAATGGAACTTTAACATTTTATGCTGACTTCACTAATTATTTTCATCACCCCTGAGTTTTACTCTAGGTTTCCAAATGATTTGTTTCACATGTTTTTGTAATAAAAAGCGGATGTCCGAAAAATGGCTCCTGTAACACATAGTGCGACGGTATAAAATGGGTGTCACGGGAGTTCGAGGTATGTAAGTAACAGACGAAGCCGCAGGGCTCAGCTATGTATTATAAACGTATTATCTGGTATCTAGTATCTAGTGTAACCCTTACACTAGATACTAGATACCAGATAACGCGATTAAGGAATGGTGTTATTTTTTCCTAACGGATGGTTAATAAGCCCCTAGAAAGAGATTTTTTATTGACCGTAGAGATTTCCAGACATCGGATGGCAGATTTGCTGAAAAAATCACAGCACCCTGTAGTCAAAAAGTGGACCCTAGGCTCCACGATCGAGATATTGGATGTTATCGGAACCAGAAACTAAGAAGCGGGATAACACCCGAAGCCTATTTGAGGCCTGGTGGTAGCCAAAGTCTACCGGGAGCACTAGGACATCTTTCAGAGGAGTTACCCGGGGCGTACGGCAATAGACAGTTAGGCAGGGACCGTGTGGTTTTAGCCGGTTTGAGTTTGGCATGACGTCCGAGGGGATTACAACACGTTAAAAAAAAGAAAAAATTAGCATCTGACGCATCCGTTTTAAAATAACCGATGTATACAAATTTATTCTCTTAAACGCCAAAGAAATGTAATGAAGTACCCTTAGAATGTAATATTAAACTACTTGGAGTGAGATTTCTCTGAAGTCATTCTTAACGTGATCATATTTGACTGCCTCTGTGGCGCGGTGACTTTGTGTGATGAGCACGATGGTTTATATACACGACGGTCTGGGTGTTATTTATCTATAATATGTATGTATTTAGAAATATAAAGTATGTTTATGAGTTATCTGATTACCACAGTACAAGCTCTGCCTAGTTTGGAATCAGATGACGTTGTGTGAGTTGTTCCAACGATATTTATTTATTTATATTTATTTATTAATTCGGCATCAGAAACTATATAGCATCTGACGCATCGGTTTTAAATTAACTGATGTCTACTAATTTATTCTCTTAAACGCCAAAGAAATACCATACCCTCAGAATGTAATAGTAAACTATTTGGACTGATATTTCTCTGGAATAAGTCTTAACGTGATGATATATCTTTATTCCAGGTACGGAACCCGCCCTTCTGTCGGCCAAGGAAGTGGTGACGTCACCGTGTACTGGGTCACCGTGTAACTCGTCCCAACTGTGCGTCGTCAATAGGAACTGTCTGCGCGGAGGCGCCTGCCAGAGGTATCACTGCGTCGATGGATGCCCCCTTGGTTGGTAACGATTTCTACGATATATTTTTCTGAGTTTACGCGGGAAACTCGACAAGTGCGGACGCTTACTGTTTATTATATTCTAACTAGTGCATATATCTTGTTTTATGTGCGGGAGTGGTGGTTTCTTTGACATAAAAGTTGTGTTAACGTGCTACAGTGATAGACAATACAGTGAAATGCTATTGTCTATTTTGCCGCGTAAATTCACTGAAAGCCTCAGTATAACAACCACTATTATACCGGTGTGAGGCTGACCTTGACTTAAGACTAGACTTGACTAAAACGAAGACGGCTGGGACATTTTAGATATTAAGAAAGAAGACTGAAGAAATATATATATATATAGGGGATGAAGAGTAGAAGCGTGCACGTCGCAATTCCTGCCAGCTACGGCTGCAATTCTACTCCAACACGAGTGCCACCAGGGCGATTACTGCTAGGGCGTGCCCCCGAGGCGACGCGCACCAGTTCGTCCCCGCTGGTGCGAAAAGTGTGAGCCAGAGCGGCGTAGGAGACCGCCACCCTACACGCGCGGCCCGACACGGCGGGAAGTGGAGGATGGAGTGCAGGGTAGCTGCGTGGAATGTTAGGGGAGGAATGACAGATAAGATGAATGAGTTGATAGATGTTATGAATGAGAGAAAGTTAGATGCAGTGTGCTTGACAGAGACCAAGCGCAAGGGCAGCGAAGTCTTTGAGCTCCCGGGTGAGATGCTCGCGCTTTGGTCTGGAGTACCAGAGAGCGAGCATGGCAGTCGGGGGGTTGGAATTTTGCTGTCCTCGCGATTGGCCTCCGGTATGTATGAGTACCAACTGGTAGGTCCTAGAATCCTCTGGATCCGTGTAAAACTTGGTTTGACGAAGATTTTCCTGGTAGCTGCTTACGCGCCAGTATCTTCGTCGAACGCGAGTGTGCTAGAGGACTTCTGGGAGAGTATGAGAGAAGCTCTAAATGTGATAGGAAATTGTGTATTTAGGAAGTATGTTTAGCGCGGATGGAAGATGTGATTCGGATGTAGAACGGCGAGTAGCTGCCGGAAACAAAGTTAACGGTGCTTTGTCCCAGTTAGTAAAGCGACAAAGCATCGTAAAAGAAGCACGACTGGCGATTCATAACGCAGTGCTAGTGCCAACTTTGCTTTACGGTAGTGAAACCTGGGTATGTCAGCAGATGCATGAAAGTAAATTGAATGCTGTGGAGATGCGATCACTTCGAAAATTGTGCGACGTTACCTTGGCCGACCGAATACGTAACGAAGTGATACGCAATATGGCAGGTTTGAATGAAAGTGTCAGCGTTAAGCTGGAAAAAGGCGTGCTCCGTTGGTTTGGACACGTCCAACGAATGAGTGAGGAACGATTGACGAAGAATATATATTGTTCAAAAGTAGAGGGTAGAAGGAGTCAGGGAAGGCCGAGACTTCATATGAAGACCACGTGAGCAGATTGCTCAAAAACGGAAAGGTCAAAAGTACTCGGATACCCAGACGTGCGTGTATGAAGCGATTGATGAATCTCGAAGAGGCGAGGGAAGTATGCATGGATCGCGAAGCCTGGCGATCTGTCCTCTCTGACTACCCCGTCAGGGATACAGCGTGAAGATAGTTAAGTTAAGTTAAGAAATATAAATTAAGATAGGGCTAAAAGGTATGGCTTGGTTACTAACCAGGTCATAAAATAATTAAAAAAAAGATATATTCCTTTCTTGCTCTCTCTCTCGTCTAGCTTTGTGTACCGAACTGATATATTATTACCAGGGGACGCTCGCGGCTCGTTTCCTGTACCTACCTATTTCCCTTTCGTGATCCCAAAATAAAAAGTGGGCTATGCGTTAATCAGCTACTTTTACAATATTGAAAAATTCTACAATAACCACTTTGTTCCATACAATATCTTGCAACCCATTTTCACCCCCTTAGGGGTAGATTTTCAAAAATTCTTTCTTAGTACACGCCTACGCCTCTTAAGGAATATTTGTGCAAAATTTCATGGTTCTAGGCCCAGTGGCTTCAGCTATGTATTGATTTATCGATTTAGATAGCCTATTAAAATTATTTACCTGACTAGTTGACGCCTGTGGCTCCGCACGCGTGGTAAAGTTTTCCCGTTCCCCACAGGAACTTGTTCCCGGGATAAAATGTAGCCTATATGTTATTCTGATGTGTTTCCATTCAGGATATTTTGCGAGAAAGAGAAACAAACTTTCGCATTTATAATATTAGTAGGATAGTCTTATTGTAAAAAATGGTCTAACAAGGTACAAACTCTGGTTACAGGAGATAGTGCATCGCAAATGGTTCCAATAGGATCTTGGGTGAGAGTGCCGATGTCATCCTCACCGCAGAAGGCATGCTTCAAGATCTGCCGTTGCAGTCATAAAGGCCTTACAGATTGTCAACCGCTGCCGTGTGTTGAGTCACAAAATTGCCAGTTGCACGATCGCGAAGTTATGCAAGGTGATTTTAAGTGATTAATCTTTAGAGGTGCAGTTTGACGACAACGCACACTAACTATATAGGATTTTTATTAAAGTGAAAAAGACAATCCGGTTCGTGCCGGTGGCGGTGCTTGAATCAGTGACCTTTGCCTAACCAGGGCAATGTTCTAGCTACTGAACTACCCGAATCGTACCGAAACAAGTTGAAAAGTTAAAAGACACGTTACAGTACATGTATATTACATGTACTGTAACGTGTCTGCGTGTGCAGTCTAGCGGTACTATAGTTTGAGCACGACCGCTGTACCGCTCACTGTGTACAATTTAGTACGTAGTGAGCCGTACAGCGGTCGTGGTTTTTCTGTGTGAAACGTGTGTGTAGGTGAGAAGTACTTCTTGGAGTGTAACGTGTGTGCGTGTGTGTGTGTGTGTACCGTCGAGCGGTACCTACTACAAGGAGTGTAGCGTGTGTGTATGTGTAGGCGAGAAGAACTACAAGGAGTGTAACGTGTGAGTGGGTGTGTAGGCCAGAAGTACTCCTTGGAGTGTAACGTGTGTGCGTGTGTGTACCGTCGAGCGGTACCTACTACAAGGAGTGTAGCGTGTGTGTATGTGTAGGCGAGAAGAACTACAAGGAGTGTAACGTGTGAGTGGGTGAGTAGGCGAGAAGTACTCCTTGGAGTGTAACGTGTGTGCGTGTGTGTACCGTCGAGCGGTACCTACTACAAGGAGTGTAGCGTGTGTGTATGTGTAGGCGAGAAGAACTACAAGGAGTGTAACGTGTGAGTGGGTGAGTAGGCGAGAAGTACTCCTTGGAGTGTAACGTGTGTGCGTGTGTGTACCATCGAGCGGTACCTACTACAAGGAGTGTAACGTGTGAGTGGGTGTGTAGGCGAGAAGTACTCCTTGGAGTGTAACGTGTGTGCGTGTGTGTACCATCGAGCGGTACCTACTACAAGGAGTGTAACGTGTGAGTGGGTGTGTAGGCGAGAAGTACTCCTTGGAGTGTAACGTGTGTGCGTGTGTGTACCATCGAGCGGTACCTACTACAAGGAGTGTAACGTGTGAGTGGGTGTGTAGGCGAGAAGTACTCCTTGGAGTGTAACGTGTGTGCGTGTGTGTACCATCGAGCGGTACCTACTACAAGGAGTGTAACGTGTGAGTGGGTGTGTAGGCGAGAAGTACTCCTTGGAGTGTAACGTGTGTGCGTGTGTGTACCATCGAGCGGTACCTACTACAAGGAGTGTAACGTGTGAGTGGGTGTGTAGGCGAGAAGTACTCCTTGGAGTGTAACGTGTGTGCGTGTGTGTACCATCGAGCGGTACCTACTACAAGGAGTGTAACGTGTGAGTGGGTGTGTAGGCGAGAAGTACTCCTTGGAGTGTAACGTGTGTGCGTGCGAGTGTGTGCAGGCGAGCGCTACTACATGGAGTGCAACGCGTGCGCGTGCCGGGGCGGCGAGCGCGTGTGCGCGCGGCGCGCGTGCGGGCGCGGCGCGGCGCTGCCGTGCTACTGCCCGCCGCACCACCTGCCCGTGCGCGCGCACCACCGCGCCTACCCCAACGCCTGCCTCGCCAAGTAACCGCACTTTACTTTTTTTTAAATTGTTTTTTGCCTATTCTTGATCAGGGATTTTTGGTTCCAACAATAAACATGGTGCGAGTTTATTGTATTATTATTTTGTTTTGTAATAATTATTTTGTTTGAATACACATATATATTATTTTTCACTATACTCGTATAACCCACCCCTGACAGTACCAGGTGCAAAAGTGCGCATTACTCTAGCTGCCATTCTTTGCACCAGGTACGAGCCGGAGTGGGAGTCCTGGGTCTTCTCACATATTCTACGCCCTAACTCTGAAATTTGAGATTTAGCCTCATTACTCCAACAACCCATAATCTCCACAGCCACTGAAACAACGACGTAGTGCGGTTCCAATGCAGCATACTTTGATCGCTTCCTATAAGTGGCGTCCTCTGCCGCAGCAGCCGACGACTGAATGGTGCGACCCAGGTGGCTTGTTGCAAAAGTGCTGACGCAACTTGCGTCCCATATCAGGCACTTCCCGTTTTTCCACGGCACCAGAGTTAAACCGTCGGGCATTTTACGATCTGAGCGGGACTGACCAGGTGGTTCCAAAACATGGTACATTCGCTGACACCAAGGCTCTCCGAATCACGTCATTTAAGGCATGACGAGGATGTAGGGTATGTATAATGCGTGTTAAATAATGGTGGATTATTATACATTAAGGGTTCGAAAATGTGCATAAGTGAAGAGTAGTAGATTGTATAACAAGGGAGCAAAATAGTATTTTTATGGCGACGCACTTTGAAGCACGAGCGAAGCGAAGGATGCTAATGTAGAATCTTGAGCGCAGCAAGGAATTCAAAATATATCGCCCGAGGGAAAAATAATTTGCTCCCGAGTTATTACTCTACTTTTCATCCCCTTTCTATGAGAAAATAAATAAGAGACGCTGTTAGCTTAGTTACTGTTTCAGGAGTTAATGCATTATCACTTTCATAACTCGAGGTAGTAGAACTCATTATTTTTGCAAAATACAATAGAATATGTACTGGGGTAACAAGAACAGAAAAGTAATTCGCGCGCTTTTGTTGTTTTTTTTTGGTTAGGGCAGGTCCCCGTGCCTTGCAGCCAACACGTACCAGCCATTAATTCATACAATTTGCGTTCGATTTCTATGAATGATATATCTTCTAAATTCAAATCTCTTTTACGCCCGCTAAAAAGTTCTTATCGGAAAAGAGCTCTTTTGTTCCCACTTATAGAGGAACAAAGCGACACTTTTCGAATAGAAGGAATGAAAAATTAATATTTATTATACGTTGCAATGAAAAGAAGTGTTCCTTGTGTTAGTGCTAAATCTCCATAGACAGCTCAAGCAAGAATTTCACTGCCTTACTGGACACAGGAATAGACCTGGACTTGACATCAGCAAAGTACAGAACATGACCAAATACTAAAAATGAAATACTAATGACACTAGATGGATTTTCACATGCACGTCTTCAAAGTCCTTATGTCTAAGAATACACCATTTAAACACAAATTATACACTACGCTAAGTAGTCTTAGAAAATAATATACGGCAACCAGCATTACCTCGCGAGTGCTCACCTTCCCCGTAACATATTTTTACCAATGTTTATGGCATGGCTACTTCGCCTTTGTGCCATATCTTATTTATTAATAGTTTTTCTTATTTATTTATTACCTAATATCTTCATCTTAATCAAATATCAGTCAAAAATCAAAGTCGCTCATTGAAATGTGCATAAAGCTCAACACAGCTTGAAAAACATCGAATGTTGTTCAAATTAGTTACTAACTTTCACATAAATTTTTAATAAAGTAAAAACGACTATTTGATTCGAGACGGGGATTGAACCAGTGACCTTTGCCTATCAAGGGGAATGTTCTAGCCACTGAACTACCCGAATCGTACCGAAACAAGTTAAAATTCTTCACTATATTTTAATCGTATGACCTTTTAAGAGTATGACCAAAGCCATCTATCGAGCTTCTTAACAACTCTAATACCAATGAACAGTGTTACAACCATTTTTAAACATTGATGCTATGGACTCCACTCAATTAATGTATACATTTCTTAAGCAATTAGTATGCTAACTTTCACATAAATTTTAAAAACATTTTCTCTTCTACTACTTTTTTACTACTTTGTCTGAAAGACAGTTTCTCCCCAAGACATCTAAAAAAAATCACAAAAGCAATCCCTAAACTCAAAATTGGCGAATTTGACGAATACAAGACTCAATTTTGACGAATGAGGAGATTTCGAATATTTTTTATACTCATCAGATGTGCAGGCGCTTCGGATGGCGAACTAGACTTCAGTAACAGCGACGCGTGCGCAAGAGTGAACTGCGGACGGAGACACGCGTGCGTGCCCGCACGAACCGTCTGCTTGTCTAAGTTACAGACCTCCTGTCCTCAACACGTCTGTGGTAAGGCTGATGTTTTATTTTAAACTTAAAGTCTCGTCGAGGTGTTCAATATTTACAAATAGTCGTAAGAAAAATAAGAAATGAAGAAAAAGCATGACTGTGAAGTTGCTTTTTCGATGGCTAATAATTTTTTTTACAACATAAATATTGTGGGACAGTTAAATATGAATAGAATGAGATAGAGAAGAAATAGAAAATATTATTAAATAAACGGTGTAAAACCGTTTATTTAGTAATAATGAACATTGCTCTCGAAAGTTATTATTCTATGGATTAGGGTGTATGAGGCCCAACAAGATCTCCGGCAATCAAAGATCAAAGGCACATCGGCTTTTAACAGCCAATTATAGCGGACCCCGGGCTCCAAATCCAGGTGTGATTTGGAAGTAACTGGGAAGATGTTGATATAAAGAACAAGAATGGATTACATTTATACATTTGTATGACAGACTTGTAGGTTAAACTATTCGCGACAAATAATTTCTGAAAAATGGTCACGTGTTTATTTCTTTTCTCTTAATTTATTTAGGGATTTTTGTACACACATGTGACGATGTCAATCCCATCGTACCTTAACCCAAGTATATTTCTAACTACTTACATTAAAAAAGAGTATAGTATCTTTGCTGCATTAAACGTAGGATCTGCCAGGATTCCATGGAATAATCGTACATCTATTGCAGATAGTTTCAGGGAATCCGTCAATACTCGCCTTTTCTCTTTATTCTGTACACATTCCACAAGCAAGTTGTGTACATCGTCGACTTTGTCACATATTTCACAATTACGAGAATTTACGTTACCCATCATAAAACCGAATGTGTACCTATATGAAACTTTCTCTATTACTTACAGTAAGCACAGTGAACTGCAACTCTCAACCACCTATGGCAGTGTGTGACACAGACAGACGGACTCACATCAACCCCTGTCATCTCGTCATGAGTGGCAGAAAGTTCGCCTACTGGGGAGTTTGTCTCGAGGAATGTGCTTCAGTAAGTTTAGTACAATCTTTGCAATTTTGGGTGTTCTCCACTAAATCTTGTATACCTACAAACCAATAGACGAGTTTCTGATAAGGATTTGGAAAAGGATTTGTAATTTAATAACTATTTTTTAAATCTTTTCAGGTTGGTACGGTATGTGGTGTTAATGGAGTTACCTACAGCTCCGAATGTGCTGCTTGGGCTGAATATGTTAGTGTCGATTATTTTGGTCCCTGCCTAGCTGTAGGACCCATTTCAGACTTGATGGAACCAAAGTGTTCTTTTGATAGAATAATTTGTCCAAGGCTAAAGAAACCAAATTGTCAAGGATTTACTGCCCCCGGCGCTTGTTGTCCAAAATGTGGTGGGGCATTAAGAATCCTATATTCAAAAAAACAAATTGATAGAGCTTTATATGGAACCAATATATCAGCAACGGTTATCAACCTAAATAATATTTTGGCAGCCCTAGAAAGGCATGTTAAAATAGCTGAGTGTGCACTAAGAGGTTACCTTACGATAGAAATGGAGATATTTATAACAGTTGAAAGTTTGTTAGACAACCCTACAGATTTACAACTAAATGTATGTATTTTGGAGGCTGACAAGATAGCAGATATAGTTAACAGGGAGAGTGTGCTAATATCTAGTGATCTAGGACTAAGTTCTTTGACATATGCGTTGACTGTTCACACATATCCAACGCAAGGGGCAAGTAGTTTAAGCGTATCTATATTATCTTTATTATCTTGGCTCATAGTATATTTAACCAATTATATTTTAAGATAGAAACTGAAACGAATTCTATTAAAGGTTTTGTACATTTGTAAAATTGTTGTAAATGTTAAATATTAGTTAATATTCATAGTGCCATCTTTAAGGAACGTATACAAAGATTATGCTTTGATTTGCTTTAAAATCAGTTGCAAAGATTTTAGTCATGTGAGCCATAACGTGAGTTCGTTGTGCCATTGTAAATATAATATGATTTTTGAATACCTACATGTAGTTTTGCAAAGTAGGAAATATAGACTGCAATATGCATTTTATGTGTTTCATACAAAAGACATTTTTATAAAATACTCGTAGTCTCTAAACCAAATATGTATTACAATTATGATGTTGTTATGACTTATAGATGTTTAGCATTTTTGAGATTATATTGTTTACGAGTTTAGAGGTTACAAAAATAAACCTTGATAATTATATGATTGATTTTATTTTCCACATAACACCGAATAAACGCGGAATATAACATTATAATGTGAAATTTATATTATCACAATAATTGATCACTTATAATTAAGTTCAGACAAATCTTTTTTATCGAAAAATATATTAATTCTGTCGAGTAGCTGCGGATCTGTCACTGACTTAGCAAGTTGTACAAATCCACCCTGTAGCACTGGATGTATTAGTTGGAACCTTTCTAAGGAAAATGTTAACACCAATTCTAAGTAAGCCATTATAATGTTTTGGAAACACTGTCTTTGAACTTCTGTATCCTGTAAAGGTAAACGATATCACATTATTTTTTATCTCAATATACTTAGATACAAAAAAATCACAAACCTTACCTTGCTAATACTCAAAGTTCTTTGCTGCTCTATTTCAGGCGGAACGGGTTGCGGCGGCAACAACGGTTCAATATTCTTGGTCTTATCATACAAAGGCCCATCACTTATAGCAATATCAACCTTACGATTATCGATATGGTTTTCGATGACATCTGAAACGCTCCCTTTATTTTGTTTAACTAAAGTATGTTTTATCATTTCCAATTCCTGTGTAGTCACTATAGTCACGGGTTTGGGAGATTGTGTGTCTGTATTTTCATCGCTATTTGCTTCTGTTTCAAGAAATTCAGTGACATCCGTTTCTTTAGTAATAGGTGGAGTATTTTCTCGATGCACCTCTACGCTAATTGATCTTCGACCATTCGCTTTAAAATCAGCAAATGTAAAAGGTTTCGGTTTATCCATATCAACTTCTGCTTTGTTAGTTTCCGAAACATTAGTGTCAATGACTAATGATTCGTACTTGTTTTCTGGTGTTTCTTCTGTGCAATATTGTTCATAGTGATTTGACGACAAACTACTTTCCATTGAACTACAAGATATCCTATCCTTCATTTCATGATCGTCAAAATCAGATACGCTAATCAAATGTTTTATATAGCTATCACACAGCAACTCCCAAGTATTTTTCAAATCGAATATCTTTATTACAAACAGATCATACTCTAACCTCATATTCAGGGACGTCGTGTAATTATGTAGCAGTATAGAAATATCAGTAGCTTTTAATTTAAATCGATGAACAGTGTTAAAAAATATTTCAGTCAATGCTATAATTTTGATAAGCCAAGATGAAGTTGTTTGTTTGTATAAATTAGCAGCATGATCTACATTTGACACTTTCTGTACGAGGAACTTTAAACCAGGTCGTGAATCAAATTGCATCGCCCTTGTGAAAGACAATTCTAAAGCTTTTAGCAACAAATCTGTGTTGTCACGGTTTAGAAAGAATTTGTAACTACAAATATTAGAGCTTGTTTTCAGACTTTCCAGTAATATTCCATTAATGCCTTGAAACAGGTCTGACGAAGCTTGTATAAGAACTGTAGCAATAATTTGAATCAGTATTTGATGTGCTAATAATCCTACAACCAAACCTCTGTGTGTTATTCTGCAAGTATAAAGCTCTGGGTTCAAGGATTTTATTGACTCTTGAAGATAAATCAGAAATACATAGCTTCTATCATCGATTAGCATTAGATTCTGAGACGAATCCTTGGTAGTATTTTTAATATTAGCTTCTGATTTCGATTGCTCCGGTAGAAATACTTGCTGTGCCATCGCATGGAGTCTTACATTATCGTTTACAGTACAATCTCGTCTTGCTGCCACTTTTACTATGGCCAGATCACCATAGAAACTGTTAGAATTTTCTCGAAATGCGTAAGTTAGCTGTTTGAGGGGAGTCAAGCTTACGTTACAAGCTCTATGTAGACTTGTGCATACGATTTCCCATTGGTTGTCGGTTAATAAATGCCCCGATGTTAAAATTATATGTCTTATGCATGATGCTCCTAATCTTGCTATTGGTTCTTGAGGTTGAGCAATACATTCTACCAGGATCAGCATGACTTGTTTAAGAGCAAATGTCACTTCAGCACTTTCAATAGGCTCTATTTCTTCATCATCTTTTTCACCAATTGTGGATCTTTCTACATTTATTGCTTGCAAATGATGTAAATATATTACAATTGTATCTGTCGTCATGCCACAACATTGCTTGAAGTTCGGCATAACACTATCCCAATGTGTATTAACATTAGATATTTGTCTAAGCCAGTTCTGTACTGTTGGTAAAAGTAGATGATTAATGCAGTGAAGACCAAAATGCGTGCCAGGTACGTCAACTATATTTCTTAGTAGCTTGAACAGAGTTTCCATGGCAGCGGGCTGATTTTTCTTTGAACACACTACGGTAGCCGAGATTAATCCTTCAATTAATACATACCATACTTTCAATATGTTACTTGGCTTATCTAGCTTCAAAAGGCAGTTATTAGTTGTATTTGATGAAGGAAGACTTGTAGATAATTTTCTGTAAGAAATAAGATCTTCTTCATAGTTTTCATTCGTAATGAATTTTGTGATATCTAAAGAACTACTTGGTATAATGGGGTCAACGACACTTAGTGGCATATCTCCTTTGATTCTGTTGCCGGTATTAAAGATTGGGCATTTTGGCATATTGTACATCATTGTCAAGATATCTGCACAGCTTTCCAAGTGGTATAAGGCTTCCTTACACATATCCACTATAATTTTTTCTGTCTTTTCTTCGCTAAGTGGAATGAATTTACTGTTTTTGGAAAATTTGAGGTTTAGGCTTGGTTTGGGTTGAGTAGGAGAGGTGACCTTTTTTGGTTTTACTTCATTAACTTGTTCTTCTTCATAATGAAGCCCTTTAATATGACTTAATAGGCATAGTATACAATCAAGTGCAGCATTAGCGAATACTAGTGTATTGTCTGTGGTCAGAAATACTTTAAATATTTCTAAAATTGCTGAATATTGGTTAGAATTGTTAGCAGCTCGCAGTGTATTAAACAGCGGTCGCCACCCAGATCTTATTTCCATTCTGTTAGTCTCGACAAATTCGCAGATGCATGATATGATTTGTTCCTGAAAATTTTAGATTTTTGAAATTATTATATGACTATTCTACTAATATTATAAGCGTGAAAGTTTGTAAGTATGTATGTTTGTTACTCTTTCACGTAAAATCTACTGAATGGGTTTTGATGAAACTTTACAGTAATATAGCTTACACATCTGAATAACATATAGGCTACTTATTATCCCGGGAACAAGTTCTTGAGAAACGGGAACGGGAAAACAGTGCCACGCGTGGGGAGCCGTAAAAATTTAACCACTGTACCCTGGAATAGACACGAAGTGCCGAGCGATGGGGCCCCATCGAAATGTTCGAGGCCCAAGTCAGCCTCGCCTGCTTACTAACGTCCGAGCTCACGGCAAAGAGAAAGAAAACTGAATACAAAACTCTGTACCAACTCGTCTGGTCGGAGTGATAAGGTCAATCTTCTCATACTCACAAAATGAAATTGGTAGAGGCCGTACAGTAGTGGACAGTGATAGGCTGATTTGATTGATAAATTGATAGAGGAAGTTTGTAATAGTCACCTGTATGTCATCATCACAAAGCTCCAAACACAAAAGGTTTTCGAAAGGCTTCAACAATGCTTCATTGAAGTGAAAATGCGGAAGCTCAACTTGCTGATTCAGAAGTCCTGTTGCGCAGTCGTGTAGACATTGTATTGCCAGGCTCGCTATCTGAATGTCTTTGTGACAGGCTGCCTGAACAAAACATAAGAAAATTAATGGGATATTTCATCTCATTAAAATAATCCTAATAGTATTAATAAATAATAATATGGTAATGATACGTAGTCCCAGATATATCTACGTTGTTAGTTGACCTTTGGCACCACCAAGTTATCTGTCTGGTGAGCGGTGCACTATTGCTGATTAGAATACGGCGTAGGCACCCGTATTCTAATCAGAAATATCGAAAACTAAGCTAATTGACAAACATGAAAAAGTTCTGTGTATTTAAGTACTTTAGTCTCGGTTGAATATTTTCAGCCAGTTGCTATGCAAACAAAACTTTTGTATTCAAACTTGCGTTCATTGTCCTGTTTTATTTCATACACTGGTTTTATTGTCCATAGAAATCGATAATAAGACCATTGGACACGTCATCTATTACGAAATTCAACCAGAGTGCTGCTTGGATACCCCTCCAACATGCACTCGGAAAATGTATTTGTTGCTAATTTGTTTTAAAGCAAATGATAAAATTTTCATAAAAATGAAAAAGACAAATTGTTTCGGGACGAGACTTGCTTGAGTCGAATTGAGTATGTGTTGACTTTTTAGTGGGTAGCTGGAGAAATACCTGCATAAAGTGTGGTCCAACGATGGTCCATATCGCCATGCGGTGCGCCAAAGGTCGCGCTGCACGTAAGCAACGAAGCGCCACGTCCCCGGCGCGGCACAGCGCTCGCACCGCCTCGCCACCGCCAACACCCCGCACCGACCCCGCCCCGCTACCGCGCCGCCACCACCACATATTGTTGTTCGCCACGTCTTGCTCCCACGAACTGAACAGCTGAATTAATATTATTAGTCAGGGTAGGCCGAGACTTACGTATAAAGACCACATGAGCAGATTGCTCAAAAACGGAAAAGTACTCGGATACCCAGCCCAGACGCTCTAGAATCTGCAGAAAGCTAAAGAAGTTTGCATAGATCGCGAAGCCTAGCGATCTGTTCTCTCTGACTACACCTTAGGGATACAGCGTGAAGATAGATAGACAGATTATATACATATCTTACATGGATACATAGTCTACTCGTCTTAGTTTTTACGGGGATTAATCCTGATCTGACTTGGAACAACCAAATCTAATGGCCTATAGTTACGGTATCATTCGATCAGAGCCTTAGATATTAAAATTGAACAGTAGTGTGGCGATGGACTTACCAGGCGATGGTGGTGAGCAACAAGCCGCTGCAGCGCTGCACTAAGCGTTGGCAGCGTTGTGGTAGCAGCAAGACGGGAGAACAGTGTGTCTGTAGCTGCTGCAAGCGCACAACACACGCGAGCTGCACCTGCGCCGCTGATTACATTGCCTCCCTGTTCAAACAAGAGATGGTGTCTATCTTTATTAGCACTTGCCAACTTTTTCTCGACTCTCAAAACACCCGTGTTTGACTTCATTTTAGATTATTCCGATTTTACGACTTTTATAGTTAATAAATAAAATAAATATCCATCACGCCTTATCCCCGAAGGGGTGGCAGAGGCATATTGTATGCCCACTTTTCACCGTATGGATTCCTGTCCCACGTAATAGGTGGTGAGCCCATTGCCGTGTTGAAATAGACAGACGCAGGTTGTGGCTACCTGCTGTTGAATTTTTTCAAGCCGCCCATAAGGCCTTCAACCAGGCTTAACGACTACCATTTTACTGGCAACCGGGACCAACGGCTTAACGTGCCTTCCGAAGCACGGAAACGCTCGCAAATGTAAATGCCACAAAGTGGTCACCCATCGGAGGACCAGCCATAGTGAAAGTTGCGTAACTCAGTGATCGTTTACAGAACACTGAGACCGCGGGGCCACGAGCGCTTCCGACGACTTTTATAGTTAGTAATATTTATCGTATTGACTTCAACATATGAATACATACTTACTTCTTGACGACATGTTTCTACTATCTTCGCCACAGACATATCATTGTTCATGTTGTTTTCCAAAACTGGTTGTAAGAAGTTGAAAACATCCACACTGAAAAAAAAATCTTTTGTCAAGGCTTCATCAAAATTTAATCAGATAATTGAAATTGCATCCTAAACTTACCAAGCCTCGTCGTCTTTACCATCCAATCCCAATTTAGCATCAGCCTGCAGTATAGACACGGTTTTATTACGACCAGTCTGCATGGTCACTATTGGCGTGGTATTTTTGCCTTGCTGCCCGAAAAGGGAGTGCTCAAAGCTGGATACATACTGACAAGCGGCGAATATGTGCTCCCAACATTCGGGTGCTTTTGAGCCTAGTTCAAGTCCACCTGCGGTAATGAAATGGAGTATATTTAAAGAATTCAATAAGAAGCGCTCGTGGCCCCGCGGTCTCAGTGTTCTGTTAACGATTACTGAGTTACGCAACTTTCACTATGGCTGGTCCTCGGATGGGTGACCACTTTGTGGTATTTACATTTGCGAGCGTTTCCGTGCTTCGGAAGGCACGTTAAGCCGTTGATTCCGGTTGCCAGTAAAATGGCAGTCGTTAAGCCTGGTTGAAGGCCTTATGGGCGGCTTGAAAATTTCAACAGCAGGTAGCCACAACCTGCGTCTGTCTATTTAAACACGGCAATGGGCTCACCACCTATTACGTGGGACAGGAATCCACACGGTGAAAAGTGGTCATATAATATGCCTCTGCCACCCCTTCGGGGATAAGGCGTGATGGATATTTATTTATTTATTTTATATTTTAATTCAATAAAATATTGGAAGTAGGGCTCACCCATACATTTGGGATGGTTATTGACCTTACTGTACCACCTTACTGGTCCAGACTAGTTGGTCCAGGGTTATGCTTCAGGTTTCTTTCTTTTTGCTACGACGTCGTTCGTAATTCAGCAGGTGCACCACATGCAAACGAGGTTGGTTTGAGCCTCGAAGATATCATTAGGACCCTTTTGCACCCAATAATTAATGTCATGATTGTTTGTATTTGATTTCTGGGTTAACACACATGTGGGACATTATGGGATATTTATTAACTTAGCTTTCTCTGAGCGAGGAAAAAGCTAGCCTTGTGGTCACCAGGTGGTGAGATGTCTTTATAAAGCGGAATGGGACTTGTCTATAAGGACTATTCTTACCTATGTCCATATTTATATCTTACCCGTAATCAATATGTCTAAAGACAGTGCATGAGTCGACAGTATTTTTCCGTTAGGAGGCTGTGATATTGCAGAGTTGACAAGTAAGGCTAATATGCTGCTACATCTGTTATGTAAGTTCAGTGTGTTGCTTACTCTGGCTGCCTGAAATTAGGATAGTCTATTTCCATAACTTCTCACAGTTTTGTTAAGAATAGGATAAAATACAATAAATTACCGTAGGAAATAGAAGTATTTATAAAATAGTTGAAATTTAAATATCATCACCAATAAAGGTGATGTTAAGGTTATTTCAAAGTTGTGCATAGTACTTATTTGAAAAATATAATTGTAATGTCTGTATCAGTGGTATTTTTCAAATACCCAAAAACAACCATTTCGCTGATGGCTGCAGACACTTGACTCTGACAAAAATTAGCAACATTGTTTTACACTTCGCCTGTACTTGTGACTTAATCAAAAATTGGCACAAAATACTTTGACAATTGACAATTGACGAGAAAATGCAATAGGATCCCCACTTTATACTTTTTAATATATAAGTTAACCCAGGCAGCAAATCCCGGAAGGGTTTGGAAGCAACTGGTAAAACTTCTAGTACTAATAGTTTCTGACTCAGTGTGTCTGACTGAAAGCAGTCTGCTTTGATTACTCTAGAACCTAACATATTTTTTTAGGTTTCAGTTGAATCTAAATCCAATTTAATAAAATCGCAATCTCCTTTTATATCTTAAATATTGAATTTAGTTTCTTTCGCTAAACACTTACCTTATGGAGTCCTTCAAGGCACTGAATAGTGAGTCCCTCCCAAGCGATACGCTTCCTCTTTCCAAATGTGTTGATCTTCTTTGATATTAATCCATGCAGTTTTTGTTTTTTACTTATATATCCAATTAATGGGACACTTAGAACTGTTACCATTGAATCCCAAATGCATGTTAGAATCCTAAAAAAATATTTACACACTATTGAAATTCTGGAAAGGGAACCTTAAACAAAGTTTTTAAGTAAACTTTTAAACAAGTGTGCTACAGTAAAATGTCTGTATTATTAGGAATCAAATGGAGGTGTATTACAGGGATCTATTTTGGGACCTTAGTTGTCCATATTTTTTAGTCATCACAAAATTTTGTTTTGAAGTTTCTCTTTAATGTTCTATTTAATATTACTTCCAATTACAATACCTTCTAGCCCAACGTAAACTGGCTTGATACTGAGGCGTTTCGTTGGTATTGTTGTATAACTGGGAAACCTCTTTTAATTTCTGCCAGTCAGACATCACTGGGCTCTGGTCCAAGCCTCCGAGATCTAGAAAATTGACAGTGTAATAATTTAATAGACATTTTAGACAAGTATTTTTGCGAAAATAATATCTTACACTTTTTATTGAAAGTTAAAAACAAGCTTTATAGACAAATTTCCGTGCGGGATTTTACTCATAATGTTCATAAACGTTATCGCAGGACTTAAAAGAAACGTACTAGTACCAGACTCCGAGAATATAACAATACTTGATACTTTCGAATCAAATATGGCACGACCGATTTTGATACTTTTTTAATGCGTGTTTGGTAGGTCGTACCGTATTTAAATGATCAGGATCTCTTGCATTGTACAATAATATTAGGTAAAGTTCTTAATAAACTAGAGCTGGGCCTTTCCTTAGTCAAGCCCTTTGGTTTTTATCTTCTATTTGGTATCCTAATGGCCACTTTTTTTAAATAGTATTTGTAATGTTTTTTTTCCACTATAATTACCTGAGAGCAAATGTATAAGAGGATGATCGGTTATTGGAACTTCTTTCAGCAAATCGGTAGCAAGAACTTGCTGATATAGTTCCCGTAGCCATGTCGCTGATAAGTATACTAATACACCACTTCCTTGGACTCCATCAACGAACTCATCTTCAGTCATTGACACTTGGACTTTCTGGGGAAGAGAGGTTGTATTATTACTACTACAAGAGATCAGTAACTTTCTTCATTTGAATATTACTAAGAATTATGAGTGGAGCTTAAGATAGCTGAAACTAGTACAGCAACTGACTAACAGCCCAAGCCATGAGAAGAAAGGCTTAGGTCATAACCCGGCTGGCCAGCGTGGTACAGTAAGGTCAGACACCCTCTCGATTTAATTAGGGAGAAACCTACTTTCAGTAGTGTACTGCAATAGGTTTATTTGATTGATAGATTCTAGTGTCTTGTTTAGTAATTTTTAGTACTCATTATCTGTTATAGAGCAGGCTTCTAATACTCTGAATTTGCATCACTCAATAATCAAGTTTTAACAGTTGTTACTTGAGTACTCATTATCTGTTATAGAGCAGGCTTCTAATACTCTGAATTTGCATCACTCAATAATCAAGTTTTAACAGTTGTTACTTGAGTTCAACTGCTGGAGCATAACAAATTTTGTTATGCTCCAGCAGTTACACTGGAACTGTCTGGTTATTTAATTATGTCAACAACATTTCATATTATTTATAAGTACGTTTCTCTATTTTCTATTGTATCCTTCTTCTTCACTAGGAAAATACAAAACAGGGGCAACCTAAATGTGTAGATTTAGGGGCATGTGGTTTCTGGCTAACCTTTCCCTTAGTAGAGGTTGGCTCAGGATGGGCGCGTTGCCTTACATCTTTACGTACGCCTCATTATTTGTGAATATCTTATCCTCTCCCATAGGATCGCAGTCGCTGAACTATTAAGGAAATATGCTTTCGGAGTCTTAGCGACATCCTCTATGAGACTTTGTTGATAGTTTGCGGCAAAGTGAAGTCCTATATATGCACGAAAGACATACAAGGTTTTAAAGTGCATAGTAACACATCACATGGACATCGTGTATTGGCTAACATATTGGTATAAAAACAAGTAATACTCACAGTAGGCTGATTATAATAAGTCGTCCTACGCTGTTTCAGGGTTAGTAGAAGGGCCGCGTACGTGGCAAGGTAAATACCATCAGCATTCATAATACATGCAGTCGCTGGAGGTTGCGCTGCGTTGTGTTGGCAACATTTAGAGGCAAATTCTTGCATTGCTTCATCTACCTGTTGAATTATTTTATTACCTTCTTACTTAGTTTTAACTTATTGCTGGCACAAAATTAACAGGCTATCAAATGATAAGTGAATTTAAAAACAACCTGTTTATAATTACCTCAATGCAAGTTCGAAGATTTAATAGTTTTGGCAACAAGGAGTTTTGTAGTGTCTTGATAAATTGTCTAGCGTTATGCCTTTCGAGATCCACATTGCATTCTGTAATGGTACACCTGAGGAATAAAAATTTCAATCATTAGATTCTGTTATGAACAAAAAGAGGGCGCTAAAAGATGTTTATGTATTTAAAATTTTAATAGGTTTTAGTTTACTTACCTTCCTAAATTTAATGTTTTAGGCACTGCTTTAGGTTTATTATTGGCTATGTTATTTTTATCGATCACGCTGCAAGTAGGGTTACTAGTTCGCGATGGCAGAAAGACGTTGTCTGCGTCAGAATCTACTTCACCGTCACTGCCTGAACTTACGTTTTCGGGGCCCGATGTGTCTGAAGAGTCTTGGTCCTTTGTTTCGTTACTTTGTAAAACAGCCACTACATCTCTGAAGTAGAAATATAAAATATTTAAGGTTTGTCTGTTTTTCTGATTATTAAGAGTACATGTTGCTTCTCTGCTCGGCGCATATATAGATTTCATTTTAATTATTGTGTGTTCTACATACTTTTTGTTAAATTTAAAATAAAATTAATTCACAATATGCATTTTATGTTATTCGGGTCTTTTTTGCGTAATATTTTTAACTTTTTCTCACCTCTCGACGTTTTGGCTATATTGCAATAGTAGACTGGGGAAAGCGGCGGGCATCATCATCTTGTACGTTGTCGAAAGGTGAGAAAAAGTTAAAAATATTACGCGAAAAAGACCCGAATAACATAAAATGCATAGTATAAGTCGTGTGAGTTTAAAAACAATATCACAATATTCAAAAATTTCTTCTCTTTTTAAATTACGTTCTAAAGAAGTATCTTAAGAAGGTTGTGTAAAAATATTGGAATATCACAAAATGTTTGAAAAAAGGAATGTAACCGGATTTTAGAGACTGAGGGCTCGTGAAGTAGTTAATGTTTACATTAATGTCTTATAGGAAGTTCACATGTACGTACATATATGTAAAGAGATAAGTACAACATTGTTGCAAGTCTACACAATCACATGAATCCTCGGTTCGTTTCTAAAAGGACTGTGATAAGTATGTTTTTCTATCGTAATTCGCGGTTGTAGTATGTGATTTTTTTTATATTATGAGTATCTTACACGCAGCAGTGATGTGGCAGGCTGATTTGATTAGTTGATTGACTGACTGCGTGATTAGGACTTACCTGTAAGGACTTGGCAACCTAGCTAAAGTTTGATATGTGAGCGGTCCCGTGTAGTCCGCATCGTGTAATTTTGGCCAATGAGCCAATATGAGCGACGCCAATTCTGGGCTCACGTATTCCACTGAGCCGATACAAAGTTTCTCTAAAGCATCCAGTAAGGAGACAACACATTCTACTGCTGCTGCTACCACCTCTGGGTTGCCACTACGTCCACATTCTTCTATACCATCCATGATCCTGGAAAAATTTCAAAGACACAATATTTCTTAACAGACTAAAAACATGAAGGTGATAATTTCACGTCATACTATTGCCTCCAAGTGGCGCTGATATGATGTGAAATGAACCGATTATACTATGCAGGAAAATAGAACATTGAATACGAGTCCAAAATGCATTTCCAAGACAAACCAATCGATTACCAATCGATTCACGATTACGCTATGCGGGATATGTCACAAGCACCCTGGCAAAAAATCAGCTGATTTAGTCTTTGAAATCATAGTAAATTTTCAAAAATAGTATATTGAAAACATAGGGTCAAAATACGCACTTCCAAGACAAACGGATTATAGAAAAAACTCACAAGCACCATGGCATTTAATCGCCTGATTTTGTCTTAAAAAACATAGCATATTTTAAAAATTAAACAGTTGAAAAATAGGGTCTATTCATGAGCTGATTACCGCAGACATGCTGATTACAAAATAATCTCTGATAAAAAAGGTTTGTTGTATAACTAGCGGCATTCTTTCACCGGACAATATTTATCGAGTACACTGTCGTATCAAAAATCGCGTTGACATAATAGAATAATGATCATATATTATAGTTTACAATTTGATACTTACAATCGCACAATCGCCATATCATCACTGTGTCTTTCGTGGTGGTCGACTTTCTTCAGCAATACTAAATGACACAGCCTTTTAGGATTCTGTAGCAGTTCTCTGGCACTCCTTAGTGGTTCTACTCGGTGTGATACTGGTGGGTATAACAACATTCTATGGTACAGAGCTTCCAGTACCGGTCGCAGGTTCGACGTCGATCCTACTAGGCGCACTAGTTGGTTAGCGATGCTGAAATGTTTTTTTTTAAGAAAAAAGTAATTCAATAAGCTAGGGCATGTAAGGTAAACACTTATTTGTTAGTTAGATTCGAGCGTCGCTCGATAACTTAGTGGTCTAAAGTGATAGAGTCTGATTGCCAAAACAGTAGATATTTATTAAAAGAAATAAGCTTACACACTAATCTTAATAATATTATAAATGCGAAAGTTTTTATGGATGTTTGGAAGTTTGGATGGATTGAATGGATTTTAATGAAACTTTACAGTAATATAACTTATACATCAGAATAACACATAGGCTACTTTTTATCCCGGAGACAAGTTCCTGAGGGAAACGGGAACGGGAAAACTTTTCTACGCGGGCGAATCCGCGGGCGTCAACTAGTTAATTATATAAGTTTGTAAGAGGTATACTACATAGGTACTATATATCTACTCCTTTTCTCTGGGATTATGATACAACTATGACTAAATTTAAGTAAAATAACTAATAAAGGTGAGTCTTATTATGAAATACCGACCTGTAAATAGCTTTAGCCTGTTTATTGTTAAAACTTGGTGCCGAGTTTAAAGACCCTGATCCTCTGCCAGAATCGTCCACTGCATGACCTTCATGTTCTCTGAAATGAGAATAGTTTATGTACAAATGTAATATTGTCGGTGTTCACATACACATTACGAGTACTACTTTTGTTAAGTGTAAGTGTGTAACTACATTTTGCCGCTGTATCCCTGATGGGGTAGTGACTAGTCACCGAGGACTGATCGCCAGACTTCGCTATCCATGCATACTTCTTTAGCTTCTTGCAGATTCTTTAATCGTTTCATACATGCACGTCTGAGCTGGGTATCCGAATACTTTTGAAGTTCTTTATCGTCGTGATTTTAAGAAACAAACATGTTGTTACTTATTATTTTCCTTTAAATATGTAGTTATAAATATATTATTTCTGTATTAGAGATACTTTTTTCATATTTTCTACAATTTGGTTCTCACAAGTGAAAGAAAAATGAGAAAAAATCGTATAAAAATTACAGAAGATTCTGCTACTTAACGTAAATTACCTGGATTTAATATTTTTATCCACCCTGGGCGTACCGAGGAATGAAATCAATGACGGGCAGAATTTCTGCCAGAGGAACGTTGTGAAGTGTGAATTGCCGCTCACTCTTTCCGACAGACTTGACATCAGAGTCAACAAACAATCCAGGAAGAACAGAGCCAGGGGATTTTGTTTTGATGTCCTGTTCAATAAAATAATTATGAAACATCACCATTTTATAAATTTGTGCGATTTGTCCTTACCGAGATCTTTAATGCCCCAGTAAACCTTACCAGCAAGTAATGCATCTGCTAACAAACGAGGTCATGGCGAAGAGTCAACAAATCAAGTCTAGGAACAGAACCCTATACCAATCCTGATAGACCAGCGTAGCACAGTCATGTTAAAAGTAAGGATCATCAGTGGATTATGATAACTCAGATTATTAAGAGCATCTGATATATAAGGATCATCAGAATTAAAAATTTACCTAAGTACTTCTGCACCACCATTGCTTTTTTTTTACTTTGCACCGCCCTTGTTTGTTTACATAACTGCACTTGTGTTTAATAACAGAACTTTCTGGCATTCAGCTGAGATATAAGGTTATTCTCCCGGGGGTTCACAAGGGACATAGGCCATATGCAGATGGAAGGGAGCGTGGTTTGTCGGTAGGAGTACGGCATAACATCAATGAGGATCCACACGCAAAAAAGGGCAGAGTAGTGGAAACGAAAGAGATCGTGTAATTTTTACGTATGTAAAAAAGGGCCAAAGGTATTGTTATTATTTGTTGAGTGCTGCTTACATGAATGAATATTCATTTTATTTCTCACGCACTTATAGTTACGACAAGTACGTACTTAGCTAAAAAGAAAACAACAACAAATTTTTGAAATTTGTTATAATCTCATCTCATCTATCTATCTATATCATACTACATTAACAAGATGGCACTCGTCAAATAGCGCTGATTTTCAGGGTAAAAAGGTGTGACTTTCTTATAGTTATCTGATGAGTTGGAACGACTGTCGCTTGACTTTTAAACCTCTCCCAAAGACGCCAGCTTTTTTTAATACCACTGGGTGGGGTAGACAAGCGGTCGGCCCACCTTATGGTAGTCACCGCAGCCTATGGACGTTTGCAACACCAGAGGTGCAGCACTAGCGCTGCCGAGCCTTTTTCAACCTTCTAAGGCCCCTTTTGAAGAACCGCATACTGTAGACTTCGGGAAAACCCAGGCAGGGTATGATAAGCTTAATAAGAGCCGCACGGCACAAAGTGCCAAGATGGACTTCGGAAGTATTGACTACTAATGTTAAAAATAAGCTTATTAGCTTTCTTTCAATGAGTCGGGGTTCACTTCACTGTTCTGTGCTCGTACCTACTGAGCTTAGATAGTTATCTTAGTACCTAAATATCTACTATTTTTGTACAAAGTCGTTTTATCGGCTTGCTTCAAGTGGCGTCTGTTGCATTTTTTATAAACCTCAGTTGTATTTTAAATGCACTTTAATTAATAATTGAAAATGATTTGTAAAACGATAAAAAAATAACAGTTTCTTATTTGCTTTGAGCATTGAATTTACTTACAATTGTGTTTCGGACAATCGGCTGCACAAATATTGTATTACAGGAATCACTTCACTGTAGCACCCTACAGCGACTATGTGATTCCTGCCTAAAGGAGACCCTTCGGATAGAAGCTCTTGACACTCCTCGTCTGAAATTGTATGTAGAAGTTTTACAAGATGCATATTGATTTCTAGAATGAACGAAAATTATTAACTGTAGATGATGTACGATGTGGTGACGCTAGATGGCACCCCACTTACTCACAACGCACGAAATAAATGTAAAAATGATAGGTTTATTACTATTTTATGGATAAATAAGTACAGACAATTCGCCCAGAAAACTCCACCCGTGTGCAAAGTCAAAACAAAACCGCAGACATCAAGGACCAAGGTGGTAAATGCGGCGCTTATGAAGTATAAGTTATAAGTTAGTTGATTGACGAAACATATTAAGTTATTTAAAATATTTTCATATAACCTATTAAAGCACCGCGGTTTAACCCCAATCAGCTCATTCTGTTTACAGCGTTACGAATTTGCTTGATTTGCAACACGGATCTAAAAAAAAGTATGGTTTTAGACCTGTCTAATATTATGATTGCTCTTATGTTACATCTGGCCCGTAGTCACCTACGGCTGCGAAGCATGGACCTTAAAGGAAGACACAATGAGAGTGAGACGAATAGAGGCATTTGAGATATTGTGTTATCGTCACGTAACAGTTGATCTGAAAAAGTCAGGAACGAAACTGTACTCTGGCGTGTTGCAATGACCCGGAATCTTATGCATACTATTAGGAAGCGCAAAATAGAATACCTCGGTCACGTGGTTAGACACGAGAGGTACAAGCTGCTCCAACTGATAATGATGAAGAAAGAAGTCCTGGCTGCGAAATATCAGGGATTGGACGGGGATCAGTTCTGTCGAAGAATTGTTTAGCCTCGCTTTAGATAAGGAGGAGTACAGAAAGTTAGCGGCCAACCTTCAATACTGAAGAGGCACTTAAAGAAGAAGAAGAATATTATGATGCGTTAAATGTGCTGTGTCCGAAAAGCAGGTTTCAAAGATTTATACTAAACGCCAAACTATTCGAGGGCAAACATAATGTCTAGTAAAGAAGTGTAGACTCACCTAGTTGAGCGCAATAAGCTCTAAGAGCTTGAGAAGCAGCTGCTCTGGCAGCGGCTGCAACATGAGGAGGTGCTGCAGCCGCTTCACCGCATCGTCCACATGCCCACACGCACAGCCGACCGTTCAGCGTACGCCGTGGGGAGAGAGCCAGGGAGAGATACATGCGAAATATTTGCACCTGTACAACAAAGAAAGCAAGTTGAAGGTTAGGTATTTAATAAGAGAGACAGAGCATAATGTACATGTATATAATGTACCTCCATTTGTTAAGCTGGAAAAGGGCGTGTTTCGTTGATTTGGACACGTCCAACGAATGAATGAGAAACGATTGACGAAGAATATATATTGTGCGAAAGTAGAGGATAGAAGGAGTCAGGGTAGGCCGAGACTTACATATGAAGACCACGTGAGCAGATTGATCAAAAACGGAAAAGTCAAAAGTACTCAGATAACTAGGCGTGCGTTTATGAAGCGATTGATGAATCTACAAGAAGCGAAAGAACTATGTATGGATCGCGAAGCCTAGCGATCTGTCCTCTCTGACTACCCCGTCAGGGATACAGCGTAAAGATAGTTACTTAGTTAGTTTTTATTTTATTAACATTCAGTTGGAAAGCACACTTTATAAAAGTATTTAGGTTTCATTTGATTACTTGAGTGTCGGGTAGCTGGTACATGACCGACGCTGTAGCACATAGCAGTTGTGAAGGCATCCACAGTGAATCATCCTCAGGCTCGATTCCTCGATGGAATCTGTCATCGCGTAGAATTTTCTGAAAAAGATATTTCACATTTTACCTAATCATTTTATGATATGATTTTAACACAATGGTGAGACTCGAGCAAGAACTGTACAAAGTAAGGTTACCTACTTTAAAATTTTTAATCCAAAATGTCAGCTGCTGCTTAAAATGGCTAATGACACATCTACTACAGGAACAGGTTGAGGGGAGTTTGTGCCTATAAACTCACACCTGCCCTGGGGGCCGAATCTACCATTTTCCAAAAGAAACCCAATCTAGTTCTATTCTATAGCGGTTCTATTGCGATTAGTTCAAAACTTGGTAATCTACTAAAACTATTATTATATTTCACAATCACACTTCTCAAGCTGCAGAATAGAGATAAAATAACAGTTTTTAGCTATCAAAATATTAATATAGACTACAAAAATGCTAATTAAGAACTACTTACAGGCGCTACAAGTGTTAATAACATTCTATCGGCCGGCCGATATAATTCTACTGGAGCGCAATTGTAATAGTAGAGTGCGATTACTATTCTTTTCTGACGCGATAGAATTAGTAGACTTGCCCCCCTGCAGTGATATTGGTGAACGTTCCGTCGAAAACTATTTAAGATGACCTAACCAAAGAATCGGCTTAAAGTTTAAACTAGAAAATGTGAATAGCTTACATGGAAACCCTGTAGTGCGAATGTGACGAGGCGTGGGCGTTTGCTCTCCAGCGCTGTTTGCAGCGGCAACAAGCACGCCCGACGCAGCTCGTAGGACGGCCGGCGTGCGTTGCTTTCTTGTATGCACAGTAACTCTGCAAAGAGACATTTAGGTAATCATTTCGTTAAGACAAGCTGCCCCATATAAGGGTAAATTTCAACAGGTCCATTAAAATTTTCATTTCCGTGGATTTTTTTATCTTAAAGTATTTTTAAATCGCGATTTTGAAAGTTTTTGATAATGTATGTATTCTTGCTTAATATCTAGTAGAAAACTTAAAAACAAACAAGATTAAAAATTTCGTGTCACGGCGATGAAACATGCGTGCACGGCGATGAAATACGAGTATGCGTGCACGGCAATGAAAAAACTATGCCACGGCAATGAACGTACGTATTCACGGAGAATATTTTATATAATTACCTGAGTATTACACACCTGTCTTCGAGACGGTAAAACATCCATCCATCTCCCTATCGGATCCTATATATTCCTCCCATACCGCAAAAAATGTCTTGGTTTCACCAAAAAATTGTGTATGAGAGTAAGATTTGGATTAATATCTATCCAAATCTTACTGTCTCATACTCAAAGTTTTAGGAGTAGTAATTAAGTAGTGAGGATTCTAAGTAGTGTTGCTACTGTAACTACTTGCTACTGTAACTGTCTTGCTACTGTCACTGTCTTTCTTTACTTATTCTAATCTCATTCTCATTCTACATTTGTAAAAAAAATTTTCAAGATAATTTTTTTTTTTTTTTTCATTTGATCTACTTGCTACTAGAGAGTCAATTAGCAATTTGTCACAGGGACATCGGTTTGATTTTAATAAATAAAGACGCGAGCTACTAGTCTTGTTAGAGAAGTCATCGGCATGTTATCACGATCTACTTGGAATTGGAATAACCCAAAAGACATTTCATTTGGCTCCATCCTTGGTGTTTCAACATATTACCATAAGTTACATTTGGAAGTATGTTCTTTACAAGATGTGCTGTCTTTTTTTATAAGAAGCATGTGCACTCGCCAAGTTCTTCTGGCAAAGAATTCGAAGCTTGTGTGAAGTAGTGAACTGCCTCGGCCGCGCAGTGGTAGTGTATGCGACTGCCGCGACTGAGGGCCAGGGTTCGATGCCCCGGTCGGAAGAAATATTTGTGTGATCCACAAATGTTTTTATCGGAGTTTGGGTGTTTCCTATGTATAATATATATGTATTTAGAAATAAATAAGTATGTTTATCAGTCGTCTAGATCCAATAACACAAGCTTATATTAGCTTACTAGGCTAAGCTTATATTAGGCTAGGCGCTGAGTGAAAAAAAATAACATCGTCATTGCACATCAAGGGTGTGTGTGTGTGTGTTTTGGAAATGAAACACCTGGCTACGGCAATGAAACTAAATTGTGTAACAAGACATGGCAATACAATTTTTTGACCACAGAAACCACAACAATGAAAGCATGGCGATGTAAATCAAGGCAGAAATGTAAAATAACAACAAATCTATTAATTCTTCGAACTAATTAACACTTCACAAATAAACTTAAGATAAATGGCATTCTATTGAATGCTCAATCAAGAGGACAAACTTATTCATATAGAAGATCCACGGCGATGAAAGAAAAAATGTTCGTGACATAATAATGGAATACTTATTTAAATTTCTAGCGCGAAAACGCATGCACGAATGCACGTCCTTCCACGTCAAGTACTTAACAAGTCTTATACGGTTAACACACGACCGGATTTCTTAGCCATGACCTCGTCTGTTGGTCAGTAGGTAAACTACTTCCAAATAAAGCCGACTTGCGCTTTAAAATTCTCGATAGAGCCCCTATGCATTCTAATGTTAACCTACTTATTGCTCTTTGGTCCAAGTTATGCGTTCTCGATCTCTCTCATCTCTTTACATTACCCTGTCTCATATGAATTCTTTAAGAGTGTTTTGTTGGATTTTTCTAAAATAAGATCCTAGTTGTACCTTGATGGTCGAATTTAAATTTGAATCTTTCTGCTCTTTCTGATCAATACATCTCTCAAAATGGATTGATGATCAGTTTGAGAATTATATAAGATGCCAATCGGGTAACTTCTACGTTAGCGATTCAGTCTATAATCCCTTTTGGGCTGGCTCGAGGTCATCAGACACGGGAACACTGATGCACCCTGGACCGATTTTTTTACGTGTGGGAATCCTCATGGATGCTATGCCGAAATCCTACTGACAAAAACAACATGGTGCCTTTCTAGACAGGACCTAGGCCTTCTAGGCAGACGCCTATGCTCAGGATTCCCGCGTGAGCCCACGAAAGGATAGCTCCAGAGCTCCTGACAGACTTTATTCACCACCGCCGCCTAGTCTCCTCGTCTTCGGGGGTTTCGGGTGTAATCCCACTTATTTAAGGGAATAAAGCGTGTACGTTTAGTAATCACGCTACGCCACCGTTTAGGGCCTACTTCTGAAAGGACGGCGAACAGCCCATCCGCCGCCTTCACGTCCCCGGTCACGGAGACCTGTAGTTCTAGACGAGAAAATCTGCGCCGTCCGAACTGCAGAACTGTGGAATTCAAGTGGGAGAATTCTCTCCCGCTCCCTTTCCGCCACCTCTTTCGCGAGCATGACTGCTCGCAAAAAGATGCAGCGGCGACCTTCTTGCAGGTGTAAAACTTCTTGTAAACTTGTTTACTGTCCTTGTAAATCATCGTAAAAATTCCTGGCAGCTAACCCTATTGCAGAGAGCCTGCAAGGCCTGCCGAAGTTTAGCGCTCCCCGCCTGACTGGTAGAAGTGAAATACAGAAAGTGTTTGCAGCATCGTAGGTTTGGATGTATTTTAGCTGACAAGTTTGGTCGCCTTGCTCTCCGGAGAAAAACAATACAGGTGCTGCGCCCGCGCTCTCAGTTTTGGAGGCGCCGCATTAAAAGCTGTCATGCGCGATCACGACTGGAGTGGCCGTGGTACCCCGGCAATATTCATATCATCATCATCATCCAAGCGTCTGTCCCAGTTGCGTCTCGCGACGCCCGGGGTCCCCTTTCCTACATTTTCTCCTCCACTTCGCACGGTCTTCGGCATCCCCTGTAGTGAGACCATTGGCACACATGTCATCCCTTACGACGTCAAGCCAGCACTTCTTGGGTCTTCCCCTCTTACCAAACATTTGTTACCTACGTAGCCCGGCGGTTGCCGCAAGACGTGACCATACCAACGAAGGCGACACTCTTGCAACTTGTCTGCAATGTCACGGACGTGAAGGCTGCCGCGGATGCGAGAGTTTCTCACGCGATCCATCCGCGTGACCCCACACATCCACCGCAGCATCTTCATTTCCGTGACACGCAGCTCCTGCTTGTGTCGCTCCAATATCGGCTACGTCTCACTGCCATGTAAAAAGACAGGTCTAATAATGGTTTTGTAGACCTGTCCCTTCAACCGGATCGGCATTTTAGGGTCACAAATGACACCGGTCATCTCCCGCCATTTGGCCCACGCGGCAGCAATGCGTGACTTGACATCGCAATCGATGTCACTGGACGTGTGAAAAACAGATCCCAGGTATTTAACCTGGTCCGTGCGCTCGACCAAATCACCGCCTATGCGGACGGATGTGGGATCTGTCGAGTTTAGTGCCAAGTACTCGGTCTTCGCCACATTTAGTTTCAGACCGCCGTTCTCAAGCGTCTCCTTCCACGCCTTTACACGTCGCACCAATCTGCCCCTGTCCGCGTCTGCCAGCGCAATATCGTCAGCATACATGAGCAACCATGGAGGCTGCTCATGTGGGTTTCTGATGCTGTCCGACAATTCGTCTAATATTACACTGAACAGAAGCGGACTAAGGACCGAACCCTGGTGTACCCCGACGGTGATGGGGAAGGGTTTCGTGTCGCCAACAGCAGTCTGAAACATTGAATCGGAGTCACAGTACATGTCCCGGATAGTGTCAATATAGACATCTGGAACCCCTTTGGACCGCAGTGCCTACCAGATCATCTTACGAGGAACACAGTCGAAGGCCTTCTGCATGTCTAGAAACAAACAGTGCAGAGGCGTGTTCTTCGACCTGTATTTCTCTGCGACAACCCTCAGGGCAAAAACAAGGTCCGTGGTCCCATAACCAGGGCGAAACCCATATTGACACCCCGAGAGAGTACACTCCTGCCGGATCCGAGAGTCTATAATCCTCTCGAAGATCTTCATGCTGTGGGACATCACCTTAACACCGCGGTAGCTCCCGCACTCCTGCACTGACCCCTTACCTTTGAAGACTGGAGTAATAATACTCAGTCTCCATTGGTTTGGGATCTGCCCGCTGAGGAGTATGCGGTTAAAAAGGTTTACTAAGATGCCCACACCGCGAGGACCCATCGCCTTCCAGGATTCGATGGGGACTCCATCGGGTCCGACAGCTTTCCGATTCTTCATGCGGCGAAGCGCAGTCAGGACTTCTCCAGGCGTTACCGGTGGCACTAGTCCCTGATTCGGAGGGAGGTCCGGAGGCTGCACCTCTTTGTGCTGTTTATTAAGCAGCTCGTGGAAGTACGAGCGCCATCTCTCCTTTACCGCGAGGTCTTCGCTTAACAGGTTGCCCTCAGGGTCTTTTACACAGCGACACTTGGATATATCCTGTGCCGCTTTGACCCTGGAGCGCGCCAGCTTATAGATGAGCCCCTCAGACGATTCCAGCTTATCATACAGAGGTTGTAAGTGGTCACGTCTGGCTCTGGCTACAGCTCTCTTTGTGGCGCGCTTGGCAGCCCTGTACGGGTTGCGGTCTTCAGGAGATCCGGTCGCTTGCCACTTTTTAAAGAGGGCTTTCTTCTCCCTAGTCTCCCTCTGGACTGCGTCGTTCCACCACCAAGTTTCCTTGTCACATTTGCGTCCACCTTAGACACACCGAGCACCACCTTCGCCGCTCCAAGGATGGCCGCCTGAACTTTGTCCCAGTAATCTTGAACTGGTTCGCCTTCAGTGTCGGTGCACTTGTCACCGACAGCTGAGACGAACTCCTGGGACCTAGTTTCATCAAGCAGCCACCATCTGATGCGGCGCTGGTACCGCTCGATGCATTTGCCTTTGGGCTTCACGCAGAGGTCCATGACAAGGAGATGGTGTTGTGCAGTAAGACTCTCACCGTGTATGACCTTGCAGTTGGCCACCTTGCCGATGCTGTGTCGCCTAGTGAGTAGGAAATCGATCTGAGTTGTACGCCTCCCGCTCTTGTAGGTGATGAGATGTTCGGATTTCTTTTTGAAATACGTGTTCACAATGGCCAGATCGGCAGCCTTATGGGAGCGACGCCCTCAGACCTCCCAACCCCAGAGGGGAAAGCCAGCGCCAGAGCCTCGTCCGTTAGTCAGCAGGTGCACGCACTAGCACGGGAGGTTGACTTGGGCCCCGAAGATCTTGGTGGGGCCCCTTACCCCACCCACCCGGCAATATTCATATGAGGCCCCGTATTTCGGGCGAGCATTTTGCAGTGAATTCTCGCCTATCCTGCGTCTCGCTAGTAGCGATACGGAACAACGTGGTGGTGTAGTGTAATAATCTGCTTTTCACGATTGGGACCCACAAAGCCACTCTGCTGCTCCCTGCAGCAGGTTAGTAATGCGTTCCATCAAGTTCGAAATAGAAACTACTAAAATTTCAACCTCTACATAAGCTAGGAGTTCAAATGAAAATGAAGCTTGAACAGAAATATATTTGAAATACTTATTTAAAATAAAATCAAGACAAATATGAAAGACGTCATATTTTTATTCTTTTTATCTTCTAATCCAAAAATTTCATTACTTTCAAGCTCAGACGCACCGTTTAAGAGATATGGCCAAAAATGTGTAAAAGTTGGTTTGGTAATATATATATAAATATATATAAAATGCTACCAAAACGCAAGAACACTTTACCAATACTAAATGAGTCGAAATCGCGAAATATTCACATGTCTAGATAAACCTACGTAACCGCCTAAAATTATACTAAGTTTAAACTTCATATAAAATCAATCAAAAATTGCTCAAGTCTCGTTTTAATTTTTGCCCAAGTCCTAGCTCCTTATAATTGTATATATCACTAAACGAAACGCTCGTGGCCCCGCGGTCTCAGTGTTCGGTAAACGATCACTGAGGTACGCAACTTTCACTATGGCTGGTCGTCGGATGGGTGACCACTTTGTGGCATTTACATTTGCGAGCGTTTCCGTGCTTCGGAAGGCACGTTAAGCCGTTGGTCCCGGTTGCCAGTAAAATGGCAGTCGTTAAGCCTGGTTGAAAGCCTTATAGGCGGCTTAAAAAATTTCAACAGCAGGTAGCCACAACCTGCGTCTGTCTATTTTCAACACGGCAATGGGCTCACCACCTATTACGTGGGACAGGAATCCACACGGTGAAAAGTGGGCATATAATATGCCTCTGCCACCCCTTCGGGGATAAGGCGTGATGGATATTTATTTATTTATTTTATATATCACTATACCTACCTACTTTCCCAACTTTCTTCCTCGGCTAATCCCAAAATATGGCACGAGCTACCTTATAAGTTTATTAGTCCCGCAGATCCCCGAAGGCAATGGCATATTATACGCCTACATTTCCCTATGTGCATTTTGTCCCAAGTAACAGGTGGTGAGCCCATTGCCTTATTGAAATCTAAAAAAACGTACAGTTTGGCAGTTATCGCACTTGTAAATCTGAAGCCACAACGACAAAGCGTGTAAGGATATAATCCCATCAAATTTCAAGTACATCAATATTTATTAGTTTCTAGGCTATTGACAATTTTTAAATCAACCGCATAATAGTTGCTTTGCATCAAAACTTCATATACGCATCTCTTTAGCAACCGCTCTCGGCAGTCACCGAGTTGCTTTGAAAACAAATTTAGTTATAAAAAATTTGAAGTTCATGATGGTTAGAAAAAAAAAATGTTTTTTTGCATAGACCATTTTAACGGCGCTTACAAAATGTCATACACTATTTAAAATATTTAAAGCGACCACCAGATAATACCAATTTCACGCATTTATAGGACTATCGATACGAAAGTAGCAGTCAAATTTAAATCATAATGTATATCGCAACTAAAGGACATAGGTCAAAGGACATAGGTCAAAGGACATAGTTCAAAGGACATAGGTTAACGGGCATAGGTCAAAGGACATAGGTCAGAGGACATTAGTCAAAAGACAAAGGTCAGAGGACATAGGTCAAAGGGCAAAGGTCAAAGGACATAAGTAAAAGGACGTGGGTCAAAGGACATAGGTCAAAGGCCATAGGTCAAAGGACGTAGGTCAAAGGCCATAGATCAAAGGAAATAGGTCAAATGACTTAGGTCAAAGGACAGTATTCAGATGACCTAGGTCAACGGCATAGGTCAAAGTACACAGGTCAAAGTACATAGGTCAATCACATAGGCCGAATTACATAGGTCAAAGGACAAAGGACAAAGTCAAAGGACATAATTCAAAGGACATAGGTCAAAGAACATAGGTCAAAGGACATAGTAAAAAATAGGACATAATTCAAAGGACATAGGTCAAAGAACAAAGGACATAGTACAAATGTACAAATGTCATAGTACAAATGTCATAGGTCAAAGGACATAGGTCTAAGGACATAGGTCAAGGGACATAGGTCAAAGTAATGTATATCGCAACTAAAATGACGTCACAAATTCATTTTATTTGCCCACTGAACTTAGATAGCAGCTGAATGGCGCAAATCGCAATTAAACTGATATACATTTTAGTTACATAATACTACTGCTGAAATTCATTTCTTAGTGCTAATTTCAGGTAAAAGCTTTGACCTATGTCCTTTGACCTGTGTCTTTTGACCTATGTTAGACCAATAGTTCAAAGGACATAGGTCAAAGGACATAGGTCAAAGGACATAGTTCAAAGGACATAGGTTAAAGGGCATAGGTCAAAGGACATAGGGCAAAGGACATAGGTCAGAGGACATAGGTCAAAGGACAAAGGTCAGGGGACATACGTCAAAGGTCAGAGGACATAGGTCAAAGGACGTGTGTCAAAGGTCATAGGTCAAAGGACGTAGTACAAAGGACATAGGTCAAAGGACATAGTTCAAAGGACATAGGTTAAAGGGCATAGGTCAAAGGCCATAGGTTAAAGGGCATAGGTCAAAGGACATAGGGCAAAGGACATAGGTCAGAGGACATAGGTCAAAGGACAAAGGTCAGAGGACATACGTCAAAGGTCAGAGGACATAGGTCAAAGGACTTGGGTCAAAGGTCATAGGTCAAAGGACGTAGTACAAAGGACATAGGTCAAAGGACATAGGTCAAAGGACGTAGGTCAAAGGACATAGGTCAAAGGAAATAGGTCAAATGACTTAGGTCAAAGGACAGTATTCAAAAGACCTAGGTCAAAGGCATAGGTCAAAGGACACAGGTCAAAGTACATAGGTCAATCACATAGGCCGAATTACATAGGTCAAAGGACAAAGGACAAAATCAAAGGACATAATTCAAAGGACATAGGTCAAAGAACATAGGTCAATGGACATAGTACAAATGTCATAGGACATATTTCAAAGGACATAGGTCAAAGAACTTAGGTCAAAGGACATAGTACAAATGTCATAGTACAAATGTCATAGGTCAAAGGACATAGGTCTAAGGACATAGGTCAAGGGACATAGGTCAAAGGATATAGTTCAAAGGACATAGGTCAAATGACATAGGTCAAGGGACATAGGTCAAAGGATATAGTTCAAAGGACATAGGTCAAAGGACAAAGGTCAAAGGACATAGGTTAAAGATCATAGGACAACAAGAGGTTCTTTAACCTATAGTTAAAGAAAATACTTGAAGTGACACAGAGTTTGGCACTGAGAGCTTAATAAGCACAGTCTAGGCTCAAAATCTTCAGTTCTTTGGACACGTGTCATGATGTGACAACACCTGCATAATTTATTTAAAAATAAATATAGAAATGTCTTGGTTACAAGGTATATTATCACACGACGACTTAAAAACAATAAAATTCAAAGTCGACCGCGACGTTTTTGAACTTGAAATGTTTAGTAGGTATGTACATATTACAGATATTATGTTAATGGTTTTCTACCTAAAAATGTTTGTTACCTTCTATTACCGATTTATGTTCTATAATTTAACACAAAATAAATATCACATATGCGTTTACCGGCAATCACTATAAAATTTTCACCACAATAAACTGGTAATAGCAACTTACCGAATACCGAAAAGAAAATCACTTTATAATGTATAATGAAGATTTTCTGGTTATTCCTGTGTTGGACATGTTTCCGTACAATAAAGTGGTAATTGCAAATATCTTCGTTAATATCAGTAGGAAAATTCTGAAAAAAATTACAGACATGTGTCCCGACCCATAGATGCCGAATTTCGCATAACAATAAAAAGTCCATAATAGCACATTACCGAATTATTGTTCGGGGGCGTCGGTATATATTACTATACCTACCTACTTTCCCAACTTTCTTCCTCGGCTAATCCCAAAATATGGCACGAGCTACCTTATAAGTTTATTAGTCCCGCAGATCCCCGAAGGCAATGGCATAGTATACGCCTACATTTCTCTATGTGCATTTTGTCCCAAGTAACAGGTGGTGAGCCCAATGCCTTATTAAAATCTAAAAACCGTACAGTTTGGCAGTTATCACACTTGTAAATCTCTGAAGCCACAACGACAAAGCGTGTAAGGATATAATCCCATCAAATTTCAAGTACATCAATATTTATTAGTTTTTAGGCTATTGACAATTTTTAAATCAACCGCATAATAGTTGCTTTGCATCAAAACTTCATATACGCATCTCTTTAGCAACCGCTTTCGGCAGTCACCGAGTTGCTTAAAAACAAATTTAGTTATAAAAAATTTGAAGTTCATGGTGTTTAGAAAAAAAAAATTTAATGTGCATAGACCATTTTAACGGCGCTTACAAAATGTCATACACTATTTAAAATATTTAAAGCGACCACCAGATAATACCAATTTCACGCATTTATACTATCGATACGAAAGTAGCTGTCAAATTTAAATCATAATGGATATCGCATCTATGACGTCATTTTAGTTGCCCACTGAACTTAGATAGTACTAAAATTGAATTTAGACAGCTGAATGGCGCAAATCGCAATTAAACTGATATACATTTTAGTTACATAATACTACTGCTGAAATTAATTTCTTAGTGCTAATTTATGGTAAAAGCTTTGACCTATATCCTTTGAACTGTGTCCTTTGACCTATGTCCTTAATTAATTTCAGCAGTAGTATTATGTAACTAAAATGTATATCAGTTTAATTGCGATTTGCGCCATTCAGCTGTCTAAATTCAATTTTAGTACTATCTAAGTTCAGTGGGCAACTAAAATGACGTCATAGATGCGATATCCATTATGTTTTAAATTTGACAGCTACTTTCGTATCGATAGTATAAATGCGTGAAATTGGTATTATCTGGTGGTCGCTTTAAATATTTTAAATAGTGTATGACATTTTGTAAGCGCCGTTAAAATGGTCTATGCAAAATAAAGTTTTTTTTTTCTAAACACCATGAACTTCAAATTTTTTATAACTAAATTTGTTTTTAAGCAACTCGGTGACTGCCGAAAGCGGTTGCTAAAGAGATGCGTATATGAAGTTTTGATGCAAAGCAACTATTATGCGGTTGATTTAAAAATTGACAATAGCCTAAAAACTAATAAATATTGATGTACTTGAAATTTGATGGGATTATATCCTTACACGCTTTGTCGTTGTGGCTTCAGAGATTTACAAGTGTGATAACTGCCAAACTGTACGTTTTTTTAGATTTTAATAAGGCATTGGGCTCACCACCTGTTACTTGGGACAAAATGCACATAGAGAAATGTAGGCGTATACTATGCCATTGCCTTCGGGGATCTGCGGGACTAATAAACTTATAAGGTAGCTCGTGCCATATTTTGGGATTAGCCGAGGAAGAAAGTTGGGAAAGTAGGTAGGTATAGTAATATATACCGACGCCCCCGAACAATAAGTCGGTAATGTGCTATTATGGACTTTTTATTGTTATGCGAAATTCGGCATCTATGGGTCGGGACGGGACACATGTCTGTAATTTTTTTCAGAATTTTCCTACTGATATTAACGAAGATATTTGCAATTACCACTTTATTGTACGGAAACATGTCAACACAGGAATAACCAGAAAATCTTCATTATACATTATAAAGTGATTTTCTTTTCGGTATTCGGTAAGTTGCTATTACCAGTTTATTGTGGTGAAAATTTTATAGTGATTGCCGGTAAACGCATATGTGATATTTATTTCGTGTTAAATTATAGAACATAAATCGGTAATAGAAGGTAACAAACATTTTTAGGTAGAAAACCATTAACATAATATCTGTAATATGTACATACCTACTAAACATTTCAAGTTCAAAAACGTCGCGGTCGACTTTGAATTTTATTGTTTTTAAGTCGTCGTGTGATAATATACCTTGTAACCAAGACATTTCTATATTTATTTTTAAATAAATTATGCAGGTGTTGTCACATCATGACACGTGTCCAAAGAACTGAAGATTTTGAGCCTGGACTGTGCTTATTAAGCTCTCAGTGCCAAACTCTGTGTCACTTCAAGTATTTTCTTTAACTATAGGTTAAAGAACCTCTTGTTGTCCTATGATCTTTAACCCATGTCCTTTGACCTTTGTCCTTTGACCTATGTCCTTTGAACTATATCCTTTGACCTATGTCCCTTGACCTATGTCATTTGACCTATGTCCTTTGAACTATATCCTTTGACCTATGTCCCTTGTCCTATGTCCTTAGACCTATGTCCTTTGACCTATGACATTTGTACTATGTACGTAAAAATTATGAAAAAATGTCTATTTGGAGAAAAATTAAATTAAATCTGGGGAAATTTACGACAAAGTAGCTAGAACGACAACTATCAAATCCGGTCGTGTGTTAGGGCTTTAAAAAAGCCCTAACACACGACCGGATTTGATCCGACCAGACAGCGGATTTGATTGGCCGCCCGACCAAATCTTACCGTCTGTAGTGCAGTCCGGCGGACATAATTATTATTAATTGAGTCCGCCTCGATCCGCATCGGATATGATCAATGTTGTCGTTCTAGCTACTTTGTCGTAAATTTCCCCAGATTTAATTTAATTTTTCTCCAAATAGACACTTTTTCATAATTTTTTTCCCAATGTTGCCATCTTAGTTACTTTGTCAAAAATGTCCCCAGTACCGATTTTACCTTTACCCAAAAAAATATTTTTTCATACATTTTTTGCCAGAAAGAAAAAAAAGCTACGTTAATACATAACGTAGTGTTTATTTACTCTATGTAGAGGAATACTGCATACCAGTTATCTACATAGATAAGTAAAATTGAAATGTGTGTGTGTGTGTGTGTGTAATTTCAAATTTGCAGCTTTTCACTAAATGCATATAAAATAATATACTTTATTAGAAACGTTTCATTTCCACAAAAGTTCCTTAAAAAAATAATTTTACCCTAGAATAGGGAAAAAGCCCCTAATCTGAACACCCTGACTGGTCGTCTGGTCGTCCGGTGCGGTCTGATCCGGTCGTCTGTTGCGACAACAGATTTGGTCGGCAGACTCGGCGGATTAAATCTGTTGAGGTCCGGCGGACCAAATCCGTTCGTGTGTTAGCTCTATTATAAACAATATTTTTAAACATGGCGATGAAAGGTGGTTCTGGGACAAATGATTTTTTATTAACCAGTAACCATTCGGTGTATTCTTTAATTATTTGAGTAAATATACTCCGTAACAATGCTTTAACTATTCACATATAAAAATAAACAGAGTTTCACTATAAATTAACAAAACAAAAAAAAGTAAAACTTTTTTGTTTTCAATGGGGTATCGGTATAATATACCTACATCAAAGTGACTTGTTGACAAACACGGCTATGAAAGATTTCGAGATTTAATATATTTTTTGAAGTTGCCACATTGATAACTATTTCACGTAACTAGAAAAAAAATGTTAGAACATTATAGCTATGTTTTTAGTACTGATTTCATCGATGCTATGCAATTTTTAGTCCCGGGAAATTCGCCACCCATAAGTCAGAAACACAGGAGAATGCCAAGATTATTCGCAAACGACGCGTCGGATAAAGAGTGTTGTTTTGATAGCCACCTCGAAGTTTATTTAGAATACGGCGTTTTCATAGTAAAATGATAAAAAATAGCCCATGTGTTTTTCTGATAAATGTGTAGTGTAATCTATATTATTGTAAAGTTTCATCAAAATCCATTAAGTAGATTTTGTGTGAAAGAGTAAGAATCATCCATCCAGAGCAAATTCGATGAAAAAGGCCAGATTTGATGAAAGAAAATTCTTAGATTTAGTACCAAATTAAAGGGTTGTATGGCACTGTATATAAATAGCAGAAACGTTTCTTTTATTTATTTATAATCAAAATATCTAATTCGTTTCAGTGAAGAAAACTGTGTCCCTAAGAAAATAATGTAGGTATTCATTACTAGCTGATGTCCGCAGCTTCGCCAGTGTGGTGTAGTTTTCCTATTCGAGATGCCGTTTGGACCTCTAAACTTTTTTAAAAACGAATATGGCGTATGTTACTCACCAAGAATGCAGCTTTCTAATGGTGAAAGAATGTTTAAAATCGGCCCAGTTGTTTCTGAGCCTATTCAAACAAACTTACAAATTTTCCTCTTTATAATCTATATATATAAAAGAAAGTCGTGTTAGTTACACTATTTATAACTCAACAACGGCTGTACCGATTTGGCTGAAAATTGGTGGGGAGGTAGCTTAGAGTCAGGAGACGGACATAGCTTTAAAGCCCTAACACACGACCAAATTTGGTCTGCCGGACCTTGACAGATTTGATCCGCCGAGTCTGCCGACCAAATCTGTTGTCGCAACAGACGACCGGATCAGACCGCACCGGACGACCAGACGACCAGACAGGGTGTTCAGATTAGGGACTTTTTCTCTATTCTAGGGTAAAATTATTTTTTTAAGGAACTTTTGTGGAAATGAAAAGATTCTAATAAAGTATATTATTTTATATTCATTTAGTGAAAAGCTGCAAATTTGAAATTACACACACACACACACACACATTTCAATTTTACTTATCTATGTAGATAACTGGTATGCAGAATTAAACTGGTATGAAAAATAAAATTAAATCTGGGGAAATTTACGACAAAGTAGCTAGAACGACAACATTGATCATATCCGATGCGGATCGAGGCGGACTCAATTAATAATAATTATGTCCGCCGGACTGCTTTACAGACGGTAAGATTTGGTCGGGCGGCAAATCAAATCCGCGGTCTGATCGGATCAAATCCGGTCTTGTGTTAACCGTATTAAAAGAGCTAACACACGAACGGATTTGGTCTGCCGGACCTCGACAGATTTGATCCGCCGAGTCTGCCGACCAAATCTGTTGTCGCCACAGACGACCGGATCAGACCGCACCGGACGACCAGACGACCAGACAGGGTGTTCAGATTAGGGGCTTTTTCCCTATTCTAGGGTAAAATTATTTTTTTAAGGAACTATTGTGGAAATGAAAAGTTTCTAATAAAGTATATTATTTTATATGCATTTAGTGAAAAGCTGCAAATTTAAAATTACACACACACACACATTTCAATTTTACTTTTCTATGTAGATAACTGGTATGCATAGTATTCCTCTACATAGAGTAAATAAATACTACGTTATGTATTAACGTAGCTCTTTTTTCTTTCTGGCAAAAAATGTATGAAAAAGTAATTTTTTTGGGAAAGATAAAATCGGTACTGGGGACGTTTTTGACAAACTAACTAAGATGGCAACATTGGGAAAAAAATATGAAAAAGTGCCTATTTGGAGAAAAATAAAATTAAATCTGGGGAAATTTACGACAAAGTAGCTAGAACGACAACATTGATCATATCCGATGCGGATCGAGGCGGACTCAATTAATAATAATTATGTCCGCCGGACTGCTTTACAGACGGTAAGATTTGGACGGGCGGCAAATCAAATCCGCGGTCTGGTCGGATCAAATCCGGTCGTGTGTTAACCGTATTAGAGCTAACACACGAACGGATTTGGTCTACCGGACCTCGACAGATTTGATCCGCCGAGTCTGCCGACCAAATCTGTTGTCGCAACAGACGACCGGATCAGACCGCACCGGACGACCAGACGACCAGACAGGGTGTTCAGATTAGGGGCTTTTTCCCTATTCTAGGGTAAAATTATTTTTTTTAAGGAACTTTTGTGGAAATGTAAAGTTTCTAATAAAGTATATTATTTTATATGCATTTAGTGAAAAGCTGCAAATTTGAAATTACACACACACACACACACAAACATTTCAATTTTACTTATCTATGTAGACTACTGGTATGCAGTATTCCTCTACATAGAGTAAATAAACACTACGTTATGTATTAACGTAGCTTTTTTTTCTTTCTGGCAAAAAATGTATGAAAAAATATTTTTTTGGGTAAAGGTAAAATCGGTACTGGGGACATTTTTGACAAAGTAACTAAGATGGCAACATTGGGAAAAAAATTATGAAAAAGTGTCTATTTGGAGAAAAATTAAATTAAATCTGGGGAAATTTACGACAAAGTAGCTAGAACGACAACATTGATCATATCCGATGCGGATCGAGGCGGACTCAATTAATAATAATTATGTCCGCCGGACTGCACTACAGACGGTAAGATTTGGTCGGGCGGCCAATCAAATCCGCTGTCTGGTCGGATCAAATCCGGTCGTGTGTTAGGGCTTTTTTAAAGCCCTAACACACGACCGGATTTGATAGTTGTCGTTCTAGCTACTTTGTCGTAAATTTCCCCAGATTTAATTTTATTTTTCTCCAAATAGACACTTTATCATATTTTTTTTCCCAATGTTGCCATCTTAGTTATTCTGTCAAAAATGTCCCCAGTACCGATTTTACCTTTCCCCAAAAAATTACTTTTTCATACATTTATTGCCAGCAAGAAAAAAGAGCTACGTTAATACATAACGTAGTGTTTATTTACTCTATGTAGAGGAATACTGCATACCAGTTATCTACATAGATAAGTAAAATTGAAATGTGTGTGTGTGTGTGTGTGTAATTTCAAATTTGCAGCTTTTCACTAAATGCATATAAAATAATATACTTTATTAGAAACGTTTCATTTCCACAAAAGTTCCTTAAAAAAATAATTTTACCCTAGAATAGGGAAAAAGCCCCTAATCTGAACACCCTGACTGGTCGTCTGGTCGTCCGGTGCGGTCTGATCCGGTCGTCTGTTGCGACAACAGATTTGGTCGGCAGACTCGGCGGATTAAATCTGTTGAGGTCCGGCGGACCAAATCCGTTCGTGTGTTAGCTCTATTATAAACAATATTTTTAAACATGGCGATGAAAGGTGGTTCTGGGACAAATGATTTTTTATTAACCAGTAACCATTCGGTGTATTCTTTAATTATTTGAGTAAATATACTCCGTAACAATGCTTTAACTATTCACATATAAAAATAAACAGAGTTTCACTATAAATTAACAAAACAAAAAAAAGTAAAACTTTTTTGTTTTCAATGGGGTATCGGTATAATATACCTACATCAAAGTGACTTGTTGACAAACACGGCTATGAAAGATTTCGAGATTTAATATATTTTTTGAAGTTGCCACATTGATAACTATTTCACGTAACTAGAAAAAAAATGTTAGAACATTATAGCTATGTTTTTAGTACTGATTTCATCGATGCTATGCAATTTTTAGTCCCGGGAAATTCGCCACCCATAAGTCAGAAACACAGGAGAATGCCAAGATTATTCGCAAACGACGCGTCGGATAAAGAGTGTTGTTTTGATAGCCACCTCGAAGTTTATTTAGAATACGGCGTTTTCATAGTAAAATGATAAAAAATAGCCCATGTGTTTTTCTGATAAATGTGTAGTGTAATCTATATTATTGTAAAGTTTCATCAAAATCCATTAAGTAGATTTTGTGTGAAAGAGTAAGAATCATCCATCCAGAGCAAATTCGATGAAAAAGGCCAGATTTGATGAAAGAAAATTCTTAGATTTAGTACCAAATTAAAGGGTTGTATGGCACTGTATATAAATAGCAGAAACGTTTCTTTTATTTATTTATAATCAAAATATCTAATTCGTTTCAGTGAAGAAAACTGTGTCCCTAAGAAAATAATGTAGGTATTCATTACTAGCTGATGTCCGCAGCTTCGCCAGTGTGGTGTAGTTTTCCTATTCGAGATGCCGTTTGGACCTCTAAACTTTTTTAAAAACGAATATGGCGTATGTTACTCACCAAGAATGCAGCTTTCTAATGGTGAAAGAATGTTTAAAATCGGCCCAGTTGTTTCTGAGCCTATTCAAACAAACTTACAAATTTTCCTCTTTATAATCTATATATATAAAAGAAAGTCGTGTTAGTTACACTATTTATAACTCAACAACGGCTGTACCGATTTGGCTGAAAATTGGTGGGGAGGTAGCTTAGAGTCAGGAGACGGACATAGGTTACTTTTTATCCCGGGAACAAGTTCCTGTGGGAAATGGAAACGGGAAAACTTCTCTACGCGGGCGATACCGTGTGAAATTAATGAACGACGGGATTAATTGGGTGCCACGGGGTTCGAATAATGTCACGGGCGAAGCCGGGCGGGACAGCTAGTATGACTATAGATTATAAGCTGTAAAGCTTTTCTAGATCAGCATTCACTTTTTTATTTCATTTGAATTTGAATACATCCATTAACATACAGCTTTTTTTATTTTTTATTTTAATAATAATAATATTCAATGATAATATCTAATTTGCTTCGTGGAGAAAACTGAGTCCCAAAGAAAAAGATAAATCGCAGTAAGGACATATTCATAAAAAAAATGGCAGCCTAGAAAAGCTTTACAGCTTCTTAACAGACCAAAAAACTTACCCAGAGCGTCTTGGCATGATTTTCGAAGCGCAGTAAATTTTACCCCTGAAGCTTCTTTGAACACATCCTGGAGTAATTCCTCCATGATGTGGCGGGTCAAACATATGACTCACACACTTCAATATCCTCTACTCACTAAGAAATTTTAAAAAGATGTTCATAAATTGACGAGATCTACATACTGTACGTGTTTTCTACATTATATTTCGTGTAACAATCACTGCTGAATGACAAAATTTGAGTGGGAGTAAGTATCTTATCACAATTCTACGTAGGCACATTAGTAGAGCATGCCCAGTGCGAAAAATCAATACATAGTTCAACACAACGCAGCGGCTGGCAGAGGGGCTATTATGAAAAAAAAAATTCAACAGGTTGTGGTTTCTTGTTGGTACATCTATTTCGGTGTTCGTTTGTAATGTGATGAGTAAGATATTGATTGAAAAAAGATGATATTAATTTCTGATTGGTACATTATAAATTTATTACAAAGTAAAAAAATAATTTCGTACCTACTATAAAAGTACTACGATGTACTTTTATACATAGGTACATGAGTATTGTCACGCATTTTACCCGAAGGGGTAGGCAGAGGCATATTATACGCCCAAATTTAACCGTATGCATTTCCATCATACGTTACAGGTGGAAAGCCTATTGTCGTGTTGAAAGGGTCCGGTGCGGGTTGTATTGCCCGACGGCTCTGCGTGGCTTCCCAAGTACGAAAACGCTCGTAAATGTAAATACCATAATGCGGTCACCCATCCAAGGACCAGCCATAGCGTGAATTGCTTAACGCAATGATCGTTTAAAGACCACTGAGTTAGCAGGGCCACGAGCGCTTCGTTTATACCATATGAACTTTTGTGGAGCCAAAACAACTAGGAATTTAGCTGCTTCGGTACTAGACTCTTACAATAATATTCCTTCTTATCATGCATATTTTTTTAACCTCAAATTACGTGTAGATGCCTTATTGACTATGGAAATATCTTAAATCGTTTTGTAAATTTTTATTTCACCACTCACATGTACCTACCACCTTTTTTTACCACTTATTTTTTTTATTCAAATAAAGTAAGTATACTAGCTTACTTTATATTATCTTACTTTAAACCAGACGGCGCTGTATAAAAATAAATGACCCACTATTTATTTATACCGGTTATATAGCACAGTAAACAGCAAAAATTAAGTAGTCGGAAGAAAGCCAGAGATCAAATCGAGGAGGACCAACTCACACTGCAGATTCGGCCAGGCCTCCACGAGTGCACGAATCTGCGAGCGACTCTCCGCTCTCGAGGGCCCTTTTGAAGGCAGAGGAGATTGAAGTAAGTACAAAGCCGCCATATGACCATTGTTGGCACGGGAATCCCTCGACTCTCGGCTGGTGAACGAACGAGATGTCTGCGGCCAAAATCTGGGGGCCGAGTCTACTATTGACAAGCCGTAGAATAGAACCAGTATCGCTGTTTTTAGCTGACAAAATTTTAGTAGACTATCAAAAATGCAACTGACAAGCGGCCACTGGCGCGGTACGTGGTAGTAGAATTAAATCGGCCAACCGATAGAAGTCTATTGGAGTACGATTGTAATAGTAGACTACGAAAACCTGTCAAAATTCTACCGGTGGCTTTCTATTGAGCAACGTTTTCGGGGATAAAGGCGTGTCAATATGTATGTATACATTACATGTGAAAAGAAAGCTCGCAGGCAAAGTAAAGTATTTTTGCAAACATTATTCTTCTCAAAAAAAATATTGTACAATTGAATAGCTTGAATTGAATACTTTATAATATTAAATGAGTGAGAAACTAAATATAAAACTAATTATTAAAGAACAAAATATCTATTGATCGAAAGTAGAGGGTAGAAGGAGACAGGATAGACGTGCATGTATGAAAAGATGAATGAATCTGCAGGAAGTAAAAGAAGTAGGAATGCATTTCTTTACGTGTGGAAATCCTCATGGATGTTATGCCGACTCCTACGGACTAAAACAACAAAGTGCCCTTTCATTTGTCTATGGCCAGGAGACACGGGTGAGCACTCATCAGGATAGCCCCAGGGCCCCCGATTGACTCTATCCGCCAACGCTCTCTCGTTTTCGGGGGTGTTCGGGTGTTATCCCGCCTCTTTGGGGGTTCGGGTATAATCCCGCTTCTTTGAAGAAGTATGCATGGATCGCAAAACCTGACCATCTGTCATCTCTGACTACCCTATCAGAGATACAGCATGAAGATAGATACCTAGATACTTACTTACACAGTTCAGTTGTCAACACAAGGACACTGGCAAGTTGCTGCAAAGAACACAGACAGCCATAATAAGAATTGAATTGAATTGACCAATTAACTAAGGGACAGATAATAAGTAAAAACTATAAAAGTCCTTTGCTTACTATGGAACTATAAATACAGACTCAATATTACTTATTATATACTCTTTGATACATACGATCGGTAGGTGAAATGATTTAATTCAATTGTTTTTATGGCCTTCTGTGCTCTTTGCAGCAATTTGCCAGTGTTCCGTAGTTATTACTAGTAACGAAGGTTAGAATACAATGACCCAGGTTTTAACCGGTAGCTTTGGATCTAAAGTTAGTTTAGTCAGAATTACCTACTTAGAAAAAGTAAAATTGGTTGTAAAATGATTTTACGATTTACACTGATATTCTATTGTAGTCTTTGATTTACACGATCAGTGTAATGTCAATCTGGTAATCAAAAATCGGTCTATTATATGGCAACAATTTTGGTGTAATGTCATGATTGTCAAGTCAATAAAAATAGTCAAAAATAAAAATGGTGACTTGGAGTGCTTTAGGGCGATCTTTCGGCATAAACTTGTATAAAAACTCCCTCAAACAGCCCCAAATAATTCAAAATGTGAGTTTCTCGACTAGCAAAATCCTAAATGGACATAAAACGTTTGTCCTCCAGCCATCCAGGTATGATTGTATTCAATGATTACCTAATCAACTCTTTTGATTTTACAAAATCATTACAATAATACTCATTTTACATAGTTTTTGACTTAAACAAGTAATTATATTTTATATCGTTAATGTTTACAGTGTTAGTATATTTTGCGGCGCAATTTATAACCTAAATTTCCTGAACTTCACAGATGGCAATGGCACAAATTCAAGGATATGCTCCACTTCTATGCCATGGTTGGACTAATACCAGTTGGTGCCATTATCTTTTATACCAATGTATTTATTGGTCCAGCTCAACTGACTCCAATACCCGCTGGATATGAACCGAAACATTGGGAATACCATCGCCATCCCATTACAAGATTTATTGCCAGATACATCCATAATCCTCCTCAACAGGTAAATAAATTAATATCAGTGGATTTTTTTTGAAAGCAATTAGTAAGGTTTTTACAGTTGAATAAAAATAAAATTAATAACTGTACATGAGACATGAACATATACAGTGATAGTCATATAAAAAAACAGAAACACTACCAACGGTCCTTGACATTATGTAAGATACTTCTCCGCTGTCATTTTTATTTTGAAATTAAACAATAAATAGGACAACACATGTTTAACGATAAGAAAATCAATATAAATACCATAAGTGGAGTTTTTACATAATGGACTAACATTTAAATCAGTTTTAAAGTATAAACAATAATAGTCAACTAATTAGAAATAACAACAAAAAAGTATTAAAAACAATATTTTTTTAAGTATTAATTAGTAATTAGTATTGTTTAATGAGGGAATGAAGCTTTATTTGCAAGAACATGGGTACATTAATTTGTTGGTAGGTACATGATGGTTGTTTCACCAAATTCAACTTAAGAAGTTGTGCAAATATATTATTTTATATTAAAACAGTTTTACATCACAGTTAGAGCATATTAAGACAAAAACATAGATAATTAATGTCAGACAAATATCTATGGGCTCACCAGCTATTATGTGGGACAGGAATACACATGGTAAAAGTGGGCATACAATATGTATGCCTCTGCCACCCCTTCGGGGATAAGGTGTGATAGATAAATAAATAAAAATATCTATAAATTAACTAATTAGGTTAAAATTTAAATCCGTTACATTAAAACAAATCCCAAAATTATAATAATAATTCAAAATTATTTAAAATTAAAATAAAGTCAAGATTATGAAATTAGTGATGTCAAATTAAATAAAAAAAATTGATAATAAGTTATTTCCCCTTAAATTCAAAATATTCACCAACAGAATGAAAATATCTCTCACATAACCAATCAAATAATCTTTTGTTCTTTTTATTTTTCTAGATTTCTGATTTTTTTAGGTAATTTGTTGTATATTTTTTTACTGCCATTGTATTGCAGTTTTTATCTAAAAAAACTAAAAACTGACTATCTTCACACTGTATCCCTGACGGGGTAGTCAGAGAGGACAGATCGCCAGGCTTCGCGATCCATGCATACTTCTTTCGCTTCCTCGAGATTCATCAATCGCTTCATACACGCACGTCTGGGTATCCGAGTACTTTTGACCTTTTTTTTACCTTTTTTTTTTTTTGCAGTTTTTATCACACAATACTAATCCATTTCTTGGTACTACTAATGGCATCTGCACAATTTTTCATTTAAAACAGGCATTTTCATCTTGTTTAAATTGGGAGTTGTCTTAAAAAAATCAACACATCTCATATAAGTATAAACGAGGATAATTACAAGTGATATTTACAAAATAGCTACTATCCACAGCCTACCAATAGTTATAATTAATATTTAGTGGCGTATCCCTAATTGCAAAGTGGCATTGATTCAATTACATTTTTCTAGGGGGATTGATTTTCCTGCTTTAACAAAGGGGGATAGAATTCCATCCTTAAAAAATGTTTTAAATAGTTCATTTTGACTGGTAGTTTGATAATTAGCCAGCTCACCCAATAATTAGCCAGCTAAATTCCAAATTTAACATCTGGTATTTAGATGATGGCACTCTAGGAGGAGATGTAGACACAGTTTTTAAAGATTTGGCATTGATAAAAGATAAATTTAAATTAATTGGTTTGGATCTGAATCCTTCAAAGTGTGGAATTTTTCTAAATGACAATATTGATAGTGTTTCTACTATTTCAAAATTCAATGTTTTGGCTTCAAATTTGAAAATCCTTCAGAATTGTTCTCTACGCCTCCTAGGGTCTCCCATTCTAGGAGATGCCTATGAATCTTTCATTGAGGAAAAGATCAAAAATTTTTGTGAAGTTTCAGATCGACTCCTTCAAATAAATATACAATCGGCCTTAACAATTATTCAGTATTGTCTTTTCGTCCCAAAATTAACTTATGCCCTTCGCTCATCTAAATTTTTTAAACATCTGACCCTTTTGGAAAATATGTACAAAATTATTCATACCACGCTTTCCAAAATTTTGAATGCTGATTTGGACGACCGAGCGTGGCTCCAAGCAACTTTACCAATACGCTGGGGCGGCCTCGGTGTTCGTAACATTTCTGATATATATATAAGTTTACCTGCATTTTTGTCTTCAGTACACGGCACTGATGAATTGACCAGGAAAATTTTAATTCCTACACTGGTCAATTCTGAAGTGCCAGGCAAGATTGAAGCCATAAATGTTTGGAAACGTAAGTGCCCAGATACTGTTTTGCCGACCAACCCGTGCTCCCAAAGGCAGTGGGATAGGCCAATGTTGCAGAACGTGCTCGCCTATTGGCTGTGGGAGAATGGGAGTCAGGTGTTTGGCTTCAGGCTCTTCCGTCGCCCAACATAGGTACTATGTTGGACGACACTACATTCAGAATTGCTTTTTTTTTTTCGTTTAGGTGCTCCCTGCGTTTCTCCGCATTGCTGTCAATGTGGTGAAGTAGTCGACAGCCTTGGGCATCACGGTCTCTCATGCAGCAGGAGTGCAGGTCGCAGGTCACGTCATGCATACCTTAATGACATTATCCGTCGGGCTCTTGTCACCGCCGGTGTTCCAGCCGTTCTAGAACCTAATGGTTTGGCGCGTGACGATGGCAAGAGACCGGGTGGTATGTCATTGGTGCCATGGAAGATTGGGAAGCCTTTTGTTTGGGATGCAACTTGTGTTGACACCCTGGCTCCTTCTCATCTTCTTAGCACGGCGAGTTGCGCTTGTGCTGCTGCTGCATCCGCCGAGACTCTCAAGTGGCGCAAATATAATAATTTAATAGATAATTATATTTTTGAGCCGTATATTGATATCGCAAAGCGACTAGTCGATTCTTCTCGTGACCATAGGTCTGGCCTCTTTGTAATAAGCATTGCCATACAACGTGGCAATGCAGCCAGCCTTATGGGAACCTTACCGGTTGATTTTGAGCGGGAGGAATTCTTCGACACCTAGTCGGGGCATCATTGTCAGTCTTGTAATAATTCCCACCACCCGCCTCCTTCTTTTTGTATTGTTTTCTGTAAATATGTTAAAATTTTAATTTGTTAATAACCATGTAATTATTTAAATATCTATAATGAATGAATAAATATATTACTTTTTTGACTGGTGTTACATATGTTTAAGACTTTCTTTTTAACAATGTACCAGAGATTTTCCAGAAGCGCTCGTGGCCCCGCGGTCTCAGTGTTCGGTAAACGATCACTGAGGTACGCAACTTTCACTATGGCTGGTCGTCGGATGGGTGACCACTTTGTGGCATTTACATTTGCGAGCGTTTCTGTGCTTCGGAAGGCACGTTAAGCCGTTGGTCCCGGTTGCCAGTAAAATGGCAGTCGTTAAGCCTGGTTGAAGGCCATATAGGCGGCTTAAAAAATTTCAACAGCAGGTAGCCACAGCCTGCGTCTGTCTATTTCAACACGGCAATGGGCTCACCACCTATTACGTGGGACAGGAATCCACACGGTGAAAAGTGGGCATATAATATGCCTCTGCCACCCCTTCGGGGATAAGGCGTGATAGATATTTATATTATTTACCAGAGATTTTCCATCCGGTTTAAATCAAGACTATTTGCTGGCCAGCCTAAAACAAATACATGAGTATGCTATTTGCTACAGAAACATTTGACGTTATTAGCTGTGTGTTTAGGGTATTTGTCATGCTGATAGATCCAAGTTTCAGGCAAATGATCGTCCAAGTAGGGAATCATTGTGAGCTCTAAGATATTTTTGTGTTGCCATTGATCCATTGTACCTTCAATCTTCCGAACGGGTCTAACTACACATCCGAAAAAGACCCTCCAACTTACTGTTACCGCCACCATGCTTTACTATACTCCTTGTGTATTTATAATTAAAAGCATTGTTTACAGGACGTCTAACATTTAACTAACGGACGTCTAAAATTTAACTTTTCATCAGAATTTACCATATTTATTTTATCTGAATATAACACTTTCTTTTCCATTTTCGAAGCGCACGTGGCTAGACTCATTTTTCTGTAAACGATCACTGTGTTATGCAACTTTCGCTATAGCTGGTCCTTGGATGGGTGACCACTTGGTGGCATTTAGATTTGCGAGCGTTTTCGTGCTTCGGAAGGCAGGTTAAGACGTTGGTCCCGGTTGCCAGAAAAATGGAAGTCTTTAAGCCAGCAGGTCGTTAAACAGCAGGTCGCCACAGCCTGCGCTTGTCCATTTTAACACGGTAATGGGCTCACCATCTATTACGTGGGACAAAAATGCATACGGTGGTCGGTAAATGTGGGCGTTTAATATGCCTTTGCCTACCCCTTCGGGGATAAAGGTGTGACAATATGTATGCCTGTATGTTTTTCTATTCTCGTACCGTCCAATTAACATATTATTTAGCGAATAATAATCGCTTCTTTCGGTGTTACTTGGTAAGTAGCGGTGCCTTTCGAGCGATTCTTCTAAACAATTTAGCTTCCACTAATCTTCGGCGTATCAGTCTTGACGAGCTGTTCCTCGGGTCATCAGGCGAGAAAACTTAGTCTTTAATCTGTTTGGAGCCTTTACTTGGGTCTTTTTAGCAACACGAACGATTAGCCTATCTTCTCTGGGAGAGATTTTTCTTGGCCGGGCCTTTCTAAGAACATTTTCAACAATTCCATGTGTTTTACAATGATTTTTTTATCTATCACGCCTTATCCCCGAAGGGGTGGCAAAGGCATATTGTATGCCCACTTTTAACCATGTGTATTCCTGTCCCACGTAATAGGTGGTGAGCCCATTGCCGTGTTGAAATAGACAGAAGTAGGTTGTGGTTACTTGCTGTTGTAGTTTTTCAAGCCACCCATAAGGCCTTCAACATGACTTAACGACTGCCATGTTACTGGCAACCGGGACCAACGGCTTAACGTGCCTTACGAAGCACGGAAACGCTCGCAAATGTAAATGCCACAAAGTGGTCACCCATCCGTGACCAGACATAGTGAAACTTGCTTAACGCAGTGATCGTTTACAGAACACTGAGATCTCGGGACCACGAGCTCTTCTTTTATAATGATCAGTAAAAGATGCAGCCAAGTTAAGAACAGAAAACAAACTCATTTATTTATAATTCTACCCACAGTCCAAAAATATTAATAACAAACATAACATATCTTTCCCTCATATAGATTGTTTACATATAAATATCTGAACTAAATAATCATACAAACATTTGGTACATAAAAATAGAATATAACATTGGCTTTGATTAGATCCATTTACAAATAATATTATGATATGATAATAATAAAAAAACAGAGTCAAATTTTAGTCGTAAATCAATCGTCTGGAATCCCAATAATTTCTCTCCATAACTCTGGTGGTGGGATCTCAATCTATGATTCTCCCAATGTATCTTCAGAGTTACTGTCATGTTCGCACCTCTCATCCGACGGACCTGCTGAAGGATTTTGAATGTCTGGTCTCATTAAAATTTGATCAGTATGGCGGCGATGTAATTCACCATCTTCAGTCCTCACCCTGTATGTAGCCGGTCCTTCAATTGTCTCAATAATGCCTCTACACCATTTCTCACCCTTTCCATACATATGTATCAGCACCGACTGATTCAATGTGAATGTTCGGGAAGGAGAGGATTGTGCCGCTGTCTCCCTCTGTTCACCCGCTCGGCTTAGTGTAGAATCAGGATGTAGAGCTGACACTTTCGTCATATACTTTCGTTCGTTTAAAAGCTCAGCTGGTGTTTTATTGGTTGTACTATTAGGTACAGTCCTGAGATAGTACTGTGTTTTACACAACATCTCTGTCCAAAGTATACTCAAATTCATCAGTTTCCTAATTTTATTTTTGAATGTTTGAATTGCCCTTTCAATCTGTCCATTTGTCTCCGGGTGGTATGGTGGAGAGTATAAGTGTCTAATTCCATTACTCTTTAGGAATCCGTTGAATTCATCTGATGTGAAGGCTAGACCATTGTCTGACACAATTACATCTGGCAATCCTTGAGATGTAAATATTTTCCGAAGGGTTGTGATCACTGTGTTACTGTTCATTGAATGCACTATCTCTGCTTCAAACCCTTTGCTATAGCTATCTACTGCAACCAAGAATGTTTTACCTTTAAAAGGACCTGCAAAATCAATATGCACCCAGCTCCATGATTTTTCTGAAATAATCCAAGCCCTTGGGTCTTTAGGCGGGTTATTTCTCACCAACTGGCATTGTTCACAACCAGATACTGCTTGATCTATTTGTCTATCCATATCAGCCCACCACACATATCCTCTCGTTTGGACAATTCTCGCGTGCGGAGAATGAAGCAACTGCAATACTCTCAGTTGAAGTGACTTGGGAATTACAACTCTATTGCACCACAATAAACAGTCTTTATTATGTGAAAGAGCGTCTCTTCTTGTCCAAAACGGTTGTAGACTCGGTTCTGTGTTGTGGCGGGGCCAACCATGTAGCACATGAAATAACACCTTTTGTAGTACTGAATCCTTTTTAGTCTCGATGGCAATCTTAGTCGCATCCAGTTCCCAACCGTCCGGTTGTTCTTCTAGTAGCAGTACCTCCGGCAACTTCTCTACCCTGGCCGTAGAAGTTTCTACTGCTGTCCAACGAGTCAAGGCATCTGCGTTACCAATTTTTTTCGCGTCGCGTCGCGTAACGAAACCTTATAAGTTAAGTCTTTCTTTTTGAGTAAATCGCGCCGCAAACGGTCGTCACGGACCCCTAGCACGAGTCGGTCTCTCAACTGGCGTTTTAAGTCCACAAAATTACACTTCGAACCGAGTAAGCTAAATGCCGCAACAAAGTCCGCTTTCTTCGTCCAATTATTTACGACTGTGAAACTTCCCCGACTGTAATATTTCGTTTATTTCTGGTTCAAAAAAATTATCTAAAACACCAAAGATTTCTACTAATAGCACCACCACTGGTCGTATCGGCACTAAAAGTGAGGCAATAAGTGCAAAAGTCTCTCTGCCACACTGTGAGAGGAACAAAGATCGTCCTTTGTTGACGTTATCATCACTCACTCCCGCGGCGTCGAGCGCGCACAATAATTGTTCTTTTTAATCACACCATTTATCCGTCTTCGGGTTAAACTGTCCAGGTAAAACTATATTCGATATATTTACAGCCATTTTCACTTTATAGTAATCAATTTTTATCTCGTCGCCAATAAAAGATACAACCAAGTTGAGAACAGAAAACAAACTAATTTATTATTATTCTACCCACAGTCCAAAAATATTAATAACAAATATAACAATCAGTATTAAGAACTTTCTTAACAGAACAATTTCAATGCTCAGCTATTCTTCTGTATGCCAACTTATGATCTGTATATAAATTAACAATTATTTGCCTAGTTGTTTCAGAGAGTCCAGAAGTTGTTTAGTTATGGATTAATAAAACATGTGTACTTTAATCTAGATTAATATTGTTCGATACTTAATACTTGGATGTTAAAAAGAGACTTAACAATATACATCTGTAGACAATTTTACACAATGTATAGTACAGTGTGGCCCATTTACTAACAGGTTCCGGAAGCTGTTCTAAGTGTTGCCCAACCCCTGTACCATGGAAACGCTTTTTATACATGATAGCGATGGAAACCATTCATGTGAACTTCAGCAAACATGCTCAAAGCACTTCAATATAAAAAATATTATTATTATATTATTACCGCAACAATTTGGAACTTATTCCATGTTTTTGCTTGTACTCATACAAGCAACAAATTTTATCCCATAGCTATCTAGTTGTCAACACCAATTTAAATAAAAAATTAAAAAAAATTTAAATAAATAAATTAAAACATTAATAAACATTATCTTATGTGTGAACTGGCACTTTGGGGGTGTATTAGGGCTCTTTTAAGATCTTCGGGGCTCAAACCAACCTCAAAAGTAAGTAGTGCGCCAGCTGACCAACATACAAGGCTTTACAGATATCCTTTACCAGGTTAAAATGTTACATGACAGTTGTTCCTATCAATGTCAATAATAAAAACCAAAATCATAGATTCCCGTTAAAATTTCAGCAACCCTAGGCCCCATATCAAGGTAGGATTTTAAAGCACCTGGGAAGACGCTAACATGAAGATGATAAAGAAATGACCATATGCGGGCACATCCTCACACTTCCTCGCACACCCTTACACGCTAATGAGTGTAAGGGTGTGCGAGGAAGTGTGAGGATGTGCCCGCATTGATTAGTGTGTAATAGGCAACTAATGTTGCCTATTACACACTAATCAATCGGGTTATTTCTATATGGAACAAGCTTCCAGAAGGCATAGTGACTGCTTAATCAGTGATTAGTTTCAAGTGCAAAATAGATAAATGGTTCGAAGAAAACAACCCACTTGACTGAACAATTGTTATTACACTTAAGTGACAATAATAGACTTTACTTTAGTGCAGTGACGTGCACATATCAGCAAGTTTGCTTCTCGTCCATAATTAAATAATAATCATACTCATATTATAAACACGAAAGTTTGTAAGTATAGATGTTTGTTACTTTTTCTCGTAAAATCTACTGAATGGATTATGATGAAACTTTACAATAATATGACTTACACATCAGAATAACACATAGGCTACTTTTCATCCAAGGAACAAGTTCCTGTGGGAAACGGGAACGGGAATACGTCTCCACACGTGCGGAGCCGCGGGCGTCAACTAGTATAATAATAATACTTACTGCAACCACAGTTCCTAAGATCCAATCCAGATTTCTTAGTTAAGTATTGAATTGAATAGTGTATTTCTGTAATTACACTGAACGCTGCTGTACTATAGCGACAATGATTCTGCTAGTGCACTATTCTACTAGCAGAATCATTATCATCTAAGTATTATTCCCTGTAACATCTGAAAGCCTAAGTTCCTGGTGTTACATCTCTACTTGTATATCTATATTAAAATTCAGCACACCAAATTGTGCACATATTACTAACACTTCACTCTTGGAGATTGAGATCAGGTGTTATACACCCAGAATAAGTATGATTAAATTGTAATTACATTGGTGTATGGGGTCTAATTACATCTTAGAGATCCAAGCCAACCTTACCTGCAAGCGGTGCACCCTGCTGACCAACGGACGAGGCTCTGGCGAAACTGGTTTCCCTCTTGTAGGGTTGTGGGGTCGGACGGCTGGTCGCCCCACTTAAAACCAACTTCAGTCATTTACAGATGTGGATAGGGACAAGTTAAGAAAGGGTACTCGGGCTAGGGCGTCGCCGCATAACGACGCGCAGGCACATCGCCCTAAACCTGCGACAAGTGGGCTAGGGCTACCGTGTCTAGTACGGGCACGGATAAAGAAGTTAGTACCCAAAAGAAAGTTCCGCTTTGCTACCTGGAACATTGGCTCCCTAACCGGACGTTGCAGAAAACTCGCGGACGTACTTGCGAAGCGTCGGCTTCAGTGCGCCTTCCTTCAGGAGACGCGCTGGAAGGGGAATAAGTCCCGTGATATCGGACAGGGGTACCGGCTAGTGTACGCCGGATCACCGTCGGGCAGGAATGGAGTGGCCGTAGTGCTGTCGGGGGACCTTCATGATGGACTCCTTGAAGTAGACCGATGCAGCGACCGGTTGATGCGAGTGAGGGTGCTGATCGAGGGCTCGGTAACGAACCTTATCAGCGCCTATGCTCCTCAAAGTGGTTGCTGTGAGTCTGAAAAGGAGGAGTTCGAGGACGTGTTGCGCGCTATTCCAAATTTCGAGGGTGTTTTGGTTGGGGGGGATCTCAACGGCCACGTGGGTCAGTTTGCTGGAGAGCACGGACGTGTCCACGGTGGTTTTGGTTATGGCAAACAAAATGCAGAGGGAGTCCGTATACTCAGGACCTGCGCTGTGTCTGACCTAGCCATCGCGAACACATTCTTTCAGAAGAAGCCCTAGCATCTTGTTACGTTCCTTGGGGGGTGCCTACTCAATCCAGATAGATTACCTGCTGGTGCGACGGTGCCACATTGGCAAGGTTACCAACTGCAAAGTCATTCCAGGCGAAAGCCTTACGGCTCAACACCGACTCTTTGTCCTGGACTTTGCGGTCGTGCCAAAGAAGAAAGTGATCGAGAAACGCAAACCCCGCACTAAGTGGTGGTTGCTTAATGGTCCTAAACAGTCGGACTTCATCGCGGAGGTCAAGGGATCAAGGGTCATCGGGATCAGTGCTCCGCATGAGTCCGCTCAAGAAATCTGGTGTCGGATCCATTCAGCAATCACCGCTGCGGGTAAGCGCGTCCTTGGCACTTCTCGTGGTGGCCGCACCATAGACAAGGAGACGTGGTGGTGGGATGACGGGGTGCAGGCGGCGACTCGGAAGAAGAAGAGTTTATTTAAGCAGTGGCAAGGGTCCAACTGTCCGAAGGACAGAAAGGCATATTGTGCTGCTAAGCGCGCATGCAAAAAAGCTGTAGCCAGAGCCCGCAGCAAAAGTTTGTCGCCCTTATACGACAAGCTGGAAACTGCGGAGGGGCAAAAGCTTATTTTTAAACTGGCCTGTGCCCGAGAAAAAGCTACTGGGGACATTACCAAATGTCTCTGTGTAAGGGACGCCCAGGGTAAGCTGCTCTATGATGCCCTCTCTGTTAAGGAGAGATTGTGTACATACTTCGCGGAGCTGTCTAACAAACAGCATCCCCATAACCTTCCTCCCGAACCGCCTCCTAACCTTGGACTTATTTCCCCCATTTCCCCCGACGAGACCCGCATTGCTCTTCGCCACATGAGGAACCGGAAATCAGTCGGGCCAGACAATGTGCCAATTGAAGTGTGGAAGGCGATGGGCCCACATGGTGTGGACCTTCTGACGGATCTTTTTAACCGCGTCCTGATCACCAAGGAAATGCCGAACCAGTGGCGATTTAGCCTGATTATTCCTGTTTACAAAGGCAAAGGTAGTACAAGACTGTAATAACTACCGCGGTATCAAGATCATGTGCCACACTATGAAGCTCTTCGAGCGCATCATTGACACACGGCTCCGTGGCGAGTGCACTGTCTCTGGCTGTCAATATGGCTTCCGGGCGGGTAACAGCACCATGGACGCAGTGTTTGCCTTACGGACTCTGGCTGAGGCTTACAGAGAGAGAAGGAGAACTTTGCATATGGCCTTTTTAGACCTGCAGAAGGCCTTCGACTGTATACCTCGGCAGTCCGTCTGGTGGGCACTTCGCTTCAGGGGCGTTCTCGAGGCCTATGTTGACACTATCAGAGACATGTACCGTGATTCCGTGTCCTCTGTCCAAACCGCTGTTGGCGAATCCAATGGCTTTCCAATATTTGTTGGCGTTCACCAAGGCTCGGCTCTCAGCCCGTTCTTGTTTAACGTGGTGCTCGATGTAGTTACGGCAAACATCCAAGATCAGCCGCCATGGCTAATGATGTATGCCGATGACATCGCCCTCGTTAATCAGAGCAAAGCCCATCTTGAGCGGAAAGTCAACATTTAGAACACGCTGGAAAACGGTGGTTTGAGACTAAGGGCCGTATTCCAGAACGATTTTCAAAACTCAATCGACGCCTGAGAGTAGATTTTCTAAGGCAAAATCTTGCCTCAAGCGTTGATTGAGTATTGAGAAACGTACTGGAATACGGCCCTAAATGTGGCGAAGACTGAGTACATGTCCTGTGGGATTGCGGATTCAAACACCATCCGAAAAGGTTCGGAACCGATCACAAAGTCCGGTACGTTCAGGTACCTTGGATCACGCACGAGTCTAGCAGCGTGGATGACGATGTCCAAGCACGTATAGCCGCGGCTTGGGCGAAGTGGCGCGAGGTTACGGGCGTTGAATGCGACCGCAAAATGAAGCTCAAGGGGCAGATATATAAATGCATCATACGGCCTGTCCTCCTGTACGGCGGCGAGTGTTGGCCAGCACTAAGCAGACACACTCAGGAGCTTCGCGTCACGGAAATGAAGATGCTAAGGTGGATGAGCGGCGTAACGCGATCCGATCGCATACGCAACTCATTCATCCGAGGTAGTCTTGGTGTCCGTCACGTGGGGGAAAAACTGCAGGAGTGTCGTCTACGATGGTAGTGCCACATCATGCGCCGCCCTATGGAGTACGTTGCTCGGACATGCATGAATATGGCTGTCCTTGGGACTAGGTCCCGTGGTCGCCCTCGCAAGCGCTGGCTGGACGTCGTCAAGTCCGACATGATTGCCAATGGCCTGACTGAAATGGATGTTGAAGATCGGGCAAAGTGGAGGAAGCTCAGTCGGAAGGCGGACCCTGGCCAAAGCCGGGACTAACGCCAGGTAGAAGAAGAAGAATAAGTATGATTAAATTGAACTAAGTAGATTTTGATGTTGGAGTTTCATTTAGGCCCTGAACCCATAATAGAATTCTGATGAGCCACAAACTAAGCAACAAAGCTGCTCTAGTGAGATTTCTGCACCGTATAGGATCGGGAGCCGACGCAAATGTGCTCATCGCTTTATAAATGTCTCAAGGCTTCGGATTCAGACCATGTAATCCCCAAGACCCTATCCCTAACAGTGAGATCACCAGTGCAGTATTAATATAGTAATTTTTCTTCATCTTACACCTTCTAAACTCTCCTAAGGTCCGCTTTTATTGCACCAGAAACACCTATGATTAGACTTTTTATATTGTGCAATTTTAAAAGCACTTCTAACATTTTGGAGTTGCTAGTAGATGTTGTCACTTGGGCTTCGGAGGTATTTGTGGAACCCCAATAGTCACCGCCGCGCTCTGATCCGAGAGCAGTGTTTGGAAGATGAAGTTTGATCGTTGCGTGCCTGCGTGAACTCGATCGTATATCTTGACGTGTTAGTGATTATTTATTTCATCTGGGAGGAGAGTCTCGTCTTTACAAGTCAGAGATTAAGTAGACACTCCGTCTTCCCCATCCTTACTTTCAGACGCCTACCCCTCATTCTCAAGCGAAGTCTATCCCGTATACTACTATCCAAATAATATACCTTTTTTTTTTATTATTTCCAATATGCATAGAATTCAATGATATTAACATTATAACGCCGCGCCACGAAGAACACACAGGGTCTATCTGGGCCACAGCGAGCCGCTAATTTATACAATATATATACATAATATATCTTATTGACTTACTACCTTATGTGTTTGAAGACAAATAGTGTTTTTTCAAATTATTTTTAAAAATTTTACAGTTAGTATTCTTGTAAGATTTTTGTAAACCATTTGGCAATGTATTTAAAAAGTCAGGAACCAAGTAGTTGTCCACTTTTATCCCATAGAAATTATTAGTTCTTGGTAATACATATTTATTTTTATAAGTAATTGGTCTCAAATACTTGATTCTTGTCTTCTCATTTAATAAATCTGGTTTATTAATTTCAGTAAGAATATTAAATTTCGTTTTATCATATCAATCTTTAAATTTATTCCTTATATTTTTAGGCACAATTTGTTTAAGCAATCTTAGTTGTAGGTTATAAATATCATCTAGGTACGTTTTATAGGTTCTACCGTAATTACTAAGCCCGTAACCGACAACCGCATCCGCCAGCGCCATGTATAGCATTCTAAGGATTTTGAATGGTAATTGATATTTCAATATATGAAATTTCCCCAAGATGGACCTTAGTCTATTGCACATCTGGTCTATATGTTGGCGCCAACAAAACCGACTATCAATCACCAGCCCAATATATATATGTTTGTCCACGACCTCCAATGCTGCACACTTGCATGCTGCATTCTGCGCATGCAAACAGTCGTGTTCATGGGCCACAATAACAGGTCTGCTGGGTGTATTGTTATGTGCTGAGTGAATGTGCACTACTTTAGTTTTTCTGCATTTATCACCAGACCCACATCATGTGCCCATTTACACAACAAATCGAAATTATACTGTAGACATTTTTCAGCTTCAAGAACATCATTATCCGCCGCAATCAAACACGTATCGTCTGCAAATTGATATACGGCACCCGATTGTATGACGTTAGGCATATCGTTGACATATATCAGATACTCAGTAGGCCCTATTATGGATCCCTGAGCCGTGCCCTTCGTAGTGATCATTTGTTTACTATATTTATTATGTATTTTAACAGTAGTATATCTATTACTGTGATAGTTTTTGAGGAGTTCTAGTAGCGGACCCTGTATACCACTTCGCGATAATCTATCAAATAGTACTTTATATTGGAGCATATCAAATGCCTTGCTGAAATCAATAAACAAGGCCAGTACATGCTTTTTATCATTTAAGTAAGTATTTATTTCATTAGTAAAATTACGCAGAAGTTGTGTACTCTTTTGTTTCTGAAAACCAAATTGATTATTGTTTATAATATCATAAATAAGAATTTATTTCATTACCTAAATATCTTTCTACGATTTTGTCAATGCATGACAATATAGTTATGGGTCGATAGTTATTAAAATTATTTATTTTCTCTTTTTTATAAATTGGTCTAATAACTCCCACTTTTAGAAGGTCGGGGTATACACTTGTTTTAATAATACAATTAATAAGATGAGTGATTACCGGTACTAATTTGTCTGATAATTGTTTGTCGCTAGCTCTTAAACCGTCGTATCCCGGGCTTTTTTTACTATTCATATGTTTAATAATATATTCAATTTTTTGCTCAGTTGCTTTTTAACTCGAACTGTTTAATTTGGGCACATTAAGTAAGTTCTAGAATCTAGGCAAGGTGTATTGCAAAAACTACTAATATCCATTATGTTATTTTCAAATTCTCGACTGAATTTATTCGATAGTGTAGGTGCTTTCAATTTAAAATTCTGTAATAAAATATCATCTATACTAAGTTTTATCTTACCACTTAAATTATTTATTATCTCCCATAATTTCCTTGGGTTTTTATAATTTTCTGACACAGACCTACAATTTTTTTTATTTTTAAGATATTGTGTGTATTTGTTAGTTTTATTTCTATACTTATTGTATAATAATCTTTTTTCATCGCGCTTCTTACACATTTTTTTAATCTGTCATTAACCCATGTGCACATTTTTCTTTTATTATTGTGCATTTTACAGGACATTTTAATTTTATTATACGCATCTGTAAATTTACTATGCATAAAAGACATGATTTCACTGGGGTTCTCGTATCGCATTGGCACTGTCCAGTCTATGTTACTAAGCTCACTTTGCACTTTCTGCTCATTAAGTAATGTGATGGTTTTTGTACAACGCAGATTAGAAGTTTGTAACATGCCCGAAATCGCACAACCGGTTATGTAGTGATCGGCCGGTGCGCTGTTTACAACAGTGGTTGCAATAAAGTGTGAGCTTATGTTTTGAATAAAAACGTGATCGATGCATGATTTTTTTATGTCTTCACCGACTTTGCATATATGCGTATACGTGTTTACCCCGCTCGTGAATCCCAAATTGTATAAAGTATTTAGGTTTATATTTTCGAATTAGAGTCCAACTTTCTGACATTTATATCTCCCATAACTACATGATCTTGTTTTGATGGACAACTAGATAATAATGTCTTTAATTCATTTATAAACCGAGATTTAGAGGTGACGGGGGGCCTATATATAATGCTTAGTCCCATTTTATACGTGTTGTTAATACTTGCCTCACCAGAAATAGATTCAAACTCTTTCACCGCCTGCTTATTTTTTCTCTCGAATGATATTGGATTATATACATACAATAATACACCACCTCCTTTACGACCAGACCGTAGCTCTGAGTACAATGTATACCCGGATATGTTATACATTTGGATTAAGTGACTTTGTGAATTACATTCAGTTATAAGTATAAAATGTACAGTATGTATACCGTTCAACACAATGTATTCGAGTTGTGTAAAATATTTTCTCATTTAATTAATGTTTACATGTAAAATAAATAGCGTTTTATCGGCGTCTGACACATTGCAAGTGAAGTTTTCCCAAGTTTGGTAATTAAATTCGTTTATGTTATGATTTGTTGTATCCATAAGGCCAAATATATGTTCCATATACTAAGAAACGACATTATATTGAAAAAATCTTGAAGTATAATAAACAACCGACTTTAGTACTTCCCTACACTTTGAGAGTGATATTAACAACGATAGAAGTTCTATCTTGGAACAAGTACTGTACCTACCTTCATAATTTGTTTCAGGAATACGAGAAATTTTTACACTTTATTGATGAAGAGAAACAAAAAATTAAGTTGAGAAAATTGGAAACAGAAATCTTAAACAAAATGGCTGAACGTAGTGATTACCAAGCTTACTACTATAAACCAATGGTGAACAAATATTTGCGCATTAACAAGAAGACGGGAGAAGAACTCATGGATCGTGTCGGTGACGACTACAAGGAGTAAAATGTTTGGAAATTCTTACAGTAGTAGAGTTATTAGTATAATCAAGTGTATTGTTACATATTTCAATGTAGATAAATAAACCTTTCAATTTGTTGCTTTAAATTTTTATTATATGGTAACCCTTACGTTACTCAACCTCTTTGTAACTTGTATACTAACTTTATTTACCTACATTTTGATGCATTGCACCGCTGCCTTTGTAATAGTTGAACTATATTGTACAAAAACATTTTAGGGTATTAATAAAAGAATAAGATTATGGTAACATTGTTATTTATTTTACAGGAAATTTCTAACGATTGACGATAATCAGCCATCGCTGAACACTATATTCTTAAAATATCACATTATCAAATTAGGTACTACTTATTATACAATTGTAAGTAGGTATTTAAGTATAATAATACTGATTTTACTCTGATCTGAAAATGTTTAAAATGATAAGAGAATGTAGTATTCAGCAACAGAGGGAGATCCGAACACTTGGAGCCCTTATAAAATTAATGTCAACACTTACCTAGCAGTAGGCTATATAGGTAGGTACCTGATATGATGCTACCAAACATTAATGTACTTATAACATTTTGAAAGTAAGGTCGAACCTTAATTTCTAGAAACTGAAGGTGAATCGAATCTGGATCATTTTTAAATAGAGTTATCTTAGGAAAAATATTTTTACCTAAATCGGTGTGGAATGATATAAAAAATCAAATATTTCATATTGTTTATTGTATTCCTGTGTTAAAAGTTTATGGTCCTGGTAAAAGTAATAATTACGGGTAGAAGCATCATCTACAGACAAACTAAGTACCACAAAATCTACATAATAAATAAATTCTTCGGCGGTGCTGTTTTGCACGAAGCTCTTACTGCTATAAGTCCCGCCATACGTATAGTCCGCTATGAAGTTGTAGCGCGCTTGTTTGCACTCTGCTTATTCAATCAAGTTAGCCTATAGCAGTCCACTGCTAGCCTCTCCCAATTTACTCCACAATACACGAACCTGCGCCTTCCGCATATCCTCCCTGAGACCCATTCCAAATCGGTAGTCTAGATAGACCCAGATGCCAGATGGCAGGGGGTCGTCCCACCGTACGTTTGCCGATTCACGGCCTCTAGGACTCATTCTTCTACAGATGTGGCCAGCCCATTGCCACTTTAACGTGCTTACACTACAAGCTATATCGACCATCCTGGTTCTCTGACGGATATCTAACCTCATTTCGAAGTTTATCCCTCAAAGACACCCCAAGGATAGTACGCTCCATAACCCGTTGTGTAACCTTGAGGGCATGAAGTGTAATACTGTAAGTGTCCACGTCCCGGCATACTCTGCTTATACGTAACTTTTAAATTCGCTCATCAAACTACTGCTCAGAATACGCGGGTAATTTCTGCCTACGTCGGTTTGATGATGTGATTTTATGCTTTATGCAAGATATACTTTGTATTTTCTATTCTGCAACAAACATCAAATATATTTTTTCCTTGATTTTTAAAAATCGTAGTCTGTTGAAACTTTAACGGCACTCGATTAATGTTAGATACGCGTGGTACTTAGGGATGCGTCAATCAAAAATCGTAGGTATACCTACTTGACAAACATGTAACGTACCTATGTGAAAAACGTAACAACCTCACGTGTAACAACTTCAGAGCGAACTAGAAGTGTGGCGAGATCTATTCACAATTAAATTACAAAACGATATGATTTCATTATCCAGTTGTTTCAGTCTTCGCAGTTTATAGAGTTCCAACTATGACCCAACAACTATTACATTGCTTTTCATAATACATAACATTTTATTGTTATTTTTAAAAGTATTTACAATTTTTTTTAACAATTTCGATAAGAAATTGCAACTAAGCTAGATAATTTTAACAAAATTGTATAAATCAGTATCAAAGCGTAAACAGAACGTCATCCGATCGAAGTAAAAAAATAAGATTTAATACTACAGTATCTAATTCACTGAAGTAATTGAACTACAATAGACTTATACATATACACTATTTGAAATTGTTATAATAACATTCTCAAATCTAAAGTTTAAGACGGCTACGAGTTTCTACAATGTAAAATTTAAACATTACATCTTTACTTGTTTTTCTCTTTCTCTGCTTGCGCTGCGAGCTTCGCTTCTTTTTTGGCCTTTTTTTTCTCTTCTTTTGCCCTTAATTTGGTTTGTTTCTCTTCTTCCTTGGCTAATAACTTAGCCTGTCTTTCCTCTTCCTTGGCTTGCTGTTTAGCTTCTTTCTTCGCTTCCTTTTCAGCTTTAAGTCTAATCTTTTCTTCTTTCTTTCTTTCAGCAATTTCATTTTTTCTGTTATCATTGCTCTCATCTTTTTTACTTTTATCATCTTGCTTTGTATTTTCATCGTCCTTTTTCTTTTTATCTTCTTTCTTGCCTGTTGATTTGGGGTTATCTTTTTTACGTTCAGTCTCTTTGCTGTTATCTCGGGATTCGGGCGGGTCGTCTTTATTAGAAGGTTTTAGGGGTCGGAAAAAATGTTGCTTATCCTTTTGCGGTGATGTTTCTAGTTGCGTAACTATTTTTTGGGCGCATCTGTAAAGTAATAAACATATTTAATATAGTTTTATAAATATAAGTGTTTTTGTTGTATGTTTTGAAAATGGCCTAGGTCATAGAAAAGCTTCAAAACTTTGTTTAATTTTCAATCTTTCTAGTAAGCGAAATTGTTGTACCTTTTGTAACTTTGTATTTAAGGAAATTACGCTAACGAATGAACGTGAAATTTGACACAGGTAAAGTTTATATGGAGAAGCAGTGCATAAAGCTATTTTGTATATAAACTGCATTAGTTCAAACTTAAAAATTATATACTACCTATGAATTATGATTAAATTTCGACCAACGACCACTAGCAACAACCACAGTTCTCTGGTGTCTAGTGGTCTCGTTCTTACTTACCTTATTCTAGTAGAGGCGGAGGCAGCAGCGGCGCTCTCTCGTCGTCCCTCACGGAATTCCCTCTGGAACTCTCTGATAGGTGGAAGGCGCCCTGAACTTTCTCCGGCTGGACCGCCGGTGTAACTATGTACTTGATAATCTTGTAACCGCGCCTGAAAAAGTTGAAAGTTTTTTTAGTTATTATGTAATATGAAATATTATTGAAATTGTTATATATTTTTTTTATACAGCTCCATCTTGCCCACGGTAAGCTAATATAAACTGGTATGGGATCTGGACAACTAATAAACATACTTATATATTTCTAAATAAGTACATACATATTATACCTACATAGTAACTAACGTGAAGCGTTCGTGGCTCTGCGGACTCAGTGTTCTGTAAATGATCACTGCGTTAAGTAAGTTTCGCAGTGGCTGGTCACGGATGGGTGACCAATTTGTGGCATTTACATTTGCGAGCGTTGCCGTGCTTCGAAGGGCACGTCAAGCCGTTGATCCCAGTTGCCAGTAACATGGCAGTCGTTAAGCCCAGTTGAGGGCCTTATGGGCGGATTGAAAAAAATTAACAGCAGGTAGTCACAACCTGCGTTTGTCAATTTCAACACGGCAATAGGCTCACCACCTATTACGTGGGGCGGGAATACACACGGTGAAAAGTGGGCGTATAACATGCCTCTGCCACCCCTTTTGGGATAAGGCGTGATCGATAAACAAACATAGCAAACGCCCAAACTCCGAATCAAACATTTGCGGATCACACAGATTTTTGTTCAAATCCGGGACCTTAGCACGATAGTTGCATACACTACTACTTACAAGGCAAGACGTCGAATTATTATTATTATAGCATAGATGACGGAACTCGGTTTTGGAATCTTCAGAGCCATGTGCACCTTTGGCAGTGAGTGTGCAGCTCGCCCAATGATATATGTAACTTTTTGTATGATATATTTCACACACATGGCCAACATGTGGCCACGTCGCTCTACCCTGATATACAGTCTGCCAGTGTGTGGAGCATCGCGTCCTCGTAGCAGCCATTGCAGTGGTAGCATTCGAGTTTTGACTCGCCTAATCTGATGCAGAAACTAACCAAAGCAACCGTGGTTGGACAGCTTTTGCCTGCTCTAGCCGATAGGTAAGATTGGGTAAGATTCACACTATTCAGCCAATCCACGAAGATAGGTTAGTGCAACCTTGTTTGGTAGGTGTCGCATGGACCCTCATCACACACGGATCTCTAACTTGAGGTTTAAGATTTGCATAATGAATGAATCAAACTAATAAATAAATGACGTGCTTCAGAAGGCACGTTGAGGCGTTGGACCCGGTTGCCAGAAACATGGCAGTCGTTAAGCCAAGTTGAAGCTCTTACGTAGGCTTCAAAATATCAACAGCAGGTAGCCACATCCTGTGTCTGTCTATTGTAACACGGTAATGGGTTAACCACCTATTACGTAAGACAGGAATACACACGTTCAAAAGTAGGCGTATAAGATGCCTCTGCCACCCCTTCGCGGATAAGGCGTGATTGATAGACAAACATCCTTTTATAGTAAAATGGTTTTAGCTTACCTAAAACATTTTTAAAAGAACTAGCCACATCGTTGGATAAGTATCTACTTGGTCACTATGGAAACCTATATAAAATGCAATACTGAGAAAGTGAAAGGAAGTTGGACGCAACCAAGATTTCGTATCGGTTCTGGCCTGGTTTCCGATCGATTTGAATCCAACATGCCATCTCACCGGTTGCTTATGTAGAGTCCTTAATGGTTTTATAAGTAAGAGATAGATGAGCGCTTTCTTTTTACCTTCATGCTGTGGTGTTGAGACCTTCGAAGCGAGTTGGAAGCAGGCTGCCTGGATCTTGGCGGAGTGGCGGCTGGAGCTCTTGGCACTGCGCCCAGGCAAGCACCCCCGCATTTGGCGCCGCCACAAAGCTTCGTAGAGCAACTGTTCGGTACGTTCCCTCCGCTGTTCGAAGACACAGAAGATACTCCTGGAATACCAAAGAGACATGTGGTTATAAGTACTGTCATTATATCACACACAAGACCTGTATTTTTTATTGTTAACAGTTGCGCCGTTGCTGAGGTTTCGGGTTTGAGTTCCGTGTCGGAACACTCGGAACAAATATTTGTGTGAATGTTTGTTAAGGAGTTTAGATGATTTCTATGTATAACTAGTTGATAGCCGCGGCTCCGCCCGCGTAATGAAGCTCTCTCATTCCCGTTGCAATTTTTGTCTCCATAACAACCTTCCTTAAAGGTTCAAGGAGTAGGTAATTAATAAAAAAATACTCGAATTGGCCCAGCTGTCTTCGAGTTTTGAGCTTAGCAGCATATTTTGCGATTCATTTTTATCTATATTGATATGTAGGCATGCCTATCTATATTTCGAAATAAAAGTCCATTTCAACATGCCAATGGACTTACCACCTTTTACGTGAGACAAACATAATACTTACGGTGAATGGGCGTATAGTATGCCTCTGCACCCCTTTGTAATTGATATTTATATGTATTATTTATCAGTTGTCGCAAGTCCAACGAATGATTGAGGAACGATTGACGAAGAATATATATTGTGCGAAAGAGGGTAGAAGGAGTCAGGGTAGACCGAGACTTATAATATGAGGACCATTTGCTCAAAAACGGAAATGTCAAAAGTAGGTACTTGGATACCCAGACGTGCACGCATGAAGCTATTGATGAATCTGCAGGCAGCGAAAGAAGTGTGGATCGCTAAGCACATCGATTTTTCCTCTCTGACTACCCCGTCAGTAGTAAATACCCATAATATGCCGCTTTGAGATATTACAAATATTAGATACTTACCGGACAGAGAAGACTCGCCACTGGTGACGGAGTACAGCGAGGCGGATGCCGGCACAGAGCGCGCACCCACGGAGTAACTCGACACGGATCCCGGCACACCCCATGACTTTCCACTACCACTTGATACCTAGAAAGATTAATGAATATACATAAGGTGAATAATAACAGATTTTGACTAAAAGACAGTTGCTCGGCCTGCCCACTTCAGCAGAGGGGAGGAATTCCAGGAACGACTTGCCTACGGCGGTGGCCTGCCCACTTCAGCAGAGGGGAGAAACTCTAGCAATGACTTGGTATCTTCTGGATTCTGCCTTATGATAATGACTTGGGTGCCCTCCAAGATGATTGAAATATCCTACCGGGTGCCATGCTACATATGGCACAACACTCTCGCCGCACCGGGATGAGAAAAACGATAAGAAAAGTAGATAATATTAATAAAGAAAAAGAAAAACTATTTTTCTCAAACATACATGGAAATATTGACATTATTTCGAAAAAAGAATACGCGAAGTACCGCATTTATGGACAAAGAAAAGGATATACATTACTGGATCGTTTTTTGAATTTGGAACATGTTCTTGCTGAAACACGCTCCAGCAATGTTGTATGAAACGGCGCGCTGGTTATTCTGGTTATTAGATACTCTTTGATTGCATCTCTTTTATCATATCTCTTATATCAGCGGACGCTTACTGAAGGTATATATTTTCTAAAAATAATTGCATTTATCTTGTTTTATACATAATGCTATAAATATTAAATAAATATTCTGGTACACTTTTTCACACAGCATAATCTAGCCCAAACTAAGCTGTAGGGCTTGTGCTATGGGATCTAGACAACTGATAAAGAAACTTAAATATTTCTAATATTTTCAAGCTATTGCATAGTTTTTATCGCGGGCTTTGAGTGGGCTGTAATCAAGAAATTCCGTAAGGAAAAAAACCTAAGACGAAGGACGGATCGAGTGAGCTTCGTACTTTCGTGAGTGTGAGGATGAGGGTGACTGTAAGAGTGAGGGTGGGGTGAGGGCGAGGGTGAGGGTGAGGGTGATGGTGATCTTTATTTTTTTTTTATTTTTTTTAGGTAACTTTAATTAATATCAAAGAAAAACAAAGGTATGCTATGCAATAGCTTTACCGCGGCAGTCTCCGAGTGCCACACGTCTTTTTTAATTTATTTTTTCAAAAGTAGCTCTAAAAAATGTCATTTAAAATCACCTGCCAATCTGCAAAACAGTTTGTTGGCAAGATATACATACATATACTATACAAAGGAAACACCCAACTCAGAAACAAACATTTGTAGATCACACATAAAGTTCTAACCCGGGAATCGAACCCTAGAGCTCAGCGCGGCAGTCGCGTAAAATAGATTTTTTTTAGCTTTTCCAGCTTGCTGGTAAACTATAGAAGGCAAATTAAAATATTTTCTTTTAGTAGGTAATTGCCCAATATGGCTAATGTAACTTTTAATATTAATAATACATATTATACATGGTTAATACATACATGGTTAAAAGTGGGCATATAATATGCCTCTGCCACCCCTTCGGGGATAAGGCGTGATAGATAAAAAAATGTTAAATAAATAAAAAGCATTTTTTTTTAAATTAATAGTTTGTTATATTTCCCTGCATTCTTTTGTGAAAAGCACTTGCAATTGCCTGTCTCGTTTTAGTAAAGTCCTCGCCTACCGCTCGGCCCTCACGCTCATACTCGACCTGCAATTGCCTATTTCCCGCCCTTTGCAATAATGTACTATTACACACCTGCCAGCTCTTGCTGGTAACTAATCTTGGAGTTTGCCGTAGCCTCAGTATCTTAGCGCGGCAGATGACGCAGCGTAGTGGCAGCAAGCGCTGGCTGACCGCCATCTGGATGGTCTTCACGAAGCATCGGCGGCACACCACGCGGTGACCGCAAGGGGATGTCTGCATTGTCGCCTTTGCATTTACACATATTACACACTGAAACAATAAAAGTAAGTTGGTATATTCTATCGATTTTATATAAGTAGGTACGATGGGACTCTAAAATTACAGAAAAAAATGGGGAAATTACTGAAATCGGGGCCAAAAGGCTACCTCACCTGCATGTGGTGCACCTGGTAACTAACGAACGAGGTCATGACGAAAAGAAGGAAATCTCGAAACAATACCCTGTACCAACCCACCTGCTCGTGGGTGGTATAGTTGGGTACAGGTGGGTGGTACAACCCGTTGGACAGTTACAGGCATATCACCTCACAAAATTATTGGGATTTTGGTAGATATCTAGGTTCAGCAATGGGCTCTTAGAAGCTGGTGGTTGCGTTAACAGCTTTTATTTTGATATTATTCAAAGGGACTGTTCGCAAATATCAGATTTAAAACTATTGCTCGCTGATCACTGATCAAGACATCTTTCAAAAAAGAGTGATGATCTCTTTGAGAATTGTCTTATCTTTGAATAGGTGTAAGTCCTTTCTAAGATGGCAGCCGTTCTTCTCGTTGTTACAGGATTTCATTTCTATTATTTAGTTTCATTCATATTCTTAGTAATAATAAATAATAAGTAAAACAAAAAATACAAAAAAAAACTGTATAAAACTTTAAACGTAAATTCTAACCAAGTCAACTTCTGAAATATGAGATAGGCATCGGGAAACCTCCACGCTTCATACCCCTTACGGGCTTGTTGGCGGTCAGTGGAAGCAGGAGTGCTGATACACCCTGGAGAGATGGCTAACAGGTGTAGAGCTTAACGCTGCCCCTATAAGTCGTTGTATGAATTCCCGGCAGCTGACCCCATAGCAAGAGTACATTGTGGTTTGGCAGACCTGCAAGGCTTGCGGCATTGCGGTACTCCCAGGCTGACTGATTGAAGCGAAATACCGAAAGTGTGTTTGCAGCAACGTTGGTTTGGATGTATCACATCCGGCGAGTTTGGTCGCCATGCCTTCGTTCACCGTCGAGGTGAGTGCAGCGAGGAGAAAAATATAACGCCGTTTGGTTTGAAGGCGCCACCTCGCGCGCGACCACGACTGGAGTAGCCGATAGTACCCCGTCCACCAATAGTCATATGGAGCTCCGTGTTACCGCTTTCCACCCCCTTTGGACGTAGTGACTTAACTCCTGCGTTTCGATAGTGTGATGGGGAACAATGTGGTGGTTTAGTGGTTAGTACACTCTCCAGGACTGGGAGATCTCCACAAAGCCGCTCTGCTGCTAACTGAAGCAATTTAGTCATCACCATCATCCGGGGTCCGCTTTCCTACTTTTTGTTCTCTACTTCGCACGGTCGTCGGCATCCCCTGTGTGAGACCATTGTAACGCATGTCATCCTTTACGATGTCAAGCCAGCACTACTTAGGTCTTCCACTCTTACCGGGACCCGGCGGGACAGACATGGCCAGACATTTGTTGCCCACGGAATCCGGCGGTTGCCGCAGGACGTGACCATACCAGCGAAGGCGACACACTTGCAGCTTATCTGCAATGTCACGGACGCAAAGACTGCCGCGTATGCGAGAGTTAAGGTTAGTGAAGTGCTCTAATGCATTCCAACACGTACAAAAATCAAACTTCTAAAATCTGAACTTCTACCTAAACTAGGATTTAAGCTAGGAATCGAAAATGAAACTTGAACTGAATTAAAGCAAATAAGTATCAGAAGATAAATCAATGAAAACAAAACGATATTTCTAAGCTTATCAATCACACTTCACTAATATGAAAGAGGAGTGTGAAAGTAAGGGTCTTCGCTTGAATGCAACTAAAACTAAGGTATTTGAAAGAGATGACGTAAGAACTAACTGCAAGATTTGGGTAAACCAGGAACGTAATATATATATATATATATATATATGACCCTTCTTCTACCGACTACAATTACAATTCATTTGTCTCATACATTCAAAGATAATATAATAGTATAATACTTATAGTACAATGCAAGTTGATCAATATCGCAAGGTCGATCTGACCCTGTAGGCGTTGTGTCATTTAACTTTCTACAGGTACTATATTACTTAATGAATACTGTCTACTTTAAGGTATCAATTCTCTTATTCTCTCGTAGTAGTAGTGGATACGACTAGCGCGCAGAGGTCTTGGGTTCTAATCGCGGGTTGGAGCAAACACGACATGTGTTTTCTATATAATATATATAATACTAGCTGAACCCTGCAGCTTGCCCGAGACTTACTTCGAACCTCTGTGGCATCCATTTAATCTCATTGTTTATTTTTTTTTATAATGTATGTATGGCTGTTGGTACAGTAAGGCTACTTATTGTGTTGTCAGTCTCCAAAGTAGATTAACACAATCCAAAGTTACAGAATAGATTTGTGAATTAAAATTCCTCTCTGTCCTGTAGGATCCATCATTTCGATTCACTAGTGGATTGAATAGCACGCTGAAGTTCTATGAGATCCATCACTGGTCTGGGTGGATACTATATACGACACTTGCATCTCTTAATATGCTCCACTATACTAGCAGCACGCTTTGACCGTTTTGACGTTTGTCCTTTCATGAAGGTTTGTATTAATTTCAATTACATTTTATTTGTAAAAATATGAGAATAGTCCACCACATTAGAGGGTATTTATACTACGGTGAAAAACAGAGTACTAATGCAAAGCAAGTAAAATATCATCACTATTGTAATATGTCAAAACGTGCCGCTAGTATTAGTGGATCGAACAGCACTCAAGGAATTTTGTAAGATCCACCATTGGTCCCAATTGTGCTTATGATATGAACCAGTTATTGAAGCGCTCGTGGCCCCGCGGTCTCAGTGTTCTGTAAACGATCACTGAGTTACGCAACTTTCACTATGGCTGGTCCTCGGATGGGTGACCACTTTGTGGCATTTACATTTGCGAGCGTTTCCGTGCTTCGGAAGGCACGTTAAGCCGTTGGTCCCGGTTGCCAGTAAAATGGCAGTCGTTAAGTCTGGTTGAAGGCCTTATGGGGGGCTTGAAAAAATTCAACAGCAGGTACCCACAACCTGCGTCTGTACATTTCAACACGGCAATGGGCTCACCACCTATTACGTGGTACAGGAATCCACACGGTGAAAAGTGGGCATATAATATGCCTCTGCCACCCCTTCGGGGATAAGGCGTGATGGATATTTACAGTTATTAAACAAGACCTGTTTTTCACTTTCATAACTAAGCCAGTATGTCCTAGTATTAGATGAATAATATTGAAAGAGATACAGATAGGGATTTCAATATTCGCAAGTGCCAATAAGTATTGTATTTGTATCTATATATTTTGGGTCTTATTCGCTTGATATTATCTGTACTATAAGGTACAAGGCCCGACTTCCCGACGTTTCGACCAGAGATACTACAGTAGTGGTCACGGGTTGTCTACAAGGTAGGCTTTGTACCTAATAGTATACGTCGCGAATGAATTTTAAATAACATATTCACGGTATATTTCACTAGTAACTAGTAGCTAATGAATGTAGATAAATAAAAATATGGAATAAAACGTGGGTGCGATGGGGCTCTAAAATTCATTTACCAGCCAAAGTCACTTATATTTATGATATTTCGGGTCTTATTCGCGACGTATATTATTAGGTACAAAGCCTACCTTATACTTCCCGACGTTTCGACCGGATTACACCAACCACTGTGTGTGACCACGGCTGGTGTAATCCGGTCGAAACGTCGGGACACAATCGTGAAAGTTTAAAAACAAAGTCACTTACTTCCTCGTCAGGTGAAGTAGCTAGTTCTGGTTCATTTTCTTCCAGTTTATTGAGCAATTTGTCCTGTAACAAGAGAAATGACTTTTAAAAGAACGCTTTGTGTAAGTATCCTTTAAAACTTTTTCTTTCTTAAGAAGCTGTAGAACATTCTAAATGTTTGTTTTTGTTAAGTTTTACTCATTTTTTCTAACTTGGCCCGTGTTTTTAGAAGTTGAGCATGCTATTAGGCGAATAATTCATATTTATTTATATCCGGGCTTAATGTTAATGTAAGCAAAAAATGCCAAGTGCGTATCGAGAGACGCTCAATCACCTACCTACCCTATGGTAGGTAAATAATAATGCAGGGTTCTCTTCAAATAATAAAGGTTCTGTACACAGAGAAAAGAATTTATGTTACTCGCGCTTTACTATCCCTCCAAAGAAGCGAGATAACACTCGAACCCCCCAAAGAGGCAGGATGGCGGGCCATAGACAGATGGACGGGATACGTGTGGTTTTAGTTGGTAGGAGTCCGGTATAGCATCCATGAAGATTTCCATAAGAAATAAAATAAATTCGCGCTTTACCTACAAAAAACGCAATTTATCTTGGTGTCTTCCCAGTTATTTCCAAAACCTACCTGGATTTGAAGCCCAGGGCCCGTTATAATGAGCTGCTAAGAGTCGATACGATTTTTATATTTATCTGGGAGTAACAGGTACGATTGTTAATTGCTCTACGAGAAGCAGGATTAGTAGGCGACGCGATATACCTCGCGCCCACCTTTTCAAGGGGTGACTACACCCACCTCCCAAGAAGTGGTTGCCAGGTAAAACTGGTGGCCTAGCCTCTCTAGGGCACACCCTGGCGTCCTGAAATAAGGCATATAGGAGCGCCGTGTGGTTTTAGGCGGTAAGAGTCCGACATGCCCACCTCGTCATAAGCGAGTCGAAGTCCATGAGGATTTCCACACGGTTAACAAAAAAAAAAAACTATCTATCACGCCTTATCCCCGAAGGGGTGGCTGAGGCATATAATATGCCCACTTTTCACCATGTGTATTCCTGTCTGTGGTGAGCCCATTGCCGTGTTGGAATAGACAGACGCAGGTTGTGGCTACCTGCTGTTAAAATTTTCCAAGCCTTAAGGCCATAAGGCCTTCAACTTGCCTTAACGACTGCCATGTTACTGGTAACCGGGACCAACGGCTTATCGTTCCTTCCGAAGACGGAACCAGCCATAGCGAAAGTTGCTTAACGCAGTAATCGTTTACAGAATCCGCGTGACCACGAGCGCTTCTTGTTAGGAGCGACTGGCGTCTGACCTCCCTACCCCGCCTGCGTCGTTGCCTCGTCCGTTAGTCAGCAGGTGTACACTTGTAGTTGAGGTCGTTTGGGTCCCGGAGACCTTGGTATGGGGGGGAATTGGGGCTTTTCTTTTTAAATGCGCGTGCTTTTTGTTTCAATGGAAAATCTCATTGACCATGTATTTTGGAAATTACAGGTTAACCTGTAAATTCGATTTAGTACAAAAGTTACAAAAAAAAAACTCGAAGAGTTAAGGCGTCACATACATTTCGCCATTAAAGCTGATCCATAGGAGCTTCGCTCCATAATGTAGGGTTCTGTAACTCGGATAATACTCTAACTGCAGATATTGTTTTTGTAAATGTGTGACACCTGTCTTGTCTATCGGAATTTTGGTTTGGATAATAGAATAGTTTTAGATTTTCTCACGTATAAGGGCCTGGATGAAAGAAGAGTGCATGGAACTGAAATGAGAATGTTAAGGTGGATGTGATTAGAATGGATAAAATACGAAATGAATATGTAAGGGAGTTTGAGAATGGCGTCTGTGACTGAAAAAATGAGAGGGAATCGTCTGTCTTGGTATGGCCATGTGATGAGAAGGGATGAAAGTCATGTCACTAAAAGAACTTTGAATATGAAAGTTGATGGATGGAAAGCCAGAGGAAGGCCAAAGAAAAAAATGGATGGACTGTGTAAGGAGTGATATGAATATGAAAGGAGTGAATGATCAGATGACGAATACCAGGGATGAATGGAAGAAGAAGATATACTGCGCCGACCAGAAGTAAATAGGGACCAGGGCAAGAGGATGATTAAGAGCCCGGTGACTGCCACAGGCTACATCCTTACATGGGATTAAAAAAAACTACAGACAAAGTGTGGGTATATAATTCACAAAGGTGAAGTGAAAATGAATGAGGCGGAGGCCTACTCCGTCGAGAATGTAGGCGTGATTGTAGATTATGTATGTTCTGGAGCAGCAATATATTTACTGCATGAAATCTATATGTTGATCGTCTATTTAATTTTAAATTTGTAAGGCCTACTTATCAATAATAGTTTTATTTTTGATTTCGATTAATGTTCTATTACCGTGATTTTATTACATCCATGCAATATGAAGCAGAATCTCAGAGCTAAACTGCTGACAGCTATAATTTAACATCTTGAACAAAAACATTTGTACTGTTCTACGAGTACTTATTTATTACTTAAACCTAACCGGTTTCGCCTTACGGAATTTTCAAAGGTTAGCACATATTTTGTGTTGTTGTTCAAGATGTGTAGCAAGTTTCTCCAAGTGCCATCAATCAACAGTTTAAACAGCTATAGTGTAAGTTTCACAGTATGAATAGGACGGTGTTGTCATCTGCCAGGATATTCTGAATACAGAACACTAATATCCTGACGGATGCAATACGGTCCGATTCACACCGTACAACTTAAAGTATTATTGAAATAATATTGCATTGACAAATGTTTTTAGGTACGAAACGTAACCGCATTTATGTACACTGCGTTAGCGTCCGGCAGAATATTAGTGTTCTGTATTCCGAATATTATCCTGACGACATGTAATATACATACTTACTGAAGGGGGTAGGCAGAGGTAAGCTATACGCCACTATACCGTATGTAGTTTTGCCCCACGCACTACACGTACCCTACGTACTGTTACATCCTTCAACTGTTGGCAAAGATGCTGACACAGCATCTCTTCCCGTGAGACTCAAGCCTAGTCTCGGGCATACTGTCTAGACTCAGTTCGGGTCGGATCGTGCTAGAATTAGGACGTTTACCTTATTTACGACTGTGTAATGTACAACCAGTCAAAATTATTATACATCCTTTTTTAAAAAGATTAATGTCGTTTTCATCGTAATAGTACGTAGCAAGAGGTGCGCCCTTTGCCGTGTTAAAAAGGGTAGGGGCAGGTGGTGAAAACCAGCTGTTGAATTTTTTCTTGCCACAGATAAGCTTAACGACTACCATGATATGGGTAATCGTGACAAGTGGCTTAACGTTTTTGCCGAAGCACGGATACGCTCTTAATTGTAAATGCCACAAAGCGGTCACCGATCAGAAGACCAGCCAAAGCGAAAGACGCCTAACGCATTGAACATTTACAGCACAATAAGTTAGCGAATCTACAAGCGTAGAAAAAATAGAATAATTACAATAACTATAGATATATGTACTTGCAATAATTGTTAACTTTTTTTACGGCAATTATCATGATTATGTTATGATCATATTACCATAATAGTTAGGTATTTAACGATTGTTGTAAAGATCGGAAGGTCATTGCGATCATGGACCGTGACTTCTATAATCGACTAAAAGGTCGTCCTTTGTTTGACCAATGTGTGTATCACATACATGATTACAAACATCTATCCCGAAATTTACTGGTGAGTAAAACCGATTAGTTATAGTATAATAATGAACAACGCTCCCGAAAATGAATTGTAACATGTTATTGTAACACACATGTTATTGTAACACACGTTTTCCAGTTTATTTACTTTTACTTATCTATTACGTATTATCCCGGAAGAGGTGGCAGAGGCATATTATATAGGGCACTTTTTGAAATGTGTAATTCTGTTTCTCGTAGAAGGTAGTGAGCCCATTGCCGTGTTGAAAAAGACAGACGCAGGTTGTGGCTATCTGCGGTTGAAATTTTTCAAGCCGCCCATAAAGCCTTCAACTGGGCTTAACGACTGCCATAAGATATGTGTGTGTACCAGAGAATACAGGTAAAAAGTGAAACTTCTTTACGACATTTTTTTACAGCTATAAGTTTTCTCTCATACGTCGATAAAGAAGTTTCACTTCAAAACAACATGGCGCGTAACCGAAAACGTAATGATTTTTTTACAGTTATAAAATTTCTCTCAAAAGAGAAGTTTCATTTAGTTACTTCCGTGATCATGGCGCTTGCAACAGTGCCGAAATATCTGATGCTCGCGTGTGAAAGTGTACATGGTAAATATCCCGAAAATCAATATTTTACTTAAGAGAAGTTTCACTTATAAAACTAGTTTTAATTTTTTATCTGTCTTTTTGTTCCGGCTAATCCCTGAAATGGCTGAACCGATTTTAACGGAATATTCACTAGCAGATACCTGATGTTATAAGGAGTAACTTAGACTACATTTTGGGAACGGAAACTATGCGGAAAAAACGCAAGGCGTAAAATAAATGGATATAAACCAAACACAAAGTAGACGAACATTGCCTTTATTAGTTTACAAATAATCTAATATAGCGTTTAATAGCCAGTGAGTATTTAATATCAACAGTTTAAAGGAGAAGCCTTAATAACATCCAAGCGTACCTTGAAAGGCGCTAACCGCGGTTTAATTAACTCTTAGCTGGATTCGCTTGACGGGCTTAATATAGTCTTTAGGTGTACCACAAGGCCCAAGATACCGTAGTTAATTACTTCTTTTGATGAAAAATATAAACTTTCTTTTTTATTAAAAGGTAAAGGTATATTTTAATAGTTAATAAATATGAAGGATTGGACACTAGGACTGCAAAATTTATATTTGTGAATATAATTTTGAAATATTGATTAAGATTTTCCCTACATGTAAAGTGGTAGCTGTAACAAGTTGAAGCCCTTATTATAGGCGGCTTGTAAAAGTATTCAATATCATGTCGCCACAATCTGCACATGTCAGTACAGTACATACACCAATTGATACGTGGGACAAAAATGCATACGGTGAAGGTCAGTATGCCTCTGACTATCCCTTCGAAGGCGTGACTGATAATACATCGAAAACACTCAAACTCCGAAACATATATATCAGTTATATTTGTTCCATCCTGTGCATCGAACCCAGGACTTTAACAACAGCAGTCGTTTACAGTACCACCACGCCACATCTGAGCAGGCAGGCTTCTTAAATCCAATTATGCAGACCTAAGAGGATTTAATAATCCATTCCATTCAAATTAATATTTGTATTTATCAAATTGAAGCAATTCTACTGACCTACTACTGATCTTGATTTGCACACTGAATTTGTAACTGTCTCTTTATTCAAGGTCTTTTCAAATACAAGAGGTTGATGAGATTCTGACGGTGAAATCAATTCGAACGACAACAGTCAATTTACAGAATAAAATTACGCAATTATGGCAATCATTAGCGCCCGCTGCTATGGCAAAGTCGATTTATCAGTTTTTAAATAATCTCCGGCCAAGACAGTTCTAAATTCAATCGGGGTACCTTTTTTTTTAATAGACGTAGTAGGATGTATGCGCGTATGATCTATATCAGAAAAGAAACAAAAATACGTAACTTATTTAGACGAATTGATTTCCGTGTGTTGTTAGAGTGGCTAATAAAACTTAGTAAGCGATGTGTTTATGTATATCTATGTAAATGATTTAATTTTTGACTTTCTTGAAGTGTTGTTTGGGAACTATAGTGAATTTTATCTTCGGGTAATGTTTTCTTTCCTACTGAGAGATGATGGGATTTGATTATTTCAGTGGTGATGTGTTATGTGATTGTTGTAATAACACTGAAAAATGTTGTTAAACATAGGAACTTGTCAAATGGTGTCGTTATTTATTGGTAAGAATATGAAAATTATGCAGTAAGTTCCAATAGTAGTATAAAATATTCGCAGAGCATTAATTTGTTTCGATATTTATCGATCACGCCCCATCCCCGAAGGGGTGGCAGAGGTATATTAAACGCCCACTTTTCACAGTGTGTGTTCCTGTCCCATGAAATAGGTGGTAAAACGCGTGGCCCCGTTGACTAAGTGTTCTGTAAACGATCATTGCAACTTTCGCTAAGGCTGGTCACGGATGGGTGGCCACTTTGTGGCATATACACTTACGAGCGTTTGCGTGCTTCGGATCGGAAGGCACGTTAACGCACGTTCGCAGTGGCAGTTTTCAATTTAGTTGCATTTTTGATAGTCTACTAACATTTTGACAGCTATAAACAGGGATTCTGGTTCTATTCTATGGCTTGTCAATAATAGACTCGACCCCCAGGTGCAACGCTAGCAGGTGAGGTCGCTAGAGGTCGTCCCTTTGTCAAATCGTAGTGACTTAATCTTGCAGCTAGGTATGACGAAATACCTTGGTGAAAGTCATTAGTTTCTATTTGCTACACATGGAGTAGGTACTGCTGTCACCTATGGACTGATGCACCTGAATACCAGCTTCGACATTTCAACTCTGTAGAAAAGCTATGAGGACAACTAGCAGGCTGTGTCGAGCCTCTTCACGACAAGAGATTTCGCCTCCTTATGTATGTACTTTCGCCTGTTCAACGGTCTGTGCTCTGAGGAATTGTTCGAATTGACGCCCACGACTACTTTCATCGCACCGCTTGCCATAGACAGGGTGCTCAATCTCACACTTTTTGTCTGGAGCACTCGCACCTAACCGTAGGTCCGATAGGGGCTTTATTCCGTGTATGCTTAGATTGTGGAATGATGCCTGGGTTCCCGAACGTTTACAGTATGGGGTACTTCAAAATGTGTCTTAGAAAGTATTTACAGGGTCGGCGGCGAGAGTGCTGCAACTCTGTTGTGACTACTTTCCATCAGGTGTGCCGTATGCTTGTGCCACATGTGCCACTGTTTTTTTATGTACTTTACAAAAAAGTGCCCTAATAAGCCAGAAGGGGCAAACGTATTTATCTAGCGCTTTTGGTATCAGTTTTGAAGGTCGAGTTGATTATGTAAATGTATTCAGATGGTTTTTATTTCTTACAATCTATGATCCGTGTGCGTGTGTGTGATCTATATCAGAGAAGAAAAAACGTTTTATTTATAATATGAGTGGATTTCCTTGTATTGTTACAGTGACTGATAAAACTTAGTACCAAAGCGCCGCATCGTCGGCATTATAGTTTTACCGCTCCTTGGGAACAAAATCATACGCAAGGAGTGTTAAAGCAGTAGCTTTCAAACTATAAGTGACTTTTCTGGACGATAGAAGATACGGCAACCGTAAACCGTTTAAATTATCGTGTCAGCCCTATCTTCCCAAATAGGGTTCACACAAAAATTAGTGCTGAAACAACACGTGCTTTAGGTCTTATGTATTGCACAGATGGTTTTTGAATTTCGAGTTTTCGTATCAGTGGCTAGTTTTAATTTTGTATTTTAAACAAACATGATGATGACGTCAAAGGCATGCCAGGTGGCTTCCTTATTTATAGGTAAGAATTTTAAAATTTTAATTCCAGAATAGAATAATAGTAAGATTTTTGTTTTAAATATTATCGGACATTACAAAAGGCCGTCTAGCCTCAAGTGAGCAAATATAAGCAAAGACAACTGATTAATATATGCACTTATACATTTTTAAATCAATATATATTTTATAGATAGGAAATAGTATATTATACATAGGAAACACCCAACCACCGAAACATAGATTTGCAGATAAAATGTTTGTTCCAAGCCGGGAATCGAAACCGAGACCTCTGCGGGCATGGGCAGTCGCATACACAACCACTTACCGAGGCTTTGGTAGTTTATAACCCACCAAAGCTTGTGTTGGTGGTTGCTTTTATAGCCTCTGTGGCAAAAAAAGAATAAAGATATAATTAAAAAATGCTGACGAATAGATAGGTGCTGTACTACCGAGGTCCTCGGTGTCTAATCCAAGCTCAACTACAAGTGGTGCACCTGTTACTTAACCAACGAGGTCATGCCAAAGAAAAGGAAAACCCATCAGGTCAGCTTGGTACTGTAGGTCAATTGTTCTCCTAAAGTAATTGGAAAAGGCCTATGTCTGCTTTTTAGGGAGGTTTTATAGATTTTTAGGGATTCGTACATTAAAAAGAAAAACTGAACCCTTTTAGAATGACTTTATTGTTCGTTCGTTCGTCCATCAGTCTGTCAAGACACTATGGGCCCTATTCCAGAACGTTTATCAATACTCTAGAAACGCTTGAGACTAGTTTTTGCCTTATAAATACTACCCTCAAGTGGTTCTTGAGTATTGAGAAACGTTCTGGAATACGGCCCTATATGTACTTTATTTATATTATGTAGGCATCGAGTTGAAATTAAAACCATCTTGGTAACTCAGGGCAATAGGCAAGGGAATATTAATTTATAGAGTATTTCCCGTTGAACTAGAACCAAGAAATTTGGCAAGTAATACCGTCTTATACCTACTATAAGAAGTATAGGGGAAAAATCTGAATACATTTGACATTATGACATTAAAAACCATTCCCACTTGCCCAAATCAGTTAGACTTGCGTCACTTGTGGGAACTATCTGATATATTTACTGTTTTTTTTTATTTTTTTTTATTTAGGAAACATACAGTCACATACATTATTGATTCACAAAATAAATGGTACATATTGACTTAGAGTTCCATAGTTATATAAATACGGTACATAACAATAGTATAGATAGCTATCAAAGTATCAGTTTAAAAGAGTACACAGTCAAGCATCAGTTGAAAATAATCATTACAATGCAATAACAATACAAACAAACATAATTAAGCGAAGCGAAGCGAAGCTCCCATGGAGCGACTTCAATGGCGTTTGTAACACCGGGCAGAACTTCGCCATTTCTTATCCGTTTTCGGAGTTTTTTTCTGCTACGGAAATCTATTCAAATTATGCAGGTCGTTACGAAGCCCGAATTTCAAAATTCGATCTAACAAAGAAGTTATCCGCAAAAATCATGTTGTCTATGGGAAAATACTTAGTTTTAAATCAAACTAAGTATTTTCCCATTGACAACATGATTTTTGTCTATGGGCTTCGGTCAAATTTATGCTGCTAGCATAGGTTACACCTTTGCGACTGCGGCTACCTAGTACTTTAAGTAATTATTTTAAGAGTTCTTTTCGTAATTCTAATTTATAAGCAGCCAAATTATTGTTAAATATATATATATATATATATCCATCACGCCTTATCCCCGAAGGGGTGGCAGAGGCACATTGCCGTGTTGAAATAGACAGATGCATTAAAAGAAAAACAAATTAAGTGTAGCCAGTTAAAACGAGACGAAGTTAATTATTTGATGCTAATTATTTGATGCTATTTATTTGTGACGAATAGTTAAAAAATAAATCTAGAAAAATCCTTGAAGACGTATTATGTAAACCATTAAATTGCTTACAGTATATACCTACTTACTTGTTTATTCAACAATGATAAATGGAAATCATCATTGATGACTGGTATGCGTGCGACATAAACATTTTAATAGTTATGTCGTTATGGAAAGCACTATCGCGTGTACATAAAATACCTAAATACATACTTATAATGGTTACTTCTATGTACATTCACGATTCCCTTCCATTGGATAGGAACAACTCTCAATTTTTCATTAATTAAAAAAACTACCTAATATGATTTAAGGTATGATTGGTCAAGACTGAAAAATGTATCGATAGATGTGGTTTTTTTTTTACAATGGATCAAACATTGCAATAAAACTGTTGAAACACTGGTTGATAAATAGATTTGACGAATCTGAACTAATAATAGGTTTGACGATTCAGAACATATTAACATTTGCCAAATTACTACTACCAATATACTTGACGAATTAGTACCTACTTTCAACAGACTTGTCCAATCAGAAACTTTATATGACTTGACGAAATGAAACTTTATTAGTATTGGACCCGTAGACAGAGAATACTATAGACGAATTGATAGCTTTTGTTTCACTCGCACAAGAAAGTAAGCAACTTATGCTGGTCTAGTGTGAAGAAAAGAAACATAATGATTAGATATTTTGTGTCATCGAGCGTGCCGGTTTTTCCAGCATAATCTTGAGATTCAGCGAAACAAAGTTTGTCAGCTGTTTTGCAGTTCATTGTCATTATTGTAAAAAATAGCTATAAAACCGTTTAAAGATGGTTTAAAGGTACAAACTTTGTTACATTTCATTGTGAAGTAATATGACGAACGAAATATTAATTCAAATCAATAAAAGATGGTGCGATGTAGTGTTTTAGGTTGTAATAGTAAAGGTGAAAAAAAACTATCTTTTCATTCGTAAGTACTACCAAGTTCTATGAGTTACTAGGTTTTAATAGAAGTATATTGTGCATCTTGCATTCAAGATGGAATTTAATTAATATATAAGATCAAATATCATTATTTAAGAAGTCAAACACCTAACATAAATAAAGGTCGGGGTCGCCATATCATGTATGCTAAATTACCCCAGATCTGATTTTATTTTAAAACTAAGTGCTGGTCGTGTCGTACATGCTACATTTATTTAAACATAATAGACGCAAATAAATGGGAGACGTGCTGAAAATTAACTTTGAGATATATACTCGTATAAGCCTACTTACCACGTAATTAACGTTATTGTGCGACATAAGTTTAGGCCTGGGGTATATTGGAAATAACTACTCTCGGACCTCCCAGCCATAACCTACTACGTGTATCAGCGCCCTGGCTTCATTACTCAGTTAGCACCAACATGCAGGCGAGGCGGAGATCTGGATTGTGATTCAAGTGGAAGTAGTTTATAGACATGCTTTGTTATTACATACATAAGATGTTTTGTTTTGTTTTCGCGGGATGCATTTACGCACCGTCATCCCTACTGCGGGAGCAGCAGGGACGGTGTGTGGGGCTCCCGGCCCGCGAGAGGGGCCGTCCTATCCACTAAACCCAGTGATGTTCCGCCTCACTTTAAAACCGACTCGCAGGGTAGGCCTGAGGTTAAATCACTGCGAGCTGTCAAAGCGACCACCCCGGAGCTCCCTAAGGAGCTGAAGAGTCTAGCCCGCACCTCCAATGCTCTCGAGCGCCCCTCTGAAAGTACGGGCGTGCGCTAAGTGGGCACCCTGTGGAACACAGAAAGGGTGCCCTTCGTCAAGTGACCAGTTGGGCAAGGTTTCCAGACCTTCAGCCCACGGCCAGACACTATTCGGGGGCGCGCATGTACTCTGCATGTCATCACCCCCGAACACGACGGCGGGGCGGAAGCGTCTGTCCCATTTGCTCCCGCACCCGCAGAGCCTCTCGTTTGGCCGCCATCACCTCACTAGCAAACGAGGCGACGGCGGCCCAGCACTGTTGGCTGCCGACCATGGCTCGCACCACGGCCGGCAGCGACATATAACAGTCTCTGCTTGCTTACAAATGTTTATTATGTTAATTAGCTGCAAAACTAAATAAACGTATAAAAAAATAATATACTGTATTATTTACTCACAAAAACTAGAACCTATCATGCCTCTGTGGTGCAGTTGGTAGTAAGGAGGAGTTTAGGTATTTTCTATGTGAGTGTAAGGGTGTTTCCAAATACCCTCACCTACTAGCGGTGTAACTACTAACTAACGGATGAGACAACTACGCATGTGCTCTTACGGGATTGGGAGGTCAGACGGCAGTTGCTTATAATAATTGCGAAAACTAAAAGTCAAATGATCAAAAGTACGGATCGTAGGTTAAGGGATACTTAGTATTTTAATAATACAAAATATGGGGAAAATTTCTTCATGTGGTAACCCTACCTGTTATAACACTACCTGACACTACCTGTCTCTTTCTGCGGCACGCTGACTATGTCTATAGTATTCTTTGTCTACGATTTGACCATAGACCACCGCCCATACATCTGTGTATTTGATGAAATTAAACAAAAATGGGTGAGTAAAAACAGCTTGACGAGTCGAAACAATTTTCAGGCTTGACCAATCATAAAATAAGTTGTTTTTTATTTAGAAAAAAGACAGTTCACAATATCTAATTAATTACAAATTTTTATCATAAAACCATGTATAGTCCTACTAATATTATAAACGTGAAAGTTTGGGAGCGTGTGTGTGTTTATGTAGAATTTATGCCCAAACGATTCTTAAGAAACTAGGTTGCACTTGGAAATAATATTTAGAACAGCAACTGTCTTACATAAGGTCCCCAAGCGTGACGGATTACTTTCCGGACGGTTGTGTCAAGACCCTTTTGTTACATAACTGAAAAATAAGCAACAATTTATCTCAATGTGCGTTCTGCGTAACTAAGTAGAGATAATAAAAAAAGTATGTTTTTCCTCACCTAGCGATTGATACTATATCAAAAACTACCTAAAGCCTGCGGCTCCACCTGGGTGGTTAAGTTTTCCTGCACCGGTTTCACACAGGATCCTATTACATACATACATACATATTGTCAAGCCTTTATCCCCGGAGGGGTAGGCAGAGGCATACTATACGCCCACATTATAGTATGCATTTTTGTCCCACGTAACAGCCCATTGCTTTGTTGAAATGGTCAGGCGCAGGCTGTGGTGACCTGCTGTTGAAATTTTTCAAGCCCCCCATAAGGCCTTCAACCAAGCTTAACGACTGCCATTTTACTGGCAACCGGGACCAAAGTGGTCACCAGGACCAGGCATAGTGAAAGTTGCGTAACTCAGTGATCGTTTACAGAACACTGAGACCGCCGAGCCAAGAGCGCTCAAATTCAAATCCCAATATGTGAAGTAAAAACTTTGTAACTAACTTTGCGCGGATAATAATAATAATTTATTTGATCTAAAATTGCATTTACAATATATCAAGTTCTTCTACTACAACTAATTTCTAGTACATCAAACATACTGTTTCTGGCACCCAAACCAAGCTTGAGCTTGTATTTTGGGCGACAGTGATCAGTCGTGAGTATTATGAAATGTTTTTCTTTGTATTTCAATGCAAGTGCAGTAAATAAGAACTAGACATGCAAATGTTTACCAAGTACCTGTGTGTATATTTGTATGTGGGTAGTGTGTGTGTGTGTGCGTGCGTGTGTGTGTAAAAAAAAACTTCTAGGAATGATTGATGAAGAATATATATTGTGCAAAAGTAGAGGGCAGAAGGAGTGAGGGTAGGCCGAGACTTACATATGAAGACCAGGTGAGCAGATAGCTCAAAAACGGAAAAGTCGAAAGTACTGGTATACGAGACGTGCATGTATGAAGCGATTTATGAATCTATAGGAAGCGAAAGAAGTATGCATGGATTGCGATGCCGATCTGTTCTCTCTAACTACCCCGTCAGAGATAAAGCGTGAATATAGTTTCCGTGCTTTTGAAAGCAAGTCGGCTGTTACTTCCAGCTGCCATTAAAAAGGTAGTTGTTCAATCAAATTGAAGGACTTATGCGGTTAAAAAATCTTCAACAGCAGGTAACAACAACCTAACTCTACGTGGTTAACTACAGCAAGGCTTGCATAGGACACAATACAATTGGTGAAATCTGGGTGAAAAAAAAAACCTCTGCCCAACCCTGAAATCCGGAAAAAAAAAGGAGCCTATGTATTTATATTTTTACAGGTATAGCCGAAATAGTTTACATGTCAGGGCCTATTGGAGAATGCAGTTACTGCTGTGCAAGAAATGCCTCCTTGGATATAATATACAAATTATACACTAGGTACGTACCTTTTATCTATTTTTAAGCCTATAATATTGTTAAGGTATAAGGTGAACGCGTCACTCTTCCCACATAAAAAGGTTCGGGGGAGAGACTTTGGGTAAGTAGATTTGGATTGACCCAGTAAAAATAATAGTGTGTGCTTTAAGACCAAGTGGAAACTTTATTGGCAATCGCAGTCAATTATTACGTACGAATTGATTATATTAAACACAGCGACACAACAATGAAGAGCAGCTGACTATGTCTTTCTCGTTCGGATAAAATCGGCGTTCTCGAGTTCACCCGATCGAGTTTTTAACCTCAGAGCGTGTCGGATCAGCCTAACTACCTACGGAAAAATATGTGTGCGGTGCCAATAGAAGTTTTCACTTCAAAAATGAATATTGCTTTCGTATGAATTTTGCTTTTTTTTATTTTTTAATAGTCTTTTCGTAGTCACATCAAACTATGTTATGCTTTTAAGATAAAAATAATTTTAATGTAGTTTGACCACGACCGTTGTACCGCTAACTGCGTTCAATTTTGTACGCAGAACCATAATCCATAGATTTAGTGAAACTAGGTGAAATGGCTTGCGGAAACATTCGCGACATGCTCATTATTATTCGCTAACGGCGGGTCGCCACAGCTAAGTTTGCAAATACAGTATTTTCATAATACAATATTGTCATGTATTGTAACTGAATTAAACCTTTGCAAGCCATGAATAATATCTATACATATACAGGACTACTGAGGGTTTTAATCGTACTTGATTGTAGAGCATGTCGAAGCGACAGACGAGTGTTTTTGTCCTCTGTTTTACGATTTCTATGAATTTATCTCTCTGTCTGTATGTATTTTTGAGCATGCCATTTCGTTCTATACATTTAAAAAATAGATAAATAAATATCCATCACGCCTTATCCCCGAAGGGGTGGCAGAGGCATATTATATGCCCACTTTTCACCGTGTGGATTCCTGTCCCACGTAATAGGTGGTGAGCCCATTGCCGTGTTGAAATAGACAGACGCAGGTTGTGGCTTATGGCTTATGGGCGGCTTGAAAATTTCAACAGCAGGTGCTGTTGAAATTTTCAAGCCGCCCATAAGGCCTTCAACCAGGCTTAACGACTGCCATTTTACTGGCAACCGGGACCAACGGCTTAACGTGCCTTCCGAAGCACGGAAACGCTCGCAAATGTAAATACCACAAAGTGGTCACCCATCCGAGGACCAGCCATAGTGAAAGTTGCGTAAGTCAGTGATCGTTTACAGAACACTGAGACCGCGGGACACGAGCGCTTAAAAAAAAAACAAGATATATTTAATTTGCGTGACCTTGCTGCTTCGGTGGCGTAAGTGGTGCGACTGCCACGCTGAGGTCCCGAGTTCGTTTCCGGGGTCGTTACAAATATTAGTGTGATCAACAAATATTTGTTTCGGAATTTGGATGTTTCCTCTGTATAATACGTGTGTATTTAGAAATATATAAGTATGTCTATCAGTTGTCTAGCTCCCATTGCACAAGCTTTAAACTTAGGGCTAGATAGCGCTGTGTGAAAATGTCTGTCCCACAATATTTATAAATCCTCGTATTTTAATAAAATTATTTATTTTAAAATACGAGGGTCTTTGTGTCTTCCGTGCTTATAGCTAGTATGAATCACAATCTATGTTGTGATGATAGCGATCATAATAAATCGACTGATAACATGAAGTTCAATTGTTATGTTGTGTCACGGTCCACCTAGTTGACCTTAGTTTTGTATTTGTATGTTAGATAATGTATTTTTCAATTAAATAGGTAATAATTAGATTTGTATTTTGCTTTTTGAATATTAATAATAGATATATCTTTTACGGAAATGATTATCTTATAGAGTAAGCATAAAGTATATGTAAGTAATAGTAACACGTTTTCGAATGTTGCAGAACGTGCTCGCCTATTGGCTGTGGGAGAATGGGAGTCAGGTGTTTGGCTTCAGGCTCTTCCGTCGCTCAACATAGGTACTATGTTGGACGACACAACATTCAAAATTGCTGTCTGTCTTCTTTTAGGTGCTCCCTGCGTTTCTCCGCATTGCTGTCAACGTGGTGAAGTAGTCGACAGCCTTGGGCATCACGGTCTCTCATGCAGCAGGAGTACAGGTCGCAGGTCACGTCATGCATACCTTCATCATTATCCGTCGGGCTCTTGTCACCGCCGGTGTTCCAGCCGTTCTAGAACCTAATGGTTTGGCGCGTGACGATGGCAAGAGACAGGACGGTATGTCATTGGTGCCATGGAAGATGGGGAAGCCTATAGTTTGGGATGCAACTTGTGTTGACACCCTGGCTCCTTCTCATCTTCTTAGCACGGCGGGTTGCGCCTCGCCTCTTGCTCGCTCAGAGAAAAAGCATTGCCATACAACGTGGCAATGCGGACAGCCTTATGGGAACTTTACCGGTTGATTTTGATGAGGAGGAATTCTCCGACACCTAGTCGGGGCATCATTGTCTTGTAATAATTCCAACCACCCGTCCCCTTCTTTTTGTAATGTTTTCTGTAAATATGGTACTCGTAAATTTTAATTTGTTAAAAATATGTTAATTTAAATAAATATATCAATATCGAAAAATATAATTCTCGAATTTCTGAACAGAAAAAAAGATAATAATATATTATATTGATTAAAATAACAACAACAACAACAACATATTGTCACGCCTTTATCCCCGAAGGGGTAGGCAGAGGCATATTTAACGCCCACGTTTCACCGTATGCATTTCTGTCCCACGTAACAGGTGGTGAGCCCATTGCATGCCCATAATTAAAATAGTAGTTTATAAAATTGTTGTTCGCTGTTGCCGAAGAGCTGTTTAGTCAAGTTGAAGGCCTTATTAGTGGCTTGAAAATATCAAAGGCAGGTAGACCTTTGTGTTTCAATGCCGCAATAGGGGCAGCAACGCGAGTATAGAGAGCTATAGTATTGGAGCCGTTGGCACAACAGCGTGGTTGGAGAGGGGGCCGATTCTACTATTTTGCAATAGAAAGCCGTTCTAGTTCTATTCTATAGCGGTTCTATTGCGATTAGTCCAAAACTAGGTAGTCTACTAAAACTATTATATATTTCACAATTAAACTTCTCAAGCTGCACAATAGACACAAAATATCTGTCAAAATATAAATGTAGACTACCAAAAATGCAAAATAAGAGCTACTTACAGGCGCTACACTTGCTAATAATATTCTATGGGAGCGCAATTATAATAGTCGACTAAGAAAACATACAATTATTTCTGTCGGCTCTCTATTGAGAGACGATTTCTATTCTCTTCTGACGCGATTGAATTAGTAGACTTGGACCCCTGGAGCCCGATTTCCTGTTGCTAAGTCACAATTTTTGGCATCCGTATTATTGAGATCCAAAGCAAACTACTGCACTTCTTATCTAACCATTTTAGATCCCTTTTAGAGTAACCAGTCAGATGATCTAAGTATGTTGGGTCAGTGTTCTGTAAGCAATCACTGCGCTAATGGTGACCGCTTTGTAGCAGTTCCATTTACGAGCGGTTCCGTTCGGAAGGCTCGTTAAACCGTTGGTCCCGATGGCAGTCTAAGCCAAGTTGAAGGCCTTTTGAAGTTAAACTTCTTTATCGACGTTGAGAGAAATTTTATAGTTGTAAAAAATCGTCACGTTTTTCGGTTACGCGCCATGTTGTTTTGAAATGAAACTTCTTAATCATAAGTGATAATTCTATATCGACGTAAATGAGAAATTTTATAGCTGTATAAAATGTCGTAAAGAAGTTTCACTTCTTACCTGTGTATTCTGGTCCACACATTTTTTTTTAATTTCAATGGCAGGTAGCCAGAACCTGCGCCTTTGCATTAGAACATGACAATGGATGCATGTAAAGTGAGACAAAAATGCATACGGTGAAATGTGGCGTATAGTATCTGCCAGAGACGTAATAGGCGTGACTGATCAACGTGGTCATATTTAGTACCTATTTTTTCGTCTGGCGTTTCGTTTATATTTATTGGGATAATTTTACACAGCCTGTAAAATAAATAAATAAATAAATATTGTGGGACACTTTTCACACAGCGCCATCTAGCCCAAAGTAAGCTAATATTAGCTTGTGTTATGGGATCTAGATAACTGATAAACGTACTAATATATTTCTAAATACATACATATTATAGATAAATAACACCCAGACACAGAATAAACCATCGTGCTCATCACACAAAGTTTTATCCTGGGTGGGAATCGAACCCAGGACCTCTTCCGTAGCAGTCGGATGCACTCCCACCGCGCCACAGAGGCAGTCAAAATAAGAGCTACTTACAGCCTGTATATTATTATCAGATTTATAATGTTTGTTGCTGACTATTAGGTATATAAAAATAAAAAATAAAAATGTCTTTATTTTGCATAGACCATTTCAACGGCGCTTACAAAATGTCATACAATAAAACTAAAGAAAAAAATTGTATATTTAAAGTGACCACCGGTTCGGAACGCGGCTCACCTGAGAAGAACCGGCAAGAAACTTCGGAAGGCTTTTTTGTTTGATGGCCTATTTACAATTTAATATATTTTGACTATAATATTATATTTGCCTGCAGATCATTTCCAGGCATCCCTGTCCTGTAAATAGTCTTGAATAGAGTAATAACCTTTTTCACAAAGCTTTCTTTTACTAAACATTTTAAATTTATTTAATGGTAAATTTCTCAGGTCACAGGGAAGCTTGTTGTAATTCTCATATCATATTCATTCATCATATCTCTATATACATGCAAACATCCATACTTTTCAGACATTTGGCGGGAAGAGTGACAAGTGCGGACGTTTACTTTAGATTATTTTCTAAAACTAGTGCATTTATCTTGTTTTATGTGCGGAAGTGGTGATTTCTTGGACATAAAAGTTGTGTTAACGTGCTATAGTGAAAGACAATGATATATATGCAGTGAAATGCTATTTTCTCTCTTGCCGCGAAACGTCCACTGACAACCTTAGTATAAGAATCACCATTATACTGAGGACGGACAATGAGGACACGACATCGACTGGACAGGACTAATTAGAAGATAAGATTGAAGAAATATGATATAAAAAATAAGATTTGGCTAAAAGGTCTTAGAAACCAGGCCTTTAAATAAATATTAATAAAAATAAAACCATACTTTTAATCAATAAACATTACAAAATTTAACGTGACCACGCTGCATGTTGGGCTAGTTCAATCGCAAGGTTGGCTGTTCAAAGGCTGCATTTGCAAACGCTCAAACAAAGCCTGAACTTGGTCTGCAAGGTAATTATTAAAACATAACGTGGAATTCATGTCTAAATGTCATTAGGGAATAGCGAAAAAGAAAATTATGATTTTGGACATGAGGTAATTAAATATGGTCGTGACTGTATATCTCACCTAAGATAAATAATAAATAATATTCTTTATCTTAGTATCTCACAATAAAATGTTGTACCATAGATATTTTTTAAATTGTCTTCGCCCTAGTCTTGGGCAGGCAAAAAACCTCAGTCAATACAGCCTTGACATTCAAATTTATAAAATATACTCTTAATTGACGATTAAAATATGGTAAAGAATTTCAACTTGTTTCAAGGTTCGGGTAGTTCAGTGGCTAGAACATTACCCTGGTTAAGGGTCACGGGTCCAATTCCCGTCTCGAATCAAATTGTCTTTATTTTCACTATATTAAAAATTTATGAAAAAATCATAACTATCCGTTTGTTAACAGGTCAAACCCATCGACATTTACAGTTATACCACCGAATGACGTCACTGGACTGCGTGCATCAGGATTCAATTTTGGAAGTCCCACCGTCATATATCTGATGGGGTTCTCTGAGTCGTCCAGTGGTGTTAGTACTGCTACCTTACGTGATGGTAAATATTGTTCTATTTAAATATTGTTCTATCCGTTTTTTTGTTTAGTCTATATTTCAACCGTAACATTGGTTACTTTTAATCCTATTAATATTATAAATGTGATAGTTTGTATGGAAGTGAGAATGGATGTTTCTCACTCTTTCACGCAAAATCTAGTTTTAAGGTATTTACAAATACCCAACTGCTTTTTTTTAATATATTTTTTATTGAGCAATATGATTTGACGGACTATAGATATATAGATAAAGAATGCGAAACAAAAGCAAAAAAAGAACGGGTAAAACAATGTACAACTTTTCTAACACTTCAAAAGAACAATGATGAAACCACCGAAACAAAGAAAAAGTTTTCAATTTTGAAACAACTCGTCTACGAACTCTACGCCGTAGACTTCGTAGACGCCCTTTGACGCTACGAGAATGAGTCACGCCATGCGCTTGTCAAAAACTGCTTAGTAACACAAAAGCTGTATATTTGTATATTTTGAAATAAAACTTTAGTCGTTATAGGTCAATGACCCCACGTTAAAGTACAGTAGAGTAAGTATTACAGTTGGTAATTCAGAGTATTTCTCTAAATTCTGTTAAGTGTTTAAAGTAACCAGTATACGCTTTTTAACTAAAAATCTATAAAAAGCTTTGTATAATGCATATATACTGTTGATTGGTGGCATATGGCACTTGGTGGAACTTGCTACACATCTTGAATGATAACACATATACTATTCCACATTATTTCTTTTTAAAGCTGAGCTAAGCTTACCACCTGTTACGTGGGACAAAAATGCATACGGTGAAATGTGGGCGTATAGTATGCCTCTGCCTATCCCTTCGGGGATAAAAGGCGTGACAATATATATGCATGTAATGATGTCGGTTTTGCCTTACGGCATATTCAAAGGTTGACACGTACTTCGAAAGGCACGTTAAGCCGTTGGTCCCGGTTTCATGTTCATGTTCCATAGCAGTCGTTAAGTCAAGTTGAAGGTCATAAGAGCCATTTGCCAAAAAATCTATTCACCCCGGCTCTCCAGAGTAGAAAATGTCTATCTATGCTTTCTATGCAGTGTTATAGTTTGAGTTAAGGTTTGTTACACACACAACTGACGATGATGATCACGCCCATCCCAAAATGTTCACTGACCTGATAACCGAACTCAGGTCTGTATACCCAGGCTTGAATGAGATTAATGTAGTTGCTTATATGATAATTTGTTTTTTACAGCATTCCTGGCTGCAGATGGTTATAACTTCATCGCTGTGGATTGGTCGAGGCTAATCGTCTTCCCATGGTAATAGTCAGTTTATATATTTTTTTGTACTAAAAATTTTACAGATATGCACTTGATCAGACTCTTTTTTAAATGAGGACTATTCACACTATTGTTTCCATTCCTGTGACACCTGTAAATCAATAATGTTCTAAGAGAAGTTCAAGTATAAATTGAGGTAGTCGGAAGAACGTAGCGCCTCTTCCTTTCTTTGCAAAGTGAGACTTGATCGGACTGTTCCTATTGCCCGAATTGCTGTGGCTTTTATACCCGTTAAAATTTAAAACATAGATAAATTAAAATTGTATTGTTTGTAGGTACATCACAGCGGTACGAAACACCCGCTATATGGGGTTAGAACTGGCGAACTTTGTACAATTTCTTAACCAGTCAGGGTTCCCGGCGTCGAGTATCCATGTCGTGGGATTCTCCCTCGGAGCAGAGGCAGCCGGTTTCGCAGGCAAACATCTACGGTCAAGGCGTTTGCAACTTGGCAGAATCACTGGTAAGAAACGGTCCTTTAAGATGAATCTTAAGAGTATTTGCAGTTGCGTCTAAACCCTACCTTGATTTGGAGACCAGGATCTACTATTATTAGTCTGATAGGAGCGTTTGACTTTTAATTTTCGGCAATGTTGGGAGAGACTACCTTGTGACCTCCCAAACTCGTATTGGCGCCTCCATCATTCCCTCGTAAATGCCAGGTGAGGTCGCCAAGGCCCCGAAGCACTTGGTTGGGGCCTTTCTTCTTCTTCGGCGCTACATTCTTGACACGAGTGGTCGTGGTCGTCACATCAGGGTTGGTGGCACGTTTTACATTTTATATCAATACGACTCCATTTTTTCCGTACTGTGGCCTTCTTCGTGCACTCGTGAAGTGGACCAGTACACTGTGGTAAAAATGGTACTATTGAAAGAATAGGGGACGCTTTAGAATTTTCTTCACATTTTCCTCTGAAGAGTGCTTGAAATTTGGTTATCGCGTTTTAGTGTTGTGGAATTAGATGTTTTTCGGAATAAAAAGTAGCCTATTCCACTGTTATAAAATTACAACTACACATATTTAATGAAAAAAATCATGTCAATCAATTGATCTCTTACGACAAGAAAATTAAGGAGAAACATACAAATAAACATAGGTACTTTTCCATTTATAAGTGAGTCAGATACCTATGCCTAATAAAACTATGGATATAGTTATCGAAACTTAGATACTGTTTAAGCCCTAGACAGGCGAACTGCAAATCAACTTTAATCCGACGGTAAATTTGCAGTTTTAATTCAATTAGTATGACACTGTATTACAACTTGCAAATCCACTGCACGTTAACTGCTAACCGACTCTAAAATTATGATATAGTTAGTTTAAAACTGCACAACAACCGACTGCAATCGGACTGCACCAAAGGTTGCGCGGTTGGCTGGCAATTGTATTGCAGTCGTATCAACTGCATTCTAACTGCAAATTTGTAGTCGGAATGCAGTTAAAATGCAGGCTGTATATAAGCCCGTATATAAGAAACCATTCACCATGTGTATTCCTGTCCCACGTAATAGGTGGTCAGCCCATCCGTGTTGAAATAGACAGACGCAGGTTATGGCTACCTGCTGTTGAAATTTTTTCAAGCGGCCCATATAGCCTTCAACAAGACTTAACGACTGCCATGTTACTGGCAACCGGGACCAACGGCTTAACGTGCCTTCCGAAGCACAGATACGTTCGCAAATGTAAATGCCACAAAGTGTTCACCCATCCGTGACCAGCCGTAATGAAACTTTGCTTAACGCAGTGATCGTTTACAGACCACTGAGTCCGCGGTATACGAGCGCTTTACAACTTTGCAAATGAGCCTGAATATAGCTTCCCTATGTTCAAAAAGTTAATTTTGTTGAAGGCTACTTTTTTTATTTTTTTATTTACTAGCCATAATATATTTATTTATTCCAGGCTTAGATCCAGCATATCCCGGGTACAGTTTGAGTAACAACGACGGCCACCTCGCTAAAGGCGACGCTAGATTTGTGGACGTGTTGCATACAAGCCCCATCCTGGGATTTCCAACACCCATCGGTGATGTAGATTTTTATGCAAATCATAATTCATTTATCCAACCAGGGTGTTGGATAGACCAGTTATTTGAAAACAAGGAAGTCGCCTATTTATGTAAGTAAATTAAAATCGCCTTTTAAAATATTTTAACTTATATCGAACAGGGTCAATAATTGAGGCAACCATCCAGGTGGCCGAGTCTACTATTGATAAACCGTAGAATAGAACCAGAATTGCTGTTTTTAGCTGTCAAAATGTTAGTAGACTATCAAAACTGACTAGAGGCCACTGGCGCGGTACGTGTTAGTAGAATTCTATCGGCCGACCGATAAAAGTCTATTGGAGTACGATTGTAATAGTAGACTACGAAAAACTGTCAAAATTGTACCGGTGGCTTTCTATTAAGCGTCGATTTCGAGTCTATTCGACACGATTGTAATAGCAGAATCGGCCCTCTAGCCATAATGATTCTAGCACAGGTTGAAGTCGTATATTTCGTTTATTCTAAAACATAAAATAGTGACCATCTTCGCTATGGCTGGTCATTAGATGAATGACCACTTTGTGGCGTTTCCGTACTTCTAAGCCTGTGGTCCCGGTTACTAGAAAAAATAGGAGTTGTTAAGCCAAGGTGAAACCCTTATGGGCGTCTTGCAAATAAAGAGTCACCTGTGCCTGTCCATTTCAACACGGCAATAGGTTCACCAGCTATTACTTGCGACAAAATGCAGTAAAAATCAGATGTATAGTATGCCTCCGTCTGCCCCTTTGGGATTAAAGGGTGACTATATGTATGTATACTAAAAATTTTTAAATTAAAGGATTACTTGAGTTATCTTTTAGTTTCAATTTTTTCAAATATTTCTTATGTTTATGTCAGTCTGATCGCCTCTAAGGGCCGTATTCCAGAACGTCTTCAGTACTCAATCGACGCTTGAGAGTAAATTTTATAAGGCAAAATCTAGCCTCAAGCGTTGTTTGAGTATTGAGAAACATTCTGGAATACGGACCTAAGACTTGGTTTGGGTGCACAGAAAAATATTGTTAAAAAATATGTGCGTGTACCAGAGTAGACAGGTAGAAGTGAAACTTCTTTAAGACATTTATTTTTACGGATTTCAAATTTCTCTGATTTGTCGATAAAGAAGTTTTACTTATTATAAAAAAAGTTTCAGTTCAAAACAACATGTCGCGAAAAAAAACGTGACGACGTTTTAAACCTATAAAATTTCTCTCTAGGTTGATAAAGAAATTTCCGCGGGCGTCAACTAGTAATTTTATATTTCTAAATACATACATATTATACATACTAACCACCCAAACACCGTAACAAAAATTTGTGGATCACATAAATATTTTTCCGATATGGAATTAAAACCCGCCAGTCGCATATACTAACACTTACACCACCGAAGCAGTCTTATAATGACTGTGAGACTGGGATATATGGTACATAGTAGGTATTAAACGAATTTTACGAACTGTCGCCGTTCCCAGCTAAATAAATTGCATTGGGTTGCCCAGCTCGCCCTGATGTTGCGTATGTTGTTTATGGGTTTAACCCCCGTCAGAAAGCACGATACTATTTCATTGGCAAACAGTCTCGAACACGAAATATACCTACATATTTTCTCGCGTTAATAATAATCCTATCCTATTTTATTTCATATTTCTTCATAACAAATCAAATGTTGTGAGGTTGTTATTTATATGTATATTAGTGATTTAAAAAAAATATTGTTAATGCTATTCTTAAACTTTATACTATAATAGAATTATGATCCCCTTTTTGGGCATAGGCCTCCTCCATCTATCTTTCCATGATTCTCTGTCTTTCTCTCGCCGTATGAGACTCAAAATAATAAAATTAAAAAAAAATACAATTCACTTAGTCTTAAAATATCGGAAACAGATCCTTTAATTAGAAAATAGTTTTAGGAAACCTACATTTTTTAAGTACCTTTAAATAACTAAATATTGTGGGACACTATTTACACAGCGCCATCAAGCCCGAACTAAGCTAAAAGCTTGTACAATTGGATTTAGACAACTGATATACTAACTAACTAACTATCTTCACGCTGTATCCCTGACGGGGTAGTCAGAGAGGACTGATCGCCAGGCTTCGCGATCCATGCATATTTCTTTCGCTTCTTTGAGATTCATCAATCGCTTCATACACGCACGTCTGGGTATCCGAGTGCTTTTGACCTTTCCGTTTTTGAGCAATCTGCTCACGTGGTCTTCATATGCAAGTCTCGGCCTACCCTGACTCCTTCTACTCTCTACTTTCGCACAATATATATTCTTCGTCGATCGTTCCTCACTCATTCGTTGGACATGTCCAAACCAACGGAGCACGCCCTTTTCCAACTTAACGCTGACACTTTCATTCAAACCTGCCATATTACGTATCACTTCGATACTTATATATTTCTAAATACTTACATATTATACATATGAAAAACCCAAACTCCGAAACCAATATTTGTTCCGACCCGGGAATCGAACCCGGGACCTCAACACGGCAGTCGCATACACTACCACTGCGCCACCAAGGCTGTCAACGATACTTTACAGCAGGCGAGAAAAAATAGCAGTCCCGCGTTGTATATGTGTGCCCTTTATTGTAATTAAATCGTAATTCTTACATTAGCAACACAGCTCTTTAATTTAATTTCTCTGAGCTCGAGTGCAGACAGACACGCGGATATGTCAAAACTATAAACATATCTTATTTACTTTGCAGAGACAGAGATATCGGGAAGTTGCACCCAGCTCCCAATCACTGGCCTACTGCGTAAAACCAGACCACCATTAATTTCATTATCATTTCATTTACCTTGAAACCTTAAAAATGATAATCACAAGTTTGCAGTGTTGATATATGCCGGTCAGCTCTAATAGATTGATTAATGTTAAGTGTATATCCAAATTTGTATACCTTATTACTCGCGTAATATACAATTCGCGTGTTTGCCAAAACGGTAACCTTGGTAAAGTCAGACAGTTTTGTGATAGGATCGCCTGAAAGGATGTCCACAATTTTCCAAGATAAATAATTTTCAAAAGAGATTCGTAATTTTATTTGTTCTGTTTTTTTTTAATGAAAAATAGGGTTACGTTTGAACGCATCATCATAATTAAAAATGATATCACATCGATCGTAGGGTAGAACAGGGCACGCTTACTTTGTAGAAACGTGTTTGATGTGCCTGAGGTCTCCGGTTCGATTTCCGGGTCAGAACAAATATTTGGGTGATTCACAAATGTTTCTTTCGGAGTTTGGGTGTTTTCTATGTATAATATGTATGAATTTAATAATATACCACAAGTTTATATTAGCTTATTTTGGGCTATATGGCGCTGTGTAAAAAAATGTCCAAACAGATTTATATGTTTATCAAATGTAGCTTAGCTGGAGAGGTTATATTATTATTTTCCGGTAGGGCTGTCAGCACAGCCGGGCGATTGTTACCAACGCGTGTTTTATTGTTTTATACAACACCGTCTAGCCCATAGTAAGCTAGTAAACGCTTGTGGTATGGGATTTAGACAACTGATAAACATACTTATATATTTCTAAATTCATATATATTATACATAGGAAAAAGTCAAACTACAGACATTTGCGATTAACACAAATATTTGTTCCGACTCGACCCGCCGGGTCTTCAGCGCAGCATTCGCATACACCACCACTGCGCCACCGAGGCAGTCAAATAAGTACTTAAAATTACTTAAACAACGCAAACTCAATTTTACTTTTGCTACTATTTTGCATGCCTTATCCACATAAGGCATTATCTAAGTTAGTCTTTATATCAGAATAAATTTAGCACGAAGCTAACGAACATTATACTTAAACAATTTACTCAGCACTAAACTAATTTCTCGTTAAATTTACAACGTGAGCTTATGTGATGCAGCCCTAATAACCGCACGTTTTGGCAGGAGGGTTGCGATCGATGCTCTGACGTCACAACGTGGATGCTGCGAGGAGAGGACGAACGTAGGGGTGCGGGGGACAGTCAACGTTGTTACTTCACAAAACCCGATTATTTGCTTTTCAACAAGCTATTATTAGCGTTCGTAATTACGATGATGTCTGGTATCGACTCAAATTATACGCGTGTATTTTTTGGTGCGATGTTTCAATTTACGTTACGCGATATAACTTCGGTTGGCTACCGCATAATAATTGTACCTAAAGGGATTATATAATACTTTTAGTATATAACAGCGTAGTAGCATATGCGACAAACTTGCCGAGGTCTCGGGTTCAAATTTCGGGTCGGACCACATGCACTCCTCAAATACAGTTCCAAATTGATGTTGATCCATTTGCACAATTTCCTTTAAAAGGGGTACAAAGTTTTCGCTTCCGGTATTATATACGGAAAGGTCAAAAGTACTCGGATACCCAGACGTGCGTGTATGAAGCGATTGATGAATCTCGAAGAAGCGAAAGAAGTATGCATGGATCGCGAAGCTTGGCGATCTGTCCTCTCTGACTACCCCGTCAGGGATACAGCGTGAAAATAGTTAGTTAGTATTATTATATATCGGTATAAGTAGATTCCTAAACTGTACTTACGGCTCACTCTTGTTAGTTTGCTTACATTATATTAAAAGCATGCATATTCTAGTAAGTTCGTTGAAATTGTCGCGCTAACACGTTTCCTTTTCTTTTATTTTGATACATACAATCATTACATAAAACTTATATAATGTTTTCCATAAATTGAAATCTCAAATACTACCTTATATAACAGAACTTAAAAACTGTATTCTGATTTGACACAGACCAAATAAAAAGAATATACCAAAAAGTATAGGTACTGTGAACTCGAACAATTCACCATGGTAGCATGAATTGTAACAAGTCACGGAGGACAGTAAGAAAACAAGTGCTACGGGCTATCAACAGCTTTAAACGAAACCGTGTGTTTGTTTGGTTAAATTCGCTAATTTAGAACAAAAAGGAGGATCCAATTTGAAAAAAAAATGCATTTAGACAGATAGCCCTTTTATTGAGGAAGGCTATAATTTTATCACGCTACTACTCAAGAAAGCTGAACAGTCATAAATATAAACAAACAATATCATAAATATATATAAAAATCAATTTCAATTTTCGTTGTAATTTTATAACTCAAGCACAGGCACACCTATCCAAACCGGACACGTGGAAAGGATGGATGAAAATAGACTGAAGAAGCAGATTTATGTGGTAAGAGTCAATGGGCAAACTGGTATAGGTCGACCTCGGCGTATGAAATACCTTTTGGTAAAAGGCCAGGTCAAGAATACCCTTAACCTGCGAGCGTGTACGGAAACATCAGCAACAACTCACGAAAGTTGAAGAATCGAAAGTGGTAAGTCAGGATCGTAGCATGTGAAAAACCATAGTCTCTGCCTACCCCGATGGTAAACAGGCGTGATAATATGTATGTATGTATATACCTATCTTTAAAGAGATGCAAGGTTGGTTTCAAGTATGTTACAAGCGAAATCCAGGTTCACAACCTATAAAGATAAAACAATAAAAGATTTTAAAAACCAAAACACCATTTATATACAGAATAAAAGTGATACGAGTTTTTTAATTTTGTTCCTGAAAGGGCTTTTATACGATTCGCAATTACATCGCACCGAACATCAAACCACGTTTACACTACGTAACAAGAGCTGTACGTTATAACGGTTATAAAACTCGGAATGAGACTGTGGTCGTACAATGGAATGCTTCATAAAGGTACCGTGGAAAGGAATTCAGCTTTTGTGGTGTATAAACGTACGCTAATTATGAGTGGTATAACTTATAGGACTAATCGTCGCACTAGCAGACGCGGACAGGGGCAGGTTGGTGCGACGTGTGAAGGCGTAGAAAAAGACGCTTTATAACAATGGTCTGAAACTAAACGAGGCGAAGACCGAGTACCTGGCATTAAAATCTACAGATCCCACATCAGTCCGTGTAGGTGATGATTTGGTCGAGCGCACGGACCAGGTTAAATACCTGGGATCTGTATTTCACGCGTCCAGTGACATCGATTGCGACGTCAAGGCACGCATTGCTGCTGCGTGTTCCAAGTGGCGGGAGATGACTGGTGTCATTTGTGACCCCAAAATGCCGGTCAGGTTAAAGGGACAGGTCTATAAAACCATCATTAGGCCTGTCTCTTTACATGGCAGTGAGGCGTGGCCACTACTGGAGCAACACAAGCAGGAACTGCGTGTCACGGAAATAAATATGCTGCGGTGGATGTGTCAAGTCACGCGGATGGACCTTGTCAGGAACTCTCGCATACGCGGCAGCCTTCGCGTCCGTGACATTGCAGATAAGCTGCAAGAATGTCGCCTTTGCTGGTATGGTCACGTCTTGCGGCAACCGCCGGGCAACGTGGGAAACAAATGCCTGGCCATGTCGGTCCCGCCGGGTCCCGGTAAGAGGGGAAGACCCAAGAAGTGCTGACTTGAAAAATTATGCGTATACGAATTCCAGAGAATGGACAACACAACAAACTATCCAAGATTATATTAAGTGAATAAACAATGGTGAAAACAAACACCATATTTCAACTTGTTCCATCATAAATTTTCCTTCCCTTTAAATTCACGACAAAATGAAATACAAAGCTTCCAATTCTCAACATTCCTCTCAGTAGGTATCGATTCGTACTATCAATTTAGTTCATTCTACCGTAAAATTTCAAGAACCTTACGTTTTATCTACCTACTTGCTGTGGAGGGTGCTGCCACTTGGCTCGCAGCCAAAGATTGATCGTTAAGGCGAAATGTCAATAGCAGATTACTTATAGGTTATAGGCTAGTACCATACGACCCTTTTACAAAATATACAATGAAATGAAATGCTAGTAGGGCAAGTTATGTGGGTTGCGTAAAGTATATTTGGGTAACATAGGTTGCGATAAGGTAAGTTTGTAGGTTATAGGTTACACTGCGAATAGCAAAGGTATGTACTGTGTTAAGTTCGAATAAAAATAAGCTTAATGTGTATTCTGAACAATTTGTTTCTGCTGTTAGTAATTTATTTGATAGGATGCCTTCGGCTACGGTTTTCATTTTTATCTTCACACTTTACGCCCGGAAAGCTCGTATGTTGTCAGAAACTCAACGGTTAGTTTATATTTGACACTAGGCGACGCCCCGTGGTTTTACTCGAGTAGTGTCCGTCCAGCCGTTTTAAAGACTAACCGAAACAAATAGACAGTGTTTACTTTATATGCATTAAGCGAAAAGCTATGATTACAAACAAACACTTAACTAGTTTATTTTATTCATCTGAATAAATAGTAATAAATTTTAAAACGACAGATTCTTGAGTTAATTTCATCGTAATGGCAAGGCACGTGAATTTAAAAGCGGCAACAGTTACCTACCTAAAATATTAAACGCGGCTGTAGTACAATAAAATTTTAAAGGTCAGTTGAAGGTTTACTTTCGTTTACCTTACCTTAGCTTATTTTGCGGAAACAGCTCCCAGTCTCTACAATTTAAGGCTCTTTAAGAGGGATCTTAGACGGCTTTTACAGTGTCGGCAGCGCGATTTTAGCAGCGTGCATACGTCGAAAGGGTACGGTGATCACTTTTAAACAAGTATGCTTGTTTTCCACCTTAATGATTTAAAGGAGAAGAAGATTCACCGACGGATCTCTCAAAAGAAAAACAAACGCACGTCTTAATCGAGCTATAATGTTTTTCAGTCTCATTCTGATTTTGTATTTGTAAATCTTACAACTATGAGAAATAAATATTTTCGTATCCCAGTTGACAGGAAAACTGAACTGTATTATGGGTAAAAAGTCAAGTAGTCGGACCAAATATTTACAGGCAATAATAATGTTACAATTGCACTAAATCGGTTTACAGGAAATTTTTCAAGATAAAACTTCGTATTTCGAAAAGTAAATTTTTCAGTTGGTACATAATTACTCAAAAACTAATAAAAGTTACTTATATGATAATATGGCTTTTCTTTTAATTTCAATATATATATATAGGGGCAAGTGCGGAACATGTGGACACTTTCCAGAATTTAGAATAAAACTTATACATTTGAATCAGTACTATTTTTATTAATTTTTAACAGATCACATGTCTTATGGCATAATCAATCTTGCTTAAACTAAAAGTCTTAATATCACTTATAAACATAATCAACATTTTTAAAAACACCATATTTATCCACTGGTTCAACAGACGATTGTACCTATGAACAGTAAAGTTGTACCTAGGAATGGTTTACATTAGTTAGAAAATAAACTAGAAACCACGTCAAACAAGTGTAAACATAATCGTCTTTTTAGCGAAATTTCTTCTTCTGGATCAAATACCTTCCTTACATCGTTCTTCAATACCTGAATGTTATTCCTCAAATCATTGCTTCCATGTAACTTTAAGTAGGTATTTAAATATGGTTGACTTTGATTATACTTTTTAGCTGCTTTTCTTAGAGAATTGCTACTTTTTGCTTCTTTAACGGCTGCTGTGAGTGTATTTTAAACCAGTTTTACTGCGATGTAAAAATATTAAAGAAAACGGCTAATCAGATTTAGTAAGTAAAATTATGACACTTTTCTACCTGTGGACAGTCCACAGGTACACTCATGTACAAATTCGGACATAAAAGATAAAAGCATTAAGGATAAAACAGACTTATAGATAGGGAAAAAAGCACTAACTAAGCAATAGACAACATTATCATCATCATTCATCATTATTATCATCATACTGTAAATACGATCAAACCGATATCGTCAGTATTTTCACGGTAAATACTGACGCGAATAACTTACTTATAGCCGCAAAAAAATGTCATTGCTGGTATAACACAACCACATAGAACTTACTTTTAAACTTTCGCGGTTTATACTCATAATTTATATACTACTCGGGACTTCACGCGAAACAATTTTGTACTTACATTCACCGACGTTTCGAGCGCGTTGCAGCGCCCGTGGTCGCGGCTGGACTGGAATGTAAGTACAAAATTGTTTCGCGTGAAGTCCCGAGTAGTATATAAAATATAACCACATAGAAATCAAAGATGGCGACACGTTAAACCTGTCAACCATAAGCGTCCATAGGAACAGCACTTGCCTATATATATATATATATAACAGTAACATGAATCTTGACACATGCCCAGAAGTTACCGTTTAACTTGACTCTTAACGATAATTAGCACTTGTAAAGTTTAATATTTCAATAAAAAAAAGGATCTATGGTACCTCTTTTTCGGCGTGGCTTAATATGTATAACCATGTCAAATTACAACTTTATAGGACTACGGATATCTACCAGACTACGGATATCTACCATAGATTGACGAATGGACGAACATGGCGTGAGGCCTTCTGGTTTTAAAGGTTTCGTAATAAATACGAAACCTTAAAAACTCAACCTGCAACCTGTAGTTTCCAATCTACGAACTAACGAACCCGAACAATATAGAAAATACAAGCTCATTTCTATACCTTAATGATTTCAGATGGTTGCAGTCATGTACGAGCATGGCGTTTATATGCAGAGTCGTTGACGAACTCATTAGGGTTCCCTGCTACAACTTGTAGAGATTGGACGTCGGCGACAAGTCAGTGTACTTTTAGAAGAGACGGGTATATGGGAATTGCTGCTGCTCCGCCGTAAGTGCTTATTCTGAAGTGCTTAGCTTAGGTATCACAGAGCAAGGAATCAATTTTACTCACACTCTACTAAAGAGGACTTACTAACTATACTAATAAATAAATAAATATCCATCACGCCTTATCCCCGAAGGGGTGGCAGAGGCATATTATATGCCCACTTTTCACCGTGTGGATTCCTGTCCCACGTAACAGGTGGTGAGCCCATTGCCGTGTTGAAATAGACAGACGCAGGTTGTGGCTACCTGCTGTAGAAATTTTTTAAGCCGCCTATAAGGCCTTCAACCAGGTTTAACGACTGCCATTTTACTGGCAACCGGGACCAACGGCTTAACGTGCCTTCCGATAACGGAAACGCTCGCAAATGTAAATGCCACAAAGTGTTCACCTACTATACTAACTATACTAATATTATAAAGCTGAAGAATTTGTTTGTTTGGTTAAACGCGCAAATCTCAGGAACTAAAGGACGGATTTGAAAAAATCTTTTTGTGTTGGAGAGCCCATTTATCAATGAAGGCTACAGGTTATATATCATCACGCCACTACCCTGAGGAGCGGAGCAGTAATCATAAATGTCGACAAATCGGTTTCAAGATTTTGAAAATTATTGTAGAATTTATAAGCATCGTGATTAAATTGGTGCGACGCGAATTCAAAGTATGTCACGGGCGAAGCCGTGAGGGGTCACCTAGTATTTCATACAAACCAAGTGTGTCAAGGGGCGGCATCGCTTACTCTTCGGGTCTGATTCGCGACGTATACTATGAGGTACAAAGCCTATCTTGAACTTCCCGACGTTTCGACCGGACAACATAAGCCTTGGTCGCGGATTAGACTAAACTTATTACAGACGAATCGCAGGCAAAATAGGCAAATGCGACTTTTGCCTACAGCTGGATCTAAACTAGACACGCGGTATTATTTTTCCTTTAATCTCGTGACTGGCGTGAACTACATTCCTTGCTCTGTGGTAGGCATGTAGCTCTAGACACGAGTTGTGTCGGTTAAGTTTTAACGAATAATGATAACCTAGTTTCGGACGTGCCCAGTGCTCAGATATTGTATTAACCTCGCGTCTATAAAACAAGGTTATCCTTCAGAGAATTAAAGTGGGTAAATGAAATTCGTTTATATCTGTCGATATGTCGAAGAACGGACGGCCGATGAAGTAAATAGTGTTCTGGAAAGGAGAACTCAGTTTGGCAAACTTAAGGTAGGACGCCCCGCACGTCCGACGACCTGTCAGACTGCGGGCTGACCTGTCAGACTTTGAAGGTCAGAGGATTGGACTGGATGCAGTAGGCGTAGGTCCGTACATTATAGCAAAAATGAGGTAAGGCCTACGTCCGGCAATGAAGTGCGATTTGATTGATTCCAGCTTTAGGACAGATTCACACGGCAGAAATTGAACAGTCATGTTGAAAGTGTTTTCAATTGATTTTCTTGATCGTGTACGTACTTACGTACACTAAAAAACTTTTTTAGTGACCCGGGCACGAATTTGTTGACTTGCTGCTTACAGTCTAATTGACGTTATGATGCCTAGAGCTTTGTAGTGACGGATGAATAATAAAATATGTCGGTTATGGGATAGAGTACCTACACATAATGTCTGAAAAACACCACACTTCCTGCTCATTTATTTTGTCTTTGTTTCATGAGAACCAATTTTATAATGTTAATATAAAAAGAAATGATTGCTTGCTTACAGGATGGCGGGCAAAATGTATTTTCATACCAACAATAAACCACCATTTGCCAGAAACGGACCATAGATATTTTAGTGACGTAGTTATATAGCTACATGTGATAAATTAGTAATGGAATAAGTGTGATACGAGTAAATTAAGAGTGATATTAGAATTAGTGATAAATTAAACGATTTTAATAAAATGGACCTTTTTATTTTTCGATTGTTTTTTCTATTTTTATATTTCAACACAGCAACGAGACAAGTTACATTTTCTACTTATTTCCTTTTAACGATGTGTACTTATTATAATTATTATGAAAAAAAGCACGCAGTTACCACCAGCTTATAAATCGGTAGGTCATTTTAATAAAGGTGTTGCTAGAGTACAAAAAACATATCTTCAACACATATGCAGAGTTATACAGCTGTCTATATGTTCATAGTGTCGAGGCATTAAGAAATTTTTTAGTGAAATTCGTTGTCCGATAATTGCTTGTTGTTTTAGGAAATCAGTATGCCAATCAAGGGCCATTTTTATTTGTGCTCTCGTTCCCTCTAAGCCCGTCTCTAGGTATTCAAGTTCAACTGAGCTAAGCCCACCAGGTAGGTCAAACTGTTTGCAAACGCCCTTAGGACTCAGAAGTAAAGGTTGCGCTATGAATTTGCTGAAAAAATGAAATAAAAATATGATGAAGGCACAGCTATTTGTAAAAAGAGTAGGTAAGTTTTATTCTGAATACCGACATTTTGAATGCTTATAGTTATGTCAATTTCTATATAACGAAGAAAAGTCTTATATAACAGCTCAGTCTGTCCGTCCGTCTGTCTGTACGCATTTCTCAGGAGCCAGAAGTGATTGAGACAAACGGGTTGCGGTATTCGATTCACGTCACCATGAATAGGTGCCTGGGCGATTTTGAAGTTTCTACCACTTTGGTTTTGAAACTGGTCTTCGGCTTAAAAGTCATCACATTCCATAGCTACGATAGTGAAAAGCACGTTACTTGTTATGAGTGTTTTCAATTATAATTGGTCTACTTTTAATTATTATTGTGAAAATTATTACTATCCCTAAGTAAGTTGAATACTGTGGAGATGCGATCATTTCAGACATTGTGCGCGTAACCTTGGCCCACCGAATACGTAACGACGTGATACGCAATGTGGCAGGTTTGAATAGAAGTGTCATCTGGAAAAAGGCGTGCTCTGTTGGTTTTGACACGTCCAACGAATGAGTAAGGAACGATTGACGATGAAGATATATTGTGCGAAAGTAGAGGGTAGAAGAAATCAGGGTAGGCCGAGACTTACATATAAGAACCACGTGAGCAGATTGCTCAAAAACAGAATTATGATACCCAGAGACGTGCATGTATGAAGCATGCTATCAAGATTGCGCTTGCAAACACCCTCCTACTTCCTATCCTAGACTATGCCGACGTCAGCTATCCAGATCTCACCGAGCGCCAGTTGGATAAGCTCGAGCGACTTCAGAATTTATGCATCAGATTTATATTTGTAATACGCAAATATGATCACATCTCTGATTTTCGAAAAAGACTCGAGTGGCTACCTATTCGTCATCGCCGGAATGCTCATATTCTCTTCTTGTTATACAGTATACTGTTCAACCCTTCCACAACTACCTATCTCAAAGGAAGATTTGAATTCCTTCATGATACTCATTCAAAGTGCTTAAGATCATCAGAGAATTTGAGCCTAAAAATGCCATCACATTCCACAACATTTTTTGACAAATCTTTCACAGTTTTGGCAATACGATTGTGGATTGTGGAATGCGCTGCTAGTTATTTAAAAATAAAATAATCCAACGTCGTTCTCGTTATCCGTCAGTAATGCTGAATTACGCACACATAAATGTTACCTCCCGTAGGGTCTGTTTTGGGGAACCCAATCATCAACCGCGCGTTTGCCGTACCTAAATAATTCTTAAATTTTATTTTTAAAGTGGAAAAATTCTTCAGTTTCGAGCTGGTTTCGAACCAGCGTCTTCTAGCTTAACGCACCAGACGCGTTACCAACTACACCACCGAGACATACTAGAAAGTGACATTTTAATCTACCTCTATACATCTTAAGGCGACGTAAGGCGTAATGCCTTACCTCGCCTTAAGATGCGTAATATCTCATATCTCTATACATCTTAAGGCGACGTAAGGCTTAATGCCTTACGTCGCCTTAAGCTTAATATAGTTGCATATATTTATCCACCAATCATTACAAACTATGTAATGATTGGTGGATTCATAGTAGATTAATTCGTCAGTTTCAGTGGTGTAGTTGGTAACGCGTCTGGTGCGTTAAACCCAAAGACGCTGGTTCGACACCAGATCGAGACTAAAAAAATTTCCACTTTAAAACTTAAATTTAGGAAAATGTGAGCAAACGAACTGCTTTTCAAAATTATTTCTAAATAAGTCTCTCAAACTAGTGTATAATTCGTGTTTAATGTGTAAAAAGTTGGATAAAAGAGGGGCCTATTATATCGGCCCCGAGCGCCCTCTCCTGCTACCGGTGCACCAGATACTGGTGCACCTGCAGATTAATAGACGAAGTAGGTGTCCTTAAAGAGGTTGGCAATCATTTTTTTTTTGGCAAATCATACGGCATTCGCTTCCAACAAAGCTGAAAATCAAAAACCAAATGATAACTGCTCTTTGCAGGAAATTATAGTCTTCAAATCCAGGTAGAGTTTGGAAGCAATTGGGAAGAAAACTGTCAAATAGTTAATTGTAGAGGGCGCCAAATATTTGTTACAAAGCAACTGCCAAACTTTATACTATTTCGTTCGAAATACCCGTTTTGTTCGGCTTTTAAATGTGACTTTTTTCTTTTTTTAAATTCCTCATTTAAAACATCGACTCGCCAGGTAGAATACATGTTGTAAAGCTTTATTTCACCACAAAAAAGAAACTAAGAGCAAAAACAAAACTCAAGACGAAGCAGACTAGAAGTATTGCAATGAAACATAACGTTGTCAGTTTAACAAACACACAGCGCCCTATACATAAAAGTTTTGCGTTTTCTTCCCCACTGGGAAACGAAGAAGAATGTGTAAAAAAGTTCTTTGACATAAACAGTTTGACAACTTTCATAAAATGTAAGTTGTACATATTATTTACTATAAAACTGACGATCTTCAGATGAGTAAAATACGTAATGTACATTATCTTTAAAACTCAATATTTAATAATTTCATCACAAACTACTATTACAATTTCAACCAACAAATTTCACAGCAAATTTCTCGTTTCATTAGCACAAACATTTCATTCACCGACAATTTTGTACAGCACCCACAAATCACAAACATCACAAAGTTGCATAAGCGCAATCGTCGAATCTGGTATAACTTCTTGGCATGAAGAACTGGCACTGCGCCGAGTCCAGCCTACAACTAGAACTGCAATATTTATTGTACCAATCTTCCACCATCCTTAGCTTGTATGTCAACTCGACCACAGCGATATCTAGCAGTCCAGCTTCAGCGTCGGTCATCTTTGGCAGCCCTAAGTTGTTAATGATGCCGGTACCACTTAGCTCCAAATAGTTTGCGATGTATCTGAAGACAGAAGATCTTGTTGTATTCTTCTGTAACTCACTTTCATAATGCACAAGGCACTGAATAATAGGTAGAACTTTGTTGAAATCAAAATCTATTGACTCTGGAACGAATGTAAACTTTTTCGGAACGTGTTCATTGAATGTATTACGAGTATTATTAAATTTAGTCAAATTGAAGACAAAATATAATTTTTATAACTAAAATGTAGTATAAATTATTAGAAAATACTTTTGTCTCTGTGCATTGGAGACAAAAGAAATTGGATTTGTTAAATTTGCGATTTTGAATTAAATGTAAATATTTTTATTTTCAATTCTTGTCTGTTTGTTCACAATGAATGCACAAGCTACTGAACAGATTTTGGAAGTTTTAAATAAAGGTCTTACTTAGTTAAGACTTAAAACTGTCGTGTCTGATTGCAAATGGTTGAGTAGAAGCGAAGATATGAGGAAGAATCATTAACGTTGGCGTGACACTATTTTTCAATAGATTTTTTAGTGTGTTATGTCCGGGCAACCACTTAATAAATTGAAAATATATCTTTGTGTCCCGGAAAAACGGGAACACATTAGAGCAATAATTGATCTTCGGTGGGTGGGAATCACAAGTGTCCGTAACATCACGCATCACACATTACCAATATTAAGGTTAAGAAAAGTCCGTCTGAGCGGTTTGCGTCAAAGAATCCTACATATCGATTTAAAAACCTCCTACTTATATGAAGTTGGTTAAAACAAATACTAAAATGTAGAAAAAATAACCTTGCAGGTGATATAACTTGGCTAGGATCCGTTTCCACAAATCCTGTCACTTTTGGAACGTCATGGCATAGAAGAGCGTGTGCTACGTTAGTGACCAAGCCAGCTAGAGCATGGGCCTCACTCAAGTCCCCTGCCCTGATGCAGCAGTCATCGTCTACTCTCTTCACAGCTACAGGAGCGCAGCGCACTGCGTCTGTCATCATCCTTGCATTGTTCTGTTGAAGAGTACGTTAGGATTGTTCAATTTCGAATACTAGAGCAGGTGGTCGCTTGTGCCAATCAATGTAAGAATTTCTAAGACCACCAGAGTTGTTGGGGATAATCTGTCACTTAGTAGAGACCTTTCTATATTATAGCATCCAAAAATCATAAGTAGGTCATGAAATTCATTTGGCTCGTAAGGATAGGTTTCAGAAAAGGTAATACCTGTGCAAAATCAAAGAATTCAACAGCCCTAGAGAACAGTGGCACAAGTGAGACGCCTTCTGTACCACCAACACAAGGCACTCGCGTGTACCGAGGCTCTAAGCAAAGCGCCCGCGCCGCTAGGGTGCTCGCGCGCATCTCGGGAACAGCAACAGACCCTAAGAGCTTACGTGGATTGTACCAGCCTGTTTCTTTTAGCGTCTGTGGAACAATTAAATCATTGTCTTACATACATAGGTACTCTTAAATGGCGATTGATTAAAAAATAGTATAGAATTTCATTTTCAAATAGAATAAACTTGTTTTGGTACGGTTCGGGTAGTTCAGTGGCAACAACATTGCCCTAGTTTAGCAAAGGTTACGGGTTCAATCCCCGTCCTGAATCAAGTTGTTTCTTTTTTCACGTAAATAATAAAAAAAATCAGTCATTTTTATAAAAAATAGTTCTGTTAACACGGTTTTACTGACGTGTAAATTTCGGGATAGCCCAACTAGTTGCGGATCTAACGCAGATTCTTTATTAAGAGGTGAGAACGGCTTCCGACGCGCAGTGATGCGCTTTTTAAAAACAGGCTCCGTTATGTCCAAAACTAGTCGGGCTATTCCGAAATTTACACGTCAGTAAAACCGTTTTAACAGAACAATTTTTTATTATAAATTACACATTAGTAAAACTGTTTAGTTAGTAATAATGACCGGAAAATGGCGACTATAGTAGAGAAATGGGAGAATTTAATACTGAAAGGAGATAGGCAAAGGGTGTACGTAACTGAATACTTATAACAGGGAAATAAAAATTTAAAGTACGGTGAAATCGGTAATTTATCCGATAAGGCTCTATTATCACTATACCACATGTGTGCCGCAAAAAATATTAAAACATTTACGAGTATATTGCTGAGTAACGTAGAAGAAAGTTAGAAATGACTGGCGAACGCCCCGCGGTTTCACCCGTTTAGGTCCCGTTCTCGTAGGAATACGGGGATAAAATGTAGTTACTTTAAATATGTGTAGTCAAAGTAGGAGTTGTTGATAACCAAAATAAATATTCTGACAACAGCCAAGAGATAGAACAACAGATCGAACTAAATCGTTGCAATGAACGTTCATTGACAAATAATGTAAATACCTACTCAGGAAGTTATAATTTACCTCTGCAATCAAAGGCACCATACAGTCTATTGGCGAAGCACAAACAATGATGAAAGCTCTTGGGCACTCGTTGGCGATGGCGTCTGCATAGCACTTCACTGTCGGCGCCTGGTAGTAGAACCGCTTGTCGAAAGGCATGTCCATGCTCACATACCCACTCTCTAGCATAAGAACTATGTCAGAGTTCTAGTAAGGAGAAAAAAGAGGTTAGGATATTAGAAATAACAGAATGCTCAAAAGTACTCGGATACCCAGACGTGCATGTATATGAAAAGATTAATGAATCTGCAGTAACCGAAATAATTGTCAGCGGCAGCTTAAAGATTTATAGATAGAAAAGATAATCTGCTGACTAACGGACGAGGAATCTTACGGGATTGGGAGGTCAGACGGTAGTCGCTCCTAATAATGTCATAAACCAAAACTCCAGGTTCGAAATCCTATATGGATTGTAGGTACCCACACACTTTTTGGGAGTTGGCGTAAATAAGATATTTGACTAAAAGGTCTTAGTAACAAAGCCATAAAAAATAAAAAATAAAATCGTCATTTTACAACCCATAGCTGTGTATAAATAGGTACCTATATCTCCCCCAAACATATTCACACAATTCATAAGGCGTTTTTTGGGTTTAAACCCTCGGGATTAATTGGAATTGTGACATATTTATTTATTTTACCCTATCATACACTTGTCAGTGTAGTAAAGTACTTCTATTTATCATAAAAGTATATATTCATTAAAAATATACATATAAGTTGGTCTCAATATAGGGCTTATTTCGCAGTAGTGGGTCGAAGTTATTGATTGTGCAGGTGGGGGTCAACGTCATGCCCTCCTATACTTGTGAATACCATGCATGTCTGGTGAAAGAAATCGGCGATAGCTACACGATTTGTACGTATACAATTCAACCAATTACTGCACGTAGATTGCTTCTATTTTTAAATTTCGTTCATGGAAGTCATTGCGGTTGTTTTAATAATTTCAATGGGTTTGTCTGAGTTATTGTTTTGCGATTTTCATTAGCACAAGATTCCATAGGCAACAATATAAAGAATAACTGAAATATTTTAATGAAATTCGCAAAATTCTGTCCATGCGTTTGATTTCTAGAGAAATACAAAAGTATAAAAAAATATAAATTGTAGGACACTTTACACAGCGCCATCTAGCCAAAACTAAGCTTTAAGTTTGTACTCGTACCATGGGATCTAGGCAACTGATATAGGTACATACTTATTTATTTCTATATACATACATATTATACTTAGAAAGCACCCAAACTCCAAACAACATTTGTGGATCACCCAAATATTTGTTCCGACCCGGGAATCGAATCCGGGGTATCCGCTACCAAGGTAGTCATAAACATACCTAGCTGATAAAAACAATATCCTCCTTCGTATAGAGCAGTCGGGCAATTAAATAAAACAATATCTACTATTTTAATGATGATCGAGCTACCATAGTGAGAATCTCCATTTACAAATGGTGAAATTTTATATTGCGTCGCATTTTTGCACCGATTTTCATGAAAATTGATGATTGTACGATTTATCTTCGGTAATTTCCAATTGAACGAAAAATTATGGTATGATTTATCATATGATCTGAATCAAATTTGGAATCAACAGATTTCTTATAAAGTTCTTTTTTTAATTCTTTAGAAAATTCCATACCCAATTCAATTCCAACATACAATATCATATATAATAAATTACCTATAAATAGCAAATATTGATTTAATAATTATACAGGCATTTACCCAATACTTATCTAAGCCGTTATTGTTTTAAAGTTTTTTAAGGTCGCGACTTCTGCTGCTTAATCAGAGTATAAAAATATATCATAATTTATTCGTAATAGAAAAAATCGGTCTTAGTACCAAGCCATATAATCCACAAAAAAAATGGAAAAAAAAGTGAGTCAGTAGTCAAAAATAATGACAATGCTCCGACATCACTGTTATCGAGAGAATCCTCGCCGGAATAAAAATCAAGTTAGATGGACAAAACTTGTACCTGCGTGTATCCAAAGTTGGAAAAACTATGATTAAAGTTACATCTCTACCTAGCACTGTGTTCGGTTTCGATTTGTCGCTGCCAGCCGTGGTGCAAGCCATGGTCGGCAGCCAACAGTGCTGGGCCGCCGTCGCCTCGTTTGCTTTCGAGGTGATGGCGGCAAAACGCGAGGAATTGCGCGTGCGGGAGCGTACGGGACAGACTCTCCCGCCTCGCCGTCGTGTTCGGGGGCGTCGTCGTCAACAATTCATGCACGCCCTCGAATAATGTCTGGCCGTGGGCGGAAGGTCGGGGGACCCCGCCCAACTGGCTGCTTGGCGACGGGCACCCTTTCTGTGTTCCAGGGGTGCCTACTTTTTGCGCAAGCCCGTACCGGCCGCTCTCACCTCCTCTGTTTACAGTGGTGCGCTCGAGAGCGGTGGAGGTGCGGGCTAGTTCTTCAGCTCCTTAGGGAGCTCCGGGGTGGTCGCTTAAACGACCGCCCCGAGACGGACCCCTCCATTCTGGGGTGCAGTGATTTAACCTCAGGCCTACCCTGCGAGTCGGTTTAAGGTGAGGCGAAACACCGCGGGGTTTAGTGGGTAGGACGGCCTCTCTCTCACGGGCTGGGAGACCCACACACCGTTCTTACTGCCCCCGCAGCAGGGATGACGGTGCGTAAACGCATTCCCCGCGAAAAAAAAAGAACCTAGCACTGTGTGGTCAATCTTTGTACAAAGAAATCTTAGAAAAATTACGTGACCTGAACATACTTAGGGCCGTATTTTAGAACGGTACTCAATGCTCAAGAAACGCTTGAGGCTAGTTTTGCCTTATAAATACTACTCTCAAGTGTTTCTTGAGTATTGAGTAACGTTCTAAAATACGGCCGTTAGATATTCTACTCTTGGATGGTCCTAACTTCCATTAGTCTTAGAGCTCTTAAGACTTTTCTAACCGGATCCGCTGCAATATGTTTGCGTGTTATGTTCTGATTCGTCAGGCATATAATTAGTTCAGATTCGTCAAATCTATAGTCGAACCTGTTTATAATTAAAGACCATCCCTAAATTAAAAATAACTTTTTCATATAATATAGATACACCTTAATGACTAATTTTCAAATCCATAAGCAATTTTTAAAAAAGGAATCAAAGATATACGTCCAGTAAACAACACCTTTTGCTAGCCACCCAAATAAGTCACTAACATTCACAAGTTGACTAACAAAGTTAGCGTACAAAGTTAGCGGGTGAAGTCAACTTTGCTCGTAGTTTGCCACTTTGACATTAGTAGTAAAGAGGCCGCACCGACGAGCGTCTGTGCCTTGTGATAATAATGCTAATGAGAAATGTCATATGATTATACAACCGAAGTTAGTGTAGCGATACACTGTATGCTGTATGCACTATACTCTGATTTTTTCCTTTATAGACTAGAATGACATTTGGAGTGTTGCCGCTTTATCGCAATAAAAAGTGTCGTGGCCAAAAAAATAGTTGGATAGTTGATTAGTTTGAAATTGTGTCTATGCTAATTCATGGAGAATTAAATAAAAAAAAATTAAATAAATTAATTTAAATCATGCAGTTTTACTCGGATTTGGCGTATATATGTGTTTAGATACGCAACTTCGTTCATCTAAGTTGCTTGTTTGTGACGCCCCAGGAAAAAGGTACGCTATGGAGCAGCAACATATCGGATTTTACTCTGACTAGAAGTTTATAAACGACGTTTTAAAAACTGTGCGCTTTGCGTTGAATGGCAGAAAATGTGAACACATAAAACTTGTCTTTAAAAGACTGCCAATGGCCAGATCGTAGCGGCGAATTCAGCATCACATTCTCTTTCATATCTTTTAACATATTAAACAGTGGAAACACCAATTCCCAAAACAACATTAGTTTTTTTGAGCACAATGGCGTTTGTTACGTTTGTCACCTAATAATGTATCGAATTAGTTTACGACGACAAACTGCGGATCGGTTTGGAGAGTTCCTACCCGCTCCCTCTACGCCGCCCCTTTCCAAGAGCAAAAATAATAACTATCTTCACGCTATATCCCTGACGGGGTAGTCAGAGAGGACAGATCGCCAGGCTTAGCGATCCATGCATAATTCTTTCGCTTCTTGCAGATTAATCAATCGCTTAATGCATGCACGTCTGGGTATCCAAATACTTTTCCGTTTTTGAGCAATCTGCTCACGTGGTCTTCATATGTAAGTCTCGGCCTACCCTGACTCCTTCTACCCTCTACTTTCGCACAATATATCTTTTTCGTCAATCGTTCCTCACTCATTCGTTGGACGTGTCTAAACCAACGGAGCACGCCCTTTTCCAGCTTAACGCTGACTGACACTTTCATTCAAACCTGCCAAATTGCGCATCACGTAGTAACGTATTCGGTCGACCCCTTGGCCGACTCATTTTCGATCACTTCAAAAATTGTGTGTGAAAAATATCCAGGTTTTGCTACCGAAAAGCAAAGTTGGCACTAGCACTGCGTTATGAATCGCTAGTCGTGCTTCTTTAACGATGCTTTGTCGCTTTACAATATGAGACAAAGCAACGTTAATTTTGTTTCCGGCAGTTACTTGCCGTTCTACATCCAAACACATATTCCGTCCGCGTCAAACACACTCCCTAAATACATAATTTCATTCACTTGACTGGTTTAACCAAGTCTTGCATTTAGTTTTTACGCCATCTCTTACAAATACTAGAACCTTTAGTTTTATTTGCATTCAAGCGAAGACCTTTACTTTCACACTCATATTGGTGACTATTGCCTGAAGGTCGGCTTCTGATGAGGCCATCAGCGCACAGTAGACAATTTATTGTTAAGTCACCCAAATTCACACCCATATCACAATCTTTCCACTTCTGCAGGCAACTGTTTTGATACACTGTGAACAGTCAGGCGGACATGACACAACCCTGTTTGATGCTTGTACCGACGTCAAAAAGGGGTGACACATCCCCCCCTAATCGCACACAAGCCTTACAGCCCCTATAAAGCGACTGTATTGCCCGCAGTAGCGAGCCGTCCACACCATATTCGGGCAGCAAGTCCCATAGAGTTTCACAGAGCAAAAATAATAGTTAAGAAATATTTACAACATTATTGTAGTATTAATATTAATAAAATAGTATTTATAATCCTTTCCTACCTTCCTTTCCTAGTAAGGCACTACGGTTGCAAACTTGCAACATTAAAAAGAAATAATGACATACAGAAATGTGATTCTAGTATATAAAGAAAAAAATCAAGGTATATGCTGTCGCGTGAGGTTTATATACTGATGCTTAACCATTCCTTAGGCGCGACAGTCGACACCTCGTACGCAATGGTTGTTTGTATATTTAATTTTATCTAGAATCAGTAAATGATATACTTATCAAAAAATCAATCTGCATATTATCCCCTCACAACATAAGAAGACTTCAATCACCTACAAGTTTCTAAGAAAACTATTTTCTGAAAAAAGTTGATGAAAACTAGTTTTTATAAAAAAATTTAGGTTAACTATTTCCATATACAGGCTCATTTCATCATATAAAATCACATCATAAAAACATGTTCTACGATTATTTTTTCAATTTTAAACATTTTTTAAGCGAATTATAGAGCGACAGCCTATTACGAAGCTCGATAAGTTTCAATGTATGATAGTACTCGCTGTGCAACGAATTGCCAAAAGTGGTATTGGCTATCTTCTCCTAAAGGGTTGCTGGTGTTTTACAAATGACCCCTGTATACACAAATAAATCAGTCTAGGGCAGTCCACTACTGCCGGAAATTATGGGACTTCCTTTCGTGAAGTTACCCACAATATGTTCTACATTTTATGAATAGCTATATGGAGGTTAATGATATAAATTATAAAACAATTCTACAGTTTACCCTACAGTGTCTAAGGTTTTCTCTCTTTAAACTGTGATATATCATCCAATATGTACCTGTAAGCAACGGTCTAGCTCGCTAGCGGCACAGCCAAAGGGTTCCACAAGACAATTGGTATTAATGTGCTGCAAGTCCTGTGTCACTTGGCACACGTTGCGGTTGCAGCCGCCACTATCCATTGCAGCGTAAAGACGTAATCTGGAGAAGTAGAATTAGGAAATAAAAGTGGAACAAGCTGCATCTCCGAGCATAACGGAAAGTAGTTTAAATTTCCTGTTTGCTAATATTTAGACTTAGTATTAGATTTAACAGAATATTTAACATTTGTTTCCGAGATTTTGGTGAATATACGCACGATACTGTAGCCTAAATGATCGGCGTGTGAGACAGAAAATATCCAAAACACATAATGACAAATACGAAATGAGTATATAAGAGGGAGTATGAGAGTGGCGCCTGTGACTGAAAAAATGAGAGGGAACCGTCACTCTTGGTATGGGCATGTGATGAGAAGGCATGAAAGTCATGTCACTAAAAGAACTATGAATATGAAAGTTAATGGATGGAGAGCCAGAGGAAGGCCAAAGAAAAAATGGATGGACTGTGTAAGGAGTGATATGAATATGAAAGGAGTGAATGATCAGATGACGAATAACTGGGATTAATGGAAGAGGAGACAAGGGCAAGACGATGATGATAATGACAAATATCCCGTTAACTCTAATACTAATATTAGTAATCGGTCGACTAGATTACGTTTTCTATGATAGTCCGAGTCTGGTAGACTTAAATTGGTCGTGCTAATTAGCCTTTTAGCCTTTTTGTTACCACCTCACTAAAAAGGCAACGGGTTCAAAATTTCTTCCAAATTTAACATCTAAAATCTACACATTTTATTTTATTAAATTTATTCGGCCCTTTAGACCCACCTCAGTTCCGTGCTTCGGAAGGCACGTTAAGCCGTTGGTCCCGGTTGCTAATAAAATGGCAGTCGTACAGCCAAGTTGAAGGCCTTATGAGCGGCTTAAAAAATTTCAACAGCAGGTCGATACAGCCTGCGCCTGTCAATTTCAACACGGCAATGGACTCACCACCTGTAACCTACGTGGGACAAAAATGCATACGGTGAAACGTGGGCGTTTAATATGCGTCTGCCTACCCCTTCGGGGATAAAGGCGTGACAATATGTATGTATATGTATGATATAAGTATCATTTTAAGGTAATATGTCGGCGTGGCTTTATCAAGTGCGGTATGAACCGAGTCTAAAATCATTTCCTATCTCTATCTCGCTTGCTCTTACGGGCCTTATGGGGGCGCTTAGTCAAAGACGTCACAATATTCTGTTTCTATCTCTATTGACATTTATGAACCCGACGATTCAGTTCTCAACGCGCATAATAAACCATTCTTATAATGAAAGTGTGAGGCTGCACATGAACTTTTCCCTAGGTAATAGTAGGTAATAGGTAGGCATATCATTATAGTGACCGTGGCATTTCCATTTCCGTGCTTCGAAAGGCACGTTAAGCCGGTGGTCTTGGTTGCCAGTAACATAGCAGTCGTTAAGTCAAGTTTAAGGCCTTATGGGCGAATTGAAAATTTACAACAGCAGGTAGGTAGCCAAAGGCTGCGTCTGTCTATTTCAACACGGCAATGGGCTCACCACCTATTACGTGGGACAGGAATACACACTGTGAAAAGTGGGCGTTTAATATGCCTATGCCACCCCTTCGGGGATAAGGCGTGATAGATGGATACATACCATTATACTTCATATAGATCGTTCAGGCGAATAGAATGTAATAAAAGTCGGAAGATTTTATGAGTCTACCGCGGCGGGCTCGCTACATTTATCGGAACATTTTTATTATTACTGTTCATAATTTCATTTTGACATCTAAATGGATATTGTATTGATTTATGTGACGTAATAATCGTAAAGATGCGTATATTTATTGTTTCTATTGTATGAATGTATGTATGAATGTATGAGCTTGTCTGTGATTCCTTGTGATGATCATTAATATCAATGGAATCGATGTCCCTTATGGTCTAAGGGCCGTATTCCAGAACGTTTCTCAATATTCAATCAACGCTTGAGGCTAGTTTTTGCCTTATAAATACTACGCTCAATTGTTTTTTTAATATTGATAAACGTTCTGGAATACAGCCCTAAGCGTGAAATAATTAGGTTGCGCATTTTTTAGAGAATTGTTTGCATACTTTTTTCTACTAGTTAAAACCCACGACCCACGTGGTAAATTTTTTTCGTTCCCCTTTCCCACATAAACTAGTTTCCGGGGTAAAAAGTATGTCTTATATCAATAATTACGTACAGTTTCATTATAAACATCCATTCACACATCCGTACAAAATTTCGCGTTAATAATATTTATAACACAGTAACTTATATAAATGACTACACTTATTAATAAATATCTAGTAAGTATAGGTATCGCATTTCCACTTTTAAACTTGAAAAAAAAAGCATTTTTTTTTATTTCTTGTAGAGAGCTTTTTGTAGCAAGACTTCATTTCTCTTTTGCCCAAGTAATGACTATACCATTGACGCTGCAATTTTCCGAGAAAATATACGTCGCTCTTGGTGAAAGAGTTCTATATTTTCAGCTTAAAGCCTTCATACATCTCGTAACCGCCCCACAGTTATTGTAAAAAGAAGTTATGATATTTTTTTCTATAGCGATACGATGACCATCATCATCATCATGTTCTCTATCAATAGACGTCCATTGTTGTACCATGAGTCTTCCAAGATCGCCATGAATTTCAGTCTGGTGCTGCTCCCATCCATCACGGTCCCTTGAACTGGTTACTACCATATTATGTTTATCAGTCACTCATTTATACCCGAAAGGGTGACAGAGCCCACATTCATCGTATGCGTTTTTGTTTCACGAACAGTGTCGGCCTTCGTTGAAAATTTTCAAGCCACAAGGCCATCAACTTGGCTTAACGACTGCCATGCCATTGGGATCAACCGTTTCACGTGTCTTCTAAGGCACAAACACGCTCTTACATGGAAATACCATTAAGTGGTCACCCATCTGAGGACTAGCCATAGCAAAAGGTGCTTAACACAGAGACCGTTTATCGCAAACAGACCCCATTAAAAACATTAAATAGAATATTATGTAAGTACCATATCGTTCTGACAGTGATGAATTGATTTTTAATAACAATGTTATGTACACGGCCTTGGCTTATGGAAATTGGGTGAACGAAGCATATTAGTATATAATGCTACTATTTTAGCGAATATTCTTTTTCTAAATGGTCTGTTAAAAATAACATGTTATAAACACATTCGGATATTACATCCAACACACACGCCGTTATTCATGGCTTTGTTTGACCGTAAGGTGCAGACGTTATTATGGTTATTTAGCAATGTTAGATCTGCAAATTCTCTATGGTCCCCGGTCTATCAAATTGCAGGTAGTCTCGCAACTAGAGCCCGCAATCGGTAGAATCCAAAATGTTCATTGCCTCACTTAGTGTTAACAAGACCTTTTGATTTTGCTTTGAGAATAGTGCTGTCCAACTTACATACATACATAGATATTGTCACGCCTTTATCCCCGAAGGGGTAGGCAGAGGTATACTATGCGCCCACATTTCACCTTTTGCATTTTTGTCCCACGTAACAGGGCGTGTGCCCATTGCTGCGTTGAAATGGACAGGCGCAGGTTGTGACCCGCTGTTGAATTTTTTCAACCCGCTCATAAGGCCTTCGACTGGGCTTAACGACTTCCATACTGGCAAACGGGACCAACAGCTTAACGTGCCTTCCGAATCTGTCCAACTTATCATGTGTATTTTATATTACTGAGGTGGCAGACAATTATAAGTAGTAGAAGTGTTACACAAGCGCTGCCAACCTTATTGCCGTGTTAAAACGTATTTAGACAGGCTGTGTCTACCTGCTGTTGAAATTCTTAAAGCCACCCGTAAAGCAATCAACACTTTTAAATGGAAATTTCACAAACGGTAGGTAATAGGAAGGTTCACACAATAATAATTTAGAGTGCGGACGCCACAAAAATTGCATATGTTAGCTAGAGCATCACCTTTCAGACATAAGACGGACCAACTAAAAGTTAATAGACATCTTGCCTTACGCCACTTACACACAAACATCCCACTTTCATAAAATTGTTAAAACATCTCACTTCTATTTTTTTTAAACCTTCATATGTCAAATCGAACGTAATAAAGATAAATTCAAACGGTCCCATCCGTATACGTCCATGTAGACACAAGCGTCCCATATAAGTTTGTGTAGTGACACAGACGAGATGAATGGTCCCCGAGGGCCAGTGATTTCATGAGCCGTACACACGTCTTCAAGGCGAACAAACTCGTTACGTCATGGGTCGGTTGTGTAACGTTAATATGTATAGTATATTTTGTTATTGTCTGTGTTTGGGTGAGCGTTTTGTTATCATAACTGAGTTTACTTTTAATTTTGATATTGACACATGTAGTTTTTATGCCTGCATTAGACGGGCTATTTATTGACGTTTCTACTGGTGTTAAGCACGGAAGCGCTCGTGGCCCCGCTGACTCAGTGTTCTGTAAACAATCACTGCGTTTAGCAACTTTCGCTATAGGTGGTCCTTGGATGGGTGACCACTTTGTGGAATTTACATTTGTTTCCGTGCTTCAGAAGGCACGTTAAGCCGTTGGTCCCGGTTGCGAGGAAAATGGCAGTCGTTAAGCCTGGTTGAAGGCCTTATGGGCGGCTTGAAAAATTTCAACAGCTGGCCGCCACAGCCTGCGCATTTCCATTTCAACGCGGCAATGGGCTCCTGTTATGTGGGACAAAAATGCAAACGGTGAAATTTGGACGTATACTATGCCTCAGCCTACCCATTCGGGGATAAAGGCGTGACAATATGTATGTATGTATGTAAGTCATATTATCATTACTAGTCTCTTTTCTTAAGTTACGCTGGTATACAAATCTCTGCGAAGAAGAGTAAATGAACTACATCGATGATAGGTCTAGTGCTAGGATAGGATATAATAAAATACTTGATTATGGTCAAAATGACTACGATAGTGTACGATGGTCACACCAGTGTGGGGTAATTTGGTGTGAATATGGATCGGTTGCCACGATTTGAAAGGTTTTTACGTTAGAGAAAGATATTACAACAGTTCAACATCAATCGTAAGGATGCGCGACCCACCAGAATCGATCGACGTACAAGGACAGGGCGCCAAGTTTACTATTGACAAGCCGTAGAATAGAACCAGAATCGCTGTTTTCTGCTGTCAAAATGTTAGTAGACTATAAAAAATGCAAGTGACTAGCGGCCACTGGCGCGGTACGTGCTAGTGCTAGTAGAATACTATCGGCCGACCGATAGAAGTCTATTGTATTACGATTGTAATAGTAGACTACGAAAAACTGTCAAAATTGTACCAGTGGCTTTCTATTGACCGACGATTTCGATTCTATTTCGACACGATTGAGATAGGAGACTCGGCCCCCTGGCTTGTGGCTACCTGCGGTTGACAATTTTAAGCCCATAAGGTCTTCAACTCTGCTTGACGACTATCATGGCAGCCGGAATCTACGGCGATGTCTCAGAACTGACGGTAGTATAAAATGACTAACGCAGTGATCATTTGGTCTTACTACTTAATAAGTTTTAAACTGAAGAAGTTGCTACAGAATTTACAACTTACACTATAAGAGAATAAGACTCACTTTTTAATACATGGACACTGTTTCAACAACAACGCCACATACTGTCCTATCGGTGTGTCAGCTCCAAGTACAGACACCTGCATGCCTTGCCGCCGCACTGGCTCTGAAGGTGCCGGCTTCTTCGTCTGCGGCGCCGGCAGAGCTTTAGGTGTAGGCTTTTTGGGCTCAGGTTCTTTAAATTTGAGCATTCTAAATGGAGCTAGGTAAGAAATATTGAAACCTAAGTATTTTTACCAATATTAATCAACTAGCTTAACCCCGCCGGGGTTTGAAGCCCCATGGCATCTATTTAATAAAATTCCGTCGCTTATTAATTTTAAAATAATGTATAAAATTCCGTCAGATTTGTTGTTGACATTTATGATTACTGCCCCTTCGCTCTTCTGAGAGTGATGTCCATGATTATATATAGCCTTATAGTCTAGCTCTATAAATGGGCTATCCAACACATAAATGATTTCAGAGTGGTATTTCCTGAGCGCTTCAACCAAACTAACACGTCCAGCTTGAAATATTAGTAGGTATAGATAGATTTTATAGACGAGAACCAAAAGTATCGATAATACCTAGGTAACACTGAAAATGTTTAGAACTGGCCAGAAACAAATATTGCTAATGAAAACTTTTTTGAATTTCAATTATAAAACTCTTTGGTAAACTAATGTAATATATTGCATTCATTTGTCATTTGTTTTTGTGAATTGGCGGCAAATGTAAAACTCTTTTTAAACGTAAAAATGAACTTAACGCGAGAAAATTTTTGGTCAATGATCTATTATGACATTCGTTGTGAGCTTACTCAGCAACAAAGCTATGATAGGCTGCCATTAGCATTTCATAATGAAGCCCCATCTCGTGCCACTATTTATAATTGGTTTAACGAGTTTAAGCGTGGACGTAGCAATCTCAGTGATGATCCGCGTGAGGGACGTCCTTTAACAGCGACTACTGAAGATAACATCAGTGCTGTGCGACGTATGATAGAGGAAGATAAGAGAGTGACCTATCAGCAGATACGGGCAAGCCTAGGCATTGGTATGAGTCAAGTTCAAAAAATATTACACGAACATTTAGTCGTCAGGAAGCTTTGTACCAGATGGATTCCCCATACTTTAACCGACGACCAGAAACGCCTTCGCATGGACTGGTGTCGCAAAATGTTAGATAAGTTCAACGGCGGTGACTCAAATGCTGTATTTGACATCGTCACTGGTGGTGAAAGCTGGATATATTGCTACGAACCCGAAACCAAAAGACAATCAGCTCAGTGGGTGTTTCCTTTTGAGAATCGGCCAAATAAGGTAAAGAAAGGAAGAAGTCAAGGAAAAAAGATGATAGCCTCGTTTATTGGTCGGAAAGGTCATTTCGCGACAGTTATGCTAGAAGATGGAAGGACAGTTACTGCAGACTGGTACGTCGCGTATCGCTGTTTGCCTGTTGTCTTGGAAAAAAATCGACAGCAGCGCCCTCGAAGCAGGATCCTTCTTCACCACGACAATGCTTCAGCGCACTCCGCAAAACGGACTGTTGAATATTTGACTATGGCAGGTGTCGAGATAATGAGTCATCTGCAATACAGTCCCGACCTGGCGCCCTGCGACTTTCATTTGTTCCCAAGAACTAAAGATAAACTTCGAGGTATTCGCTTTACGAGCCCTGAAGATGCGGTGAAAGCTTACGAAAATGCCATAGAAGAGACCCCTAAGAAAGAATGGGCCCACAGCTTTTCTCAGTGGTTCCATCGAATGCGACGATGTGTAGAAAGGAACGGAGATTACTTCGAAAAACAATAAAGTATTAGCAACTTTCTACATTAAGCCGTTTTTTATTTTCTAAACATTTTCAGTGTTACCCACGTATAGAAACACATGATACGATCTAAGTAACCTAAAAGCCTACGTCATTACCTCATTTATACTAATATTATAAAGCTGAAGCTGAAGAGTTTGTTTGTTTGGTTGAACGCGCAAATCTCAAGAACTACTGGCCGGATTTGAAAAATTCTTTTTGTGCATCTTGTGTTATTCGGGTCTTTTTCGCGTAATATATTATTTTTTTATCACCTCTCTAGAGTCTACTCGAGACCACAGCTATTGCAATATAGCCGAAACGTCGATAGGTGATAAAAAGTTAATATATTACGCGAAAAAGACCCGAATTACATAAAATGCATAGTATAAGTCGTGTGAGTTTAAAAACATTAATTCTTTTTGGGTTAGATACCCCAGTTATCGACGAAGGCTATAGGCTATATATCATCCCGCTACTACCCTGGAGAGTGGAGCAGTAATCATAAATGTCGACAAATCAGGCAAATTTTTATGCTGAATTGTAGAATTTATAAGCGACGGAATTAAATAGGTGCGACGGAATTAAATAGGTGCGACGCGCGACGGACGTTCGAGATATGTCACGGGTGAAGCCATTGGTCGCCTAGTCCAGTATACACAGCGAGTAGGTTAGGTCGCTTGTGCACCGTAGATATTGCTAAAACCCCTTACACCCTCCACTACACATACAATATGCTACATCCTTTACCAACAATACCAGTGACCACTTACTTCCAAAGTTAGATCCACCTTCTAGAACTTTAAGCTTAATCTTGTGAAGAATGCCTGGCTTTTTTGTTTTTGTTACACAAGGCTTAGTACAGATCTCATCTGGAGGGTCTGGGGGAATATCAGCAAGAGCCCTTCTACAATCGTCTGGACTAGACTTCTTCGCATATTTCCTACACGAGATGCATTCTGGTTTACAGTTGTACGATTTTGAGGCGTGTATCACTTGTGACCATATTCCACGTCTGGTGGTGAACATTTTGACTATTTATTCATCTATTGTATGTATTTTTAGTCTATTTTAATTTGTTGTAGGTGCGTCTTGTTGCTGATGTGAAATTTTCATTATGTTTAAACGGGATTTGACATTTTCTCTTCTTTGTTTTGACGGATCTAAAAAGTTTGTTATAGGTGGTTGCGATTTGATAGAAGGTTGTATGTGTTTACTCTTTCTGTAAAAATTCCGAAAAAACAGTTCGTTGTTTTTTTTCATGGCAAAAAGGGTAAAAAGCAATTTGTGTTCTTTTCCAGTTTTTTTTTCACATATAACAGGAAAATTAACGAAAAATTCATTGGATTTTCTGTTATTTTTTTTCAAGATTGGATTTTCTGTTTTTTTAAAGATTAGTTTTGTTAACCAGTACAGAGTCTGTACTGGTTAACATAACTAACTGCAAATTAATGGTAAAATAATTTTAAAGAACTTGACATTCAAAGTTGAAACGAAATTTTATTTATTTTATATGATTGTTAAGCTGGTCGATATATACTCACAAATACTCATTTACGGTATATTTAAGTAAATATTATTTTGCGTAAAGTCCCGAATAGATTATTAGGAACTAGTTGACGCCCGCGGCTTCGCCCGTGTAGAGAAGTTTTCCCGTTCCCGTTTCCCACAGGAACTTGTTCCCGGGATATAAAGTAGCCTATGTGTTATTCTGATGTATTAGCTATATAACTGAAAAGTTTCATTGAAATCTATTCCGTAGTTTTTACGTGAAAGAGTAACAAACATCCACACAAACTTTCGCATTTATAATATTATTAAGATATTTATTTAAAACAAAAAAAAAATTCAACTTGAAAAATCATATATGCCTTTTAGTTCATCAATTTCATATTGTTAATTTACTAATAATTAACCGTTGCCCCGGTTGCCAGTAAAATGGCAGTTGTTTAACCAAGTAAACACGGCAATAGGCTCACCACCTATTACGTGGGACAGAAATACACATGGTGATAAGTGGGCGTATAGTCAAAATCAAAAATCAAAATCAAAAATCTTTATTCCTGTAGGTCACAAAGTAACACTTATGAACGTCAAGATTACTGCTTCTACATTGACATTTACTGCCAGATTCGCAAAGCAATAGGTAGAGCCAGAGGAAGAACCTGGCAATAAAACTCATGGCCACTCTTTTCTAACCGCCATTTGACACAGTTTGATTAACATGATATTTGACCACTTATACAATAAAGAAATTATACAAAAAAAAACAAAAGAAATGTTGTGTTCATTAAAATTACACTTACATAGTTCCTTTGAATTTATGTGAGAACAGTCGACTAAACTTAGTTTGCCTTAAATTTAAATAATATTATTTGTAACAATTGCTATAACAGCAATGAGCTGACCAGTCCCAACAGACGGCACCCGTTCACGGGTATGACGCATATATCAGCCATCGCCCTATTCAACCGTATTGTATTGAACAAGGCGACCCGATACATACGCCACCACTGCCAGGACACTTACGCGAGCATGACATACCCAAAAACTACACAGCAACTATCATGTCAATTTCAAAATTATAAATAAGTCTACATAGTGCTCACACAATAACAAAGTCAAATTACATATAATTATGTATATTAGTTATTACCGGGACTAAACGCAGCCATACCTTTAGTTGCCTGGCGTTTCAAATTATTTATACTGGAGAATGTAAATAAAAATAATGTAAAAAAAAATACAACATGTATAGTTATGCAGATTCAAGACAAGTAGATAATATAACACAAGATTCATTCGAATCCTAAATAGCTCGAGCGAAGAGCAAGCAACTCATTTCCATTTATTTTTAGCATTCAAATAATCATTAATTGTGTAATAAGCCCTTTTCAAGAGGTGCGTCTTAATTTCCGCTTTAAATTTATGTAACGGCAGGTTCATAATGTCTAAAGGAATTTTATTATACAGGCGTACGCCAATTCCTGCAAAAGAGTCGTGAACCTTTTGTAAACGATGATGCGTTCCAATTAATGTATGTAACTGCGTCTATTGTATAAATGTATGTTCTGTTTAACTAACATGATATTTGCAAATATATACTGTGATGCAACCGTTAAAATGCCAATTTCTTTAAATTTCTCTCTAAGAGACACTCTAGCACTCAATTTATATATTGCACGTATAGCTCTCTTCTGGAGAACAAAAATTACTTGTAGATCAGCTGCTTTACCCCACAGCAAAATGCCGTAAGACATGAAACTATGAAAATAACTAAAGTATACTAGCCTGGCAGTTTCTACATCAGTGAGCTGCCTGACTTTACTAACGGCAAAGGCTGCCGAGCTGAGTTTACCTGCAAGACACGTTATTTGGGCGTTCCACTGCAGTTTGCTATCTAAAGTGATCCCCAAAAATACAGTTAATTCTACAATATTAAGGGTATCACCGTTCAATGTTATATTTGTACTGCAATTCCTGACATTAGGCATGCTAAATCTGATACATTTTGTCTTCTTAGCAAATTATTGGTCGTAAACCAATCTACAACTTGGGCAAGTGAAATATTAACGCCGTTAAAATCAGTAAGCGTACGATCTACTTTAAAAATAAGTGACGTATCATCAGCAAATAGAACAATGTCGCACAAGTTCTGTATATAGAATGGCAGATCGTTAATATAAATTAAAAATAGAAACGGACCTAGAATTGATCCCTGCGGTACGCCCATAGCTACAGATGCTCCAGAGGAGCGAATTTCATTAACATCAACATGTTGTATCCGATCATTTAAGTAGGAAGCAACAAGATCCAGTGCAGAGTCTTTGATACCATAATAAAAGAGTTTTCGCAATAGTGTTTTATGTTCAACGCAATCAAATGCTTTGGAGAGATCGCAGAATACACCAATAGCATCTTGTCTATTCTCCCAGGCGTCATATTTATGATTCAGAAGTGTCACACCTGCATGATTGGTAGAACGACCCCTTGTGAACCCATACTGCTCTTTATGTAGTAGCATATTTTAATTAAAATGAGCTTGTAGTTGTTGCAATATAATTTTTTCAAAAATTTTGCTAATGGCAGGTAATATTGAAATAGGTCTGAAATTACCAGGGTCGGTTTTGGATCCAGACTTAAATAGAGATATTACCTTACTGTGTTTCATTAAATCCGGAAACACTCCTTTATCGATACATTTATTAAATATTTCAGCTAGAGGTGGAGATAAATTAACAATAATAGACTGTATCAATTTCACAGAAATAACCCACAAGTCAGCTGTCTTTTTTGAGTTAAGCGACTTGAATACTTTAATGATATCGTTGGGGTTAACATATTTAAAGCTAAATAAGACATTGCACTGATCTACGCTGCCCCCAAGTATGCGTTGAGCTTTGATTGGACAAGAATTTAAGGAGCTAGTTGTTTTCGCGGGTATGTCTATAAAATAGTTGTTAAAAGTTTGTGCTACATCTAATTTATTATTAATCACCTTGTTATTTATAATTAACTCAAAGTTATTATCACGGAGTAGTAATCGACCGGTTTCAGTATTGATTACATTCCAAGTCATTTTTACCTTTTTTTTTTTAATCTTTAATCTTATTACTGATATGTAACGACTTGGCAGCAGCACAGGTCTTTTTGAAGGTCTTGGAATATTTTTTTACATATTGAATAAAAGCAGGATCATAATGAAATTGCTTCATACCATATAGTTCGTACAACTTAGCCCTACTTTTGTAAATACCTGTAGTTGCCCACTCACAAAATTGCAGGTTTTTGTTTTTATAAAATGTTTTTGATTTAAATATATTGTTGTACTCAGCTTTAATTGTATTAAATAAGGAGTTATATAAGCCGTTTGGATCTTCCTGATTAAAATCAATATTAGTGACTTTTGCTGAAACATTAACATTAAATTGTTTAAGTCGATATGCACTCATTGGCCTACATACAATTTTATTTGCTTTGGAAGTGACATTAATAGGAAACGCTGCTTTTTGACCAAGATTATCTGATGGAAAGTTACTTAGTATCTCCCCTGTTGTTGTTGCACAGTTGCAGAATATATTATCTATAAATTTTCTAGAATATGAGGTGATTCTAGTTGGCTCACAAAATAAATTTTGTAAGCCAAAAGACTTAAACAAATTTATAAATCTGATACATTTCGAAGACTGCACAAGTATGTCAACATTAAAATCCCCACATACCACAACATGTTTTCTACTAGTAAACAAACGCTTCAATACATTTTCCATTACAGTTTCTAATAAATTATAATCCCTTTTTGGAGGACTGTAGACACAGAGGACAATGAGTTGCTCAAGCTCAACACAGGAAAATTCAGCAGTACGCTCAATAGAAAGGACCACAATCTCTTTACGTTCTTTACATTTTAAATTATTAGATACAAATATAAGAGAGCCCCCACGAATGGCTTTCTTTCTTGAGAACGCACTGCTAAGTGAATAAAATTCATTGTTGAACAACAGTTCATGACTTTTTAACCAATGTTCTGTAATACAAAAAATGTGAACATTGTGTTCCTTTATATAAAGTTCTATTTGTAGTAGTTTTTCAGATATGCCTTCAATATTTTGGTGAACTAAGTTTAAACTACTAGAAGTATTGTTAATATACTCAAAATTATTACAACCAATATTATTATCAGTGTCTTTAAAAAAAAGTAGACCGAATTGCCAGATTTTTTACCTGTTCTCTTACAAACTAGTTTTTTGAGATAATATCCCAAGTTAATAAGTCATTATTACTAAGCTCAAAAGGAGCTGGTTTATAAGCCAATAATTTGGCTTTATTCAATAAAAAATTTGATAGTAAATAACTATCTAATGTCAAAAAGTAATTATTCTGTAATAAAAGATTACAGTCAAATAATTATATATTCCTACAATATGTGGTCAAGGTATGTAATTTTCTATTCATATTGTATCTAATGTTGTTTTCAATTTGTGTAACTTGCAAGTTTGATAACTGTTCGTAAAACTCAATGATAGTTTTAGTCTTTACATTATCTCTTCTGCCAATAAGTATCACTATTGTTGTTTGTGGGCAGTTTTTTGTAGGTATACTTTCGTTCACTTAATTTTTCACAACGGTGAAAATTTTCAAAATTTATGATCGATCACTTAATTCACATATGTATGTATTCGCCTTGTGCTTGAATATAATACTATTTACGATAATTTTCTAGGTGTTAAATTGTACTTTAAACACTTTTATAGGGTTTTATACTTTAAAATGTATAATTTTTCTTTATAAAAATATACAGGGACACTGTTTACGTTACGGCAGTAGTGTTGCCAGTCAACTCTGTATGCCTCTGCCACCCCTTCGGGGATAAGGCGTGACGGATAAGCAATAAACTTGAGCAAGATACAGCAGGTACGTTGTTTTCCTGCCACGTTGCAGCGTGGGCTAGGTTGGTTAAATCGTCCTAGAGCGTGGGCAACAAGAACGGTATGGGGCCCTTTAGGTCTTATGAAACTCATCCTATATTTTTACACAGCGCCATCCAGCCCATAGTAAGCTAATATAAGCTTGTGTTATGGGATCCTGAGGATTGAGAAACATAATTATATATTTCTCAATACATACATATCATACCTAGGAGACACCCAAACTCCGAAATAAACATTTGTGCATCACACAAATATTTTTTCCGACCGGGAATCGAACCCGGGACTTCAGTCGCGGCAGTCGCATACACTACTACTGCGCCACAGAGGCAGAAATATGGAGCGGTCACACGTCTTAGAGCCAACTATAGCGCAAAAAAACAAAACCTATTGATCCTTTACAGAACTCTGTAGTAAGCGGGGGATGCATTTCATTCATACACTTTTAATTAACAGCTATGCACTGATATAAAGCGCTCGGCATATTTATAGCCTGACCCTGTTTGGATGAGAGAGAAAGCGGACGTCAACGGCTTGCCTTGACACTGCTATGTATTTTTATGCTACTCTCAGCTATTGTTGGCCTATTTCCTCTACGGCTTCGGATTCGATTCAATCAACAAATTTGTTTTAGATTTTAATTTGGAGTTTTTGTTACTTTTTAGGGTTTCTTAGAACCCCTATAATTTCGACATGTCCGCTTGTCCGTCCGTTTGTATGTCTGTATACTTCCTTTCCAAGTTCCTCAATTTATCTTCTGATTAATTTTTTTTAGTTTTTTTTTTGTTTTTTTGTTTTTGTATTATTTTTTTTTAGTGTAACTTAAATTAATATTACACGTCTTTTTTTTTCTTTGAATCTGTGTAACCTGACATACTCATATTTCAATCTAATAGTATAAAAGTCTACGTAATTTCTAAGAACATCAATAAGTACAATCAGGAACAATAGTGTAGTACTTCTAATTTCAAGTGAATGTAAACAAGTCGAAAGTAATGGTTTTTGAAAGAGAGGTAAGTACGATGGATTGCTCAATTCTTGTGGCAGGAGAAAGAGTAGAACAAGTGAAAGAGTTTGTATATCTGAGTACAAAATTTACGAGAGATGGAAAGTGTGACTATGACATTGAGCGAAGAGTTTTGGCAGGAAATAAAGTGAATGGAGCCATGTACGCCTTTATGAGCAGTCAGAACGTGTCTAAAAAGGCAAGACAGGCTGTACATAGAGGAGTGCTGGTCCCCACACTTATGTATGGCAGTGAAAGTTGGGTATGGCATAAGACGCATAAAAGTAAAATTTTTGTTGAGAAGTCTGCAAGGTATAGCTGGAGTGAAGTTGATGGATAAAGAAAGGAACAGCGTGATAAGGGAACATTGCGGTATGACAGAAGAGGTAGTGACTAAGATAGAAAAAGGGATGCTTAGATGGTTCGGGCACGTGGAGAGGATGGATGAAAATAGACTGACGAAGCAGATATATGTGGCGAGAGTGAATGGGCAAACTGGTAGGGGTCGACCTCGGCGAACGTATGTCAATCAAATCGACGATCATTTGGAAAAAGGCCAGGTCAAGAGTACCCTTAACCGACGAGCGTGTATGAAAACACTCATGAAAGTAGAAGAAGCGAAAGCTGTATGTCAGGATCGTAGCATGTGGAAAGCCATAGTCTCTGCCTACCCCGATGGGAAACAGGCGTGATAATATGTATGTATGTATGTTCTAATTTCAACTGTCAATTTATTGTTATAAATGTCATTGTCATTTTAAGGAACAAAAAATGTAGATTCACACACTATGTAATTGTTATTAAAAATTTGTAACTAGATAGTTTGTTTATTTAGTTATACTGTAAAACCGATACGTCAAAGAAAACGTTGTTATAACTTGATTACTTGAATATTACATATTCTACAAATGGAGTTCAAAAACCTTTAATGAGACCTAGTTTATGAGGGCGTATTATTTGCCTCACCTAGCTGTAGCTAACACCACGATATTCAGGAGTAGTTCAGTGACCACGAACCTTAAAACTATTGTCACGCCATTTCCTAAGTCAGACATCTTAATCGATCACGTCGATTCCGCCTTCTTCAGTTTCTTCCAACCCTACCTGTATTTAGAACTAGGGGTTTACTTTTGGCTGCTAGAATCACCTATAGTTTGGTTTTTAACTTAATGACATTTTTGAAAGCAAATGCCGCCTGTTCTCGCATACCTGTGTTGTTGCCCCGTTCTTTGGTCAGCTGGTGGGAAAGTCGTTTAGTCTCCAAGACTTTGGTGGGGCCGATTACGTCTAAATGCTGATTTAAGATGTTTATATAGGGTTTCGTGTTATTAGTGTTGGTTAACATACAGTCATATAACATATTTGATTTTTTTATACCACTGAGGTGGCAGTCAAGCGCATTTCCTGATGGAAAGTAATCACCGTAATACTATGGGATAGGCACATATAAATACCAGAGGTGCGGCACTATGTATTGATATGTTAGTTATAGCAATGCAGTTGAATGACTGCGTCCTAGGAGGAACTAATATTGTTATCTCTGTCAACAACCTGACAAGTGTAGGGGTCGCTGTTCCATTATTTTTATCAATGTATGTGTCACATTATTTTTTTTGTGATCCACCATTGATGTACGGCTTGTTTAGTGTTAATACGCTTTCAGTTTTATAGTATTTCTACAGTGGTTGTTTAAAAAGGAGTTGAATTTAGTATTTGAATCAAGTACAATTATTTCAAAATACTTTGATTTGGTACAAAAAATTATTATTATTTCATTGACAATACGAGTATACCATCCATCAATTGTAAAGATTTTTGACGGTATTTCCGTAAATATCACCACTCCACATGCCGCAAATAAATTACATAATAGTACTTTCCTCAAGTATACTTCAAACTTGAAAGTACATTGTATGTTTAGAACAAAATAGTCTTCCTTATATATAAGTATACATTGTAGTTCTTGTAGTACATATTATTTCTCATGCTACACTTGCTGACCGACGAACGACCGAAACGACCAACAACTTGGATATGGCGCATGCGCCCGTAGAGGTTTACGTGTTCATACTCTCAGACGACAGAGACTTGCATAAATGCAATGGAACCTTATCGTGATCATCGTGACCCAAGTTAGCTTCACGAAACAAAATTCCGTACCAAATCATCTGGACCGTATCGTACAATTAGGTCAAATACCTTTCAAAATGAAAGTGAGAGAGGTTTATGTCTAACAGTCTTAGAAGGGTTATAAAGGGTCGGCCGCGCGAGTGGTGGACCACTGGTGTAACAAACCTCTATAGGCTACGGTGACCACTTTCCATCAGGTGGGCCGTACGCTTGTCTGCCACATCAGTAGTATAAAAAAACCGTTCACTGTGGTATGCTGATTTGATTGATTTATTAATTGATCTTTTTAGTTGGATGAGATGAAAGAAATGCGAGCCACCTAGATATGGTAAGGGGTGGTAAAGGACACAAGCATCAAGTTGACGAAGGCTGTTAAAAAAACTCTTATATGTTAAGAGTTTTTTGAACTTTTAGAACAAGCAATCGAAAAGTGGTATTTTTATCACGATGTTTAAATAATAGTAATAGAAATTAGAAATAGTTACAAATTTATTTATAAAAGTAGAAGCCTAACTATTATTGCCTCTAAGGACTAAAAACTGGCATAAAATACCACACTTACCACACTTTTTCATACTAATCTACAATTGATATACTACAATTTTAATACTACCAGTTTATTCAAAAATCTTTACAAGGTTACAAATTATGAAAAGTAAACAAGAAAACTGTAAACGCCGTGAAAATTCAATCTAATACGTCGAGGGATCTGAAAATGCCAGCGTCGCTGAACTTTGTAATAGGTACATTCATTAAATCGATCCAATTTAGTCTGAACCTGCACTTTTGTACTGTATTTTTAAGAAGTTTAATATGAAATAAATTTGTTATGTACTGTGCCCTCCTGAGGATGTATAATATTTCATAATTATTATTCAGGGAGAGTGTGACCGTACTCGGATTTGATGTAGAATTTTGAATATAAATTGGTGCTGGTACTTATAATAGTGTTCTAGCAAGTCCTTCTTTTGAATCTGCTAATTTATCTTACATAATGATATAAATAACATACAGAAGCTAAAGTTACAAATACAAATTTTGCGATGGCTGTAGTGAATCCTGATCATGTAGGTAAGAAAAAGTTATAAATAGAAGTAAAGGTTTGATTAACAAAAAAATCACAGAGTATATTATTTTTTCCATTACTGGCTCGCCTAGATGGGTTATAGAAATGAAGGATGGATTAAACTCCTTTAGGGCGGCAGTTTTCAAATATCTTTTTAATGGAAATCTAAATCAGTCTTTATAACTATTTAATAGGCCATTTTTCAATCAAATCTGAACAAAAATAGAAAGTCACGGTTGCCTTTTTAAAAGTAAAAACATAGCAAAACTTGTAATTACATGAAAATTTCAATTATTTTTTCAATGGTGTTCCATTATAGTTCCATATATTAACTTCTCCATTCTACACCCGTAGGGATGCAAATATTGTTCTGTACAGTAAATATAACAGTAATTTAGTCACAAAATCGTAAAAAAAGAACCAACAATTAATCAAAAAGTTAAAAAAATATCAACATAAATTATTAATATTAAATAACACCACTTGTACTGTTCCACAACATTTACTTTGTAAACCTGACCGGTTTCGCCTCACGGCATTCTCAAAGGTACACAATATGACGACTGAACAACTATGACTTTGAGAATGCCGTGAGGCAAAACCGGTCTGGTTTACAAAGTAAATGTTGTGGAACAGTACAAGTGGTGTTATTTAATATGTGTAGCACGTTCCACCAAGCGCCATCAATAAACAGTATAAATAATAAATTATTAAACTTGCATCAGAATTAAACTTAATTGTTAAATAAATAAATACATTTAATCCATTATTTGAAAATTATTATAGTAAAAAAAAACCTGTATAGTGTAAATGTAATTGAATTTTCGCTTAAATACATGAGAAATTTCTATTTTAAAAGAAATCAAAGACAAAGAAAATAACGATAGTGCAAAAATAACAATATGCTTACGTCACCAAAACAACCGTCTGTCTATTAAATAAAGGGCACGGGTCTATTATTTACGTCTGTACGAATAAATATCCTAGGAATTGCTGAGTCATAGAAATAACTGCCACTGTGAAAGGCCGCGTGTCTGGGCTGACACACCCACTATACTGATTTCTATTGTACTTTATTTTGTAAAATGTCCTTTATGCTCAACTATTGTTAATGCAGACTATGAAATGTTAGGAAAACTTTGAAAAGAAAGAAAAGGTTATCCTGGGACTCAGTACAGCTTAGACGAAATTCGCGATAGTTTACTAAATATTGTGAACTCTCTCCAGGATTGGGAGTCTCGCATAAAACCACCCTGATACCCCGGCGAGGGCTGTGACGCAACGGATAACTACATGCATTCTAATAAGCCCAAAAAATTTTACTATTTACAAAATATTGAATTTAAGGGGTAATAGGAATAGGTACCGTGAATATTCTTGATCTGATCTTTTTGTCAATGTGCTTTATATTTACTATAAGTGTTGACGCCAAGAACACAAGGTATCTTCCAAAGTCTAAATTATCAGGATATTGTCTCGATTAGGTGTTTTAAGTAACTTAACTGTGTGTAATTAAACATTTGAAATTTATTTTGTATGCATTGAATCGTATAAAGTTTTTGACAGCGACTGTACGTTTTGTTTTCATTATATACTTAAATCACGAACATTTTTGAACATTGGCAAGCTCCTTCAGTAAGAATTCAACTGCCACGAATATAATCTACTCACTTGTGACAAATGCCCCCGGCTTCTCATGCAGCATAAATAAATGTATAATTATTCTAAACTCATAAGTAATATGTTATATAAGTTTAAAAACCAAGTTAACAGATAGCGTTGTCAATAACACGGAATTCAAGGCGAATATTCTTTGGAAATATCTCACGTTCCGCAAAATAAAAGCCGTTTACAAAGGTGATAGTAATAAAATACGTAGAAAGGGTGGGCAGGTGGTTACCAGTACACACCCAATAATATGCTAGCAAGCTCAACCGTTTTATGTTTTATATATGAAGCTCCGGGTTCTGCGATTCGGCTGTAAAATACATCACGTGAAGACTTACTTGCTGCATTCAACATAAAGTATTATAAATATACGTTTCTAGCAAACTGTCTGCTACCTTTCGTTTCTGCATAAATATTTAGAACCATCCTATTTATTTGTTATGATCTGTTTTAAAACAAATAAGCTTTTCGATTAGTTAAAATATAATCTGAACTGTATAGATAATTAATTAATTTTACATATTATTCCTACTTTATAACTTACTAGTTGACGCCCGCGGCTTCGCCCGCGTAGAGATGTTTTCCCGTTCCCGTTTCCCACAGGAACTTGTTCCCGGGATAAAAAGTAGCCTATGTGATTCTGACGTATAAGCTACATTGTTGTAAAGTTTCATTAAAATCCGTTCAGTAGTTTTTACGTGAAAGAGTAACAAACATCCATACAGACTTTCACATTTAAAATATTATTAAGATTCTCACCGAGCAAGGAATTTTGCTCGCTCCCTCTCGCTCGCCGCTGATAGACGAAAGTAGTAATAATACCGCGTGCCAAGTTTACGTCAAACTGTATGCGAATATCGCATTTACGACATGTCAGTTGCCTACTATTCGTCTGTAGTTATTAGTATAATTGTATGAAAAAATGGAGACGCCCTCTGGCACACTTGGTTGTATATATAGAGTATACAACCAATAAATATATAGAGTAAGGAATCTCTAGTAGAGAGCGCGCTAGTAACATTGATTCCTTACTCTGTGGTAGAGACTTATTAAATTCTAGTACTTACGATTTTTGTGTTGAGGTGCATAAGCTCGCGCTCGGTGACCCGGCGCCGCGCGGTCTCCATCTGCTGCTGACGGTACTGGTTGTACTTATACAGCAAATACATTCCGGGCAGGGCCAACACGACGAACGGTCGCATCAAGTTTGACGATGATGACTGAGCGCGTTGCGGCATCTTCTTATCACCATTATTTTATTCATTTAACAGCTAACACCTTTGTCGTCGACTGTACAAGCGAATAATTTGACATTTTGCGTTTTGAAACTTACGTCATTTAAATTAGAGATCATTTTGTTTTAACAGTTAGGAGCACGTCACATTTTTTTTTAATACTTAAGTTTAAATATGGAAGATTTATTTTTATTGTAACGTATTGCTATAAGCACTTTGTATAGCGTCACTACGGGGTTTCTACGTTTCAAAATGGATATTGCTTTTTAATAGACCTTTTTTATTATTTACACATAGTTCTTCTCAGGACGTTTCCAACATTGTTACGACCCTGAAACAAAAACAAGTCAACATAAAAAGAGTATACTATATATATATACTACGTGCAGAAAGTTAAGAATCTGGGGGTAGTAATGGAGGATAGTCTATCCTGGAATTCCCAAGTCAATGAGGTCAGCAAAAAGGTACACTACACCTTTCACTCTTTGAAGTGCCTCCAGGCCTTCCTGCCCTTGAAGACAAAAATCACTTTAGACACTTATTCAGCCCATTATAGACTATACTGATGCCTGTTACTTAGATGTCACAGAGGAGCTGTTAGACAAGCTTGAGAGGCTGCAAAACTTTCGTTTCATTTATAATCTCAAAAAGTATGATCATATTTCACATTTCCGCCAAGAGCTCAAGTGGCTCCCGATTCGCCTTCACAGGAACACTCGGATACTCTGTCTCCTCTTCAATATACTGTACAACCCAAATTCCTCCGTCCTACCTGAAGGAGCGGTTCTCATTTGTGCGCTCACCTGATGATCCTTGCAGGACACATCTTCGTTCCCTTCTTAAATTCCCATCCCACAAATCTGACCTCTATTCCTATTCCTTCTCAGTTCATGCGGTTAGGTTGTGGAACTCTCTGCCTCCAAACATCAGAGACACTAACTCTTTGATGAAGTTCAAATCCAAAGTCCGTGAATACTATCTCTCTTCCACTCATAACTTCTAATGTCCTTATTTTTCATATGGCACGTGTATTTTACTGATACGATGCACAAGTATTTATGTATTTACATGTAGGTATTTTGTATGTATATATGTAATTGTATGTATGTATGTATGCATGTATTAGTTTGTAAAGTATGTATAAACACTTGATTCTACCTAGTTCTCTTTCACACTTCTACCTTTATCAATTATTTTAATTCTTACTCTCCTCTCGCCAGCCTGCTGGAGGAGATTTCTTTTAGAAATAATCAGTGCCATTGTACTCTTTTTTCCTATATAGTTTTATTGTAATTAAATGTGTGTACATAAACTATTAAATTAATATATAAATATACTTTATTTTCTGTTTGCACCGGCTAATCTCTGAAATGGTTGGACTGATTTTAACGGGATTTTCACTGACAGATAGCTAATGTTATAAGGTGTAACTTAAACTACATTTTATCCCAACATTCCTGCGGGATCAGCCACATCATGACGTCTGCTAATAATATATGTATAAAATAAATATAATGTCCTAGTATTGATTTGTAAAGCTTTAGCTAAGAGTAAGGAGGAAAGAAAAGAAAACTTAAGTTAGCTTGTAACCAAATGTACGGCGCTGTGTAAACATAATATATTACTAGTGGTTTTGTGAACCGTAGACTTCGGAGTATTTTTTTTTATTGTTAACTTTTTTTTGAATTGATTTCTTTTTTCGTTTTGAGCGCTCTTGCCAACCACTACGGGACCATTTACCCTCCCCTGTATCCATTTCCCCCCCCCCGAGCTTGGCATGGCGATTGTCCATGCCAAGTTGCATGCAGATCCGATGAAAAATGCAATCTGTAGACCGTATGGACGGTCGGACATCAATAGCATTTTTCCCGTACCAGTGGAGTTAAAACGGACACTTTCGTCGGCTCGCTTCGCTCGCCTCCTCAGTCAATTATAATTAAATAAAAGATATGTGTGTGTGCCAGAGTACACAGGTAAAAAGTTAAACTTTTTTACAGCTATAAAATCTCTGATACGTCGATAAAGAAGTTTCACTTTAAAACAACTTGGCGCGTAACCGAAAAACGTGTCTATTTTTTACATCTAAACTCTCAATGTCGATAAAGAAGTTTCATTTCTTCAAGAAAACTTCAAAAGTGAACCCCGGTCTGGGAAAAACAACTGGGAAAACACTTAATATACAAAAGAAGGGTGCAGCAAACTGAATGAATTGATTAGTAGCTTACTCTCCGTGGTAATGTTCACAGCGCAAACCAGTAATAGCTTATTATCTTTCTATCAACGGCTGTAAAAGTAGTTTATGGGATGTTTAAGAGGCACTTTCATAGAAGAGAAGTCATACTATTATTACGGATTCTTGACAGTGTCTCCTGAGCGGAGATCATTTGGTTTTATTCGGTACTTCATTGGTAAATCGCCGGAAAAAGATAATTCGAGGTTTGGAATTACGTTCCGTGTTACAGAGGTTTGATTTTTAGCGTGTTGTTTACACTGTAATAAACTTGTGGCTAGTTCAGTTAGCTAGTTTCAGTTGCAAAAAAATGTGTAATGATGAAATTTATAATAGATTTATTTAAAAAAAACTTTTTATATAAGAAAATGGATATAAGAAAATGGATTTATAATGCTAGGTAATGATTGTACTTGGGACGCCGCTGCATCTTTTTGCGAGCATGCCATGCTCGCAAAAGAGGCGGCGGTGAGGGAGCGGTAGAGAACTCTCCCTACCGACTTCCGCAGTCTGCGGCGGGGACGCAGACCGCAGACCTGTCTTCGCCCAAGACTACCGTCCTCCATGACCGGGGGCCTGAGGACGGCGGGTGCGCTGCTCGCCGTCCTTACAGAAGCAGGCCCCGGTCGGTGGCGTGGTGTGAGAGCTGCACTCACGCCCTTCACCCCCTCAAGGAAGCGGTATAAAACCTGATCCCCCCAAAGAAGCGAGATAACACTCTAAGACTTTGTACGCTTCCACGGCGGGGGGAACCCCCTGAACGAATACAAAGTCTGACGGGAGCCCTGGGGCTATCCTTCCGAGGGCTCACCCGGGACTCCAGGCTATTAACAGATGGAAGGGATACGTGTGGTTTTAGTCGGTAAGAGTCCGGCATAGCATCCATGAGGATTTCCACACGAAAAAAAAATGTGAAGATTGTACTGGACAAATTTTATTTTATGCATAATTAATGGCATCAGCCGTTACATGGTAGAAATCCATCATAAATAACCAAATGCAGATTCCTACTAATCTAAACTCTATACTAATATGACTAATATATAAAGTTGAACAGTTCGTTTGTTAGTTTGGTTGGTTGAATGCGCTATTCTCAGGAACTCTGGCCGGATTTAAAAACTTTTCTTTTGTGTCGGATAGCCCATTTATCGAAGAAGACCATAGGCTATATATCATCACGCTACTACACTGGAGAACGGAGCAGTAATCATAAATGTTGACAAATTGGGCAGATTTACATAAAAAATTCAAAAATAAAAAACGACTTGATTAAATAGTTGCAACGAGGGTTCAAAATATGTCGCGGGTGAAGCCGCGGGCTTCAGCTAGTTATATATAAATGTGTCAATTGTATATTATAAATTAAATAATAAAGCAATTAGGGTAGATATAATTTCCGTGCTTTAGGCTTAGTTTCTCGATAATCAGACATCATATGTATCTGGTTAAAAGCCATACATTACATATATACATACATTTGCATTAAATTCATTATCATTATCAAAACCAGAAGTTTTCTGTTAACTTGAAAGTATAACAATGCACAATGAAATACCAAAGATAATATAAAATGAAAGTAGAACAAAATATTCACAATCGCCATTTTGAACATAGAACAACGGCAAGGTGACCTTGAAGCCTGAAGTACATGAAATGTTTCATCCCGATTTTGCGACATGCGTCCGTCTCGATAGTGATCTGTTACCCCACCAGCAAATATCGAACAATATTCATAGTACCGGTATCAGGCAGTACCAGACTCGGTATTGACGCGACACGATGGCAGACAGTGTACCAATCAACTTGATCGACAATCCCGATATGAAAGGCTCCGTGAGAAGTATTGAATGAACGAAAATTGCTTTTGTTCAGGAATGAAAAATAATGAAAATACTAAATTGCTGCGAACATTTTTCTCTGTTCCAATTGAATGATGTGATTTTTGACCATTCTGAAGAAGTAAGCAGTAGTAATCCCATTCATTCCGTTAAGCCGGTGGTCCCGGTTGCCAGTAACAAGGAGTCGTTAAGCAAAAGCTTGATAAATTTTAACAGCACGTTGCGACAATGACCTCCGCCTGTCCATTTCAACACGGTAATGGCCTCACTACCTGTTACTTAAGACAAAAATGCATACGGTAAAATGGGGGCGTATAATAATGTCTTTGCTTACCCCTTCGGAGATAAAGGTGTGACAATATGTATGTATGTATGACTATTGTAGCAAAGCATAAAAAAATAAACCGGTATCTTAATACACATAAATGTGATGTCACCTTTTTTCGAGTAATTCTCAGCAAGTCTTTTTTATTTAATATATACTCAAATGGCAGCAGTGTATTAAGTACATTATTGCAAAGGGCGGGAAATAGGCAACTGCAGGTCGAGTATGAGTGCGAAGGCCGAGCCGTAGGCGAGTACTTCACTACTACCAGACAGGCAATTGCCATTCCGGCCGAGGCATATTTACTTATTTAGTGCTTTTCTCAAAAGAATGCAGGGAAATAAAACATAATTTTTATATTTTATTTAATTAATATTAAAAGTTACATTAGCCATGTTGGGCAATTACCAACTAAAAGAAAATATTTTTGATTTCCTTTTAGTGGATTATACACAGCAAGATGGAAAATCTAAAAAAATATAGTAAAGGCGACTGCCGCACTGAGCTCTAGGGTTCGATTCCCGGGTCAGAACAAATTTTTGTGTTAACCATAAATGTTAGTTTCGGAGTTTGGGTGTTTTCTATCATCACTACCTATTATAAAACAAAGTCGTTTTTCGCTGACTGTCCCTATGTATGCTTAGATCTTTAAAAATATGCAACGAATTTCGATGCAGTTTTTTTCAATAGATAGAGTGATTCATAGGGAATGGTTTTATGTATAATTTGTTAAATTTTTGTATACATCAACTAAATTATAACGATATATGTTGGAGGTGTCGGAAAAAATAAGCCGTCTGGGAGCTTTTAACGAAAACGCTGCCCTTTGAGATATAAAAAAATAATGTATTGTGGAATTGTGTATCTAATTTAGGTCTACAAATCTGTAGTCCGCGACGGTATATGTCTATCTCTAGGATAACATCGTATATCCATTGTAATACTTACAGGCTATTTACACAAATAAATTATTAATCCTTATCATTTTTAATATGTTAGTTGGCTGCAGCATTTTATGAAGATTATTTTGTCCCTTTACAACTTGCAAATTAAATGAATGTCTTAGGAGATATGGCAATATCAAAAAACATGTGCAAAGAAATGAATTTCGTGTAACCATAATTCGACAGGGCCGTGCGGGCGCGGGCGTAGGTACTTGAGAGCGGAGAAGTAAAAAAGTAATTTGGAACATGTTCAATGTTCTTCCAATAATGTGAAATTAATAAATGACTTAATTAAATGGGTGAAACGGGGTTCGAAGTATGTCACGGGCGAAGACGGGCAGGTCATCTAGTGTATAATATATGTATATATTTGAAAATGAAATGAGGGCGTATAATTTGCCTCTGCCTAATCCTTCGGGGATAAAGGCGTGACGATATGTATGTATGTATTTAGAAATATTAAAGTTTCTTTAAGAGATGTCTAGATCCCATAGCTTATAGCTTATTTTGTACTGGCCCAGAATATTTATTTATTATTAATAGCAGCACGTTGACACAACTTTTATGTCTCAGAATCCACCACTCTCACACATAAAACAAGATAAAAGCACTTATTTAGTCTTTAGTATTTCCATGCATGTTTGAGAAAAAATAATTTGTCCGCCATCTTGGGTGTTCCACTAGGACGATTTAACCACTAGACGCGTAATGTACTCAATAAAATATGAAATCACGTTCTAACAATTTTCGTGCGGGGGGGGGGGGGGGGGGGAACTACACACATATTGTTTTGATACTCTTGCATGAAGTGTTGTCACTGTATAACAACCAATGAAAATACAACACATAGAAAAATGTAGGTATGCAATACGAATTTGACACAATATTATTCGGCTAATTTGAGATAGTAATTATTTTTATAATGTTTATAGAGAATGAACATTAACGAATATAGACCGATAAAGTTGTTGGTATGTTTCAATAATTAATGATTTATGGTAAAATTAATTATGTGAATAAAATAAAATTTTACTTACGAGTGAAAAAGAAACATTAATTGTTCAACCGCTATAACTTTTACACCATTTCACAGCACATTTCGTCATTTTTTCTTTTTAAACTACCGTCCAAACATGTACGATAGACTGAGTCCGCGGAACAGCGGCCTAGGTAAAAGATACTTGGCAAATGGCAAGCGGGGTAGGTATATGCGCAAACGGTAAGATAGAAAATGTTGTCCATTGGTTAAATCGTCATAGGTGTTCTACCATCATAGAATTAGAATGACGTCACAGTATTCGTCGTCATTTAAACTAAAACTACTTTAAAATTTTGTAGCAAGATTTCACATGAACAAACATGCAAGCTAATAAAAAAAATGCAACGTCTACATTTTCGTACCTAAAAAGTTGCGAAGTTGCAAGAGTATAGCGCGCAGCTGAATCTAGCAACGGCTTTCGCTTGATTTCGTATCAACGTACTTAAGTGGCATATGACACGCTTGAGCTTCGGCTAAGCTTGATGAATATTTTGTGTGAAATCTATCGAGACGTGCAACTTTATCCCAATTTCCATAAAAGAGGATTTTATTCGAAGATTTGAATAATTTTGAGTTCATTATGCTTTCTTTCATTAAGTTTAAGCTAGATTTCGCTGATATACACATACATTTATATAGTCAAGTCTTTTCATCGTAGGTTTACATACATACATGCATACATGCAAACATAGGGTAAAGGGTAGGCAGAGGCATACTATACACCCACATATCACCGTATGTAATTTTTTTCCCACGTAGCAGGTGATAAGCCCATTGCCATGTTACAATGGACAGGTGTAGGCTGTGGCGACCTGCTGTTGAAAATTTCAAGCCGCCCATAACCTTCAAGGGGGTTAATGATGCCATTTTACTGGCAAACGGAAACGCTCGCAAATGTAAATGCCACAAGTGGTCACCCATCCAATGACCTGCTGTAGCGAAAGTTGCTTAACGCATAAGCGTTTCGGTTCAAAGGCAGAGGTATATTTTAAGTCTGCATTCACTAGTTGTATTTTATTTTATGTAATTAAATAAAGTAATAAATATTTTAGAAGTTTCTGTCTAGCAACTTTAACTTACATAAACTAATTTTATTTAGACAACAGATGAACATACCTACTTCTTTTTAAATACATACATCGTACTAATATGGATCCTACTAAGTTTGTAAGTATGGATGGATGTTTTAAACTCTTTCATGCAAAATCTATTGAATGGATTTTGATGAAACTTTACAATTAGTATACACATCGGAATAACACATAAAAATAAAATAAAAAATAAAATAAAAATATCTTTATTTTGCATAGACCATTTTAACGGCGCTTACAAAATGTCATACACTATTTAAAATATTTAAAGCGACCACCGATTCGGAACGCGGCCCACCTGAGAAGAACCGGCAAGAAACTTAGACAACATAGGCTACTTTTTATCTCGGGAACAAGTTCCTGTAAAGCCGCGTGTGAGTCGCGGGCGTCAACTAGTATTGTATATAGAAGACACTCAAACTTCGAAACAAGAATTTGCGGATCAAGGACCCAAGACCACAATATGACAGCTGAATACACCTACTACTGCACCAATGAGGCAATATAATAGATGGTAAACCTATTGTTAACAAATGGTCACCCATCTCTGGATCATATGATAAGATGCTTAATGCAATGACGATCATTGCATTATACATAAAAATATCAGATCGTATCTATAAAAGCATGGAACTCTCTGCCAGTTATCGTGTTTTCCTCTTCTTACGATTCTGGGTCCTTTAAAAGCAGCGAGAAATGGTATATTTCTGAGCCGTCAACCTGAGGGTCGCTATCGGATCCCTGTGGACCAGGATAACGGGTCTCTCAATCACGTCTCAGCTCTCCATCAAGTGGGCGAAGATTTAGTCGTGCCAAATATAAAAAAAAGAAGAAAATGACTAAAACTGAACTTAGGTAATATAAGCTTCAATAAAGGTTTCAAAGCATTTATGTGATTATTTAATAGTAACAATGACTATGTTAATGGCGGTCTAAATCCATTACATTATTATTCATGGTAACTTTTGTAGGTTTCTAGGTTATGGTTTGTTAAGTCGTTTTGATAATTATAACTGGCTGCGCCATTAATAACGCACATTATTTTTTAATCTGTAACACATACGCTACTATACTATAAAAAGAGTTTGCGCGGGAATCTCTCGGATAGTAGACGATGTAATGATGATGAAGATGTATATTATGTTCCAAAACTACTGCATTAACCTGTAACCAGTCAAGTAATAAACCAAAAAATAAATAAATACTATAAACAAAAACTCTGTTTGTTCCGGCTATTTTCTGAAACTGCTCTACCAATTTTAACGAGACTTTCACTAGCAGACAGCAAATGTTACAAGGAGTAAATTAAGCTACAATTTATCTCTGTATTCCCTCGGGAATGGAAACTACACGGGTAAAACTGCGGGTGTCCGCTAGTTACAAACATGCATGAATTCACAATATAAATAAATTTATATATGCACTGCGTAGAGTTAAAACTATAGTAAATGTGCAAACTGCTTTAGTTATATATCATGCATATGTATGTTCCGTATTAAGATACGGTCTGATACTATGGGGGAACTCTAACGAGATTCAAAGAGCTTTTATTGTGCAGAAAAAATGTATCAGATCTATTTTCTGTCGACCTATATTTAGAACACAGAGACTGTTAACTCTTCCTTGTTTATATTTGTATGAGATGTGTAGATTTGTTAAAGACAAGTTCTCCCAATTTGAACAAGATGAAAATGCCTGTTTTAAACAAAAAATTGTGCAGAAGCCATTGGTAGTGCCAAGAAATAGATTGGCATTGTGTGATAAAACTGCTATACAATGGCAGTAAAAATATATAACAAATTACCTATAACAGTCAGAAATCTAGAAAAAAAAATAACATAACATTATTTGATTGGTTATGTGAGAGATGTTTTTATTCTGTTAATGAATATTTAGAATTTAAGAGGCAATAACTTATTGACAATTTAAAAGAATGTTGAAATCACTAATTTTATATTCTGACTATATTTTAATGTTTAATAATTTTGAATTATTATTATTTTGGAATTTGTTAAAATGTAATTGATTTAAATTTTGACCTATTTAGTTAATTTATAGATATTATTGACATTATGTTTTGTCCTTATGCTCTGACTGTAATGTAAAACTGTTGTAATATAAAATATTATTTGCACAACTTCTTAAGTTGAAAATGGTGAACCGTGAACAACAAATTAATGTACCCATGTTCTTGCAAATAAAGCTTCATTCATTCATTCATTAAATTCATTCAACAACAAAGTATAAATGTTAGCAATACACGTAATATACACGACCCAAGCTTGTATTTACAAAAGATTCATATGAAAATCCTTTCCAAAAAGGTCTTATCAGAAGATAAATACGGAGTGTGTTTGTTTAAAAACCCCCATCTTCAAAGGTCTAATCAGGTTAATGGCAAGCCTCTGACTGTGAACCGAATGGAAGCCAAGTGACTGTTATAACTAGACTGGAGTTTATTTAGTATGTAGAGGGTTTACTCAAAGTAAAATACTGTCACAGGATTTCATGTCAAAAGTGAGTGATTGAGTGTTTTTTTTTATACCAATGAGGTGGCAGACTAGCATATGACCAACCTGATAGATAGTGGCCACCTAAGCCAGTGTACGTTTGCAATGTCAGAGGTGCTCCTCTCGCGCTGCCAAATAGTTGAGTTTGTAATACCATTATACTTGTAATAAATTCGTTTTATTTTTCGATAAGTATACAGTGATCGTTACCGATACCGATTTAACCACGCCCTATAACCAATCAGCGTCATCCAATTGAGAAAATCAAGTTCAAAGGGATTAGTCAAAGGGAGACGAACTTTGAACGAATCGATTAAACAGCATTGCATAGCATTATTGCAATGTTCGATGCATTGAGGCACTTTCAACAAAAGATGTACAAAGTAAAGGAGAAAGTTTCTAAAATCAAATTATGTTTTAGGGATTCGAACATCTAACAGATCAAACCGGAACCGTACTGCGTTTATACTCTCGCACGAGCTACGAGACGAGCTGGGCGAATATTTAATTTCGAGCATATTTGACGTTTTGGAGAATATAAAAATAATTGCACATATTCATGTTTTTTATGAATTTTTTGGAAAGAATTTAATGATAGAAACTGATTTTTGTGAAAGGCCCAGCAATTACTCTTTTCTGCTAAGAGATATTGACGTTTCTTTTAAAAAAAAAAGGAAATGATATTTCCCATATACGATAATTAGATCTCGAGATATGGTAGTGAAATAAATTGAAATGGTAATTAGAAATAAAATCAAAGGTTTGAAAAATAACCTCGACACAGGACTGGAGCAACACCTGACGTGGCTCTTAGGAATGCATCTTGATGCATTCCTCCTCGAGCCATCACGAGAGTGGCCTCTCAGCAACGGACCGCACAGCGTCCAATCGTAGCCGATGTTCTACAGAAATAGTCCTAAGACCGATCCCTGGGAAACACAACACTTCTCGCCATGCCAGCCCTAGCTTTGGTAAGCTATGGCTCTCTCGGAAAGATAAACCCCGACAATGCACTAGATGCAAGGAGGCACTATATGAAAATAAGCGTCTTCTTAAAGCATTTCCAGGGCAAAGCGTTGACTATGTCATGAGACACCGCCATGACTACCTCACCTGTGTGATGACGCTCCTTCCGCGAGGACTCCGACACGCATGATCGCATCATTGGAGGAGCACTGAAACCAAACTGATGGAAACCAAACTGCTTATGTACCAGATCCCCATGACTGTGACATATGCGACGAAGTGCTCTGCAATGATACAATCAAACCTTGCATACCTCGTCGGGCAATACAAGCGACCAATAGCCGGAAGGCGACGCCGCTGGCCGCCCTCGTTATGGATAAGGAAAAATTTCCCCGTATACGACACCTTGGGAAACCAGTCTTTATTGAAGGATAAGCCAAAACCTTAATAGTCAACATTCATAGAGATCCAGGAGTCATACTCACCCCGGAATGCTATCGGGTCTGGAGTGGTTCTCTTGTGCCTTAGCCGTTGTCTTAGCCGCAGCACCTCTAGCTCACCTTTGGTGACTACGGGCAAGTCGTTCTCGACGTAATCTCTAACATTGGCTGGGGTTTGGGCCAGCGGATGGCCTTACTATTCCAGATTCTCTAGGAGCTATTTTCGGGCCAATTTCTTGGCCAGCTTAATGGTCTCCTGGAGGGACTTTTCGGCACACTTGTAACACTCGTGTGCTCCTTCTCTCGGGCCTCAGGGCCTGGTGTACCGATAGCGGAGATGCACGCTGCGTGCACATTACTATCTCCACCGGGAATCAGGCCTGCACGATAGCTGCATCCCGGAGAGCCCTTGATTCAGGCGTTTGACAGCCCAACGTATGCCGAAGTATTTAGGATAGCCAGTCGGTGGCTAGTTGGAGGAGAAACGTCAAACTACTCGTAAATATAACTATGGACGAATAACGACCCCTCCTTCCACCACATTCCAGCCCTGGACACGGCGTATGCGATCAGGGGTCGCAAACGATACATCTACGGTCGAACCGCGCACGTCATGGATTTGTCACCCAGTCCGCCGAAGTTCTCCCCCTACCAGTGGTTTTTCGGGAGCCTCAAGGCATTGAAATTTTCCAGGACTGGGACGAAATGCGGTAAGAATGACGTCTTGCCATAGTTCGAATTGATATTGCTCACAGGTTGGCGAGAAATATGCGGCCACGATAACCACTCCGCTGCAATCCGCTGCATCAGCTCCTAGCAATAATTGCAAGGCGCGAGGTGTCCACTTCAACACCCAAATCTAAAAAAAGCTAAGCTGTCTATGGTGACTGAGCTCCCGTGGTAGACCCAGTACGGCTTGACAACGGTGACTACGTAATAGAACCTAATAGATTTTTGTCATCACAATTATGTTACGCAACCAGTTGTAAAAGAAGAGTTTTCCTTCTTTCTAGATAACTACGTGCGGTAGGCGAATGTCCACTGTGCAATGCTCTGGCACAGGAGATCCTGAGCAGCAGAGCAGTGGTTTAGATTTTTTTTTTTTTTTTTTTTTTTTTTTTTTTTTTTTTTTTTTTTTTTATATTACATCTCTACCATAGGCAGAGCCATAGATACTTAATTTGTAATTTCTTTTTAATTATATATTACGTAGCCGCTTAGGGCTTGTAGATTTATATTACATATTTATTTTACATGTACATTAATTTTATGTCTTCTTTCATTCTAGCCTCCATTATCATACTCGTCACGCTCATATTATTATCATACTTACACGCTAGTCCTTTCATACTTCATCCATCACATGGGATTGTATGGGGTTTACCAAATTTATTTCAGTATAATTTTGCGTAATTTACAGTATTTCAATATTTTAATATTCTATTGTTTTTATGTTTTCTTTATTCCACCATTTATGTTTATTTAATTTACTATTTTGACTACTATTATTTCTTATTTACTCTAATTGTTAATCCTTTATAATTTCGCCACCGAACACCAAGAGCACAGTACAGTTTTTTGTTTCCTTTGTCGCTTTTGTTCAATATGAAAGCATATTGTAAAAGACGACACCTATTATATTATACCCTATTTCTTAGATTGACTATTTTTATTATTTTATTAACGTAATTCAAAAACTTACTTCTATGTGACCTTATTAATTTTGAAAAATTTACCGTATTTATTTCCAGACCAATTTGTATTTCTAGATCCGCTCTGTCCGCGAGATGGATTGGGCAGTCCTGCAACAGGTGGACCACAGTCTCCTCTACCCCGGGCTCGCAGGCGCACGATGGATCCCCCTTACACTTGAAACGTGTCAAGTATGAGGAGAACCCACCGTGCCCCGTCAGCAGTTGGGTTACGGTGCCGGCGATCGTCATTTTGCGGACGATACTATACGCCTCCACTGCGCATGGGAAGAAAAGCTTAGTAACGGAGGCCGTCCCGCCCTCTCTGTATCTCTTGTTCCACTCGTCAAGCGTGTCCCGCCTAAGGGCACGCTTCACGAATGAGACAGGATACAGACCGTAGTCCGGTGCTCTCTTCAGCGTCAGAGCCGCTTCCTTCGCGAGCTCATCGGCTCGTTCGTTGCCCTCCAGCCCTGCGTGGGCCTTGACCCAGAATAAGGAAATTTCCTTACCCTGGGCCAATCCGCGCTGAAGTGCGGCCCTGGCTTCCACTGCCAAGGGATGGAGGGCATGACGGTTGATTACCGTCAAGAGAGCGGCTCTGCTGTCGCTGAAGATACCGAACGTGGACGCGCCACGCCTGAGGACCTCACTGGCCGCTTTGCATAGCGCCAGGAGCTCGGCCTGGTAGACGGTGCAATGGGGCGCGAGAGCAAGTTTGAGGGCCTTAGTTTCGGTCCGGCTATTCCAAAACGATAGCGCGGCACCGACTCGGCCCTCAATCTTGCTCCCATCTGTGAAGATGCGCACCTCAAAACGGTTTGCATCTTCCAGTTGCCCCTCGTCTACCAAGCTGGTGAACTCCAAGGGCACATGCTCCACGGGGTGAGGGGCCTCTATCGCTGGGGCCATTCGCTCGACCCCCCAGTCTCCCAGCCATGGCTGGCCTACTCCTCTCTTGGCTTCATACAATGAGGCCACCTCGTGAACTCTGAGGTCCAGAGGGAGCAAACCAGCCAGGACCAGCGCTGAGTTCAAGGAGACCGTGCGATAGGCCTTGCACAACTTTTGGGCGAAACCGCGCTGCACCACGTTCAGCTGCTTTTGGACACAAAGCTTTTCTGCCGATGCGTGCCAAGCACTGGCGGCGTACAATATCGTCGGCTCCACGGCCGCCACGTAGATCGTCCGGATCACCTCGGGGTGTAACCCCCAGCTGATCCGGGCCATCGTCGCTAACTTCCGGTAAATGCCGATCGCCTTTCTGCAAACATTGGTGACATGTGTGTTAAAAGTGAGTGCGTGGTCTATGGTGAGCCCTAGGATTTTTATGTCGTTGGACATTCCAATGTCTATCCCGCCCATGCTAAGGCGCGGGACGTCGTACTTAAGCTTCCGCGTGATTACCATCGCACTGGTTTTGTGCGGTGCGAATTTCAGCTTCATTCCGACGCCCCACTCCCGCACATGTTCGAGAGAGGCATTGGCGTGTCCCTCGATCTCCAGAGCCGTGTCCCCATCGAAGACCAGCACCACGTCGTCCGCAAAAGCCTGCACATGCACACCCTTTCTCTCAAGTTCTTTCAGCAACGGATCCAGAAGTAAGTTCCACAGTAAGGGACCGCCGATCGACCCCTGGACGCACCCTTTACCCGTAGGGCGGATGTGCTCCTCGCCCGCATACCTTACCCTCACCCTCCTGTCGCCAAGGTAGCTGCTGATCACTCGCCTCAAGTTTGCCGGACACCTTTCCTCAGCCAGTCGTACTTTTATGGCTGGCCACCAGGCGCTATCGAAGGCCCCCTCTATGTCCAGGGACACCATAGTGACTATCCTCTTCTGTTTGAGTTTAGCCACTACGTGCCCCATGAGGTCATAGAGGGCGTCTTCGGTGCTCTTCTGGGGCATAAAGCCGTACTGGCGAGTACTCATCCGCGGCAGTAAATGGTACTTGAGTCGAGTGACCAACATCCTCTCGTACACCTTTCCCAGAACCGGTAACAGACCAATCGGTCTGTACGATTTGGGAACAGTGTACGAGTCCTTACCAGGCTTTTTCAGCACCACCACCACGGCTTCCTTCCATATTTTAGGAAAGTAGCCGTGGCGGAGGCACCGATTAAGCAGCTCCAGGAAGAGCGAAGGGTCGGCCCCAATGGCATGGGCACAAATATCGGCTGTAAAGCCGTCCGCCCCCGGTGCTTTTTTCGGGTTAAATTTATGGAGTGCATCGAACAGTTCGCCCACCGTAAAAGGTGGGTCATCAACATTATGACCCTCTCTATCTTCAACCTTTTCGGCTCTTTCGCGTATCTGTCGATGCATCTCGGTATCCTCCTCGACTCGATCCTCCGGATAAAAGGTACGAGCGAGGAGTTGTACTGAGCCCCTAGCGTCCAAATAGGTTCCATCGTGGATTAGTGGCTGATCTTCTTCCCTCACTGTGGCCCTCCCAATCACTCGGTAAATCCCCTCCCAGATGCCCTCCCTGTCCTGCTTTCCACAGAAGTTCTTCCAACTCTCGACCTGCGCCTTTTTTACTTCAGATTCATACATCTCCTTGCTTTCTAGGTACCGCCGAACTACAATGTCACGTCGATCGGGCGCTGCATTCCTGATCCGACGCCTTTTGGTGTTGACGTCCCTTTTCAGGGTGGCTAGCCTCTCCGACCACCACGGCATAGTAAGCACCTCGTTGGGTCTTTTCTTTGGGATGGCTTCCTCACAGGCCTCACTTACGAAGCCTGAGTACTCAGCGACTGCGCTTTCCAGATCTTCTGTACTTGCCATTCGCCGAGCACCCAGGCCCCGCAGAGAAACCTGCTGGGCAAACTTGGCCTTGAAGCCATCCCAATTGGCTTTTTTGGTATTGTAGAGCCTTGTGGTACGAGATATACTCGTACCTTTGGCCCGCTCTAGCCTTAAGTTGAATACTATGCCGTTGTGGTCGGAGCTGACGAGCCCCTCGTCAACCCTCCAGCCGTCGGTCAAGGCGAGCAAATCGCTCGTGCAGGCCGTGACATCTACGTAGCTGCGGAGCCTCCTTCCACCCCTCACAGTGTCGAAAGTTGGAATGCCTCCGCTATTCAGGAGATGGAGGTCCATCTGTTCGAGAGCATCCCTCAGTAACCCCCCTCTATCGTCTTCGAACGGATGCCCCCACCAGGTGCTCTTGGCATTGGCATCACCTCCAAAAAGAAGACGCTGGGGTCCCAGCTCATGCTCTATCCTCTTAAGTCGCTCCAGGTATGGCCCTATGGGTTTGTCTGGTTCGAAGTAGAAGGACACCAGCGTGATCGTCCAGGCACTGGTTCGGATCCTCACCACTACGACATTGTCGGTGGTGAGTTGCGGGTACTGCAAGACATCCAACGTCGCATCGAGCACGACGATGGATGCCTTAACTGTCCCTTCTCCTTGCCCAGTGTTCTGGAAGACCCTGACGCCCTGGTATGCCTTCATCCTCTTCACCGACCCTACGTAGGGCTCTTGCACTAGAGCGACTGCGGCTTTACGCCTTGAGGCTTCGAGCATGAGTTCCTCGGTATATGAGAGTAGTATGAGACGAATAACGACCCCTCCTTCCACCACATTCCAGCCCTGGACACGGCGTATGCGATCAGGGGTCGCAAACGATACATCTACGGTCGAACCGCGCACGTCATGGATTTGTCACCCAGTCCGCCGAAGTTCTCCCCCTACCAGTGGTTTTTCGGGAGCCTCAAGGCATTGAAATTTTCCAGGACTGGGACGAAATGCGGTAAGAATGACGTCTTGCCATAGTTCGAATTGATATTGCTCACAGGTTGGCGAGAAATATGCGGCCACGATAACCACTCCGCTGCAATCCGCTGCATCAGCTCCTAGCAATAATTGCAAGGCGCGAGGTGTCCACTTCAACACCCAAATCTAAAAAAAGCTAAGCTGTCTATGGTGACTGAGCTCCCGTGGTAGACCCAGTACGGCTTGACAACGGTGACTACGTAATAGAACCTAATAGATTTTTGTCATCACAATTATGTTACGCAACCAGTTGTAAAAGAAGAGTTTTCCTTCTTTCTAGATAACTACGTGCGGTAGGCGAATGTCCACTGTGCAATGCTCTGGCACAGGAGATCCTGAGCAGCAGAGCAGTGGTTTAGATTCACCTGTAGGATGCGGATAAGTATGTCCATTAATGAACCTCCATTCCCCCATCCTGTCGTGAACGTGGCCGCTCTAGACCGGTAACAACCACTACCCATACCTGACGGGCCTCTATCTCTTACTACTTTACTTACTTACTTACTACTACTTTAGGTACTTTAGCCCTACGCAACGCAACTAAAGTAGTGCGGTGAGACAGTGGTAAGAGCTTGCTTTGTGACAGGGCTAACTGCAGCGGAAGCAATGGTTCCTCACGGTAACTTACACTGTGCACTGTACCCCCACACTCTCTCCGGTCAGTTCGTCCGCTGTTTTTTACACGCTGGGCAGCGGAAGATCGTGACCGAAGCCAAAGCGTCTAGCTTTGGCTCTCTCCTGGTCACTGGGACAGCCGCTGGCCTCCACGATGGAGGAGATTACCACCTCTGTCATTGCTACGTTATCCAGACTCAATAAAAAATCATTACCGTTTGTTTCTTCTAATTACCATTCCATTTTAAAAAGAATGGGAATTAATGGTAATTATAATAATGGCAATGAGATTTTGAATAATTTCAAAAATAAAAGCATATTTTAAATAGGTAACGATTTGTTAATTTAAACACTGTATAGAGGGATATATATTGGATATATCTAGCAAATAATTTATGTAAAAAACATAAAATAATTACCTTTTAAAAGACAATTGGTATATAGACATATTTTAAACCAAACCAGTTTTCGAGCAGGAGAACTCTAAATTTCATAGTAAACAAATGTAATTTCAGGGGTGTGTTGTTCACGAACGTAATGCGGTGATGGTCAGCGAATCTTTTATGTTTAATCTAGTCCACAACCGTGCGTAAATGCGAAAATATTGGGACGTCAATGTCTTTGAATGTTAATTATGTGTAAGTGTAGGGACATTTTTCTAAGTGGTATGATATCACTTAAATATGTTCTTTCGTTAACGTTACTAAAATATAATGTGGATTAATTAACATATTAACCGAAAACGTCCTAAAAAATTCGTTCTCCCAATAGACTTTCTAGAAAGACTCGTAATTTTATTAAAATCTGGAAAAAGGGACACGGATGGTGATTAGATTTTGACTTTTATTTTCATAATTTCAAGCATTTCTAACAAAAATCTAGATGTTTTAAGAATTGCGCCTAACGCAGGACTATGTTAATTAAACGAAAACAATGTAACATTAAAAAAAAAATTGTGTTATTTATCGTCCGCCATGCAATATGCACGAAATGAAATATTCACCCACTGCGAGACGAGCTGCGAGCTCGAAAAAAATGTACCATAATTCTGTGTTTACACTCGCGGCTCGTCTCGCAACTCGTCTCGTGGCTCGCATGAGAGTGTAAATGGGGTATTTTAGGACCACGCATTGTCTGAATCTCCGTGATTTTTAGACAATTTGCTGCGAATCTTTAAATCCGATTAAGTTGAAATTTGGTTGACCCATATTTGTGTTTTCAATAACACAATTTTTATTGAAACACAATAAAGATTATGAGTATGTCTGACATCAGAGCTACACGCACGTCCTTCAAAAGAAGTGGGAAAACACTCGAACCCCCCCAAAGAAGTGGGATAGCATCCAAATCCTAAGGTGAGTCTACTGTGGCGGACCAAGTCTGTGGGGAGCCCTGAGGTTATCCTTCCGAGAGCTCACCTGGGAATCCCGGCTTTGGTGTGTGGTTTTATTCGGTAGAAATCTCACGCCATAAAAAAAAACTGTACGTCTTTTTGAAGTCCATTATTTACTTAGCAGAACATTCAAATTATTGAAAAGGATATTTTATACTAAATCAAGGCTAGTATCGACGGATATTAGATACCTTATTGTTTGAAGCTATTAATAGACACATTAACAGAAATGTGATAAAATAATGACCTTCCTTTTGACGCAGATATACATTTCTTGGGATAATAGGAATACAATTTGAGCCAGACAAAAATACGGGAAACAAAGCTGCCTCACAAAGTGTTCAGCCAAAATCAAACTGACTAATGAAGATGTGGGTGACTGACTAATGAATGTAAGTGGTCGGTACGCTAAAGTTGGTTCGTGGTGAGTTTTGGAAAATACGTCTAGGCTGCCAGGCCTGCCAGTATTAATTACGTATTTTATAAAGATTCATGTGTAGCAAGTTCCACCAAGTGCCATTAATCAACAGTATAAATTATTAATTACGTTCTTGGATTGTTGTTAATTTACGCCGTTTCATATCTATAACTGTTACTGCTTATAATATTTGTCTTCGACGATTTTCATTTAGAGGTAAGACGCAAGGACAACGTGCAAGGACGCAAGGACGACGTGCAAGCAAGACTCAAGACGTAAGCCGTGATGCACATATTTCGTTCAATTTTGTTCCTAGTATGAGTCTAAAATCTACAAATACCGTATAATATGAAGATAACCGTATACCATGTTCAATATTTGGACTTTATTGCGCCAAATATGTCTTTTCATTTATCTATAACACGTGGTTCAATAAGTCTCGAGACTAAGTACTAAACAAGGTTTTTTTTAATAAAATTATTTTTTATTCATCAACGTAGTCTCCTCCAAGAGCGATACAGTCCCTCCAACGCTTTTCTAACTTTTCTATCCTATGCGTGTAGAACGATTTGTCTTTGGTTTCAAAATAAGCCTCCGTTGCTGTGATAACTTCACTATTTGAGTCACATTTCTTACCCTAGAGGATTTTTTTGAGATCTGCTAACAGCCAGTAATCGCTGGGGGCCAAGTCTAGCGAATAAGGTGGATGAGGAAGCAATTCAACGCCCAATTCATTAATTTTGGCCATCGTTCTCAAAGACTTGTGACAAGGCGCGTTGTCCTGGTGAAACACCACTTTCCTTTTGTTCATTTGAGGCCGTTTATCCGCAATTTCGTACTTCAATCGCTCCAATAAGCACATGTAATAGTCACTATTTATATTTTGCCCCTTTTCAAGGTAGTCGATATAAAGTATTCCATGCGCATCTCAAAATATAGACGCCATAACCCATCCGGTCGATTTCTGATTTCTTCGGGCGGCTTTCACCAGCCGCTCTCCACTCCGCTGACTGCCGATTGGATTCCGGAGTAAAATGGTGTATCCATGTTTCATCCATTGTCACATACCGAAGTAAAAAATCCTTAATATTACGATTCATCAGCGCCAAACATCGCTCTGAATCATTAATACGTTGTTCCTTTTGATCAGTTGTAAGCAAACGCGGCAGCCACTTGGAAAAAAGCTTTTTCTTGGCCAAAATTTTATGTAAAATAGTGAAAACACTACCAGCTGAAATATTCTTTTTGCCTTATTTTTATTAGCTGAAATTCTGAAAAAAGTAAATTTATTTCCAACATAAAATAAGATGTTGGAAATAAATTTATTCTTAATTTATTATTCTTCACTATCTCGGCTATCTCGCGCACTTTTTTAAACACATATTACGATTTTGAGGACTTGTTTAATATTTTGTTAAGTCACTGCTTCATTTGGACGACCTGAGCGTTCCCCATCATTTGTGTCTATGCGACCGCGTTTGAAGTCGTCATACCACCGACAAATGGTTGCTTTAGAGGGAGTTGATCCCGCATAACATTTTATAAGCCATTGCTGTGTTTCAACGGTATTTTTTCCCATTAAAAAACAAGGTATTATCAATACGCGAAACTGGTTTTTTTTCATTGTATCGAAACTACAAGCGTAGCGTCACTTAAATGTCTGCAAAATCAATATTTTAATGATCCATTTTCAAAAATTTGACACATGTCTTTTATTGAAGACCAGTACTTTTTTAAAATCAAAAGGGTTTTTAAAATATACGCCATTTCCAAGTTAGTCTCGGGACTTATTGAACGATCTAGTATATATAAAAGAAATTCGTGTTAGTTACACTATTTATAACTCAACAACGGCTGTACCGATTTGGCTGAAAATTGGTGGGGAAGTTAGCTTGGAGCCAGGAGACGGACATAGACTTTTTATCCCGGGAACAAGTTCCTGTGGGAAACGGGAACGGGAAAACTTCTCTACGCGGGCGAAGCTGCAGACGTCCACTATTATTTGTATATTGAAGTATACATTCTAAGTCTATGATATATTAACTTCCAAAAATTTCATAATAAGGCAAGTAAAGGTCAAAGATGTATGTTAAAAAGGTATTCGTGGGTGTGTCATTAAATTGTCTGCGGGGTCTCCTTTCTGTCAAGCTTTCACGATAAATTTATCAGCGAACGAAAAAAATTGAAAAGCTTTTTCAATACTCTTTTATCTCTCAAATTTCTTGAATTTATTTTCGAAAAAGAAAATATATTTTGATACATTTTTATGCAGACCCATCTAGGTCACATTTAGCTAATAATATATAAGCTTGTGCCAAGAGATCTAAACAACTGATAAATGTATTTATTTGCCATGGAAAAGAGTATTATGAAACTGTCAGTCAGAACAAATCAATCAAAATTAAGAAGAATATGTCAGGTTTCGTTAATTTTAAGAGAACTGTTAGCATACATTGGTATATTTTATTTCTTATACTGGCCACACTGATGATTTATTTTAATTAAAATTAATTATGCATTATTCACTACAATATAATTATAGTGAATTACTATTTGAAGAGTACTTAAGGATTTGCGAAAATTGTGTATTTTATGAGATCTTATATTATTTTTCTTTGATAATTGCTAACCATATCGTTTTGCTGCATACGTACTGTGCATATTTTGTAATAGTGTGAAATAAATAAGTAAGCAAATAAAATGGTGGCAGTTAAAAGGAGTGAGCCTCCGAATTGAATTTCTACCAGATCAAATAAGATTAGATGCTATCAATCATTAAATAAGTTTTGACTTTGATATTAAGTTTGGATCGATGCAAGGTAGCTACCCTATAAGTTTTGTCTTGTGTCTACAATAAAAAAGTTTTGAAACTCTGCTGTTGTCATTTCTGAAAGACTACAAATAATGTACATACCCCAGACGTATAAGTTAATACAATAAGCAAAGTAAAACGAAGATTGACGGAGACATACAAAGACTTTCAAATAGAAGTTGTGAAGTCTATTCTGAATTGACAATACCAAAGAGAATGAAAAAGTAACCATTGAAGTCAAACGAAATGAAACAGACACTTTTCAAAAAAAAAATCCACTTTCTTTTAGCAAAAATAAGCAAATGTGACAGCACCTTTATTCTTTTATTCTTCTTTGCTCCCTGTCTAAAGTTATGTAAATCTAGCTGAACACCGCGGCTTCGCCTGTTTCGGCGTGTGTCTCGACTGGGATACTTTGAATCCCAGTCGTAAACATTTAATCCCGTCGCTTATTACTTTTACAAAAAATTATGGAATATTTGCCCGATTTCATTAAATTTATGAATACTGCTCTGCTCTGCAGGGTAGTAGCCTTCCTCGATAAATGGGCTATCCTACTAATATTATAAACGCGAAAGTTTGTAAGTATGGATGGATGTTTGAATAAGTTCCTGTGGGATACGGTAACGGGAAAATTTCACCACGCGTGCGGAGCCGCTAACGTTAACTAGTAGAACATAAAAAGAATTTTTCAGTTCAGACGAAAGATTAGCAGCTATCATAAATGTCGACAAATCGGGCAAATTTTTATGCATTATTTTAGAATTTATAAGCGACGGTATTAAATAGGTGCGACGGGAGTTCGAAGTATGTCAAGAGCGAAGTCGTAGGGGTCACCTAGTATATCACACCACCAGTCTTGTCAGGGGACTTTACACTAATTATTACAGACGAATGGTAGGTACCTAACTGACAGGCCGCGTATCAAAAATCAAAATTATTTTTATTCATGTAGACCATTTTAGGCACTTACGAATAGCCATGACAATAATTAAAATAAGAGGAATTCTAGTTGCCAGTTCCAAGGGCAGCCTACCCTTCATGGAGAATAATCTGGCAAGAAACTCCATAGATGCTCTTTTAAAATGTATGTATGGCTTACAATAATTAATATACATTGTTCTTTGGAACTCCAAAACAGGTTCTGACATAACTATGTGAGAACAGTCGACTAAACTTAATTTGCCTTAAATTTTAATATTTACTTGATAAAAATGCTTTAACAGTTATGAGTTGACCAGTCCCAACAGACGGCACCCGTTCACGGGTATGACGCATATATCAGCCATCACCCTACTCAACCATATTATAGGGAATAGGACGACCCGACACATACGCCACCACTGCCAGGACACTTGACACTAGGACACAGGCGAGCATGACATACTCAAACTGCACAGCAATGATAATGTCAAAAATGGTAACTACTTAATTGTCTACATGGTGCTCACATAATAACAAACTCAAATTACACATGTTGAACAATAAATAAATAAAAAAGAAAATACGTTTGATTACATGTAAGTTAACACATTTATCGGGCAGCATTAAATCTAAACTTTCTGCTAGTCCAATACGAGACAAATACTGCCCGTATCTATATTTCCTGATATGCGTTACGACTTCTATTTTGCCGTACCAGAACCTGACTTTTACTGTCCATACAGACGTGGAAACCGCCCATATCAATGATTTTTATCAACAAATCGATAGACTTCATCCTCGTATATACCTAGCTGTCGTAGCCACGGGTTCTCTGTGACATTTTGAAAGATACAGAGACTTTTCAAAATCAGCGGCAATATACATGCCGTATAGCGTAGAAGTGAAAAAATGCTGGGAATGGGGTTTACTTCTGAAATGATAATGTAAATAAATGAAATATATACTGTGCGAAAGTAGAGGGTAGTAAGTCATATGAAGACCACGTGAGCAGATTGCTCAAAAACGGAAAAGTCAAAAGTAGGCACTCGGATATTCACCCACTACCTCTGTAGGACGTCAGTTTGGTCTGTTAGGACGTCATTATTAACACTAAGCACTTTATTCATACTGCAGATTGCCGAACAACTCCGGGTCTTGCCTACCTCTTTCCAGAAGTGCTTGGCATTATCCCGGAAAGTGGACAACAACCTTTCATCCGCTTTTATTCTGCACCTTTCACGAGCTTCATCTAGCTATGCCTTCGTGTTTAGTTTTTGCAGCTTGTATCTCTCTTTTATATTAAAATCATTTCACGAGTCTAAGTAGTCCAACCATGCTTTCTTCTTCATTCGGACTGCTTCTGTCAATTCCTCATTCCATCATGCATCACGTTTATTACTACTGCCTCTTTTCGTTACTCCACACACTTCCACAGCGGCATTTACCATACTAATCCTAAGGTTCTGCCTTACACTTTCCACATTCTCACTGTAACAATATTGAAAAGATCACTATCTCTTTCCTTGGCGTACGGGAACTTAGTTAAATCGCCCCCGCACCGTGCGCAAAACAAGGATCACGAGCTGCCAAATACGGCCAAATACTTGCCGTAACGCAGTGAATGTGTTAATTAAAATACGTCTGAGTTAATAAAAATTGATCTTAGCTGGAATCTTATTGTAGAACCTCACACAGTTACCAATAAACGATTTACTGGTTGTTGCGAGTCTAAAGCCAGGCACGACGTATATATTCTTGTAGTAGTATATATAATATATGTATATATATATATATATAATGTCACATTTTTTTTGTAATTTCGAAATGCTTTTGTTTATGTATAAAATGTTCTCGAAAATATACTGCGATGGCAAGGTAAAGTATATTTATCTCTTTAAATCGTTCACGAAGTGAAACTCGAGAACCAAGATTATGTATCGTTCGAACTGCTCTTTTCTGTAAAATAAATATTATCTCAATATCTGCAGCTGAACTCCACAGGAGAATTCCGTAGGTCATAATACTATGAAAGTATGAAAAGTAAACTAATCTAGCAGTTGCCTCATCGATAATTTGTCTAATTTTTCTAACAGCATAAGCTGCTGAGCTTAATTTGCCAGCAAGACTCTCTATATGGGGCCCCCATTGCAGTTTGGAATCAATTGATTGATTCCCAGAAAGACAGTTGTTTGTACAAGGTTTAGGACATTTTTAACTAGTTTTAAGTTTGTATTTATGTGAGTAACATTGTACTCTGAGAATCTTATACATTTTGTATTACCTGTATTTAGTAAGAAATTATTTGCTGAAAACCAATTTGATAGTATGTTTAGTACTCTATTTGGCTCCACAACTCTCCCATCACCTCTTTCGACTTTGAATACAAGACATGTGTCTATTATTTCAAAGTTAGTTAAGATATTACCTAAACATTCTCTATTCTATTCTAATTCTAGTCGGCTCAGTAAACAGACAGGTAAGATTGAATGATTTACACAAGTATAACAAGTTACGTTTGTCTGTGCTATCTACCAGAATATCGATGTTAAAGTCTCCACACACTACGATTTTTTTATTCATTTTATTTTTTCCTAAGGCATCTTGCAATAATGTTATAAGAAAATGGGGTACATTAGCCGAGGGAGGGCTATAGACAAATAAAATGACATACTCTTCTATCTCTGCACACGCAATCTCGCACACTCGCTCAACAGAGATCTTGCAAATATCTGAACGTTGTTTATATTTAATGTTATTGTTTACCATAATAATGGAGCCCCCACCCTCTACTGACACTCTCTGGAACGAACTAGCAATCTTAAAATTATTTATATAAAAGGTCATTTTATCTGGTTCTAACCAGTGTTCTGTAACACATAGAATGTCAATGCTATATTAGATATATTATAGAATCGAAATCGTCCCTCAATAGAAAGTCGATGGTACAATTTTGGCAGTATTCGTAGTCCATTATTACAATCGCTCCAATAGACCACTATATACATATATACTATCAGACGATCGATAGAATGCTACTAACACGTGACCCGCTAGAGGCCGCCCATAAGTTGCATTTTTGTTAATCTACTAAAATTTTGACAGATAAAAACATCAATACTGGTTCCACTCTTCGGTTTGTGAAGTGCTACTGTGAAATACCATGGACCAATTGCAATGACATCGAATTAAATATAAGTAGAACGGCTTTTTATGGTAAAATAAACCCCTGACTGTATGCTCAAGCATAGGCTAGCGAAACTACAAACTCTGCAATTGTGACACAGGGAATTGGCTATCTCAGGCTGTATTCAATGCACGTTACTTACCTACCTATCAAGCAAATGCGTGTAGAACCGAAAATATTTTCATTACGACTTCTGAGATTGTAATTGCGACAGTAAAGTACGGTCTTTAAACTAGTTAATAAACACCGAAATACTGTTATAACCGTCGTAAAAATCGCTTTAATTGAAATAACAACCGCATTTTACGAGTATTAGGGCCGTATTCCAGAACGTTTCTCAATACTCAAGAAATGCTCTTGAGGCTAGTTTTTGTTTTATAAATACTACTCTCAAGTGTTTCTTGAGTATTGAGAAACGTTCTGGAATACGGCACTTAGTTGCTGTGGTAATAAACGGTTATGTCTAAGTGTGTTAACAAGTAATATGAAATACCATTTATTTTGGTTGAAATGCCATTCATTTTGGGACCATTTGCACCCATACTGTCATTGCTGTTACTCCTGTCAACGAAAATCTACCGGAATGATCAAAATTTATATTGAGAAGAAGTTATATTGAGTGCGAACTCACTAAAGTCAATGGAGAAAATGTCTAAACTCCATATCCTTTTCTAAAATGAAATTTGACCATTACAAGCAAGCCATAAAATAGAACCAGAATCACTGTTTTTAGCTGTCAAAATGTTAGTAGTCTATCAAAAATGCAACTGACAAGCGGCCACTGGCGCGGTAAGTGTTAGTAGAAATCTATCGGCCGATCGATAGAAGTCTATTGGAGTACAATTGCAATAGTCGACTACGAAAAAATTACAAAATTGTACCAGTGGCTGTCTGTTGAGGGACGATTTTGACACGATTGAAATAGCAGACTTCTTGGGGCGCGATGCATGAGTGAACTACTGACTTCACGCCTTGGGTCTATAAGTTGCCATACCTATAGATATAGGCTTTAGAAACTTTTTTTATGTTAAGTCACACCGATGTGACTACAGTTTTTTTTCCTTAATCATACTGTCATAATATTAATGTGTTCGATTCCCACCCAGGATAAAACTTTGTATGATGTACACGATGGTTTATTCTGTGTCTGGGTGTTATTTATCTATAATATGTATGTAGTTATTTAGAAATTTATAAGTATGTTTATCAGTTATCTGGTTACCATAGTACAAGCTCTGCTTAGTGTAGAATCAGGTGGCGTTGTGAGTTGTCCCAACAATATTTATTTATTTATTATTATTAATAGATACTCCAACTCGATACTTAACTGAATTTAATACTGAACTATCACAAATATATAAATTCTGAACCGTCAATATGCGTTTTAATACTCATCATCCTTTACTTTAGGCCATCATTTGGCCGTTACAAAAGACAATGTGAACTTTGGAACTGAAAGAGAACAAGAAACCCCCAACAAGCCACTGGGACTGCAATGTCCGGGCGAGGGTGAGTGACGTCATCTCCTCATCCGGCCGGCCAGCCCGCCATGCCGCAGCGCGCCAAACAGGTGCGGACATTCCAGTGGTCCATTACGTATTGTCGTATTGTCAGAGCAACTAAAACTTTTATATTATTCTGTTTGTGAACCTATGTGAACATTATTACATGTAAGTAAGATTTCAAATTACATACAAAATTTGAAATCTAATGAAGTTCTTGTAAGATATAAAAAGAAAATGATTCAGAAATAGTGCATAAAATGAAGACTGCTGCCGTTGTCTGCTCGCTTAGACTGTGAAACTACTATTTTACTGCAGTTTTCAACAGTAGATAGAGTAATTCAAGAGCAAGGTTTATATGTATATTACATGCAAATTAGTGTCTACATTGCACCCGTGCAAAGCCGGGCCCGGTCGCTAGTCGCCACATATTATAAATCAAAGTCGCTTTTCGCTGTCTGTCCCTATATATGCTTAGATCTTTAAAACTACGCAACGAATTATAATGCGGTTTTTCTCATAGTTAGAGTGATTCATCAGGAATGTTTTTATGTATAACTTCTTAAGCTTTTGTATACATTGACTAAATTATAACGATATTAGCTGGGAATGTCGAAAAAATAAGCTGTCTGGGAGCTTTCAACGAAAACGCTGCCTAAACCCTTTGAGATATAACAAAATAATGTGTGGTGCAATTGTATCTAATGTACATTCATTTTAATACTTTAAAAAACCATCAATTATAAAGCGGTAATTTTAAGGGGTATTTACACAAATATACTATTAATCCTTATCATTTTTACTACGTTAGTTGGATTCAGCATTTCGTGAAGATTATTTTGTTCCTATACACCTTGCAAATTGAATGAAATTCAACCAACAAAAAAACTAATTTAAAATAATGCGCAAGGAAATTAATTTCTTGTAGGTGTAGGCTACCAAATCCTTTACGGCATTTCACATAGTATTACATCCTCTTTGGTTTTTCATATCGATGGTCCGATGTTGACAGTGAACACACACGATTCCGATCTTAAAAATAAGTGCAAGTCTAAACAAAAGTCTGAATAAAATTTCTTATAAATATTCTAGTTCGTTGTTAATTATAATTATTAAGCCTTATACTTAAGCTTGCTGTTGGTGGACAACATAATATAGTGACCTTTTCCCCACAAGAAAATCTCGCCTTATATACCTTCCTGTTCGATTGCCCAATAAGCTGGAGTCCTACTGCAAACCGTGAGTACCTTTAAAAATTGCACCTACATAACCATAATTCGACGGGCCGTGCGGGCGTAGGTACTGGAGAGCGGAGATGTAATCAACGAATTTGTAAAAGGTTACACATTATTGTGAAATAAATAAACGACGGGATTAAATGGGTGCCTTGGGGTTCGAAGTGTGTCACGGGCAAAGCCGGGTCCGCTAGTAATCTATATAAATAAAAATGCATCACAAAATATGTTGTTAACCACAAAATTCGAAGACAGCTAAACCAATTCGAGTACTTTGTTCTTTTTATTTATTCCTTGAACTCTAAGGAAGGTTTTTATGGAGAGAAAAATTGGAAAAATTGCACGGATGGGAAACGCGAAAGCTCATTACACGAGTGGAGCCGCGGACATCAACTATTTTGTAATAGATATCGTGCCGGATACGTTAGGATTCATAGTTGAAATGCCCCGCTAACTGGTGTATAACTATACCGATTCATCTCTTCACCGGGGAAATTTGCGTAAATGTAAATAAATAAATAAATATGCATCACGCCTTATCCCCGAAGGGGTGGCAGAGGCATATTATATGCCCACTTTTCACCGAGTGGATTCCTATCCCACGTAATAGGTGGTGAGCCCATTGCCGTGTTGAAAATAGACAGACGCAGGTTGTGGCTACCTGAAATTTTTCAACAGCAGGTAGTCACAAGGCCGTCAACCAGGCTTAACGACTGCCATTTTACTGGCAACCGGGACCAACGGCTTAACGTGCCTTCCGAAGCACGGAAACGCTCGCAAATGTAAATACCACAAAGTGGTCATCCATCCGAGGACCATGCAATAATACGCAACCATAGTGAAAGCTGCGTAACTCAGTGATCGTTTACAGAACACTGAGACGTGGGGCCACGAGCGCTTCAATTTTTCGCGTAAATGTACTTATAGCCAAAGCCTTGAATTTAGGACACAGTGTCCGCCTTCATATTATTAAATGGTTATTTTGATCCATTTATACCCGTCGCTTATAAATTCTACAATAATGCATAAAAATTTGCCCGATTTGTCGATATTTATGATTATTGCTCTGCTCTCCGATAAATAGCCTATAGCCTTCCTCGATAAATGGACTATCCAACACATTTTTTTTTTCTCATTAGACCAGTTTAGTAGACCTGAGATTGGCGCGTTAAATTAAACAAACAAACTTCAACTTTATATAATAGGTCTTTACCTATGAAATTGCTGTGCTGCAGTACTGGCCATTTCAAATCAAAATAATTTTTGTTTGGCTAAGAATTCTAATTTCAAATTAATTTTATTTATACTCATAGAATTTTTTTTCCAAATATAGTATTTTTTTTGTCGATTAGTGTTACATTTTCATCGCAATTCAATCTTTTTCGTCATCATGGATACGTTAAAAATTTGAGTAATTATGGAATATGAGTACCGTCGTGGCAGCAACGCGGCACAAGCGGCACGCAACATCAACGACGTTTACTGAGCTAACACTACTAACCAACGCACCACCTGTTATTGGTTTGCTCGCTTCCGTTCTGGAAATTTCGTCCTGAAAAATTAAAGGCGATTGTGGAAGCTGATTATACACAATCTACGGCTGAATTAGCAGCAGCTTTCGACTTTAGCGTCAAAACAATATTAGTCCATTTACGTCAAATTGGCAAGGTAAAAAAAGCTTGACAAATAGTGCCCCACGAACTCAATGATCGCCAGCGCGAAGTACGCGTCGAGACGTGCCTTGCACTGCTCAACAGACACACAAATGAAGGAATTTTGAACCGCATTGTTACCTGCGATGAAAACTGGATTCTGTTTGATAACCGCAAGCGCTCAGCAAGTTGGTTGGATCCTAGTTCAGCACCTAAACAATGCCCTAAACCAAAAACTTACCCCTAGAAAAGTGATGGTCACTGTTTTGTGGCCTAGCGCCGGTGGGATTCATCACAGTTTCTTACCTGATAGGGTAAGCATTACTGCAGATGTGTACTGTGAATAACTGAACTCAATGATGGAGCAACTGGCACATCTCCAACCAGCATTTGTCAATCGCTCGTCTCCGTTGCTCCTGCACGACAATGCGCGACCTCATACTGCACAGCAGATGGTTTCCAAGTTGCAAGAACTGGGGTTGGAAGCTCTCCATCATCCGCCTACAGACTACTACTACTCTTTCCATCCAGTACTATTGTTATCCAATCTGGATAACTTCTTGGCGGGAAAAAAATTCAATACTCGAGAGGCAGTACAAAATGCCTTTGAAGAATTTGTCCAGCTGATTTCTTTAACAATAAACTGCCACTGCGTTGGCAAAAATGCATTAATTGCATGGGAGATCGATGCTGTCTGACTTCGGTGTCAACGTTCGTACAGTGCAGACGTGTCTCCGCGGCGCTCTTGTCCACAGTGACGTTTTGTGTTTGTCCCCCCTCCCTGTGTGGAGCCCCCACACTTCACCCCCCCTCCGGGGAGCCCCCACACTTCACCCCCCCTCCGGGGGGTCACTACCCCACCCACCCCGAATACTTCGATTAATACAAATAAAAAATACATAAAAAAATCGTTTAAATTTTTTCATATAAAACGGCAATTTCATAGGTAAAGACCTAATATTAGTATAGATTATCATCCTCCTCAACCCCAGGACTAGAAAAGAGTTTTCTGTTTTCCGATTTCTGTTGCAATGACCATAAATATATAGAGGAAATAGACCCATTCTTAAGGGCCGGTAGGCCAAGTCGCGTAGGCACCACAACGCTTCCTCAGCCCCCGCCAAGATAGATCGACGATGTATTTTCTGCTGGCACGCCACAGTAAAAATGATTGGCAGTAGCAATCGAAATGGAACATCTCTGTTATTGTGTTGCATTTTATTTTGGGTTTATGATATATTTGGATTTTAAGTGGGTAGTTGTGACATATATACTTTTTTGCATCACTCTATATTAAATATTAAATTAAAGATAGTATAAACGTTTAATATAACTTTAATGGTAAAAATCACTAACTAATAATAGTCACCTACCAGTGTGAGTGTTATCTCCTTAAACAAAAACAGATTGCTGCACTTATCCATCATAACAATGGAGTCAAGCATACAGGAGTCACTAGCAAATTTGAAAGCTGTGTTCCGGGATCAAATGGCTGCTTTTGAGGCAAAGTTATCCACCAACACTGCACATGATGGTACTGGTTTGGTTTCTGAATTTTCTACATTTAAGACATTTACTATGTCTGCCTTAAAACTACTTCAACAACAAGTGGACTATCTGGCACGCAGGGTGGATGGCTTGGAAACACGCAGTCGACGAAAAATGCTTCTCCTGCATGGTGTGAAGGAACAAACTTCGGAGGACATCACGGAGGTGGTGGTGAGCATGGTGAAACAGCAGCTGGAGATCGATCGTTTTGTGGTAACTGATGTCGAGCGGTGTAGTAGATTGGGGCGACCATCTGCCCCTCATAAACCCAGACCGACAGATATTAGTAAAGTTGTACAAGGTTAATGATCGCGACAGCATCTGGTTTGCGAAACTCAAGGGCTCAGGCATTACAATTTCAGAATTTCTGACAAAGCCCAACAATAGTTTGTAGTATATTCTATAACTTTAAAGTTTTATTATATGATTGGTATGATACTTAATTCCTTAAGGTCCTGTGTCAATGTCAAGTGAAATGTCATTACCACAGACTAATATGTACTACTGTACTGGTCATTACATATTGTATGTTTATTGTCTATGATGGCAAAGGAAACTCGGTTCATACAGCCTAGTGTAGTATTAATTTTTTTCTCTTAGTAATGCCTTTGTATTCTACATCTCAGTCAATCCTACCTCGACTATTTGATGATCTGTGATCTTTGAAGTATTTTGTTTATTTGCTTTATTATTATTTTTAAACAATGATAACAGTAATATTGTTTACGGTATTTGCACTCAGTTGGTGGGTGAACAGGACTGATTAGGTACCTACGCACCACTTTTTTAAATTATTTTTTTTATTATTATTTATTTTTATATTATTATTATTTTATTATTATTAATATATTATTTTTGTTATTTTTGTATATACTTGATGTCATCGTCTGAAGTGGATGATGATTCTGATAATAGCTCTAATAGTTATGTAACACGTAGCCCGAATACTAGTTTAATGAACTTTGAACCTTCACTCGCAGAGGACCTCGAATCGCATTTTTCTGATATACCCATGCATTTCAATGTTGTACATATTAAATGCCCAGAGTATTTCCGCCCATTTCCCTGATATGCTGGCTAATTTATACTGTAACAACATCCACGCAATTTTCGTGTCTGAGACTTGGTTGAGGCCATATATGTCTTCTTTTCCTTTTACACTGCCAGGATACCATCTAATTAGGAATGATCGCTCGGTTGGCGAGGGTGGTGGTGTTGCAATCTATTTACGTTCACAAATTCCCTTTAATGTTATACAGGTATCAGCACAGCCACCACCGTCAAATTCGGGCGAGTATATTTTTGTAGAAGTGGAACTTCATCACATCAAAGTACTCCTTGGTGTTTACTACAGCCACTCCTTAAGAGTTGACTATTTCGCTTCATTTGAGAATGTATTTGAGAACCTGGTGCCATCCTATCGACTTACCATAATATTAGGCGACTTTAATAACGGAAAGGTCAAAAGTACTCGGATACTCAGACGTGCGTGTATGAAGCGATTGATGAATCTCGAAGAAGCGAAAGAAGTATGCATGGATCGCGAAGCCTGGCGATCTGTCCTCTCTGACTACCCCGTCAGGGATACAGCGTGAAGATAGTTAGTTTTTAGTTAGTTAATACGTGTCTTGTCAAGAATGACTCCCGCTCTGCCAAGCTTTGCAATATTATAGAATCCTGTGAACTTACCATTCTTTCTTTGAACACTACCCATCATTTTCCTAACTGTGTTCCTTCCCTTCTTGATCTTATTATCGTTTCGTCAGCTGAGCATGTAGTCAAACACTGGCAATGCTCAGCTGATATTTTCTCTTATCATGACCTTATCTTCCTTTCCTATAAAGTTCGTCCTCCCAAAGTAAAGTCTAAGGTGTCAATGCAGCGAAATTTCAGCCGGATGAGCGTAGATAAATTAAGAGAAGATGCACTAAAACTTGATTGGACACCATTATTTAATTCAAATTCAGTTGATGACAAGGTTAGCATTTAACACGAAATTTAATAAACCTTTATGATATTCATGCACCAATCCGGGCAGTAAAAATCAAACATGCTCCGTCCCCTTGGCTTACTAGTGAAATCAAAGATTTAATTAATAAAAAGGGACGGGCAAAAGCAAAATTTTAATACAAACCCAATGAATATAACCGGGAGAGGTATGTGAAAATACGAAATCTCTGCAATAAGATGTGTAGGAATGCACAACGCCAGCACATTCAAAAATCCATAGAAAACGGAGATCCTGCTAAAGTATGGAAATATCTTAGAACCTTAGGAGTTGGTAAGTCAAAACAAGATATAAATTCAAGGTATATTGATCTTGATGCTTTTAATAAGCACTTCTCAACTTCTTCGAGTTTTGACGATACTACCAAAACTAATACACTTAACTGTCTTTCACAGCTACCAACTCCCAAATATCAATCTTTCGCATTTGATCAATTCAGGGCCTGTGATGTTAATAGCGTCTAATGCAGTTGGCAACGACTGCATTAGCCGCAACATGATCCTTCCTGTTCTTGATGTAGTGTTACCAATCAACTGTGATATTTTAAATCATTCAATTTCCAGTGGTATTTTCCCATCGATATGGAAGGAGCTCAAATTATACCTTTACCTAAGAAGTCTAGCCCTTCGTCTTTATCTCATTTCCGTCCTATATCTATCTTACCTTTTCTATCAAAAGTTCTTGAACGTCTCGTTCACACACAACTTAACTCCATTCTCAGTAAAAAAAAACTATCTCTTGAACTCCTACCAATCAGGATTCCGCCCAGGACATAGTACAGTCACGGCCCTTATTAATATTACAGATGATATCAGAATGGGCATGGAGAATGGAATGCTTACATTACTGACGCTACTTGACTTTAGTAATGCTTTTAATACAGTTGATTTTAGTATTATGCTTGAGATTCTACGCTTTATTAACATATCTCCACCGGTGATTGATTAGTTTCGCAGTTGAGGCCCCCAGGACAGAGTTCTATCAATATATATAGGGTTTTAACCGGCATACCATTAAAGACAATTTGTGGCAGCTGTGCCCAGTCAACTCTGGAAATCATCCAGGTACTGCCTATCAGGATTACCTGAGTTTTAGTGGGGTTCACTTGCAAACCGAAGCTGTTACTCCAAGCACAAATCTGCTCCAAATCAAAATTTGTAACACTAAAGGCTTCGTGAATGTCATTTAAGGCAGCTTGTGAGTAGATTTGTAGATCGTCTGCATAAAGATGGTAGGATGAAACTAATTGTTTTGTTATAGAATTAATGAATATTGTAAATAATAGGGGAGATAAAACGCCACCCTGCGGTACACCAACAGATATATTGCTCCAGGAGGAAACTACGTCATCAATGCAAATACGTTGTCGGCGACCAGACAGGTAACTGCGAAACTAATCAATCACCGGTGGAGATATGTTAATAAAGCGTAGAATCTCAAGCATAATACTAAAATCAACTGTATTAAAAGCATTACTAAAGTCAAGTAGCGTCAGTAATGTAAGCATTCCATTCTCCATGCCCATTCTGATATCATCTGTAATATTAATAAGGGCCGTGACTGTACTATGTCCTGGGCGGAATCCTGATTGGTAGGAGTTCAAGAGATAGTTTTTTTTTACTGAGAAAGGAGTTAAGTTGTGTGTGAACGAGACGTTCAAGAACTTTTGATAGAAAAGGTAAGATAGATATAGGACGGAAATGAGATAAAGACGAAGGGCTAGACTTCTTAGGTAAAGGTATAATTTGAGATCCTTCCATATCGATGGGAAAATACCACTGGAAATTGAATGATTTAATATATCACAGTTGATTGGTAACACTACATCAAGAACAGGAAGGATCATGTTGTGGCTAATGCAGTCGTTGCCAACTGCATTAGACGCTATTAACATCACAGGCCCTGAATTGATCAAATGCGAAAGATTGATATTTGGGAGTTGGTAGCTGTGAAAGACAGTTAAGTGTATTAGTTTTGGTAGTATCGTCAAAACTCGAAGAAGTTGAGAAGTGCTTATTAAGAGCATCAAGATCAATATACCTTGAATTTATATCTTGTTTTGACTTACCAACTCCTAAGGTTCTAAGAAATTTCCATACTTTAGCAGGATCTCCGTTTTCTATGGATTTTTAAATGTGCTGGCGTTGTGCATTCCTACACATCTTATTGCAGAGATTTCGTATTTTCACATACCTCTCCCGGTTATATTCATTGGGTTTGTATTTAAATTTTGCTTTTGCCCGTCCCTTTTTATTAATTAAATCTTTGATTTCACTAGTAAGCCAAGGGGACGGAGCATGTTTGATTTTTACTGCCCGGATTGGTGCATGAATATCATAAAGGTTTATTAAATTTCGTGTTAAATGCTAACCTTGTCATCAACTGAATTTGAATTAAATAATGGTGTCCAATCAAGTTTTAGTGCATCTTCTCTTAATTTATCTACGCTCATCCGGCTGAAATTTCGCTGCATTGACACCTTAGACTTTACTTTGGGAGGACGAACTTTATAGGAAAGGAAGATAAGGTCATGATAAGAGAAAATATCAGCTGAGCATTGCCAGTGTTTGACTACATGCTCAGCTGACGAAACGATAATAAGATCAAGAAGGGGAGGAACACAGTTAGGAAAATGATGGGTAGTGTTCAAAGAAAGAATGGTAAGTTCACAGGATTCTATAATATTGCAAAGCTTGGCAGAGCGGGAGTCATTCTTGACAAGACACGTATTAACTAACTAAAAACTAACTATCTTCACGCTGTATCCCTGACGGGGTAGTCAGAGAGGACAGATCGCCAGGCTTCGCGATCCATGCATACTTCTTTCGCTTCTTCGAGATTCATCAATCGCTTCATACACGCACGTCTGGGTATCCGAGTACTTTTGACCTTTCCGTTATTAAAGTCGCCTAATATTATGGTAAGTCGATAGGATGGCACCAGGTTCTCAAATACATTCTCAAATGAAGCGAAATAGTCAACTCTTAAGGAGTGGCTGTAGTAAAAACCAAGGAGTACTTTGATGTGATGAAGTTCCACTTCTACAAAAATATACTCGCCCGAATTTGACGGTGGTGGCTGTGCTGATACTTCGAGGTGACACTTCGACTGACACTTCGAGGTCTATGACAAGGTGACGGTGTTGTGCAGTGAGACTCTCTCCGGGTATGACCTGGCAGTTGGCTACCTTGCCGATGCCGTGTCGCCTAGCGAGTAGGAAATCGATCTGAGTTGTGCGCCTCCCGCTCTTTTAGGTGATGAGATGTTCGGATTTCTTTTTGAAATACGTGTTCACGATGGCCGGATCAGTAGTCGCACACGTTCTGTAGATAGTTTCTCTTTCAGAGTTGCGGGTAACGTATCCAAAACCATCATGAACACGCTCAAACTCCTTACACCCCTCACCCACATGACCGTTTATGAAAGTATTTACCTTTAAATACTTTTTATTTCTCCAAAAGTTACTCAAAGTATTTTTTAACCCCAGAATATGGAAAAACACCCCTAATCTGTCAAAAGTATGTAAATACTTTTATATGCATTTAGTGACAAGCTGTTAACTTGGAAATACAAACAATTCATTTCAATTTTATTCACCTATGTAGTAGATATCTGGCTTGCATAGTATTTCTCTCCATAGAGCAAAATACACTAAGTTATGTATTAACGTAGTCTTATTCCTTTTTAGGTATGTAAAAATGTATAAAAATGTGTCTTTTTGGGATTTTTTTTTAATCAGTTCTGGGGAAGTTTACGACAAAGTAATTAAAACGGCAACATTGGGCAAAATGTGTGAAAAAATGTCATTTTGGGGAAAAATAAAATCAGTTTTGGGGAAATTTACGACAAAGTTGCTAAACGGCAACATTTATTTATTTACCAGATTTAGTGCGAAGCAGACTATGTCCGATGTGCGAGTAACCGGACCGAGACGGACTCAATTAATAATAATTGAAACTGCCGGAATGCTCTACAGACGGTAAGATTTGGACTGGAGGCAAACCAAATGCGAACGTTTGTCAGGGCTATTAGGCGGAACGATACAGATGATGTTACGATCCTTGCGGGCGTTAAGTGGAACGTAGCCTTTATGCTCAGTTCAAGTGTAAATTCGAATTTCGATTTTCATTGATAAATCGCGGCATACTTCCCAAGTACACGATTGGCTCAAGAAAGAGACAAGTCAAGTCAAAACCAACCATTTTGTTTTAAATGTTGTGTCAGTGAATTGATACTTAATAATTATTTCTTGATTTTGAAATTTTTAACATGCGCGTATTTATTGTGATGGCTTACAAGTTTTGATCACGGGAGTATGTGGCTATGGTACGTTTGTACTTTTTATGTGATGAGAACGTGAGTGCCACTTTAACAATGTACCGAGAAGAATACCCGGATGCTCGACAGCCAAGCTTTAGAACGGTTCTAAACGCTTACCAGTGATTACTAGATCATGGCTCTTTTTACACACCATCACATGCCCACGGCAGACCACAGAACTACTTTGATGAAGATAGATCCCAGATGTAGCACGCAGACGTTGCTCCTAATTTTAACCTAAGCCAGTCCAGTACCAACTGTGCGTGTAAAATTGTATAATATTGTTACTTTTTTTTGTGGAGTGAAATAAAAAGACGTGTGTACTTTAGTGATCCGAATACTTTAGAACAATTAAAACAGCGCATAATAGACGCTTTTACTAAAGTGAAACGCCAGAGAACCATACTTCTTTCCCTTAAAAACAATTCAATAATATATGCTTTAAAGTCAGAATCAACCGATTGCTATTTACAATAATTTACGTATTTATAAAACTTAAAAAATAACTAATGCAGGAGGACATTTTGAAGGACAATTAAAATATATGTACCTTCAAAATGTCCTCCTGCATTATCAATACACACGCGAGCACGTTTTATTGAATTGTTTTTAAGGGAAAGAAGTATGGTTCTCTGGCGTTTCACTTTAGTAAAAGCGTCTATTATGCGCTGTTTTAATTGTTCTAAAGTATTCGGATCACTAAAGTACACACGTCTTTTTATTTCACTCCACAAAAAAAAGTAACAATATTATACAATTTTACACGCACAGTTGGTACTGGACTGGCTTAGGTTAAAATGAGGAGCAACGTCTGCGCGCTACATCTGGGATCTATCTTCTCGTTCTCATCACATAAAAAGTACAAACGTACCATAGCCACATACTCCCGTGATCAAAACTTGTAAGCCATCACAATAAATACGCGCATGTTAAAAATTTCAAAAGCAAGAAATAATTATTAAGTATCAATTCACTGACACAACATTTAAAACAAAATGGTTGGTTTTGACTTGACTTGTCTCTTTCTTGAGCCAATCGTGTACTTGGGAAGTATGCCGCGATTTATCAATGAAAATCGAAATTCGAATTTACACTTGAACTGAGCATAAAGGCTACGTTCCACTTAACGCCCGCAAGGATCGTAACATCATCTGTATCGTTCCGCCTAATAGCCCTGACAAACGTTCGCATTTGGTTTGCCTCCAGTCCAAATCTTACCGTCTGTAGAGCATTCCGGCAGTTTCAATTATTATTAATTGAGTCCGTCTCGGTCCGGTTACTCGCACATCGGACATAGTCTGCTTCGCACTAAATCTGGTAAATAAATAAATGTTGCCGTTTAGCAACTTTGTCGTAAATTTCCCCAAAACTGATTTTATTTTTCCCCAAAATGACACTTTTTCACACATTTTGCCCAATGTTGCCGTTTTAATTACTTTGTCGTAAACTTCCCCAGATCTGATTAAAAAAAAATCCCAAAAAGACACATTTTTATACATTTTTACATACCTAAAAAGGAATAAGACTACGTTAATACATAACTTAGTGTATTTTGCTCTATGGAGAGAAATACTATGCAAGCCAGATATCTACTACATAGGTGAATAAAATTGAAATGAATTGTTTGTATTTCCAAGTTAACAGCTTGTCACTAAATGCATATAAAAGTATTTACATACTTTTGACAGATTAGGGGTGTTTTTCCATATTCTGGGGTTAAAAAATACTTTGAGTAACTTTTGGAGAAATAAAAAGTATTTAAAGGTAAATACTTTCATAAACGGTCATGTGGGTGAGGGGTGTAAGGAGTTTGAGCGTGTTCATGATGGTTTTGGATACGGTACCCGCAACTCTGAAAGAGAAACTATCTACAGAACGTGTGCGACTACTGATCCGGCCATCGTGAACACGTATTTCAAAAAGAAATCCGAACATCTCATCACCTAAAAGAGCGGGAGGCGCACAACTCAGATCGATTTCCTACTCGCTAGGCGACACGGCATCGGCAAGGTAGCCAACTGCCAGGTCATACCCGGAGAGAGTCTCACTGCACAACACCGTCACCTTGTCATAGACCTCGAAGTGTCAATATGGGTTCCGCCTTGGTCATGGGACCATAGACCCTGTTTTTGTCCTGAGGGATGTCGCGGAGAAATAGAGGACGAAGAACATGCCTCTGAACTGTCTGTTCCTAGACATGCAGAAGGCCTTCGACTGTGTTCCTCTAGCGATGATCTGGTGGGCACTGCGGTCCAAAGGGGTTCCAGAGGTCTATATTGACACTATCCGGGACATGTATCGCGACTCCGATTCCATGATTCGGACTATTGTTGGCGACACGAAACTCTTCCCTATCACGGTCGGGGTACACCAGGGTTCGGTCCTTAGTCCGCCTCTGTTCAGTGTGATATTAGACGTATTGCCGGACAGCATCAGGGACGCGCATGAGCAGCCTCCATGGTTGCTCATGTATGCTGGCGATATTGCGCTGGCAGACGCGGACAGAGGCGGTGCGACGTGAGAACGGCGGTCTTTAAGTGGCAAAGACCGAGTACTTGGCACTTAACAGATCCCACATCCGTCCGCATAGGTGGTGATTTCGTCGAGTGCACGGACGAGGTTAAATACCTGGGATCTGTATTTCACACGTCTAGTGACATCGATTGCGATGTCAAGTCACGTGTCAACCGCCGAGCTACGTGGGAAACAAATGTCTGGCCATGTAAGAGTAAGGTAAAAAAGTAAAGAGGTAAGAGGGAAAGACCCAAGAAGTGCTGGCTTGTCGTCGTAAGGGATGACATGCGTGCCAATGATCTCACTACAGGGGATGACGACGACCATGCGAAGTAGGAGAAAATATAGGAAAGCAGACCTGGCGCGACGCGAGACGCAACTGGGACAAATGGCTTGGATGATGATGAATATCATATTGAATGAAAAGCTGTTAAATTAGAATTTTAAACAGACATTTCAATTTTATTTACCTGGAGTTATGTAGATACCTGGATTGCATGGTATTCCTCTCCATAGAGCAAATAAACACCACGTTATGAATTAACGTAGATTTTATTCCTTTTTGGGGAAAATTTATAAAAAACTAGCTTATTGGGAAAAAATTTAATCAGATCTGGGAAAGTTTACGAAAAAGTAACTAAAACGGAAATTAAACATTGGGGAAAATTAATGAAAAAGTGTTTTTTTGGGGAAAAGTAAATTTAGATCTGGGGAAATTTACGACAAAGCAGCTAAAACGGCAACATTGATTTATTTACTAGATTTAGTGCGAAGCAGACCATGTCCGATGAGTGAGCAAGAGGACCGAGACGGACTCAATTAATAATAATTATATTTTTTTTAAATTAGCTTTGACGGTACATTCAAAATAAATAAAAATAAATAAATGTAAGCGACTAATTAGGGGATTCTGATTTCAAAACTATGTTTTTTGTCATTGTGTCTGTTTGTTTGTTTGTTCGGAGTTGGAGCAATATCCAGACAGTCGATCACAATTTTAGCATTAGAATATTGTGGTTATTTTCCAGCTTCAATACTGTGCTATATTTCATCAACATCGGTTTAGCAGAAGTAATAATTCAGCTTGAACTACATATTACTAGACGCGCAATACATTGGAGAGTTCAAAGTATTTTGGTTTTTAGTTATTATTTCCTTAAGACAACATTTTTCAATCACATACTGGTATCAAGTTGCCTTCACTGATAACCAACCGATGAGTAAAGTTAAGCTATCTTAGTGTGGCTAAATTTTGGATGGGTGACCATGTATACAAAGTTTTGAACTTTATGTGAGTGACATACAAAACACCACGCGAGCGTAGCCGCAGGCAAAAGCTAGTCAACAATAATTGAGTCCGCCTGACTACTCTACAGATGTTAAGATTTGGTCTGTAGGCAAGCCAAATACGTTTGTAAGGGATATTAGGTGGCCCGATACAGAGGATGTTACGATCGTAGCGGGCGTTAAGTGGAACGTAGCTTTTATTGAAATGCGTAGAAGTGTAAATTTAATTTCCATTGATAAATCACGGCAAACTCGCGTGTAAGCTCACGATTGGCGAAAGGGGTAAGCGCAAGAAAGAGATTGGTCAATTCGCAACCTGTGTGACCAGATTCAGTATTTTAATATCTTTTCGGTATTTTTATTGACTTTTCCGAATATAGGTATTTATTACTAGTGGTTCTGTGAACCGAGACCTCGGAGTAAATTGAGAAAAAAGGCTAAACATATTTTTAGTATTAATTATTTATTATTATTTATGTATTATTGAAGCAACAAATTACATTTATTGTAATGACGAATTTTGAAAATCAGTATTTTTATTAGATTTTTTTCCTTATGTAAATTGGTATATTTTGGTATTTTTTTAGGTGCTTCGGTATTTTTGTAAACTTTTATCTGGTCACACTGGTCGCATCAACCGTGTTGGTTTAAATTTTGTTTGAGTGAATCAGTACTGCGTAATAATTATTTCTTACTTTTGATTTTTTTACCTACGCGTGTTTGTTTAACTTAATTTATTGTGATGGCTTACCAGTTTTCATCACGGAAGTATGTGGCTATGGTACGTTTGTACTTTTTATGCGATGAGAACGTGAGTGCTACTTTAAGAATGTACCGAGAACAATACCCGGATGCTCGACAGCCAAGCTTTAGAACGGTTCTAAACGCTTACCAGCGATTACTCGATCATGGCTCCTTTTACACACCATCACATGCCCAAGGCCGAGGGAGACCGGCGTACCCACAGAACTTGTACGAAAATGTCCTGGAGTACTTTGATAAAGATCCCAGAGATGTCTGGGTGGGAATCCTGAACGACCATATCGTTGGTCCATATTTTATCACTAGGGAATCGTATTTGAACTTGCTGCGAACCATGGTTTCTTCGATATTGGATGATATTCCGCTATCCAACTTACGAGGCCTGTGGTTTCAACAGGATGGCGCGCCTTCACACTATCATAGCGCAGTGCGTGAGTTCCTAACACAGGAGTTTGGTGATCGGTGGATTGGTCGAGGTAGGCCGGTTGCCTGGCCCGCACGTTCGCCTGACCTAACGCCGCTGGACTTTTTTTTGTGGAGTGAATTGAAAAGACGGGTGTACTTTAGTGAACCAAATACTTTAGAACAATTAAAACAGCGCATAATAGACGCTTTTACTAAAGTGAAACGCCAAAGAACCATACTTCTTTCCCTTAAAAACAATTCAATAAAACGTGCTCGCGTGTGTATTGATAATGCAGGAGGACATTTTGAAGGACAATTAAAATACATGTAAGTTATTTTTTAAGTTTTATAAATACGTAAATTATTGTAAATAGCAATCGGTTGATTCTGACTTTAAAGCATATATTACTATTATTATTATTACTAGTTTACACCCGCGGCTGCGCCCGCGTGATGAAGTTTTCCCGTTCCCGTTTTCTAAAGGAACTTGTTCCCGGGATAAAAAGTAGCCTATGTGTTCATCTGATAGATAAGCTTTTATATGTATAATATATAGTTATAGTAAAGTTTATTTAAATTCCATTCAGTAGTTTTACGTGCAAGTAACAAACATCCATACTTACAAACTTTCGCGTTTATAATATTAGTAGGAGGTAATGATGATATATTTAATAACTAATTTAGGCTTTATGTACCAAATAAAATGTCCCGTACTCTTTAAAAATACATTTTTTTTTATAATATTAAAAACAAAAAATCATAATGTTATGATCCTGTCATCGGCATCTAGTCACCGTTGTACTTCAGAACATATCTTCCGTCCGCGCTAAACATTCTCCCTAAGTTAATCAAATACCCGATTCTTAGTTTAACATACAGCGAAGACCTTAACTTTTATATTAGTGACTAATGCCTTAAGGACGGCTTCTGATGAGATCATCACTACCGCATCATCAGCGTACAACTGACAATGTACTGTAAAATTTCCAATTTTACAACACATCATAATCTTTTAACTTTTGCAGCCACACTTTTGCACAACTATCCAGATACACTATGAAAAGCCAGGCGGACATAACACAACCCCGTTTGACGCCCGAACAGAAGTCAAAAAGAGGCACCAGATGAACATCCCCCTTGGTCGCACGCAAGCTTTACAGTCCGTATAAAGAGACTGTATTGCCCGCAGCAGCTGGCCGTCCACACCATATCCTGCCCGAATATGGAGTGGATGGCCAGCCAGGCCACACGGACGAGTACCACAGAGTTCCTCTCACAACGTTATCAAATGTTTTCTAAAGCGCAAAAAACCTTCGCGTTAAAATGTTGGGATTATTAGTTACATGAAATGTTATACATTGTTTAAGGCTACTAACATAAAGTATAAACATAAATAAAAAGTGCTCGTAGCCCTAGTTCGGTTTCTGTAAAAGATCACTGATTTAAGAAACTCTCTCGGATTTTGGTTGGATGACCGCTTTGTAGCATTTTCCTTTACCAACGTTTTCGTGCTTCGAAGGACACATTAAGCTGTTTGTCCCGGTTGATAGTAACGTTGCAATCGACACTCGTTAAGTCAAGTGAATACTCTTTGAACGACTTAAAAATTACAACAGCGAGTCGCTACAATCTGAGTCTGTCCATTTGAACACAGGCATTGGGCTCACCACAATATGCCTCTGCCACGCCTTCGGGGATAAAGTCTTGGCTAATAAATTTATAAATATACTTAGTATATTTATAAATTTATTAGCCAAGACTTAGTATTATAATTAATACTGAAAGCATAAAACAAAGATCTTGGATACACTTTTAATAATTTATGCGAAGCGAAGCGAAGCTTCAATATAATAACTGCACTGATTACTTCAGCCAGTGGTAGTCGGTATGTTTAAGCCTCAGAATCTATTGATCAAATTTGTTTAGAACCCAATTGAAAGTATACGCTACAATTTTTTTTTAAATTCATCGGAATTTAGCGGAAAAATAGGTAAACATACATTGAACGGCCCACTGGCTCAGTTGCTTATATAACTGCCTTATAACCTGTGGGTACCGGGTTCGATTTTATACTACTTACAGGGATAATTCTAACGCTTCTGTGAAGTGTAGGTACTTTATTTTATATTAAAACTCTCATGTATTTTATTTATCTATCACGCCTTATCCCCGAAAGGTGAAATGTGGCATATTAGTATGTGCCCACTTTTCACCATGTGTATTCCTGTCCCACGTAATGGGTGGTGGGTGAGTCCATTGCCGTATATAACTCTCATATATGTAAATACACTATATAAAGCTAACTCTGGGCGTCGCGAGATGCAACTGGAACAGACGCTCGGATGATGATGGAATGCTTACTGCTCTCATAAATATACTGTGCCATTGCGAAAAAATAGCAAGGGGATCGCAACGAAAAAACCTAAAACGGGTCCTACCTCAGTAAGCGCCAGCGCGACTGATCAGGCCTTAGCGTCGCAAATCTGATATTATTTAAACATTTGTTCTATAAAAATCACTGTATATAGTCAAAGTAAGCCATTATGTCTATAAATATTGAGTAGCTATAGTTGTGTATAAAAATTTCATGAAATTTATCTGTAGTTTAGATTTGGCATTGAAAAAACATTTCGGAAGAGGGCAACTATAGGATGTTTTTCTATCAAGTGAAGTTTATTAGATTTTGTAACAGAAAGCCATTTTGACTAGCTTAAATCATTAACTGACATATAACTCTTTTTCAGAATCAAAAACCCTTTCTTCTACGATTCGCATTGTTTTAAAAAACTCAAAAGCGTGGCCACGGCAGGAATACCAAGCCTTAAAAAGAAAAATCCTCGTGCAAAAGCACTTGTGATAATAACGTTTCTGGTGCAAATTGCAGCTCCGCCTCGCTTATTAAGATGTCAGACAGAGCAATTTGCTACATTAGTAGAATTAATTTAGGGAAATTACTTCCAACTTTGGATGACTAGATAGTGTATGAAGGTATCAGTTTTTATTACAGTATAGATTCACTAAAGAATTTAAGGTAGTCAGGTTTCGAGAGTATATTACAATACGCACTCGTCTATTGTAATTTTTTTTGGGGTGCCATCGGTTTCATTCTTCTCTACACTACCTGGGGACCGTGTCTGCTATTTCAATCGTGTCTAATTAGAATTAAAATCGTCGCTCAATAGAAAGACAAAGGTACAATTTTGACAGTTTCCGTTGCCTTTGGCACTTCAATAGACTGCTATCGGTCGGCCGATAGAATTCTACTAACACGTACCGCGCCAGTGGCCGCTAGTCAGTTGCATTTTTGATAGTCTACTAACATTTTGACAACTAAGAAAAGCGATTCTGGTTCTATTCTACGCCTTGCTAATAGTAGACTCGGCCCCCTGGTTGTAGGTTGTCTTTAAGAGATTGCTCTTTAGCGATAAGGTCTTCTTTTGTACATTTATGAGACTGTAAACTCTTTACATGAGTGTTTAATATTAATGTGCAATAAAGTTTATTCTAATCTATTCTACACTACATGAGTGAGGATGAGTTGAATTAGTGTAGACAAGAATGCCACCGATGGCACCCCTTGTATGAACGAGGACATGCGAAGACTCGATTGGTAGATTCCTATAATAACAATTTTAATTGAATTAATATAATGGTAACGCGACCTAGCACATTTAAAAAAATGTTGCATGAGATACTAGGTTTGTACTAGTCGCTTATCATTGTACTTATATCGTTAAAGAGAGGTTAATGATAATTGAATGATAATTATGTAGTTTTCAACTCACTCAGTGGTTCTCTATTTACAAACCTATCTAAAAATGTATATAGTAACATGTGGTAAATGTCGAGGGTGGCACAATTACATAAATAGACTTCAAAATTGTAATGTTGTTTATTAATACACATTGTGTCATTGTTCTTTTACCTAACAAGCAGAATAGTTTGCCTCTAAACGGAAATGTCAAAAAGTACTTTGATGCCCAGACGTGTAGGTCTATGAATATATGAAACGATTAATGAGTCCGCATGAAGTGAAAGAACTATGCATGGATTACAAAATCTGGCAAATTATCCTGTCGAACTACCCTAACAAAAATACAACGTAAAAAGAATATTAAACAATTTGTGTAATGTTTTAAATAAAATTTCAATGTCAGGTGGTGTGTAAAAAAATAAAAATGACTTTATTTGCTATTGTAATAGTAGACTACGAAAACTGTTAAAAGTGTACCTTTGGCTATCTATTGAGCGACGATTTCGATTCTATTCCGACACGATTGAAATAGCAGACTCGGCTCCCTGTTGTATTGCACAGTAAAAGCGGTCAAATATAAAACTGAAATACCTTTGCCTCGGCACCATTTTTTTCCCTGAGCGTCTTCGATCGGTATGACCTTGAGACTTGGAAATAAGAGAATGAACAAAATAAAGAAGTACGCAAACGACAATAGCTATTCAAACTGTATCGAAAACCTTTTGTTATTTTGACTTATCTTTTTTTGTAATTTGGTATTGTATTAATTTTTGAAGTGAAAATTCTGTATCGACATATGAGAGAAACTTTATAGCTGTAAAAAAGTCGTCACGTTTTTCGGTTTACACACCATGTTGTTTTGAAGTAAAACTTCTTTATCGACGTAAGTGAAACTTCTATATTGACGTATGTGTTATCTACCCAATTTTCGTGAAGTTGTAAATAGTAGAAAAAATATGTCGTAAATAAGTTTCACTTCTTACCTGTGTACTCTGGTATACACACATTTGTTTTTCATTGCATAAACCTTGTTTTTGATTTTGAGATTTTTATGCCACTAAAATAGCAAATACCTGGTGGAAACTGGTCATCGTAATGTATGGACTTTTTTCAAAAACATATCAATACAAATCAAATATGTAAACATAATTTTTGCTTTAAATAAATATAAATATCGTTGGGACAACTCACACAACGCCATCTGATTCCAAAATAAGCAGAGCTTGTACTATGGTACCCAGATAACTGATAAACACACTTATTTATTTCTAAATACATACATATTATAGATAAATAACACACAGACACAGAATAAACCATCGTGCTCATCACACAAAGTTTTCTCCTGAGTGAGAATCGAACCCTCTTGCGTAGCAGTCGGATACACTCCCACCGCGCCACAGAGGCAGTCAATTCAGGCTTTGGTTGATACGATTAGAGTTAAGTCCTATAAGAAACTTCATTTGCTTTTAGCAATCTTCATTTATTTTAATCTTCTTAGCACAGTAAGCATACCACGATAAAAGTATTTTAACGAAAGTCCCTTTGCATGGCAGGACATTAACTAATATTATTACGATGGTTCAGATATAAAACATTGATACGAGTTGTTGTGTTGTCTATGTGTATTTATTGTCTGTGGTACTAACTGGACTATTCTGTGTCTATGTAGAATAAAGATTATAATATGGATGGCGGTCCGTGCCTCAAGAAGACAAGACTTACATTGTAATCTCCTATATACACCGGAGTCTGCTATAAGTTAGCCAGACAATACGCGCCCAGCCAAACCACACGACACGAACACAATACACGAATTACATTTAACCTGAGCTAGAAAAAGAAGTACGACCCCTTATTAATTATTCTATGCCCGTGCATCAGAGGTTAAACTATTACTGGTTATAATTTATACGTAAAAAGATGAATATCACATAGTATTCTGAAAATCTCCCGCTCTGATTAAACCCAACTCCGGCAGATAATTCGCATAGATAACGCACCCGAGTACTGCACATGGAATTTTGAGTCTTATTTTAGAAAGAATTGGGTTGATATCATAATAAAGTTAATAGGTGAGATCGCACGCTGCATATGCATAGTACTCGCCCGTGAATAGGTTTTCAAATAATGTTTTTTCGATGAAGGCTACGGTTTGAAAAGAAACGTTTAACCGGGTTTAATTGAATGCGCGCTCCATTGTAATATATTAATAAAGATATATTATGGGCCACTTGTTCTATATACATACCTACATAGGAAACACACAAATTCCGAAACCAACATTTGTGAATCACACAAATATTTGTTGAAGTTAAGGTCGTAAGAACAAAAATAAGACATATATGAGTAACTAGTTGACGCCCGCGGCTTCGCCCGCGTAGGGAAGTTTTCCTGTTTCCGTTTCCTACAGGAACTTGTTCCCGGATTAAAACCTAGCCTATGAGTTACTCTGATGTATAAGCTATATTATTGTAAAGTTTCATTATATCCATTCTGTAGTTTTTACGTAAAAGAGTAACAAACATCCACACAAACTTTCACATTTATAATATTATTCAATTTACGTTAATGACTATGTTTGTATGTTCTCGAAATCACAATTATTAAAATAGTTCAAAAGTTAGTAGTCACAAAACCTTGATACTTTAATGCATTTTTTACTTCCCACGTAGAAAATCGTGTTTAGAGTAAGAAACCTTTAAAAAATACTAAAGACATGGTTTCAATCGCTTACCCATATACCTATAAACAATTATATATATATATATATATATATATAGATTATATAAATATAATCTACCAAAAGCCGAAAGTCTATAACTAGTGGTTCTGTGAACTGTAGATGTCTGAGTAAATTGAGGAAAAAGGCCAAACATTTTTTTTTTAATTCATGAGTAATTTATTAATTAAAGTAATTTTAACATTTTTTTAAACTAATTAGTGCTCTTGACAACCACTACCATTTCCCCTCCCCTGCCTCCATTTCTTCCCCTATCGAAAAACCCCCTCGCTAAAAGTTTTTGGCTATTTCAAGGATTATCCATGCCAAGTTGGAATGCAATTCGGATGAAAAATGCGATCTGTCTACTGAATGGAGGGACGAACAGTCGGACATCGAAAGCATGTTTTTCCCGTACCAGTGAACTTAAAACGGACAACTACGTCCGCTCGCTTCGCTCGCAATAAAATTTGCAATGCTAGTTTTAAACTAAATGACATCTTGCATCTGATACACTTCCACTGCGCCACGTAGGCAGTCAAAAAATTCCAAGTAGTGACTACAGCATCAGAATGAAGTCTGTGCACACATACGCGAAAGCTTGATACTGTTTGTCTAATAAGATTACAATGCAGCGCTCAATACTCTTCTACCGATTTGGCCTTATTAAACTTATCCATCAACCCCTTTTATCCCCATAGGAGCATACTATACATCTCCGTTTTAAGTCCATTGGTAAGGGGAAAAATGCTATCGATGTCCAACCGTTCGTCCGTTCGTCCGTCCATTCAGTCATATATTTTTATATTTGTGCAAATTTTGTACTAAACATCCATATTTCATAATCATTTAGGATTTAATTGAAGATTAAAATAATAACTACAGCGAGTGTGAGGGGTGTAATAGACCACCACTTCATTGTCTAGCGATGCACCAGCTGATTGGTAAATGAGGGAACGACGTAGACGCCTTTACTTTTTGTATTAGATTTTTTGTGTTTACCCATTTATAACGCTATAAGCTATATATCATCACGCTATTACCCTGGAGAGCAGAGCAGTAGTCATAAATATCGACAAATCGGGCAATTTTTTATGCATTATTGTAGAATTTATAAGCTACGGGATTAAATAGGTGCGAAGGGTCACATAGTATTACGTATTCCTGGTTGGAAACTTCATAACGAAGCACAGAGAACATTGTAAGCGGCTTATTCCAGTTCACCTTGAGTATGAATGGCCGCCGTCGACTAAAAGGATTTGCGAAAAGGAATGATTAATGTGTCAAGAGACACGACAGGGGGATTTAGGGTACCTTTTGTGTCATTGGACCTGTGGTTAAAGGGTTTATTATGAGTCTGTATTATGTGGAATGTAATTTAAAGAAGATTAGGCAACAGATTCATTAGGTTCAATGGTTATTTTGACACAAAGATATTTTTTTTCTAAAATACCTTGATTGGTACAAAATTTGCACAAATATAAAATACATCCCAGTGGGAGAGAGACCAACAGAATGATGAAAATATTCATTTTCTGTAAATCAGTAAAGTGCTAAGTTTTATAGTTACAAATGGTGTGTGTTGCTGTATTGTCTTATTTATATACTTTTAAGTACTTGTTTTTTATTGAACTGAAACTTCTTTATCGACGTTGAGAGAAATTTTATAGCTGTACAAAATATCGTTACGTTTTTCGGCTACGCGCCTAGTTGTACTGAAGTGAAACTTCTCTGTCAAGTGTAACTCCTTTATAAATAAAAATAAAAAATACCTATCGAACAAATAACCTCCTCGTTTTTGGAAGTCGGTTAAAATTATAACATAACATACTGTCACGCCTTTATCCCCGAAGGGGTAGGCAGAGGCTATTATACGCCCACGTTTCCACGACGTATTAAAAAATCCTCAAATTTAAAAGGTTGTCGTTATTGCTACGAGTGTCCGTAGCTGTTATAGCTACGGCAAAAACTTGTAGCCGGTAACAGCACTAGAGCATATCACGAATACTCGTAACACTCCCAATGGCTCTCGGAAAACGAAAGGTGTGAATGAATAAGACAATGTAGCATTGTTTTTGCGTTACGGGAGATCCGTAGCATTTTGTACGTAGTTCATAGGCAAGAACTGCTACGGAAAATTATATATGGTATGGTATACGAAACATAGTATTTACTGAGTCGTCAGTACATAGTAAGGAATCAATTGCATTCGGTGCTCTCTAAAGCAAGATGGAGCTAGCAACATTCCGTGCTCTATAACCGTGAGGGTATGATCCACCAGATACCACACCACAGTCTACCTGATACACACTATTAATGGGTCTTACGAAGCCAAAAGAGGGTCATTGTGGAATTTGTAGTCAACGAATGGAAGTGCTTCGTGGCATTGAGGGAGAACTACGTTTTGTTTGGTGGTGACCACTTTGTGGCATTTACATTTGCGAGCGTTTCCGTGCTTCGGAAGGCACGTTAAGCCGTTGGTCCCGGTTGCCAGTAAAATGGCAGTCGTTAAGCCTGGTTGAAGGCCTTATAGGCGGCTTAAAAAATTTCAACAGCAGGTAGCCACAGCCTGCATCTGTCTATTTCAACACGGCAATGGGCTCACCACCTATTACGTGGGACAGGAATCCACACGGTGAAAAGTGGGCATATAATATGCCTCTGCCACCCCTTCGGGGATAAGGCGTGATGGATATTTATTTTATGTATTAATAAACAGGATTCGAGAGATCTACAACTTTAACAGCCTTGTATGGAGTACGATTTTAGTAATGGAGTGTTTCGGGTGCTTCGTTTACATGTCACATGTTTTAAGGATTTACCGAAATATGTGATACATGCGACAGCGTGGGAACACAGGGAAGACAGAGTCATCGACTTCCTCACTTAGGTAATCACCAGACAATCAGGACATGCCTGCTTTGGTAGTATCTGAACCGAATCGGAATTAAGGAACCGGCACAATGTCTCCACTGGTGGTAGTCGCGACTCTGCCTAAGATTCGCTGGAAAATTATGTCGCGTAAAGATCTGAACGGAGAGTCTAGATTTGATAGAAAGAGAGGAAATCTGTCACCGTATGAAATTAATGAAAACTAGAATATTATGTTATGCATAATGAATGAAGGAGTTCAATTGTCACTATAGTCGCATCTTCGAACGATATAGTCGTTTCAAACGAGTCCGAGGAAGGTGATACCACGATGCACCCAGGGGTAGCGACAAAACGGGTGGCAGTCTCGCCTCTTGCTGTTAGGTTATGTTATGTTATAGAAGTATAAGGCATGGTTGCCTTCCCACCCGGTTTGTGATGTCAACCATCCCTGGATATGCTCCAGTCAAGGAGTATACCAGTCAGAAGTAGTTGATGCGGGCATCTCCCCCTAGACGAGGTAGGCCGTTACGAGGTTTAGTGGGTAGACTGAGACATCCGGAAGTCCCACACGCGTCCTTCGGTCGTCCCAGATAAGAGTTTCATATCTCGTGTAAAAAGGCAACGTTTATGACAGTAATCTTTTATTCTATGTCTTGAACATCCTGCAGTTGTTAGTATATTTACCTCAACCTAAAAAAGAAGTAAAAAAACTACAAGAGAAACTATCTAAACCTATCTACTTAGTACCAGAGAAGACCACAGAAAAATAGCAGATAGGATTTATTACTGTTTTTTGTGAAGTTTGAAGATAAAGATTTTTTTTAAAAACTTGAAAGAATTATCTGTGCAGCTTATACCTATTGCTTTTAACAGGTTTTTAGTCATTTAATATAATATTCTTTGCTCTTTGTTAGTTCAGTATTCCATAAAATGATTACTAGAAGTCTTATTGAAACTTATATATGTTAAAAGGATTAGAGTTTCGATTGTGTGAATTGTTTTGCCATTCTTCTAATTACGCATTGCTCGGTTCGATCACGAACGTTGAATCAACATCGTAAATGAATAATCCCAAGTGTTAAGTGTGTGATTGGTGGAGTTTTATGAGTCATAAACTATATTCTGGCACACAATAAGCTTCTCGACAATTTAGCCACCATACAGTGGCCAAACAATAACATGATACGAAGCTTTTCAAAGTTATGGACTAGCATTTATCGTACCCAATTACTGCACGTCAAAAAAAAGGTTCGACAGATTATGCCAGCAATTTTCTGAACGATTTCACCATACACGCGAGTCACGCGAGCATTTTTGTTACAATATGTGGACATGGCCATAGGTGTATTTGCCATAACCAAGGACAAACTTCGACCTTAAACTGTGCAAGAACTCACCTTGTCAAAACAACGACACAAACAGTCAATCACGTCTCTATTCTAAAGGAAGACACTACGGTGGCTAACTTTAACGTACGCACACACTACAACAACTAAATTGACAGGTTACAACAACATACACGTTTTAAACACTAAAGGACATTATTTTTATTGAAGAAAAAGGACAATTCGTCGAAGGCTGGCAGCCTGGTGGCGAGCGGCAGGCGAGCGCGCAAGCCGGCGCGCCGCCTTTCTATGACTGAAAGTCTGAAACAAGCGCTCGCGAAACAGTTTTCTACGCAAGCGTACTACAACGCAGGATCGGCCAAAATTCACCCTTAGAATCTTATACAAAACGTTGTATTGTACTTTTACTCTGCAAGCAATAATACAACTTACTGTCCTATAAATGCGTCTCCTTTTAGATTCACTAGAACTCAGTTTTGTTTCATTGTCATTATGCTATAACTCTGCCGCACTGCACACGATGGTAATTAAATATGTGTTTGACAATAGCATCGAGGCTCTGTGGCTGTGCTCTCCTGATGACGTCAATGGTTCAAACGTTCAGATGAGTCCGTCCGCGCGGAAACCGTTTTGTACTCATCCGCAGTCAAAGCAGGCGAGGCAGAAAAAAACCGTAATTTGCATTTGAAATTGGAATCGAGCGTTTTTCGTTTTAAATATTTGTCCTAAATTCAGAGAGAGCGGTTCACTTGCTTATAAAAGTCAGAATTTGAATGATAAAATGTACTTACTTCGATCAATCAGGGAATGCTTGAATGCTAATTAAATTGAAGTAGCTAGTTGCCCCGCTATCTCAGTGTTCTGTAAACGATCACTTCGAGAGGCATCTTTCTCTATGGCTGGTCCTCGGATGGGTGACCGCTTTGTGGTAATTTCAATTACGAGCTTCTCCGTGTTTCGGAAAGCACGTTGAGTCGTTCTTCCCGGATGCCAGTAACAAGACCTTATGGGTGCCTTGTAAAAAATTGACGGCAGATCACCACAAACTGCGCCTGTCCATTTCAACATACTCGCGATGGGCAAACCATCCTGTTACGTGGAACGAAAATGCATACTATGAAATGTGGGCATATAATACACGTGTGCCACTTTTTCAGGGCTTGACTGATAATATGGATTTGACTGCCTCTGTGGCGCGGTATGAGTGTATCCGACTGTTACGCAAGAGGTCGTGGGTTCGATTCCCACCCATAATAAAACTTTGTGTGATGAGCACGATGGTTTATCCGGTGTCTGGGTGTTATTTATCTATAACATGTATATATTTAGAAATATATAAGTACGTTTATCAGTTATCTGGTTACCATAGTACAGGCTCTGCTTAGTTTGAAATCAGATGGCGTTGTGTGAGTTGTCCCAACGATATTTTATTTAGTTAAATTAACTACTTCTTCAATGGTCGAAAACCATTGAAGGAGATGTTCAAGAAGATTTAAATCTTCCTTGGAAACAATTGTATCTCTACTACAGACTAAGTTACTAATGTATTGACCGAACAGGACCGTACCGATATTATCGGCTGGGAATCGAACCAGCTAATTTTGAACTCAAGTCCTACACCGTTACTTGCGACCGCCAGTCGTTACATTCTATATCTGTCTCATCATCATCATTACCCGAACGTCTACCTATCTGTCTACACACTATTACTTTAAAACTTTAGGTCGTCAAATAGATACTCATATAAGTAGGTAGTGTATGGGACTGCCGAGCAGGGATCTCGGGTTCAATTTTTGGGTCCGCACAAATATTTGTGTGATCCGCAAATGTTTGTTTCGGAGATTGGGTGTTACCTATGTTTGTATTTAGAACACAGACCACCCCCTCGTTCATTCGTCTATGATTTAGAAATATATAAATATGTTTAGCAGTTGTCTAGATCCCTTATCGCAAACGTATATTTATTTACTTTAGTCTTTAGGCTGTGTAAGGTTATACCGATATCTAGATTTTGAGGGTTCTTTTCACAACCATATAAGCTACTAGATGACCCCCACAGCTTCGCCCATGGAATATTTCGACCTCCCGTCGTACCTATTTAATCCCGTCGCTTATAAATTCTACAATGATGGATAAAAATTTGCCCGATTTGTCGACATTTATGACTACTGCTCTAGTCCCCAGTGTAGTAGCGTAATGATATATGGCTTGCTCGATAAATGGGCTATCTAACACAAAAATATTTTTTCGAATCCGTCCAGTAGTTCCTGAGATTCGCGCGTTCAACCACAACAAACAAACTCTTCAGCTTTATAATATTAGTATGGACTGACAGCGATTCTCAAGTTAAAGATTTTTCACACTCAATTTGAGGAACTACGATTTTTAAAATAAGGAAACATATATTTACATTTTAATCTACATTACATTATGTAACAAATAGGATTTATATGAGATGGCCCCACGCCAAGTAGTCTTATTTGTACAACCCTACCGAGGAGCCTTGGGTACGCTTACAGCAATTTATTTGTCGCTGGCTAACATGTGACGTAAATTTATTGATATTATATCAGTGATGTAACTATATTTGAACATAAATATAATTACTTCTTGGACATTCGTTGTTGTTATTAGTTGCCTTTGCCCATCTTGGGCAGGCAAAGGAAACTTCCCTTTTCCTACAGGAACTTTTTCCCGGGATAAAAAGTAGCCTATGTGTTATTCTGATGTATAAGCTATATTATTTTAAAGTTTCATCAAAATCCATTCAGTAGATTTTGCGTGAAAGAGTAACAAAAATCCATACAAACATTCGCATTTATAATATTATTAAGATGGTAGTATTGTCAAGTCACTTTCTCGATGTCGAGTCCTCAGTCCTAGGTCCTTGTCCATGCCCTCAGTATAATGGTAGTTCTTAAACTGAGGTTTTCAGTGAACTTTACGCAGCAAGATAGAAAATGGCATTTCACTGTCATTGTCTTTCACTATAGCACGTTAACACAACTTTATGTCCAAGTAACCACCACCTCCCTACATAAAACAAAATAATTGCACTAGTTTTAGAAAATAATATACAGCAAGCGTCCGCACTTGTCAGTGTTCCCGCGGAAAGTCCTTGGACATTCGAATGATCTTTTTTAGTAGTCTTCGCCCATCTTTGGCCGGCAAAGGAAACTTAGTCCGTACAGCCTTGTCTTCAGTTTTAATATTTTCTTATTCATTATCTTGAACTAAAACCCTTGTACTGTTCCACTTATTTATTATTTTAACCTGACCGGTTTCGACTTACGGCATTTTCAATGGTTAGCACATATTTCATGTATTTCGGATGTCATTGAATACAATATATGAAGTTATAACAACAATGGTTGTTATAACCATTGTTGTTGTGTAGCAAGTTCCACCAAGTGCCATCAATCAACAGTGTAAAGAGTTCTTATTCATTAGTTTTAGCCATGTCTAGTCACTCATCTCAAGACTGACAATAGCGAAAATACTCAACGCAGGGCTAGTGGAGCTACACGGATACAGAGTGGTCTTACGGGTTGGGTTCTTATTAGGTTCCTTACTTATCTTTGAAGATTAGTAGACTCGGTAGCGTAAATGGTAGATATGCGACCACCGCGCTGAGGTAGTGAGGGTTCGATTCCCGGGCCGTAACAAATATTTGTGCGAACTGTCAATGTTTGTTTCGGAGGTAGTGTTTTCATGCGAGTGTGTTCATAGGGGATGGCAGATGCATACTAAACCCTTACATTTCACCGCAAAACATTTTGTCCCATGTAACAGGTAGTGAGACGTATAATAAACTAGGTGAACCCTGGCTTCGCCTGTGACATACTTCGAACTGCCGTCGCACCTATTTAGTCCCGTCGCTTGTAAATTCTACAATAACGCATTAAATTTTGCCCGAATGTCGACATTTATGACTACTGATCCGCTCTCTAGGGAAGTAGTGTAATCATATATATAGCCTTCCTCGATAAATGAGCTATGTAACACAAAAATAATTTTTCAAATCCGACCAATAGTTTCTGAGATAAGCCCGTTCAAGCGAACAAACAAACTCTTCAGCTTTATAATATTAGTATAGATATAAGCATGAGCGTACCCAGGTTCTGGACCAGGGTGGGGCAAATCTAATTTTCCTAAGAGCATAAAGCGCTCGTAGCCCTAACTCAGTGTTTTGTAAATGATCACTGCGTTAAGCAACTGTCGCTATGGCTGGTTAGGGATGGGTGACCGCTTTATGGTATTTCCATTTACTAGCATTTCCGTGCTTCGGAAGGTACGTTAAGCCGTTGGTCCTAGTTGCCAGTAACATTGGCAGTCGTTAGCCAAGTTAAAAAAAAATTCAACAGTCACAACCGGCGTCTGTCTAATTCGACACCGCCACCGCATTGGAGATAAAAGCGTAACTGATGTGAGAATTTCTTTAAAAATAGCTTTTATAAGTTCGGGGGACAGGCTTCCCGCTGTCCTTAGAAACAGGCTCAAGACGACGTCTTGACGTGAAAAATTCACGCAAGCCTCATGGACCTGAGCCTCATTCAACAAGCGGGATAACACCCAAATCAACCTCTCTAAGCAAGTGGGATAACATCAAACCATCAAGCGAGGCCACGGTGGTAGACAAGTCTGCCACAAAATCTGGAACTTCTTTCCGAGGAGTTACCCGGGGCGCCTTACAAACATCACATACAACATCCTTGGGGATTATATCATAACTAAAAGTTAAGATCTCTATGGGATTTACACACGTAAAAAATGCTATTTTAAAAGTAACTTCTGAGGGTTAGGACGTGTTCGTGGCAGAATAACATATAGTGCCAAAATTTTTTAATGTAGACGACCATTAATCTATCAAATCAGCCTATGGCAGTCCACTGCTAGACGTAGACAGTAGGCCCTATTCACACCTCAGCACACACTCCTACGCCTTTCGCATCTATCTTATACGACCATAATTTATCTTTTTAAGAACATCTAGAAATTATATTTTTTACTTTTATCGAGAAAAGTAGATGACCTGAACCGAATCCAAGCGCATGGATATAAGTATGTAGTTATCTAGATCCCATAGTCGAAGCTTATATTAGCTTAGTTTAGGCTAAAATGAGTTGTGTAAAAAAGAGTCCTACAATATTTAATTTGGGTGGTTGCAGTGTATTATAATGCTGTATCTATCAAAAGCTGCACTACACAATGCAAACAACAATGAGCTAAATAAAGCCTTTGTTCCATTCTACCTGTTTTAGAAACTATTTCTGTTTGTTTATTTGCATACGAAAACGAGTTCACTGTACTTGAACCTCGTATATCCGATTCAGATTTTGGTGTGGCAGAAATAGATAAGTGATCTAAAGTTTTGGTTAGTTCACTGATCTCAGCAGTAAAGTATCATGGTCTAAACAGTACCTCGAACTCTCATGGAAAGGCTTCTTATCTATGGTCTTAGACAATCCAACTAAAGGCCTAGCCTTACGTGAAAATTCCTCTCTGCCAAGTCAATAAACAAACATAAAATAAAAATGTCTTTATTTTGCATAGACCATATAAACGGCGCTTACAAAATGTCATACACTAGAACTAAAGATAAATTTAATATATATGAAGTGACCACCGGTTCGGAACGCGGCCCACATGAGGAAAACCGCCAAAAACTTAGGAAGGCTTTTTTTATGGCCTATTTACAATTTAATTTTATTTCACTTTGCCTGCAGACCATTTCCAGGCGTCCCTGTCCTGCAAATAGTCTTTAACAGTGTAACAACCTATTTCACACAGCTTTTTTTTAATTAACTTTTTAAATATTACTAGCAAATTTGTCAGGTCACAGGGAAGCTTGTTGTAAAAACATAGGTATACAGTTAACCCTTTCGACAATCTTATGAGTCGACTGTGGTGGATCTAAAAGATCGTTCGATCTTTTAGGTTTATAAAAAGTATATTACTGTAAAGTTTCATTTAAATAAATTCAGTAGGAAGAAACATCTATACAAACTTTCACATTAAAAATATTAGTAGAATTCATTGTTGCAGCGCCTGATAAAAAATGTTTAGCAAAGTTATTTCATCCGCATAAGCACACAAATAGCCAGGCGTAATGTTATAATTTCTGTACGTAAAAGTTTCCGCGCCAAAGGGAAATGATATAGAAGTGTGTATAGAACCTAGAAACGCCAACGCGATAAATTATCGGCGATAAATGTTTACCTATGGACAGGAAATAACAGACTTCTATAGTTACAAAATTATAGCCGTGTCCTGTGTCACGTGACTTTTCAGGAATACCATTGGAGAGTGTCACACTAAAGTTACATCAAAAAGCTAATTTATACATACATGATTTTTATTTAATTACTAGCTGACCTCCGCGGCTACACCCTTGACATACTTTCCCTTCGCATCCATTTAATCCCGTCGCTTATTAGGTAGGTACTATTATCTACCAAAAACGGAAAAGTCAAAAGTACTCGGATACCCAGACGTGCGTGTATGAAGCGATTGATAAATCTTCAATTGAAACGAAAGAAGTTAGTTAATATTACAAAATGTATGAAAATATGTCCGATTTGTTGACATTTATGATTATTGCTCAGCTCTCCTGAGTAGTAGCGTGATGTTATATAGCCTATAGCCTTCTTCGATAAATGAACTATCCAAAATAAAAATATTTTTTCAATCCTGGGATTAGCGTATTCAACCAAACAAACAAACTCTTCAACTTAATATATTAAAATGACACAGTGTAGATATAGAATGTACTGTACTTCTACTTACATGTTGTGTTAAGGAATGTGGACACCGGCTCATTCGCCTCGCCCAACTCTAAATGGAACTAAAGCTTGGATGATAGTGATGGCTAACATTGTCTTATTTTATATTGATCTACTATTTCGATATTATTTATGAACCTTCGATAGCTCAGTTGGTAGAGCGGTGGACTGTAGAGGGAATAAACTGCTGATATCCATAGGTCGCTGGTTCAAATCCGGCTCGAAGGAGTATCTTTTTTGCATTTATAACTTTTTAATTTATCACAGTAGAAAGTTAAAATGTAAACTGGAGTAATGCAATGTGAAATAATGCAATTATATTATATTTGGTAATTATAAAAAAATCAAATTATTTATAAAAAATTATCCCCTTATTTCTGTAAGTAATAATTTTGTTGTAAGTTTGTTTGTATAGTTATGTATATTTTATGTTACTTCATTAGTTACAAGTTACAATAGTTAAAATAATCAAAAATCACAGGTAAACCATTTTTTTTTCAATCAGTATTCAAAGATTTTATAAGGGACAAGTTTTCAACCTTGTGCGATATATTTCGTTTTTAAGTCTGTTAAATAGGTAATATAGTTATTTTGTGACCTACCTAACCTAAGTTTACCAGTAGGTACCTTCCTCCCCCATTACTCTGTTCACTTTATTTTTATAAAATGAATGAATAAAAAAAACTATTTGTGCTCAAGCAATGACGGAAATAGCATCTTTTATTCAACGCGACTACAATTTAAGCAAATCTGATATAAATTTCCAAAAGTAAAACCGCTGCGGACAGGATTCGAACCTGTGCGGGTAGAACCCAATGGATTTCAAGTCCATCTCCTTAACCACTCGGACACCGCAGCTTCTGCTTCTATAGTTGAAATAAATTACCGTATTAGACTACCTAATGTTTCTCATAATTATTTTTATTACTTTCAGTTTGTTTTCTTACTACAAAGATGGCAAGTAAACATACGTCTCACCAGACTAAAAGTGGTAATCGTGCCCAATAGACTACATTTTTATCAGAGCGTTGCCGAAGGTCGGGGTCCACTATTCGTCTTTCTGATGACTCAGAATAAATATTTTGTGTGTTGTTTATTTATAAGAAACAATTTCATACAAATTTAATTAGGATTCAAAAGTTCCGAACATTTATATTCGTACTATTTCCTTGGTAGATTTGTTATGCAGCGATAAAAATCTTGTAGTAATTATACTCAACATATTTCAAGTTCCAATTTTGAAATGTAAGTATAATATGTATGAGTATTATATTATACTTTTAAGATTATCAGTTTTAGTTTCTTTGTTCTAGATTTATATGTATCGATGTAACCTATAATATGTTTAAGATTTTACTGTTCTGACATCTATGTTACATCTACACAAAATTGCCGTTTACTAACTTTCTATTCAACACTAGATGTCGCTTTTGTCAAATACTTGTATGTTTTAGTGCTACTTCTCACTAGTAGATGGCGGTGGTAGTTTTTAAGCCTTAGTAATGATTTTTTGTTATAATAAATTTAAATGTAGTAAGAAATACATAATATAAAAAGTAATAAAATACATAGCAGGTGGGAATTACCCACTTTAAAGTTTTACGTTTCGATAATCGGTTAAATTTTTTTTATATATTGTAACTAAAATCATTCTAAATGCATTTTTATCGAGAGTGCGATGGAGTCTTATACAAGTTAAAAACAAAATTTCTATTATAGGTTCCTCATCCTGTGCCTAGGCACAAAATAATGGAACCATCAAAGTATAAGGTATACCTATAAAAACCTATAAAAAGACGGGGCGAAGTATTATCAACGTAGTTACTCGTACTAACCAATTTCCAAAATATTTCCATACTCTCATCATGAAATTCATTCCATAATCTCATGAAGCGCTCGTGGCCCCGCGGTCTCAGTGTTCTGTAAACGATCACTGAGTTACGCAACTTTCACTATGGCTGGTCCTCGGATGGGTGACCACTTTGTGGCATTTACATTTGCGAGCGTTTCCGTGCTTCGGAAGGCACGTTAAGCCGTTGGTCCCGGTTGCCAGTAAAATGGCAGTCGTTAAGCCTGGTTGAATGCCTTATGGGCGGCTTGAAAAATTTCAACAGCAGGTAGCCACAACCTGCGTCTGTCTATTTCAACACGGCAATGGGCTCACCACCTATTACGTGGGACAGAAAAATCCACACGGTGAAAAGTGGGCATATAATATGCCTCTGCCACCCCTTCGGGGATAAGGCGTGATGGATATTTATTTATATTTATTTATACTCATTCTCAAATGATACAAACAGCTACTTCCAAATGTTGGACCCAGTGTGTTAATTTATCATGTCAGCATAGATTAAATCTATATCTATGTATAGATAAATAAATTATTTAAATATTATAGTTAAGTAAAAACAGGGGGCGACGTAGTTTTTGTTTTTCACTTTGTCAGTTGTTCTAGCTAATCTCTGGAATGACTGGACCGATTTTTACTTTCACTGTCAGATAGGTGATCACATATCACCTATCTGACAGTGAAAGTAGAAGTAATTTAGGCTATTTTTATCTCCATATAAAGATAAAATTAAAAAATAAAAACTTTGAAATTAAGGGTTGTCATGCTCATGCCATACATAGATAGCAAATGCTAATGAACATAGACCTCTGAATTGTAAGGGCCTCATACAATTCGGATGTCTATCATAATTGGATTTTAACTCAAATAAGGTAATCATTTTATTATGTTGGTATAATAGGTAGGTACGGAACCGTCGGTGCACGAGCTCAACTCGCGCCGGAACGGTTTTTTCCATGTAGATAGTTTGTAACGAGATATAGACCGGTGTCATTTGTGACCCAAAAATGCCGATCTGGTTGAAGGGACTGGTCTACAAAACCATCATAGGACCTGTACTTTTACATGGCAGTGAGACGTGGCCAATATTGGAGCGACACAAGCAGGAGCTGCGTGTCACGGAAATGAAAATGCTGCGGTGGATGTGTGGAGTCACGCGGTCACATCCGTGACATTGCAGACAAGTTGCAAGAGTGTCGCCTTCATTGGTATGGTCACGTCTTGCGACAACCGATGGGCTACGTGGGAAACAAATGTCTGGCTATGTCAGCCCCGTCGGGTCCCGGTGAGAAGGGAAGACCCAAGAAGTGCAGGCTTGACGTCGTAAGGGATGACTTGCGTGCCAATAGTCTCACTTCAGGGAATGCCAACGACCGTGCGAAGTAGAGGAGAAGAAGTAGGAAAGCGGACCCCGGGCGTCGCGAGACGCAGCTGGGACAGACGCTCGGATGATGATGATGATGAGTTGGTAATAAGATAAAAGTTCAACAACAATAACACGTTTCACCCTCTTCACAATCCTGGGTCCTTTAAGAGAAGCGTGAAAAAAGCCCTTTCTGGGCCGTCGGTAGATGAGGGTCTCTATCTGAACCCTGTGGGGGTTGAGATAGCGGCCCCAATCACGGGTCGTCGTCTTTGCTTATCATAAGGCGGGCGACGCCATTTTGACGTGCCACATACAAAAAAAAACGAAAAAACACGTCTACCCACTGAATATTCGGGCGGAAACAAATAATGGCATCGAGAAATATGCTCGTAATAACATATATTTATAAATGTGGTAATTTAAGGCTTATCATTTGATACCAAACACCATACATTTAATTTAAAAATAGAACTTTATTTCTTTTAGAGTGCACCATATTGAATGTGATGTAACAACCTATCTATCAATCATAACATAACATATCAATGCATAACCTATCTATACACACGCTTAAATTGATACCTCACCATGTCTAAATTTGTTAAGCACTTCGAACATTTACAATAGACTGTTAAGTTCATTAACCTCCCTGTAGTTTTTGCAAAAAAGAAGTTCTGTCACAGATGATATAATACAATGCCTCGTTGGTGCAGTGGTAGTGTATGCGACTGCCGCGACTGAGGTCCCGGGTTCGATTCGTCTAAATCCCATAACACAAGCTTACATTAGCTGACTTTGGGCTAGACCTCACTGTATAAAAAATGACCCACAATTCTTATATTCTGTTTATTATCATTGGCAAAAGAAGTCAAAAAATAATTTAACCATTTCATGGAACGTTTATTTAAATCAGTGTACACAAAAGTGGGAATCAGGCAGACACACACACCAAAAATAAATCCGTATAACATTTTGTTCACAAATAAAACAAATCAGATAGCTATCAGCAGAAGGATTGGTGTTGCCAGCTTAGCATAAGTAATTTGAATGAGTCACAATAAGAACGATTTAAATAAATTGTTCTTTAATTACTTATTAATAAGATATACCTACCGTACATGAGTGTTTTTGCGATGTTTACAAATGCAAAACAAAAGAATTAACCATTATTTTTTTTAGGGTTCTGTAACCTCGAAAGGAAAAAACGGAGCCCACATCACATTATCGGAGATCACTTTGTTGTCCGTCCTGTGTTGTTCTTGACAGACTGACAGACGTCAGTCTGTCAAGAACCTTATTCTCAGGAACGCATGGAGGTATCAAGCTGAAATTTATAGCAAATACTCAGGGGGCCGAGTCTACTATTGACAAGTCGTACAATAGAACCAGAATCGCTGTTTTAGCTGTCAAAATGTTAGTAGACTATCAAAAATGCAACTGACTAGCGGCCACTGGCGCGGTTCTTGTTAGTAGAATTCTATCTGCCGACCGATAGAAGTCTATTGAAGGACGATTGTAATAGTATACTACGAAAATCTGTCAATATTGTACCGGTGGCTTTCTATTGAGCGACGATTTCGATTCTATTTCGACACGATTGATATCGCAGACTCGGCTCCCAGGTCTATTGTCCCTTGGAGCTGTAATAAAATGAAACTTCTAAGCCAACGCAATCAAAATATACAGCCGTTTATGCCGCAAATATCCGCAAATTTTCGACACTCGCAAGAAAATCAAAACCTAGAGGTTACTTCCCGTGAACTAAGAATCTTTAAATTTGGTACGAAGCAACGTCTTATAGCACAGATAAAGGAAAAATACATAAAATATAAAGTTGAGGATTAAGGGGTGTCCCCAATACATGCATAGAAAACCAATTAACATAGATCTCTGAGTTGTCCTCATACAATTCGGAGGTCTAGCTCAATTGGAAGTTATTTGGCGGTTTAATAGGTAAGTACGGAACTCTTGGCGCAAGAGTTAAACTCGCGCTTGACCGGTTTTTTTTTTGTTGGGAACACTTATACGCAACATTTAATATCGATAATAATTGTTTACATCCTTATTAGATAGGCATCAGTAACATGAATGTAAACTGTTTTGCCAATTAATTGATATTGAGGCAACAAAAAGTATTAAACTATTTTTTTTAATCGTATGTAGGTCCTCATGAATGCTATGTTGGACTCCTACTGACTAAAACCATACGTTTCCCTTCATCTGTCTATAGCCAGGAGTCCCGGGTGAGCACTCGGAAGGATAGCCCCAGGGCTCCTGACAGACTTTGTCCGCTACCGCAGGCTCGTTCAGAGGGGTTCGGGTGTTATCCTGCCTCTTTGGGGGTATAGAATTTTCAACGTTTTGATTATTAACTAATTATTTGTTGCAATTACTTGTTCGTGTACGGGTGCTATATACTTATATTAAGTATAAGCTTATAGGTACTTAACTAGCTAAGCCCTGCTTTTCGCCCATAACATAATTCGAAGCCCCGTCGCACGCATTTAAAACTCTAGTCGTTTATTAATTTTACAACAATGAATGAAAATTTGCCTGATTTGTTCATATTAATGATTACTGCACTGCTCTCCAGGGTACTTGCGTGATGATATAGCCTATAGTCTTCCTTGATAAATGGGTTACATAAAGAATTTTCGATTCGAACCAGTAGTACCTGAGATTAGTGCGTTCAAATAGACAAACAAACTCTTTAGCTTTATATTATTACTAGTTGAGGCCCGCGGCTTCGCCCGCAAAGAGAAGTATTCTCGTTCCCGTTTTCCACAGGAACTTATTCCCGGAATAAAAAGTAGCCTTTATGTTATTCTGATGTATAAGCTATAATGTTGTAAAGTTTCATTAAAATTCATTCAATAGTTTTTACGTGACAGAGTAACAAACATCCATACTTACAAACCTTCGTGTTTATATTATAATATTATTAGGATAGAGTATACGAGTAGATAATCTGCTGATTAATCTCGGGCGCAAATTCCAAACCCTATGTAGTATCTAGTTGTATTTCAAAAGACGCTAAGATTTCGTAGGTCATCATCATCCGAGCGTCTGTCCCAGTTGCGTCTCGCGACGCCGGGGGTCCGCTTTCCTATATTTTCTCCTCCACTGCGCACGGTCGTCGGTATCCCCTGTAGTAAGACGATTCCGTAGGTCTTTCTTATGTCGCACCATAAAAACGTGTAACTCTCTGCCGGGCGTGTTTCCCTCTTCTTACAATCCTGGGTCCTTTAAGAGAAGCGGCCGCCAAAAAGATGGTCGCTATCAGAGCCCTGCGGGTTGAGATTTGTCTCTCTCTCATTCACGGGTCATCGTCTTTGCTTACCATCAGGCGGGCGACACCATTTTGACGTGCCAAATATAAAAAAATAGCGTAAAGTATACTTCTGGACTAAAGACTGACTGATAATTTAGTAAGGCATATAATAGTAGGTAATCAACTAAATTACACATCCAACGAATGAGTGAGGAACGATTGACGAAGAATATTTATTGAGCGGAAGTTGAGGGTAGACCGAGACTTACATATGAAGACCACGTGAGTAGATTGCTCAAAAAAGGAAAAGTCAAAAGTACTCGTATACCCAGACGTGACAACAACTACTGTTTACCAATTGCCGCGATTGATCAGTCGACTATATACACCTGTACCTATAAGCTTCGGTATAAGTGGTTGACTAATTAATAACTATATACTTAGATAAGACAATACTTCACACCTGTGTGCATCCTCGTGAGGAATTACGCACGGCATGTTGGAATGGAATGGAACGCGGTCAAGTAGCCAAGTCGGTATCGCTTACGCAAACGATTCTCAAAGTTTTTAATTTGCAGACATATATTTTTGTAGGACACTTATATCATATATTTTTGTTACACGGCGCCATCTAGCTTTAACTAATTTAATATTAGCTTGTGATAAGAATTTAGACAACTAATAAACATACTTATATTGCTAAATACATACATTTGTGGATCACACAAATATTATTGTGGATCACACAAATATTTTTGTGGATCACACAAATATTTTTGTACATCCCAAGATTCAATTAAAAAAAAATAAAACAAAACAGAACAAGAAACAGTTTGCCAATGTTATTTATAAACTTCGCGTTGTGTTATTTCGCATGAAGTCCCGAGTAATAATAATAAATGAATATTGTGGGATACTTTTCATACAGCGCCATTTTGCCTAAACTAAACTTTGCTATGGCATCTAAACTACTGAATAACATACTTATATATTTATAAATACATATTATATAAGTTGGTATGATCATATCTTGCAGCAACCACCGGGCTACGTGGGAAACAAATGTCTGGCCATGTCAGCTCCGCCCGGTCCCGTTAAGAGGGGAAGACCCAAGAAGTGCTGGCTTGACGTCGTAAGGGATGACATGCGTGCTAATGGTCTCACTACAGGGAATGACGACGACCGTTCGAAGTGAAGGATAAAATGTAGGAGAGCGGACCCCGGGCACCGCGAGACGCAAGTGGGACAGACAATCGGATGATGATAATGAAATACATACACATTATCCATAGGAAACACCTAAACACCAAAACAATCATTTGTGGATCACACAAATATTTATTCCGACCCAAGAATCGGACCTGGGACCTCAGCGTGGCAGTCGTATATATTACCCCTTACGCCATCGAGGCAGTCAAGTAGAGTAATAAATAAAGTAATATAATACACAGATAAGGAGGTGGGACCCATACGAATATAAAATTACACCAGTGCATTTATATTTTGAGCCCATGCTGCACAAAATCCAGCCCTTTCTAGGCTATTAAGTTGTAAACCAACATCGTTAGCGCTGGTATTCAGTTAGGGTTAAATGTCGACATGCCTTACGAAGCACAGAAACGCTCGTACATGGATAACCACAAACAAACACCCACTGAAACGATAAGATGCTTTAACCAGTATCCGTGTTTTTTTTTACATTAATATTGTTACGCCCCAAACCCCCAAAGGGGCCGCAGAGGCATACTGCATTTCAACAGCCGGTGGCGACCGGCTGTTGAAATGCATATAGTGAAATGCATAGGACAAAAATGCATATAGTGAAATGTGGGCGTATTGTATGCCTCTACCTACCCCTTCGGTGATAAAGGCGTGAAAATATGTATGTATGTATGTACATTTCACCGTGTTTTTTTTGGTCTCACGTAACAAGTGGAGAGCCCATTGCCGTGTTGAAATGGACAGGCGCAGTTTGTGGCTGCCTGCTGTTGAAATTTTTCAAGTCGCCCATAGGGCCTTCAACTGGGATTAACGACTGCCACTTTACTGCAAATGTAAATGCCACAAAGTGATCACCACATAGCGAAAGTTCCTTAACACAGTGATCATTTGCCAAACACTGAGTTAGCGGAGCCAGGAGCGATTGGCCATTCTCTCTCTCTGTTTGTCTTACTCTCTGTCTGTTGGTTCCGGCTTATCTGTGTAGTTTGGCTGGACCGATATTAGAGGGACTTTCACTAGCAAATAGCTGATACTAAAAAGTAATTTAGGCTACATTTTATCCATGTGTTCCCGCAGGAATGAGCGTTGTCGTGGGGTGTCTGCTAGTAGTACTTTTTCTTTCATATTTTTTACATAGATACATACATATTGTCATGCCTTTATACCCGAAGGGGTAGGCAGAGGCATATTAAACGCCCACGTTTCACCGTATGCATATTTAACCCACGTAACAGGTTGTGAGCACATTGCCGTGTTGAAATGGACAGGCGCAGCCTGTATCGACCTGCTATTGAAATTTTTTAAGCCGCCTATAAGGCCTTCAACTTGGCTTAACGAATGACATTTTATTAGCAACCGGGACCAACGGCTTAACGTGCCTTCCGAAGCACGGAACTGGGGTAGGTCTAAAGGGCTGAATAAATTTAATAAAATGAAATGTGTTTATTTTAGATGTTAAATTTGGAAGAAATTTTAAACCTGTTGCCTTTTTAGTGAGGTGGTAGCAAAAAGGCTAAAAGGTCTTATGTGCTGGATACTAATTAGTACGACCAATTAAATTCCTGGTAGTCTCGGACTAATATCTAATATTTTTTGTTTGCACTAATAGATTGCAAAAAGTAAACTTTAAGAACCATAGATTGACAACAATTGCAGTCACGTTGTCCTTGACTTGTATGTCATCAGTAGTCATCACACCTCTCCTCATTATCTCCCATGAGCCCTTTGAGGAACCTAACATTCCGATCTTTTGATAGGGTAATGAGGCAGAGCTATGTGTTTCTTTTGTGCACTTGTGGAAATTGTTTAGTTGAACGGGCTAATCTCAGATATTGCTGGAGTGAATTAAGAAATTTGTTTGTTGGACAGCCTATTTTTCGAGGAAGGCTATAGGCTATATATATCTCAGCACGTTACTGCCCTGGAAAGAGGAGCAGTAATCATAGATATCAACAAATCGGGCGAATTTTCATGTAAAATTGTAAAAATAAACTAACTTTTTCTAGTTTACCAGAATTAAATAATAAAAAGTGAAAAATAAACTACATTATCATAATTTACTATACAATATTAACTGTTAGTAAATTTATAAATATTGTGAGACATTTTTTACATAGCGCCATGTAACCCAAAGTAAGCTAAAATAAGCTGGTGGCATAATTTAAATAAAATATTATGGTACTTGCTAGGTAGCTACTGATCTGATTTAAGTCGGTGCCAAGCCGAAAAATAACTATAAAATGTACGGATTGCCAAATGAGTGCCACGGGGGTCCGAACCGAAGTACAAGTCATGGGTGAAACCGCGAGACACAGTTAGTTTAAGATATGAGTGATACGAAGAATGTTGTTAGGTGTTTAAATTCTGTAAGAGGTGCGTATTTCTCCATTTCTCAGAAACCAAAGTGCGTTCGTGATTGCGTTGATGGTCCGTTGCGCACGCGCTGATCTGAAAACAAACGATAAACGAGGAATGAGAGTTTAAAGGAATTGTAAACACAAATATACATGTATCCTATTACTTATTCCTCATTACTGTATTATTTGATTATAGCAATGGTTTTTTTAGATACAGTTTTTGAGGCGAGTATAAAAAGACTGTTTTAACTCTTCTCAACCGGTGATAACAGTCTTTTTAAACCAGTTTCTTTGGGTGTTTAGTACTAAATAACGGGCTAAAATTCATATAATACACAAAATTTTCACCTTACAATTTTTTATACCTAAAACATGACCAACTGCAGTCCATTTACGTCAACCAATCAATCAAAACGGCGCACTGTAAGACTTAGGAGTTTCCCAGTCGTTTGGACCTTACTTTACCACGCTGGACAAAAGGGTTGGAACTGAGTCAAAATAAAAAGAAAAAAGATCTAACCTGTATTCCAACTACCTGTAAATATTAATAATTGGTGTACAATAAAGTAGATTTCTATTCTATTCTATTCTGAGTTATATTCCAGTTTACCTTCTATTTGTCATGGCCTCGTTCGTGATTCCGTAGGAGCACCAATGACGAGTCCAGAACCGAAAGATTCCGCAGGTCTTTCTTGTGTCGCACCATAAAAGCATGAAACTCTCTGCCAGCGCATGTGCTTCCCTACTCTTAGAATCCTGGGTCCTTTAAAAGGCATATTTCTGGGCCCTCAACCTGAGGGTCGTCATCGGAGCCCTACCGGCTGGGATAGACGACGCTCGGGAAAACCCAGGCAGTTTCTTGATTCTTCACGCTCAAAGAGCTTAAGCGATTTGGACAAAAAGTGGTGTCCTCCACACCAAATTTGGCTGACACTCTAAATTAACACAGCTACTTTTTATCCCAGAAACAGATTCAGAAATCGACAATAGAAGAGAAAAAATCTTTAACACACAGGTGGCTCCGCGGGCGTCTTCTAGTAATCTTTATAGTATTATTTTATAAAAAGGTTTTTATTGTTGTGTTCTATAGATATTCAATATCTATAAAGTCTGTGTTATGAACTGTGTGGTAAGTTTAATCACCTACCGCATCCATGCATGCACTTGAAGGATCGCCGTTGAATCAAAGTACAGAGGTGATTAAAAGTGTTAACCACGAGATCACACAATTTTTACTTTTCTATAGAACCTGATTGTAGAGAAAACAGTCCTTAGAACTAGTATATTTTATATAAAAAAGATATCAATGAAAACGAGATGTTTTCAGGTTTATAAGTAGGTACTTTGCAAAATATGCTGTGAAATAAGACATTGTTTTTCTTAGTGTTGTAACTTTTACCAGAGAGCATAAAGCAAAGCCGGATAATGTGTCACTTTTCAATTGTTTACCAAAAAAGTACGAGGATCTCATGTTTTGTTTTAGTTACATATAATAGTCTCGTTTCATACACGCACATGTCGTATCTTAGTACTTAGTACTTTTGACAGGTCTGTTTTTGAGCAATCTGCTCATGTGGGCTCCGTATGTAAGCCTTGGTCTACCCTGATTCCTTCTACCCTCTACTTTCGCACAATCTTCATTTCTCACTCATTCGTTGGGATTGTACACGCCAAACCAATTTTGAGCTTAATGCTGATTCTTTAATTGAAGACTGCCATATTGCGTATCACTTCCGAACGTATAACGTTATATCTCATCACAGTTTTAGAAGTATCGCATATCCATAGAGTTCATTACATCCTCTCTTGTTCATCTTCTGACATACCCAGGTATCAATAACGAAATAAATTATATAAAAACACTTTTGTGATCGAATGTACTGTTTATGTTTAGTAAGTGCACTCTAATGCGTATTTTACGAGCTATCCCTATACGCGTTTTGTTTTTATGTACGCCAGTTTGTCTGTCTTGCCTTAAAAGAGATGTAGAAAACCTTAAGTCTACAGATTTTATTAGACTATTGACGTATAAACGACTTTAGGAACTTAAAAGGATTTTGTGTTGATGTCGAAGAATGGTTTGTTTATACTAATAACAGGTGGATGCCACTTAAGTATACTTCCTACTGAGTTGCTCTATAGTTTTATTGGTTGTTTGAAAGCAATCATGATTAGAAGGTATACTTACATTAAATCATTTTTATTCTTTGTAAAGTTGTTTGTGTTTTACAAACTTTTTTGTATTTATTTACTTTATTATATATATTATTTAAACTATTTATAAGATTTTGAATCCTCGTCAAACTAATATAATATAATTATTTTATTGAAAACATTACTTACAACATATTCCTTTGCATTTTCACAAAATAAAGAAATCCAAATCTAAACTATACTACTAGCAGCGTTAGCGTTAGCAGGCCAGGAAAGTAGCTCTGAAATCCAAAGTGTTGGTTGTGGATCCAATATTACATACCCAATTTTTTGATCTAACCAAGGAAACCAACCTGAGACATATGGACTGCCTCTGTGGCGCGGTGGGAGTGTAACCGACTACTACGCAAGAGGTCGTGGGTTCGATTCCCACCCCTGGGTGCACTAAAAAATCTTTAACACACATGAGCACGATGAGCACGATGGTTAATTCTGTGTTTGGGTGTTATTTATCTTTAATATGTATGTATTTAGAAATATATAAGCATGTTTATCAGTTATCTGGTTACCATAGTACAAGCTCTACTTAGTTTGGAATCAGATGGCGTTGTGTGAGTTGTCCCAAAGATATTTATTTATTTATTTTTAATAGTTTACGAACATTCTAGACAGCTAAAAGCAACAATTCTATTCTGCGGTTCTATTCTATGGCTTTTCAATTATAGTAGACTCGGCGCCCAGGTCGCTTGACCCTTGGAGATCTTGATCATCATTGTACACCCTTCATAGCTACTGGTTACCATCAACCAATAGTTATTACCTTAAATTGTTGAACAGTGATGGCAGTTTTCCTCCGTATTGTACTAGGCCCGGAAACAGAGTGTAGCCTTCACGGTGACTAGTTCAATTATCGACACAATCACATTTCTTTACAGCTGAATCTACTTCAATACTGTATATATGAAAAGGTCGTTTTTTTGCTTTGCGTAGATGTCAATTATCTGTATTGTAGTGTAGGAAAGAATAGAATAGGTAAGCATATATCTATCCATGTGTTACTATTGTCTAAAATGATGTCAAAATAATTACCATCGGTACCTATCGACAAAAAATTCGGTTTAAATAACCAAATATGGATAGAAATATTGACCTTCGACATTGAAATAACTGTCACAAAAGTTAAAAATTAACTGTTTATCTGTGGTAGCGATCTATGTTTAACTGAAGATGGAATATTGAAACCGGCCATTAAAGAGTAAAGATATGCCCGTCTGAGGTTCGTATTCCAGAACCTTTCTCAATACTCATTCAACGCTTGAGGCTAGTTTTTGCCTTATAAAATCTACTCTCAAGCGTCGATTGAGTATTGAGAAACGTTCTGGAATACGGCCCTGAATATTTGAACAACAAAGCGGTGGTAGCGCTGTATTACTCCATAAAAATCGGTACTAATTTTAGTTTATATGTTTGTTTGTTTGAAAATGCTAATCTCAGGAACTAATGGTGGTAATTGAATAATTTCTTTATGTTTGATAGCCTGTTTATCGAAGAAGGCTATAGACTGGATATCAAAACACTACTACTCAGAACAGCGGAGCGGTATTTAGAAATGTCCACAAATCGGGCAATTTTTCGTATAGAAACTAAAATTCAAAACTATTCAAAGAATCATAACTAATTCATACTTATAAATAATATGGTATTTAATTTCTTTTTTGGTTATGTTATTGAAGTGCCTATATGCCCCTTTCGGGTCGGACAGGGGTTTTTTAACACATTGTATATTTGTTTGCATAACTAGAAAATTCCAACGGTTCTCCCTGCGTGGTAAAGTATTCCCATAAGAACTTGTTCCCGAGTTAACAATGTATAGCCATATGTTAATCCAGAGAAATTTGTTTATTTTAAACGATATTATCGAGTAGATATTCCTGTAATGTGTAGTATGCTTTTTCTACAAATAACGACAATAGTTTATTTTTAAAAGAATTTATATTATTTGTTTCTAACAGCCATTTGGGTAATTTATTATACAACTTAGGAGCCATTAGCCCATTAAGCATTTATCATAAATGGTTTTTTTATAGACTGTCCGTGAGTCAGAGACTACCAGGACTTTAATTGGTCGTGCTAATTAGTGTCTAGCACATAAGACTTTTTAGCCTTTTTGTTACCACCTCACTAAAAGGCAATGGGTTCAAAATTTCTTCCAAATTTAACATCTAAAATAGACATATTTTATTTTATTAAATTTATTTGGCCCTTTAGACCCACCCCATTTCCGTGCTTCGGAAGGCACGTTAAGCCGTTGGTCCCGGTTGCCAATAAAATGACAGTCGTTAAGCCAAGTTGAATGCCTTATGGGCGGCTTAAGAAATTTCAACAGCAGGTCGCCAGAGCCTGCGCCTGTCCATTTCAACACGGCAATGGGCTCACCACCAGTTACGTGGGACAAAAATGCATACGGTGAAATGTCGGCGTTCAATATGCCTCTGCCTACCCCTTCGGGGATAAAGGCGTGACAATATGTATGTATGAAATTTTATTTATATGCCGAGCACTACTTAAGGTGAGAATTAAATGAGCATTAATTTTTACGAATACGGCCACTTCAAATATATATAAACATGCAAAGTCAGTATATGGAGGTCAATAAACCAAGGTTTACAACTATCTGTGCTTTGTATACCGCAAATTGCCCTGAGACATCTTTTTTGTGCTCTAAATACCATATCTGTATTTGTGGAGTTACCCCAAAATATAATGCCGTAACGTAACGTCGAATTGACGTAGGCATGATATGCTGTAATGAGTGTAACGACAGTTCTCTGGTCAGTAATCTTTGACGAATTTCGCAATATTTAATTAAAATGTGAGAGTAATTCCAGTAGCCAGTTCCAAGGGCAGCCTACCCTTCATGGAGAAGAATCTGGTAAGAAAGTCCATCGATGCTCTTTTAAAATGTATGTATGGCTTACAATAATTAATTTAAATTGTTCTATGAAGTTATGTAAGAACAGTAGACTAAACTTAGTTACCTGGTGGTGCCTGTTCCCTTGTGAGCGCGGGGATGGACTGTGATCTGAGTTGCTCTTTATGACATTGGCTGATCTGCTGGTGGTACCCGTAAGGGTCGGTCTAGCATTTTCAGTCATTGACGGTAACAAACAAATAGACAGCCGAAGAATTGCTTGTTGAAAATAGATGTATTTTATTATTAAAAATAAATTAAATATCCATCACGCCTTGTCCCCGAAGGGGTGGCAGAGGCATATTATATGCCCACTTTTCACCGTGTGGATTCCTGTCCCACGTAATAGGTGGTGAGCCCATTGCCGTGTTGAAATAGACAGATGCAGGTTGTGGCTACCTGCTGTTGAAATTTTCAAGCCGACCATAAGGCCTTCAACCAGGCTTAACGACTGCCATTTCACTAGCAACCGGTATTTTATTATTATTGCTTGTAAGTGGTATATGCTTTCATAGGCATTTGGAGAAGAGCTGTTAAAGTTGATTCGCATAATATAATGATAATTTACAGTTGCAAGCGGTCATACTCCATTTTTTTTTGAAATATGTATTTAAATATATTTTTTTTTTTAATATTTTTTTTTTAAGCATACATTTGTAAATCAATAACGAGGCATACGTCCGTGAGTGACTTTCTGGGGGCTTCGGCTGAAAAAAAGCGCTGTGGTCATACCCAGCATCGTGCTGAGCCGAGGCCTTTTAGGCTTCTTTATACATATAATTAATTAGTGTTTTTATGTATTTATATAAAGTGCCTAATACATGTGTTTTCTTTCTTTCTTTCTTTTTTCTTCACATGACAGTCCTACCTAACAAAGTATGTAATATATAATAAGTCAATGTATTCGTGAGTTATTCTGTTAGATATTCCCTAATGTGGTAATCTCAGGCCTGAATAAACCTACATTATGATTCATAACCACTTTTTTTAATTCGGTTGGAATATGTATTTGGTACAGCTCACCGACCTGTATTATCCACCTTATCACTCAGTCGCCATAGCCTCATAGCCTCAATAGCGCAGGGCAAATTCAGGTCGGCTTTAATCAGTGTTAATAAGAACATTTGATATTTTTCTGCCTGCTCTAAATTAAATTCGATATAACATATTCTCTGATCAACATAGCGGATCATGATAGGTTAACCAGTGGTTCCACTAGAGAGAGACAAAGACAATTCTTAACATTTGAAGTACTAGTGGTTCCGCTAAGTCAGTGTTAGTTAGGGGCTAGTCCTCAAGTGGGTGACCGCTCATTGGCTTTTCCGTTGAAGTGCTTTGGAAGGCACGTTAAAGACGTTAGCCCCCCTGGCCAGTAACATGGCGGTCTTTAAGCGAAGTTTGAGAGGTCTTGAAAATTTTCAATAGCAGGTCACCAGAGCCTGGAGAGTCCATTTCAACACGGTAATTGTCTAACCACCTGTTATGTGGGACAAAAATTCATATAATTTATATTGACTGCCTCTATGGCGCGGTGGGAGTGTTTCCGACTGCTACGTAAGAGGTCGTGGGTTCGATTCCCACCCAGTATAAAACTTTGTGTGATGGTTTATTCTGTGTCTGGATGTTATTTATCTGTGATATGTATGTATTTAGAAATATATGAGCATGTTTTTCTTAGTTATCTGGTTACTATAGTACAAGCTCTGCTTAGTTTGGAAGCAGATGGCGTTGTGTGAGTTGTCCCAACGATATTTATTTATTTTGGATAATAATGTCATGTACATGTATGAGGTACACCTCTCTGAATGAGGTCAAAAATCACAACCCTCAATTTATAATAACGCTTTTCCCCGAAGGAGTAGACAGTCACCAGTATCAATAGTACGTCACCAGCATGAAGTACTTAACTATCCATAAAAATATAATCTGAAATACATGACTGAAACGATGAATTAAATCTGTATACCTAAATAAATACAAAGCTTTTAAATATAAACGTGTTATCGGCAAAACATACAGTAACATCCCGGATTAGATAAGTCACAAGTACCTACCTACTACAGTATTAAAATAATACCCATCAGTTCAATATATACTTCTATACTTATATAATAAAACCGAAGAGTATGTTTATTTTGATTGAACGCGCTAATCTTGGGAACAAATGGGTCAAATCGAATTTCTTTTTCAATTAGACGCATTATTTTTAAATTTTTATTGTTTTAGAAAACCCATTTATCGACAAAGGCTATATAATCATGACGCTAATACCCAGGAGAGCGGAGCAGTAATCATAAATGTTAAAGAATCGGGCAAATTTTCATATTTGTAAATTTATAAACGACGGGATTAAATAGGTGCAAAGGGAAGTTCAAAGTATGTCACGGGCGAAGCTGTCGGGGTCAGCTATTTGGGTATAAAATGATTAAGCAGATTTAGTAGTTTTAGACTTCTAAACCATTAAGTTTAGAAAAGTCTTATAAAACGCCTCAGTCTGTTAGTCCGTCCGTAGGTCCATCTATGTATACGTACCTATCTATTTGTCTGGAACCATTAGAGATAAACGGTTTGCTTTGCGGTATTCGATTCAGCGCTGCAATTCACAAATCTCGTAACCAAATCCTCTAATGCGCAAATGTCATCGATATTCATAGAACTCGAATATCGATGACATATGCGCAGTAGAGGATTTGGATCCGAGATTTGTGAATTGCGTGGCAGGACACCATAGCACCGAATACCTATGTAGTTTAATTTCAATTTATTAGGTATTCGGTGTACTTAAAGTGCTATGTAAATTCAACTTTAGGGGATTCAACGTTCTGAGAAATCAACATTTTGAAAAATGATTGTTGAATGAATATTCAACATGTTGGGAGTTCAACTTTATGGCATTCAACATTCTGGGACATCAACTTGCTGAGAATACAACTTTATGCGAATTCAAGTCAATGGTCCTAAAGGATGAATCCGTGCATAGGCGATTTAGACTTCTTCTCTTTTGTTTCGTGTGGTGTTATTGTTACCACTTAAAGTATGCGCATAGGCCAACCAAGTCATTGAGTATTTAGAGTTTCAATCTCATGAAAGTGCTAAGTCAATGAATTTTATTACTTTGTACCATGAGTCCAAACACAGTAATCAAAAAGTAGGTAGATTCGAATACATCACTGACTCGATATTTTCTGCGGCTGTCGTTATGGAGTGAGTAGGTAGTAGTCACTTATATTTTAATTATTGCTTTGCCTTGTCTTTGACCAATATCAAATGACCACATCGTGTATTATTATAAATGCTGTCCAGTGCTGCCAACATAAATATTGGAATCTCCTAGATACCCTTCTATTCAAATTAATTTTTTCAAATTTAAGTTCTTTATTTGCAGTAGGTATAATATGTATGCAGATCGGGTGGGTACAATAGAAACGAACGGCGGTCTGTAGCACACTGACGTTTAATCTCGTTTTTCAAAATTATATCTACTCACATATATGATCATAGGACAGAGCCACGCACACATTGACATTCATATACTTACTAAGGTACAAAAGATGTTATGATATAAATTTCCAGAATGTGCTTTAGCAATTTGCCATATTAGCAATTTGTATGCATAACATTTAAATCTAACCTCGGTTTATTCATTTACTAGATGAATAAACCTAGCTGTTGGGGCACAGCTTCGCCCGTGGAATATTTCGACTTCCCGTTGCACCTATTTAATCCCGTCTCTTATAAATTCTACAATAATACGTAAAAAATTGCCCGATTTGACGACATTTATGACTACTGCTCTGCTAAAAAGTGTAGTAGCGTAATGATATATAGCCTATAGCCTTCCTAGATAAATGGGCTATCTAACACAAAAAGAATTTTTCAAATTCGACCAGAAGTTCCTGAGATTAGCGCGTTCAACCAAACAAACAAACAAACTCTTCAGCTTTATAATATTAGTATAGATTAATCTACAGTTATTTAAAATAATTTAAATTGTCGGTTACTACAGCTAAGAAAAATATTCCAGCAATACCAGAATAAGGATTGTAAAATATTGTCACCATTAATGACATTCAAGGGTATATCTTGTAAAGTCATAATGTATGTGATTTTGTTTTTATGTTTTGAGTGTGACAAATTATGACTATATTTTGTGCATGCTAGTACAGGACTGAACGATGGAGTCAACGAACTCTTTGACGTTAAGTATAACTTCCACCTAAAGCTAGAAATAAATAAATATTGTGGGACACTTATCACACAGCGCCATCTGGCTCAAACTAAGCTTTAAGCTTGTGCTATGGGATCTAGACAACTGATAAACATACTTATATAATTTCTAATTATGCTATAGCTAGCTATGCAGAACAAGATAATATATGTTTACACAATCAGTTGCTAAAATTTATTAATCACAATAATCTCTATACCAACCTGTCTGGGTAACGTGGTCAATAACTAACAGGGGGCCGAGTCTATTATGTTCCAATAGAAGTTCTAGCCTATTCAAGTTCTAGAACCGTTCTAGTTCTATTCTATAGCGGTTCTATTGCGATTAGTCCAAAACTAGGTAGTCTACTAAAATATTGTATATTTCACAATCACACTTCTCAAGCTGCAGAGTAGAGATAAAATAGCTGTTTTTAGCTATCAAAATATTAATATAGACTACCAAAAATGCTATTTAAGAGTTAGTTACAGGCGCTACACTCAATTGCAGCGAATTCTATTACAACGAAATTGTAATAGTAGAAAACTGTATTTTTTTTCTGCCGGCTTGAGCAACGATTTCTATTCTCTTCTGACGCGATTGAATTAGTAGACTTGGCCCCTTGGTTGACGATTTTCTACTATACAGGGTGTAGGCAAGTAATGAATTCCACCATTCAAGATCTCCAGGACCCAAGCGACCTCACCTGCCAGCGATGTGCCTGCTGAGTAACGGACGAGCCAACAACTCAGGGGTTAGGAGGATAGACGGCAGTTGCTCCCAACAATGACTGCCTCGGTGGCGCAGTGGTAGTGCATGCGACTGCATCGACTGACGTCTCGGGTTCGATTTACAGGTCGGAAAAATATTAGTGTGATGTACAAATGTTTGTTTTGGAATATTTGTATTTAGAAATATATAAGTATGTATATCAGTTGTTTAGATCCCATAACACAAGCTTTTATTAGCTTACTTTCGGCTAGACGGCGCTGTGTATAAAAAATGTCCCACAATATTTAAAAAAATGTTTATAATCAAACCTTAACCATAGCTGTTTCTAGCACCTAAATGAACATGGACCTCGGGCTCTAAGTCTAGGTTGGATTTCGAGGCAGCTAAAAGTACACTAAGATTTAAAGCATAGGGTACCGCTTTTATTGACTGCTAGGAGCAGCTTTAACTTGACATAATATTTTTGCTATGGTTTCTTTTATCCATCACGCCTTATCTCCGAAGGGGTGACAGAGGCATATTATATGTCCACTTCTCACCATTTGTATTCCTGCCCCACGTAATAAGTGGTGAGCCCATTGCCGTGTTGAAATGGACAGACGCAGGTTGTGGCTATCTGCTGTTGAAAAATTTCAAGCCGCCCATAAGGCCTTTAACCGTGGTTAAAGGCCTTATAGGCGGCTTGAAAATTTTCTTGGCTTGAAAATGGATTTTGCATTTTACTGGCAACCGGGACCAACGGCTTAACGTGCCTTCCGAAGCACGGGAACGCTCGCAAATGTAAATGCAACAAAGTGGTCACCCATTCGAGGACCAACCATAGTGAAAGTTGCGTAACTCAGTGATCGTTTACAGAACACTGAGACCGCGGGGCCACGAGCGCTTCTATATTTTCAAACGATGCTATAGTTCCAAACGATGGCTATTAAATCCCTAAATTCGTAATCGTACCTGCGCTGGCTGGAGCCTGCCTCGTACATTGGGCAGCAGGTGGTGTACCATTTGATGGTTAGGTTGATACGGGCCTCGAAGATCTAGTCGATGGTAAAACAATATTAAGTGTGAGTCGAAATTGAATTCAAAACTCATAACCAGATGAAAGTTTGTTAAAACCGCGTATAATAACAATTTTTTAGCCTTTACTCAGAATCTAGAAATCTATGTTACCTAAAATAGGTATTGGTCTGGGGTATTTGGTTTGGGGATGAAGAGTAGAAGCGTGCACGTCGCCATCCCTGCCAGCTACGGCTGCAATTCTACTCCAACACGAGTGCCACCAGGGCGAACTATGCTAGGGCGTGCCCCCGAGGCGACGCGCACCAGTTCGTCCCCGCTGGTGCGAAAAGTGTGAGCCAGAGCGGCGTAGGGGACCGCCACCCTACACGCGCGGCCCGACACGGCGGGAAGTGGAGGATGAAGTGCAGGGTAGCTGCGTGGAATGTTAGGGGAGGAATGCAAGATAAGATGAATGAGTTGATGGATGTTATGAATGAGAGAAAGTTAGATGCAGTGTGCTTGACAGAGACCAAGCGCAAGGGCAGCGAAGTCTTGGAGCTCCCGGGTGGGATGCTCGCGCTTTGGTCTGGAGTACCAGAGAGCGAGCATGGCAGTCGGGGGGTTGGAATTTTGCTGTCCTCGCGATTGGCCTCCGGTATGTATGAGTACAAACTGGTAGGTCCTAGAATCCTCTGGATCCGTGTAAAACTTGGTTTGACGAAGATTTTCCTGGTAGCTGCTTACGCGCCAGTATCTTCGTCGAACGCGAGTGAGCTAGAGGACTTCTGGGAGAGTATGAGAGAAGCTCTAAATGTGATAGAAGGAAATGAAAGACTTATAGTATGTGGAGACTTGAATGGATGGGTGGGTACCGCTCGCAATGGTTTTGAGTCGGTACTCGGGAAGTATGGGGATAAAAGGGTGAACGACGCTGGCAAGCTAATACTGGCATATTGTAAGGAGAAGGATTTGTTTGTGGCGAACACAATGTTCAACCACAAACAAATTCATATGTATACGAGGAGATGTAAGTCAAAGAGAAGCATGATAGATCTATTCCTAATGGATAGTCGGCTCCGTAAACAGGTGATGGACACGAGGGTTTATCGAGGCGCTGAGCTGGGATCAGACCACTACCTAGTCATAACTAGGATTAGGGGTCTGTTCGCGGGTTGGCGTCATCGTACCGAGTGTCCTGAACCTGGGCCGACTTATAGCATCAAAAGCTGGAAGCTGCAGGATGCATCCATTAGGGATAAATATAATGAAAGGGTAGCCGAAAAGCTTGGCGACGTCAATGTAAGCAGTGAGAATGTGGAAAGTGTATGGCAGAACCTTAGGGACAGTATGATAAATGCCGCTGTGGAAGTGTGTGGAGAAACGAAAAGAGGCAGTAGTAATAAGCGTGATGCATGATGGAATGAGGAAGTGAAAGAAGCAGTTCGAATGAAGAAGAAAGCATGGCTAGACTACTTAGCCTCGCGGAATGATTTTAATATGAAAGAGAGATACAAGCTGCAGAAAGTTAACACGAAGGCACTGATAGAAGAAGCTCGTGAAAGGTGCAGAATGAAAGCGGATGAAAGGTTGTCGTCCAATTTCCGGGATAATGCCAAGCTCTTCTGGAAAGAGGTAGGCAAGACCCGGAGTTGTTCGGCAATCTGCAGTATGAATAAAGTGCTTAGTGTTAACAATGACGTCCTAACAGACCAAAGTGACGTCCTGCAGAGATGGAGTGAATATTATGGAAAGATGTATGCAAGAAAAGACAGAGATGCCACATCGGGAAGTGGAGCTCACTTCGATGCTCCGGATCCCGATGTCATTGAAGTCATTAGTATGAAAGAAATAGAACAAGCGATAAGAAGTATGAAATGTGGTAAGGCTGCGGGAAAAGACAGAGTTACTGCTGAGATGATCAAGTACGGTGGGTCGCGTGTCTGGGACACACTTTGTCTGTTATGCAACTTGTGCTGGCGGACGGGTGAGGTCCCAGATGACTGGCGAGTAGCAGTTGTAGTACCTCTTTACAAAGGGAAAGGCTCGCGCCTAAACTGCTCCAGCTACAGGGCGATCAGCTTGGTCAGCTTAGCTAGTAAGGTGTATGCAAAGGTTATAACGGCACGAATGCAAGAAAAGTCTGAAAGGTATTTATGGGAGGCTCAATGCGGATTCCGACGTGGAAGAGGTTGCATGGATCAAGTGTTTTCTCTCCGCATGATCGCGGAAAAGTTTCTGGCTCTTAGCCAGAAGGTTTTCTGCGCTTTTGTGGATCTAGAGAAAGCATTTGATAACGTTGTGAGAGAAACGCTGTGGGACTTGCTGCCAGGATATGGTGTGGACGGCTCGCTACTGCGGGCAATACAGTCGCTTTATAGGGACTGTAAGGCTTGCGTGCGAGTAGGGGGGGATGTGTCACCTCTTTTTGATGTCTGTACAGGCGTCAAACAGGGATGTGTCATGTCCGCCTGGCTGTTCATAGTGTATCTGGACAGTTGCCTGCAGAAGTTGAAAGATTTTAATATGGGTGTGAATTTGGGTGACTTTACAGTAAACTGTCTGCTGTACGCTGATGATGCGGTGCTCATGGCCTCATCAGAAGCCGACCTACAGGCATTAGTCACTAATATGAAAGAGGGGTGTGAAAGTAAGGGTCTCCGCATGAATGCAAGTAAAACTAAGGTTCTAGTATTTGAAAGAGGTGACGTAAGAACTAAATGCGAGATTAGGGTAAACCAGGAACGTCTAGAGCAAGTGAATGAAATTGTGTATTTAGGAAGTATGTTTAGCGCGGATGGAAGATGTGATTCGGATGTAGAACGGCGAGTAGCTGCCGGAAACAAAGTTAACGGTGCTTTGTCCCAGTTAGTAAAGCGACAAAGCATCGTAAAAGAAGCACGAATGGCGATTCATAACGCAGTGCTAGTGCCAACTTTGCTTTACGGTAGTGAAACCTGGGTATGTCAGCAGATGCATGAAAGTAAATTGAATGCTGTGGAGATGCGATCACTTCGAAAATTGTGCGGCGTTACCTTGGCCGACCGAATACGTAACGAAGTGATACGCAATATGGCAGGTTTGAATGAAAGTGTCAGCGTTAAGCTGGAAAAAGGCGTGCTCCGTTGGTTTGGACACGTCCAACGAATGAGTGAGGAACGATTGACGAAGAATATATATTGTTCAAAAGTAGAGGGTAGAAGGAGTCAGGGAAGGCCGAGACTTACATATGAAGACCACGTGAGCAGATTGCTCAAAAACGGAAAGGTCAAAAGTACTCGGATACCCAGACGTGCGTGTATGAAGCGATTGATGAATCTCGAAGAAGCGAAAGAAGTATGCATGGATCGCGAAGCCTGGCGATCTGTCCTCTCTGACTACCCCGTCAGGGATACAGCGTGAAGATAGTTAGTTAGTTAGTTAGGTATTGGTCCGGCGAGCTTAATTTTTGAGATTTTTTATTTTTTATTTTTTCTGTTTTATTTTACTTATTAGGTAATTCGGGGTAGAGACAATATTGTCTTAACAAACGAGGATTATAAAAATCGGCTCTCCCGTTCTTGAGTAATAATAATAATCAATATCATTGAGACACCTCACACAACGCCATCTGATTCCAAACTAATCATAGCTTGTATGTACTATGGTGAATAAATAACTGGTAAACATATTTTACTATTCTACTATATATTTCTAAATACAAACATAATACATATTATAGATAAATAACACCCAGACACAGAATAAACCATCGTGCTCATCACACAAAGTTTTACCCTGGTTGGGAATCGAACCCATGACCTCTTGCGTAGCAGTCGGATACACGTCGCCACAGAGGCAGTCAAGTAAGTAATAAGTGTTCAAACAAACCCGACTTTGTTTTATATATTAAGAAGATTATAGCTTTCATTGGATCCCTGACTTTAAGTCTGCAAGCACTTAAACACTGCAGTCCTGGACTTGTGCCAGACTGTGTGGCGCTCTAGTTCGCATGCGCACTTAACATCTAATGGATCCTGGACTTACGAAGAGTTGCGTGGCGTATTCTAAACATATAGCATACGGGGGTCAAAGGTCAGTTATCTTATAATCATTGCTCACACAGTCATGGTGGGTGCAAGGGGCCCCATTGAGATCACTGGGGCCCAAATGACTTCACCTGCGACGCACCAAGGGGCCGAGTCTACTATTTCAATCGTGTCGAAATAGACTCGAAATCGTCGCTCAATAGAAAGCAACCGGTACAATTTTGTCAGTTTTTCGTAGTCTACTATTACAATCGTACTCCAATAGACTTCTATCGGTCGGCCGATAGAATTCTACTAACACGTACCGCGCCAGTGGCCGCTAGTCAGTTGCATTTTTGATAGTCTACTAACATTTTGACAGCTAAAAACAGCGATTCTGGTTTTTTTATACGGTTTGTCAATAGTAGACTCGGCCCCCTGCTGACTAACAGGCCTTAGTGCCCTCTGACCTCCCAACCAAAAGAATCATATCATCACAGTCCACCTATTCTTCATCTTAATTGTTTTCTCAGTTGCTTCCAAACTCTACTTACATGGATTTGGAGTCCGGTTTCTACTTCTATTGGACTGCTAAGAGTAGCTATCGTTTGGCTTTCAAGTTTTGGCATTGTTGGTAGGATTGTCATCAGAGTTTTAAACCATGGTGATGATTCTTTCTTCGTCTGATTCTTCCTGAAATTATCTTAATTTCAGGAAGAATCAGAAATGGCTGTAGATTTGTGTACAATCTCTTCGGAACTGTCACAAGTGGACTCAACATAATAATTTTATTCTGATTGGTCCAGCTGTTTGAACATGTAGAAGAGACAAATTTAAGCAGGAACAAACAGATAGACATACAGACAGACAGACGGAGAAAAAAAATGAAAATTGATTAATAAAAGTAAGCATGTAACGTTATGCAATTTTATATGCATTTTGTGAAAAGCTGTTTGGAATTTCAAACAGAGACTTTAATTTTATTTATCAATTCAATCATTACATGAATTAGGTCGTCTTTCATAATTTTCATTAATTGATCAGTTTACCTGATTCGTCAGTTTTCAGATTTGCCAGTTTTCAAGATTTCGTTAACTTGTCAGTTTCACACCTTTATCCCCGAAGGGATAGGCAGAAGCGTACTATACGCCTTTTTTTCCCACGTATCAGGTAGTGAGCCCATTATCATGTTGAAAAGGTCAGGCGCAGGCTTTGGCGACCTGCTGTTGAAATTTTTAGAGCCACAACTGTTTTAACAACTGCCATTTTACTGACAACCGGGACCAACGGCTTAAAGTGCCTTCCGTAGAACAGAAACGCTCGCAAATGTAAATGCCACAAAGTGGTCGCCCATCCAAGGACCAGCTATAACGAAAGTTGCTTAACACTGAGTTAGCGGGGTTCATTTTCAATCATTAATTCGCAAATATGAGTACATACAAAATCTGTAACGCAATTTCCAAATCTCGGATCCAAGCTCTACTGCGCAAATGTCATTGATATTCGAGTTCTATGAATACAGATGATATTTGCGCAGTAGAGGAATTGGATCCGAGATTTGGGAATTGCATTACTGATATACAAATTTAGGCCGCCATATATAAATAACCGCAAGTGACATGCAAAATAAGATTTTTGTCTATATCTGTATAGATATAGAGAATTCATCGACCCCCACTGTTTCGCTCGTGATACTTCTAACTCCCGTCGCACCTATTTAATCCCGTCGCTCATAAATTCTACAATAATGCATAATAATTTGCCCGACTTGTCGACATTAATGACTACTGCTACTGCTGTCCATGGTAATAGCGTGATGATAAAGCCTATAGCCTTCCTCGACAAATGGACTACATAACACAAAGATTATTTTTCAAATACGACCTGAGATTAGCGCTTTCAACCAAACAAACATACATACAAACAAACAAACTCTTTAGCTTTATAATATTAAGTAAAGCTTATAACTATAGAAATTCGCATTATAGATAAGTATTACTATCAGAAGAGCCCCTTTCGGTGTCAGTTCGATTCGACCGCTTAGATTCCCCTCTTTGCAACAGGATATGTGAATTAAGAATCAGTGGAACAAATCGTCCTAGGGTTACTTTTAATGGCCATGAGAATCGGATACTGTACATGCTCTAAGCGTTATTGTCGGCTGTTATTAAAGGGGGTTTGGGTTCTACTTGATCACGCTAAATAGTGAACCAACCGGGTTTACTATTTAGCTTGGTATCATTTTAGTGAGATATTAAACTTTTTTATTGACATAAATATCAATCAATAAATCAAGCCTTATCCTAAAAAGGGTGGCAGAAGCATATTATACGCTCATTTTTGTATCGTGTGTATTCCTGTCCTACGTAATAGGGGATGAGCCCATTGCCGTGTTGAAATAGACAAATGCAGGTTGCGGCTACCTGTTGTTGAATTGTTTTTAAGCCGCCCATAAGGACTTCAACTTGACTTAACGACTGCCTTGTTACTGGCAACCGGGACCAGCAGCTTAACGTGCCTTCCGAAGCACTGAAGCGCTCGCAAATGTAAACACCACAAAGTGTTGACTACTTTCCGTGACTAGCCATAGCGAAAAGTACTTAACGCAGTTGATCGTTTATTTTGCGATAGAACCTCACCTCACCAAGAATATTGGAGTCCTACTGAAGAATCATTGGAGGATAACATATAAAAATATGGTTATAGGCTACTTATGCCTAAAGGTATAAACACATACTGAAATGGCGTAAATAGGGAGAGGCCTACGTCCAGCAGTGGACTGCCATTGGCAGATTTGATTGATTCATGGTCGTCTACATTAAAATTTGTTAGCACTATATGTTATTCTGCCACGAACACATCGTAAACCGTTCTATCGAAGGCCCTCTGAAGTTACTTTCTAAATACCATTATTACGTGTGGAAATCCCAAAGATATCCTAACTTTTAGTTATGATATAATCCCGTCCACCGTACTTTTAAAATAGCCAATCATTAAAGAAATTATACATAACAATTTCCTATTTTAATTTATGCTCATAATTGAATAGGGGGATAAAATGTATCCTAATTTACTCTTTATAACATCCACCTGTCAGTGAAAGTCCCGTAAAAATCGGTCGAGCCGTTTCAGATGTTAGCTGGATTAGCTTTTTGTTTAAGTATCGTATATATCGAGTATACCTACTTTCATTAAATTGTTAAAATTACAAACAGACAATTTTCAGTTTTATTTATTTGTATAGTAGATTTGAACCTAACTGTACTACTTTACATACATTAAAACAGGTAGTTTTAGGCTCATCAGTCGCGCCTTTATCCCCAATGCGATGGCGGAGGCATATTATAAGTCCTCATTTCACAGTAAGCATTTTTCTCCCAGGTGGTGAGCCCATTGCCGTGTTGAAATAGACAGACGCAGGTAATGACTACCTGCTGTTGAATTTTTTATTAAAACCTTCAAATTAGCTAATGACTGCCATGTTGCTGGTAGCCGGGACAAACGGGTTAACTTGGCTTCCGAAGCACGGAAACGCTCGTAAATGGAAATACCACAAAGCGGTCACCCATCCATAGCGACAGCTACTTAACGCAGTAATCGTTTACAGAACACAGAGTTAGAGGGGCTACGACCGCTTTATGCTCTTAGGTAAATCTGATTGGCCGCCCCGTGGCAGAGAACCTGGGTACGCCCATGAAGATGTAGGTTGGGGGTGAATTTAGGGTGACTTATGCACAGAGATAAAGGAAAGATGCATTTGCAAGAACATAAGCATTCATTCGGCTAATTAAGCGTTATACAAGCAAAAAGACAAAAAAAAAAATATATATATAAATATATATCCATCACGCCTAATCCCCGAAGGGGTGACAGAGGCATATTATATGCCCACTTTTCACCGTATGGATTCCTGTCCCACGTAATAGGTGGTGAGCCCATTGCCGTGTTGAAATAGACAGACGCAGGTTGTGGCTACCTGCTGTTGAATTTTTTCATGCCGCCCATAAGGCATTCAACCAGGCTTAATGACTGCCATTTTACTGGCAACCGGGACCAACAGCTTAACGTGCCTTCCGAAGCACGGAAACGCTCGCAAATGTAAATGCCACAAAGTGGTCACCCATCCGAGGACCAGCCATAGTGAAAGTTGCGTAACTCAGTGATCGTTTACAGAACACTGAGACCGCGGGGCCACGAGCGCTTCCAAAAAAATACGTTTTAGATAAGCTAGGGTGATAGAAGAAGTGGTGGTGGGTTCAGTAGGCGAGATCGTTGAGACTTGTCCCGAGATAAAGTGGTAGACGTCACATGGGGAGCAGCTGCAGCAGAGAAGGGTCGAGGACCGCCAGTGCGGCCGCAGCGTCAATGCGCACAAAGGCAATACCCCACTCCTGGCTAGCGCGCTGGGGCCGCTGGATGCCATGACGTCACAAGGGGGTCCCTATCAGATGAACTGACGACCTTTTTAAGGTCACGGTAGGACTGGATGCGAAAGGTGGAGGATCGAGTGTTGTGGCGTGAATTGGGAGAGGCCTAATACGTCCAGCAGTGGACTGCCATAGGCTGATTTGATTGACTGAGTCCGTGGCTGCGAATGTACAACTATTTTTTTTCTTCACCCATACCTTGCTAGAAATACGGTGCTTCTGTAAGGCTGTATATGTTTGTTGCATAACAACGTTGACCATTTAAGAAAAAAAACTCATAATGTAGTTCGCAACTAAAAGATCGGAAGAATAGAAAAAGAGACCAGGATGCCGCTAAGTTTTTTAATTTTTCAAACTAGTGTATTTGCGAATTTGTATGAAAGTGGTGGATTTCTTCGACAAAATGCTGTGAAGTTAAGTATAAGTAATTCAGAGGAAAATGCTTTTTTTTGTTGCTATTAAAAATCCACAGATAGCTTCAGTAAACTTCCACTACGTTGATGGGGCCGAACTTTGAACAAACCTATTCACGATTACGCTGATATCTACAAAAATGTACTTAAATTAAAAAAGAATTATAGGTGTGAGTTGAAAACGAAATTTACATAACAAGATAGATTCAAATTACTTGTCCCAGACATTGCACAAGTCAAGAAAGTTCAAAAACGAAAAACAAATAGTCTTTCTTTGATAAACCTACTAGATTAAGCACTCCAATTAATTAAATGTTCTAAATTTAAAAACAGAATCAAAACAAACCATACAGTTTAACATGATTAAACGAGCTGCCAGCAATAGTATCAACATCAGCCCACGTGTCTATAATACAATGCTTCAAAACAAAATGTCGTTCTTGGAGAAATATAATGTTTTTTTTGGAAGTGATTATTTGTAATACATTCGGCTATGCTAGAGTTACTTACTTACTTGTCATTCACGCCTTTATCCCCGAAGTGGTGGTAGAGGTTAAAATTCTACCTAGATTTGAAGCTTGGAGTCCACTTTTTTTTTTCTTAATTGTAGATTTTCGTTCTTAATTGATGAGGCAACGAAGCAGGCACCTTCACGGGGTTGGGAGCTTCAAGCGGCACACCTGAGCAGGTATTTAGCAATTATCGCTAGCAGGTAATTTCACTTGAGCCCCGGAGATCTTGGTAGGCCTTGATAGGACAATGAAAGACGGTGGCATCACAGGCCTCTTTACAACTCCCAGGAGCACAAACACCTCTATTTTTTTTTGTCGCTGGGTTTGCCTTTACGCGCCGTCATTCCTACTGCAGGGGCAGCAGGAACGTTGTGTGGGACTTTCGGCCCTTTGGGGGCTGTCGTACCCACTAATCCCCGCGGTGTTCCGTCTTCTTCCCAACTGGGTCGCAGGATAGGCCTGAGGGCTATTCACTGCGACCCGGAAACTCCTCTATTTATAGTGAAACTAATTCGTACACTTCTATAAAAAAACCTATCATTCTCTGAATCTTCGATTGCTGATTACCACTGACAATGACGTGAACGGGTTACTATCAAACTAATAATAGCTACTACATTATGTACAACAATTAGCGCGTATTGTCGTCCCTCCTCCCACGAGGTGCAATGACCGTACAAACTATTGTTTCAAACTCAATACTCCTGACTGACAAGTTTCTTTTTAATTAGACCTGACTTTTTTATCATGAAGGTTTACACCTTAATAAGTGTTTACGCACATGGTTCCGCGGCTTGACGTCCATTATTTTTGCTTCCTCATAGGCTTTTTAACGTGTGGAAGTCTTCATGCACGCTATGCTGGACTCCTACCCACTAAAACTACACGGTGCCCTTTCATCTGTCTATGACCGAGAAAACCACCGGAAGAATAATCTAAGCGTTCCTGACAGACTTTGTCCGCTACCACTGCCTCGCCTCGGGGATCAGGTGTCATCCCACTTACGAAGAGGCCAAAGGCACGTCTGTAAGAGTTTTTGGGTATGCATTTCTCTATCTTACCCTGACGTAGGCAAAGCTCGGTGGAGAAAGGTGATATATTGGCGGCAGCGGTGTGATTATAATTCTATTATTATTTATATTATATAAAAAGATTCTATTATTACTTTTCAATATGACGTTGTTGTAAAGTATATAAAACTGCTCAGATTTAGATGAGATCACCGGTATTTTATGTAGTTTACAAAAGTAGTACTTATACAACAGGCTCTTTGATCCTTAGTTCAACCTGAAACATAGTATTTAAGATTTTGGCAAAGATATGATCGGTAATACATTATTATAATACTTTGTAGTACATAGCAGCGAAGAGCGGTTAATTAAGGTAAGGACAGGTCAATAACTTGGAGTACCTATATAATTATTACACTACGGTAACTCTAAAAAAAAACGGCGGAACCTCAGTTGACCTTTGTCTTTGAATTCAGAACATCGAATCCAAAACGTAATTCCCACCAATTCCTAGAAAGAGGTTCATTATTACTTAACTGTATACTGTATGTTCGATGTTTAAAATACAATAGAGTGTAAAGTACTCCCCTACTAGAAAGAGGTTAGTTATTACTTATTTCTATAGTTTATGTACTATGTTTATATAATCGGCCAAACAGGGCCAAACACAGCAGCTAACTGGTGCCACTGAATGACTATTGACTGCCTCGATGAAGCAGTGGTAAAGTAATATGAGAGCTGTTGATGAGGTATCACTTTTAAATCTCGTGTAGAGAAAGGGAATTAACTTCTTAACAAAAAATAGGGGCTACTAGAGTTGGCATCCAAAGCATCTTTTACACGGTTGTACACCAGTGCCCCAACCAGGATGACCTTATTTGTAGAAGGGCGATGTACCTAATATAAATTATCTAATGACCTTCATCGTTTTTGATGGAAATAATCAAAGATCACCTGTGTTGGGACGCTGATTACAACCGTGTAGCAGACGCTTAATACTGGTTTTAATTCCACAGATATCTTTTCAAGAGTACACTCCGTGGGATCATGGACACAGGAACATATATAATAATAGGTCTTCCTATTATTATATGTTCTGTGGCCACGTATGTGCCTATCTCACCGTATATGGATTAAGATATAAAAGATAAAAGGTCTTAGTACCAACCCACAAAATAATTACAAAAAGAAAAAAACTGTCTTACCGTCAGCTCCAGTGTGATGAAAAAATGGTGACGGATATGGATTTAGAATTTTATGAGATAGAGTTTCAATTTTAGATTTAGGCAAAAAAATCTTCTTAAATTAGATTATATACGTACTTATAAGGCGTTTTATGCTGAATATAAAATAGAATACTAAATCATAGACCACCAACCAAGCATACTCACAACAATACGCGGAGGATTTACGGCACGAGCTCAATACAAATGAAGCAAATTCTGCATAATTTGCGTCATTGAGAACAATAGTATTGGATGCATCGATCTTATTCTAAATTTAAATTCGAATTCTAATTTTTCACTCGTATAGTACCGATGACGGCGACAAAAGAACCGTGTCGATAGACCCTTCATAATAACCTCAACAATATTGAAAAATGTCAACGAATCGGAGAAATTTTCACACAGTAAATATTGTAAAATGTTCATAAAATAAAAACTACTGGGCCAAACTATGTGAAATTTAAATGGGACCAAATGGCAACCATTTTGCATCAAACTAAAGAAGAATCACGTAAATCGGATCATAAATCTCAGCATAATCGATGTACATGCATAAAAAATATACATATACCTATCGAACATATAACCTCCTCGTTTTGTGGAAATCGGTAAAAAAGACACGTCATTCCGCCAATTATATCGTTGACGCATAAAAAAATTGAGGTTTCTGAAATTAAAACCTTGAAACACGCTGCATAACAGCTGACCAGGACGATCAAGTACTGTGGACAATCCCTTTTATCAAATTTGCTCATTTTCTATGACAATTTAATTTGAAAAAGCTCAAAATTTAGTATAGTCATCCATTTTTCATTCGATTGTCAAATAGTTATAATAGTTCCTTTTCGCATTTCTTTGCTCATCTGCGTATTCAAATATCTTAATTTACATACTCGGAAATATCGAATAATGTTTAATTCCGAATATCCCAAGTAAAATACTAGCGCAGTCATGGAGACTGATAGTCTTGCGGAACTCAGGTGGAAGAGTCCTCTTCCGCTTTCTCTCCGCCGACTCCTTGGCGAGCACGGCCTAATCGCAAAAAAATCTGATCATGTACCTAGAATCAGTTGTATTAACAACAGTGTTACCATAAACCCCAAAGGGCCGGGAGTCCCACAAACCGTTTCTGCTGCCCCTGCAGCACGAAACACGGCGCGTAAAGGCATTCCCCGCATCAAAAAGAAATTTTACGGGTTGCACTTTGCGAGTGTCGACAGAAATGAAAACTAAATTTACTAATAATTTATTTATCTAGACGCTATTTATCTATTATTTATAAATATCATAATCGCTATTTATTTATTTAGACTATCTGCTATATGTACATGCATATATGCACACACAACAGACAATTGTGGCACACACTATAGCTGCGTCTTGTAACGGTGTCGCGAGTCCAGAGATTTTGTGTCATCTATATTTTTAGATGAGCGTACCGCGCTAATAGAAGATTTTACTTCAAAAAAGAAAAGCCACACGGTCAGTGCAAATGTTAAAAGATCGCATAATAATTATAAGACTCATTTGTGAACTTTAAAAGATAGAAAACGCAAACCTCCTTCTTTGAATTTAACTAAAAATACTTATTATTTATATAGTAATAATCAAGGATTAAATCTTTTGTAATAGTCAAGATTTGCATCGAAATCCAACCAAAGTAAGTCATAACTAAAGAAAATGTCAACGAGAATCACAAAGAACAGTTAGAACGAGACGTAAAAACAAAGGTTTTATACGACATTATTTTTATATAACTGGCAACCCTGGGAAAATGGAGAGGAAGTACGAAATCAAGAATGTTTCATGGGAGAATTGCTTGGACGTTGAACTGTAATAATAAAACAAAATAACAGGAAAATTACACAAATTTTATGCAAACACTGGCGAATTTAAGAAGCTCGTTTCATACTTGTAATGGTTATTGAAACTCTTACATTTTAAATTTACATATCCGATTCAGACGCAAATGTTTTATAATAACAGATTTAAAATACTTTATGATATTTTTGTGTGTATTTTATCTTACATGTTAGATAAATTACTCCATATTTTACACAAAATAAACATCCAAATTAGATGTGTTTAGATTTTACGTAACAAAATAATTATTACTTAATGGTTTTTGCGTAACAGTAACGGGGTTTATCAGTTTCAATTCATCAATAAGTAATTATCTACATGAGTATAACAACGTTAATTTCAATCTAAGAGTAAGTTTATATAGTTTTACTTTTCATCTGAGTGTATTCCCAGAATAACACGTTAAGCCAATGTGGCGCTGGTCGCGACAGATCGCTGCTCCTAACAGCCAAATAAAAGAGAACTTCATGCTACAAATCCAAGAAGGGTTCTCTTAACCCTTCTTGTCAATTATTATTAGTATTAGTCAGCAGGTGTACCGCATAGGCATTCAACGTGACTTAGCACTTCCATTTTACTGGCAACCAAGACCAATGGCTTAACGTGCCATTCGGAGCACAAAAATGCTCGTAAAATGGAAATGCTACCAAGCGGCCAGCCATTTCAGAACCAGCCATAGCAAAGATGCTTAACGCAGGAATAGTTTACAGAGACCGAGTTAGCAGGGTTTACAAAGGCTTAAAAAAACGTAGTGCTTAAATGCAGCCTTGTCCTGTCACCAAAATAAAAGAGCTGCATCTCGGCGGGCATAAGGCTGCGTTTCCATCAGAGATGTGCGAGGATACGTAACAAGGGATAAGTTTGTAAAGAACCAATAAAATCGCTTCATTTATCTCGCCTCGGTCAGCAAAGCTCTGGTGGAAACGCGGAGCTAGATTTTTGCGCTTACAAAACAAGCGAGGGATGTGTGCGGGGAATGTTTTTACGAGGGATGTGTATTGAGAAGGATGTGTTGCGAGGATTGTGCATACTGTACCAGCCAATCCTCTAGTTGTTTCTCGCACCACATATTAATGCGCATTTTCACAGCACAGCTAGACATCCTCGCACGACACATTTCCCTCGAACATCTCCGATGGAAATGCAGTCTATGGCTCTTTTAAAAATCATTAAGCTTTTATCTTATTTGCATTCCTTTTCATGCCTTTTCGTTTTAGCTCATCACGTATCATATGCCTACTTTATATCATAGTTACACGGAAAACAAAACCTTCTTTTAATGTTGGTGAATAAAATAAAACCAGCAAATGAAACTTACTGCCGGCCATCACAGTAAAAATGGCCTTGTCCCAAATTACCCTAGCAAGCAAAAATTTAAAAAAAAAACGACCACTGCGGCGTTATTTGACATTTAAGTGCAGGTCAGACGTTAATAACAACTTATAACAAATTATTTGCAGAGAGTTCGTACAAATTTTACAGTTATGTCAATTTTGCCTTATATTGTTGTGTACGAGTAAGTATAGATCATACTATAAAAAACGGACAAGGCGAGGCGCACTTGACCATCGAAGGTTCCGTACAAGACTGAAATAAATAAATAAAGTCTGAATTTAATTCTAGGTCAACGGGAAATACCCTATAATTACTTTGAGTGTCGCAATAATATACGTTTTTTGCGTCATAATCGGCCATATCTATTTTTACGTAAACGCTTGTAATTTTTTTCACACTTGTTAGAGACTGCAGGCCTGAGTATATGGTTTTAATTTCAACTCGATACCTTCACGCGTTCCCGTGATAAAGATTTCTACAGACAGACGGGCGGACAAATAACAAATTGGTCCTATAAGGTTGCGTTATTCCTTTTGAAACACGGAACCCTAGAAAGCAGTGAGAAAAGTATAGTAATTGTACTGAAAGTAGTTTAATGCATCACACTTCGAAACAATTACCTACGTATTTTAATACCAGTCTGATACTTTTCATCTTATTTTAAAAAAAGATTGAAAAGATAAATGACATTCATTCGAGGTTGGATATTACAGAAATCTCAATCTAAGTCTCAACGTGAGCTGTTTTTACACCTATTTCTTTTTAGGTCATTAATAATTGTCAGTCATTTAGGTTGTTTTATGTGTGTGTGTCCATCGCCAACATAGAGAGAAATTCGAAACGCCTTGTTTTGGTCATGCCGCTTCTAAGAAATGATGTGTTTCGGATATTACATGAGTGGATGAGACTAGAGGTGCGCAAATCATGTCCTACAGAGGATCGGACATGGAACGATTCCTTTCCTTCTCGGAACCATGTTCAGGAAACATGTTCGCGGAACTATTTAGTTCCACCGATTCAAATATGGCCTTTCGGTTCTTGATTTCATGTCCGTGTGATTGGAGATGTCTTAATATTATGATTTTCAGGCTTAGGACTGTCAACCAAGAGCTAGATGAAATATTTAGTTGGCACATGTTGCTGCAAAGAGCACAGAAAGCCATAATAAGAATTGAATTGAATTAGTTGGCACATGATATGATACATTTACGTTGTAAAAAACACGTCACATATTACTAAACAAGAACTTTTGCACTTGATTGGCGTATTTATAAATCAACTGATTATATACATCATTCAAAAATATTAACAAATTACACAGGTATTTACAGACATAGTTTAAAAAATATTTATACATATACGTGCCGTAGGTTACGCTGTTGCATCTAACAAGTGTGTATTTTACTACATATTATTATATAATCGACTTTAAGGCGGATCGAATAAGTCACATTATTCCAAAATAGCAAGAGCCTAATAGGATAAAGAGAGAGCGGTCGGTTCGGTTCGTGAGTCATCGGCGCCGTCGGTTGGTTCGGTACGGTCGGTGTGTGATGCGACACAGAGTTCCTTTAGACTATTACCTAACTCGCTCGCATTCGCACCGATTACCGCGGACATGCGGACCGACTTCGATTGACATTGTGGATTGCACCGAAATCGTTCCAGTAGAGGACATAGTTCCCGGACCTATTTATGTACGGAACGACGCATCACTAGATGAGACCATTGTTTTTAAGATGACCACATGTTGACATGGCGGCGTTCGTCTGTAATTTAAGCTCGTCTAAATGGCAGTAAATTATTTCGATAAAATAAACAAATGCGTGGGGTCGGGTGCCAGAAGTATTTCTTTTATCCTTTTTTGGCATTTAACATGAGCTTTAGCGATATCTCCTGTCGGGAAGTTCAAGAGTATAAATAAATATTACAATCACCTTATTTGGCGACAAAGTTCTTTATGCATTCATATCAAGAGCTTGATTCTGATGCAAATACTTCCTACAGTAAGACTCAGTCGTACAGAAATATAAGACGATTAAATTTAGGATCAATTTATCGTAATAATCGAATGTTCAGACTGTCTATTTCTTTGCTTAGCATCTCTAAATTATGATAGATAGGGGAGCTGTCATAACTGGCCGCTTTTCTAACGACTGTAGATTCTGTATTTATAGGATTACGAGGTTTTTCGTGAAGTCGAGTCCCTAGTCTGAATAGACTCTTCGATGCCTAGCAGTTGAATCAACTTGACTTGTACCTACTATAACATTGGTCGCGAACTTCAGTGATTTTACGGTTTGTTTGACTTTCGACGATATTTAGATATACGAATTTAAAATTTTAGAAAATTCTAATAAGAAATCTTGAAGTTAGTAAAATATCTTCACACGTGAGACTATACTTGACACGCACGTGTATCGACATTCGGAACGAGTAGGAAAGATTCACACGACCTATACTTACCAAATTATGTAATAATAGATAATTGGTGTGCGTGTGTTCGGCTATGATCGGGTGTCATCGCACGTGGCTCGGAAGCGTTTATCTCCGGCCTTCACGCCGCGCGCGCACTAATCTCTCTACACAGCTTCCTGCTCCAACGCTCTGGTTGTTACGTTATTAGTTTGGTAAGTAATGAATAGGGTGAAACGTCTAGTTATCGGGATCGATAGTGGAACCAGTGGAGCTCAATTTGTGAGATATGAAGATAGGCGAAAAAATAGTAAAAAGCTTTGCGACGCCTTGTTTTTTGAGGCCTCACTAAAACAATTATCAAGAAGCATAAAAAAATTAAAAAAAAAAACATCTTTACGCGGTAGTCAGAGAGGACAACTTGCCAGATTTTGCGATCCATGCTTTCGCTTCCTGCAGATTCATTAATCATTTCATACAATCTAAACTAATATTATAAAGCTGAAGAGTTTGTTTGTTTGTTTGGGTGAACGCGCTAATCTCTGGGACTACAGGTTCGATTTGCATAATTCTTTTTGTGTTAAATAGTCCATTTATCGAGGAAGGCTATAGGCTATATAGCATCATGCTACGACCAATAGGTGCGGAACAGCAATGATAAATGTGGCAAAATCGGGGACAAAATATTCATTTTGATAGCTTCCGTTGCGAACGCTGCGTAAACTAATAATAATAACTAGCGTAACTATTCTAATAATAATTTGACTTAATTTTTAGCAGTTAGCAAATAATTGCTTTAAAAAAATTATCAATAATTTGACTGCCTCTCTGGCGCGGTGGGAGTGCATCCGACTGCTACGCAAGAGGGTTCGATTCCCACCCAGGATAAAACTTTGTGTGATGAGCACGATGGTTTATTCTGTGTCTGGGTGTTATTTATCTATGATATGTATGTATTTAGAAATATATAAGTATGTTAATCAGTTTTTTTGGTTACTATAGTACAAGCTCTGCTTAGTGTGGAATCAGATGGCGTTGTATCAGTTGTCCCAACAAAATATAAAAAAAAATAGCTTAATAACGCTAACTATACTAATATGTGTTGGATAACGCATTTATCTTGGAAGTCTATAGGGTAGTAGCGTGATGATATACATCACGCTACTACCCTGAAGAGCAGGGCAGTAATCAAGAAATCGGGCTAATATTCATACACAATTGTAAAAGTAGATAATAAACGACGGGATTAAATGGGAGCGACGGGGATTAAGGCGTGACTGAAAAAAGGCTATCTCATCACGCTACTACCCTGAGGAGCGGAGCAGCAATCAGCATATCGGGCACATATACATACATTATTGTAAAAGTAATAACGACGGGATTAAATGGGAGCGACGGGAATAAAGGCGAGACTGATAAAAGACTATATAATCACGCTACTACCCCGAAGAGCGGAGCAGTAATCAACAAATCGGGCAAATATTCATACATTATTATAAAAGTAATAAACGACGGGATTGAATGGGAGTGACGGGAATAAAGGCATAACTGATAAACTAACGGGAGTTCGAAGTTTGTCACGGGCGAAGCCGCGCGGGTCTGCTAGTTTATTGAAAAACACAAACGCATTTTAAACGAGTTTTCTTATATAGGTAAAATAAATTGTGTAACCAAATTGTAACAAAAACACTCGTTAAAGAGCTTTAAAGAATTCATTCGATTTTATTATCTCGTTACCATTAATTTATTATGATCAATCCAATCGCTAATTAGCATAATGATTTGAAATTAAGAGCATAATGACATCGATTTCATACTTCCGCTAAATATAACGTTTTGGCATTACATAAAAGAAGCTCATTTGAATCTCTAGAAGAACAACTGTTTACCTCTGTTCATGAGAGACTGAGATACATCCTGGTAATAGACAGACAGATGGACGGACGAAGAGAGTCTTAATAATTGGGTCCCGTTTCCACATCACTTCGGTGCTCTGGAATCCAGAGTCTGGATTGTACAAATGGCTGGCCTTGCCCAGGATGATTCATATTGTATATAGGTGCGGCTTTTTTGCCCTCTGTTTGGCGGACTACAATTTAATTAAAGACAATCATAGCTACTTCTCTATACAGTGATTATAGGCCGGTTGTATACATAAATCAATACATCAAAATTGTAATCGGATTAGCCTCAGTCGATCAATTTGTATTCGCGCATGAGCGATACAATTCATTACGTAAAGACTTGTTATATAAGTATATACATACTACTATGGTAAAAAAACTTAAAATCTGTAGTAAGAAATAATAATACTGAATTACTTTGAATGGAAAGGACAGATTTCATTAGGGTAATATAAAATGAGTGCTCTGTAAGGGACCCTACCAATATTTTCGGGCCGATCTCATCAGGCATCATAACAAGGTTGTGAGGTCAGAAGGCAGTAGCTATCAAAAATGACCAAATTAAAAGACCGATGCGTCTAGCAGTTATATGAAAGTAGGATCTCAGGCAGGGTTTGGAAGTAATTGGCAATGAAGATAGTGTGCTCTTAAAGCAAGCATAACTTATAAATAAAGATTTGGGCTGTATAAAGACTAATCATCTATTGAAGTCTACAAGGACCACATGCTGGCAGTGCGTTTCAGTATACTAAGATGTTAAGATAGCCTGAGGTACAAATATTCTTCGTCTGAACATTACTCTCGCTTGCAGGTAAAGCCCTTGTCTACTTTCCAACTTATCTATTTACACTGACTATGATATTAGTAGCAATGTCATCAAGTATTCCAGAGTTCCTAAATCGATGACTTGTTTTAACGCCACAATTTCATAAGTTATTCAACTCTGCAGCATGCAGCGTTTTCAGCCTTGTTTCACAGCCATTAAAGAAGATTGGTCGTTGGAAGCATTTAAGTTTAAGTAACATTTAAGTTTTTATACAACAATCAGTCTATTGCAGTCTATCTCCAATGATGTAATTACCCTAAATTATTAATCAAGGTAGTTCATCAATTTCTAAAACGGCACGGTTAGATATTGTGAAAGATTATTTCCAAATGTCAATGCATAATTTGCTGGTGACCTGTCAAATTTCTATATGAAATTTGACATCACATCGCAAATAAAAGTCGACATCGACATTTTAAAAGAGTTTTGGCGCTAATTCTGGAACATGACACACGATTGCCGTATTTTATTTTCAAAAACTAGAGTATAATTAATGGTTTTTGACATAGACATACTGTCACGCCTTCATCCCCGTAGGGGTAGGCAGAGGCATACTATACGCCTACATTTCGCCGTATGTGCTTTTGTCCCACGTGGTGAGCCCATTGCTGTGTACATATTACATGAAAACCACTATATAATCCTATTAGTTATAAAATGGCTTGGGCGGCTTTAAATTGATATTCTCTATCAATCTCCTGAAGTGATTTTTTATCCCTACGATTTTGAGCTTTGGATAATTTAGGAATGAGGGAGGAACGATTGACGAAGAATATATATTGTGCGAAAGCAGAAGGTAGAAGAGGTCAGGGTAGGCCGAGACTTACATATGAAGACCACGTGAGCAGATTGCTCAAAAACGAAAAGGTTAAAAGTACTCGGATACCCAGACGTGCGTGTATGAAGCGATTGATGAATCTCGAAGAAGCGAAAGAAGTATGCATGGATCGCGAAACCTGGCGATCTGTCCTCTCTGACTACCCCGTCAGGGATACAGCGTGAAGATAGTATAGTATAGTATATATAATTTAGGTTTCAAAGAATCAATTTCATCGGGTGGATCCGGGTCAGTGAGATTTAATTCCGGCTGCAGAAGTTCCTGTACGGCTTGAGTTTCCTGTTTATGTCGTGTATCTAACTCAGTTTCCAACCTAGTTCTTTCAGCAGCAAGTTCCTTCTTTTTAGTTTTGTTGTTTTTTGCTGTTTTCTTCATTGCTTGTATTTGGACTTGTTCTTTTCCTTGCGATGCTTGCCAAAATTGCCAATGGGTCTGCTTCATTTTCCATGATAGTAAAGCTAAATACGTATTAAATCAAATTCAGGTTAAAACCCATACATCAACCAAAATAAAATGGAAACCAACCACTTCATGTATATACGCAAAGAGAAAAGAATATAATTTCAGGCTTATTCCAATCCAAAGGCCGTTGAATTATAATCACTGATCACATCACTGAATTGAATTCGTGATTTTTCGTATTAGTGATTTTGTGTTTAATAATGGCGGATTATGATATGCACAAAGTGTTCGAAAATGTGGATGAGTTGTGGAAAGTGAAATGTTGCTGTGAACAGCGGTGTTCTTTGTGTTAGTGCCAAATCTCCATAGAAAGCCCTAGTAAAGGGTCTACTGCTTTACTCGGACAAGGACCAGGATCTAGGACTGAGGAATTGACATCGACAAAGGACTAGACACGACTTAATGATATAAAAATATAAATACTGAAGACAAGGCTGTATGTACCAAGTTTCCTTTGCCTGCCCAAGATGGGCGAAGACAACTAACAACAACTGCGATATTTTAAAAACGTATTACAGAATTACCGCACCAAACACTCCGATCTGGTTCAGATAGCACTATATTTCAGCATCACGTAGTTATGAGCAAATTTACAAATATTTCTTGTTTAACCGGTTATGCGGGTCAGAGGCTCTGTTATCAGTACTTTCGCTGATACTCACTGAAAGTGTCGTAACTTCGTGTCAATTAGGTAATGTAAACACCTACGTTACCAAATTCTAATCTAGATTAAAATGTTGCGTTGTCACCTTTCCAGCCAGTTTTGTCCAAATGGTCGCTAGGTAAGGCTGGCTGATGGTCTAAGGCTGGCTGCCTAGACTATTTGGCGTTCCTTGGAACAGTGTAGTGGTGTACTTGTACTCATTGGCGAATATTTTCCTAATAATTCATTAGCAATATATATATCAACACGCCACTACACAGGAGAGCGGAGCAGTAATAATAAATGTCAACAAATCGGAGAAACTTTCATAAATTTTTGGAAAATTAATAAGCGACGGGATTAAATGGGTGCCACGGGGTAGGAAGTATGGCACGGACGAAGCCAGGCAGGTCGGCTAGTCCAATATAAAAATGGAATGTTGTATCTGATTTTCTAAAAGTCAGAGAGGTCGCTTAGGGAGGTGAGGTCGCTAGATTTAGCGATTTATTCTTAAATCTTTCACTTCCTGCAGATACAATAATCGTTTCATGATTGCATAGATACCCAGACGTGCTATAGTCTGGGTATCCGTCATCATGGTAATCAGTCATGTTTTAGTAAACAACTTAAAATAATGATCGTCTAATATGGTGTAGTTGGTATGCAGTTAAATTGAGCAAAATAACAGTTACATATTATCGTTGGGATAACTCACACAACGTCATCTGATTCCATACTGAATAAGAGCTTGTACTATGGTAACGGTTAACTTATAAACATACTAATATATTTCTAAATACATTATATAGTATAAATAAATAGCACCCAGACACAGAATAAACCATCCTGCTCATCACACAAAGTTTTATCCTGGGTGGGAATCGAACCCACGACCTATTATGAAATAAGTAAGAAAGCGGACAACGGGCATCGTAAGTCGCAATTGGGATAGACGATTGGGTGATAATGATATGCAAATGTTACCCCTTTTTCCTACAGTGGTAGGCAGAGACCTACTATACGCCCACATTTCAACAATAGCATTTAATCCTACGTAATAGGTGATGAGCCCATTGCCGTGTAGAAATAGTATAAGGGGCAGGTTGTGGCAACGACTGTCGAAATTTGACAAAATACTTAACATGCCTTCCTAAGCTCGGAAATAACAGGTTAGCAAGTTTTTTAGTTTTAATAGTAAACGGTGATTTGAGGATAGTATTGCTAAAGTAGTTGCTTGGACGGAAGAAACGTATTAGGAGCATATATAACTGACCATCGTGGCTATGCATGTGACATACTTTGAAACCGTCGTCGCATCCATCGTCGCTTCTCGTCGCTTATTACTTTTACAAATATGTATGGAGATTTGCCCGATTTGTTGACATTTATGATTACTGCTCCGCTCCCCTGGGTATTGGTTTGATGCTATATTATAAGCCTTCCTTAATAAATAGATTAAAACACAAAACGAATTTTTCAATTTGGACCTGTAACTGCTGAGATTAGCGCGTTCAACGAAACAAACAAACTGTTCAGTTTTATAAATAAGTAAAGATATGTTGGTTGAAAAGAAGATTTAGTAGGTTACTGGTAACTTAATGTGGCAATACCGGCGTCGTATAGGTTATAGATTCGCCTACCTACCATGCAAAAGTTATGTTAGTAGTGAATTAAGTTCCTTTATATTGCACTAGTTGACGTCCGTGGCTTCGCCCGCGTATTAGAGATTTCCCGTTCCCGTTTCTCACAGGAACTTGATCCTAGGATAAATAGAAGCCTATGTGTTATTACGATATGTAAGCTATATTAATGCAAAGTTTCATCAAAATCTTAAAAAAGATTCCTTAAAAATCATAAAATTTCGCTAACCTCTAAAATCTCCAAATGAAATATTGACTTCCTCATTTTAACGTTTTGAATGGCTACTATTTCAGACAAATATCACATTTTTCTGTAGTTTTAGGCAATCTACCATTTTTCTTCACACCAGCTCATTTCCCAGGTAACGATGATGATAATGATACGTATACTAATCTATGAATATAATGAAGTGACTCTGCCTGACCACGAATAATTTCAAAAAAGAATCATGCTGAATAGTGATTTTATACATGCATTTAAATATCGAACTATAGATTGCTTTTTAATAATGTTTATGGCATGGCTACTTCAGCGTTCGTGCCATTCGATATAGTTTATCAATTGAATGCTTCGTTTGAACGATACACCTTTCACCTGTGGTCAAGCATGTTGGTTTGTCAAGTGGTATTGAGCTAATGGCCTTATGCTGCTCATTAGTGACGGCATACTTTCACAACACTTCCTTCTGGTAGTTACCAGACATTTGTTTAAAACCCATTCCGACTTTCTTTAACTTTGTAACCGGGTATTACTGAATCATTAAAGTTACTTTTAGCTACTAACTTTCAAGTATTTTTGACGAAGCATTGTAAACTTATGTTATTTAGTTCTTGAAGCACATTATGGTATTCTGCTATTTACTAATTTTCAAATATTGATCGAAAATGCGTGGTTCTAAATCTGTTTTATACACTATCTAACGCCTGCGGCTTCCTCCGCGAAAATATGTTTTCCCGTTCCCGTTTGCCACAGGAACTTGTTCCCAGGATAAAAAGTAGCCTGTGTGTAATTCAGATGTGTAAAGCCATATTAGTGGAAACTTTAATACTATTTTTTTAATAGTAAGTATTAATATTTTAGATGCATTATTAATAGAAAGTAAATAATATTGCTTAGGATCACAAGTATTATTTCTATCTATCAAAAATTTGACAATCTGATTCGAGACCGAAACGACCAAAATGACGAATAAAATATGGTGAAGAATTTCAACTTGTTACGGTTCGGGTACTTCAGAGGCTAGAACATTGCCCTGGTTAAGCAAAAGTCACAGGGTCAAATTCCCGTTTCGAATCAGATATTTTTTTCGCTTTATTATAACTTTATAAAAGAAGCATAATACCTAACTGCTTTAAAAACTTTATCTATAAAAAAATAAAGGAAAAAAATAAACAAAATATCTTTATTCGCTTAAGTCACAAACACATTATGAACGTCAACATTATTGCTTCTACATTTATATTTACTGCCAGATTTGAAAAGCAATAGATAGAGCCTGAGGAAGAACCTGGCAATGAAACTCAGATCCATTCTTTTTTAATCGCCAGTAATTACATTAGTTTTCATTTACATTTTGGACAAAGTGTAATGAAATGAAATATTACTGTAATTATTATGCAGCCACGCCAATGTTGGTTGGAATAAGACTTCCTTATAAAGGTATATAATCAATCGACGTTCTAGATGGAAAATGCGTCATTAGTCATGGTTAGTAGTCAAGCTGGATATCGATAAGACATCACTAATATTTAAACTTTAATTTGACTGCCTCTGTGGCGCGGTGGGAGTTTAACCGACTGCTATGCAAGAGATCGTGGGTTCGATTTCTACCCAGGATAAAGCTTTGTGGGATGAGCACGATGGCTTATTCTGTGTCAGGGTGTTATTTATCTATAATATGTATAATATGTATGTCCCAACGATATTTATATTTAATTAAGCGATAGTGGTGGCGTATGTGGTAGTGTATGCTACTTCCGCGCTGTAGTCCCGGGTTCGATTCCCGGGCCGGATCAAAGTGGCATACACCCGAGCCAGGTGTCAAGGCAAAACTTTGGTTATGCCCCAAACGGGATAAATGTGACTGCTCATGTTTTTTGTATGTTGGAAATGTCCATAGGCTACGGTGATCACTTTCCATCAAGTGGGCCGTATGCTTGTCTGTCAACTTAAGGGTATATATTGCTCTATGTTCGGTCATCATGATTGTTCTAAATTTGAAATAGGAAGTCATCGAAATCTGTCATAAAAATTACAAACTTTTTTCACGCACGCACATCTCACGTTTCATAAAGAATTTCAATAAAGCATAATAGATCGGAAATGAATGCATTGACGACCCTTTTACGCGTCTAGTAACAATATCGTTCTAAGAAGGTCTCTTTGTCAGTAGTAAGAAGTCGTTCTGTGAGTTCCTGTGTGGTTGTCACGACTTGGGATACGTGAATTATTTACAAATCCTAGTTAATTGTATAAATTGAATTGATAATGTAATTATATGCCAAAGAATTTCAATCTATAAACACGTTTAGGTGATACGTGGCAGATTAGTAGATTTAAGGCCACTCTTTTTGATCTGAAACATCTATAGGAGAGAGTAATCCAAAAATAAAATGGTTAGGCAACGGAACGCGGTCATACAGCCTAGTCTTGATAGTTTGTTGCGCATATTTTATTTTATGTTATTTTTTTTGTTGTTTTGTTTTTTTTTGTACTGGATACAATCGATACCTATATGTAGTTGTGGTTTGAAACTTAAAGCTATTAGTGTGAGAGTTTGCTGGCGGGTGGTGCAGAGATTTTACAGCTGCATTTATTTGGTGTGTTATTTTATTGCATAATATATTTAACTGTATTAATATAAGTATTTATATATTTATTATATAACTTTATTTATTTTATTAATAATGAGTAACTCGTCAGATGATAATTCCTTTTATCATTCTGCCTGTGACTCGGATATATTATCTAACAATGATAGTTTTTCCTCAATAACTGAGAAACTTGGAGATGTACTTCGAGAGAAATTTGAACAAGTACAGGGCCGATCTCTAAATGTGTGTCATATTAATGCAGAAAGTGTGCCTTGTCATTACAGTGACCTGGTAGATATGTTTGCTGATTCGGACATCCATGTTGTCTTGATATCTGAGACTTTTCTTAAACCTAATCTATTCTCCACTTCTTATCCACTTCCTGGCTAAATTCTTATTCGGAATGACAGAACGGGCAAAGAGATAGGTGGGGTTGCAATATATCTTCGCAGCCATTTACCCTACAAAATAATTGCTTCATCCCCGTCACTGTACTCTGCTACTGCAGAATTTCTCTTTCTCGAGGTATTAATTAAGGGTAGCAAAATTGTAGTCGGCGTTGTTTATTGCCCTCCTATTCTTCTTCAACTATTTCACTGATATCGAATCGGTATTAGAATCTTTAGGGTCTGATTATGAGCATCACATCATCATGGGAGATTTTAATACCAACCTTCTTGCTAGTAGCTCTTGGCGAACTGTCAAGCTGCTACATTTAGTTGACTCTGCCAGTCTACATGTGTTGCCACTTCAGGCCACACACCATAATGTGGACGTCGATGACACGTGGCTTGATTTAATTCTTACTTCTTCTCCTTCTCTTGTTTCTTGCCAAGGTCAGTATCTTGTTTCAGCTTTATCTCATCATGACTTAATTTTTGTCTCCTATATTCTTAAGCCTCCTAAACAGAAGCCCAAGGTGCTGCACAGGCGTTGCTTTGGACGGATGGACGTTGAAAGGGTACGTAGCGATGCATCTGCAATTGATTGGGATCCATTACTTGAGACTAATACTATTGACGACAAAGTTCTTGTTTTTAATGAAACAGTTCATAAATTGTATGATATTCACGCCCCTGTTAGGAAAGTCAAGTTAAAGCGTCCTCCAGCTCCGTGGATAACAGCAGAAGTTCGAATGGCTATGAGACGTAGGGACAAAGCTTTTCGAATTTTCAAGAAACAACGTAGGTAATTGGACTGGAGCGCTTATAAAAACGCAAGAAATCGCTGTAACCAGGTGATACGTAACGCCAAACGCCGACATATCTTTGCTAACCTTTCTTCCTCTTTATCTGCTGTTGTATGGAAGTTTCTCAGGTCGTTTGGTATTGGTAGGCTAAGGCATACGGAGCTGCCCGGGACGCTTGTGTTGGATGTCATTAATCGTCATTTCACTACTTCTTATAAAATTGATGATCTAACCAAGCGCCATACGGTTAGCTTTGTGGCCGGGCTCGCCAGTCCCAATTATGTTCCGTTTCAATTTTCTCCAGTTACGTCGGATGAGCTCAAGAAGGTTATAATGTCCATTACATCAAAAGCAGTAGGTTGTGACAATATTAGTCGTCGGATGATCATAACCATTCTAGACCAACTCCTTCCAGCTATTTCCTATATCATTAACTTTTCCCTTGATTCTGGTCAATTTCCTACCATATGGCGTAAAGCATATGTTCTTCCCCTTCCAAAAATTTCCAATCCCTCTTTACCTAGTAACTATCGGCCAATCTCCATCCTTCCGTTTCTATCGAAGGTGCTGGAATCCTGTGTACACAGTCAGCTAATCAAATACGTGCGACTCAATAGCATACTGATTCCACTTCAATCTGGTTTCAGGGCAGGTCACAGTACAACAACAGCACTCTTAAAAGTAACCAGTGACATCAAAGCAGGAATGGAGAGGGGTCAGGTTACAGTGTTGGTCTTAGTAGATTTTTCTAACGCTTTTAATTGCGTCAATCACGATATTCTTTTATCTATTCTTGCCCACCTGAAGATTTCATCCGATGAATTGGAATGGTTCTCATCTTATCTTCGAGGTCGTCAGCAGTCGTTTCGCGTCGATGAGAAATCATCGACTTGGCGCAATCTAGACGCTGGTGTTCCTCAAGGCGGTATACTTTCTCCTCTTCTATTTTCTATGTTTATAAACTTTATAACTCAAGAACTTCAGTGTGCGTATCACCTGTATGCAGACGATCTGCAGTTGTATAGCCAGGCTAGTGTGGAGAATCTTACGGAAGCCATTACCAAAATAAACATTGATTTAAATGCTATGGGTCACTGGTGTGGACGCTTTGGACTTACCGTTAACCCTGATAAGTGTCAAGGTATCTTAATTGGAAGTAGTCGAATGATGAGCAGATTGAATGCCATAAATTTACCATCCGTCCCAATACATATTCCTGTTAGTGTTAGGAACTTGGGTCTGCATCTTGATGACACCTTCAATTGGAGGGCTCAGGTCACTAATGTTTGCCAGAAGGTTACTGGAATGCTACGTGCATTTTATCGGCTCAAGAACTTTCTTCCGTCTAAAACCAAGGCAATACTTGATCAGACTCTTATATTTCCCGTAATAGACTGTGGTGATGTGTGCTATCTCGACCTGAATGCAGATCTTCTCAATAAACTCGATCGGCTTCTCAACAATTGCATTATATTCGTTTACAACCTTCGAAAATACGTTCATGACTCGTTTTGTCGTTCCGAGTTGGGTTGGTTGCCTATACGTCAGCGTCGTAGGTTGCGTGCCTTAATGATGCTTTTTCACTAATAAAACTATCCTAATTCTCCTTCTTACTTGACATCTCATTTCCAATTACTATGTTCTAATCATAACAAAAATTTACGCTCTTCGAACAATCGCCTTCTTCTCTGTCCCACTCACACCTGAAGTGTGTTACATTCGTCCTTTTTTGTGCAGTCAACTCTCCTCTGGAACGCGCTTCCACCTGAAGTCAGGACATGCACCAACCGTTTTACATTTAAAAGTAAAGTACGTGAGCTTTATAAGTCATAGGAAAACATTATATTTTGAACTATGAATATTTATTTATATTATATATAATAAAAAAATAAAAAATAAATAAATATCCATCACGCCTTATCCCCGAACGGGTGGCAGAGGCATATCATATGCCCACTTTTCACCGTGTGGATTCCTGTCCCACGTAATAGGTGGTGAGCCCATTGCCGTGTTGAAATAGACAGACGCAAGTTGTGGCTACCTGCTGTTGAAGTTTTCAAGCCGCCCATAAGGCCTTCAACCAGACTTAACGACTGCCATTTTACTGGCAACCGGGACCAACGGCTTAACGTGCCTTCCGAAGCACGGAAACGCTCGCAAATGTAAATGCCACAAAGTGGTCACCCATCCGAGGACCAGCCATAGTGAAAGTTGCGTAACTCAGTGATCGTTTACAGAACACTGAGACCGCTAGGCCACGAGCGCTTCCTTTCTAAAGTAATATATATTATGTGTAGGTATTTGTATTTATGTATGTGTGTACATATGTATATGTATTTATGTATATGTGTATACTTATATATGTATGGGAATATTGTATTAGTACTATTTAAAAATGTTCTCAACATCAACCTTGAGCACCTTTACTTATCGATCTCTGCATCACCCTAAGGTTGACTGGAAGAAAATGCCAAAAGGCCAGTCCACCTTTGTACAAATTTGTGAATAAAGTTTTTAAATAAATTTAAAAAACCGCCACACCAAAAATCCTGATTTTTGGTGTGGCGAGAATATGGCCGTGGCGACGCATCGCAATGCTGCATGATGGTATACAGGGTCATTTGTAAAACATGATGGTGTTTTACAAATGACCCTGTATACCATACCTGCTAGGAGTAAGTAGCTGACATCATAAAAACATGTTCTACGATTCTTTTTTTTTTCAATTTTGATTTTTTTTTGAATATTTTGAAAATATTATTTTTAAATTTAACTTTAATGAAATGTACTGATTTGAATTACAGTAATACACAACTCGTGAAAATCACAGGGGATGGGGGTAGACCGGTCATAACTCCTTTGACCTTTTTTAACAGCATTGATGTGCGCACGTCCATCGATCATCGAGGCATTCAATACGTGACGAATAAGACTTCTTTTAAGCGAATCCAAGAGCAAAAGCCTATGACGTAGCTCGAAGTTTCAATATACTAAAGTACTAGCTGTGTAATGAATTGCCAAAAGTGGTAGAACAAACGTTGTTGGTTATGACTATGACCTTGGCTATCTACTCCTAGCAGATTACTGGTGTTTTAAAAATGACCCTGTATATGTAGTATAAGTAGTTCAATAAGTTTTAAAATAATTAGTTTATAATAAAGAATAATTATTAATAAACAACTATCTTTATTTAATTATTTTTTCTAACCATTTCAAAGTTTCACATCTGCCAGGAGTCGCGTGACGGCTCACACTTTTTTGTAGTATTTAAATCTCCACCGCTAAAGGCTGGCAGTGCAGGTTTAAGCTTTTTTCGGGATTGCCAGAAGGTTACTCCACTGCTTTCTATATTTAAATTGTGGAATTAATAATCTAGGCTCTCTTCTTTAGATCTGCTGTTGAAGATGTCTATAAATAAGCAGTTTCTGTGTACTTCTTGGCTCTTAAAGCTATGTGTATCTAGAAAAAAAAGGATTTTGGCGGAAACAGCAAAGGACGCGGTCGCCACTCCGTTATATTTTTTTCTAAAACTGCCCTCCAACCACTTATAACTGCAGTAAAGTTAAAATCGCTTTTACTGGAGAATAACTTTGAACAAACCTGTACATGAATACGCTGCTATCAAAAAGAACATACCCTAATTGAAGAAGATTTATACTTCTGACATGAAAACTAAATTTACATAACAAGAACGATTCAAATTATTTGGTTCTGGTATTGTTCAAGCCAAGAAAGTCCAAAAATAAGAAGAATAATAAAAATATCCCGTGCTTCGGAAGGCACGTTAAGCCATTAGTCCCGGTTGCCACTAAAATGGCAGTCATTAAGACCAGTTGAAGGCCTTTCATGCGGCTAACATTTCAACAGCGGGTCGCCACAGCCTGCGCCTGTCTATTTCCACACGGCACTGGGCTCACCATCTGTTACGTCGGACAAAAATGCATACGGTAATATGTGGGCGTACTTTTAGTATGCCTCTACCTACCCCTTCGGGGATATAGGCGTGACAATATGTATTATGTACGATCGATCATTCGCACTTAGCGTATCTATTTTGGTGAATGTAAAATCAGAAACTTTAATTTGGGACCTTCATTCACAATGCAATAAAATCGAAAACTTTGCATCACTAGGCGATTGCCTCTAAAGGTCCTCAGATAAGCTATTCCTTAGGTATATCCCAAATTAAAAAACAAAAATGGCGCTGTGTAAGAAGTGTCCCACAATATTTATTTATTATTTATTTCCGTGCTTCGGAAGGCACGTTAAGCCGTTGGTCCCGGTTGCCAGTAACATGGCAGTCGTTATGTCAATTTGAAGGCCTTATGGGTGGCTTGAAAAATTTCAACAGCAGGTAGTCACAACCTGCGTCTGTCTATTTCAACACAGCAATGTGCTCACCACCTGTTACGTGGGACAGGAATACACATGGTGAAAAGTGGGCATACAATATGTATGCCTCTGCCACCCCTTTGGGCATAAGGCGTTATAGATAAATAAATAAATAAATTTATTTTAATCAAAGTTAGTGACTGGACATGGTATGTATGGGGTATTTTAATTTAGAATAAACAGACCGTGAAAACCTTTAAGCCCATTAATTTTATGTGTAGGTGGGTAACGAATGGCCTTTGACCTTTAAAATGTACTTGTACTAAAAAGGCTTTGTTGGCTAGAGTGAACTGAATCGGAATATTTTCTGCCTGAAATAATATAACCAAAACCTTTTATAACACAGGTAGGTACTAGCGACTTGGCTCACCTTTACCCCCTTTTATATATGTTGTACATAAAACATTGTTATTGTGTGAGCACTATGTAGACTTATTTATTATTTTGAAATTGACATGATAGTTGCTGTGTAGTTTTTGGGTATGTCATGCTCGCCTAAGTGTCCTGGCAGTGGTGGCGTATGTATCGGGTCGCCTTGTTCCCTACAATACGGTTGAATAGGGCGATGGCTGATATATGCGTCATACCCGTGAACGGGTGCCGTCTGTTGGGACTGGTCAGCTCATAGCTGTTATAGCAATTGTTACAAATAATATTATTTAAATTTAAGGCAAACTAAGTTTAGTCGACTGTTCTCACATAAATTCAAAGGAACTATGTAAGTGTAATTTTAATGAACTCAACATTTATTTTGTTTTTTTTGTATAATTTCTTTACTGTATAATTGGTCAAATATCATGTTAATCAAACTGTGTCAAATGGCGGTTAGAAAAGAGTGGCCATGAGTTTTATTGTCAGGTTCTTCCTCTGGCTCTACCTATTGCTTTGCGAATCTGGCAGTAAATGTAGAAGCAGTAATCTTGACGTTCATAAGTGTTACTTTGTGACCTACATGAATAAAGATTTTTGATTTTGATTTTTTTTTTGACACATATTCGTTCCTGCGTCGAATACTGTTCTCACCTTGGGATGATTCTGCGAGGTACTTACTGGACGCGCTCGACGCTATGCAGAGACGTGCTATTCGCATTATAGATTGTCCTGAGGTAACATGAAGCCTTGAGCCGCTGGCGCAGCGTAGAACCATAGCGTCCTTGGCTGCATTTTACCATGGCGAGTGTTCTGAAGAGCTCTTCAACCTAATCCCACCCTCTCTTTTTTGATCCCGAACAACGCGTGCCGGGCAGAAGTGCCACTCCCATGCAGTGGAAAGAATTTTCGCCAGAACGGAACGATTGAAAAGATTGTTTCTCTGTCGAACTATAGTAACCTGGAACGCTCTGCCAGCGCACGTGATTCCTTCCTCTTACAATCCCGGGTTCTTCAAACGTAGCGTGAAGGGGCACATCATTGGGCCGCCAACTTGAGGGACGCTGTCAGTAATCCTGTAGAGTAAGAGAGTGCCCCTCAATTCGCTAGATGTCGTCATGGCTTTCCATCAGGCGGACGGCGTCAATTTGACAGTTTTTCGTAGTCTACTATTACGATTTTACTCCAATAGACTTCTATCGGTCGGCCGATACAATTCTACTAACGTTTACCGCGCCATTAGACGCTAATCAGTGACATTTTTGACAGTCTGCTAACATTTTGACATCTTAAAACAGCGATTCTGGTTCTATTCAACGGATTGTCAATAGTAGACTCGGCCCCAGTTCTGTAGACTGTGATAAATTGTTATGATTGATCAACTAACAAAAAAATACAACATAATAAGAAGCAGTGGATATTCCTAGAAAATAGTCAACTAATAAACTTTACATTTTACTTGACAATATTATATACGTTACTGTACAAGAACTATTACCATAATTTAACAAAGACATCTATATAAATTCATAGTATTTATTTTCAAAAAGGAAATGCTTCAGATGCCATAAATATTACCAAAAATAAACATTGTTTACCACTTGTTCTACGAGATATTTATTGCCTTCCTTTGAAGATGAAATTAAACTTTTCTGTATAAATGCCTATTTATTAGTGGTAGCTCGTGGCCCCGCGGTCTGTGTTCTGTAAACAATCATTGCGTTAAGCAACATTCGCTATAGGTGGTCCTTGTATGGGTGACCACTTTGTGGAATTTACATTTGCAAGTGTTTCCGTGTTTTGGAAGGAACGTTCAGCCGTTGGTCCCGGTTGCCAGTAAAATGGCAGTTGTTAAGTCTGGTTGAAAGCCTTATGGGCGGCTTGAAAAATTTCAACAGCAGGTCGCCACAGTCTGTGCCAGTCCATTTTATCACGGCAATGGGCTCACCACCTGTTACGTGGGACAAAAACGCATTTGGTGAAATGTGGGCGTATAGTGCCTCTGCCTATCCCTTCGGGGTTACGGCGTGACAATATGTATGTAATTAGTGGTAGGGTGTTTTGTATTAAGATTTAGGTACTCTGCCACCCTTGTTGGGGGAGGATGATTCGACTTCATATGGGATTTCCTAAAAAGGGCCTGGTCACCCACTAAACAGCCACGGTGTTCCGACTCGCCTCAATCAATTTGGCGACCCAGCAAAGGGTCATACCGAAATGAAGTCTCGTCTTGGGATGTTAGATAAATTACCTTAGCCTATGATGTTAGCTATATTACCCTATTACTTTATTTACCTACTAATTTAGTGACTAAATAATAGACTAGAAAAGAATACGTTGTAATCGAACGGAAAGTCAGAAAGAAAACTCTTTTCAGACCATATTCCTCCCCCTTTTTTTTTAAAATCCCGCTGTTGTTAAACACTTTTAGCCATTTTAGCTATAAGTAAGCCTATTATTCCTACTGTATGATGTGAAAACGAGTATCTTGCAAAAACGAAAAATCAGCACAAAGTTATAAATAAACTAATGGTATATCAATGAGTCAGGTGTTACCTATATTTATTGCACCTGCTTTTCACCGAACGGCCTTCGATACTTGTGTAAGGGTCGACATAAAACACGTTTGTTTTCATTGACATGAACAAGTCAGTGATGTGGCGTGGACGTGACTCAAGAGTATCGATAAAAGCCATTATGTCAAAGTTTTGAAAATCAATAGATTGGTAAAACTTCGATATTATTTTGTCGATCTATCGACGTTATCTTTATCTTTACTTCTTTACTAATATATAAAGCTGAAGAGTTTGTTTGTTTGTTTGGTTGAACACGCTAATCTCAAGAACTTCTGGTCGGATTTAAAAAAAGGTTTTTGTGCTGGATAACCCATTTATCGCGGAAGGCTATAGGCTATATATCATCACGCTACTACACTGGAGAGCAAAGCAGGAATCATAAATGTCGACAAATCGGGCAAATTTTTATGCATTAATGTAGAATTGATAAGCGAAGGTATAAAATAGGTGCGACGAGAGTTCGAAGTATGTCACGGGCGAAGCCGTGGGGGTCACCTAGTAGTTTAATAAATATATTAATCAAACTAAACATTTTTTTACATTTTCTTTTCATCTTGCACTTGCTGGTTATTTGCAACGAGAACGCTTCAGTTTATACTCACCAATAATAAGTGAAAAAATGTAAATGATAAAACATTTGTGCAATGGACCACTGTGTGAATGCGCACTTAGGTATACAACGCACCCCAAATACACAGCTTATAAATTCTTTACCCGGTAATTTGTTAATATTTAGTTTATTTCAGTCAGTATAAACTATAAACAGTAGAGTTCCCGTTACAATCAGCAAGCAAATGCAAAACGAAAACAATTTAAAAGAGTGCATCTTTTTCTATGTATAGGTAATATTAACAAGCATTTGCAGTGTACGAGTACTCTTTGCGTGTAGTGCTCAATTGCAGTTCAACAGTACGTATAGATAATTTCATACATTGATAGAAAACTAAAGTACCTACCTATTGATGTGTAGGCGAGGTGGAAAGTATTTGCAAGGTTTTACAAGACAAACAATAAATACAACTCTCACTTTCCGATGACATTTTTGTCCCCACAACCGCTCAGTCGCACGCGCATGTGTAGTTAACTTTTTATTTCAAGTGGTTCACACTGGATACAATGTGTCCTAAGGGCTTCGTGTGTGCGTTTGTTTACGAGCTTGCACGTGGCTGATGGCCTTCAAAGATGGTTAGTTCACTCCCACAACCAGGAAAATTGCTCGGACAGATAATAATGAATATGTATATTTTTATTTTATAGATATTATTGTAGTTGTTATTTAATGTTTTATAAAGATTTCGTGCAAATTATTTGTAAAGTGTGTTTTGGTATTGAAAAATTTAATTATAGAAAAAATAATTTAACTAACTTCACGCTGTATCCCTGATGGAGTAGTGAAAGAGGACAGATCGCCAGGCTTTGCATAATGCATACTTCTTTTGCTTCGTTCGGATTCATTGATCGTTTTATACATGCACGTCTCGGTATCTGAATACTTTTGACCGTTCCGGTAATAACACTATGTATAAAATATAATTTTAATAATATTATTTGATAAAAAAAAAACTCAATATACAACTAGTTAGGTTTATACTTATTATTGCCATTGGAGTTTTCTTTTGTGAGGTAATAAAATATATTTTTTTTAATAATAATTATTTAATGGCCTGGTTTCTAAGACCTTTTAGCCAAATCTTATTTTTTATATCATATTTCTTCAATCTTATCTTCTAATTAGTCCTGTCCAGTCGATGTCGTGTCCTTAGGCTATGTCCTGGTCCTTGCCCTCAGTATAATGGTGATTCTTATACTAAGGTTGTCAGTGTACGTTTTGCGGCAAGAGAGAAAATAGCATTTCACTGCATATATATCATTGTCTCTCACTATAGCACGTTAACACAACTTTTATGTCCAAGAAACCACCACTCCCGCACATAAAACAAGATAAATGCACTAGTTTTAGAAAATAGTATAAAGCAAGCGTCCGCACTTGTCACTCTTCCCGCCAAATGTCCGAGGTAATAAAAATGCGAAAAGAGAAATAGTATATTGTTAAACAAGGTGCTGAAATGACCCATTGCAAAAAAGTAATATCCAAGTAAATAGACACCGGGGTATAATAGTTTCTAGCGCCTCGTTTTACACACTACTACCACAGTATAAAGAGAGTAAACCGATACAACGATTGCGAAAAAACTTTTAAATTTTACCATGTTTTATTACTCGTAATTCGCTTGCTTGTATTTCTGATTTTAAACGAACTTCCGAGGTAGATACTTGAAATTTGGACCACGGCTTAGAAGTGGATGACAATACATTAAAAAGAATGAAGTACTTTTTGGTGAGTTATAAAAGTACTTATATTTAAAAAAAAAAGACAGCGGAGCAGTTTAGGTGGCAAAATGGCCGACACCACCTTGTTGTTTATTATTCTCTAAAACTAGTGCATTTATCTTGTTTTATGTGCGGGAGTGGTGGTTTCTTGGACATAAATTGTGTTTACGTGCTATAGTAAAAGACAGTGATATATGCAATGAAATGCGATGTTCGCATGCCGCCGAAACTCCACTGAATTTTAATATAACAACCACTTTTACTGGGTTGAGACTGACCTTTACTTAAGACTAGACTTGACTAAGACGTCAAGGACGGGGACATTTTTTTTTATTGCACATTAGAAATATAGTGTAACATAAAATATAGTACAAATACAATGCTGTACAAAGGCAATTAGGCATTTTAGATAATAAGAAGATTAAGGATTTTTTTTTGTTATTGCGGGAAAAGTATTTGCGAACCGTCATCCCTGCTGCGGGGGGAGCAGGAACGGTTTCAAAAGACATTTTCGTTTAATTAGCCTAATAATAATGGACAAGAATTTTTAAAAATCCAGCTTGTAGTGCACAATATATGTTACATGCTTACTCTGGAACGCTATGAGACGAACATATTTGTAAAAGTGTGTGGTAGTGCAAACATATTAGCAAAATTATAAAACTAGATGTTCGATTATCAAGCTGCAAGTCTATAAATAGTTCGTGATCCATTTATTTATATCTAACATACTTTAAAGAGAAGCACGGTAATAAATGGCTTTATCAAGAGTAGTTCATGCTGATCTGGTTTTTAATTACAATTTGCACTTAGGCTACAGTCTAGGTTGTGTAGTACGAGTCCTACTTTATTAAACTTTCTAGATTAATCTACGTATACATATAAAAGGCTATCGCAAGCGATCGATCTATCAAGACACAGTTCTACTGCATGAAAATTTATCTAATTTGTTGAGATTTTACGCGGGAAAATTGACAAGTGCGGACGCTTGCTGTATATTACTCCTCCGGTCTTCTACGTAGTAGCATGATAGCTATCCAACTCAAAAATAAATTGCCAATTCGTACTATTAGTTTCTGAGATAAGCGCGTTTAACCAAACAAAGCGGGGTTTCCCGAACGTCTACAGTATGGGGTTCTTCAAAAGGGGTCTTAGAAGGTTTTTAAATGGTCGGCAGCGCGCGTGCTTTCCATCAGGTGGGCCGTATGCTTGTATTAAAAAAATAATAAATAACAAACTCTTTAGTTTTATAATATTAGTATAGGTAGGTACATCAGAGTAAGACATTAGGCTACTTTTTATTCCAGAAACAAAGTTCCTGTGGAAAATGGGTATGGTGGAAAATCTTTACCACATTATTATCACCTAGGTAAATAGTTCTTTTCAATAATGTGAAAATAACTATTATAGTGGTTACCTGTGCAGAGGTTCGTAAATAACTGGATCACATTTTACCAAGTTTCAAAATATTGCACCGACAAAGTGTGAACAGGCCGTTAAATGCGAGTCAGAGTATATGAATATCAATACAACCTTGAGCAAAAGATTGATATAATAACGACATTCTTGAATTAAACTGAAGATCGATATTCTGATAAAAATAATGTATTCATTGTTTTAAAGGTTATACTTTGAAGCAGTATCGTCCTACATACAGTAGGTACTCACTGGTTCTAGCATAGTTAGTCCTAGTTAGTATGAATGCGTATTTAAATAATAAATGGAACCATTGTACTTAAAAAGAGTCTCGAGGAACGACATAGGGCTCTGGGGTCTCACCTGTTCACGGACGAGACAACAAGGAAGGTGCTGGGGTGAGAGATCCAACGGTAGCCGCTCCCAACTATGCTGAAGGATTTACGCGGGAACTTCTCGAATGGCAGACGCTTCCTGTATATTATTTTCCAAAACTAGTGCATTAACCTTGTTTTATGTGTAGTTTCTTAGACGTAATAGTTGTGTAAACGTGCTATAGTGAAAAACAAAGATATATCGCACTGAAATGCTATTTTACATCTTGCCGCGCAAATACCATTGAAACCCCCATTAACACTTTTACCACATTAATGGGAACTTTGAACAAACCTATGTATGAATCCGCTGCTATCTACAACAATAATTTACTTCTTTTGAATGCAGAAGATTCATGTACTTGAAAATGGTCGCTTTTGATGAAAAATGTAATAAATAATGGAAGATCAATAAATTTTGTTGTAGGCAATCGCATTACCGTGCGTAGCCATAATTAAAAATACACACTATAGCTATTCATAGCAGCTAGATAAAAGTGAGCCCCAAGCTTCAAATCCAGGTCTGTTTTGGAAGCAGCTGAGAATAACGGGTCCGTATTGGGTTGCATTAATTTTAGAGGCATAACTTAAAAATGTATAACGTTTTTTGGCATACTCTTCGTTTCGCATAACGTTCATTAGGCATACTTTATTTATTTTCCCATAACTTTTTTATAATAATGATATACTCGCATAAAATTATAATTAATTAACTTTTACATAATAAACATAATTTTTCAACAACAACGATTACTAATCATAACATTTATTGGCATATCTCTCACTCTCGCATAAAGATTACAAGCCATACATATAGAATACCATAATTTTAACGAGTACATATTTATATTTTTATATCTAAGCTTGAACTGTCTAAGATTGAAATGCCCACTGATTAAAAATGTCGATAGTCACTATACTGAAGTTCAAATTTTCAACACATATATAGAATATATAAATAAAATACAAAAAGAAAGTAGGTAGATTAAAATGAACGATTCTATTCTAGCGCATCGCCGACCGCTGCCGCGGCCCGCTCACTTTGCTCGCACGGCTCGCGCGTTGTGGTCACAAGTGACGTGACACTCCTCCTCGCTTCGGTCGTCGTCGTACCTATTTACGACCTTGCTCAAGACTAGTCTAAAAAAATAACACTTAAAATATCGTTATATATGTTACAGCTTAAAAACTTGGCTATGAGTGAGATTATTTTTTACAATGGTGTCTTATCATTTCTTAAATATTCTTAGTCAAATTATTATTCATTTATGATTTAAACGGTTATCCATACCTCCATTATGCGTTTTGTATTTTATGATAAATTATCTTTAGGCGTATAAAAATTATACCTTTTACATTTATGCTGATTAAAATTATGATAATAAAATTAGAGTAAGTTAATGTTATGCCAATAAAACCATTATGCGTTTATAACACTCTGCTTATCATAATTTATGCGAGAAAACTTGCTGATGAATGCTGAAACTGTTATGCCAAACTACACTATGCTGAAAAAAATTATGTGATCGAAAGGGCACCCCAGAATAACTAGTTATATAAAAATAATTATACACAAACATAACATCAATGAGACCAAAAAATACGATATACGGCCGAGTGTTTTACTTTATCGCAACGGTTAATATTTTTGAAGCTTGAACGTCAGAGTCGAAAGATACTAAATACGAGTAGATATCTTGATACGCAGCGAAATGACGCTTTTTATATTGATGTGAATTTTGGATGGAGATGATAGTAGCTGCAACACCAAACTAAATCCCCTGATTCTGTTTTCAAACGGGATTTTTTATTTTCTTATATATTTTCTATGGAAGTTCTTTTAAATCACAATCAAATCGTTATTTCAATCCTGAAATGACTGCTTGAGTTCGATATAATTGACAAAAACGAATGTCCGTGTCACAACTGTCACGCACAGGCGACGTGTCATCGATTAAGTGGCCCGTGCAACATATTCTAAATGTAAAACATGTAAATAAATAAAAATATATGTCATGTCGGACATTTTTACTCAGCGCGATTTAGCCTTTATCTGGGTAAGGTGGGATCTAGACAACTGACATATATTATGAAATGCGAAAATATTTTAGATACATTACACCCATATAACAAATCAAAGTGTCAGAAAATGGATTTGATTCGGCTTCATAGTGAGATATTCAAAAGTTTAGAGTACGAAACCATTTGTTTAGGGTCTTAATAATAGGCCAGTCACAATAGTTGACCCTCATCTTACACTGATAAGTAATTTTTGATTTATGTGATTTTCAATCATTCAAACACCTTAAAATAACTCCAAAGTAACCCAGAACAGTTAAGTGGGGCATATTAACATATAAAAGTAGAAAAGAACCTGGGCGTCGCAAAACGTAATTAGGACAGACGGTCGGATAATGACATTATGAGTCCTTCTTAGTCGGTCGGATTTTGAGCATTAACCGAAATTAATACAAATTATTGCATAGTCTCAATAAACCGGTATCTAATAAACACACGAAACTGACACAAATAGTGTAATCAGAAGTCAAGCTATATGTTCCGTCATATTAAATTCACTGACCCTAATATACGTAAAACTAACCTAACAACCTAACCGCGTTCGCCATCAACGCCTGCTATACTAACTTATAAGAATTTCGATCGACTTAGGGTCAATTCAAGCTAGAAGCGAAACGTGGAATACCGAATTTACCTCAAATTTGTCTATTTTTTCACGCGTCTTTTATTAATACCTAAGAAATTATAAAAAAGGCCTCGTAGGCGCCTTGAAAATTTTCTACAGAAGGTTGGTGGCCACAACCTGCATTATGTCAATATCAACACGGCAATGTGCTCACCACCTATAACATAGCGACAAAAATGCATACACTAAAAATTGGACGAATAATATGCCTCTGCCACCCCTACAGGGGATAAATACGTGACTGATAAACATTGAAATGTGTTGCATTAGACTGTAAAGATAAAATGGAACGGACATAGTTCGTAATATGTTATTTCTTCTTCTCTTTTCAGTTAATTACTGACATAACATCATTCCGGCGACCACACTAGCAATATTGTTTAAATGTAATGACCAAACTAATCAGTACAGAATTAAAATTGAACTAAACACTGACAGACTGAACAGAATTATTTGTGTCTACCAAACACTTAAATAATTCTGTGTTTAGTTGCGAAATTTCTTGCAAAATTAGATATTGAGAATTCTCAAAATCTAATTCTCCTTTTGAGTAACTTCCAGCGTGAATCGACCCTTAGTGTTATAAAACCGCAGTAATGATTTAGAGTCCTAGTTTAACGCTCCAGTGTAACTGGCCTTAATGATATAATAGCTCTGGTTCCACACTGTCGTGTGTGTAATAGGACCAATTCGAATGTCGACGAAAGGCCCACGCTTGGATTTATTGCGTAGGATAGGATGAAAATATTAATAAAGTAAAACTTATTTAATGATATCTATTATTTTATACAGATAAATACTATTGAAGTGTCTGTTGGTAATTATAAATTAACTATTTTCACTAAATGCATATAAAAGTAGCATCTGGTATTAGATATAAAAAAAACATTTTTTTTCTTGGTTTGTTCCGACTAATCTCAGAAACTGTTGGACCGATTTTAACGATACTTACACTGGCAGATAGCTGATAATATAAGGCGTAACTCAGGCCATATTTTATATCTATATTCTTACGAGAACGGCAAATATTCACTAGTATTTATTAATTTCTATCAATTAAGGCTTGGTATTCCTGCCGAGGCCACGCTTTTGAGTTTTTTAAAACAATGCGAACCGTAGAAGAAAGGGTTTTTGATTCTGAAAAAGAGATTTATGTTAGTTAAGAATTTAAGCTAGTCAAAATGGCTTTCTGTTACAAAATCTAATAAACTTCACTTGATAGAAAAACAGCCTATAGTTGCCCTCTTCCGAAATGTTTTTTCAATGCCAAATCTAAACTACAGATAATTTTCATGAAATTTTTATACACAACTATAGATACTCTATTTATAGACATAATGGCTTACTTTGACTATATACAGTGATTTTTATAGAACAAATGTATAAATAATATCAGATTCGCGACGCTGAGGCCTGATCAGTCGCGCGCTGGCGTTTACTGAGGTAGGACCTGTGTTAGGTTTTTTCGTTGCGCTCCCCTTGCTATTTTTTTGCAATGGCACAGTATATTTATGAGAGCAGTAAGCATTCCGTCATCATCCGAGCGTCTGTCTCAGTTGCATCTCGCGACGCCAGGAGTTAGCTTTATATAGTGTATATATATGAAAGTTATATACGGCAATGGTCTCACCACCCATTACGTGGGACAGGAATACACATGGTGAAAAGTGGGCATATACTAATATGCCTTTGCCACCCTTTCAGGGATAAGGCGTGATAGATTAATAAAATATATGAGAGTTTTAATTTAAAATAAAGTACTTACACTTCACAGAAGCGTTAGAATTATCCCTGTAAGTAATATAAAATCAAACCCGGTACCAACAGGTTAGAAGGCTGTTATATAACCAACTGAGCCAGTGGGCCGGTCAATGTATGTTTACTTATAAACAAATTTGAGCTTAAACATACCGACTGCCACTGGCTGAAGTAATCAGTGCAGTTGTTATATTGAAGCTTCGCTTCGCATAAATTATTAAAATTGTATCCAAGCCTTTGTTTTATGCTTTCAGTATTTAAGTATATTTAAGTATATTTATAAATTTATTAGCCACGACTTTATCCCCGAAGGTATGGCAGAGGCATATTGTGGTGAGCCCAATGCCTGTGTTCAAATGGACAGGCTCAGATTGTAGCGACTCGCTGTTGTAATTTTTAAGTCGCTCAAAAGGTATTCACTTGACTTAACGAGAGTCGATTGCAACGTTACTATCAACCGGGACAAACAGCTTAATGTGTCCTTCGAAGCACGAAAACGCTGGTAAATGAAAATGCTACAAAGCGATCATCCATCCAAAATCCGAGAGAGTTTTTTAAATCAGTGATCTTTTACAGAAACCGAGTTAGTAGGGCTACGAGCGCTTTTAATTTATGTTTTTACTTTATGTTTGGAGCCTTAAACAATGTATGACATTTCATGTAACTAATAATTAATTAATTAATAATAATATAGCAATTATTACAAAAAATATAATTTAAATTTAAGGCAAACTAAGTTTAGTCGACTGTTCTCACATAAATACAAAGGAACAATGTAAGTGTAATTTTAATGTTGTAGCCATACATTTTATAAGAGCATCCATTGACTTTCTTGCTAGATTCTTCTTCTTAAAGTGTAGGCTGCCCTTAGAACTGGCAACTAGAATAGCTCTAATTTTGATATGATTTTAAACACAACATTGATTTTATTTTATTGTTTTGTATAAATTCATTACTATGTAATTGGTCAAACATCATGTAACTCAAACTAATGTAATTACTGGCGGTTAGAAAAGAGTGGCCATGAGTTTTATTGCCAGGTTCTTCCTCAGGCTCTACCTATTGCTTTGCGAATCTGGCAGTAAATGTAAAAGTAGAAGCAATAATCTTGACGTTCATAAGTGTTACTTTGTGACCTACATGAATAAAGATTTTTCATTCATTCATTCAATTAATAATCCCAATATTTTAACGCGAAGGTTTTTTGCGCTTTAGTGGATCTGGAGGAAGCATTTGATAACGTTGTGAGAGAAACTCTGTGGTACTCGTCCGTGTGGCCTGGCTGGCCGTCTACACCATATCCGGGCAGGATATGGTGTGGACGGTGATACAGTCTCTTTATACGGACTGTAAAGCTTGCATGCGACCAAGGGGGATGTTCACCTGGCTTTTTGACTTCTGTTCGGGCATCAAACGGGGTTGTGTTATATCCCCCTGGCTTTTCATAGTGTATCGGGATAGTTGTGCAAAAATGTGGGCCTGCAAAAGTTAAAAGATTATGATGTGTTGTAAAATTGTGGAAATTTTACAGTACATTGTCTGTTGTACGCTGATGATGCGGTAGTGATGGTCTCATCAGAAGACGACCTTTAGGCATTAGTCACTAATATAAAAGTAAAGGTCTTCGCTGCATGTTAAACTAAGAATCGGGTATTTGAAAAAGATAAATAAGAACTAAAAGCAAGATTTGGGTAAACCGGCAACGTTTAGAGCAATTGAATGAAATTGTGTACTTAAGGAGAATGTTTAGCGCGGACGGAGGATATGTTCTGAAGAACAACATGACTAGCTGCCGAAGACAGGAACATTATGATTTTTTGATTTTAATATTATTTAAAAAGAAAAATAATAATGAGTACGGGATATTTTATTTCGTACTTGTACATAAAGCCTAAATTTGTTATTAAATATATCATCATTAACTCCTACTAATATTATACTCGTAAACGCGAAAGTTTGTAAGTATGGATGTTTGTTACTTGCACGTAAAACTACTGATTGGAATTGAAATAAAATTTACCATAACTATATATTATATATATAATAGCTTATTTATCAGAATAACACATAGGCAATTTTTATCCCGAAAACAAGTTCCTTTAGAAAACGGGAACAGGAAAACTTCATCACGCGTCAACTAGTATATCATAAACCTAAAATAAAATCCAACACAATAACAGAGATGTTCCAGTTCGATTGCTACTGCCAATCATTTTTACTGTGGCGTGCCAGCAGAAAATACATTGTTGATCTATCTTGGCGGGGGCTGAGGAAGCGTTGTGGTGCCTACGCAGCTAGGCCTACCGGCCCTTAAGTAGGTATTAAGGTTAAATTGACAGAACTATGTTTAATTGACTTTCATAAAAGTTAATCGATTCTAAGTACGATTATAATCATCATAAGGAAAAAAGGATATTTTAAGCTTATTTACCAAAACACATTAATTTCCTTATGTCTGTTTGTACGTCCGTCCGTATGTATGTAAGTAGGTATGTTTGTTTGTCTGTTTGTCTAACCAACCTGACTTTTGATCATGTTAAAAAAATTTAACACAACATAATTGAGAAAAATAGTGGACGAGTAGTAGTAGTTTTTTTAATGTACATCCAAACTGAATGCTTTGTAAAAAAACAGCCTCAATTTAACTTTACCCTGGGAAAGCTTTTGAGGAAATTGATTTATTCTTTTTTTTAATAAAGTGGAAAAAGACAATTCGATTCGAGACAGGGATTGAACCTGTGACCTTTGCCTAACCAGGGCAATGTTCTAGCCACCTGAACTACCCGAACCGTATCGAATTAAGTTGAAATTCTCCACCATATTTATATCGTCATTTTAAGAGTATGACCAGAGCCATCTATCGAGCTAATGAACAACTCGATACCAATGAACAGTGTTACAACTATTTTTAAACATTGATGCAATGGACTCCACTCAGTATATTGATAAACTTTTAAAGCAATTATTTGCTAAATTTCTCATAAATTTTTAATAAAGTGGAAAAAGACAATTCGATTCGAGACAGGGATTGAACCTGTGACCTTTGCCTAACCAGGGCAATGTTCTAGCCACCTGAACTACCCGAACCGTATTGAATCAAGTTGAAATTCTCCACCATATTTATATAGTCATTTTAAGAGTATGACCAGAGCCATCTATCGAGCTAATGAACAACTCGATACCAATGAACAGTGTTACAACTATTTTTAAACATTGATGCAATGGACTCCACTCAGTATATTGATAAATTTTTAAAGCAATTATTTGCTAAATTTCTCATAAATTTTTAATAAAGTGGAAAAAGACAATTCGATTCGAGACAGGGATTGAACCTGTGACCTTTGCCTAACCAGGGCAATGTTCTAGCCACCTGAACTACCCGAACTGTATTGAATCAAGTTGAAATTCTCCACCATATTTATATCGTCATTTTAAGAGTATGACCAGAGCCATCTATCGAGCTAATGAACAACTCGATACCAATGAACAGTGTTACAACTATTTTTAAACATTGATGCAATGGACTCCACTCAGTATATTGATAAATTTTTAAAGCAATTATTTGCTAAATTTCTCATAAATTTTTAATAAAGTGGAAAAGGACAATTCGATTCGAGACAGGGATTGAACCTGTGACCTTTGCCTAACCAGGGCAATGTTCTAGCCACCTGAACTACCCGAACCGTATCGAATCAAGTTGAAATTCTCCACCATATATATATCGTCATTTTAATAGTATGACCAGAGCCATCTATCGAGCTAATGAACAACTCGATACCAATGAACAGTGTTACAACTATTTTTAAACATTGATGCAATGGACTCCACTCAGTATATTGATAAATTTTTAAAGCAATTTTTTGCAAAATTTCTCATAAATTTTTTATAAAGTGGAAAAAGACAATTCGATTCGAGACAGGGATTGAACCTGTGACCTTTGCCTAACCAGGGCAATGTTCTAGCCACCTGAACTACCCGAACCGTATCGAATCAAGTTGAAATTCTCCACCATATTTATATCGTCATTTTAAGAGTATGACCAGAGCCATCTATCGAGCTAATGAACAACTCGATACCAATGAACAGTTACAACTATTTTTAAACATTGATGCAATGGACTCCACTCAGTATATTGATAAATTTTTAAAGCAATTATTTGCTAAATTTCTCATAAATTTTTAATAAAGTGGAAAAAGACAATTCGATTCGAGACAGGGATTAGCTCGATAGATGGCTCTGGTCATACTCTTAAAATGACGATATAAATATGGTGGAGAATTTCAACTTGATTCGATACGGTTCGGGTAGTTCAGGTGGCTAGAACATTGCCCTGGTTAGGCAAAGGTCACAGGTTCAATCCCTGTCTCGAATCGAATTGTCTTTTTCCACTTTATTAAAAATTTATGAGAAATTTAGCAAATAATTGCTTTAAAAATTTATCAATTGATTTATTCTTTTTCTCACATTTATGTATTCTCAGCCTGGTGTCCACAGGACGCTTTGCGTTGTTCCTTAGTCAGCAAATGGCCTAGGTGAGGAAGCTTGGATCCCAACTATCTGACAAACTTAAGAACTTAAAAAATATTAGGCTGTAAGAAAAGTAAGATTGTTTGGCGCCTTCTCTTCATAATAATAATAAAGCCACACATTGAATATACATATCAAATCACATAATAAATATCATTGCCTTTATTTCAAAGGCGAGTTATAGACGTAAGAAATTAAATTTCTTATCCTTCACTCAAAACGCTTTGTTTATAAGCTATCCTAGCAATATTATAATAATAAAGTACTTTTTAATTAAAGGCAGGGGATAGCCAGTGCGGTGGTGGTAAGTAACAATTAAAAATGATGGGTTATTTGGCCGTTACTTGACTCTCTTCTTTGTAGTGGAGCTAATATTCCGGTAGTCTTTGCTAATTGCCATCATTGTCATCCACGCATTGACGGCAATTTGAAAAGCTCTCGCTTCAGAGTCTGTATGGCTTTACTTCTCCTTAGGGTGATTCTAATGACCCGTAACTCCCAGCCATAGGCAAATGGAAGGGTACCATGTGCTTTTAGATGTTAGGAGTCCGCCATAGCAACTATGAGAATTTCCATACGAAAAAAAGGTCTCCACTTATACTAAACTAACCTGAGAGGGGGCCGAATTTTTGTGCAGGATGGGCACAATATAAAGGCACCGAGGTCGCGTTTTTATATGAGTGGGTGCCTATTTATTATTTGGATGTTGTATTTGGTTTTTTTATTAACTTTTATTAATTTATTAAGTTTATGATTTCTTAAGTAACTACTAGGCAAAATCGGTTCAGTTGGTGAAAAAAATAGGGAAAGAAAAAATTTCTAAAAATCGTAGCGTTGATTACCCAAAAAGATGTAACAGAAAAGTTTTTTGATACAATCTAATGGAACTACGAAGAGGCAACTAAAGGGGTTCAAAACAATGAGGCCTTTCAACACGCCTTTTTTAATTACTATTTTTATTGAGTGAATGAGCAATTACAATCTACCTTCACATGGCGACCGAACAACCGAGGTATTTATTTTTATTTTTCTATTCCATAATTTTATATTCCATGACAAATAGCACATTTGAGAAACCGTAATTCCAAGTAATATTAACTGAGATTAGCGTCAACACTCAAAATAACGTAATGTATTAGACGTAATGTCTAATATTGTATTGTATTCTGTGAACTAGGAAATAATGCCCGTTTTGAGTGTCTTTGATGTCTGAAATTGTCTGTGGTCTGTGTCACCTCCGCAAATTTAATCTGTTTGCCAATGCGAAGTAGCAAGTAATATAATAGCTCTAAACTGTAACTTTGTGGCCCTGTGGCTTCGCTTGTGACATATTTAAAACTCCTGTCGCACCTATTTAATCCCGTCGCTTATAAATTCTACAATAATGCATAAAACTTTGCCCGATTTGTCGACATTTATGATTACTGCTACGCTGTCCAGGGTAGTAGCGTGATGATATGATGCCTTCCTCGGTAAATGGGCTATCCATCACAAAAATTGTTTTTCAAATCTGACCAGTTGTTCCTGAGATTAGCGCGTTCAACCAAAAAAACAGACAAACTCTTCAGCTATATATATTAAAATATTGTGATACTGTGATAATATTATGGAGGACACGACCAAGAAAATAAATGATCTGGTCGTATAATTTGGTCTTTCTAACACATTCATTGTAGGTACTATTCTGCCTCTGTGGCGCGGTGGGAGTAAATCCGAATGCAACGCAAGAGGTCGTGGGTTCGATTCCTACCCAGGATAAACTTTGTGTAATGAGCACGATGGTTTATTCTGTGTATGGGTGTTATTTATCTATAATATGTATGTATTTAGAAATATATAAGTATGTTTATCAGTTATCTGGTTACCATAGTACCAGCTCTGCTTAGTTTGGTATCAGATGGCGTTGTGTGAGTTGTCCCAACAATATTTATTTATTACTATTGACTTAACATTTAGTTTTTACATTTGCTAGGATATTTTTAACAGTATGTTTGTTGTGTATTGTTTCTATATTGTTGTCGCTGACTGTACTCACTACAGGACCAATCATGTAATTACACATTACTGGGTAAGTACATCCATTCACAACTGACTTTGAACCTACACTTATAATTATCTTAAGTCAAGGCAAGAAGTTAAAATTCGATTGTACACACGTTGTAATACTTCGTACTTCGTTGTACTGTTCTAGTTTTAGGGCCGTATTCCAGAACGTTTATCAACACTCAAGAAACACTTGAGAGTAGATTTTATAAGGCAAAATCTAGTCTCAATCATTGATCGAGTATTGAGAAACGTTCTGGAATACGGACCTTAGTGACCGCCGTCGTTCGCCTCGTTCGCCAGGGGTGATGGCGGCTACGAGAGAAGAGCTGTGGGAACAGGAACGAGCGCTGACCTGCAAATGTTTATTTTGGAGTTTGTGTGTTTTCTAAGTATAATATTTATGTATTTAGAAATATACGAGTGGTTCTGTGAACCGTAGACTTCGGCGTAATTTTTTTTTATAATATATTAAAATAAAAACATTATTTATTTTTTTCGTTTTGAGCGCTCTTGCCAACCACTACGGGACCATCTCCCCTCCCCTGCCTCCATTTCCCCCTGATCGAAAAACCCCCTAGCTAAAAGTTGTTGGCTACATTAACGATTGTCCATGCCAAGTTGCATGCAAATCCGATGAAAAATGCGACCTGTAGACTGAATGACGGACGGATGGTCGGACTTCAATAGCATTTTTCCCGTACCAGTGCAGTTAAAAAGGAGACGACAATAAGTATATGTTTATCAGTTGTATAAATCCATTACCACAAGCTTATATTAACTAACTTTGGGCTAGACGGCGCTGTAAAAAAAGGTCTCACAATATTTTATTATAAACATAGTAAGGTACGTACAAATGTCATATATTTTTCACACCAAAAGATTCCACACAATTTGTAAACTTAACATTTTTTATCGTTATATTATTTGCTGTAAGCCTCTGGCCAAGCAACGCAATAGTAAAAATAATCTGAAGAGTGATTATTATTGCGTTTCCAACTTCAGTGTGCACGTAAGTTACAAGAGTCAAGCGATTTAGGAAATATTTAAATTTAGAATGATTGAAAATATGGGCCGTCAACTTCAGAGCCACTGTTAATCACGTCGATTGTGATAGTGGGTTTTCATTCGCTAGATGTCGCCATGGCTTTCTATCAGGCGGGCAGCGTCACTGTAGCAAACTAAACAAAAAAAGAATATAAATAACAAAAACTTCGATTGGACTAAAATACAAAAAATCGATAGGTGGTTTTATTTGGCTACTTTGTGTTTAACTGTTGTAAATGACCCCGGTCTGACGGACCACACCTTCGCTATTTTAACGGCTATCAAGAGTAGCTACGATTTGTCGTTTGGAGTTTTAGTCAGACTTACCAACCCTGTGAATTCCTTACACCCTAAACCTACAAGTTAGAAAAATAATCGCAATAAAACCACTTCATTTTATATTGTTTGTGGTACGAGTGGTACCTACCTCAGGTCCGAGTGTCAGGGCCTAGTATCAGCACAGCATCACCACTTTGCACCAAAATAGCTCTCTTGGACACTATTTTGTAATTATTTATTGTATTTAAAGCCCACGGCTTCAACCGCGCGTGATATTTGTTTTAAATTAAGGATTTTTTCACAACAACTATCTCCATTTTGAAAATCATGATTATCGATATCGATTGATTTCAATGTGAAAGAAGTACAAGCAAACACATGATTTTCTTAATATCTTTAATTATCACATAATTTTCAACTAGAATTCATATATATTATTAATGGCAGCCAGGGTATAGACCGAGACTTACATAATTATGAGGACCTCGTGAGCAGATAGCTTATAAACGGAAAGGCCGAAAGTACTCGAAATCCCAGAATCTGCAGGAAGCGAAAAGAAGTATGCATGGTTAGCGAAGCCTGGCGATGTGTCCGCTCTGACTACCCCATAAGGTATACAGCGTTAAGTTTTTTTAAGTTACAATTGGTATCAGAGAACAAAACGGTAAGTTTACCCGCTACAATCTTTCATTTGAACCTCAATAATGCCTATCACGGAATAAATAATCTTCAGACACGAAAGTACTATTAAGTTGCGAGAGAAAGTTTCCCAACTTAAGTTTTTAAATTGCGTAATTTTTCTATAATTATAATATATATTTCATATGTTTAGTGTAATCTGTTAATAAATGTGTGTAACGACAATTTTATGCTGAGTTGAAGTGTCGTATTACGGCTTAAGAGTTAATAACTTGCAGTATGTCGAAATGGTTCGCACTGGTTGTTCTTGTACCTACTTGAAGTTACATCAACGTTCACCGCAGATGTCAATGCCCGCACATCATTACAACATACATACATACATAATGTCACACCTTTATCCCCGAAGGGGTAGGCAGAAGCATAATATACGCCCACATTTCACCGTATGCACTTTTGTTCCACGTTACAGGTGGTGAGCCCATTGCCGCGTTGAAATGGACAGGCGCAGGTTGTGGCGACCTGCTGTTGAAGTTTTTCAAGCCACCTATAAGGCCTTCAACTTCATTTTATAACGACTGCCATTTTACTGGCAACCGAGACCATTGGCTTAACGCGCTTTCCGAAGCACGGAAACGCTCGCAAATGTAACCCATCCGAGGACCAGCCATAGAGAAAGTTGCTTAACGAAGTGATCGTTAACAGAACACTAAGTACGCGGGCCACGAGCGCTTCTTCGCTTATAAGGTAGTTTGTGGGTGGGTCTAAAGGGCCAAATAAATTTAATAAAATGTGTCTATTTTAGATGTTAAATTTGGAAGAAATTTTGAACCCGTTGCCTTTTTAGTGAGGTGGTTACAAAAAGGCTAAAAGGTCTTATGAGCTATACACTAATTAGCACAACCAATTAAAGTCCTGGTGTCTCGGACATCATTACAAAACTATTAAAAAAGACAACACTAGACACTAGCCTTTAAATCAAGTACCGATCTTACTGAAATTGCAAGAAACGCAGGTGATTCAAATTAATACTATTAACGGAATATTTACCATGTATCATTGAATTATTGAATTTCCGAAATTTCGGCACTGTTGCTAGCGCTGATCAGGGCTGTACTCAGTAGTAATAGTTATTACTAGTACCAGTACATCCGTGATCATGGGGCTTGCAACAGTGCCAAAATATCGGAAACTCAATAATTCAATGATACATGGTAAATACCCGTTAATAGTATTAATTTGAATAGTAAAGAATGAAAATTTAAAATTATATAAAACGCAGGTGATGCTGTGGGGAATGGAAGAACTGCGCGAGGAACTATCACATGAATCTGCAAACTGGAGAAGAGATGCTTGTTTTGGAAATTATTATGAAAGTCGTTTCCACCATTCTCCAACCGGAGAAGTAACGACGAGTGATGACCAGACCCGTATTGTTTGACCGACTTTTTTTATTTAACTTAGCTACGACTATCTTGTTACTGGCAATCGAGACCAACAGCTTACGTATCGTTTTGCAACTGTACACGAAAGTCATTTCTGTAGATTGCTAAGTAAGTACATTACATCTACCAGTTTGAAGCTAAGATTATTTAAAACTTTCAACCGTACAAAAATACCACTAATACTCACCAACGATGAAAATAACAAGCACTGTGAACAAAATAAGTTTATTATATTTTTAGTTGAAATTCTCAGTAAACAATGTTAGTAGTTACTCGTAGTACTTCTTATTCAAATATTAATGCGAAATTGTGTTTGTTTGTTCATTACACTTTCATACTTTAATATTAAAACTGATTTTGTTTCGTACTAAAACATTTACTTATGACTGCCTCTATAGCGCGGTGAAGTGTATCCGACTGCTAAGCAAGAAGTCGTGGGTTCGATTCCCACTCAGAATGAAACTTTGTGTCATGAGCACGATGGTTTATTCTGTTTCGGGTGTTATTTATGTAAAATATGTTTGTATTTAGAAATATATAAGTATGTTTATCAGTTATCTGGTTATCATAGTACAAGCTCTGCCTAGTTTGGAATCAGATGGCGTTTTGAGTTGTCCCAACGATATTTATTTATTGTTAAGTTTTTTAGTTTTTCTCTAATTCCCAGTTTAGTTTTAGTTCTTTTAATTTATGTAAAGTGACTGTTTTATTAATTTTGGTTAAAACAAAGGTTGACTAAATTTACTAATATTAATAGTATGAAACGCAATAAAAGGCTACGCTTTTGTTAAAATAAAACTTAAATTAAAATCTAAAGTAACTCGAGTGAAGTTATGGGCACAATGTTAGTCTTTTATACAATACCAATAGATAATATTGAATATTGTGTAGGAATTGAGAGCATTAATTTATATTTATAGTGGGTAGGTATCCTTTACGAAGAAAAGACAATACAAGTCTGCGTGAATCAGTAGACCATAATATGCCTTGGTATATATCTATTATTGAAGTCATTTTGTAGCATGGCTAGGTATGTGATAATCTCATTAGTCATTCGAGACAAACAGGCAAATCGTTTGTTTTTATATTGGTAATAGTCGACGCTTGTGACTTCGCACTGTTAGCTGATCTCTTGTTCATGCATTTCCGAATAGCCTTTTCCCTGTGTTGCCATGTAAGCTACCACATTTTATTAATTTTTATTTAAGTTTATTCAGGGTAAATTTTTGGGGTAAATTGTTTAGGGGTAATTTTTATGCGTGTTTTCTAAAAATTATTACACGAATAAAATCACATCTTGATACTTACTAAGACAGAGGTTTCTTAACATATTGTGTGATACTCAGAGAAGTTTGTTAAAATAAGTTTAGTTCACAAAACTCCAGGCGTCAATCGTCCAGTTTTGACCCAGGTCCATTGCCCAAGATCCTCTTTCTTGCTATGCTGGTTATTGATTCCAGGATCCAGACCCAGGGACCGTGTACTCCAAGATTCATGCTCCGGAACCCTGGAGATCTCGGATTTTGATTCCATAAACTAAACTCTAAGATCCTTACTACGGAATTTTAGATACAAAGTCAAGTTACTTTATACTTTATGTACCTTTCTATTCAAGGTCGAAAGTCGGAGCCATTGAATATGGTAAGGCACGTGGGGTGTCTCACCAGATCCAGTAAGCAAAGTTTTACTTGATTTTTTTCCACGTCTCAACGCTATCTTTCAACGTTTGATTGTTTTTTATTAGGACCGTCATCGGACGAACAGGATGTTAAACATTTTTTTCCCTCCAACATGTCTTCCTTCCCAAATTTCATTAAATATTTCGTGAAACTGAACTTTTTCAGCTATAACAACAATTATTAGTTAACACAATAAATCATCTGAAACCGGCCATAGAATGTGTTAAACAAACAATATCCAGAGACAAAGTACCCAACTAATCCATAAATAAACTTCAAATATCGAACACTGAGGACCACGTGTGGGTGTTTTTGCTTGGCGTTTTTGCCGCGCATTCCTTCTTCAAAGGTCATGAAAAAAAATAATCTACGCTTGTCTCATTTTAATCGAGATCACGTAGTGGGAGCCCAAGGACAATTTTAACGTGTCTCTGCTTATTAAGTACTATAATCATTTTTGGTTTTTATAGCAAATACAATGTTTGAATAATAGTGTTGTTAGCAATACCGAGGTTGTTATTTTACCAGCAAAAGAGGAATAGAAGGAGTATCTATTATAATTTTAAGTTATCTTAATTATTTTTGGTACCATGTAATTTCGGTAGATGTTATTGTCACCGAAATAATATAAGTATTACTTACAGTAAAGTGTGAAAAGTGTTACACGTACGCTACACAGACTAATGGTTAATGCTACTGGGACATCTTTCCGTGAGTTACCCGTGGCCTCCGGCAATAGACCGATGGGCAGGGACAGTGTGGATTTTTTTAGTTATTTCGTGTCCGGCATAATATCCAAAGGGATTTCCACTCGACATAAAAGACTAATAGTGCTCCCCTCATATCTTATTGTTATCAAATTACACTAGGTATTAGAACTACTCCGAGATATTAATTTAAAATTATCCATCCAAAGGCTAAAATGAAAGATTATGAAAGGATTTGTGTGATGTAATCGTTTTTCTCCAATTTTCAATGTTGGACATGTCGATACAAACTGGACAACTCTCATTCAATAAGTTTGGACACGTCGAATCCCTAAATGGAATTGAAACGATTACGTAGACTAAAGAAAGGATTTTTGGAAGTGATCCCTTAAAGGTGCTTGGGCAAACCAGCGGTATAATAAATAATTCAAAAATAATAGATATATTTTTTGGAATTACAATTCAGTTCGGACTGGGTGTAATAAACCTACCAAGATCTCCAGGGTTCTGCTAGCAATGCACCTGCTGACAATGGTCATAATAACAATGCAGTCGCCGTTGCGGCACGGGGTTAGGAGAATGAAAATGAATAATAGAGTGCCAAAAGTCAAAACCTTCTACTAGCAACCAAATAAAAGTGGACCGCAGACTAGTTAGAGTTACGAAGCAATTGGGAAAATATTTAAGATGTAGAAGAAGAAACAATTTAGCGCTGACGTATTTCGACATTTTAGTACCAATACGTATTGCACATTCAGAATGTATGGCTGAAGCAAAAAGTCACCGTTCTTAGCTGTAACCGGTTGCAGTAACAGATAGACCCTTGCAACATCATATAGATAGCTATGGGTGGCCTTACTCAACGTCAAGGCTTAAGGTGATTTGGGACCCTTTGTGCGACAGAGATAGTTATAGACAATCAAGTTTCGGTTCTGTTATAAGCAAAGACTGATTCATGTCATGACAGAAGTGAATGGAAAAGTACGCATTCTAGGTTGAGCACCGCACATAGCTCTGTCGGTGTTTGAAACAGATTTTAACGGATTGTCTCAGTCTCAGTGTCTTCCTCTCAGATGGAAACTAGCAAAATTGGTACTCTTAAAGCAAATAAGAAGGGTCGCATATCTTCTTTTTTTTTCTTTCTTTCTTCTTCATCGCATGTTTGTCTGTGTAAATCGGTGTAATTGATATCCCTGCTAAAGGAATCTAGGAAGGGTTAAATACGTTCGGGTCTTTGACGCTTATGGGTCCCGTTTTAATGTAGCAGCATTATTTTGAAATTTTCCACGACCTTTAACAAGATATGCTTTCTTGTTCAACATTTATGAAGAGCGAATATTATTTTATGACAACTATAGCGAGATAATTACCATAAGCTCATTACTACACATATGGCAAAATTAATCCAGTTAGGACTAAAGGACAGCTTCAGCGATACACTTAACCAGATGGGCGCGGCTGTAAATTTAAATGATAATGCGCAGCGGTTGATCAAACGGAATAATCAGATTAATCAAATTAATACTGTTGACTGGTAACCGACTTAAGAACTTTTTGTTTTATAAGTAGGCCTTGGATTTCCACTTTAGTTCTTCAAAGTATTGAAATGTAGTTTGGCAAATACATTATTCATCTTTGTCTAAGCCGATTAATGCCTACTTTTGGTTACACATCAAGCCTTTTTTGAGATAGTTTTACGGGTATGTCTAGTTAGGAATATACGTAACAGGTGAACGTAGATAAAAACACTTAAAAAATAGAAGAAAGCTTTATGCCATTTTCCAGGATTACAACAAGATATAGGTCTCTCCTAATAATTTTAGGTGGGTGATTGACCATACTGTACCGCACTGGCTGGGTCTGTTCAGGGTTGTGATTCCTCTTCGCCCAAGACTACCGTCCTCCATGACCGGGGGCCTGAGGACGGCGTGTGGGCTGCTCAACGTTCTTACAAAAGCAGGCCCCGGTCGGTAACGTGGCGTGAGAGCTACACGAAAGCCCTTTACTCCCTCGAGGAAATGGTATAAAACTCGATCCTCCCAAAGAAACCAGATAACACTCGAACACACCCTGAACGAAGCCGCGGTAGCGGACAAAGTCTGTCTGGAGCCCTGGGGCTATCCTTCCGAGAGCTCACCCGGGACTCCCGGCCATGATGATAGGGATACGTTTGGTATTTGTCGGTAGAAGTCTAATAGCATCATGAGGATTTCCACATAAAAAAGGGTTTTGGTTCCAGTTAACTTTTCTTCACCATGACCACGTCCGTCAGTCAGGCAGTGCATCATACACGGATAAGGTTGGCATGAGCCCCGAAGATCTGTGTTTAATTTGATTAATTCAATAGATTAAAATCCTGCATCGCGCTATCGCTTAGTTGTATTCGAACTACTAAATGTTGCTACTGAGTGCACAAGCACTTTTGCTGCCAAGTAGTCTCGAAAATCCCGCGTGTGAAACACGTGAGGACATCACAAAACATTTAAAGAAAGCTTATATTGCAAAATAAATATTAAAAAGAAATCAAATATTATAGTTGTAAGTAAGAGTAGGTGTGTAAGTCAGTAAAAGCCGTTTTTTTTGTATCACCATGAACGAATCACCCATTTCTGTACCGTGCATCACACAACTAAAAAGAGATTATAGTCAGTAATTAACTGGCCGACGACTGGCTTTAACTCGATGTTGAAGGGGTTAACTCATGTCAGCTCCTGTACAATTGGTGTGACAGATAAACAAACAGAAGCCAGACACAAAAAGACAACTAGAGTCTCGGACACTGTCTCTTTGATTAATTACTGAAGGAGGGGAAGGCAGTCCTATTTATAGAGGATGGGTCTACATGGAGCTACACCCATACAAAGTTAGTCATAAACGCATGTTATTTTTTTTTTTTTTTACTAATAATTATTGATGTTTTATTACGATACGATATACGAGGTGACGTAAGAACTAAATGCGAGATTAGGGTAAACCAGGAACGTCTAGAGCAAGTGAATGAAATTGTGTATTTAGGAAGTATGTTTAGCGCGGATGGAAGATGTGATTCGGATGTAGAACGGCGAGTAGCTGCCGGAAACAAAGTTAACGGTGCTTTGTCCCAGTTAGTAAAGCGACAAAGCATCGTAAAAGAAGCACGAATGGCGATTCATAACGCAGTGCTAGTGCCAACTTTGCTTTACGGTAGTGAAACCTGTCGGCAGATGCATGAATGTAAATTGAATGCTGTGGAGATGCGATCACTTCGAAAATTGTGCGGCATTACCTTGGCCGACCGAATACGTAACGAAGTGATACGCAATATGGCAGGTTTGAATGAAAGTGTCAGCGTTAAGCTGGAAAAGGGCGTGCTCCGTTGGTTTGTACACGTCCAACGAATGAGTGAGGAACGATTGACGAAGAATATATATTGTTCAAAAGTAGAGGGTAGAAGGAGTCAGGGTAGGCCGAGACTTACATATGAAGACCACGTGAGCAGATTGCTCAAAAACGGAATGGTCAAAAGTACTCGGATACCCAGACGTGCGTGTATGAAGCTATTGATGAATCTCGAAGAAGCGAAAGAAGTATGCCTGGATCGCGAAGCCTGGCGATCTGTCCTCTCTGACTACCCCGTCAGGGATAAAGCGTAAAGGTAGTTAGTTAGTATTTTTTATTACATATATTCAATTAATTTTTAAATATTTTGAAAAGTTATTTTTTATTCATTTCATTGTTTCCTTTAGCTTTACATTGGTATAATTGAATTCTGTGGTTCGGACTGCCTTTGGCGACATGAAACCCTCCCCTTTAAGGGTTTGTCCTTAGTCTGCATCTGTTCAGTGTGATATTAGGCGAATTGTCAGACAGCAACAGAGACTAGAATGAGCAGCCTCAATGTATGCTGACGATATCGCGCTGGCAGACGCGGACAGGGGCAGCTTGTTGCGACGTGCGAAGGTGTGGAAGGAGACGCTTAAGAACGGCGGTCTGAAAATTAACGTTGCGAAAAACGAGTACTTGGCACTAAACTCTACAAATCCTTCCGCATAGGCGGTGATTTGGGCGAGTGCACAGACCAGGTTCAATACCTAAGATGTGTATTTCACACGTCCAGTGACATTGATTGCGATAGCAAGTCACGCATTGCTGCCGCGTGGGCCAAGTGGCGGAAGATGACTGGTGTCATCTGTGTCCCAAAAATGTCGATCCGGTTGAAGGGACAGGTCTATAAAACCATGTTTAGACCTGTCCTTGTATATGGACGTATACGGACTTGTATGTCAGACGTGGCCAATATCGGAGCGATACAAGTAGGAACTGCGTGTCACGGAAATGAAGATGCTGCGATAGATGTGTGGAGTCAGTGGATAGATCGCGTGAGGAACTTTCGCATCGGCGGCAGCCTTCACGTCCGTGACATTGCAGAAAAGTTACATCAGTGACGACTTTGATAGTATGGTCATGTCTTGCGGCAACCTATGCTAACCTAGGCTACGTAGGAAATAAATGTCTGGCCATGTTAACCCGGCTGGGTCCCGGTAAGAGAGAAAGACTCAAAAAGTGTTGGTTTGACGTCGTAGGGGATGACAACCGTGCCAATGGTCTCGTCAGTTACAATCACAATAGTGATAATAACAATATACTCATTTCAGGAAGCTCACACTGCACTTTATCTATCAATGAATCAGAAGAAATTATTACCCACATGGTAGGGACAGTACCAAATAATGACTAACATAAGATAATGTGGTCTAAAAATACGTCTACGCGTTGTCCGTCCCAGTCTGTCCTCCCCTGCGTTGATGGACTTTGAACATAACAAACCATTGAAATACCACATCATGATACATTGCACTTTACATTCTATACTTATTGATAGTCACTGTACATTGACAGACATGTGTGTAAAACAAACGGGTTTTGACAACTAAAGACAGTTGTTTTCAAAGTTTGGTTATATCAGTGGCCTGAATGTGTCACTGTGTGACTCAGGCACCAGTAGGGATGTTGGAACGGATTTCACATTTAGCGATTGCATTTTATTCTTAAATTAGTTTTCTTGTGTCATAAGTTCATGGTTGCCTTCCAGCGGTCATTTTATTAGACCGCATGTGGTTGTTTTTTATAATTTACAACCCTAGCGAAAGAGAAAACGTATGAGAAATAGAAATTACGCGGCAAAAAGAAGTGGCTTGGTTCCACACAAATATCAGGTGCAATACCTACTAAATCCAAATGCATGTAGGGATTAAAATATACTTAATTCATCCATTTCACACAGATCCATTTCAGGGTAGACAAGGAGTAAATATAAAAAATTTAACAAATTTTAAAAACTACTCGTTCTCTCAAGTAAAACCAATGTTGTATTTGCTCAACTTCAACTGTATTCTTACAATAAAATAATGGTTTCTATGATATTCGTTTGTACTGAGAAACATTATGTTTCAAAATCATTGACTATCTACCTGGCTAAAATTACAAATTCTAAAGGAAATGGTACCCAAAAAACGTTCAACGTTATCCAATTTTATCGTTTTAATCTACGATTTATACAAAATTCGAGTGCACCTAATTTAAAATTGAAAACCATCTATCGTACTACCCCACGCATTTAATAGAAAGATTTATGACCGTAAGATCATAATCGTTACTAATTATGACTGTGTAACCAATAAAATTTAATCAGCCAGGAAAATAGTTCTTTTTTAAAACGATCTTTTTAGACGGAACGCACCGATAACAAATTTTTAATTTCCTTTATGGAATCCTTAAAAGTTACTAAACAGGTTTTAATGTGTTTTATTATTTATTATGAAGATTGAAGTTCAAATCCAATAACTTTTTACTATCTTCAAGGGGAAAGAAATTGAAGCAAGTCCGTGCGTGGTAAGTCAGTGTTTAAAAAAATATTAGTAATCTTAATTATTTTAAAGTGGAGTAGTAATCTTAACACATAATAGTTTTGATGGCGTGCTTCAAGGACTTAAATTAAAATAAGTATGGAATAAATTCAACAGATTTTCCCTAAAAATTTTTCCCTAAGAATTTATCCAATTCGTAAATACATTCGGTGTTATTGCAATTATTGCAAATTATTTTGGTTACCTGACGCTCGTTGTAACGTCGGAAAACACATCGGATACATTGGTAAACAGCAAAGTTTTGTAAAAAAATCAGGTGTAGCTTGATGTGTTCTCCTTCAAAATGGACCTCTGTTTGACGGAAACTAGTTGGACTACCTCGAAATAGACTTTTAGAGTACAAATGTTCTGTTAGAAACTACACTCCCGGACACCTAAATCGCGCCACCATGATTTTTTTAGTTTGGAGTACTGTAACTTATAAAAGATGTATGTTGAAGGAAAATGTTTTGATGCAGTTTTGGAGCTGGTATACTCATCATTCATTTAGAGTGCCACTGTTCTAAATTTGAACTACAGTTTATTAAAAAAGTCGAGTTACGTTGAAACAAGTCCATATTTGCTTTTATCAAGGAAAAAAATCTAATCAATTTTTAAATAAAGACATGTTTTACATGAAAAGAAATGTTTACTTAGTAACTTGTATTGCCTCCCAGTGCATTTATGACAGCTCTCATACGGTTTGGCATAGAATTAATCAATGTCGTTATGACACGTTGAGAAATGTCCTCCCATTCTTCCAAAATTACATTTTTGAGCTCCTGCATGGTTGGCGGGGCAAGATAATGAACTCGAACACGCCTCTTCAGCTCATCCCATAGATGCTTTATAGGATTCATATCAGGACTTCGCGCTGGCCATCTCATAACAGTGATACCATTGTCATTTAAATACTCCCTGACGATTCCCGCAGTATGGGCCCTTGCATTATCATGCATTAAAACGGAATCTTGGTCAATAAATCTAGCAAATGGCATCACGTGGTTCTCTAAACATTGGCAAATGTTTCTATTGCCATCTAGGGGCGGCAGTCGTGGTCCCGTCACTACCTCTAGCTCAGTTTTCCCTTCCATAGAGATTCCTCCCCAGACTGTCCATGATCCTCCACCATAACTCACTTTCTCGTCAATACAGCATTGCGCTCGTTCAACGCTCGTTCTGTCTTCGGTACACCTTCGGACTCATTCCGTCATTACCGTATAGTATTATCTTGGACTCATCTGTGAAGAGAACCTGGCTCCATTGATGTCGAGTCCAATTTAGATGTTCGCACGCAAACTCTAGATATTCGGTGTGCTCGTGTCAATTTGGGTCCATTGGCTTATGGGGCTTTAAACCACGTTCATTGAGTCGCCTTCTAACGGTCCGAGCACTTACAGCCACTCCGTAAAAGTCCCTGAGCTGTTCTTGTATCTGAACAGAGTTAAGGCGTCGATTTCGTAAGCTAGTAGTGACAATGTATTGATTTTGTCTCGCCGTTGTCACTCGGTAACGAGGTCGTCCTGTTCGCCGAACGAAGCCGCCAGTCTCCAGGTATCGGTGGTACACTCTTTGAACAACGGGACGACTTATGTGAAGTTGTGAACTCACATCTCGCTGACTTAGCCCAGATTGAAGAAGTGCTACAGCTTGCGCAGCTACTTCAGGTGAAGTATCCATAATTTTATAACCAAAAACGGTTCAAATTATAGAAAAATAACTAAACTATCTATATAATCTTTGGTTAACAACAATTGCGAAAATTCAAACAAAATCGACATTAAATTGCTTCAAAAGCAACTTTCAACAGTCATTATTTTTTTCAAATCAGTGACCAAGCTCGGCTTTTGTTATTTATTTTAAATTCTAAAATTCAAATTTGGAATAATACATACGGCAAAGACGATAAAATATGCCAGCATTAAAAATGCATAAAAACTTTTTTGTTATATTGTATATTTTTTGTGTATTGGGCTTTTAGGCCCGGGAATGTAAGGTGACTCGATTCAAGAGTCCGGGAGTGTATAAGTAACATTTAGGAAAACAATCACTGCAATCAAAATAGAGCGTAGCATAATTAATATAACACTGACCGCGAAATTATGATATATTTGCAATTTCATTTCATTTGTTTGAGAACTTTTACTACCTGGGTCGAACACATTATTGAATCTAAGTGTTACATGCCTTTTTTGGTATGTTGCAAATGGTCAAAACAAAGAATGAGCAACAAAACTAATCAATACCCGTCTGTAGATTAAATGTGTAACCTCGTTTGTTCAAAACTATTTTTGTTTAGAGTGACTTTAATGAACAAACATTTTACTTTCACGGCCAAATTGCCCTATCATATCGCAACACAATGCTCAAAGGATTAGTTTTTTGGCAGGCCATAAGTAATAGAAACTTTGTATTGTAAACACATACTTCAAAGTAATTATTAAGACTTTCATTTGAAAGTTAGATGAAACATTATTAATAGGTAAAGCAACAACTGTATTTTTTTCACCTTTCTACTCTCACTAACATTGATTGGTATTTTAGACATATTTCTTCTTCATCTTAGTGAATTTGCAATTGCTTCCTGATTGCCCAACCCCGTCGTTGTATACCCCGACCTACGTCGTTGCCCCGTTCGTTTATCAACAGGTGCACCCTTTCGAGGTGAAATCACTTGGGCCTAGAAGATCTGGGTAAGGGTACAACTGACATTGTGAGATTATGTTTTTTTTTTTTAAAGGTTTTCAGGTTTGTAAATATATTTATTTATCTATCACGCCTTATCCCCGAAGGGGTGGCAGTGGCATACATACAACTTATTTAAAATTTCTAAATACATACATTTTATAAGTAGAATACACCCAAACTCCGCAACAAAGGTTTGTGGATCACACAAATATTTATTTCGACACGAAAATTTAACCCGGGACCTCAGCGCGGTAATCGCATACTCTATCTACCACTTCGCCACCGAGGCAGTAAAAAAAAGCCTCTTGTGATGATATCTCAGTACCCTATAACAAACTCACTTTCTATTAAATATAGAAATATTTTTGTAGAAAATAAGATTAATAAGTCAAACCAACGCCATTCAGTAGCTTTAATAGTAATTGGACAGAGATTAATAGCTAAAGTCTGATGTTAATAGTCAAGTTTCAATGAATTATGTTTGCCTACAATAGTAGGTACACTAACCCAGTTTAGATAGCGTGGCACACCCAACAGGTGTACCACAGGGCACGATATTTGGGCCACCGCACAAAATAATTGAAGGAACTAGAACGTTGACCTTTGCGGTCGATAGATAATTAATTATTTGGGACTTTGGGAAGGACTTGAGATTATTTTCGAATTCACGTTTGGTGGTCAGATTTTGATGAACATTTAATAGGAATTTGCTACGTAACAATGTCAAACAAAGTGACGTTCTACATTAATAATATTTGCTGTACCAGTTCCTAATACTCTGCAGGAGATAATAATGTTTGTACCCTTCCTTTCCTTTTTGAACATGTGGAATCCCTCACGAATGTCATGCAACCACAAGAAGTCCTGTTTGTTTGTTTTATCTGGGCCGTTACCGCATTTAGCTATTTGATTAGGCCAGTGTGCGTGTATTCCTTCATCCTTTGACTCCAACCATCCAAGACAGTCCCAGAAGGTCAGCAACCTTGTCAGGCCCTGGCATGATTCAGGATTGTTTGCGATGACTGTGGGATGCGCGCCCGGTTATCTGCCACGCTTCTGCACTCCATGAGCAATGCTGTAGAGTTTCATCATATTCTTTTTATAGAAATGTAGGTATGTATAATACTTCATTTGCCATTTGTAAATATGGAAATTTTTAAATAGCTCTACAAAAGAAGAGGTACGTAATATGAAATGTACGGGGCACCGCAGACAAGCAACTTTTAGCGTCGATGCTGGCGAATTAGTAGCATTTAGAAGCTTTGACATTGCTTTCGAACAAAGGAAACGGGAAATCGCGATGCAGCATCGGAGTAATCGCCATATGCGAATAGTGCTTGTGTGAAGAAAATTGCGCCAGCTATTTGCTTCAGACTTTTCTATGTTAGCATCTTATAGCTAAGTCTTACACCACAGTAAAGTTGTAGATGCTTTATTGGAGATTTTACTGGAGTCGAACTCCATGACTTGTTTAAGAACCCACCATTTTAACAAATATCTATCATGACATAACTGGCATATTACTTACTAGTAATGGAAAAACATACAAAATAGTTGACCGTTTTATTTTATGTTTCTGCTGACACTTCGATATCAGAAGTCCTACTTTAAGTTTAATAGTATATATATATTTTTTAAATGATAAATGTATAATAATATTATTTCTGTTTGTGCATCTTTCAGAACTTACGCTTTAAGCTTCTCATAATCTTAATTTATTAACAGAGGAGACACATCTGAATAAGCAACTGACATTAGTATGAAGGACAGACTTGACAACCCTAATACAAAAACTTTAGAAAAAATAATTTAGGAAAATCAACTCTATTCGATTGAAATAAGTTCTATAGTATTTTTTTTGTATTTTCTAAAATATTTGTACATGTTACGAAGTTATTCATCAGTGTTGATATAAGACTGCGGTTTCCATATTAACCCTTTAGCATTGAATGCATCACGCACTGTGATAAATGTTAACCGGAGACATAAATTAAATGCTTGAATATTTTTACACTAATTCGTTTTCAATGTCACTAATGTAACCTTAAAATAATAATGATTATTTGGTTACTTTATATAGTGAATTCAATTGATTTTAATGAATTCCATTAAATAATGGCTTATTTGTAGGTTTATTCCTAATAATCTAATGATTTTTAAATTAACTTAACTTAACTTGACTTAACTTAACTATGTTCACACTGTATCCCTGACGGGGTAGTCAGAGAGGACAGATCGACAGGCATCGCGATCCATGCATACTTCTTTCGCTTCCTGGAGATTCATTAATCACTTCATACATGCACGTCTGGGTATCCGAATACTTTTGACTCTTCCGTTCTTGAGCAATCCGCTCCCGTGGTCTTCATATGTAAGACTCGGTCTACCTTGACTTCTTCTGCCCTCTACTTTCGCACAATATATATTCTTCGTCAATCGTTCCTCACTCATTCGTTGAACGTGTCCAAACCAACGGAGCACGCCCTTTTAAAGCTTAACGCTGACACTTTCACTCAAACCTGCCATATTGCGTATCACTTCGTTGCGTTTTCGGTCGGCCAAGGTTACGCCGCACAATAGCAGACAAAGAAAGTCATTTTTTAAATTAAATTAGTCATTTTCTGATTTTTCTATTAATAATAGAATAGATTCTATTATTAATAGAAAAATCAAAATAGCTATTCATATACGGTTTATTATTATTATTAATTTCAAGATAAGGTATTAAGGTGTTGATTTCTACTTTTTTTTTAATAAATAATTAATACCTTCTTTTTGTACAAAGTTTACTGTGTCCATTTTTGTTTCCAAATGGGCTACTCAGAATTTCACATCAAGTCACCTATTTGATTTTTTTGTAATGCAATAATAACGGCCTTAGTTCATTACTTTTTATTACATTACCGTTTGACAACGGGAGATGAAATCTTTATTTCTTTTACGTATCAATTCATTCACAGTTTAAAAAAACTTGTTTATTGTCCTTAACCGTCAATAAAAAGGGACTTCGTTCCCAAGGACATAATTTTTGTATTTATCTTCAACTCCCTTTTTAAAGGGCGATTGATCACGTACGCGACTGCATTTAAAATTGTAGGTTTTAGGGTAAATAGCACTTTAATTTGATAGCCATAAGTATTAAAATGGTTTATTGTAGTCTGTTTTATATAGGATCAAACTGTCACAATGATAGGCATGAAAGGAATACTTCTAAGAACATCCCAAACCATAAGATTGTTTGTTTAGAAACAAGATTAATTCGACGGAGCTGCTGAGGTGTGAAGTATCTAATCCTCTAGTGTGTTTTCCAAGAAACGCGAATGATTATTTGAATTAATATTTTTCACACCTTTTGGAGTGTTTGAAATCGTATGGCAACCATTTACTTATCAACAATCCTTTTTTTAAGAACGTTTAGTTTTAAGGTTTGTTTAACGTTGTAAATTCTTAATTCGAATGCATACATTATGATTGCTTTTTTTTTGTTTCGAAATATTTTTAAAGTATTTTTTTGCACATGCATAAATTCTCTAGCCCTCAAGTTTTCTGTAAAAGATCACTGCGCAACTGCGTTAAGCAAGCAAAATATTCTATAATCTGTACCAATATATAAAGCTAAAGAGTTTGTTTGATTGGTTGAATGCGCTAATCTCACAATCCACTGGATCGAATTATTTTTTTTTTTGTGTGAGGTAGCCCAATTGTCGTGGAAGACTATAGGCTAAATATATCATCATGGAGGAGAGCGTAGCAGTAATCATTAATGTCAACAAATCGGGCAAATTTTCATACCTACGAGTACTTGTAAGATTTATAAAATAGGCGACGGGAGTTCGATGTATGCCACGAGCAAAGCTGTGGGGGTCAGCTAGTTATTTATAATTTTGAAGTCTAGTTCGATTTATTGATATACAAAGTAGATAAGAACCACTGGGTCCATTAATACTAATTTAAGATGCTCGATAATATTGAAAACAGGTAGCCCCAAAAAGTATTGAAATTGATTAGCGTCGTATTTTTTATCTACATTTTTTTTGTAATCTGTGACTGATTTACGATCTGTTATTTTTAAAAACGTATGTTGGTAGCCCTGACCCTCATGTCAACATTGGTTTTTATCGGGTACTTTATCTGGTGTCAAAAAGATGGATACCTTTCGTGTTTCTTATATCGTTTGAGTCAAAAATAACATAAGACACTACAAATTTTATAAGACACTAGCTGATCTCTGCGGCTTCACCCGTGACATACTTAGAAGCCATTCCCACCCATTTAATCCCGTCATTTACTACTTTTACAATAATGTATGAAAATTTGATCTAGTAGTAGGCATTTATGATTACTGCTCCGCTCTCCTGTGTAGTAGCATGATGATATATAGTCTTTTTATGTTTTATATCTCATTTATCGAAGAAGGCTGTATCTTCAATAAATGAGATATAAAACATAAAAAGATATTTTTAATTCGAACCAGTAGTTCCTGAGATTAGCGCTTCAACCAAACAAATAAAATTTTCAGCTTTATATATTAGTATAGATTAGCGGAGGCGCATGGATCTGTCATTTAAAATTTAACATCCCCTTAGGAGTGATATTTTGAAAAATCCTTTTATGAGTGAGTTATACACGTCAATGGGCTCACCGCCTATTGCTTAGGACAAAAATGTACACCGTGAAATGTAGGCATATACTATGCCTCTGCCTCTACTACAACTCCTTCGGGGATGACAGCGTGATTGAAAATTAATATTTACATTATAAGAGTAGTTTACCCTAAAATTTTATAGTTTCTAGGTGTACCTAGAAGTAGATTCGGCTGTATGTTGGTAGATGATTGAGTGCCTGTTTAATGAAGTGAAACTTCTTTAGCGACGTTGAGAGCTTTATTAATTTAATAGCTTTTTTAGAGAGTAAATTAAGAGTGGGTGCTTAAGACCGAACGGCAGAAGTGAAAATTTCATTGGCAATCTAATCAATTACGTATGAATTAAATATACTAAACACAGCAATACAACAGCGAAGAGCAGCTGACTGTATCATTCTCGCTCGGGTACACTCGGCGTTTCCGAGTTCACCCGATCGAGCGTTTCACTTCATAGCGTGACGGATCAACCAGACTTACTACCTACGGAAAAATCTGTGTGCGGTGCGCCAAAAGAAGCTTTCACTTTAAAAACCGTCACGTTATTCGGTTATGCGCCAAGTTGCTTTGAAGTGAAACTTTTTTATCATAAGTGAAACTTCTAAACTACGTAAGAGAAATTTTATAGCTGTAAAAATCTGTCGTAAAGAAGTTTGACTTCTTACCTGTGTACTCTGGTAAACATACATATTTATTTTTAGTATAGATTGTAGATAATTAACATATATTTTATTTTTATATTACCTAATTTTTTTTTGCTTTCTTGCCACAATATTTCAAAAGCCCTAATAAAATAAAATAAAATGTCTTAGTTTGCATAGACCATTACAACGGCGCTTACAAAATGTCATACACTAAAACTAAAGAAAAAAATTATATATTTAATGTGACCACCGGTTCGGAACGCGGCCCACCCGAGAAGAACCGGCAAGAAACTTAGGAAGGCCTTTTTTTGATGGCCTATTTACAATTTAATAATTTATGACTATAATATTTTATTTGCCAGCAGATCATTTCCAGGCATCCCTGTCCTGTAAATAGTCTTGAATAGAGACCTTTTTTACAAAGCTTTCTTTTAATATACTTTTTAAATTTATTTAATGGTAAATTTCTCAGGTCACAGGGAAGCTTGTTGTAAAAGCGTATACAGTTACCTTGTTAAGAATCGCCAATCTTATGCAGCTAATAAGATTGGACTTAGATTAACACATAATGGGGTTGATACTTTGTAATGTAATAGGTTCCCCGTCCTTCGGATAAAATGGAGCGTATCATTGTTCCTTGACATTAAACATTATTCGTTTTTTATTGCGCAACCTATGGTTTCTAACACAGTATAGAAATATGCAGTATTATATTACCTACCTACTGCGCATTACAGAAGGATTTTAAACGTTTCATCTACGTTATTCTTTTGTACTAATCTGTTATTCTTTTGTACTAAGCTGTTAAATTTGATTTTAGAATCCTCTTAATTTATTTTTCGGTAAATAAATTATGTCTAACATCCATTAACATCATAATACAGTGAAATATTGCCAGCCGTAAAAATCCCATTGTTAGAAGTCATGAGTTTTACGACCCGAAATGTAAGGACAAGCGTTAAAATGTAATAAAATGTTGCCACCCTCAAAACATATTAAAGGTTCCTAAAGCATTTACTAACAGATGTATAGGATTTAAAATCGTAAAATCTAATATGTGTGAGAATAGGGAATCCAAATAAGGTACGGTTTGTTTGTCCGTTACCTACTAATAACCAAACTAAGAAGAAAAAGTATGGACCGCGACAAAATCTAACAAGACGTCAGAATATTATTAGCCATTGACTCTAAATAGAAGTAGAATTAAAATACTATAATTTGATGGGAACAGAAATAGAGTTATTCCCAACAGATGAGGCACCCATTTGGCTTCTAGAGTTACAGTACTCACGATTCTTTCATTGACCGACAAACCAAACAAACAATAAGAACAATGTCCCACGATGACCCACACCTCGGGCTGCAAATGTAGACGTTGAATGCTATGGAAAGACACAACACCCTGTCTGCGTGCATCTGACCGGTCTCATTCCGTAGACCTTTATAATAGACCTATATTCTATTGTAAGAGATGAGCTGCGTGATATAATAAATATAACACAAATATATAATAAAACAAAACTCTATGAAGCGAACTATTCCAGCTAGAAGTGAACAATTGTTCTGTAGTCAATTGTTTGACAAAAATAATTTCATACTTAGTTGATTCAGAAGTTTTTTGGCATATCACATGATGATGCTAATGACCTTCTACTTATTCTTCTATGTCATTCAACTATGAATATGGATATTTAAATAAAAATATTCTTAAATAATTGTTAGCCATTTTACAATACACCTGCAAGCGACGCTCTTGCTGACTAACGGAAGAGCCAACGACGCAGGCGCCCTTACGCGGTTGGGAGGTCAAACGGCGCCAGATGCTCGTAACAATTCCGAAAATCAAAAGCCAAACGATAGCTGCTTCTAGGAACCAAATGGAATTGAACCAATTCCAGATTTGGAAGCTACTGGGAATATACTAAGAACAAGATAAAGAAGAAGACTGTAAGTATCGAAAACACTAAACGCCTCATTTTTTATTGTCTGACATGTCGACCAGGTTATCAGGTCACGTCCATGGCAGCACGTCCGTTTTTTTTTTTTATTTCTTTATGTACACACTAGAAATGTGATAGTAATAGCAAAAAGAAACATAGATACAATGGTCCGGTTCTTTCTATAAGAAAGAAATGTCACCCAGCAGACAGCGGGATGATCGATGTTTTTTATCTTACATAAAGTAAGCACATCTGTATTCAGGCTACTAAGATTTATACAATAAATTCACAAGGCTCACAACAAACAGAACCCGTATTGACCTCCAGCGTTCCGATAATTCATCCGCAAACATATCAGGAGCTTCCGACTGGCGCCAATGATAGTTGATAAAAACTGCTTTGTTTTTCCATTCTGCTAAATGGACTGAAATATGATAGTCTTAAAAAAAATGTTACGTACACTTTGCGTAAGGCAGACTGACGCCCGCTTGTGATATTCCGGTGCCATTTTTAGGGGTACGTGCCAGTAAATTTGAAGAAAACCGTTACAGTAACAATATAGACATTTTTTTTACAGAATCGCTGCAAATATTGCAATGAAATAATAATAAACAAATATTGTAATAGACTATTTCAAATATGGAATATGTGAATTGTAATTTAATTAATAAGTCGTCTTTGTCTTAAACATGTAAATAAAATAATAATCAGGACAGGAATCCACACGGTGAAAAGTGGGCATATAATATGCCTCTGCCACCCCTTCGGGGATAAGGCGTGATGGATATTTATGTAAATAAAATAATAATAATAAATAAAAATATCTATATTTTGCATAGACCATTTTAACGGCGCTTACAAAATGTCATACACTATTTAAAATATTTAAAGCGACCACCGGTTCGGAACGCGGCCCACCTGAGAAGAACCGGCAAGAAACTTAGGAAGGCCTATTTACAACTTAATATTATTTCACTTTGCCAGCAGATCATTTCCAGGCGTCCCTGTCCTGCAAATAGTCTGTGACGGAGTAAAAACCTTTTTCACAAAGCTTGTTTTTAATAAACTTTTTAGATTTATTTAATGGTAAATTTCTCAGGTCACAGGGAAGCTTGTTGTAAAAGCGTATACAGTTACCCTGGAAAGAATCGCCAATCTTATGTAGTCGACTGTGGTGGACTGAAAGATTATTTTTATTTCTAGTGTTTATATTATGTTTATCACAGAGTTTAGAAAACTGTGATAGATTTTTCTGGACATACATAAGCAAAAATGTATTGTGATGGTACGGTTAGAATATTTACTTCTTTGAATTTTTCTCGGAGAGAAACTCTGGGGCCCAAATTATAAATAGCGCGTACAGCCCGCTTTTGTAGAACAAAAATAATATTTAAATCTGCAGCACTCCCCCAAAGGAGAATACCGTAAGACATAATACTATGAAAATAGCTGAAGTAAACCATTCTAGCCGTATCCACATCTGTTAGAGTCCTGATCTTTTTTACAGCGTATGCAGCCGAACTTAATCTAGAGGCTGTCTTTTCTATGTGAGGGCCCAACTGCAAATTGGCATCAATAGTTATACCGAGAAACACAGTTGATTCTACAAACTCTAACACTTGTCAATTCAGTTGAACATTGGCCGCAACTTGTTTTACATTTGGTAGAGTAAATTTTATACATTTAGTTTTATTTTCATTAAGGCAAAGATTATTTGAGCTGAACCAATGAACTACTCTTGCAATTGCATTGTTTACATCGTCATAGTTATCTAATTGTCCATTAATTTTAAAAATTAATGATGTGTCATCTGCAAACAAAACAATCCTATTCCTGTCCCCTACATAAAATGGTAAATCATTAATATAAATGAGGAACAAGAATGGCCCAAGTATCGAGCCTTGCGGCACACCCATTGTAACCATGGATCCTACAGAACGTGTACCATTAATATCGACTCTCTGTATATTATTGTTCAAATATGAAGACAGAAGGTCGAGAGCTTTGCCTCTTATTCCATAGTGGTGTAATTTTTTGCACAGCGTTTCATGTTGAACGCAATCAAAAGCCTTTGATAGATAGCAAAATATACCTAATGCATCGTGCTTGTCTTCCCAAGCTTCATGAATACATTTTAATAACTCAACATCAGCATCGGAAGTTGAGCGCCCTTTCGTAAACCCAAATTGATTCGCATGAAGTATTTTATGACTATTAAAATGGGATAGCATTTGATTCAAGATTATTTTTTCAAATACTTTGCTCAAAGTTGGCAGCACTGACACTGGTCGGAAATTAGACGGCTCTGTAGCGCTGCCAGCCTTAAACAAGGGAACGACTTTGCTGTGTTTCATTAAATCAGGAAATGTACCACTAGAAAAACAGTCATTAAACACAGTTGCTAGATGGGGCGCAATTACCTCAATTATACATGATGCAGTTTTGACCGATAATCCCCAAAGGTCCGCGGTTTTCTTAATTTCGATACATTTAAATGTTTTTACAATGTCCTGAGCACAAATATCTGTGAATAGAAATGCATCCCTGCAACAAAGAACAGATTCTTCTAATAAAAGTTCAGCGGAACTGGAAGACGCTTGGAGAGATTTTGTTGTCAATATAGGTACATTTCTGAAAAAATGTTCAAACTCCGTCGCCACTTCCAGGTCCCCAGTAACATGGCAACCATTTACTTTTAAGTGGAAATCCCTTTCAGTCACTAAAGATCTACCGCATTCAGAGTTAATGATGTTCCAAGTCATTTTTATTTTATTTACAGAATTAGTAATTTTATTTTTAATGAAGTTTGACTTAGCAAGATGACACGTTTGTTTAAATATCCTTGAATAATTTTTAACATATTCCTGATAGGTTTGCCTAAAATTATATGATTTTTCTGAATATAATTCAAATAATTTATTTCTACTTTTAAAGATACCTGGTGTTGCCCAGTCACTGAAAACAGGACGACCACCAATCTGTAGTGTTTTTGAGGTAAAAACTTTGCCAAACTCATCATTAATCAAATTAAATAAGTGTTTATATGACTGGTCTACACAAGTGAAGGTAGGTAGATATGGTAATCTCTTTAATACATTTTCTTTAAAATTATTCAAACGACTTTGGTTAATTGGTACATATTTAATTTGTTTTTTGCTGACTTTGGCCACGATGATCTGACTCCACAGGCTCCACAATACCTTTATCTATAGGTGTAATATCAGTAAAAATATTATCAATACATTTTGCACTGGTGGCTGATGTCAAACCTTCCGTCAAATAGGTACCTATAAATTACCTAAGTGACTCTTTTTGTTTTGTTTACATTTCGGTCAATAAAAGTTCGAATGCACTATTTTTGGTTTAAAAAATAAAATATATGTATCCATTACTAGCATAATAATTTATGAATGAACGATTTACGGGGTCTGTTTCTTAAGGGGAAACTAGTCAGTCATTCTTACATACAAACGTCGTTGGACAATAACTCATAAAGTTATGGTCGTATAACCAAAAATAATACATATATGAGTTATTTACATTAAGGCCCATGTTTGTATGATTCCAAAATTATAATAATTTAAACAGTTTGAAAGTTAGGATTCACAAAATCTTCGTATTTTACTGAATTTTTTTAATGAAACTTCGAGCGTTTAAAAAGCGTATTTAGAGCAAGAAACTTATAAAAATACTGCCATACAGACATAGTTTATTTATTTAAAACATTAAATAACTTTATTTTGGTTACCTTAATATACACAATTGTATATAATTGTGACTATCTTCTTACTGCTAATTACTGGCACTACCACATTCTCACACCATGTCAAGTGAGATAGCACTAATTTTAGTGCAACTAGTGCAACCTTAACCTCGTCTCTTAACCAGCAAGTGCAAGGATTGCAAGAGAAGCTGATTTTCTGAGACTGGCCTAAAAACAAAAATTGTCTAATTAAATAGGGTAACAATATTAAAGAGTCGATTTTTATGATGAATGAACTAACTACAATAAATAAAATCATGTACAGAACCATCAGTGTAAGACGCGTCTGAATTTTTGTGTTTTTTTTAAGGGACGGATGTATAGCAAAGGATGCCTTTCGTATTTGGCACTTTCTTTTTTTTTTGCATATTGTGAGGTCCAGCGTATAAAGTTTCTTTGATGCATTAACCTCTGACTGCATCTTTTTGTATTCTGTAACTATCTTTGTCGTATTATAAATCTTTTTCAAAGTTTGTTACAAAGTCTTCTATCGCTCACAGCTTTCACGATTTTTAAATATAAATATTGTAGGACACTTTTCACACAGCGCCATCTAGTCCAAAGTAAGCTAATAGAAGCTTGTGTTAAGGAAAATAGAAAACTGAAAAACATATCTATATATTTCTAAATACATACATATTATACATAGGAAACACCCAAATTCCGAAACACACATTTGAGGATCACAAAAATATTTGTTCGGACCCGGTAATTGAACCTGGGACCTCAAGCGTGGCAGTTGCATACACTACCACTGCACCACCGAGGTAGTCAATAAGGTCATCAATATGGATCAAATCACATCAAAGCATCTTTATGTAGGGCACAAAGTAATACTTAAGAAAACGTCAAGTCAAGAAGCTTGCTTCTACATTTACATTTAAGGCAGATACGAGTAGTCCAGTCATTACGTCGGAAAAATCGGGTTAGAAATGCAAATGAACCGAGAAAGCCAAATTTTGGATATTACGTTTGGCTAGAAAAGCTTAAGTTCAAATTGTCGACCAAAATAACCTGATGGATTTTACCGCCATCTCGAAAAAAGTAAAAAAAAAATGAATACAATGACTGGACTAAGATTCACTAGGCAATACAAGCCCGTGGCATATTTTGAACCTCCGCCCCCGTTGCATTTTAAACCCGTCGCTTTTGCTTCTACAAAATGTATTAAAATTTGAAAGATTTCTTGACATTCATGATTAACTAATTGACCCCCGCGGCTTTGCCCGTCTTACACTTCTTACTCCAGTCGTACCCATTTAATCCCGTCGCTTATTCTTCTACAAAATGTATTAAAACTTAAACGATTTCTTGACATTTATGATTACTGCCTCGCTATCCTGGGTAGTAGCGTGATAATATATAGCTTATAACCTTCCTCGATAAATGGACTATGCAACACAAAAAAATATATTTTTATTCGGACCGGAAGTTCCTAAAATTAGCGCGTTCAAGCAAACAAACAAACCAACTCTTCAGCTTTATATTTTAGTATAGATGACTTAGTCGAGTTTCATATTTAAATCTTTAAAATGAACCGAAATTATGTTCGATTAATGATGATGATATAATACAGAGTTTATACTTTTAAACAATCATTATAAAACTATGTATTTACACAACGTAATACCAGATAGGCGTTCAACTGATATCACAGTGTAAAGTTACCCATTAACCTTGAGTACCTGCGGAGGATGCAAATGTCGTCTGACCGTGACCAATCACAGAATGATCGTCTTTACTATAATATTCACCGTATAACAATATAAACAATAGAAGCTACTGATGTGTCAAGGAATTTTGATGGTTTGAACTCGCAAAATACTATTATATATTGTGGAGTTTATCACTTGAACATTTCATATTAAATACCAAATTAAATTAAAATCAATAGTACTTCATTCGAAATTGTTAATATTCTTCACCACCTTCACTTTCACCCTCACCAGAGTCCATTCCAAATTCTCCGTATGCTTTTTCGAGGGCGCCAAGATCCGACTGTGCCAAAACCTTCTGCGTCAGTTAACAGGTGTACCAGCTTGTACTTAAAAGGATATTTTCGGTTAAAAGAAGAAATTTGGGCGTACAGTATGCTTCTGCATACCCTTTCGGGGATAAAGGCATACAAGGATACAATATGAAACAGAAAGTACAAAAGTACTCGGAAACCCAAACATGTATGTAGGACACGATTAATGAATCTGTCGGAAACGAATAAAGTATGCATGGATAGCGTGGCCTTGCGATCTGTCCTCTCTGTCGACCCTTTTTTTTTTTTCAAAGTATGGAAATCCCCTCTGATGTCATGCCGGACTCGACCCGGCTAAAACCACACGGTCCCTGCCTAACTGTCTATTGCCGGACGCCCCGGGTAACTCCTCGGAAATATGTCCCAGTGCTCCCGGCAGACTTTGGCTACCACCGCGGCCTCACCTAGGGTTCGGGTTTTGTCCCGCTTCTTTTGTGGATTGGTTCAGGTTATATCCCGCTTCTTGGGGCATGAGGCTTGCGTGAAATTTTCACGTTATGCCGACGTCTTGGGCCTGCTTCTGTAAGGACGGCGAGCAGCCCACCCGCCATACTTAGGCCCCCGGTCATGGAGGCCGATAGTCTTGGGCGGAGACACGTCTGCGACAATGTCGCCGCAGACTGCGGAACTCGGGTGAGAGAGTCCTCTTGTTCTCTCTTCGCCGCCTCTTTCGTGAGCATGACCTGCTCGCAGATAGATGCAGCGGCGTCCCACTTGCTTCACAGACGACCCTATAGTTTACTACGATAGTTAGTTTAGTTACTAGCGTTTTCTTTTTTTTATAGGCTTTACGCAAACGATTACACAAATTACTACAGACAAATGGCAGGTAACTGATAGGCTGCGTATGCGAGTTTCTCCTACCGCTTGACGTAAACTTGGCACGTGGTTTTATTATTACTTCGTCTCTACGACGCGAACGAAAAGGAGCGAGTCAAATTCCTTTTTCAATGGAAATTAGCAATATTAGGCTACCGTAGAAGTAAAAAAGCCTTGAGTAAATTGAACAATTAACTCATAAATAAAAATAATATTTATTAAGGTTTATGTTTATAACCGTAAACATTGCATTTAAACTACTGCATTGTTATTCTACACGTGTTAATGAGTTGTAAACTTGAATGTAAATAACAGTGTTATTTTTATGTCCCAATAAACATTCGTTTTGGTCATTATAAAGTGTATACCGACAAGGTAAAATACAGAATGATCACGTATTTTTATTGTTGTACCAATTTCATACAAGGTAGGCAATAAAAAAAATCGTTGTACGAGTATATTATAGATTGAGTAAGTTGTGATTATTTGAGTGTAGGTGATTTTTATCCTCTGTCGAAAAACGAAGGGTGTTAAAAGAGTATATTTGTATTTGTCTGTCTATCTATGGCATCATAACTCTCGAGCAAATATAACCATTATTATAATGTGGATTGTTCTATTCGATGTGATCAAGATGGTTCTTGTTTATAAATTTCAGCTCTCTTCCTAGGCAATGAAGAAATCTCATTAAAATAACTTAACTTAACTTAACTATCTTCACGCTGATGGGGTAGTCAGAGAGGTCATTAAAATAAATTCGTATAATCTAGAATTTAGTATACTCGTACTATTTAATTTACTATATATTTATACTTTGATAGGATATTTTTGCTTTGCTGCTGCATCAAGTGACAGGGAGAACTCCTGGCAAGGATATCCCATAGTTCACGGTAGATTTTGGTTACCATCCCGATCTTGCTTAATGGTTTGGGTATTATTTCGGTTTTTTGGGGTTTGGTCGTAACTCGTAAGGTGTGCGTGAAGCTCTGACGCCACACCGCAGTGTGGGTGTGCTTCGGTAAGAACGGCAACCAGCTCACTAGCCGTCCTCAGGCTCCAGGTTTTATTTACAGGTTTAAATGTAGGACTGGACAGCACAAAACGGCTCCTCCAAAATTCTCTCTCTTCGTTACAGTTTATTCTCAGTCGTTTCGAAACTCTAATTGGATTTGGAGCCTAGAAAACTCAGATTTATTTGTCTCTTAAGAGCATCTTTACTATGGCTTTTGATTTAAGGCATAGTTGGGAGCGACATCCGTCTGACCTGCCGACCTCCGTTAAGGCCTTCCTTTTAACCTCCTACCTGCGTCGTTGGCTTGTCTTTAGTCAGGCAAAGCATATCTAGATGAAGTGGCTTGTTTGCAATTTGGATTCCGTTATGTCTATATGTCTATTTAATAATACATTTATAAAGTTACAACTTGTTTGAAGCGCTCGTGGCCCCGCTGACTCAGTGTTCTGTTAACGATCACTGCGTTAAGCAACATTCGATATAAGTGGTCCTTGGATGGGTAACCACTTTGTGAATTTTACGTTTGCGAGCGTTTCCGCGCTTCGGAATGCAGTTCCTTCCGGTAGCCAGTAAAATTGCAGTCGTTAAGCCTAGTTGAAGGCCTTATGGGAAAATTAAAAAATCCGAACATCACATCACCTACAAGAGCGGGAGGCGTACAACTCAGATCGATTTCCTACTCACTAGGCGACACAGCATCGGCAAGGTGGCCAACTGCAAGGTCATACCCGGAGAGAATCTTACTGCACAACACCGTCTCCTTGTCATGGACCTCTGCGTGAAGCCTAAAGGCAAACGCATCGAGCGGTGCCAGCGCCGCATCAGATGGTAGCTGCTTGATAAAACTAGGTCCCAGGAGTTCGTCTCAGCTGTCGGTGACAAGTGCACCGACACTGAAGGCGAACCAGTTTAAGATTACTGGGACAAAGTTCAGGCGGCCATCCTTGGAGCGGCGAAGGTGGTGCTCGGTGAGTCTAAGGGTGGACGCAAATGTGACAAGGAAACTTGGTGGTGGAACGACGCAGTCCAGAGGGAGACCAGGGAGAAGAAAGCCCTCTTTAAAAAGTGGCTAGCGACCGGATCTCCCGAAGACCGTGACGCGTACAGGTCTGCCAAGCGCTCCACAAAGAGAGCTGTAGCCAGAGCCACTTTTACAACCTTTGTATGATACGCTGGAGTCGTCTGAGGGGCAGAAGCTCATCTATAAGCTGGCGCGCTCCAGGGTCAAAGCGGCACAGGATATATCCAAGTGTCGCTGTGTAAAAGACCCTGAGGGCAACCTGTTAAGCGAAGACCTCGCGGTAAAGGAGAGATGGCGCTCGTACTTCCACGAGCTGTTTAATAAACAGCATAAAGAGGTGCAGCCTCCGGACCTCCCTCCGAATCAGGGACTAGTGCCACCGGTAACGCCTGGAGAAGTCCTGACTGCGCTTCACCGCATGAAGAATCGGAAAGCTGTCGGACCCAATGGAGTCCCCATCGAAGCCTGGAAGGCGATGGGTCCTCGCGGTGTGGGCATCTTAGTAAACCTTTTTAACCGCATACTCCTCAGCGTGCAGATCCCAAACCAATGGAGACTGAGTATTATTACTCCAGTCTTCAAAGGTAAGGGGTCAGTGCAGGACTGCGGGAGCTACCGCGGTATAAAGGTGATGTCCCACACAATGAAGATCTTCGAGAGGATTATAGACTCTCGGATCCGGCAGGAGTGTACTCTCTCGGAGTGTCAATATGGGTTTCGCCCTGGTCATGGGACCACAGACCCTGTTTTTGCCCTGAGGGTTGTCGCAGAGAAATACAGGTCGAAGAACACGCCTCTGCACTGTTTGTTTCTAGACGTGCAGAAGGCCTTCGACTTCGACCTAAAATGCCGATCCGGTTGAAGGGACAGGTCTACAAAACCATTATTAGACGTGTCCTTTTACATGGCAGTGAGACGTGGCCGATATTGGAGCGACACAAGCAGGAGCTGCGTGTCACGGAAATGAAGATGCTGCGGTGGATGTGTGGAGTCACGCGGATGGACCGCGTGAGGAACTCTCGCATCCGCGGCAGCCTTCACGTCCGTGACATTGCAGACAAGTTGCAAGAGTGTCGCCTTCGTTGGTATGGTGACGTCTTGCGGCAACCGGCTACGTAGGTAACAAATGTCTGGCCATGTCAGCCCCGCCGGGTCCCGGTAAGAGGGGAAGACCCAAGAAGTGCTGGCTTGACGTCGTAAGGGACGTGGAGGAGAAAATGTAGGAAAGCGGACCCCGGGCGTCGCGAGACGCAACTGGGACAGACGCTCGGATGATGATGATGCCTGCTGAGATGGTGCAGTGATACTGTAAGCTGTACCTAAGGTTTTTGGGTTTGAAACTCGGGTCGAAAAAATATATTAATACTACTGAGCTGACCCACGCGGCTACGCTGGTGACATACTTTGAATCCCTGTCGCATTCATTTAATCTCGTCGCTAATTACTTTTACAAAAATGTGAGAAAATTTGCCTGATTTGGTGAGAATTATGATAACTACTCCGCTCTCCTGAATATTAGTGTGACGTTATATAGTCTATATCTTTTACTCGATATCCCACAAAAAAAGAATTGTTGAAGTCGGACCAGTACTTTTTAAGATACGCGTTTCAAGCAAATAAACAAATAAACTCTTCAGCTCTATATATTTGTATAGATGTGTGATCAGCAAATGTTTCATTTTGAATTTCATATTTTCTATGTAGGTTTCCAATAAATGCTTCTGGAATAAAGACGTGACTGATATGGCACGCCTTTATCCTCAAAGGCGTGCATACTGTACACCCATATTTATCTTAAGTATTTTGTTCCACCTAGCAAGTGATGAGCCCGTTGCTTTATTGAATAGTACAGATGTAAGTTGTGGTAGCCTGTTGTTAAAATTTTCAAGCCTAAAAGGCCTTCAAATTGGCTAAACGACTGCCACGTTATTGGTAACCGAAACTTAAGGCTAAAGGTGCCTTACGAAGCACGGAAATGTTCGTAAATGAAAATGCCAGAAAGCTGTCACCTGTCCGATCACTGGGCTGCAATGAAATCCTCCTTTAAAAAATTTTGACATAAATATGACGATTCAAATGTTCTGAATCTAACCTCGTTGGTCGATTTTTTTCATCACATCTAGATTTTTCGATATGATTTTTTTTTATTTCAAATAATGGGTTTTTTAAAATTTTTTTGCGCTTTAATGTTACAAACATTGTATATACGTACAAAATAAGTTTAAGCGAGTTGTAAGAGAAAGAAGGAAAGTGCCGAAGGTGATTTTTGTGGTTGTAAATACGCGCATGCGCAGTATTCGCTGTGACTTTACAACAGTTGAGTGAAAACTTGTTTTTTAATTGTTTACATTTTATATCAAATATTTTCGTAAGTTTTGCATAAAGTTTATGTTCTCTATATTGGTTTTGAGTATTTTAAATGTAGTTTATGTATATTTTTATGAGCAGAGCCAATAAATAAATGTTTAAAAATTGTTTTAAAGTAAATTTTATGTAATTTTAGGTTATAAAATGTCACGAACTTGTACAAATTTTGCAGACTGTTATTGCTATATTTGTGGAGAATTCGTACTAAAACACAGCGAAATGTCATGACAGATCTTGTTAAAACAGCTTATAAGCTATACTTTGGATTTTCTATCGATGAGCGAGATAAGAGTTGGTTGCCAAAAGTATGTTGCAATAGCTGCTCAAGAACGTTGAGAGATTGGCTTGAAGGAAGCCACAAATCCATGCCATGCCATTTACTATGCCATGATTTGGAGTGAGCCTCAGAATCACGAAAATGATTGTTATTTCTGCATGACGTCAACACGAGGATTCTCGAAGAAAAATAAAAATAAGATTACATACCCAAACGTCCCATCTGCAAAGAGACCTTCTGAGAATTCCTCGTGGTGAAGGCACTTCACCTCCTGTTCCACCCATTAATGAGAAGGTGGAAAATAAAAACATTTCTGGTCTACAATCTCAATCGAGTTTTCTCTCTGCCGGTACATCTTCATCTTCATACACTTTGTCTGGATTTTCCAGTCCATCTAAAGAAACTCATTTACTTAAACAAGGTGACTTAAATGATCTTGTTAGAGACTTGGGACTTTCAAAATCTAAGGCACAATTACTTGGATCAAGATTAAAACAGTGGAATCTATTGAATAAAAGTACCAGAGTTTCATATTTTCGTACGAGGCAAGAAGATCTTACGAGTTTCTTTTCCAAAGAAGATGATTTGGTATATTATAATGATGCTGCAAAGCTTCTTCAAGAACTGAATTTTCCAGAAGATTCTAGTGAATGGAGACTTTTTATTGATGCTTCAAAAATAAGCTTAAAGGCCGTTCTACTACATAATGGTAATAAATACCCATCTGTTCCCGTTGCACATGCTACAAACATGAAGGAAAATTATGCAAACCTAGAGGTATTACTCGAAAAAATTGAATATTCTCAATACCTATGGAATGTTTGTGCTGATTTGAAAGTCGTCGCTATACTTACTGGATTGCAAGGATGATATACAAAGTTTTGCTGTTTTCTTTGTGAGTGGGATAGTCGCGCAAGAGAAATACATTATAAAATAAAAACTTGGCCACTAAGAAAAAGTTTAACTCCTGGGCTTAAAAATGTATCTCAGAAACCTTTATTTAGTACTAAGTGAGAAAATTTTACTGCCACCACTTACTACTGCCACACACACATAAAGTTGGGACTCATGAAAAACTTTGTGAAAGCTATGAATAAAGATGGCGCAGGATTTCAATATCTGAAAACAAAGTTTCCTCGAATCAGTGACGCAAAATTGAAGGAAGGAATTTTTGTAGGTCCGTAGATACGTGAGCTAATGAAAGATGAAGCTTTTGATTCGAAGTTGAGCAAAGCAGTAAAAAGAGCTTGGGTGGCCTTTGTGGAAGTTTGTCATAATTTTCTTGGGAATACAAAAGGTGAGAACTACCGACAAATCATTCGGAAGCTTCTTTCTGCTTATAAAGCCTTAGGATGCAATATGTCACTCAAGATTCATTTTTTGGACTCGCATTTACATTTTTTTCCTGAAAATCTTGGGGCCGTATCAGATGAGCATGGTGAAAGGTTTCATCAGGATATGATGCAGATTGAAAAACGCTACAGTGGGAAATGGTCAGCAGCAATACTTGCTGATTTCTGTTGGTCAATTCGCCGAGAAACTCCAATAGAAACGATGAAAAGGAAAAAAACCACAAAATAACTTAAATTTTCTCCCCATATAATGAGATAACTGACCGACATTTATTCATTTTGTGTCTATAATTAAAGATTTTTCACTGTAAAACTTAGACCGTAATATTTTTTTCATTTCGTTATGATAATTGAAACTTTAATAATATTGTTTGTTAATTAAATAAATATTATAATGGAAATCTACGTGTGGTATTTAATTGTATGTCAGATTCCGTGTTTAGAGCACAAAATATAATGAATTTATGCATGAAAACAAGAAGGAGAAAAAAACATTTTTTTTTGCAATCAGCCATGGCGAAATTTGCTTAACGCAGTGAACGTTTGTTGGAGCTACGAACTCTTCTTATAATTAGGCAGAGTTAACGATTTCTTTCTCTCATTTCCGATATTTATGTAATACTAGTTAACGCCTGCGGCTCCGCACGCGTGGTGAAGTTTCCCGTTCCCGTTTCCTACAGGAACTTGTTCCCGGGATAAAAAGTGTATAAGCTATATTATTGTAGAGTTTCACTAAAATCCATTCAGTAGTTTTTACATGAAAGAGTAACAAATATCCATACTTACAAACTTTCGCATTTATAATAATAGTAGGATACCTATGTTTATTTATATTATTTAATTTTTAGGACTCAAAAACGGTCTTTGTAAAAAAATCTGTTTTTTTTTATATATTTTGGGACACATTTCACACAGCGCCATCTAGCCCAAAGTAAGCTAATATTAGCTTGTGTTATGGATCTAGATAACTGATAAACATACTTATATATTTCTAAATACATACATATTATAGATAAATAACACCCAGACACAGAATAAACCATCGTGCTCATCACACAAAGTTTTATACTGGGTGGGAATCAAACCCACAACCTCTTGCGTAGCAGTCGGATGCACTCCCACCGCGCCACAGAGGCAGTCTGTTGATTCTCGAACTGGAGATATGGTATTGAATGTGTAACACTAGGACGATTTAACCAATGGATGTTTGCGCCTATACCCTGCTTGCAATTTGCTAAGCATTTTTAGCTAAGTCGCTGTTCCGGTAATTTATAAAGAAAATATGTCGAAATTTGCTGTGAAATGGTGTAAAAGTTAAAAGTTATAGCGGTCGAACAATTATTGTTTGTTTTCACTAGTAAGTAAAAATTTTTTTCGTATTCATAACTATTTTTAACCTATTTTATTGTTTCCGTGCTTCGGAAGGCACGTTAAGCCGTTGGTCCCGGTTGCCAGTAAAATGGCAGTCGTTAAGCCTGGTTGAAGACCTTATGGGCGGCTTGAAAATTTTCAACAGCAGGTAGCCACAACCTGCGTCTGTCTATTTCAAAACGGCAATGGGCTCACCACCTATTACGTGGGACAGGAATCCACACGGTGAAAAGTGGGCATTTAATATGCCTCTGCCACCCCTTCGGGGATAAGGCGTGATGGATATTTATTTTATTATATAACTATTTTTAACAAAAATCATTAATTATTGAAACATACCAACAACATTTTTTAAAGTTTTATTGGCATTTATTTCTAAGCCAACTTTGGTACTTTCATTGCCAAGTAATTGCATCATGAAACTACTACAACATGTAACAACTAAAATAATGACCAGCAGTGACAAAAAATCTATTAAAGTAAGAGGAAATATAATAGACTATGTCGAAGACTACATTTATCTAGGAAAACCAGTCTGTTTCAACAAGACCAACAATGAAGAAGAAGTCACAAGAAGAATAGCTATTGCATGGAAGAGATTTTGGTCAATGAAAGAAATTCTAAAAGGTAACTACAGTCTACTTATGAAAAAAGTCATTAAAAAAAAAAAAAAAAAAAATAACTTTATTTTGCATAGACCATTTTAACGGCGCTTACAAAATGTCATACACTATTTGTTATACATATATTTCACTAAAATATTTAAAGCGACCACATTATGGACACTTGTGTTCTACCAAGCCTATTATACAGTTGCCAATATTGGACCTTTACAGAAAAAGTTAAACATATAACTAACTAACTAACTAACTATCTTCTGACGGGGTAGTCAGAGAGGACAGATCGCCAGGCTTCGCGATTCATGCATACTTCATTCGCATCTTCAAGATTCAGCAATCGCTTCCTACACGCACGTCTGGGTATCCGAGTACTTTTGACCTTTCCGTTTTTGAGCAATTTGCTCACGTGGTCTTCATATGTAAGTCTTGGCCTACCCTGACTTCTTCTACCCTCTACTTTCGCACAATATATATTCTTCGTCAATCGTTCCTCACTCATTCGTTGGACGTGTCCAAACCAACGGAGCACGCCCTTTTCCAGCTCAACGCTGACGCTTTCATTCAAACCTGCCATATTGCGTATCACTTCGTTACGTATTCGGTCAGCCAAAGTAACGCCGCTCAATTTTCAAAGTGATCGCATCACCACAGCTTTCAATTTACTTTCATGCATTTGCTGGCATACCCAGGTTTCGCTACCGTAAAGCAAAGTTGGCACTAGCACTGCGTTATGAATCGCCAGTCGTGCTTCTTTTAAGATGCTTTGTCGCTTTACTAACTGGGACAAAGCACCGTTAACTTTGTTTCCGGCATCTACTCGCCGTTCTACATCCGAATCACATCTTCCATCCGCGCTAAACATACTCCCTAAATACACAATTTCATTCACTTGCTCTAGTCGTTCCTGGTTTACCCTAATCTCGCATTTGGTTCTTACGTCATCTCTTTCAAATACTAGAACCTTACCTTACTTTCACACTCCTCTTTCATATTAGTGACTAATGCCTGAAGGTCAGCTTCTGATGAGGCCCTGAGCACTGCATCATCAGCGTACAGCAGACAGTTTACTTTAAAGTCACCCAAATACACACCCATATTAAAATCTTTCAACTTCGGCAGGCAACTGTAGACACTGTATACACTATGAACAGCCAGGCGGACATGACACAACCCTGTTTGACGCCTGTACAGACATCAAAAAGAGGTGACACATCCGCCCCTACTTGCACGCAAGCCTTACAATCTCTATAAAGCGACTGTGTTGCCCGCAGAAGCGAGCCGTCCACACCTTATCCGGGCAGCAAATCCCACAAAGTTTCTCTCACAAAGTTATCAAATGCTTTCTCCAGATCCACAAAAGCGCAGAAAACCTTCTGGCTAATAGCCAGAAACTTCTCCGCGATCATGCGGAGAGAAAACACTTGATCCATGCAACCTCTTCTACGCCGGAATCCGCATTGAGCCTCCCATAAATACCTTTCAGACTTTTCTTGCATTCTTGCCGTTATAACCTTTGCAAACACTTTACCAGCTAAGCTGACCAAGCTGATCGCCCTGTAGCTGGAGCAGTTTAGGTGCGAGCCTTTAACTTTGTAAATAGGTACTACAACTGCTATTCGCCAGTCATCTGGGACCTCACCCGTCCGCCATCACAAGTTGCATAACAGACATAGTGTGTCCCAGACGCGCGATCCACCGTACTTGATCATCTCAGCAGTAACTCTGTCTTTTCCCGCAGCCTTACCACATTTCATACTTCTTATCGCTTGTTCAATTTCTTTCATACTAATGACTTCAATGACGTCGGGATCCAATCGAAGTGAGCTCCACTTCCCAATGTGGCATATCCGTCGTTTCTTGCATACATCTTTCCATAATATTCACTCCATCTCTGCAGGACGTCAGTTTGGTCTGTTAGGACGTCATTGTTAACACTAAGCACTTTATTCATACTGCAGATTGCCGAACAACTCCGGGTCTTGCTACCTCTTTCCAGTAGAGCTTGGCATTATCCCGGAAATTGGACGACAACCTTTCATCCGCTTTCATTCTGCACCTTTCACGAGCTACTTCTGTGTCAGTGCCTTCGTGTTAACTTTTTGCAGCTTGTATCTCTCTTTCATATTAAAATCATTCCGCGAGGCTAAGTAGTCTAACCATGCTTTCTTCTTCATTCGAACTGCTTCTTTCACTTCCTCATTCCACCATGCATCACGCTTATTACTACTGCCTCTATTCGTTTCTCCACACACTTCCACAGCGGCATTTACCATACTATCCCTAAGGTTCTGCCATACACTTTCCACATTCTCACTACTAACATTGAAGTCGCCAAGCTTTTCGGCTACCTTTTCTTTATATTTATCCCTAATGGATGCATCCTGCAGTTTCTAGCTTTTGATGCTATAAGTCGGCTCAGGTTCAGGACACTCGGTACGATGACGCCATCCCGCGAGCAGACCCCTATTCCTAGTTATGACTACGTAGTGGTCAGATCCCAGCTCAGCGCCTCGATGAACCCTTGTGTCCATCACCTGTTTACGGAGCCGACTATCCATTAGGAATAGATCTATCATGCTTCTCTTTGACTTATATCTCCTCGTATACATATGAATTTGTTTGTGGTTGAACATTGTGTTCGCCACAAACAAATCCTTATCCTTACAAAATGCTAGTATAAGCTTGCCAGCGTCGTTCACCCTTTTATCCCCATACTTCCCGAGTACCGACTCAAAACCATCGCGAGCGGTACCCACCCATCCATTCAAGTCTCCACATACTATAAGTCTTTCATTTCCTTCTATCACATTCAGAGCTTCTTTCATACTCTCCCAGAAGTCCTCTAGCTCACTCGCGTTCGACGAAGATACTGGCGCGTAAGCAGCTACCAGGAAAATCTTCGTCAAACCAAGTTTTAGACGGATCCAGAGGATTCTGGGACCTACCAGTATGTACTCATACATACCGGAGGCCAAACGCGAGGACAACAAAAGTTCAACTCCCCGACTGCCATGCTCGCTCTCTGGTACTCCAGACCATAGCGCGAGCACCCCACCCGGGAGCTCCAAGACTTCGCTGCCCTTGCGCTTGGTCTCTGTCAAGCACACTACATCTAACTTTCTCTCATTCATAACATCCATCAACTCATTCATCTTATCTGTTATTCCTCCTCTAACATTCCACGCAGCTACCCTGCACTCCATCCTCCACTTCCCGCCGTGTCGGGCCGCGCTTGTAGGGTGGCGGTCCCCTACGCCGCTCTGGCACACACTTTTCGCACCAGCGGGGACGAACTGGTGCGCGTCGCCTCGGGGGCACGCCCTAACATTGTTCGCCCTGGTGGCACTCGTGTCGGAGTAGAATTGCAGCCGTAGCTGGCAGGGATGGCGACATGCACGCTTCTACTCTTCATCCCCAACAAACTCAGTTAAACATATGATAAGCAGTAATCAAAGAGCAATGAAAACAAGTATTTTAAAGATAAGAAAAGTACAGAAAATAAGAAGCGACATAATAAGACAGAAAACTAAGATTACCGATGCACTTACACATGCAGTGACACTAAAGTGGAGATGGGCTGGCCACATCTCACGATACTCTGATGAAAGGTGGACTACTGAATCAACACGATGGAAAGCAGCAATGGCGGGGAAAAGAAAAGTAGGAAGACCAATAAAACGGTGGGCTGACGAGATAAGAAAAATAGCAGGACAAGAATGGCAAGGATAGAGAGGCGTGGAAGGGGCTGGAGGAAGCCTTCACCCAAACAGGGATCCATATCTCAGAACCAACATAAAAAAAAACAATACTAACATCTACATAAAGCAAATATACCTACTAACAACAATTAACAACTGCAGAAATGTATTTTTACTAGATATGGAATAAATATGGCTTTATTATTATTTCCTTTATTTATTATATACACATAAAAATTACATTTTTAAATAAATTATACATATTAAAAATCTATTTAAAAATATAAAAAATAGTATCCCGCCGGCATCGGGTACAGGGACCAAGCTACCGGTGGTCAGGGCTGCAGAGACAAGAACTTCCGCACAATACGTGCCGTGCCCAGAAGAACCGCCTTCTGCATCAAGCCCTTGACCCAACTGCCTAACGCGAGCCTCTTGAGATTTTGGTCGAGGCTCTTGGCAATCAGACCATGTGCCGATACAACTATCGGAACAATAATCGCTGAATCCACATCCCACATGTCGACAATCTCGTGAGCAAGGTCCAAATATTTTATTTCTTTATCCTTTTCGGCTTTTACGAGATTCTCGTCATGTGGAATGGTTATATCAACGATTAATGCTAGGCGTTCTGACCGATCTATTACCACTATATCAGGCTTATTGGCTACAATAGTCCTGTCAGTGATAATAGATCGGTCCCAGTATAATGTGACACGACCATTTTCTAGAACTGGGTCGGGTACATACTTATAATACGGTACCTCTGAATCGACAAGGTTATATTTCAGTGCAAGTTGCTGATGGACAATCCTGGCTACTTGGTTGTGCCTATGCAAATACTCGCCGTTGGCAAGACGAGAACAACCAGATATTATATGTCTAAGAGAATCACCAGGTAGGTGGCATGCCCGACATATGTCAACCGTACCATCTCTCAGAATATACTTCCGATAGTTATTCGTCATTACAACTTCATCAGTAATTGCACAGACAAAACCCTCGGTTTCGCCAAATAAATCACCGAACCGTAGCCAGGAGACAGATGCTAATAAATCTACATCGGGCCTATGTAAAGCCCGATAAAACCGTCCATGCAGTTCCTTACTCTGCCATATCTCCTTGCGATCGTCAGTACTTAGTATTAGTGGTTTGCGCCAGTTCTCTTTGGCAAGAGCGAGTGGGGTCAGTCCGTTATCTACTGTCACCATACCCTTATGCATACCCACGTCAGTACGAAGAAAATATTCTCTAAGGTTGCATATCTCACGGTTATGCAAAGTCTTGGCGTTTAAAAAGCCGCGACCTCCACATTTCCGTGGGATATACAACCTCATTATGGACGAACGCGGGTGATGCATCCGATATGATGTTAATAACGAACGGACTTTCCTATCCAGGGATTCTAACTCTGTTTGAGTCCACCTAAGTATGCCGAAGGAGTATACTAAGACTGGCATGGCCCACCCGTTGATAGCGCGCACCTTGTTTCCGCCTGATAAAAGACTTTTTAGTACCTTTTTCAGGCGGCCCAAGAAACGATCCTGCAACGAACGTTTCATGTCAGTCTCAGTAATACCCAATGCTTGCGACATACCCAGATATTTATAGGTTTCAGTCGCGGAAAGGGACCTAAGTTTTGTGAAATCTGAAAGTTGTACTCCTTCAGATTCCACAATTCGTCCCTTCTTAACATGCATGACAGCACACTTATCTACACCAAACTCCATTTTGATTGACTTGCTAAAGGTTATAGTGACCTTTAGTAACTCATTCAAATGGGATTCGGTGGAGGCAAATTCAATGCAATTTCAAATCATCCATGTAAAGAAGATGCGACACAACTTGACCTCCTCTCCGAAACTGATAGCCCAGCCCTGAATTCTCCAGTAAAGTACTGAGAGGATTCAGTGCCAGACAAAACCATAAGGGACTCAAACTGTCACCCTGAAATATACCCCTTTCGATCTTTACAGGTTCACCATTCCCAAGAACCTGACGACATCCTGGATAAACAAGAGCCGTTTTCCATTGCCCCATACATGCCTTTAAGAAGGTGCGTAGAGTTGTATCAACTTTATACAACTCTAGCACCCTCAACAACCACGTATGAGGCACAGAGTCATAGGCCTTCTTGTAATCAATCCAGCATGTTTCCAGATTTCTTCGGTTACGGCGGACCTGCTGATTAATGGCCATGTCAAGAATAAGGAGTTCCTTACTACCTCGTGACCCGCTTCTACATCCGTTTTGAGAGTTGGACATTATAGTATTATTTTCAATGTGAGTTCTTAATTTCACTCTCAAAATGGACGTGAGAAGCTTATAGACCGTAGGTAAACAAGTAATTGGTCTATAATTTTTAGGGTCCGTAGTACTACCTGATTTATAAAGGAGGTGAGTGATGCCTGAAGTCATAAAAGATGGCAGCAACCCAGATTCAAGTGATGTTTGAAAGCGAGATGCCAAACAGTCATGTGAACTATGGAACCATTTAAGCCAAAAATTGTGCAGTCCGTCCGGCCCAGGTGACTTCCAATTGGGTAAAGAACGAACTGCACTGGCAACGTCATCAGATGTTATTATTATTGGTTCCATCGTTTGCATAGATTCACATGAAAATCTGACATCCTGCATACACTCATCTTCTGTATGACTAACAGGGGCCGACCAAATACTTCGCCAAAACGTGTTTGTGGCTTCAGCATCAGGTAGACACATGTCAGTCACACGAAAATCAGGCTGCTCCCATCTTCTATACACCCACCTCTCATCTTTTTGGAACGAACGATTCTGAGTATAACGATCCACTCTCTTCTTGTATCGTCGTATACGATTTGCCCACGCATAAATTTTCTGCTTCAGGTGGTCAATACGTTCCGTGACCCGAAAAGAGTATTCGCAAGGACTAATATCAGTCCCCGCGAATGCCCGAGTCACGAAACGCATTACTTTCGGGCGTGTATTACCCGCCCTGAAGCAGCACAGCTTGCCAATGAGCACCCTAGTCTCGGCGATACGACGCTCAATTCTGCATTGCCAAGCTGGAACAGATTTTGGTCGAATAGCTGATTCAACTTGTGTAAATTTAACACCAGCTACCCGACAAACCGCAACAGCCGCACAATACAGAATTGAGTGTGCATCACTTAAATCTATACAAGTATCAAAATAGCTTGCTAGAACCGAGTCCAAAGCACACACCAGCGCTATATTCTTTTTATGCGTAGGCAACCGCAGTAGACGTGGACGATACTCAGGATCAGAAAACCTATACTCATTAATCGTTCGTTCCAAAGTACTCCTTAATTCGTCATTGTACTGGGTACTTACTCTTGTAACAACATCATCCAGTTCTTCGTCAATGGATTTTCTGGATGAAAGTTCTGTGGCATTACACATATCATTAACCTCACTAGTTTGAGACGAAGGAGGGATGATGTGGCTACATTGTAGTTCTGAACGAAGTCTCCTAAGTGCGGCATCATCCAACATATGACAGCGTTGAATGGCTCGCACTTGATCCGATAGCCGCTGTGCCGAAACGTTGACTGTTGGCTCAAGTACCCGAAACAAAGGCAGCATACGAACACGGTACGCAGTGAGGTTAATTCCTCCCTCTGTAGCCGCAAAATATGCCCGCATAACGTTTTCAATCATAGATGAAGTCCATCGTATGCGGTGCACATTACCACCGGCAGCGGGAGCCCTATTCGAGGCCGGTGGGCCTCTGGACTCCAAGCACGTCGGTGGCCGGCGTCTCCCCTGCCGACGTACAGGTGTTGGCGACGTCGGGGGAGAGAAATACTCGTCGCTCGATGACGAGCTCAAAGCCTCAGCAGCAATCGGTTCCGAGGTTTCCATGTGCTGCGAGGCGGAGCTATGCGACGAATCCGGTGGTGTTGGTTGTGCATTTCGGCTTTTGGCTCTAGTTAACATCTTATATTGTTATATTTTCATAAGTTTGTTGTTATGTATGTAATATAGTTTGACATGACAGACGTCATGTCATTCTTCAAAAACATTATAAACATAGTTTCTTGTTTACTGCATATTTCGGTTCATTTTTATAATGTTGAGGTTGATTCTGTTTCTTTATTATTCTATTGTAATACTTAAATAAGTGCTTGTGTGTAAATACTTCTGAAAATTAATTATTATATACAATATAGATGCGTCTGACAACTCAATTTTTTTTTTTTTTATTATTATTTTTATTATTATTACCAACAACATAATATGCCTATGTTCAATATACTTTCATTCTCTATAAACATTATACTAAGAGTTACCATCTTAAATTAGCCGAATAATATTGTGTCAAATTCGTATTGCATACCTACATTTTTCTATTTGAAGTCGTATTTTTATTGGCTGTTAGACAGTGACAACACTTCATGCAAGAGTAAGAAAACAATATGTGTGTAGTAGTACCCCACGCACGAAAGTTGGTTGAACGTGATTTCATACTTTATTGAGTACATTACGCGTCCATTGGCTAAATCGTAATAGGCGTAACATCTTTCAAGATGGTTTGGTTCAGATTACAGAATGGTGGAGTACAATACGCTTACCCCCTATTACGTGGGACCAACATAACAACAAAGTGTTGGTGAGTAATTCACCTGTGTCTACCACTTTGGGAATGTAGGTGTATTGTGTTCTTTGTTCTTTTGATTGTATGTATGTATATATATAGGTAAATACAAACAATCACCTCTACTTTCTCGTGGGAGTATCATACCATACCAAAACCATTTAATACAATACATGTATATATACTCGTACATGTACTGTATATAATGGTAGACAATAAAGAATAATCTCTATCTCACTGCTGTGCAAATGTGCCGTAATTCAACCGCGTCCTTCATCTTAAAATGAGTTGAAATGATCATTCTATTGTGATCAGGAATCCTTTGCCTCACACGGAAGAACTATTGCTATAATGAGCATTAGGAGTATAATTCAGTCATTATAATTTATTTAAATGAGAAAATTTTTGACACCGTGGGTTTGTTCTCTTGTGTTCAAATATGGACAACAATAGGATATTGCTCATAGTTATTAGTTATATTTTAGTGAATGTACGGTGTTCAGTTTTAAAAAGACTAGTTGGGCCCCGCGGCTTTGCCCACAATGACATACCTACTTCTAACTCTCATGGCGTTCCACCTTATTCCGTTGTTTATCAATTTTACAATAATGTATGAAAATTTGCCTGATTTATAGACAGACATTTATGATTACGGCTTCGCTCTTTTGGGTAGTAGTGATGATATATAGCTTATAGTTTCGTCGATAAATGGGCTTATCCAGCACAAATATATTTTTTATTTGGAACGAGTAGTACCTAAGACTAGCGCTCAACCAAATAAAAAAAAAATCTTAAGCTTTATAATATTTATGTTTTATACCGGGCGGTTCCTTTCTTATCACATTAACTGAAATGCCTGATAACACTCCCTGATATAAACCTAGTCATATCCATAGAGTAATATATTTGAGAAAAAAATAAAAATGCATTTTTAGATTACCATAAATAGAATAAAAATAGTCGAAAGTTACTACATCCCGTTTTTGTTTATTTATAATGAAAGTACTCTTACCTTTGAGAAAACTGGCAACGTTACAAAAGGCGGCAAAATGATCAAACCAATACCTAGTTACCTACTGCACTTTTATTTTTCTAAATGACTACTTGCCACCATAACAGTTCTAATAAAAACACTTCACATTTATACCTAAATAACTTAAATTTGTATGTTCTCAATAAGTTCACCATTTACGTCTATGCACCGCAGACATCGTCGTATAATATGATCTCCGCGGTCGCCTTGGCACCAAGTGCTGGTTATCCCGCAATCTTTGCACAGCTATTACTTACAAAGATTCGGGATTCAGAAGGACATGTGCGACTGTTTCCGAACTTCTCACGGTATGTCCTTACCTTAACGCTAAGGCCGCATTTGCCGTAAATGAGGATCATGCCAGTGAACTAAGAAGCGGTATAATTCACTCGCGGCATCGTGTCAAACAGAAAATAAACAAATATCACGTCAAATTTCAACTAGGTAGCTAAAAACTTTTTCGGTACCTAATAATCACACACTTCACTGTCACAGCAACCCGACGGGCAGCGCGCCGGCATAGGTACTTACTAAATACAGTCACTACATGACTTCCCTACACACGAACAAGTTACAAAATAAAAAATATTTTCACTTTAACCTTAAAACTAAAACCAACGAAGTGCTACTAAGAATGTATTAATGTATTTTGGATTTTATAAAAATTCATAGTACCTAATAAAATGTATTTTAACAAAAATAGTGTGAAAATTGGTGTTTATAACGATATGGCGACTACAGAAGTTACAAGGTCAACAACCTTATGCTTAATATAATTTTCTATTGTAAGTGAAATGTAAATTCCCAAATACAGCAATAATCAATTCACTGATAGTAGGATAGATTATTGTATTCATCTAAAATCGTAAAACTTTTAATGAGACTAAAATAGTTGTTAATTTGAATAACTCAAGGTCACACGCGCCCGTTTTTTTAGTAAACACAATAAAACAGCCGGCCGCCATGAGCTAGAGCGGCCTTGTTTAAAAAGTATCGACATATCGAAACAAAATATTTAATTTTGAGACTCTTAGCAGAATATTAAACCAAATTTAAAGTAATTGTATTTTGTCTGACTGGTATGGTATGTTTTATTTGTGTTGCGTGTATGTGGCGACCATTGTTCATTTTATTTCACTTTACCCAATGTGGGTTCTTTTTGCATAAGATAGATAATCCTATACTCATTATTTAATAACATAATTATAATATTTTTTAAAAACTATAAATTTTACAGATTACAATGACAGTCTTATCGCTAAGAGTGATCGCTTTCTGAAAACACAACCGGAGTATCGAAAGAGAAGGTCAAGAAAGTAATTAAAAATTACGATCTTGAACTAAAACAATTGTACTGTTCCATTTATTTTTTACTCAAACCTGACTGACCGGTTTCGCCTTACGGTATTTTCAAAGGTTAGCACATATTATTGTATTTCGGATGTCATTGAGTACAATATGGTAACTTATCTTATCAATGACATCCGAAATACAAATAATATGTGCTAACGGTCAGGTTTAAGTAATAAATAAGTGGAACAGTACAAGTGTTTTAGTTCAAGATGTGTAGCAAGTTCTACCAAGTGCCATCAATCACCAGTGTAAACAGTCTGTAAAAATGACGAATTTATAATACGTACATAGTAGTTAATTTTACGTGCCGTGATGATTAAACTGTAGAAATGGCGGATTTATCTGTAACCCGTACCAATTATTAATATGTTATTATTTTAAAACCATAATCTCTTGCTATGTGACTTTTGTATCGATATTTTATGCTTGAGGTAGAGATTTTATTAGACGGTGATATTTTAATAAATATCCAAATATCGATATTTGTTTCACTGCTGAACTCCCTAGCTATGCGGCTAGGTAAAATAGAGAAAAAAAATTTTTTTTCCCTTTCGCACTCTCTAACGAACGACTGAGAATTGTCAACTTTATTTCATTGAAATGTGGTTGAATTTTATTTAAAAATATCTTAGTAAGAGCGGCAACGTGTCAGGTCGATGTCCGAGGTACTGACCTAGGCAATGTAGGTATTGCCTAGCTCAGTTCTTTTTTAAAAAACACATGATGATGAAATAAATTAAACAAACATAAGCGAATCCTGGCTAAACTGATTAGTATTTTGGGTTCATGTTGGGGTATTATCGCAGAAGACAACATGTACTGCAGGTGGTTCAAATTAATGTGATATCCTCGGCGTCACTCATACTACTCGGGACTTTACACGAAACAAAATTCTACTTACACTCACCGACGTTTCGAACTGAGGAGAGAGAGAGAGAGAGAGAGAGAAAGAGAGAGAGAGAGAGAGAAGACTGTTAGGCGTAAATTATTAAATTATCGCGCCTATATCTACCTACTTCTCATAAAGACTTTAGGCAACTGTAAATCAAAGTGTTTGTTTTGTCTACATAAATATATATTAAACATTTTTATCTCATTTGAATGAAAGAAATATTAATACATACTCGTATTATTTATCCTAGTTATGTTGGCGGCGGTATAAACTACGGTTGACATTTTGTTTTATACGATTGGTTACTTTCACCAATTCTACTTAATTGAAAATAGCGGTGAAGTAGATATTTTACAGAACCCATTAAAATCCTGTTAGTGAATTCCCAGATCCGCCATCATTGCATAATCGCTATGTCTTTGAAGGGCTGTCATAAGAATCACGCTTTCCTTAGATGCTTCTATCTAAAAGACTACGTAAGCTGCTATTTCTTCACCCCAAATATGCAGTCACCAAACTTGAACGGAGTGTCGGCGTCAAAATGACTGACAAAAACTAAACTAGTGCATTTATCTTGTTTTACGAGCGGAAGTGTTGGTTTCTTAAACATAAAAGTTGTTTTAACGTGTTATAGTGAAAGATAGTGATATATATGCAGTAAAATGCAATTTTCCATCTTGCCGCGTAAACTCTACTGAAAACCTCAGTATAAAAATCACTATTATACTGGGGTGAGATTGACCTTGACTTAAGACTAGACTTGACTAAGACGTAGAGGACGGGGACATTTTAGATGAAAAGAAGATTGAAGAAATGTGAAATAATTAAGATTTAGCTAAAAGGTCTTAGTAACAAGGCCATAAAATAATTACAAAAAAACGCTTGAGCGATTGATTACGTATGTTGCGTAATTAAACAATCTTTGTTGATTATGAAACCCTATAATTAGAGAACATCCTATAATTCCGAAATCGATTTTGGAACTACTTACTACAGGTCAGTCAGTCCGAGACTACTAGAACTTTAATTGCTTTGCTAATTAGTGTCTAGCACATAAGGCCTTTTAACCTTTTTGCTACCACCTCACTAAAAAGGCAACGGGTTCAAAATTTCTTCCAAGTTTAACATCTAAAATTTACACGTTTTATTAAATTTTAATTTTCGTGCTTCGGAAGGCACGTTAAGCCGTTGGTCCTGGTTGCCAGTAAAATAGCAGTCGTTAAGCCTGGTTTAAGACCTTATACCCTATACCTTCACCCCACGTGCGAGCCGCGGGCGTCAACTAGTAACTAATAAATATCAACTAACAAACAATCTACTTAATTAATGTGGTGTTATTATCTAACTGCAATTCCTTAGTGGGTGTGCTCGCGGGCGCAATTATTAACAATCCTTTATAATAGGAATGCTATTATTCATTAAATCAAGGTAAAGTATAACATTGTTATCTGCTTAAGTTACGTATTACCGCAAAGTGGTAGAATATACTTATTAAATTTAAATTATACTAGTTGACGCCCGCGGCTCCGCAAGCGTGGTGAGGTTCCCCGTTTCCCACAGGAACTTGTTCCCGGGAAAACAAGTTGCCTATGTGTTATTCTGATGTGTAAGCAATATTATTGTAAAGTTTCATTCAAATCCATTCAGTAGTTTTTACGTAAAAGAGTAACAAACATCCATCCATACTTACAAACTTTCGCGTTTATAATAGTATTAGGATTATAGATGTCAGTATTATTACATTAAAAATTGATAACCCTATGATTTAACTAACTATTCTTTACATTCAGTATTTATTGATTGGCCATTAAATTGATCAGACACACTTGCGCCGACCACGGTCAATGAACTTTCAGATACTTGGTCATATCTTGACTGTTTACTGTAGACTGTATGCTGTATCTGTACTGTGTACTGTATCATTAAGACAATATCTATACTATTTTAATAAATAAATCTGAAGAGTTCGTTTGTTTGGTTGAACGCGCTAAACACAAGAAATACTGCTCCGAAATAAAAAATTCTTTTTGTTTTGGATAGGCCATTTATTGAGGTTGGCTATAGGTTATATATCACCACGCTACTACCCTGGAGGGCGGAGTAGAAGCTAAAAATGTCAAAAAAATCAGACAAATTTTTATACACTATAGTAACAGTAATAAATCACAGGATTATATGGGTGCGATGGGTTCTAAATATGGCACGGGCGAAGCCGCGGGAGGCAGCTAGTTGATTTTATATTTCTAGTATTGCTTCGGCGCGGTGCAGTTCTAATGAGTAGTTAATTTACATAGCGACCTTCAATTCTGGGGTCTTGTTCATTCATTTCTCACTTATCATTTAATTTCATGAGATTACTTGGTATTTAGTTAAAGCAATATTGATGATTTATGAGCTCAAGGGCCATTCGTTCGACATTCAAAAATTGACCTATACCCTAATTTGTAAATCTATAAATTCTAATATTTTTATTGATTAGTATCCCTAAAGGGGTGGCAGAGGCATATTTTACGCTCGATTTTTACCGTATTCATCATCTGACCCACGCAATAGGTGGTAAGCCTATTGCCGTGTTGAAATAGACAGACATATATAGACGGGTTGTAGCTTGGTTGTAGCTAAGCCTTATGCTAAGCCACTGTTGAAATTTTTCAAGCCGCCCATAAGGCCATCAACTTGGCTTAACGATTGATATGTTGCTGGCAACCGGGACTCTCGCAAATGTAAATATCACAAAGGGGTCACCTATCCAGACCAGCTATAGCGAAAGTTGTTTTACAAAACACACAGCGGGGCCACGAGCGCTTCAAGAAACTTCAAGACACTTACTTTAACTCTAAAAAACTAACACCGCACTTTTGTAACTTGTAATATATTTGTAAGTAGTTTATTAATTAATCTTTGGAACCAACCTTCAGCATAAGATCCTTAGATAAACCTACAAATAAATAGTGATATTCAATCACGTATAATCCAAGATATGTATGAATGAGTGAACGTCTATTGGAAACCCACGCCGAGGTGTTGAAGGAAGATTCTACCAAACTCGACGAATTGCCACATTCAAATAATATTTAACAATGGACAATAATTCAAGGCGGTAGGCAACACACAGTGCGTGGGTTATTCAGGATATTATGATGTATTTGTCTATGATGGCATAGTTATAAATTAACTAGCTAGTGCCCTCGGTCTGATTTGAAATAAAAATAAATCCTACAGGTAACTATGAACAAACTTGCCAAGTAGTATCTCATAAAAAAAAAATTAAATATCCATCACGCCTTTTCCCCGAAGGGGTGGCAGAGGCATATTGTATAACCAACAACCAAAAAGAGCGTGCGCAGGTGTGTGTGTGTGTGAAATTGATGACACTGACACAACTAGTTGGCGGACTAGCGGACTGCTCTGCAGAATAGGTTACTTTATTTTTTCTTGAGTGAGAAACCATTAACGAAGAATATAAATTGTGGAAAGTAGAGGGTAGAAGGAGTCAGGGTAAGCCGAGACTTGCATATAAAGACCACGTGAGCTCAAAGACGAAAAATTAAAAGCGAAAGAAGTATGCATGGATCGTAAAGTCTGGCGATCTGTCCTCTCTGACTATCCCGTCAGGGATACAGCGTGAAGATAGTTAGTTTTTTTAGTTATTTTTTATTTACTTTGGCCTATATGCCAACAGTCGCTCGCTTTTCAGCCTGTACACCGCGGTATGATAAGCTGGGAACTCATGACAATAATGGCATTATAAATATAGCATGGTATTTTTTTTGTATTTATTAGTATTACTTACTTGTTTTATATATATATTTTAAATAGCTAAGAGTCAATTTAAAATCAGCGCCGAGTACAGTAATGTACTCTGCATACAGCTAAACACCATATTCATAAGAGTAATCATCAACTAATATAAAAGTAAAATAAAATTGCATCATCTTAAGTGAACTGTCAATAGACAGCTTGGCGCCGCACCTGCGTCTGCGCATCGATTGCCATCAAAACCGGATCCACATTGAATAGAAGCTGGTCACAAGCGTTGCGTTAACATAACCACTGATACCGCAGTTTACACAAAAAACGGTTACCACTATGTGTTAACACATCTAAGGGGTCACGTAATTTATTACGCAAATATATGCATTAGAAGCGCTTGTGGCCCCGCGGATGTTGTGTTCTGTAAACGATCACTGCATTAAGCAACTTTCACTATGGCTGGTCCTCGGATGGTTTACCACTTTCTGGAATTTATATTTGCAAGCGTTTCCGTGCTTCGGAAGGCACGTTAAGCCGTTGATCCCAGTTGCCAGTAACATGGCAGTTGTTAAGCCAGTTGAATGCCTTATGCCATATGCCAACCTGCTCCTGTCCATTTCAACACGGCAATGGGCAAAAGCAAAGCATACGGTGAAACGTGGGCGTATAGTACGCCTCTGCCTACCCCTTCGGGGATAAAAGGTGAAAGTATGTTATGTTATGTTTAAATATTTGAATATCACATAAATTAAATTTATATTAAGCGACACTTTTTACACAGCCCCATCCAGCCTTAACTAAGCTATAAGCTTGTACTATGGGTCTAGACAACCGATATACATACTTATATATTTCTAAATACATACATAGGAAACACCCAAACTCCGTAACCAACATTTGTGCATGACACAAATATTTGTTCCGACCCGGAAATCGTACCAGGGACCTCAGCGCGGCAATCGCATTCACTACCACTGTGCCACTCAGACTCAATTAAAATAAAAGTAGTAAATATTTTTATAGTACTATAAAAGCGTCACTCTAAAACCTCCTAATTTTTATGCAACCATCGCTTTTGTATTTTTCAAGTTTATTTTCTGTCACTTTTCATTCTTTTATACCCAAGGGATGGCAGAGGCATACTATATTTCACCGTATGCATTTTTGCCCCATGTAGCAGGTAGTAAGACCAATGCCGTGTTGAAATTGACAGACACAGGTTGTAAGGACCTGCGTTGACAGCCGTCCATAAGTTCTTCAACTTGTATTAACGACTGCCGTGTTCCTTTGGCACTCGTATGAGCTACGAAAGATCGAACTAAGAAAATCGAACTAAGAAATCGAACTAAGAAAGTCGAACTAAGAAAATTGAATTGAGGGATTGAACTACGAAAATCCTTTCAACCACATACGTAACTGAACTTTCGTAACCAGCTTCGAATATAGAATAATTTTCGTGTTTGATAACTAGCTATGAAACCAGAATAAAATTTATGTTTCCTTCACACGAAGACTCATTGTATATCGGAAAATGGAGCAAGTGAGTAATACTCATAGCTTTCTATATAGCTCTACAATGTGTAAATAGTTTGCAGAAAATGTACGTGCGTAATCACAGGTAAGTTGTGGTAGGTAATTAATTGTAAAAGGTAATTAGTTTAATGAGTATTTCCTGACTGCCCTGCACAAAAATTAATAGTAAATTATTCTTGTGGTTAGACGTCATTTCATTTGAACGAAACTGACATGTCAGTAGGGTGATGAGTGATGAGGTGATGACACCTTTGGCTGACGTTATCAGCACTACTATTTGAAGGAGGCTTTGTATAGAGGTGTGAATTTGCAGTAAGAGTTGAAGGTAGTAGAGCAATAATATCATCGCCTGCATCGTACTGCCACCGTGGTGTATGCGACTGCTGCGCTGAGTTCCGAGGTTCGATTCCCGGGTTGGAACAAATATTTGTATAATCCACAAAAGTTTGTCTCGGAGTTCAGGTGTTTGCTAAGATAGGTAATACTCGTATGTATGTATTTAGAAATATATAAGTATGTTTGTATGCATGGATCGCGATGCCTGACGATCTGTCCTCTCTGACTACCCCGTCAGGGATACAGCGTGAAGATAGTTAGTTTTTTTTTATGTTAATTAGTTGTCTAGATCCCATACTACAAGCCTATACTAGGTTACTTTTGGCTAGATGGCGCTATGTTAATATAAAAACCGACCTCTCAACCCCGTATTGAGCATGTGGCCTCGACTGCTAATCAGCAAATGCTAGTTAATTTATATTATACTGAATTAATTTTAAGCAATTAATCTTAAGCTGAAGAGTTTGTTTGTTTGGTTGAACGCGCTTATCTCAGAAACTACTGGTCGGATTTGAAAAAATCTTTATGTGTTAGATAGCCCTTTATCGAGGAAGGCTATAGGCTATGTATCATCACGCTACTTCCCTGGAGAGCGGAGTAGTAGTCATAAATATCATCAAATCGGGCAAAATTTCATACATTATTGCAAACCTAATTACCAAGGGGATTGAATGGGTGCGACGGGGGTTCGAAGTATGTCACGGGCAAAGTCGTGGGGGTCAGCTAGTTTAGTATAAATACACATATATATATATATATTACGATAACCTACTTACGTTTCCTTACGCAATCCGGTTTATTTGATCAATATATAAAGTAGTGGACAGGCAGAGATAGTAAACTTTGATGGGTTTATTGATTGGTCATAAAATTCGCGTTGGTAACCAATTAACTAGTTGTATAACTTTTACTTTTATATGTTTGTGAGCAGAACATTGTGAGTATAATTGTAAATGACGTCCTACTGATATTATAAATGCGAAAGTTTGTAAGAATGGATGTTTGTTACTCTTTCACGTAATAAACAACTGAATTTAATAAAACTTAACAGTAATATAGCTTATACATCAGATTAACGCATAGGCTACTTTTTATCCCGGGAACCAGTTCCTGTGGAAAACTACTATACGTGGGCGAAACCGCGAGCCTCAACTAGTCATAAATATTCGAGAAAGATGTTTATTAAATTGTGTCCTCAGACCAGTGGTATCTTCGATAATGTCAACAAAGCAATCTGGAGGAGTATTGGTTAAAAATATCAAACTATAATGCGTTGTAACTACTTCCGTTCTCCGGAGTAGCATTGACTGCAGTGTGTGGTCTCATACTGAGTAATTTGTTTATTCACTAACGTTTATACGATATAGTGTGAACTGAGCAGGTTACATAATACTTATCACATTTCGACTGCCTCTGTGGCGCGTAGGGAGTGTATCCGACTGCTACGCATGAGGCCGTGGGTTCGGTTCTCACCCAGGATAAAGATTTGTGTGATGAGCACGATGGTTTATTCTGTGTCTGGGTGTTATCCATATATATAAAAGGCAAAATCACTGACTGACTCATTGATTACGAAATCTCTGAAACTACCAATGCTATGAAGCTCAAACTTCGTATGGAAATTCTTTTTAATACGTAGGTTTCCGCTAAGAAGGGATTTTGCAAAATTCTACCCCTAGAGATGTAAATAAGCGATAAACGGTTGTACGGAAGTTCGTAATTTTTGCAAAATTTTACCTATAAACAAGGTAATCAAGGGTTGAAAGTTTATATGGAAAATTCTTTATTTTAACACCGGGTTTCCTATACCTGCTTCTGTATAAAAAAAAATAGGTGATAAGGAATTTTGATAAATTCTACCCTTGAGGGGATAAAACAGGAGTTGTAATAACTGACTCATTGATCACGAAACCTATAAAACTAACAAAGCTACGAAGCCCAAACTTCGCATGAGGGTTTCTCTTAACACGTATGTTTCCCCTAAGACTGGATTTTTCGAAATTCTACCTCTAAGGAAGTAAATAAGCGTAAACGGTTGTATGGAAGTTAATCATTTTCAAAGTTACAAACATGAATTTATGTATACCTGTTATTAGTTACAAAAAAAGGATACATGTATCGCGGTTTTGCAAAATTTTACCTATAAGGAGTTAAACAGTGGTTGTATTACCAGACTCATTAATCACGAAATCAATGGAGCTAATGGAGCTACGAAGTCCAAACTTCGCTTTGGGGTTCCTTTTAACACGTAGGTGCCCCTATGAAGTAGTTTGGCGCATTTTTACCCCTAAGGACGTAAATAAGGGATAAACGGTTGTATGGAAGATTGTCATTTTCTAAGTTAGTAACATGTACTTACGTACCTACACCTATTTCAGAAGAATTTCCTAAGGCCAGTATTACCAGCAAGTTCAGTGTTCCCACGGGAACCGAAACTATGTCAGTAAACCACGCACAGCCTGAACATTAAACATGGAAACCTGAAATTTGGTGAATGTATACTTTAAGTTTTTGATAAGCAAAAAAACGGGATCGCCGATATTTCCATGGAAACGGTAACTACGCGGACGAAGCCACACACAGTATAAACTATCAAACATAGGTGTATACCTGAGATTTGGTGAAAGTATTTTTTAAGTATCTACCTTGAATCAGCACTAAGAAAGGAATACCCGGTATTCTCACGGAAACGGGAACTACGGGAACGGAAACCATACATACCCTAAAATTTGGTAAACGTATTCTTTACGTACTTACGTTAGACGAGCACCAAGAAAGAATTCCCGGTATTCCCACGGGAATGTGATCGTACTAATATTATAAATGTGAAATTTTGTAAAATTTCTATATTCTTTGGACGTTTGTTTTTTAATCACATTTTGATGAAAATCGGCATATACTCGTAGGTAGAATACGGTTCCAAAAGTTGATGCCCGCGGCTCCGCTCACGTCAAGTCGTTAATACACAAAAAGGTCTTCTCGCGGGAAAAAGATGTTTTCCCGGGATATAAAATAGGTACCCTATGTATTAATTCGGGAAATGTCTTGCACAGGATATTCAGTTCAAGCAGTTTCGCCCGCGTATATATTATTCAGTTGTAAGAAACTCATCATCAAGTATTTCGGTTTCATTCAGTTTTTTGTTGTTAAAAAGCGAATACTTCAGAAGTTGTTTCATAAGAAAAGCTTACGCGCCTTCCTCTAAACTAATGTCTCTTTTTTGTCTGTTTCTCTTAAGTGGCGCTAACGAAGTTGCGCGGGTCAGCTAGTTTATCTATAATATGTATGTATTTAGAAATTTATAAGTATGTTTATCAGTTATCTGGTTACCATAGTACAAGCTCTGCTTAGTTTGGAATCAGATGGCGTTGTGTGAGTTGAAGATAGAAGAGAGAACCATACTTTTGTCCCAACGAGACATTGCACTTAGTTAAGACCTAGCGAATATGTTTATATAAGCGCTTTTTAAATGTTTCATATTTAGTAGTTTACTAGAACACAAAAACCGCAGCAAATTCATGTTAGAATTTTTCTTAATTATGTAAGGATGTGATAGCAAAAACCTCACAATAGCATACCCCTGTAGCTAATATCTTGGTTCAGTAGTCAGAGTTAGACAATAGCAAGCATTGGTTTCGTCCTAGTCCGTATCAAATTTACTCGATACGCAGAACAAAGTCAAAGGCCTGATACTCCGAGCAGAATGCTTTGGGAAAATTGGAACCAAAACGATGTGACGCCATAACGATTGTTTATTTCCTTATATTAACTATTAAAAAACTTCCACAGGCCACAACCTGCGTGTGTCTTTTTTAACACGGCAATGAGCTCACCACCTATTACGTGGGACAGGAATACACATAGTGAAAAGTGGGCATATAATATGCCTCAGCCACGGGGATAAGGCGTGAAAGAAATATAAAAAACTTCATTATATCTTGTCTTTACACCGCGGAAAAGGTGTATTATCTTTGAATGCTGTGGTTTTCGTCGGTTCTAGTCATAGATATACTCCAATGAGGTTAATAATACTCCAAGGGGGTTGTCTATGGTTCGAGTACAGCATAATATCCGTGGAGATTACCACACGATAAAAAAAAGTTTCTAGAAATATAGTATTCATGTATTCCAAAAATATTAATTTGTCTCTGTCAAACTACAATACTAAAGAAACTACTATAAAATAAATGTATTTAAGTAAAGAAGATCTGAAAACAATATGATAACATTGGCAAGGTAATTTAAAATTAAATGGTCTCACCAGGAAATGAAAAGTAATGTCGATGTTGGCTTATAAAACGACTTGTCATTCATACAGTGTTTAACTTTTTGTTATTTGTTTTAAATTGCTTTGTTAGCAAAAAACGAGTTCAGCGTTTTGGAAGAATGAACATGTTTGTTATGTAGTACTTGCTAAATCACATACATTACAACTTCATGTAAGAGGGGTATGTCATACTCTTAAAATGACGATTAAAAAATGGTGGAGAATTTTAACTTTATTCGATACGGTTCGGGTAGTTCAGGTGGCTAGAACATTGCCCTGTTTAGGCAAAGGTCACGGGTTCAATCCCCGTCTTGAATTGAATTGCCTTTTTCCACTTTATTAAAAATTAATGTGAAAATTTAGCAAAATAATTGCTTTAAAAATTTATCCAAGAGGGGTATGTGTTAGGTTGAAGCCAAGCCAATCTCACCTACAACATGGTGCACCTATGTACTGTGACCGACATAGTATCTGGGTGTCCAGCATGTAATTTTGGTAAGCCCAGGGTGATCGAATTTTGTACGCGGAAACGAGACCACGCCAACTAGTATCGAAGTCGGGAACCTGCCTCGACTCCATGCAAATCCACAGTAACGCGCTCATACGTGAGTGAGGTCAGGACAATATAAGACAGAACTATTAGGGAGGGTTAAGAGAGTCACTCGCAATAATTCACGCTACTGCATATGCATAAAGTGAAATGTGGGCGTACAGTCTCTACACCTTTGGGGAAAGAGACTGGGACGAAATTTTTTCAAAATGTGTTAATAAGACCTTGTTGCTAGGAGACTTAAACGGACATCATTTGAATTGGTCATCGAAAACTAATAGTAGGGGTACACAGATTTTAAATTCAATACTGGATCATCAACTTATAGTTCTAAATACGGGTTCTCCGACACGAATTAAACTAGTTAGAGGTGTTCTCCAACAAACCGCTCCTGATATAGCACTGATATCCACCGACATAATAAATATTGTGCGACACTTTTCACACAGCGCCATCTAGCCCAAAGTAAGCTAATATTAGCTTGTGTTATGGGATCTAGATAACTGATAAACATACTTATATATTTCTAAATACATACATATTATAGATAAATAACACCCAGACACAGAATAAACCATCGTGCTCATCACACAAAGTTTTATCCTGGGTGGGAATCGAACCCACGACCTCTTGCGTAGCAGTCGGATGCACTCCCACCGCGCCACAGAGGCAGTCATAGTACTGAAATTTGAGTGGAAAGTCTCAAACGAAACACTTGGCAGTGATCATCGCATTGTTCAAGTCTCTTCAAATATAGGGGTAAGTAGTAATAATATTATTCGTCGAAATTTCAAAAAAGCTGATTGGGAAGGCTACCAAAACATGCTATCCGATCTTTTTACAAGTTTTCAATTTATTAACAATTTACAATTATGTTATGACTCATTTATCGAGTGTATTAACTTAGCAGCTGAATCGTATATACCACGTATAAAAATTAATCAAAACCCTAATTCTAAGTTTCGCCCAAAACCCTATTGGAACGCGACGCTTTCGAAATGTGTGGCCGAGCGCCGACGCGCGTTATCAATATTTAGACGCAATCCAACTCCTCAGAATTTTGAAACACTCAAAGAAAAAATACGTAGTGCCCAAAAATTGATACGCAATGCTAAATGTCAGTCCTGGCAAACATTTTGCGATTCTTTAAATGAAACATCTTCATCAAGCGACGTATGGAAAAAAATGAGATGGCTTAAAGGTTATAGAACTAGCGGTGAGTACATAGATCAAACAAGAGCCAATCAATTACTGCATAATTTATCACCTGATTATGTCAGACCTTTAGATTTAATTTTTTCAAATGTCAACCCCTCGCTGGAAATTGAAATATCTAATCAGGAATTAACAAGAGCTATTCGGGCTAAAGACACGTCACCTGGACACGATAATATTTCTTACTCCATGATTAAGAAGCTACCTAAAAATGGAAAACAGATATTACTATTATTATATGACAATTTTTTTCGCAGTGGATTTGTCCCGAATCAATGGCGCGAAGTGAACATTGTGCCAATTCCAAAATTAGGCCGGGATCCGAGTTTCTTGTCTTCACTTAGACCAATATCTATGATCTCGTGTGTATGTAAAATTTTTCATACCATTTTAATGACTAGATTAGAATGGTTTATCGAAAAACATAATCATTTGTCGCCGTCGACCACAGGCTTTCGAAGGTGCCGCTCAACATTAGATAATTTAGCAGATTTCGTTTTAAAAACTCAAATCGGATTTGCAAACAATCTCACTACAATCGCCTGCTTTATAGATATAAATGATGCGTACAACAATGTTGACATAGTAGGTTTATTGCAAATAATGGATCACTTCGGTATAGGTAAATTAATGTGTACATACATTTGGAATTACCTGAAGGAAAGAAACCTTAATATCTCTTCAGATAACTACACACTAACCCGTATGACTGGACGCGGCTTGGCACAGGGTGACCCACTATCTCCACTACTGTTTAATATTGCAACAGCTTCGATTTGTAAGGAAATACGTAAAGTTAGTATTTCACAGTATGCTGATGATTTTGCGTTGTACTCCACTGGTGATAATGTGTCCGAGACGGTACAAGACTTGCAGCAGGCCCTACATGAACTAAATAGTTTACTTTCACATGTAGGTCTAGACATATCGGAAACAAAAAGTAAAGTGTGTATTTTTAAATAAATATAAATATCCATCACGCCTTATCCCCGAAGGGGTGGCAGAGGCATATTATATGCCCACTTTTCACCGTGTGCATTCCTGTCCCACGTAATAGGTGGTGAGCCCATTGCCGTGTTGAAATAGACAGACGCAGGTTGTGGCTACCTGCTGTTGAAATTTTCAAGCCGCCCATAAGGCCTTCAACCAGGCTTAACGACTGCCATTTTACTGGCAACCGGGACCAACGGCTTAACGTGCCTTCCGAAGCACGGAAACGCTCGCAAATGTAAATACCACAAAGTGGTCACCCATCCGAGGACCAGCCATAGTGAAAGTTGCGTAACTCAGTGATCGTTTACAGAACACTGAGACCGCGGGGCCACGAGCGTATTTTTAAAAGAGGTTATAGAAAGGAAATGGTTGACCTTAGAGTTAAGGAAGTAGCATTACCAGTTGTAGAAAATGTCAAATATTTGGGATTATGGCTTGACCGCTCATTGAGATGGTCTAAACATATTCATGCAACACGTGACAGAGTAATGAAGTTTTTAAATATATTCAAAGTACTCAGCGGTTCAAAATGGGGTGTACACCCGATACATATAAGGCGACTGTATATTTCATTGATTAGGAGTAGATTTGATTATGCCGGTGCATTATATGACGATGCGGCTCAAAGACATCTTACTAAATTAGATAGATTACAGAATATATACATAAGATTAATAGGAGGTTTCATAAAAACTACAGCTATACACGTGATGGAAAACGAACTCTATTTACAACCTTTACACATACGTAGACATTATTTAGCAGGCAAATTTTACCTTACATCAAAATCATTTCAGAAAAATAACGTCATAACCTCATTGAATCAGTTACGAAATCTTAGTAATAGCGTATATTGGAAACAGAGACAATTACCCCTATTAGTTACCATACATGAATATCTTAGAGATATAGTGGTTTACTTTAGCCCACAACTAGAAATGTTTTCTATGAACACTTGGGTCACCAATGTGGATCTTTCAAATAATGTTAAAACTAGTATAGAGGATGTCCATGCCCCAAAGCGGTTTTATACACCATATAACCTTAAAGGAACATGTATCCAATATATAAACCAACATTATGGAAAATATTATAAAATTTTCACTGACGGCTCGAAGGAAGGTTGTCATGCTGGAGCTGCGTTCTTTGATCCACAGACAAACGCTAGCCTGAAACTTAATATAAAGTGTGAAGCTAACATAATGGTTGCCGAAATCATTGCAATCCGTGAGGCCTTATCATATGTTGAATCTTTTGAAAGCGGCGAGTATGTAATTTTTTCGGATTCAAAAAGCGCCCGCCATCATTTAGCTCGATGCTCCTCAAAAACAAGAGGCAGTCCGATAGCTTATAGTATAATGCACGCCATGGAAAACCTTAAACTTAATAATAAAAATATAATGTTACAGTGGATACCTGCTCATATTGGCTTGGCTGGGAATGAGAGGGCTGATCTATTGGCAAAAGAATCACTGAATGATGGTTTGAATTTTACGTTTGCTCCATACTTCACTGAGTTGTTATGTCTCGTTAAAAATCGATGTACCCAAATATGGTCAGAATATTTTGATAAGAGGTCACAAACCAAAGGTATTTGGTACCGCACTATTCAGCCAAATATACAGAAGCACACTTGGATCGATCAAGCCAATATGAGCAGATCTGAAATAGTTATGGCCTTTAGACTTCGTTTTGGACATATTCCATTGAACAGGTTTGCGTACCTAATGGATAAGACTGATTCCCCTAATTGCACTATATGTGATGTAGTAGAAGACGTGTACGGAGTGTAGCCGGAACGAAGCGGAAAGAAGACAATTATTTAGCAACCGCAATAGTAATATCGGTGAATGTAACAGTATTCTCGCCCGACCTTCCTCAGGTGAAGCTAAAGTGCTATATAATTTGGCTAAAGTATGTTTCATGGAAAGAATCTAGTTAAGATTTAGAATAATTAAAAATATTACTGTCAATGAGGGCGGCATATTCACTTTGTAACTAAGCCCTTTAATTAAATAAAGATTAAAAAAAAAAATACACCTTTGGGGATAAAAGGCATGACTGACAAGAAGGTATAAGTACGTACTAAATTTTTTGCCACATTTTTCACAGTTCCACCTAGAACAAAGTAAGCTAACATAAAGGTGTAAGGAACCCATTATCTCCAGTGCTCAAACAACCTCACCTGCTTTACTGCCCAACGAACGAGGCTACGGCGCGCTTACAGGCCTCAGAAGTCAAACGGCAGAAACAATTCCAATGGCGCTGAAAATTAAAAGTCAAACCATAGCGGCTCTTAGCATGAACTCCAGGTCCAAATCCAGTTAAGGGTTTGGAAACAACTGGATATGGAAATAACTGATATATATACTTACATGGCTTAAAAGGCAGACGGCAGTCGCTTCTAAAGACACTGAAAATACAAAATCAAAATCAAACCATAGCGGCTCTTAGCATGAGCTCCAGGCCCAAATCCATTTAGGGGTTCGGAAACAACTGGATATGGAAATAACTGATATATATACTTACATGGCTTAAAAGGCAGACGGCAGTGAAAATACAAAATCAAACCATAGCGGCTCTTAGCATGAGCTCCAGGCCCAAATCCATTTAGGGGTTCGGAAACAACTGGATATGGAAATAACTGATATATATACTTACATGGCTTAAAAGGCAGACGGCAGTGAAAATACAAAATCAAACCATAGCGGCTCTTAGCATGAGCTCCAGGCCCAAATCCATTTAGGGGTTCGGAAACAACTGGATATGGAAATAACTGATATATATACTTACATGGCTTAAAAGGCAGACGGCAGTGAAAATACAAAATCAAACCATAGCGGCTCTTAGCATGAGCTCCAGGCCCAAATCCATTTAGGGGTTCGGAAACAACTGGATATGGAAATAACTGATATATATACTTACATGGCTTAAAAGGCAGACGGCAGTGAAAATACAAAATCAAACCATAGCGGCTCTTAGCATGAGCTCCAGGCCCAAATCCATTTAGGGGTTCGGAAACAACTGGATATGGAAATAACTGATATATATACTTACATGGCTTAAAAGGCAGACGGCAGTGAAAATACAAAATCAAACCATAGCGGCTCTTAGCATGAGCTCCAGGCCCAAATCCATTTAGGGGTTCGGAAACAACTGGATATGGAAATAACTGATATATATACTTACATGGCTTAAAAGGCAGACGGCAGTGAAAATACAAAATCAAACCATAGCGGCTCTTAGCATGAGCTCCAGGCCCAAATCCATTTAGGGGTTCGGAAACAACTGGATATGGAAATAACTGATATATATACTTACATGGCTTAAAAGGCAGACGGCAGTGAAAATACAAAATCAAACCATAGCGGCTCTTAGCAACTAATAAGAGCAGATCTCGTACCCAAATCCGTTTAGGGTTGGGAAACATCTATATTTAAAGTAGAGAATGAACTTGTTCAAAATCTAGACAACATACTATAAATTAAATCTTAATATCTTAATTATATTATAAATGTGAAAGTTTGTATGGATGTTTGTTACTCTTTCACGTAAAAACTACTGAATGGTTTTAATGAATCTTTACAATATTATAGCTTTTACATCAGAATAACACAGGCTACTTTTTATCCCGGGAACAAGTTTCTGTGGGAAACGGGAACGGGAAAACTTCTCTACACGGGCGAAGCCGCGGGCGTCAACTAGTACATACATACATAGAAAACACCCAAACTCTGAAAATAACACTACATTTTATCCTCATGTTCTCGTGACAATAAGGCGATAAGATGCCTAAGTTATACTCCTTATAACATTAGTTGTATACCAGTGAAAGTTCCGTCAAAATTCGGTCCGACTGTTTAGACAGGACATGGACAGCCAGAGATTTTTATTTTATGCAAGTAACATAACTTTGATCTGCATTTAGTGAAAAGTTGTTAATTTGGAATCACAAACAGACACTTCGATTTTATTTCTCTGTATACATTTATATACCTATGCATTTGAATCATGCTAGTATATTTATATATCGGATGGTAACTCCCTGTCGATATAACGGATAAAGGCAAATCACGCACCGATATTTACACACTATGTTTAAATATCACGACTCTCGGAGATCTGTTAAATAGATGGGATAATATCTCATCGCTGTTGTTAAATGTGTGTACGTGTATTGTACAAAGAAGATCGAATGTCGACCATCAATAACATAGCTCTTTTACTGTAAAGTTTTATTGAATTTAGTAAACTTACGTGAAAGAGGAACAAACATGAGCAAAAATTTTCTTATTTATAATAATGGTAGGATTTTAGGTAGGTGGGTATGTGTTTACCGTTTAAGGATAGTTTATACTGTACAGAAAAACATCACCATGCAGACAAAATTGCGGGATACAGCTAGATAACAAAAAAAAAATTTGGTGCCTATCAGTCTTGATAATGTAGGAGACACGCGTTGACGATCATATGCCATATAAAAAGCGGAATATTGCAAAAAGAATAAAAACAAAATAATTAAATGTTTAACAATGGATTTCTGCCATGTAGCATGTCTGCATTGTGGCACAAGCTTCCATTCGCTGTGCTGAGACGATAGGTACTCTGTTACACAAACATGCGTTGCTAGTGTGCGTGACAACTGGCCACACCTCGTATACCTTTGGGAAGTGAATCCTATGGAGGTGGCATACCTACGGAAAAAACGTGTATACCTACTACTCAAAAGATGAGGTTAGAATACTGTGTGTCCGGGTTTCGACCGGAGATGATTTTTATGATGAGATTAGGCTTTTAATTCATCCAGATATGTAATTTTTACCTTCTTGAAATGGCAGATAATTATGGCAAATAATTAAAAGACTTTTTTTTGTATAGCAAGCAAAAAGTACTATTTCTCGGGAACTGGAGTTCCTAAACATTATGGAAATAAGTTTATTTGGGAGGTATTTAGAATGTTGAAAACGCCTATCAAATGAAATAAAGATCAATTCAAAAATAATTTGCTGTCATAAAGAAAAAAAATAACTTACAAGAAATTACGCTAAAAAATAACTTAATTAATCAGCTTTTTAACTCATTATTATAATTTCATTACATTATTATTGCTTTATTTTTGTATTATGTAATATTTTTTTATATTATCTACAAAACTATACCAAAATTACTATTTTAATGCCATCCAAGATTGTGTCCAATTAACCAATGTCATATTTAAAGTACAGTAGCTCCTGAAGTTTGGCACCCAAAATAGTAATATTGGTATCGTTTTATTATTATCTCAAAATGAAGAAATCAAAAGGCAAAGAAAACAAAAATATCCACATTGCATTAACATATTATTTTCATACACCAAAGATTAGCATAATATTTTTATACACATTACAATATAAATTACAAATGAGAATATCCTGTTTCTATCATTAAGGGGAACCTAGTCAGTCATTCTTATATACAAACGTCGATGGACAATAACTCATAAATTTATGGTCGTATAACCAAAAATAAGACATATATGAGTTATTTACATTAAGGCCCATGTTTGTATGGTTCCAAAATTATAATAATTTAAACAGTTTGAATTCACAAAATCTTCGTATTTTACTGAAGTTTTTTAATGAAACTTCGAGCGTTTAAAAAGCGTATTTAGAGTAAGAAACTTATAAAAATACTGCCATACAGACATAGTTTATTTATTTAAAACATTAAATAACTTTATTTTGTTTACCTTAATATACACAATTGTTTATAATCTATCAAAGGCCGAAAGTTTATTATAAAATTTGCAACGCTTGTTTTGAACTAAATGACATCTTGCATCTCATTTAAGACTAAGGACTATCTTCTTACTGCTAATTACTGGTACTACCACATTCTCACACCATGTCAAGTGAGATAGCACTAATTTTGCTTCCCCCACCAAGCGGTTTATGATCGCGACTAGTGCAACCTTAAATTCGTTACGCAAAATACATAAGAAACATTAGTACAAAATGTATACTTACAATAATGTACAAAAATAACAAAATATCTATTATATTCCAAATGAAAAATTAACTAAAAAAACTAACTAAATATCATCACGCTGTATCCCTCACGGGGTAGACAGAGAGGACAGATCGCCAGTCTTCGCGATCCGTGCATACTTCTTTCGCTTCTTCAAGATTCATCAATCGCTTAATATACGCATTTCTGGGTACTTTTGACTTTTCCATTTTCACCCAAGTAATAAAGACATTTACATCATCTGTAATAATATTATGTAAAATAGGTACATTTTGCAAAAATAATATGGAGTATTATGGAAATATACATTTTAAAGAGGATTTGAACCAGAAGTATGTACTCTTTTATAACTTTGGGTCAGATTTATTTACTTGAAACTTAATATTCATTAATAGCAAAACTTTAATTCCTTCGGAGCAATTAAAGGGGCAAAGTATACATGCTACATGAGTGAAGCTTTGGGATAAGTTAAGTAAAATACTTACTGAAAATGTTCGTGATGGTACGGTTTTGTCTCGTAAGGTCGTAATATTTAGAGTATGATTAAAACATGATTCTTCTAATCTAAATTAAGAGAGCAAATAAAAATAGATTTAATATGAGTATTTTTACTTTCCCATTCCTATTGTATCCAGTTACACTTTTTCTTATACTATACTTTTTTAATTATTACACTACAAGTCACACTTGAAAAATGATTTGAAGGGTAGCTCTAATAACTCGCTTTGACAGTTTACAGTAAGAAACTAAAACGACGAACGGCCACGATAATGCATTGCTATGACGTCACGTTTTTATGTTGCCAAAACTAAGTCGAATAAATATACTAATATAATATATAATATATACTAATAGAATAAATATACTATACTATACTTTTTACATGGACAAGTAAGTTAAAGCAAGATGACTAGAAGTTTATATGTACAATGTCGGTTTAGATCATATTTGTCTCCATATGATTCACTTCTCAATGTCGCGTATGGTAAAACAGTCTCGGCCAGTGGACGCTTTCACGCAGCATGTGTATTTATGTATGATCTATTTTATGTTGGATTTGATTTTTTTTATAAGTGTGACTTAACGGTTGTATATTGCACCGTGTGTATAAACTGTATCTACTAGAAAAAGAAAAGATATTTCATATTTTAATTATCCCAAGGACTCGGTAAGTAGATATTTGTTATTGTTTAGGTTTAGTCAATATTTAGGTAGGTAATTCGCATTGTAATTTCTGAACTGCAGTGTTACCTAGTATGAAGCTGTGTCCATTGCGATTGCAACGTGTTTTCGTGTTACTAACAATTATGTAAGAGTAAATACCCTAAAATGTTTGCCGTGAAGACTGGATAACATGTAAAGCTGGGTCAGCTGTAAAGTGTTTTCATGTTAGCTAACACACTAACATGTTTTACTAACATGTTTGGGGGTGGCTTAAAAGTTGTGGTTAGAAAAACACCCTAACATGTTTGCCACGACGAATGGTTAACATGGTAGGGTAACATGTTATGTTAGAAAACTGGCGCTGCGTAGTTTTCTATTTGTTTGATATCTATTGTCTCAGTTTATGGTTCCTGTATTTTTGATTGTAGGTATCATATATGGCTGATAGCTGTGGGACGGGATGATCTCCTTCCAAAACTCGCTGATCAGAAAAAACGGCACCAATACAGAATTTGCGAAGAGCATTTTAAGAGAACCTGCATTAAGTACTCTAAAAATGGAAAAATTTAATATTTATATGACAGTGCATTCCCAACTCTGAAATTACCTTCAAATGCAGGTGAAAGTACCAGTCAGTAACAAAATCTAGTATCTAGTTATGACGACTCAAGCTCACGTGGTTCAAACACATCTCAATGCGCTGAAAAAAATTACATGGGTACTCACACCTATGGAGAATCTGACGTTGTTATAAAAGTTAACATTTTATCACCTCAAACTACCCACAGCGTTGAAGTTGATCAAATGCAGTTTGATCAACTTCTACCCTTTGGTCAAACGTGTAAATGTGAATATGAAAGTAGATCATCACAAACTGACCCATACGTATCAGCATATACTCCAAGAAAGAGACAGTTATCCTCACAACTCCTGACAGCTGAGAAATCGAATACCCTTGATTTGAATAGCGTGACAAAAGAACAATTTTTAGAATTATGTGACAAATTCTTAAACAAAAATATGTCTCAGCTAATAAAAGGGCAAATTAATGTGAAAATGGGACATAGTGACAACCAGCACAGTTTAGCTTTCAAGTATTTTGCACTCAATTTGCATTATTCAAGTCCAGTTGCTTACAGATTTCTCAAAAGCTCGTTATGTTTGCCATCCTTAAACACTTTAAAACAATATGTTATGCCTATAGGTACTAAAACTGATAATAGAATACTCAATGCGTTAAAAATTAAAGTAAGTAAAATGAGTCCATCCGAAAAAATATGCAGTGTTTGTGTTGATTATATGTCCCTAAAGGCAAATCTATTGTACGAAGGATATTACGGAATAGAAGGTATACAAAAACTAGAATTGGCAAAATACATAGTTATAATTACGGTACGCGGTATAATAAATGATTGGAAACAGCCTATTGCATATTCCTTTCTTGCTCAACGCAAAAAATATCCAAAAGTGAACGATTGGATTGACCATATTGTATCCGCTTTATTGTACATTGGTCTTGATATTCGTGTATTTGTACCAAATCAAGGCTCAGATTTCGTTAGTGCCTCAAAGTACCGTTTCATAAATCCGAACAGAACTTTTTTTAAAGTAGATGAGCACAAATTTATTACATATATGATGTTCTAACTAACTATCCCCGTCGCGTCGCAGCCATTTAATCCCGTCGTTTATTAGGTACCTACTTTACAATAATGTATGAAAGTTTTTCCGATTTGTTGACATTTATGATTACTGCTCCTCTCTCCAGGTCAGTAGCGTGATGATATATAGGCTTCTATATACTATACCAAACTATAAGATATCGTAAAAACGCATTTGAAAGCAGAGTAGATCCCAGAACGCAAATCCTTTCGGCAGTGCGCCGATGACGCGTCTGAGCTATATTTATTGGCCAGCGAGAGGCGACAACTATGCGCGGTCGCGTATGCGCTATCCGCTTATCTCGCGCCATTACATTAGTTGAGAACAAATTTGATTACAATAAAATGATTATAGTGAGTTTACCTTAAAAGATAGCCTTATGCTATTACGGACTTTATTTTAGAACTTTTAAAGAGGAATAATTATGTAACACATATTTATTGCGTAACATTAATCGTTTAGGCAGCGTTCGTAACGGAAACTTTCAAATAGAATATTTCTCTCCCGATTTTGCCACATATATCATTGCTGCTCCGCTCCTAATAGTCGTAGCGTGATGTTATATAGCCTATAGCCTTCCGAGATGATAGGGCTATCCAACACTAAATGCATTTTTTCATTTCATTTCAGAACCAGTAGTTCCTGAGATTAGCTCATTCACCCAAACAAAGAAAAATAGAACCAAACAAACTCTTCAGTTGTATTTATACAGGGTGGCCCATTTAAATCTGTCAGTCTGGGCAACTCTGAAACTATAAGACATAGAAAGATCTCTTCTAAGGAACCATGTCATCGATTTTGATAAAATGAAAAACTGCATTCATAGATTTAAAATAATACTTGTACTCGAGTCAGGAATCAAACCTGGAATTACCGAAGAATAAAACTTGCATATTTTTAATTGAATATCGATTGTGTAGATCTTAAGCAGTAAATATTACTGTACTAATGTTTAATAGTAATATTTACTGCTTAAAATCTGTACTTTCGATAGTCAATTACAATAATGCAAGTTTTATTATTCAATAATTCCAGGTTCGATTCCCGACTCGACTACAAGTATTATTTTAAATCTATAAATGCAGTTTTTCTTTTCATTAAAATCGGTGACATGGTTTCTTGAAAGAGATCTTTCAACGTCTTATAGTTTCAGAGTTGCCCATACTGACCGTTTTAAATGGGCCATCCTGTATATTAGTATAGATATAGATTATTTATTACATGAATAGATTATTTATTACATGATGATGTTTGATCCTTATGAATGAAACATACCCTACATGCTACACAGATGTGACTAAATGTACTGGGGGTTCCCAACATTTCTAGTCATACAAAATAATTAATGTAAAATTGTAAATGTTCGCAATTTACCTACAGATATGTGCTAGTTAGTTCATTCATTCATTATTAGCGGTTTTCCTCTACGATGTTTATTAAAGACATTTTTTTTGTAATGTCCTATGTTATTTTAATTACTACCACAGTATAAAGAGAAAAACCTATGATCTTTAGGCTGTGTTACTACTGAGTATGATTCAAATTATAAAAGTGTGTATAAAGGGATGATTTCTCCTGGGCACATGTCAACTTCCTGCCGGTCCGCAATCTTGCAGACAAAAGCAGTGTGAAGACAAGGCGGTACTTAGCCAAAATCGTGGTTAAATATCTGTAAAATGCTGTACAAAGTAAAATTAAATCTGTTTATAGCTACGCTATGTCTGTCTGTCAGTCTACAATCTAGTTCATAGAACTTAAAAGCTGTTCTAAATTATTTACGTTATCCATCCTAGAATTGTGAAAACCATTTTTTGATTAACGGATACATTAGTAGAATACTTATTAATATATTTTTTTCATTTTTGTACGCCTTTCAGTATGGTAAACTACCGTTTGCTTCTGGGTATGTGGAAAAGGTTTTACTAGCCCGTGGTACAACTACTGTGGACTAAATGATTCAGCGGTTGGACCCTCAGACCACCTCCACTTGGATTTAATCTGTGGGTTGGACCACAAGTTGGGAGGAATAATAATTACTTACGGTATTAGAACATAACGCATAAATCAAAAGGTAAGGTAAAATATGTCGGTAAGTATTCACAGTTATGTGGGTTTCGTTACTGACTAAAAAAATGTATATTTGGAAAATAAAAAAAATAAAAAATTAAATATCTTTTTTTTTATGTGTAGTTAAAATTTTGTAAAAATTATTAATGTGCAACTTGCTGGTTATTTTAATGTTTTTTTTTTAATCTCGGATATCGCAACCTTACTTTAATTGTTCGTAACTGTAACTTAAGTTATACTGTATGTATGTGTGTTTGTCCTTCAATTAACGTGAAGTTAATTTATTATTAAGTTCGAAAGGCAGTCGGTATGATTAATACTGTGAAGGAACGCGTGGAGATGTTCTTCCGACACAAAGGAAGGATCCTTTGACCAGGCAAAGTGATCACGATGGTCATGAAAATAACTGTTTGAAAAATTTTTATTTTTTATTAAATATTATTATAAAACATAACATAGTATGATATACCGGGTATATACAGCTTAAAAAAAGTAAAACTTGTGAAAATCAAATTTAAATACTTTTAAACATTTAGCACTTATTAATGCGATGATTGTCAATAAAGAAGCTTGAGAGTTAGGAATGCAGCAATAAAATCTGGCTATGATATTCAATCACTAATAATTACAATGTAATTATTAGTGATTGAAAATCATATTAATAATATTTAATAAAAAATAAAAATTTATCAAACAGTTATTTTCATGACCATCGTGATCACTTTGCCTGGTCAAAGGATCCTTCCTTTGTGTCGGAAGAACATCTCCACGCGTTCCTTCACAGTATTAATCATACCGACTGCCTTTCGAACTTAATAATAAATTAACTTCACGTTAATTGAAGGACAAACACACATACATACAGTATAACTTAAGTTACAGTTACGAACAATTAAAGTAAGGTTGCGATATCCGAGATTAAAAAAAAAACATTAAAATAACCAGCAAGTTGCACATTAATAATTTTTACAAAATTTTAACTACACATAAAAAAAAAGATATTTAATTTTTTATTTTTTTTATTTTCCAAATATACATTTTTTTAGTCAGTAACGAAACCCACATAACTGTGAATACTTACCGACATATTTTACCTTACCTTTTGATTTATGCGTTATGTTCTAATACCGTAAGTAATTATTATTCCTCCCAACTTGTGGTCCAACCCACAGATTAAATCCAAGTGGAGGTGGTCTGAGGGTCCAACCGCTGAATCATTTAGTCCACAGTAGTTGTACCACGGGCTAGTAAAACCTTTTCCACATACCCAGAAGCAAACGGTAGTTTACCATACTGAAAGGCGTACAAAAATGAAAAAAATATATTAATAAGTATTCTACTAATGTATCCGTTAATCAAAAAATGGTTTTCACAATTCTAGGATGGATAACGTAAATAATTTAGAACAGCTTTTAAGTTCTATGAACTAGATTGTAGACTGACAGACAGACATAGCGTAGCTATAAACAGATTTAATTTTACTTTGTACAGCATTTTACAGATATTTAACCACGATTTTGGCTAAGTACCGCCTTGTCTTCACACTGCTTTTGTCTGCAAGATTGCGGACCGGCAGGAAGTTGACATGTGCCCAGGAGAAATCATCCCTTTATACACACTTTTATAATTTGAATCATACTCAGTAGTAACACAGCCTAAAGATCATAGGTTTTTCTCTTTATACTGTGGTAGTAATTAAAATAACATAGGACATTACAAAAAAAATGTCTTTAATAAACATCGTAGAGGAAAACCGCTAATAATGAATGAATGAACTAACTAGCACATATCTGTAGGTAAATTGCGAACATTTACAATTTTACATTAATTATTTTGTATGACTAGAAATGTTGGGAACCCCCAGTACATTTAGTCACATCTGTGTAGCATGTAGGGTATGTTTCATTCATAAGGATCAAACATCATCATGTAATAAATAATCTATTCATGTAATAAATAATCTATATCTATACTAATATACAGGATGGCCCATTTAAAACGGTCAGTATGGGCAACTCTGAAACTATAAGACGTTGAAAGATCTCTTTCAAGAAACCATGTCACCGATTTTAATGAAAAGAAAAACTGCATTTATAGATTTAAAATAATACTTGTAGTCGAGTCGGGAATCGAACCTGGAATTATTGAATAATAAAACTTGCATTATTGTAATTGACTATCGAAAGTACAGATTTTAAGCAGTAAATATTACTATTAAACATTAGTACAGTAATATTTACTGCTTAAGATCTACACAATCGATATTCAATTAAAAATATGCAAGTTTTATTCTTCGGTAATTCCAGGTTTGATTCCTGACTCGAGTACAAGTATTATTTTAAATCTATGAATGCAGTTTTTCATTTTATCAAAATCGATGACATGGTTCCTTAGAAGAGATCTTTCTATGTCTTATAGTTTCAGAGTTGCCCAGACTGACAGATTTAAATGGGCCACCCTGTATAAATACAACTGAAGAGTTTGTTTGGTTCCATTTTTCTTTGTTTGGGTGAATGAGCTAATCTCAGGAACTACTGGTTCTAATTGAAAAATGCATTTAGTGTTGGATAGCCCTATCATCTCGGAAGGCTATAGGCTATATAACATCACGCTACGACTATTAGGAGCGGAGCTGCAATGATATATGTGGCAAAATCGGGAGAGAAATATTCTATTTGAAAGTTTCCGTTACGAACGCTGCCTAAACGATTAATGTTACGCAAAAAATATGTATTACATAATTATTCCTCTTTAAAAGTTCTAAAATAAAGTCCGTAATAGCATAAGGCTATCTTTTAAGGTAAACTCACTATAATCATTTTATTGTAATCAAATTTGTTCTCAACTAATGTAATGGCGCGAGATAAGCGGATAGCGCATACGCGACCGCGCATAGTTGTCGCCTCTCGCTGGCCAATAAATATCGCTCAGACGCGTCATCGGCGCACTGCCGAAAGGATTTGCGTTCTGGGATCTACTCTGCTTTCAAATGCGTTTTTACGATATCTTATAGTTTGGTATAGTATATAGAAGCCTATATATCATCACGCTACTGACCTGGAGAGAGGAGCAGTAATCATAAATGTCAACAAATCGGAAAAACTTTCATACATTATTGTAAAGTAGGTACCTAATAAACGACGGGATTAAATGGCTGCGACGCGACGGGGATAAAGGCACGACGGGGTGACGGCGTAAATGATCAACTGACGGGAGTTCGAAATATGTCACGGGCGAAGCCGCGCGGGTCAGTAGTAATAAATAAAGGGGAACACTGCCAGTATCTTCGGAACCTTGCCTAAAGGAAAGGTTTTTAAGGTTATTTAATAATTTGTATTTAATCAATTTTATTCTTATAAATATATAATTATCCCTTTATAAAATTAGTAAAAGGACATTGGCAGGCTTCCTTGACTTATGCTAATAGTAGGGGAGGTAGCGTTAATGCACTCTGATTTTTTCCTTTATGGACTAGAATGACATTTGGAGTGTTGCCGCTTTATCGCAATAAAAAGATAGTGTAGTGACCAAAAATAATAGGTGGTTAGTTGATTAGTTTTAAATTGTGTCTATGCAAATTCATGGATTGAATGAGAAATTTTAGAATTTAATTAATTTAAGACATGCAATTTTATTCCGAAATTGCGTATATGTGTTTAGATATACTTATACTGACTGAACTACAACAAAACAAACTAAATGTATGTCAAAATGGATTAGAGAGAAGCGTAGTGGGAGGAAAAAGAAGGGACAAAATACAATTAAAAAATATTAAAGGAAATACTAAGTTCAAAAAAGTAGGAAATTGAAATGGCGTTGGACGGGACACATGTTGAGAGAAAAGAAAGAAAAATGGTCCAGATTTATAACTGAATGGTACCCTAGAGCAAGCAAAAGAAGTAGAGGAAGACAACCAAATCGATGGGAAGATGATTTGAAGAAAATAGCTGGTCCTGAATGGATACGTACAGCAAGACAGAAATAAATGGAAATCCTTAGAGGAGGCCTTTGTCGAAAGATAAACTGTTAAGAGAGGAGATGAGTCGATTACCAAGATTAGGATTAAAAATTAAGTTTATATAGTTTTCTTATCTCTATGGTTAACAATTTATAAATACGTTAAATAGGTTAAAACACAACAGTAATAAAGGCTTTTTTTTTTGTATGTGTTTAGATACGCGACTTCGTTCATGTAAAATGTTTCTCACCAAAACTCCTTCCTTAATGCTTGCTTGAGGCGCTTGTCACGTTGCTTGTCTGCGACGCACAAAATAAGTACTACAAAGTACGCTCTGGATCAGCAACAAATCGGATTTCACTGTGATTAGACGTTTACAAACGACGTTTTAAAAACTGTGCGTTTTGCAGTATAAAGAGAGTAAACCTACCAGTAGCGATATGCCTTTGAAGTCGACGAAAATGCCGACAACGTCTAGACAGTGATGCTTGTAGGGTTGTCACAAGTATTCAAGGCTGATATTATTTATAATTTCTTTATTCACTCACAATATGTCACTCGACTAATGGTCAATGCGTCAGCCCTGAAAGACTGTCCCAAGCTACTAACTAAATTTTGTTCGCAGGTTGGGACAAATCCTACCCCGTCTCGTCCCTTGTCCCCCGCACGATTGCTCTGTCTAGACAGCTTCGTCGACCGACTGTCTTTCGGCTGTGGCTTTGCGTTGAATGGTAGAAAATGTGAACTCGTCAAACTTGTCAGACAGCCTATGGCCAGATCGTTGAAGTCAATCATTTTGCCAGGTGGCACAAAAAAAAACATTTTTTTCGGACCGGGGGAGCCCCCAAGTAACTCCTGGGTTATTGTCGGGGTTCAGCGGCTGCCAGCCGGGCTTGGAGCGAGATTTGATGCAGCGGGTGTGGGACCAGTGGGTATTAAGTGGCGTCTAGTATGGGTGGCGCGAGTCAACCCGCCGGCCAGAGAGACCTGTAGAAATGGTGGTGCCGCTGGCCGCCCGCGGCATAGTACAGGGGCCCAACTGGGACTAACTATCTCGGAAGGCTGCCCCACCAGGTTGTGCATAATCCCGATGTGGCTCGTCGTTGCGGTTAGTGATCGGATGTGTGAAGAACCCGGGATTATAAGAGGAAGGAAACACGTGCGTTGGCAGAACGTTCCAGGTTACTATCGTTGGACAGAGAAACGATCTTTTAAATCGTTCCGTTCTGGCGAAAAATTTTTCCACTGTATGGGAGTGGCACTTCTGCCCAGCACGCGTTGTTCAGAAACGAAAAGAAGAAGTTGGGATTATTGAAGAGCTCTTCAGAACACTCGACGTGGTGTACATACGGTAAAATGCAGTCAAAGAAGCTAGGATTCTACGCTGAGCCGGCGGCTCAAGGCTTCCTGTTACCTCAGGACAATCTATAATGCGAATAGCACGTCTCTGCATAGCGTCGCGCGCGTCCAGTAAGTACCTCGCGGAATCATCCCAAAGGTGAGAACAGTATTCGACGCAGGGACGAATCTGCGTCTTGTACAACATACTTCTCTGATGCGGCGTGAAAAAACGTCTCACCTTATTCAGGACTCCTAGCTTCCGCGACGCTAGCCCAATACAGCTCTCTATATAGGTTTTGTTACTGAGAATACGACGAACGTCTAAGCCGAGGATGTCTAGATTGTACTTCATTGGTATTGATCTGAGCGATCCCCTTTTTTGGGAATCGGTTGTACGTTCGCCTCCTTCCAAGCCTCAGTTACGTCCCCCGAACTATAAGAAAAATGGTACAGACGTGTTAGCGCTACAGACAACTTGGCTGCACATTTTTGAAGTACCACCACTGGAATACCGTCAGTGCCACTCGCTTTTCGCGTGTCGAGTAATTGACCAATGTAGCAAAACTTGTGGAATAGGTATACGTATAACCGATCGGGAGCGAAGAAGGTATGGCTAGCGCCATGGTCTCCAACGAGAGAATATTCTCGTCCAAGAGCAAAATAATAGTTAAGAAATATTTATAACATTATTGCAGTATTAATAGAAAAGTATTTACTAAACCTTTCCTATTAGTTGAGTGATTCGATTCATAAACTAAATCGACTAAGTAAGGCACTATGGCTGCAAACTTACAGCATTTAAAAAAAATGTTGGCCTACAGAAATGTCATTCTACTATATAAAGAAAAAAATCAAAGTATAGGAATTATATACAGGCTGATATTCATAAGATTAATAGTACGTTACCAATACATAACAGATTTCAACGTGAGTCAGTCTGGTAGTAGTGGAACCAAAAGTTATAAATGTCAATTTAGCTACACCTTCAAATAAGAAAAAACAAAAAAAAGAAAAAAAATATAAAAGCGCCTATACAACTCAAAGATCTATGTTAATTGGTATTTACCATGTATGTATGGGAACCTAGAATTGTCAATTTTGTTTAAAAGCATGTGGCCTTACAGCACATATAAAAGAAAATTTTCAAATAAAAAGTTGAAAAGACCCCATACATACATAGTAAATACCAAATAACATAGACCTTTGAGTGGTATGGGCGCTTATACAATTCGGAAGTCTAGCTTAATTAGCATTATATAACTACTATAACATTTAAAACTTTACTTTCTAGGTGTTAAACTTAAAAAAAGCCTACGCGGTTACCGCCTTACCAAACTCAGTGTCCCAGTGGGCTACGTTATATATTACAGAGGTTTTATCCAAACGACATAAAAAACGTAGCGGACTAGCGGTCCTTTTAGCCTTGACAAGACATAGATTGACCTAATGTGAGGAAAACAAATTAATCTCCAATGCATTAAAGAACAATTGCTATCAATATTTTTAGCTCTATGTCCAAATTGTATGACTGGTTTTGTATTCGATAAGACTAACAACGTTATCTACTACATATAGATAAGAGCTATCACTCAATATGCTGAGTGATCCCTAGCTATCTCTGTAATGTAATGTAACAAAAGTGTTAAGCATTACCTAATTGAAACTGGTTTCGAAAATTTGTTGTTTTGCGAAGTTGGTAGATCGACTAAGTAAATTATTGTCGTTTTTTATTCCGTTACACGAATTTGGTACCCCAGACTACCAGGATACCGGTTAGACCTTCTGCTGACCAACAGCCCAGCCCAGTATAGTGTATCGGTAGGTGCTCCTTTCGGTACTTCCGATCACTGCGTCGTACGCGCCGAAATGCAGGTTTTAACTCCTGCATGTCTTGCGGTAGCAGCGCAGACTGTGGCACTCGTCAGCAGATTGACGGGATTGGACGGCTTACGTGATTTTTTTGCGTCCGTCCCATGGGTTCAACGTTGCTTTAGAGGAAAGGCCCTATCGGAGAGCGCCGCCGCTGTTGCTGGGGAGATCAGTCTGGGGATGGAATACTAGATCCCCTACACTGATGTCGCCAGCATCCGCAAAGCCCGTCCCTGGTTCGGGCTTGAGTGCGCTAATGCAGTTTAACATAAGCCAGCGGCGTATCGCGCCTGGATCAGGGCTAGGGCATCGGGTGACCCGAATGTGGCCAACCTCAGAGCCGCATACAACAGAGCGACGAAGGCCAGCAAAAAGGCCTTCATTAGAGCAGATACCCAGCGAATAGCGCGGCTTGGCCACGAGCTTACCTCGCATCCCACGGGTAGCCGAGGATATTGGCAACTGGCCAAAGCCGTGCAATCTAACTTCTGCCGATCTTCGCTGCCACCGCGGCGGTACCCTGACGGTACCTGTTAGCCAACCTCTTCGCGGCCAACTCCCGTATCGACGACCGTGGCAAGCAGCTTCCGACAATCACAAGTTGTGGCAACGCAATGCCGGATATAATTATCAGGCAGTGCGACGTTCTGCGGTCGCTCGACGTCCGTAAGTCCAGTGGCCCCGATGGTATTCCTGCGGTGGTTCTCAAGAGGTGTGCAGCGGAGTTGACTCCAGTACTGACTCGCCTGCATCGCCTGTCGTACTCTACGGATAGTGTGCCGGATGCGTGGTAGGAGGCTAACGTGCAACCAATGCCTAAGAAAGGAGATAGGTCAGACCCAGGCAACTATCGTCCCATAGCCATCACCTCTGTCATCTGTAAGGCTTGTGAGCTAATCGTTAATCTAGAGCGTTATCTAGAGGATCACTCCTTGATAAACGACCGGCAATACGGTTTTAGGCCAAAACGGTCAACGGGTGTTCTTCTGGCATACGTTACACACCTTTGGGGTGAGGCTATGGATAAGCATGGCGAATCATTGGCTATCAGCCTGGACATCGCCAAGGCTATGCACATGGCTCGCCAGCTTTCTGCATGAGCGCCGTATTCGGGTCCAATGCGACGGTCAGGCCTCAGACTGCTTGCAGATAAATGCTGGCGTGCCACAGGGGTCCGTTTTGTCGTTGTATTCTGCATATCAATGATATGTTGTCCCTGGGCAATGGTGCCCATTCTAATCGAAAAGCGAATGTATGGACATTGCTATGCAGATGATAGTAGATTACATGGGAGATATGTAAGTCACCCGGCGGCAAAGCGGACGAATGTTGAGGCTATGAGGGTACAAGTTGTGGCGGAGCTTGATCGGAGTCTGGACCGCATCTCACGGTGGGGTACTGACAATCTGGTCGAGTTCAATGCCTGGAAGACGCAAGCGTGTGCATTTACTGCAAAAAAATCCCCTTTCCTTCCCCTTCCAACTCTTCAGAACACAACATTGCTGTTGCAAAATTACATCGGGCTAATAATTAGCATTCTGGGGTTAGACGTTCGTCGAGAGCTTAATAATAAAAACTACATCGAGGGGTGCATCAGCTTGGCCTCTCACAAGCTCGGAGTCCTTAACAGGGTGAGGCGGTTTTTCACGCCAGAACAGAGATGCTTACTATATAAGTGTCAGATTCGTCCGTGCGTGGAACTCTGCGTGCGTGGAGCTCACATCTCTGGGACGGCTCCGCTAAGTACTTGCTTGAAACTCTTGACGGTTTGCAGCGACGTGCCATCCGCATAATAGATTGTGATGATAGCTTAGCTGCATTTTACCGCATTTTCCACGGTGAGTGTTCTGAAGAACTCTTCCAATTGGTCCCACCCTCCCCCTTCCGATCCAGAACAACACGAGCTAGGCAGAGATGTCATCCTTTCACTGTGGACACAATCGTGCCGAGAACCGAAAGATTCTGTCTTATGTCGCACCATAAAAACATGGAACTCTTTGCCGGCGCACGTGTTTCCCTCCTCTTACAATCCTGGGTCCTTTTAGAGAAGCGTGAAAAGGCATATTTCTGGGCCGTAAAATGAGGGCCGCTATTGGAACCCTGCGCGCGGGTTGAGATAGCAACCCTCATTCACAGGTCGTCGTCAGTGCTTACGATCAGGCGGGCGACGCTATTTTGACGTGTATATAAAAAAAAAGAATATAATAGGTACTCCCTTAAGAGACACCAGCGCATAGAACTACTAGTATGGGCATTGGCAATAATCGTGTTTGCAGTCGTTATTTCAACTTTATGTCAATGTAGTAAGTCTTTGTCTTTTTCATTTCTAAGAACATCAATTAGCCGAAGTACAAAACATTATCTAGTTCTATACTGCATAGGTTGCAGTCTGAATTTCAGGTACCTAACAAAACAAACTCATCCAATTTTATAAAAGAAGAATGAAAACATTAAAATGGGAGAAGAATCGAGAAAGATCACCTCAAGTAACGGGCAACGACGCAGGTGTGTCTACTTTATTCTATACTGGTACTAGACTGAAATTGTTAAGGCTGGAGTCATCTATTCTTGGTACTTTTAGATATAAGATTTAAAAATCGCCTTTTTCACATCAATTCAACACGATATACGATTTGGTATGCTTTTTTAACATGTTACTCATACCACTTTGGGTCAGTAAGTGGACAAGAATTAGGCATTTTGTAGATAAATTCCTGTACCAGTAAAACCAGACGCTATAAAATTCAAACTATAGATGAAACTAAATGTCGACGGGGTTTGAGTTCTGATGGCAGTTAACGCCGAATATCTAGTCTAAACGACAGCTACTACTCCTACAGAAGAACTGAAGAATACGAGTATCAAATCAAAAAAGAGGGTGGATAGAAATTTAGATCGGTTTGAGGCCTCTTAGATCTAGTTAAGATTGGGACCAATTTTCCACCTCCTTTACTTTCTGTAAAATTACCTATTAATTCATTACCATTCACCAACCTTCTAATTGGAGTCTAAATGGGCTTTGTGTGTTAAATGTCGCCTCCTCGTATTTTTTTAAATGTCTCGTGTCTACTGTGACTATTGTGATTGTGAATATTGTGACCTAAATAGATTAAAGACCATTTACAAATATGGAAAGACTGCCTATAATTGTTTAAAGAAAGTCAATATCCTCTATTTGCGACACAGGATGTTGACAAAAGATATAAGGAAATATTGGTCTATATTTCCAAGTAGGTACCTGACTAAACTAGTATTTTAGTAAACAGTAGTATTAGTAATATATTGTAGTATTAGTCATTGATACTTCATTAGTTATTGATTGGTTCATGTACTTTACTCTATATTCGTAATAGGCTGAGACTGTAAGACTGGATTCCTGTTAGGCTATGAAACTGGATTAGGTACGTCATATCCGTCACGTTTACGTCTTATTATCGCCTTTTTCATTTCAATACAACACGCTGTCTTCGTTTGTATGCTTTTTTAACATGTTATTCATATCCTTAGATTATATAAATTCATTTCATTTTGGCTCAGTAAGGCCCACTTGTATGAATGCTGGGGTTAAATAAATAATTATAGAGTTAGTTAACTCGGAATTAAGAAAATAACTTTTTATCCCTAATCATGTCTTGCACCATAGAAAAATATTATCGGGTTAACTAACCCAGTGTTTAATGTCACTCTATGTCATCCAACCAAACATTAATGATTGTACAAAGAATGAAACAGGTATGTCTATCTCTTTTACTACAGTTTGCCACATAAGACTTTTTCTTACACGAATGAATGTAACATGACAGCCGAGTGCATTTTATTTTTATAATATTATGTGTGCGCGACGTGTCATTTTGAGGAGTCCGTGTCAAGCATGTGTCACGTGCCACTTCATTGTCTGTCAGCTGCTAACCCAACGTTTGACGAATTATCCCTCAGAAATCGGTGAGTTAAAATTTTAGCGATTTAACCCTAGGTATACCCTTAATTCGGGGTCATGTGAGACAAATTAATGATTTAACTCGGGGTTTGGTCATACCTCCGAGTTATACACGTTAACCCAAGATCGCGCAAGGGGTCGCGATGGGCCTAAATGGACAAGAATTACATACATCTTCCTTTAAAGAAACGAACTATAGAGGTTTCTAAATTTAGTTATTTTATTCTTGACATGAGAAGTTTTCCCGTTCCCATTTCCCACAGGAACTTGTTCCCAGGATAAAAGTAGTCTATGTGTTATTCTGATGTATAAGCTATATTATTGTAGTTTCATTAAAATCTATTCAGTAGTTTTTACGTGAAAGAGTAACAAACATCCATACAAACTTTCGCATTTATAGTATCATTAAGATTTGTAATTTTGGCGTTACGATATATTCAATTGTACCTAATTAATACTACCTATTATGAATATAAGATTAAAAAAACATGGCGGCAGATATTGCATACCAATGGTTGCTACTGAAATCAATAACAAATGTACCAACTTATTGAATTCAGTAGTAATTTGAACGAAGGCCAGCAACTGTATGCGCTTTGTTAACTAATAAATTAGGTTAACATGCTACAATCTTCAGTAACCTTAATTATTTAGTTATTGTTAAATATTAATTAAGATGGTTACTTCATTAAGAAAATGTAAAGATTTGCTGCTGTAATTATTGCATGCCTTTTGCATTCTCCGTGTACGGCCTCGCTTAAGCAGGTAGATAATAGTACATTACAATATACGATTTTAAGCTTACATGGTCATTACAATTCAAATTACTACAATTAACGGTATATTTACAATGTATTATTGTATTGTTGAGTTTCCTATATTTCGATACTGTTGCAAGCGCCATGATCACGGATGTATTGAAGAGCTGCGAGCTAGTTTGTTGGCAGACCGATGTTATCTACCCTCTTTCTGACTCGTTTATTACACAGCACAATAACACTACCACTGTTCACTATGTCATCACAAACTCGATCACGATCCACTCGCAGAATCACCTCCGATATTTTCACGGCTTTTTCATGGTTAGTCGTGAAATGGCGAATCACTGACTTGGATTCCAGACGCTCGATAGTTGAAACCCACCGACCCTGTTAAAGGTATTATGCTTTTTTATTTCTATGGAATCTTTAACCATTCTGGGTATATAGTGAAAATGGGGTTGTGAAAGTAGGGTTTATGCGGCTATACTCGTACTACGGTAATTCCAAGCGGTGTGGCTAAATGTTGTCCCTAAATGTCGGTGCACAATCTAGATGAAGCTTTGGCGCAGCATATGGTTGATATCATGGTGATTTTTGCGTTATATTAAAAAATATTACATGTTTTACATGCTTTGTAAAGTATTTAATACATTAGCCAGATTGGTCTAGGTATGTATCCCTTTAATAGTAGCTACAACTAGTATTTAAAGTCAATGATTCACACTACCAATATGTTAGTGACGTATGTGAGGAGAGATATATGTGTTTATACGTTTATAGTTATTAAATTATATTGGTTTTTAAAATTATATTGTTACTTAATAAAAGTTCTAATACGTCATTTATATTGGTTAACTAAATTGTATTAAACAATATATGTTTAAGTTATTTAGGTATATAGTTTAATCTCGTGGGTAAGTAGGTATGCCGTACGTACGTAAGAACCAAATGTCGAAATTGAGCCACTGCAACGTGATTTTAAGACCAGCGAACGAAAACTTAAGAATTTTTCCTTATCTCTTTAATATATTAGTCTCCTGACTGACAGATCAAACAACGCTTCCCAAGTCATTCATCTTTATATATTTTATGTAAAAAATACGTATTAATTGTATATTTTTGGAACCATTTTCACTAGCACTCTTACTTATTGTTTTATACAAATAAGGTGGCGGACAAGCATACGGCCTTAAAGTAAAGGTAAAGTGGTTACCATAGCCCATGGGTGTTTGCTACACCAGGCAACACTCGCACCGTCTATCTATGCCACAGAACAGAAAAAAAACTGCTTTTTCTGTTCTGTGATCTATCCTGTAAAAACTTTCTAAGACACCTTTTAGCCCATTAACCGCCAAACCTAAAATAGTGTTATTCTTTCATATTGGTTATTTTTATAATAAATAAGAAGATCTTCGAGAGGATTATAGACTCTCGGATCCGGCAGGAGTGTACTCTCTCGGAGTGTCAATATGGGTTTCGCCCTGGTCATGGGACCACGGACCCTGTTTTTGCCCTGAGGATTGTCGCAGAGAAATACAGGTCGAAGAACACGCCTCTGCACTGTTTGTTTCTAGATATGCAGAAGGCCTTCGACTGTGTTCCTCGTGCGATGATCTGGTGGGCACTGCGGTCCAAAGGGGTTCCAGAGGTCTATATTGACACTATCCGGGACATGTACTGTGACTCCGACTCAATGGTTCGGACTGCTGTTGGCGACACGAAACCCTTCCCCATCACCGTCGGGGTACACCAGGGTTCTGTCCTTAGTCCGCTTCTGTTCAGTGTAATATTAGACGAATTGTCGGACAGCATCAGAAACCCGCATGAGCAGCCTCCATGGTTGCTCATGTATGCTGACGATATTGCGCTGGCAGACGCGGACAGGGGCAGATTGGTGCGACGTGTAAAGGCGTGGAAGGAGACGCTTGAGAACGGCGGTCTGAAACTAAATGTGGCGAAGACCGAGTACTTGGCACTAAACTCGACAGATCCCACATCCGTCCGCATAGGCGGTGATTTGGTCGAGCGCACGGACCAGGTTAAATACTTGGGATCTGTTTTTCACACGTCCAGTGACATCGATTGCGATGTCAAGTCACGCATTGCTGCCGCGTGGGCCAAATGGCGGGAGATGACCGGTGTCATTTGTGACCCTAAAATGCCGATCCGGTTGAAGGGACAGGTCTACAAAACCATTATTAGACCTGTCCTTTTACATGGCAGTGAGACGTGGCCGATATTGGAGCGACACAAGCAGGAGCTGCGTGTCACGGAAATGAAGATGCTGCGGTGGATGTGTGGAGTCACGCGGATGGACCGCGTGAGGAACTCTCGCATCCGCGGCAGCCTTCACGTCCGTGACATTGCAGACAAGTTGCAAGAGTGTCGCCTTCGTTGGTATGGTCACGTCTTGCGGCAACCGCCGGGCTACGTAGGTAACAAATGTCTGGCCATGTCAGCCCCGCCGGGTCCCGGTAAGAGGGGAAGACCCAAGAAGTGCTGGCTTGACGTCGTAAGGGATGACATGCGTGCCAATGGTCTCACCACAGGGGATGCCGACGACCGTGCGAAGTGGAGGAGAAAATGTAGGATAGCGGACCCCGGGCGTCGCGAGACGCAACTGGGACAGACGCTCGGATGATGATGATTTTTATAATAAATAAAGTCATAAGAAGTACGATCTAGAAAAAAGTGGTGACAATTTTTTTTATAGGTTATTTTGGAGGTGTTCTCAATTGAGTACACTGGCCACATATGGGTGAAATTTTTCAAGCAGGGCCTTTTGACGAAATTGAGTCTTTGGACATCTTTTAAGCTCCCATCAGACCCTTGAATGTGTAATAACACAACGAAGCTGATTTTCAATTCATTTGGTTAGTATCACGAGCCATTTTGGAATAAACCCTCGTCAATAGATGAAGAAAGTTGAGCCGTTGACGTTTTCTGACCGCAAATAGTATCGGGCGATAGTGTGACGAAATAATACTTGATACATGGGATTTTTTTTTGTTCAGTACATGTAACCGCCAAGCAAATTCAACAGTCATCATGTATATCAGCAATTGATCCAATTCATCAATTCTACTAATCTTTTTGTTATAATATTGGAAAAGCAGTGATATCTTCATATCTACCTTCTCTATTTCAATGGACCCCACAATATTACTAATCAAATATATTTCATATTGTCGTAGTTGGTGGCCATAGTAGAAATAATATTATTCTTCTATCTAACCAATAGTAGTACATAGGTTTGGTGAAACCTATGATCAAAGGTTGCTATATCTTATTTTCTCATATCTTTATATTTACTCGTCAGAGACATTTTATTGCTACGATTCTAATGTACAGTCTATTCACTTAGTACCCTGCATTCTATGAGTTAGTTATCAAAAACACTTTACAGTTGGATATTGTTCTGGAGCCGGTAATACTGTAGCACTTAGTTCATTTTGGGTATGTTGGGTAAGTATATATGTCATCATTTTTATTACACAGCAAATATATAGATATTGAATAAAAAGAAATACTGATAATGCAAAAGAGTCACTTGTACTATCTTGAGAATTGTAAATTTGACTGAGTCACTAACACAAATATGTTACTAAAAAAAAACTAACTAACTATCTTCACGCTGTATCCCTGACGGGGTAGTCAGAGAGGACAGATCGCCAGGCTTCGCGATCCATGCATACTTCTTTCGCTTCTTCGAGATTCATCAATCGCTTCATACACGCACGTCTGGGTATCAGAGTACTTTTGACCTTTCCGTTTTTGAGCAATCTGCTCACGTGGTCTTCATATGAAAGTCTCGGCCTTCCCTGACTCCTTCTACCCTCTACTTTTGAACAATATATATTCTTCGTCAATCGTTCCTCACTCATTCGTTGGACGTGTCCAAACCAACGGAGCACGCCCTTTTCCAGCTTAACGCTGACACTTTCATTCAAACCTGCCATATTGCGTATCACTTCGTTACGTATTCGGTCGGCCAAGGTAACGCCGCACAATTTTCGAAGTCATCGCATCTCCACAGCATTCAATTTACTTTCATGCATCTGCTGACATACCCAGGTTTTACTACCGTAAAGCAAAGTTGGCACTAGCACTGCGTTATGAATCGCCATTCGTGCTTCTTTTACTATGCTTTGTCGCTTTACTAACAGGGACAAAGCACCGTTAACTTTGTTTCCGGCAGCTACTCGCCGTTCTACATCCGAATCACATCTTCCATCCGCGCTAAACATACTTCCTAAATACACAATTTCATTCACTTGCTCTAGACGTTCCTGGTTTACTCTAATCTCGCATTTAGTTCTTACGTCACCTCTTTCAAATACTAGAACCTTAGTTTTACTTGCATTCAAGCGGAGACCCTTAATTTCACACCCCTCTTTCATATTAGTGACTAATGCCTGTAGGTCGGCTTCTGATGAGGCCATGAGCACCGCATCATCAGCGTACAGCAGACAGTTTACTGTAAAGTCACCCAAATTCACACCCATATTAAAATCTTTCAACTTCTGTAGGCAGCTGTCCAGATACACTACAAATATGTTACAATTAACCTATTTATTTTACCATGATAAAATTATATGTTTTACGCTATATTTATTTTAATTTAAAGACATATGATAGCTAGCGATATATTTTTATAAATTAAAAACGTTTAATTGTACTCAATTGAGTACAGTGGCGGTAAATAGGTTAAAGAACCCCATATTGTAGACGTTTGGGAAATTCCAGACAGGGACTTTATCCGGCAATCCTACACACTTCACTGCACAAATTACTGCTGCGATATACGAGAAACACATCAATGAACAAAACACCGACAGTTCAAGTTTAAAGTTCTAGAAATACTTTGGTATGTGAATATACCAGAGTCCTTAGTTATGAATACCATGTCAGCAGATTGCTTAAAAACTATATAAGTAGGTACTTGGATACTCATACGTGCATGCGTGACACGATTAATGAATCTGCAGGAAGAAGTATGTATTGATCACAAATCCTGTCGATTTGCCCTCTCTTTGAAAATTTTCAAGCCGCGCATAAGGCCTTCAGCTGGGCTTACGACTGCCATGTTACTGGCAACCGGGACCAACGGCTTAACGTGCCTTCCGAAGCACGGAAACGCTCGCAAATGTAAATGCCACAAAGTGGTCACCCATCCGAGGACCAACCTTAGGTTGCTTAACGCAGTGATCGTTTACAGAACACTAAGTCCGCGGGGCCACGAGCGATTCAATGTTTGTATACTATGTACTTACCTAGCAGCTTAAGTCGCGATTGTATCTTGATGGATCAATAGAAAGTAACAGAGTAGCATATGCCCGTTAATTGAAACATAGAGGCGAAAAAAATCCTAATCTATTGTCATAACGGCAATACCGGTACCCATAAAACTGTACTTAAACATTCTCCAATCGATCAAATAAACTTGACAAACAGTGGTCACAAAATCACATAAATATCATCACGTCTGTCTCCCAACGGGGTAGGCAGATACTATGGCTTTCCATTTGCTACGATCGTGGCTTTCCATTTGCTACGATCGTGGCTTACAACTTTCGCTTCTTTTACTTTAATAAATGTTTTCATACGCGCTCGCCGGTTAAGGTACTTTTGGCCTGACATTTGTTCAAAATTTCTTCTATTTGACTGACATATATGTATAAGTTGCAGGGTAACTGTATACGCTTTTACAACAACCTTCCCTGTGACTTAAGAAATTTACCATTTACACATCTGAAAAAGCTAATAAAAAAAGGTTTGTGAAAAAAGTTATTACTCTGTTAAAGACTATTTGCAGGGCAACAGGCAAAGTGAAATAATATTAAATGATAAATGCCATCAAAAATATCCCTTCCTAAGTTTCTTGCCGGTTCTTCTCAAGTGGGCCGCGTTCCGAACCGGTGATCACTTTAAATATTTTAAATAGTGTAGGTATGACATTTTGTAAGCGCCATTAAAATGGTCTAAGCAAAAAAAAAATTATTTTTGTTTTATTATGTACGTTGAGGTCAACTCTTACCAGAAAAGAAATTCACAACAGATAGTAAAGTAATATTTTTATAACTAACCTTGAGAACATATATCATCTGCATTAACCGCAGCTTTACTTCGTGGTTTCTCGCCCTTTTGACATTAAAAACAGAGGATAAATCTGTGTACATTATATTTTCAAGAATACGTGCAAATAGCATGTGTTTCTCGGGAAAAACCACAGGACTTACCAACTACGATGACCTGTAGTTATATAACGTGTTAATGTAATTGACTTACACAAGAAAAACCTGAATTCAATATTCAAATATCAATCTGTTTATAACGGTTTTTTTTTGTACATTCAGTCTAAATTAATAGCTTTGGCTCGTATTAAAAGGAATTCAACCTTATCAGCCAATTACTATTAATTAGCAGAAGGTACCTCATAAAAAAATAAAAGGAAAATGGGTTCTATATTAAGTTATCTCACGCATTACTCCTATAACTGGGCTACAAAACTCCACACTCTGCAATTTTTATCGTAAGCATTTCATCTAAAAATTTTCTTTCCTTCGGAAAGGTATTACCCATTTTATACCTGCGAGCATCAGGGAGTGGAAAGAGAAATATTAGAAGAGAGTTTCCGATTTATGTGAGTGGTACTCTTATCTCATCACCATCACATGTGGTGGTCTTCAGTAAAAACTGCAAGCAGAACAAAACACTCTTTACAGCTTGAAAATCATACCCTCATGGTACATTGAAGTAGTCATACAACTACGAGTAACTGTCAGTATGAATTAACGGTCACTTTTGATGGAAAAGGGAGAAATGACAGTAATATAGATAAATTACCTATTACCTACTGAGAATTTCTAGTTTGCTATTCATGCTTGGACAAAAACGTTTATTTTTAAACGTACCTACCTATATATCGTCACGCCTTTATCCCCTAAGGGGTTGGCAGAGGCATACTATCCGCCTACATTTCTCCGTATGCGTTTTTGTCCCACGTAACAGGTGGTGAGTCCATTGTCGTGTTGAAATGGATGTTTGGATATTTTTCAACCGTTGGTCCATGAGAACATGATACTTTAGAGAGCGAATACAATGCCTATGCGAATTTGTTGAGCTTATTACAAATTTCTTTTACTTGAGTCTTCCATGATATATCCTCATCAGTCCAAAGACTGAGAAACTTCTGAGAAGTGGTTTCCGCAATGTTCCGACCATTATAAATAACATTCACATCATAAGTCATTGTTCCATGTCTATAATGCATAATTTTAGTTTTGTCCAAATTTATCTTCAAATTGTTCAAATCAAGCCATTCTATTACTCTTCTAACTGAATAATTTATGTCGTCCTTATATGTATCCATGTCAAGTTTTTTTAACCTAGAGAAAGTTATAGTACAGTCATCCGCAAATAAAACCATAGAGTGTCAACAATTTTTGGTAAGTCATTAATACACTCCCGGACTCTTGAATCGAGCAACCTTACATTCCCGGGCCTAAAAGCCCAATACACAAAAAATATAAAATATAACAAAAAAGTTTTTATGCATTTTTAATGCTGGCATATTTCATCGTCTTTCCCGTATGTATTATTCCAAATTTGAATTTTAGAATTTAAAATAAAGAACAAAAGCCGAGCTTGGTCACTGATTTGAAAAAAATAATTACTGTTGAAAGTTGCTTTTGAAGCAATTTAATGTCGATTTGGTTTGAATTTTCGCAATTGTTGTTTACCAAAGTTTAGTTTAGTTATTTTTCTATAATTTGAACCGTTTTTGGCTATAAAATTATGGATACTTCACCTGAAGTAGCCGGGCAAGCTGTAGCACTTCTTCAATCTGGGCTAAGTCAGCGAGATGTGAGTTCACAACTTCACATAAGTCGTTCCGCTGTTCAAAGAGTGTTCCACCGATACCTGGAGACTGGCGGCTTCGTTCGGCGAACAGTATGACCTCGTTACCGACTGACAACGGCGAGACAAGATCAATACATTGTCACTACTAGCTTACGAAATCGACGCTTTAACTCTGTTCAGATACAAAAACAGCTTAGGGACTTTCACGGAGTGGCTGTAAGTGCTCGGACCGTTAGAAGGCGACTCAATGAACGTGGTTTAAAGCCCCATAAGCCAGCCAATGGACCCAAATTGACACGAGCACACCGAATAGCCCGTCTAGAGTTTGCGCGCGGACATCTAAATTGGACTCGACATCAATGTAGCCAGATTCTCTTCACAGATGAGTCCAAGATAATGCTATACGGTAATGACGGAAGCAGTCCGAAGGTGTACCGAAGACAGAACGAGCGTTGAACGAGCGCAATGCTGTATTGACGAGAAAGTGAGATATGGTGGAGGATCATGGACAGTCTGGGGAGGAATCTCTATGGAAGGCAAAACTGAGCTAGAGGTAGTGACGGGACCATGACTGCCGCCCCTAGATGGCAATAGATACATTCGCCAATGTTTAGAGAACCACGTGATGCCATATGCTGGATTTATTGGCCAAGATTTCGTTTTAATGCATGATAATGCAAGGGCCCATACAGCGGGAATCGTCAGGGAGTACTTAAATGACATTGGTATCACTGTTATGAGATGGCCAGCGCGAAGTCCTGATATGAATCCTATAGAGCATCTATGGGATGAGCTGAAGAGGCGTGTTCGAGCTCATCATCCTGCCCCGCCAACCATGCAGGAGCTCATAAGTGTAATTTTTGGAAGAATGGGAGGACATTCCTCAGCATGTCATAACGACATTGATTAATTCTATGCCAAACCGTATGAGAGCTGTCATAAATGCAGCGGGAGGCAATACAAGTTACTAAATAAACATTTCTTTTCATGTAAAACATGTCTTTATTTAGATTTTTTTCCTTGAAAAAAGCAAATATGGTTAATTTAACGTAACTCGACTTTTTTAATAAACTGTAGTTCAAATTTAGAAGAGTGGCACTCTAAATGAATGATGAGTATACCAGCTCCATAACTGCATCAAAACATTTTCCTTCTACATACATCTTTTATAAGTTACAGTACTCCAAACCAAAAAAATCAAGGTCGCTCGATTTAGGTGTCCGGGAGTGTATATATGAGAAAAAGCATCATCATCATCATCATCCGAGCGTCTGTCCCAGTTGCGTCTCGCGACGCCCGGGGTCCGCTTTCCTACATTTTCTCCTCCACTTCGCACGGTCTTCGGCATCCCCTGTAGTGAGACCATTGGCACGCATGTCATCCCTTACGACGTCAAGCCAGCACTTCTTGGTTCTTCCCCTCTTACCGGGACCCGGCGGGGCTGACATGGCCAGACATTTGTTACCTACGTAGCCCGGCGGTTGCCGCAAGACGTGATCATACCAACTAAGGCGACACTCTTGCAACTTGTCTGCAAAGTCACGGACGTGAAGGCCGCCGCGGATGCTAGAGTTTCTCACGCGGTCCATCCGCGTAACCCCACACATCCACCGCAGCATCTTCATTTCCGTGACACGCAGCTCCTGCTTGTGTCGCTCCAATATCGGCCACGTCTCACTGCCATGTAAAAGGACAGGTCTAATAATGGTTTTGTAGACCTGTCCCTTCAACCGGATCGGCATTTTAGGGTCACAAATGACACCGGTCATCTCCCGCCATTTGGCCCACGCGGCAGCAATGCGTGACTTGACGTCGCAATCGATGTCACTGGACGTGTGAAAAACAGATCCCAGGTATTAAACCTGGTCCGTGCGCTCGACCAAATCACCGCCTATGCGGACGGATGTGGGATCTGTCGAGTTTAGTGCCAAGTACTCGGTCTTCGCCACATTTAGTTTCAGACCGCCGTTCTCAAGCGTCTCCTTCCACGCCTTTACACGTCGCACCAATCTGCCCCTGTCCGCGTCTGCCAGCGCAATATCGTCAGCATACATGAGCAACCATGGAGGCTGCTCATGTGGGTTTCTGATGCTGTCCGACAATTCGTCTAATATTACACTAAACAGAAGCGGACTAACGACCGAACCCTGGTGTACCCCGACGGTGATGGGGAAGGGTTTCGTGTCGCCTACAGCAGTCCGAACCATTGAATCGGAGTCACAGTACATGTCCCGGATAGTGTCAATATAGACCTCTGTAACCCCTTTGGACCGCAGTGCCCACCAGATCATCGCAGGAGGAACACAGTCGAAGGCCTTTTGCATATCTAGAAACAAACAGTGCAGAGGCGTGTTCTTCGACCTGTATTTCTCTGCGACAACCCTCAGGGCAAAAACAGGGTCCGTGGTCCCATGACCAGGGCGAAACCCATATTGACACTCCGAGAGAGTACACTCCTGCCGGATCCGAGAGTCTATAATCCTCTCGAAGATCTTCATGGTGTGGGACATCACCTTAATACCGCGGTAGCTCCCGCACTCCTGCACTGACCCCTTACCTTTGAAGACTGGAGTAATAATACTCAGTCTCCATTGGTTTGGGATCTGCCCGCTGAGGAGTATGCGGTTAAAAAGGTTTACTAAGATGCCCACACCGCGAGAACCCATCGCCTTCCAGGCTTCGATGGGGACTCCATCGGGTCCGACAGCTTTCCGATTCTTCATGCGGCGAAGCGCAGTCAGGACTTCTCCAGGCGTTACCGTTGGCACTAGTCCCTGATTCGGAGGGAGGTCCGGAGGCTGCACCTCTTTGTGCTGTTTATTAAGCAGCTCGTGGAAGTACGAGCGCCATCTCTCCTTTACCGCGAGGTCTTCGCTTAACAGGTTGCCCTCAGGGTCTTTTACACAGCGACACTTGGATATATCCTGTGCCGCTTTGACCCTGGAGCGCGCCAGCTTATAGATGAGCTTCTGCCCCTCAGACGATTCCAGCTTATCATACAGAGGTTGTAAGTGGTCACGTCTGGCTCTGGCTACAGCTCTCTTTGTGGCGCGTTTGGCAGCCCTGTACGCGTCGCGGTCTTCAGGAGATCCGGTCGCTTGCCACTTTTTAAAGAGGGCTTTCTTCTCCCTAGTCTCCCTCTGGACTGCGTCGTTCCACCACCAAGTTTCCTTGTCACATTTGCGTCCACCCTTAGACTCACCGAGCACCACCTTCGCCGCTCCAAGGATGGCCGCCTGAACTTTGTCCCAGTAATCTTGAACTGGTTCGCCTTCAGTTTCGGTGCACTTGTCACCGACAGCTGAGACGAACTCCTGGGACCTAGTTTCATCAAGCAGCCACCATCTGATGCGGCGCTGGCACCGCTCGATGCGTTTGCCTTTGGGCTTCACGCAGAGGTCCATGACAAGGAGACGGTGTTGTGCAGTAAGACTCTAACCGGGTATGACCTTGCAGTTGGCCACCTTGCCGATGCTGTGTCGCCTAGTGAGTAGGAAATCGATCTGAGTTGTACGCCTCCCGCTCTTGTAGGTGATGAGATGTTCGGATTTCTTTTTGAAATACGTGTTCACAATGGCCAGATCGGCAGCCGCACACGTTCTGAGGATAATTTCTCCTTCAGCGTTGCGGGTGCCGTATCCAAAACCACCATGAACACGCTCAAACTCTTCACACCTCTCACCCACATGACCGTTTAGGTCGCCGCCCAAAACGATTCCCTGTGGCAACGGAATGCTCCGAAGCACTCCCTCGAGTTTACCCCAAAACGACATCTTATCGGCGTCGCTACAACCGGCCTGTGGCGCGTAGGCACTTATCAGGTGGGTTATAATCCCATCGATAAGCACCCTCACGATCATAAGCCGGTCGCTACAGCGTTTCACCTCCAAGATGCCACTCTGCAGCCCCTCGGAGAGCACAACGGCCACCCCGTTCTCCCCACCAGGCGCACCCGTGTAATACAGCTTGTAGCCGTTCTGCAAGGGCCGGGCTCTGTTGCCCTTCCACCGAGTCTCCTGCAGGAACGCCACGTCCACCCTCCGCCTGGAGAGTACTTCGGCCAACTCTACCGCAAGCCCAGTCAGCGTGCCAATGTTCCAAGATGCGAAGCGGATTCGGGTTGGGGCTAACTTCTTTAGCCGTGCTGGCCCGACACACTGCAGCCCTAGCCCACTTGCCACAGGAGTCGGGCGGAGCTCCTGCGCGCCGTTTTGCGGCGGCGCCCTATCCCTAGCAGCATTCCTTTTCTGACTATTCATTTTTTTTTTTTGTTTCGGCGGGTGGCTTTTATGGGAGCGACGCCGTCAGACCTCCCAACCCCAGAGGGGAAAGCCAGCGCCAGTGCCTCGTCCGTTAGTCAGCAGGTGCACGCACTAGCACGGGAGGTTGACTTGGGCCCCGAAGATCTTGGTGAGGCCCCTTACACCCCCTTACATATATGAGAAAAAGCATTGGGCCCAACACACTACCCTGCGGTACACCATACCTGACTAATCTGGAATCCGAATAGTATTTGACCTCCGTTTTAGTGTTAGGACATATTCTAGCTATCTGAACAATTTGTTGTCTATCTTCTAGGTAAGAGCGAATTAGACTAAGGGCATTACCTCTTACGCCATGGGCATAAAGCTTCTGTAGCAGAATTTTATGATCTACATGGTCAAATGCTTTACTCATGTCCATATCTACCGCAGAAACATGCATTCTGTTATCTAAGAGTGGCAGTACATTGCCAATCTGGTCATAAATAGCAATGTCTGTCATTTTATCTTTTCTACAACCTTTCTGTTCAGTAGCAAATAAATTCTTCTTTTCAAAGTAGTGATAGAGGCATCTATGTATATATTTAAACTGAAAGAAGTACTATAGGTCTAAAGCAACTTACATCATCTTTTTTCCCTCTTTTAAAAAGTGGTTTTATTACTGACATATTTAAAATGTTAGGATAACATCCGTGCTCAAAGCATAAATTTATAACATGGCTAAGTATTGTAGAAATAATGTACGAGACCTCTTTTATAACCATAGTACTTAATTCATCGTGACCAGTGTTTTTTGTGTTCTTTAAAGAGCCTATGATTCCTTGTACATCATAGGGAGTGCACGGCGCCATGAATATAGAATGGAGACTATTAGATATTACTGTACTTTCACTACCACTACGTGTACTTGGTGGAACTAGATCAGCATAAAAATTATTAAAAGCTTGTGCTATTTGTCGAGGATCAGTGACACTGTTATTATTATTTTTTATTTTTACAATACTTTCTTTGGGTTTTATTAATTTTATTTCTGTTTATCATCTGCCACGTTGCCTTAGACTAGTTTGTCGATGTTTTTATTTTGCAATCATTTTGAGACCTCTGGGTTAATTTTAAAATACGTTTTAAGCGTAATGAATGATTTTTGAATTGGGTCTTATTCGAAAAACTCGGATTAAGTCGATATTGCCATAGCAATTGTCGTCTACGATTGCAGCATTCCCTAATGCCTTTAGTTAGCCACGTAGGTCGCCTATTAGTTGACATCTTAAGTTTCACAAGTGGAAAACACAGTTTGTAGAGTGAAATTAATGTTTGTAAAAAGTGTTAAACGCATTTATAGGGCAATTGGACAGCATTGTCTCGCCAATGTAAGACTGTATAGACATTCCTTAAATTTATTCATATTAGTTGGGCAATAGTCGCGCCTGATTATGGACCAATGTGTCATAAATACCTTTTCTGTGGTACTATCAAATATATTGCCGGTATCATTTAATGAACAACTTCGCGGTCTACTTCGAAATGTAACATAATCCTTCATGATACTTAATATGATTACAATATTCACGGTAAGATTAGTTTTTACATTTAATATTGCTTCCGGACAGTATATATATATATATTATTATTTTATTTTTTCTTCTCTGCTTTATTATACAAATATAGGTAACATCATATGCCTGCAGCCAGTAAGTAGTGTTATTGCATTGATAGTACATTCATTTGTCAAAATAATCGTAGTCTAGATAATTAAATAAATAAGGCGTGATAGATAAACATTCAATAATATGGTAAATCAAAGAAATGAAAAACAGAAGGTCTGAGGTTTATATATCAGCTTGACGTTGCTACCAACGCTGTCTTCAATGTAATCTATTATTATAAATATAATAGTATTACTTATTCTGCCTACGAAATCCTAGCTATAAGTAGCGTACGATCCGCGTCAAATCAACAACACGGAAAATAAACTATATCTTGCTACTTTACATGACAAATACGTTCATTGTATTATTAAAAGCTAACGTATTTCCTGCATACCACTTTAAATACGTTTATTGAATAATAATTATCACGTGTATATTATTATTAAAGTTGTCAATAACTAGCTATTGAACATTGGAGCCTTCTAGACCGTGATGGTTAGCCATTGTAGCACTTCATTTGGGAGGGTAATAGAGGGTAAAAGACCTTTTTAATACAGTTGCTCAAAAAGTGGCATATTGCAGGGACGTATAGCGTTCGGAGTGTGGGCTATAACACACGCATGTTTTTTCTTTGCCATTCCCGAACTAGTGTTTTTTCTTTCCCAACTGACATAATAATGACTATTAAAAAGAAAAAAACCAACCACGAAGTTTTTCCTCGAAAAAAATCATAGAAGTTTTCATGATTCATGTAAATATTTCTATAAAAAGCTACTAATATCCGATTTAAAAGTAATATTAAGTACAAATTTAAACATTAATTTAATATTAGTACATAAATAAATAAATAATAAATAGTAATAAGTAATAGGTGGTGAGCCCATTGCCGTGTTGAAATAGACAGACGCAGGTTGTGGCTACCTGCTGTTGAAATTTATTAAGCCGCCTATAAGGCCTTCAACCAGGCTTAACGACTGCCATTTTACTGGCAACCGGGACCAACGGCTTAACGTGCCTTCCGAAGCACGGAAACGCTCGCAAATGTAAATGCCACAAAGTGGTCACCCATCCGACGACCAGCCATAGCGGGGCCACGAGCGCTTCTATATTATTAGTACATATATATTAGTACATATATATATATATATATATATATATATATATATATAAGCCAAATTAAATTTATAAAAATAATAAAGTTGGCTGTATGACGTGCACTGCCATAGCCTCTGCTTATATTCTTTTACTGTTGGCGCCATTTTCCAAACAATTGCTTCTCGCGTTTAGTTGCTTGTTGCACAAAATGAGTAATTTTGACGACAAATTATTTGAATTAACGCCACCGGAACTCAGTTTAATTGCAAAAAATGCTTCGGAGAACATTTAACCTGAAAAGTCTAAAAGTCGCTACATATCTACATATGACGAATTCATTGTGAGGAGAGAAGAGAAAAAGGCAAATAGTTTTTCAGAAAATGTTATTTTGGCATAATTCTCTGAACTTTCGACAAAATTAAAACCATCTACCTTATGGTCGAGGTATTGTAAAAAAGTGTGCTAAAAATCAGGAATAATGTGGATATCAGTGAATACCCCAAACTAAATGCTTTCCTAAAACGACAATCTGACGGCTTTACAACAAAAAAGTCGAAAATATTAACATCGAATGAAGTGGAAAGGTTTTTGAACGAAGCTCCCGATGATCGTTATTTAAGCACAAAGGTAATTTATTATTAAGTACTTATATTTTTCTTTGGTATTCAGTTTACGAAATCGTTTACAAAAAATAAGATACCGAGAAGCTTTATTGTTGAAGGAGATTTTCTTAAAATAGTGCAAAAATATATGAATCAGCGGTCCCAAAAAGCAAAAACCGACCGTTTTTTCCAAAATTATCAAAAAGGGAAGTGTATAGCTCAAGCAATCGGTATAAACAAATTTGGTAACATGCCAAAAGAAATAGCTACGTTTCTTGGTCTGCCGGATGCTGAGTATTATACGGCACAGCTTCAGGAGGACCTCTGCTACATTATTGGCAGATTCAGGACCCAATTTGACGTCCTTAAAGCGACTAGGAGGCTGGAAGTCAGACAAAGTTGCAGAAGGCTATATTGCTGATTCATTAAACAACAAACTAGAAACTGAGAAAAAAATCACACAATCCATTAATTTAAAGTCCAGTCCATCTCCTTCACATGACAATACTGAAGAGAACGTTCGTCCGCCTACCTTCGTTGATAATTATAATTCATCAGATCCAATTCCATTAACTAGCAAACGCCCTTGTATGACACCTTTGACAAATATACATGAACGATCATATAAAATTAATAATAGTTTGTCTCAAACAGTAAATATGCAACCGAAAACTTCCCCAGTTAATATAAAAAACTGTACCAATTTCAATGTATATGTGAACTATAACTTTTACAAGAAATAAATGATTAGTTACTTGAGTTTATTGTGTTTTTATTATTTTATTAAATTGCTTCATTTTTTCGCAACTGTATTAAAAATAGTCGTTCAATACACGTGCAGAACCGTCATTGCAATTTGTTCAGACTGTCAACCCTCACCTTCGGCTGCGCCTCAGCTCGGGTTGACATTTGTCGGAACTCGTTGCAATGACAGGCATTCCGCACTTGTATCGAAATATGCTATACTGTACCATACTGTATTACTCTGGCCAGGTGGGTTGGTACGTAGTTTGGTTTCAAGTTTGTTGTGGTGCCAAGTCAATTTTGACCCAGAACATAGTAGTAAACGGCCTCATTGCACCCATTTGATCAAATAGTATCACAATGAGCTACAATTTCCACTGGCGAAGTTCCTTGTTTCCCCCATAGTTTGCACTGCAGAGATTTAGGATCAGTCACGTGCCTGCTTGTACGTCTCCACTACTCACGGTCTTATAATGTTACGGTCTTTCCTGGCACATATTTCCGAGCAGTTACCCAAGGCGGAATTAGATGTTAAAAAGCTCGGAGAGCTCAAAAGAGCATGACAGTACTTTACTGCTTAGCAAACACTGCTTCTGACTCTGTAGAACAGCGAGCTACAATCCAGTATGACAGTGGAGTTTACTACACGTTGAAAAAAAATGCCCTCAAGCTCAAAGATCCCTAATTAAACCTGTACTAATTCTACTACTTACATTTTATACTATTTGACGATTTTTGCCTTCGAAGTATGAGTATTTGTATTGGCATAAGTGTGTTATATGATCGTAATAAACAACTTTGAGATAATAGCAAATATGGTGCGACGTTGGACTGTCAATATCATAATACTATGGGCAATGCGCGACGCGATTACTTTAATATTAATATAGTTTAAGAGTCAGATGTTCAAATTGGTAATAATACATTCTTTACATTTCTGAATTTCTCGTTAACATAGAAACGAGTACAGCGTAGTTCAGCAGCGCAAATGTAGCAGAACTTAGACTGTGTTGCAATCATCCACAAGCACCGGTGATGACTTTTAAGCATCTGCCACATAAGTGGAATAAAAAAATCTAGACTAAACTTGTCTTCATCTTCTTCTAAAGCATTCCATTCAAAATCAAGCGCCCATTGTGCGCATTAGGACGGCTGTTGGATTGCTCGCTGTTATTACAGAAGCAAGTCCTAGAAGCATCCGTTATGTCCTCGTAGAAAAAAGGCGTGGATTTATTAATATTCTCAGTCCAGACCATACCTAAAACCACAGAAATAGATTTTGCCTTTATTATGTGTCGATACCATACTATGATCACGTTGTAGTTTAGCACGTAATGTGGAGCACTATTTCAAAACGCAAGCAAAAAGTACCTACTTCTCAATGGTTATCTAAACAATTTTATAATAAAGCAGCCCTACCACAGTATTACCTACGAACCGTGTTATTTTTTAGTAAGTATATTTTATATTTAGATTGCAATAATGACAAAAAATAAATGAGCCAAGAAACTTATTGGGTAGGTACTTATTATTGCGTCTGAAAGAAGAGCTGTGAAATAAAAACTATTCAATTTTCAGGCCTCACTTATAAAAGTTAGTAAGTAGGTCATAAAATTTATAATTATGAACTTGATTTGACTGACATTTTAACACCCTAACTCCTAGACTATTCTATACAGTGAGGTGTACATTCCTTTGCGTTCTGCAAACATGAATTAACCATAATCTGACGTAATGAGGCCTTGGTTGACCACATGTCAGTACCCCTGTCTACTTAGAGGCTTGACGAGTGTGAATAAATTAGAGCTTTGTAAAGATAGAACTTTAAAAACAATGAACTTGAATAACAATTGTTGTCCGTGCTTATTAAAAGTACTTATCTACATGATAGAACTATCTGCTTTGCTACTTGGATAACACAAACTGATTAGGATTTTTTTAACGTTTGCTTTGCCCTCCCTTTTAAGAATTATACCTATAGGAAATGTTGACTGCCTCGGTGGCGCAGTGGTAGTGTATGCGACTGCCGCGACTGAGGTCCCGGGTTCGTTCCCGGGTCAGAAAATATATTTGTGTGATCCACATATGTTTGTTTCGGAGTTTGGCTGTATCCTATGTATGTATTTAGAAATATAAAAGTATGTTTATCAGTCGTCTAGTTCCCATAACACAAGCTAATTATAAGCTTTATTAGGACTAGACGACGCTGCGTAAAAAAAATCCCCCAATATCCCCCCAAAATTTACTAAAATGTTTATATATTTATGTGTTTATATGTTTATAAGTGTATTTATTATATGTTTGTGTATATTATATCATATATTTTTATTGTGTGTGTATGTACTCTCATTCCTTATAACTTTCTTACACATTTCTACCCTTTTAATGATTTCTAGATTCTCTCCTCTCGCTGGTCTGCTGGAAGAGATTTCTTTAAGAAATAAGCAGTACCGTTGTACAATTTTCCTGCTATTTTCAATTTTATATTATAATTTGTGTACATAAATTGTTGTTAAATAAATAAAATCCATTTGCTTTTAAAAGCAACTCGATAACATTAGTGTGTGTGTGTCCGCAGTAGACTGGTGTACAATAAAGAAATTCTGTTCTATTCAGTTTGACCGTTCTTCACCCCTTCTGTTCTTAGAGGGACGTGTCAGGACGGCTCGAAGCGGGCATAGCTTAATCTTTCTTTAGTGGATCGTGGAGGTCAGATCATCTAGTCCTCCACTGACATCCTCATCTCGTACACAGCCATAGCCCGTATTTACAATTGTGTATATAAATCTAGCAGATTTATTGATGTTTATAATTATTGCTGGAATCCCTTGCATATAAACAAAATGATACACAGCCTAGGTATGTTACTTCAGAATTTTATTATTATTAAAAAGTTAAGTAACTTTTTAATAGAGGCAAAATTTTATAAATCGGTTCTGTAGTTTCAGAGTCTTTAGAGTACAAATAAAGACTAAAATTAGTGTAAAATACAGGTATTAACGCAATCATGCTTATTTACCTCAAATAGCTCGACGTTTTGACTGGGATGCACCAGCCGTGGTCACAAGCAAAGACATCTTTCTTCTTTATAATTTAAGTATAAATAATTACAAAAATATAAAGCAACAATATGAGTTCTGTACATAACTAAACTCAGCTCAAACTGTTACAAAGAAAAAAATAATAATAACCTTTTTGTCATTGTAATTAAAATTACACAATAATCCCTTTCTTATAAGTAAATGAAATCTAAAATGGCCTGTATTATAGACATTGTAATACTGTAGTTTTATTGTGTTGCAATATCTCGAAGAATGGGTGTGCGAGACTTGGCTAATTATAGCAGAACTGTGACCCCAGAGATAACCTCAGTCGAGTACCAACTGTTTGTAGTTGCATTTACACGTTTTGTTTCTGCAGACTAGTTGGCAATGTATTTGTATTGATAGCTTCTTTAAGAAAATCTGGTTGATTTCAAACACACAACAATTTTGAAAAAACTATTAGAATTCTATCTTTTTCTAAATTTAAATTTTAAAGTGACCCACCTGATGAAAAGTGGTCACTTTAGCCTATGGATAGTGCAACACCAGAGGTACAGAACTTGCGGTACCGACTCTTTAAAAACCTTCTAAGTCCCCTTTTAAAGAACCCCATACTGTAGACTTTCTCGAAAACCCAGGCAGGGAGTTCAGACTATTACATTTTGGACCAAATACAATGGAATCGATAAATAGAGTTATTCTTCTGAGGGCTCACTGGTTTTAGTCGGTATGAGTCCGTCCAAAAGGACAATGACGTCCAAAAGGATTTCCACACGTAGAAAAATACATATAAAACTAAGAATTTCCCGGGATTTCTTAGTTCTATATGTAGTAGATGATATTATATAAGTAGATGATAAAATATTGATGAAGTCCTTGCACACAATTCTCGCTATAATACCCGGCGTTCCTCATTCAGTACTTTATTTTTTGGTCGTCGGTGCATTAGGCTGGGGGGCGTCCACGCTTGCTGACTCACAGTCTTCAGACTCTCTTCAGGACAAGTCTTCTTCATCGGCCATTCGGTTCATTGACAGATATGGGCAGTATATTGCTACTTTAATACGCTTAGTCAACCGCGCTTATTTCTGTTATTAACGAGTAGGTAAGGCTTAATGTTTCCCGTGAAAATAATAAGCTTTTTTTAGATAAAAAGCAATCTCTCTCCAAACCTAATTTTAATCCCGTACAAAAACTATATTAGTCTATTATAGGTTACGGTGACCACTTTCCATCAGGTGGGCCGTGTACAAAAAAACCTCAGTGACAAATACATACTTTTTATACAAAGTAACAAATAATTATATATTTTTTCATGATCGATCAGTAGATACTATCTTCTTCTTTTGAAGAACAAATATGGTTGTTAAATGTGGGTGTCTAAATATAATGATTGTTTAAAAAACGTTTGACGTTCGGAAATGATAAAATTGCTCCTACGCAAAAATATTACAATGAATTATTAATTTATTATCATTTCTGATAATGATAAACACCAGCGATATAGGAGTATAATTATTATTGAAGCAAAATAATGCCGATTTATTATTACTACAGTTTAATCACAGTGCAGTAATCTGTAAGTCGTACTTGATAATTATTTTCTTAATCTCATCATACTACGTAAGGTACCGCGATTTCGCCGTCAAAGAAAATATCTGCTACATAGAATAACGGCAGATTAATAATGGCATTAATCAATGCGTAAGTCGATTTCATAGGATTATACTACATACTATTAATTTACGCATTTCACTATTTAAGTCCCATTCCGATAATATTATGTACGACAATGTAGGTAGTTATATAAGAGAAATAGCAGTGAGTTCTGTGAAATGAGTACGTTGTTTCAGAATTCATTCAAATACATATACTCGTAAATGGAACATGCAAAATCGCATTTCACTGCATACTCGTAAGTATCACTGTCTTTCACTATAGCACATTAACACAACTTTCATGTCCTTTCTTGAAACTTTCATGAAACCACCACTCCCGCTCATAAAACAAGATAATTACACTAGTTTTAGAAAATTATATAAAGTAAGCCTCCACTCTTGTCATTTTTCCCGCGTAGAACCCCGAGTTCAGGTTTGTAGTGAATCCGATAGTAGTGGTGCTACGCGCCACAAAGATTACAATGGAGGGTAGATCGATATTAATCCTAAGTTCTGACTTTTAAATTCATGGCGCTTACAAAAATGCTGGATAATCGAAGACAAAAATGGTTAAAAAAATGGTTAAAGAGCCCGAGGATTGACCATGAAAGTTTAAATATCTATATACGTATATAATAAATATAAATATATACGTATATATATAAATATATATTTATCCACTTTATTAAAAATTTATGAGAAATTTAGAAAATAATTGCTTTAAAAAATTATCTAAATACGGTTCGTTGTTTATTACAAAGCTGTATAAGTGTAATCTATTGTCACGCCTTTATCCCCGAAGTGGTAGGCAGAGGCATACTATACGCTCACATTTCACCGTATGCATTTTTGTCCCACGTTACAGGAGGTAAGCTCATCGCCGTGTTGAAATGGACAGGCGCAGGCTGCGGCTACCTGCTCTTGAAATTTTTCAAGCCGCCCATTAGTCCTTCAACCAGTCTTGACGACTGCCATTTTACTGGCAACCAACGGCTTAACGAGCCTTCCGAATCACGGAAACGCTCGCAAATGTAAATTCCACAAAGTGGTCACCCATCCAAGGACCACCTATAGCGAATGTTGCTGTTTACAGTGATCGTTTACAGAACGCTGAGTTAGCGGGGCCACGAGCGATTCTAATCTTTAAACATTAGCTTTTAATATTTTTGTAATCATGGCGCTTGCAACAATGTAAAAATATCGAAGACACAAAATAAATGGTTAAAGATCCCGAGGATTGACCATGAAAGTTTAAATATCTATATAACAGTACGTTGTTTACTACAAAGCTGTATAAAGGTATTCGAGACATGACTAAACTGCGGGAAGCTGACAGATACTGCATCACTCACCACACTAACACTACTGTTTAGTGTTAACCACATATATGGTTTTCCCCGGCGTGATCACCTCGAACTTCAGTAGATACTGTTTTAACTTTTTTTTAAATTCCTGTTGGGCGTAGTTTACTAAACTCTTTCCTTATGCTCTTTTCACCATATAAGGAATAGTGTATTTTCCATTAGTCATTTTCTGTAAGATGAATTAATATTTCATCAGAATTTTCGTACCCTAAAACTTTCAGTTTGTTAACAAAAGATTCTAGAGGAAACCTTTTTTGTTGTTGCAAAAGATTCATAAATCGCTTTGGTGTAGTTTTATAAAGATATCGCATATTTAGCAAACGCAGTGTCTCGATCAAAAAACAAATAAGTAGTTAGGTAATGAATAGGTTATAACTTTTTTTATTATCCAAGCAAATAAAGAAATCTGAGCTGTGGTCCAAATTTCAAGTTTCTAATCATCGGGAAGTTAGTTTAAAATCTTAGATATAGATTGTTGAGCATATTGTGGCGACACGTTGAAAATCCCGCCATGCCACTTGTCCTAATTTTCGATTTCTATATTATAAAAGTGGCCCCGCGGTCTCAGTGTTCTCTAAACGATCACTGAGTTACGCAACTTTCACTATGGCTGGTCCTCGGATGGGTGACCACTTTGTGGCATTTACGAGCGTTTCCGTGCTTCGGAAGGCAGCAGCCGTTGGTCCCGGTTGCCAGTAAAATGGCAGTCGTTAAGCTTGGTTGAATGCCTTACGAGCGGCTTGAAAAATTTCAACTGCAGGTAGCCACAGCCTGCGTCTGTCTATTTCAACACGGCAATGAGCTCACCACCTATTAGGTGGGACAGGAATCCACTCGGTGAAAAGTGGGCATATAATATGCCTCTGCCACCCCTTCGGGGATAAGGCGTGATGGATGATGGATAAAATTTAATTAAACCAATTACCCGGACATACATACAAAAAAAAACAAGTTTGTAAACACATTATACTTGCTTAATGTTATAGTCCACACACACACACACACACACACACCCACACACACACACACACACACACACACACACACACACACAAACACACACATATTAATAATAATATTTTAATATTGTGGGACACATTTCACACAGCGCCATCTAGCCCAAAGTAAGCTAATATTAACATTGTCACGCCTTTATCCCCGAAGGGAGAGGCAGAGGCATATTAAACGCCCACATTTCACCATGTTATAGGAAACCAGGATAAAATACTATAAATATGAAGAAAATATCGATGTTATAATAGATTAGTTAGATAGTGACAAAACTTATTAAATACCGTAACTCTGACTCAGCGTAAAATCGTGTGTAAAGTATTTAATAACTGTTGTGTAAAAGTATAATGTATTTAATTTCAATTGTAAGTTGCGTACGTTCATTCATTATTTTATCTTGTATCTTATACAAATCGTGCTTCAATGGACATCGAACTTTGAACCAGGGGCCCGAGTTTACTATTGACAAGACGTAGAATAGAACCAGAATTGCTGTTTTTAGCTGTCAAAGTGTTAGTAGACTATCAAAAATGTCAGTAGACTATCAAAAATGTTAGTAGACTATCAACAATGCAACTAACTAGCAGCCACTAGCGCGTCACGTGTTAGGAGAATACTATCGGCCGACCGATAGAAGTCTATTGGAGTGTGAGAGATAACGAAATCTGTCAAAATTTTACCTTTGGCTTTCTATTGAGCGACGATTTCGATTCTATTCCGACACGATTGAAATAGCAGACTCGGCCCGATTGAATAGCTTGGTATTTCAGACGTGTATATCACGATCGACCTCATTATAACGGGCGACTGGTACATACTGATTGGTGATTGTCTTATTACAATGATTACACAAACAACGTTGGTTCGCATCGCATCTTAGCTTCAAGTCCCAGTTGTATTCAAAATCATTGTTTAAGGTGAGTCTTAATAATAGATTGAAATTTTATTAGCCACGTCTTTATTCTGTGCTTTGGAAGGCACGTTAAGCCGTTGGTCCCGGTTGCCAATAACATGGCAGTCGTTAAGCCCATTTGTAGGCCTTATGGGCGGCTTGAAAAATTTCAACAGCTCATTTTAACACGGCAATGGGCCACCACTTGTTACGTGGGACAAAAAAGTGCATGCGGTGAAATGTCGGCGTATAGTATGCCTCTGCCTGCCCCTTCGGGGACAATATGTCTATGTCTTTATCCCCGAAGGGGAGGCTGCACCCAAATTTCTCCGTTAGTATTTTGACCTACGTAAAAGACGGCCGAGTTTACTGTAATTAATTCGTCATGGAAAGTCGACAGTACAATTTGACAGTTTTCGTAGCTCACTACGAGTATTACAATCGCACTCTAATAGAATTCTATCGGTCGACAAATATAATATCTTACTATCAGTGGGCTAAGTCTACTATTTGAATTGCGTCAGAATAAAATCAAAGTCGTTGCTCAATAGAAAGCCGAAGCGACCGTATAATTAGACAGTTTTCGTAGCTGGTCACCATTACAATAGCACTCCAATATAATTCTATCGGCCGACCGATTTTGTAGTATTTATATTAAGTATTTAATAGATTAAGTAGACTAGCTAGTTTTGGACTAACCGCAATGGAAGTGATATAGAATAGAAATAGAACACTTTTCATGTATTTAATTTATTATTATCAAAAACAAGTCAATTCTTTTTTTAATCAATTCTATTCTATTTTATTTCATTACTCTAGACTAATTAATTAACCCGCTCCTCATCGTATCCAGTGCAAAGGTGCCCATCATACTGGTTGCACCCAGAACGGGAGTCACCTGTATTGTTCCTCAGCCGGCGCCCCAATTCGCTCACCAAGTTCTTCGTGACGGCACCCCAACTACTACCCATCGTCTCGACAGCGAAGGGGGCCAATATGTATTGCTCTGTTGGGGTTACGGTCGAGAGTGCTTGGAGAGTTAGAGAGAAAAGGGTTTTTGGTTGTTTTGTATATTTATTTAACTGTTTATTTCTAACTAGCTGTCCCGCCCGGCTTCGCCCGTGACATACTTCGAACCCCGTGGCACCCATTTAATCCCGTTGTATAATAATTTCACATTCACAATAATGTATGAACATTTTTCAAATTCATTGATTACTTCTCCGCTCTCCAGTACCTAGGTACCTACCTACCCGCACGGCCGCGGCCGGTAGAAATAAATTAATTTCTTTGCGCCTAATTTTGAATTTGCGATAACTCATAGGATATTCATTTAATTTGCAAGGTGTAAAGGGTCAAAATAATCTTTATGAAATGCTGAAGCAAACTAACGTAGTAAAAATGATAAGGATTAATAGCATATTTGTGTAAATAGCCTTCAAATTACCGCTTAATAATTGCTAGTATTTGAAAGAGGTGACGTAAGAACTAAATGCGAGATTAGGGTAAACCAGGAACGTCTAGAGCAAGTGAATGAAATTGTGTATTTAGGAAGTATGTTTAGCGCGGATGGAAGATGTGATTCGGATGTAGAACGGCGAGTAGCTGCCGGAAACAAAGTTAACGGTGCTTTGTCCCAGTTAGTAAAGCGACAAAGCATCGTAAAAGAAGCACGAATGGCGATTCATAACGCAGTGCTAGTGCCAACTTTGCTTTACGGTAGCGAAACCTGGGTATGTCAGCAGATGCATGAAAGTAAATTGAATGCTGTGGAGATGCGATCACTTCGAAAATTGTGCGGCGTTACCTTGGCCGACCGAATATGTAACGAAGTGATACGCAATATGGCAGGTTTGAATGAAAGTGTCAGCGTTAAGCTGGAAAAGGGCGTGCTCCGTTGGTTTGGACACGTCCAACGAATGAGTGAGGAACGATTGACGAAGAATATATATTGTTCAAATGTAGAGGGTAGAAGGAGTCAGGGAAGGCCGAGACTTACATATGAAGACCACGTGAGCAGATTGCTCAAAAACGGAAAGGTCAAAAGTACTCGGATACCCAGACGTGCGTGTATGAAGCTATTGACGAATCTCGAAGAAGCGAAAGAAGTATGCATGGATCGCGAAGCCTGGCGATCTGTCCTCTCTGACTACCCCGTCAGGGATACAGCGTGAAGATAGTTAGTTAGTTAGTTAATAATTGCTGTTTTTTTAAGTATTAAAATGGATATAGTATGTTATTCTTAAGAGATAGACATATGTCGTCGCTGAGTTTTTTGTAGACCTTTATTAGATACACAATTGCACCATACATTATTTTGTTATATCTCAAAGGGTTTAGGCAGCGTTTTTGTTGAAAGCTCCCAGACGGCTTATTTTTTCCGACATCCCCAACAAATATCGTTATAATTTGGTCAATATATACAAAATCTTAACAAATTATACATAAAAACCTTCTATGAGAATCACTCTAACTATTAAAAAAAAACGTATCGTAATCCGTTGCGTAGTTTTAAAGATCTAAGCATACATAGGGACAGACAGCAAAAAGCGACTTTGTTTTATAATACGTAGTGATGATGAGAGACAGACTTATGCTATGTAAATGTTGTTAATGTAAGACACTGAAGTTATGAGTGTTTCCCGGTCGCGACAATACCGAAATGTTAGGTACTACCGAACTCTACGGTTTTGTAAAGAACACTGATTTTGGATTAATTATTAATACATTACAACGATACCTAAAATGCCGCGTGACCGAGTTTACATCACATGTTCGATGTCAGCATTGGACCGAACAGCTCCTCCTCAGGTCTGCATATTTGCCGCGTTTTTTATCTGCGGCGTCTTCAGCAGCAGCTGCTGGTGACAGGGCGGTACGACCGAGGTGACTAGGAGCGACCACACGCTACATGATAGGGTGAATTTATTTTTTATCATTTTTGCCCACCAACAGACCTTTCGAGGTCGGCGCGATGAGGAACTGACGTGGTCTTCGGAGTTCAAGTCAGTCTCAACTGAAAGTGGTTCTCACAACTCCAAAGAAATCTCACCCATTTGAAATGTAAACTACTGGCCTTGAGGTTTCTCTGGAGTTGTCTGTACACCTGCTGATAACGAAGAGTAGAAAACCACAAAACAAAACTTGGAAAAGCTCGCAGTTTATTGTGGATATCCAAATTCATCGTCTTTCTGTTATCCTACGGAGCCGCGGGTGTAACTAGTATAGAATATGTACAGACATAATTGCAATTATGGTTTGATAAATAATTAATATAAATTGCTACTATGTGCATAGGATATTAGACGTGCATTTTAGAAGGTTATTTGGTCACGTATATTTAGAATATTTGAGATTTTAGTGGTATAATAAAGTATGAGTTTTGCAATTTAATTGCTCCATTCTGTTATTTGAATTGTTTGTAGTAATATACCGTGATATCGAAAGGAAATTTTCACATCCGATGCGCAGTCGAATTAGATTCGTCTGTGAATATAACCCTCATATACATTTCCGGCATTTATACCGAATCTAAATCCATAATATCTTGTATTTTTAAATAAAAAATGAAATAAAATTGATTTGACTAAGTAGGTACTTAACTTTAATAATCTATATTTTTAAATTTATGTAATATATAGGAAAATTTAAAAAGTACTAAGTTGACAAAAAAGAGGATTATGTTAGTATTTATGCTGTTAATGAGTGTGGCTCACCAAGATCTCCAGGCCCTACGCAAGCACCCTTGGACTTTGAACCCAAGAGCGCACCGAGAATTGACCAATCAAAGTGCTCAAAATGACCACGATCCAGATTTCGAGCACTATGATTGGTCAATTCTCGGTTCACGCTTCTCCACACAACCAAGCTCCTCGTCCAGTAGAAGTAGTGGAAACGCAACCTTAGTCGGTTCAAGTACGACACATGCGTATTTAAATAAATATCGTTGGGACAACTCACACATCGCCATCTGATTCCAAACTAAGCAGTGCTTGTACTATGGTAACCAGATAACTGATAAACATACTTATGTATTTCTAAATACATACATATAATAGATAAATAACACTTAGACACAGAATGAACTATCGTGCTCATCACACAAAGTTTTATCCTAGTAGTGATAGTGTATGATGTAGATCTGTAAACGATCACTACGTTATGCAACTTTCACTATGGCTGGTCCTTGGATGGGTGACCACTTTGTGGCATTTATATTTGCGAGCGTTTCTGTGCTTCGGAAGGCATGTTAAGCCGTTGGTCCCGGTTGCCAGTAACATGGCAGTCGTTAAGCCAGTTGAATGCCTTATGGGCAGCTTGAAAAATTTCAACAGCCGGTCGCCACAACCTGCACCTGTCCATTTCAACACGGCAATGGGCTCACCACCTGTTACGTGGAACAAAAAGCAAAGCATACGGTGAAACGTGGGCGTACCTCTGCCTACACCTTCGGGGATAAAGGCGTGAAAGTTTGTATGTATGGGAATCGAACCCACGACCTCTTGCGTAGCAGTCGGATACACTCCCACCGCGCCACAGAGGCAGTTATAAGTAAACGTTTACTAACTCAAAGTATGGTCTCATATACTTTTGACGACAGTCATTTTACACTTACTCATAGAAATTTCCCATTTGTATAATATATTAATATATAAAGTAACCAGTCAATATACGATTATCCAGGTCAACGATGATGCAACGTAGGTAGTCTAGTCACTAACTAACTATGGTTAACTACAGTGCAGTGAATTCTGTGAGGGCTTGGCACGTAAAAAAGTAATCAATCTTTTTTTTGGAACCTTCGCATCACATTGAGTAAATGTGATGCGAAGGTTCCGTTAAAATATTATGTTAAAATATTATGACAATTGCGAAGCTTTTTTAGTCATTGCAATATAATAGTCGAAGCATTGGTGATTGTTAATTGAACCTCTTTTATTTTTGTTAAAGCAGGGAATGCTTTTATGCACCGTCCGTAACCCTCTGTGTAAAAATAGAAAAATTATACAACGTGTGTGGGACTTCCCGAGGTTCTAATACATACATACATATTGTCACGTCTTTATCCCCGAAGGGGTAGGCAGAGACATACTATACGCCCGTATTTCACCGTATGCATTTATGTCCCATGTAACAGGTGTCGGCGCATCTCGCCTAGCAACAGGCGACCGAAACGTAACGGTGCGGCGGGCCGGGGGGCTTACCACGGCTAACCCGCTCACTTCGCTCCACGACGCGCCTACTGTTGGACAACGGTAGTACGGCCAACTTTATTACGCAGAACTTAGCGGAAAAACTGAGTTTGTCACAACGCGGTACGAGCACCAAGAGGGGAAGTAAAGCCAGGGTCTCTGGTCCTAATCAAGGACAAGACGACGCCACCACTGCTCTGGTCCCTGGGTCGAACGAAGGACCAAATCTTATGGTGCCGCCTTGCGGTGGTTACCAAATAAAAGGTGGTGGACTGTATTATAAATGGGCTTTAATGCCTTAAATTAACGTAATACAATTGAGACTAAGTAAGTGCCCGAGGACTAGCGCGTCGTGGAGCGAAGTGAGCGGGTTAGCCGTGGTAAGCCCCCCGGCCCGCCGCACCGTTACGTTTCGGTCGCCTGTTGCTAGGCGAGATGCGCCGACAACAGGTAATGTTCCGATGTTCTAATATATCCACTAAACCCCGCGGCTTAGCTCGGTAGAAAGGAGGAACACCAGGAACGCATCAGCGGCTTCCTCCCTGCCATGCCTCATGTTTGGTGCAGTTATTGCATTGAACCTGTGAAGTATCTTATTGAACATTTCAATTCCGGTACTAACGTAGTGTGTACTTGTAGGTCTAGGGTTTTAAATTAATATTGTGGGACATTATTTTTTATACACAGCACAGTCTAGCCCAAAGTAAGCTAATATAAGCTTGTGTGAGATCTAGACGACTGTTAAACATAGTTTTTTTTTAAATATATTTTATTAAAATATATTTCAAAATACATACATATTATACCTACATAGGAAACACCCAAACTCCAAACAAACATTTGTGGATAACACAAATATTTTTACCGACCCGGGAATCGCACCTTGAACCTCAGTCGCGGCAGTCGCATACACTACCACTGCGCCACTGAGGCAGTTATAAGTAAACGTTTACTAACTCAAAGTATGGTCTCATATACTTTTGACGACAGTCATTTTACACTTACTCATAGAAATTTCCCATTTGTATAATATATTAATATATAAAGTAACCAGTCAATATACGATTATCCAGGTCAACGATGATGCAACGTAGGTAGTCTAGTCATATTTGTGGCCGAGAACAACCCCGCAATCTAAAACCCTTGAATGGATAAACAAAACGAGTTAGGGTTACCAAGCATTTTGTCTCGCAAATTAATACACTACTACCGTTGTATAAGGAAATAAACTTGACCTTTAAGTAACAAATAAGGATAAAGTAATTAGATAATTTCCTTTTTGTATGCTTGCGTAATGAACAAGGTTATAAAATAAACATTGCAACAAGTGCCCTATAAAATTAGAATTAGTGCCCCATGCCATTTTATAAAAATCTCATTACCCTAAGAAACTTGATCATATTGGAAACCAGTGGCGGCTGGTGGGCTATCGAACTGGTGGTGAACTTTACTTGCTCACTTAGTATGATTGGAAATTGCAACAAAACAATAATTTACCTACCTATATAAAATATGTTAATATTTATTATTATTTTTTTATATTTTTTTATATTTTTCTGTTCCGAAATATAACCTTCGGTACTCCTTTCGGGTAATGTTTGTAGATATAAATTTGTGATTTTGACATGTTTTGTTAGGTATTATCTTTAGTATAAATTAGTATAAATCAATGTTTATGCTCATTATCACTCACGCAACACACTGTAAACACAGTAAAGAATAAAACCAAAACGAAAATAACAAGATAATTAGGTACCTACTTAATAAATCTACACAAACAATAATGAACGCATCACAGGCGAATTTCGTCAATTACGAGTATTCGAGTGCTCTCGGCAATGTTCGGTTCGGTTTCGGTTCGCAGGTGCGGCGCACGAGAACAGGAAAAATGTCACCGCCCTTCTAATGTAAAAGACTTAACATCTAGCGAATTGAGGGCCGATTTCATAGTCTACAAGGTTGTTGATAGTGGCAATCAAGAGGACGGACCTTTGTTAGAAGAGGAAGCAAACACGTGCTCTGTCAGATCGTTCCACGTTTCTATGGTTTGACAGAGAAACGATACTTTAAATATTATTTATACTGTTGATTGATGGCGCTTGGTGGAACTTGCTACACATATTAAATAACACCACTTGTACTGTTCCACATTATTTACTTTGTAAACCTGACCGGTTTCGCCTCACGGCATTCTCAAAGGTACACAATACAATAGGTACATATACAAAAAAATTTTTATGCCCGTTATAATTATTAGTTTTTCGTCTCGTTTTTTATTAGTTTTATGCCCGTTTTCACCATCAACCCGTAACTTTTAGGTGTCACTTATGATATTTTAGGTGACACTTAACACTCAATTCGTTTTCACCATGACTTAGGCGACACTTTAAACTCTTAAGGGACTCCTTTAAAATAGGGACCCAATTTCCGGTCCCCTAAATGTTAAGTGACAGTTATAAATATATAAAAGCTGATTTTAAGCTACAATGGAAACCGAATTAAATTTTTTTTCGAAGTTGTCGACGCAATAGAGACAGTGGAAACCCTTTTAAACACTAGTTTATTAAATCGGCCACATATTTTTTGTATTTTTTTTGGGAGAGTCTGCACACTGCTTTCCTCGTCCGCGTCACAATCAGAGACACCCAATATACCACAACTTCTACCTAGAAGAGCACACACTTGTGGTGGACACTGGGTCTATTTTAATAATAGATGGTCCACCGCCTGTCTTGGTGCAACTCTGTTTTGTATTATTATAATATAATTTACTTTCTGATTTTAACTTCTCCCATACTTTCATAAGTGATTTCTTGTTTCTATAATTTAAAGCCGTGGTATTATTAATAAGTACTTATAAGTATCACTTCCTAAAGTACCATGGGAACACCTAGTAGTACCATGGTATTTTAGTACGTGGTACTTAAATACTACACATATTTCATATAGTTGTAAAATTAAGAGAAAAAATTATCTGTAAATCGCAGCTGTTGAATTGAAGGTATTTGTTACAGATATCCATGCCATATTTTTAGCTTCATTTGTAGTTCTTGTAGGTTAGTAAAATCTTTATTAAATGTCCGTTTCTTCGAGAGAAAAGTTTTGTCCACTTTTACGTTTGTCAGCCATTTTAGTTTGTATAATATTTGATGAAGAAAGAAAAACAAATATAATGTAAAATTTAAGATAACAAGATCAAGGTAAAAAGTAACCTTAAAGTAGCATATATTATAAAATAAGTAATAACTTATCAAACCCTCTTACTATCAGATGATTTTTTTAGGCAAAGGAATCAATGATACTCTTTTATAAAATTTTCATTATTAGCCGGAAAAATAAAGATTACAATTTAGTTATCAACAGACTATGACATTATTTTGATAATTTTAGTTTTATTTCACTCAATTTCATGAAATACAGAAGTTATTCATCAAAATACTTTTTGCGGAAAATACCGGTGACGAAACGACACTAGCTACAAAAAAGAAAAGTCACCTAACAATTTAGCCCCTAACAAAGGGTACCTTAGCACGGTGAAAACAAACTTAGGTAAACGGTCGGTTTAGGGAATCACTTAGCTTAGGGGATACCTATTTAGGGAATGGTTTAGGGATTGATGGTGAAAACGGGCATTAGTATACTTTCTAGGTCCAGTCGTCATATTGTGTACCTTTGAGAATGCCGTGAGGCGAAACCAGTCAGGTTTACAAAGTAAATAATGTGGAACAGTACAAGTGGTGTTATTTAATATGGATAATTTAAATATCTCAGTTCTGCCGAATATTCTCTACACTGTATGAGAGTCGTACCTTTGCCCGACACTTGTTGTATAGGACTGAAAAGGTGAGAGTGGGATTAGGTTGATATACCTACATAACTTTCTTCTAGAACCTTCCTTAGGGTCAAAGTTTGACCGTCAAACCAGTCATTTGACAGCGTTATTATTATGTACCTTAACTTTATTTACCTATATTTGAAGCCTCAATGCACTTCAAAGCATTTATGGACATTCACACCACAGAATTAAAAATATTTTTTTTCATACATTCTACATAAAATTCAAAGGCTTGAATTTAGAATGTACGCAGCTACATTTTTAAACACCACGGCATTTGTATAGGCGGAAAGTATCATGTTTTATATTTAGTCTTTATTCCGGCTTAAGCAAAATGCTTTTATCTATCTAGTATAGTATCTTGCAAAGATACACTGCACCTCGCATTATGCTATTAAAATACTGAAACGTATGTATACACAGTTAATAAAGTTATCATACAGGTAACCACTTAGTAATGCAAATGTCAGGATAGTGTACATTACATGAAGCATGGGTCAGTGTGACTCAAGCTTTAATGCACATTATGTTGTTTATAGACTCGTTTATATATTACGCACGTAGAGTCATTAGTTTATTCATGCGTTAAGGCGGCCATTATCCTGTGCAGTTTTGCGTACAATCACGGTTATTTTACTAGTTTCTTTAGTAATTTTTTTTTAATGGCCAGTTTATGTTACTTCACTGACCTCTCAGCGTATACATTGGGTTTAGGACCTAGTGTCCCCTTTAACTTTAATTGCATGCTAAAGTCGGATATGACGTCACTATTATGCCATGTAAAATATTTTACCTGTTTCATGCCCTCGACGCTGTCATAGTCTATTCAGAAGATTATCGGAGCTTTAGAGTCAAATAAGTACTCTGTTGTCGTATTTAACTTGAAAACTATGTTCTCAAGTGACTTTTTTCAATCACTTTTCAATCCCTCTGTTCTCAAAGGGACGTTCGAAGATGGCTTCAAACCGGCATAGCCTACTCTTTCAGGAGATCATGGGGGCTGAACATCTGGCCCCCTGGAAAGCCTCATCGCGAGGCACACCTTTAACCGGGTCGCTGACCTATCCAGTGACCGGGTCGGGAAGAAGGTGGAACGCCGCGAGGTTTAGTGGAAAGACGGCCTCTGAAGGACCGTCCTTCAACAGAAAAAGAGGAACATTCTCAAGTGACTCCATTTACGTCTTTACACTTCGTAACAAAGTTCCCCTATCTGAATCTGGCAGCGCTACATCAGTATCGTAAAGCCTTACAGTAAAGTATCCAAGATACGTACTTAAATAGTATTACTGTAATTGATGATCACAAATGCATCAACGCACGAGCCATTAACTCTTTTGAACTTATGCAATAAGAGACGTGAATAGGCTTTTACCGACTTAGTTTAATGACTGTTAATGACAATGTCGTAACTGGCTATAAAATATGTTGTTTAGAGTTGTTTGACCAAAGACATTCCCTCTCTTTCTCTGATATATTTCTAGTATACTAGAATAATACTCTATATAAATATACTCGTAGACTTCGTATACTCGAAGAAAATAAATTTTAAGCTGTTTGACATAATTCTGAATACACCGGACAGGAATATATACGATGAAAAGTGGGCGTATAATATCCCCACCCCTCTGCCACCCCTTCGGGATAAGGCGTAATTGATAAACAAACAAACTTAATTCTGAAAATGGTCAGGTTACTATTTCTGGAAGGCAAGTAGCTGATGGACACTTCAGAACGGTTTTTGTTAAACAAACAAATTACGAAGACTATTAAACTGCTAAAAATCGTTATCCTCGACTATTTTGAAAAGAGTATAAAAGAATAAAAATAGATTCGTTCTTCTCCCAAAATGTAGAAAAATAGTAAATTGTGTGAAGAGAACGGAATCTCGAAACATAACAACACCGTCTGGTCACAGTGGTATTATAACGCCAATCATCCTCCCAAAATGAATTTGGTAGTCCTTTGTTCAACAGTAGACTAAAATGGGTTGATTCAGAGATATAAATAGAATTTGACTTAAAAAATCTTAACTATCTTTACGCTGTATCCCTGACAGAGACAGTCAGAGAGAACACATCGCCAGGCTTAGTGATCCATGCCTTTGCCATTTTGGGGCTACCATATTTAGAAACTAACCTATAGAGCTATCTATTCAGATAAATAAAATTGAAGTGTATGTTTTAATTCCAAATTTACAGCTTTTTGGATTTCCGGTGGCCAGGCGACATTACAGCGCCTGCTGACTAACGGTAAAGGCAACAACGAAGGTACCCTTACAAAGATGGGAGTTCAACAATGCCGCAAACCGAAATCAAAACGATAGCTACCCGCCAAAATAGAAGTGAAGCCAAGCTCTAAATCTTAGATAATGTTAAAAATAGGGTTCAGAAGCAATTTGGAAGACATAAGTTGCTGACCTTTTCCGGGCTAAAAATAGATCTTCGTTAATGACACTTGAATATTACTTAACTATTGTATATTAGTAATTTATCTCTTTTTTTTAAATGTCATTAGGCTGTTCTAAACATGTCTAAGATATTGAATCGAAGTATCTAGTCTTCTCTGTAAGCCTATCTCTTGCTGATCAGCACTCTTATTAAACACCATTCCTAAAGGTTTCGACAAACATTCAACATGACGTCACAGAATCGAATACACGATTGAATATATTCAAAAATTCGATTGAAAGATCTTGTACATTCAACAATAACAATTAATTACCGTTCATTACACATTAATGACTACCTTACATAAGAAAATGTTCAATGAAGAGTAACATTTATAATTTCAAAATTAGAACAACAGAACCGCCCATACATTGCGCATGTACCCCGCCGCCCGTATAATAATAAACATCAAGAAAGTGTTACGAGATTTGTTTGACCTTTCTGTCGTCGCCCACTCGTCTAATATGAACTTGCTGACGGTACAGTACCCTACTTTTACCACATGTAGAAACATAATAGTCTTACACAAATGAACCTTAACTTATTAGACTTAAAGCACGTCTTCTATTGACGGTAAATAATGATAGTAAATTATATAACTCATGTTTGATAACCCTGCCTAGTAATGTAAACTTTATATCATATTATTTGTAAATCGAATTGTCAACAATCAATTAGGGTTGAACATTCACAATAGGTGATGCTTATTGTCAAAACTTACGTAGGTTATATAGGGTTACAATATGGCATGATGAGGTTCTGATTTCACAGACGAAATGTTGTCACACAAAAAAATTAATCCTGTTGTATTTATTTTTCTTTTTAACATAAACTTAGACCAGCAGCAATTTTTACTTAACCTGTCAAACAATTGTCATAATATCTGAAAGAAAAGGACCAATACCATACCCTTGAGAAAAATATTAAAATATATTTTACAAACATTATGAAGAAATAAAAATTAAATAAGATAAAATCATTTAACAAATATATATTTTTTTAATTAACCTTAACCTTTCCTATTTTAAATTAATATTATTCATTCAACAAGTTTCTGCAATACTATGTAATAATATTTATTAAAATGTAGTCTGAACTAATATTGTAATTACCGATTACATTAATTTTATTCATGTTGCGTTTTAAAAATTAAAATTTTTATTACCTATATATTTACTTTATTGTTTCCTCTTTATTACATTATAAAAATAAACGGCATAAATTTTTCGAACAAAATCATCTATTAACTAGCTGTGCCCCCCGGCTTCGCTCGTGAAATTCCGTAACACCCGTTGTGTATTTAATGTATTTGTAACCAAAAATACGTGACCGTAATTTTATGTTACCAGCTTTGAAAATAATGAACTTTCTTACAAAGGTGGTCCCTTATTTTGCCCCCTTAAGGTTGGAATTTCAAAATACTCTTTCTTAGTGGGAACCTACTATATAAGGGTAGCTTACCCTAAAAAAGGGCTTCGTCTGGACGTTGATTTTAAGAATGATTCAATAAAAAATTTTATCAACAAAAGACAACCTCTATTAAACCTCTATAAAGGTAGCAAAACCGCGATACGCGTGTCTATTCATTTGTAATGAGGAATAGGTATACGTAATTTAATGACTCTAATTTTTAAAATGACGAACTTACATACAACCGTTTATGCCTTATTTTACCCCCTTAGGGGTGGAATTTTGAAAAATCCTTTCTTAGTTGGTGCATTTATTATAAGGGTAGTTTACCCTATATAAACATTTCAAGTTCCTAGGTGGAAGGGTTTCGGCTGGGTGTTGATAGATGAGTGAGTCACACGTAATTTTATTAATATAGATATGTACATAAAAACATAATATTACTTTAAATATCCATCACGCCTTATCCCCGAAGGGGTGGCAGAGGCATATTACATGCCCACTTTTCACCGTGTGGATTTACCTGTCCCACGTAATAGGTGGTGAGCCCATTGCCGTGTTGAAATAGACAGACGCAGGTTGTGGCTACCTGCTATTGAAATTTTTCAAGCCGCCCATAAGGCATTCAACCAGGTTTAACGACTGCCATTTTACTGGCAACCGGGACCAACGGCTTAACGTGCCTTCCGAAGCACGGAAACGCTTGTTTTAATAATATGTAGCAGATAGTTTAAATACTTTTCTCTTATATTTTGTTGTTGTTTTTGTTATATTTCGCCACATGCACGATCTACCTTCTATCACCAAACCCCTGACCCAGACGTCCAATGTCTCATGAGGTCTTCACCGAGTCTCTTGGCAGTTAGAGCGTTAACTTATACACCACTATTGAAACAATAGGAACCGAATTAGAGTTCATTATTCACAGATCATCAGAATTATCAACTTCACCTGCAACTGCTGCATCTGCTGATCGACAGAAGAAACTTAAAAGGCAGTCTTACGGGATGTAAGACTACCTACGACAGAGGTCGATATCTATACTAATATTATAAAGCTGAAGAGTTTGTTTGTTCGTTTGTTTGGTTGAATGCGCTAATCTCAGAAACTACGGAAATTCTTAACACGAAAATTATTTTTGTGTTAGATAGCCCATTTATCGAGGAAGGCTATAGTTTATATATCATCACGCTACTACCCTGGGCAGCGGAGCAGTAGTCCTATGTGTCGAGAAATCGAGCAAATTTTTATACATTATTGTAGAGTTTAGAAGCGACGGGATTATTTAATCAGGTGCGACGTGAGTTCGAAGTATGCCACGGGCGAAGCTGTGGGGGATTATCTAGTTAAAAATAAAAGTTAAACCATTATGTCGTAATCAGAATCTGTCGTAAACATAATCTGTCGTAAAAAGAATCTGTCGTAAGCAGAATCTGTCGTTAACAGTATCTGTAGCAAACAGAATCTGTCGTTTACAGTATATGTCCTTTACAGAATCTGTCGTTAATAAAATCTATCGTAAACAGAATCTGTCCTAAGCAGAATCTGACATAAACAGAATCTGTCAGAACCATAATCTGACATAAGCAGAATCTGTGATAAGCAGAATCTGTTTAAAACCGAATAATCCGTATGTAAGGATTCTGCCTCTGTTTACCTTTACCTTTATATAATAAATGAACCAACTGATTTTTATACGAATGTGTTAGAACTATCGGTTAAAAAGTAAGTAGGCAGTCAGATTTAAATAGGAGCAAGTTCCTTTACGAGTAGTGCCCATTATCAAAACTTGAACAAACGCACTTTATGCTTTATATATATTACGACCACCCGCTGACACCCGCTGATGACGGACCATTCGACACGTCAGCACAGGGTTAAGTGATGTGGGAACACTTTGGTATATTAACCCTTCCAATATGGAACAATGAGTGACGCACTTAAGGGTTATGTGGAGCGATGGGTGCATTTAACATTATTTTTACTACAGTAATATTCAAATAATAGTCTGAGTGTGGAAAGAATAAGCATTGGATCGTGCATTTTTTGTCGTTGGGACAACTCACACAACGCCATTCGATTCCAAACTAAGCAGAGCTTGAGCTATGGTAACCAGATAACTGATAAACATACTTTCTAAATAAATACATCTAATATATAAAATTCTCGTGTCGCGGTGTTTGTGGTTAAACTCCTCCGAAACGGCTTGACCGATTCTCATGAAATTTTGTGTGCATATCGGGTAGGTCTGAGAATCGGTCAACATCTATTTTTTATTCCCATATTCCCACGGGAACGGGAAGTTCGAAGTATGTCACGAGCGAAGCCGGGCGGGTCAGCTAGTATTATATATAAATAACACCCAGACACGGAATAAACCGTCGTGCTCATCACACAAAGTATTATCCTGGGTGGGAATCGGACCCACGACCTCTTGCGTAGCAGTCGGATACACTTGCACCGCGCCACTGTGGCTCATATAACTTGCCGGAGAATTCCATTTCCAGCAGTGGGCTGCATTAGACTATATAATAGATCGGGGAGGTCTTTTTCTGGTCAACCACATATTGTCGCAACTGATCGTTGTCTAGCGCGTTTTTAGCATGCGACTTGATGCTGCGTGCAACTTATTATGTGGAAAATTGATGTGTGATTATGCGTGCTACCTATTGTGTTAAATAATGAAAATGTACGGCACCGCTGTTTAAGAGATCTGCGACAGACACGCGCCAACACAGACGGCATCATCGTGACTTGTAGCAAATTTCGGGTGCGGCTGCTATCCATGGGAAAAAGAAAACTTATTAGCAGTTTGTGACGATATATTCTTCTAAGTCACCGCTATCACTCGCCCTTAAGATTTCGCTGCAGCATATTGGAGCGGAGCTGATAAATGTATAAGATTAAATATTCAATTAATATTTTTTTTAAAAGTGTGCGTCCTCTTTAAATAAGCGGTGTTATCGCTAAAAGCGATCTCTTCCAGACAACCTTAGTAATATGGAAAGAGATGATCAGGAAAACAAAAAAAGAGGTAGTTGATGGCGTACTTACATAATATAAGATTAGTATGATAGCGAGGATAATAGTTAAGTTGTACACAATAAAGAAATATAGAAATAAAAGAAACAAGAAATACTACAAGTAAAACTTAGTTAGAGGACAGAAAGTGGTTTTTAACCTTGTCCTTAAAGATAGCAAGTGACTTGCGCGACGTATATCTAATGGCATCGCATTCCACCATCGTTTTGCCAAGACAGTATTGGATTTTCCTAAGAATATTGTGGTATGTGACGGCATTTTTAGTCTCAGATTCTCCGATGATCTTAAGCACTTCGAATGAGTATCATAAAGGAATTCAAAACGTCCTTTGAGATAGGTAAGCGTATAAGGGTTGAACAGTATACTGTATAACAAGAAAAGAATATGAGCATTCCGTTGAAGTCGAATAGGTAGCCACTCGAGCCTTTTCCGAAAAACAGTGATGTGATCATATTTGCGTAGTCCAAATATGAATCTGTCTTCGGCTGGTCTCTTGCATTTGAGTGACCCAGGAGAGATTCGGAGTCAATGTAAATTCCCAGGTTTTTAACCCGGTCACTAAATGGTATGACGGTACCGTTGAAAATAACCGGTGGAAGTAGTGCCCAGTCAATCCTTGAAACCATCCAAGGACTGCCAACTATTGTGACTTGGGTCTTTAAGGGGTTCACCTTGAGTCCATATGATTCACTCCAGGCACTTACACTGACCAGATCATTATTAATAGCATCCACAGCATCTGTAATGGATGTCAGGGGTGCTTGGCTGTATATTTGTATATCATCTGTATAAAGGTGATAGGAGGAACGAAGTTAATCCGAGATTGAATTAATGAATAATGCGAAAAGGAGAAAGACCGCCACCCTGAGGCACACCGACAGAAGTATTGCACCATGAGGAGAGACCGTTTTCGATGCGTATGCGCTGTCGGCGTCCATACAGGTAACTGCGAAACCAATCAGTCGCCACTGGAGATATGCCAAGAGATCGCAATATTTCAATCAATATGTCAAAATCCACTGTGTTAAACGCGTTGGAAAAATCCAACAGAGCCAAAATCGTGACATTTCCACACTCCATGCCATGTCGGATGTCGTCCGTAATATTCAGCAAAGCGGAGACAGTGCTGTGACCAGGTCGAAAGCCTGCTTGATAAGGATTCAATAAATTGTTTTTGATTAGAAATGTATTGAGTTGGTTATGTACAAGGCGTTCAATTACTTTAGCGAGGAATGGTTATATTGAAATGGGTCTATAATCAGAGAAACAAGAAGGATTTTTTTTTTAGGCAAAGGAATGTTTTCAGCGGTTTTCCAGAAAGAGGGGAAGATACCAGATGATGATGAAGGACCAGGACCTAGGACTGAGGACACGACATCGATGAAGACTGGACTGGACTAATTAGAAGATAAGATTGAAGAAATATGATATAAGAAATAAGATTTGGCTAAAAGGTCTTTGTAACCAGGCCATAAAATAATTATTAAAAAAAAACTTTTCTATGTGAAACAGTAACAATCAATAGAAAAAAAAGCGCGGGAAACGGCAAACTAGGCGGGCGACTGTTTTTGAGTTTTTTATTATTTATTAATTATTCAACTATAATATAAGGATCAAATAGGTTTAATAGTGTAAATATATTAATTTATTATTGTAATGTAATTAATAATAATAAATAAAATAAATATAAAATAAATAAATTAATGTAATTATTTATTATTATTTATTATTGTTCCTGTATAGTACGAGTAGGTAAGTTTTTTGTATTTATATAGTAGTACATGGGTGATCCAGAAGACCCTGGGGGGATAATAGTCCCCCCAGTGTATAATACTGTTACGATAGATGGATCAGGAATGGATACAGAAGGGTCGTTAATAGACACAGATGGCTCCGAGACCAACTCTCGGTCCTATAAGTGAAAAAGAGCATCGGTTTCGTCAAAGATTTGCAATCACTGCAATAAAAAACGCAGATATCACCACAAATCTTCTTCTAACACCGAGATTGATTGCCAATGTAGATCAATAACAAACACTTTTACTGTATCTGCTACTATATCGTGTATTGTCACCTCACAAACAACCAAGACTAATGTTAACGAGAATTCATCGCGTATTCCTATTGGCCGAAATGTTTACAACTCATCTGACGCTGCCCCATATGCAGTTCATATTTAGAAACTTCCTTCATCTCCCAATGTAAACTGTTCCATCCATCCTGTGGCATTTGGCTATTTTCTAAAAAAAACCTCATTTAAGAACATTGTCAATGGCAGTCTTATAAAAATAGGGCGCAACCGTATTTCAATATCCTTTTCATCGCATGAAAGTGCTAACAATTTGATGATGACGCATTAAAATCTAATAATTACAAAGCTTTTATACCCTCTGTCAATGTTACACGCATGGGTATAGTGAGAGGTGTTCCTACTGACTGGAGTGATGAGGATATACTAGGTAATATATCAGTCCACATTGGATGCGGCCAAATCATAAAAATAAGGAGGTTAAAAAGAAAAGTCATCAGCAATGAAAAGTCAGAGTTTGTTCCCATAGAAACTGTAGTCCTAACATTCGATGGGCAAGTTTTGCCCAAACGTATTTTTATATGTTATAACTCACTTCCCGTTGATTTATACATATATCTCACCGTACAATGCTTTAACTGCTGCAGATATGGATATATTCGCAGCCAATGCAGATCATCTCCAAGATGTTTTAAATGTGGTCTAGGCCATACAGGGGAGACATGCAAAGTTGAGGAGTTTAAGTGCTGTCTCTGTACAGGATCTCATCTTGCAACTTACAAAATAGGCAAATGGAGATTAAGGAAACAATGGCCAAAAGTTGTATTTCTTATGCTCAAGCCTTGAAGTTACACCCTTCTGTTAGCAAACCCTATTCTGATACTCTCATGTCTGCTCCTCAACATAGGTCGGTACAAAATATTCTAGATCATACTCATCATAATAACTCATACAAGAAAACAGTATTCTTGAAACCGAAGCACCTCGAAAATTTGAAAGATATGGATACGATCAATTAGCCTATTCTAACTTAATAAAAGATTATACAATTCCATTACTATTGGCACTATCAATAACTGTAATAATGATTCTCTATCTGAAATTTCCATTAAACAATTAATTTTAACTCTCATCAATTCTTTACAATAATGTAATATGATTAAATTACCGTCCAACGCTGCTATACTATCAGATACAGAAGTAATTAACACAATTAATAATGGATCAGTTCTCCCTAATGCAATGGAACTGCTGCAGAATAAGCCGCAGAAAAATTGAACTAATTTACTTGATTAATAAATATGAACCATCTTTAATGGCTATACAAGAAACCTGGCTTAAGCCAGAACATAATTTTAAACTTTCAGGCTTCTCTTGCTTGAGAGAAGATAGAAGTGATGGCTATGGTGGAGTTGCTTTGCTTGTGAAAAATTCCCTTCTTTTTTCTCATGTAGAGCTACCTAGCCATAGTACCGGCTTCACGATAATATTTGTAAAAAAAAAATAACATATGCTTTGTTTCCGTTTACATACCTCACCCATCATCTGAGATTTATGAAGAAGTAAATAATATGTTTTCTATACTACCAAAGCCTCTAATAATGGGAGACTTTAATGCACAACATCGATGTTAATGTCCATTTCAATACGGCAATGGGCTCACCACCTATTACGTGAGACATGAATCCACACGGTGAAAAGTGGGCATATAATATGCCTCTGCCACCCCTTCGGGGATAAGGCGTGATGGATATTTATTTATTTTATTTTAACATCGATGTTGGGGAAGTTCTAAATCTAATTACTATGGAGCTCGAGTTTTGGAAATGCTAGATCCCTTTGAAATGTGTTTGCTAAATAATGGCTTCCTTACTCGGCGAACTACTCCTAATGAGCTAATTAGCGCACCGGATTTAACTCTGTGTTCTCCCAATCTCGCATCTTCTTTGTCCTGGTACACTCTGCTTGACTACTTGCTAACTTTTCCAGCATCCAATTACAAAACCGTCAAAACCGTCACAACTTCCAAACATTAACGACAGTAGTGTAGACGAATGTAATAATTTAATTAGTAAGGTTTTAATTGAAACAGCTGATTCATTGTTTCCAACTAAACGTCAAACAAAAGTAACGAAGAACCCCGCTCCTCCTTGGTGGGATTCAGAATGTCGGGAACAGATTAAAAAAAGAAAAATAGCAGATAATATTTAGAAACATTATTCTTCGATGGACAATTTTTATTCTCTTTCGGAAATAATTATTATAATCTACGGGTTCTAGTGCACCCGTAAATTATTTAAGCAAAAAAAATGGGAAAGCTGGCAAACATTCTGTAATTCTGTATCCCCTAATGTTCACCCAACTTTAGTTTGGAAAAATATCAAACGCTTCAGATCTGCTTTTAAAGAATCATACCCTCCACTTATACACAGAACTGTTGTTGAAAACTTTCTGGATACTCTGATTCCTCCTTTTGTTCCTCTTAATATTACTCCTTGTCCCTTGCAAAGCCAATGTAAATTGGAAACGCAGTCTTCGAGTCTCAACAAGCCTTTTACTCTTAATGAATTAAAAGGCATTCTAACTTATGTTAAAGATTCAAGCCGTGGCTTGGATAATACCCCCTATTCATTTTTCACTCACATGGATGATACTAGTCTTTCTTATTATTTATCTTTAATTAATTCTGTAATGCTATCAGGCAACATCCCCACAGCTTGGAAAGTGCAAGAAGTGATTCTAATTCGTAAAACTAACAAAACTTCTTCTGAAGCGTCATCTTACCGTCCAATAGCCCTCTTCTCTGTGGTTGCTAAACTGGCTGAACACCTCGTCAAAAATAGACTAGAATGGTTTGTTGAAAATAAAGGTCTATTATCCAATAGTCAGTATGGATTTAGAAAGGGTAAAAGTACCATAGACAGTGTAGCCATATTTACCACTGATATTCGTCTAGTTTTTTCAAATAATCACTCACTACTGGCCTGTTTTCTAGACATAGCTGCTGCGTACGATAGTGTCCAGCTACATTTACTGCAAAAAAAGCTTTTTAAACTGGATGTCCCCATATTAAATAATAATAATAATACAAATAAATAATAAAATAAATAAATAATACATAATTTTATGTCAGTCATATATAAAATATTAGAGGCCAGAGTGTCTTACGGGTGCATATTATTTTACAATATTACCGCATAAGTTTTTCGCTTGGACGGCAGACATTGAATTTATGTAACACTAGGTAATCCCCACGGCTTCGCCCGTGACATACTTCGAACTGCCGTCGCACCTATTTAATCCCGTCGCTTATAAATTCCACGAATATGTATAAAAAATTGCCCAATTTGTCAACATTTATAACTACTGCTCCGCTCTCCAGAGAAGTACCATAATGATATATGGCCTTCCTCGATAAACGAACTATCCAACACAAAAAGAATTTTTCAAATCCGACCAGTAGTTCCTGAGATTAGCGCGTTCAACGAAACAAACTCTTCAGCTTTAAAATATTAGTATAGATTGGTCCCGGTTGTGAGAATATTGGTTTGTTTTATATTTATCTCGCTAGACTGACGCCGCTCGTTTCGTGAAATGCCGTGGATTACGACATCTAGCGAATTAAGGATCATCAACGATCAATCTTACAGTCCATAATACTATTGACAGGGACTCATAAGTTGGCGGCCCAATGATGTGCCTCTTCAAGCTCCACTTGAACAACCCAGTAGTTTTAAGAGACACATGGAGACAGTGCCGTGTTAAAATAGAGAAGCGCATGATGTGGTGACCTACTGTTGAAAATTTTCAAGCGCCTTCAACTTGGCTACACGACTGCATATATTTACCTGCGACTAGGTATCCGGTATCAACGGCTTAACGTGCCTTCCGAAGCACAGAAGCGCTCGCAAATTTAAATGCCACAAAGTGTTCACCCATTCGAGGACCAGCCATAGCGAAAGTTGCTTTACGCAGTGATCGTTTACACATCACTGAGTTAGCGGGGCCACGGGCCACATCATACGACATTTACGAAGCGGAATTTTGCAAAATAAATAAGAAACGCGCCTTTCAATATCGTAGCGAAAGAATCAGAAGACTTCTAATTCGAAACCAGTTTCAAAACCGCAAGTGATAGAAACTTCAAAATGGCCTACGCACGTATTCATGGTGTCCTGAATTGAATGTTGCAAACCATTTATCTGTATCTCCTATGGTTCCTGAGCAAAGCATGCGTACGGACGAATGAAAGGACAACACGGCAATGGGTTCACCACCTATTACGTGGGACAGGAATACACATGGTGAAAAGTGGGCGTATAATATGCCTCTGCCAATATATGCCTGCATTGGTCTCACTACAGGGGATGCCGACGACCGTGCGAAGTGGAGGAGAATATGTAGAAAAGCGAACCCCGGAAGCAACTGGGACAGACGCTCGGATGATGATGATGAATATGCCTCTGCCACCCAAGGCGTGATTCATAAAGTTAAGAACAAAAAAAGAAGTGTGAGAGTACTTATGTACACGCATTAGAAGTTATACTGCTTTGGTCTAATAAGATAATCATATATACCACAACTCTTTGTTTGTAACAGGAATGATAAATTAGTAAAAACATCAAAAGAATCAAAACCTCTTTGAATTTAGTTATGAGTTGTCATGGAAACACTTATCAGCTAACTTCATGGTGTTAATAAGTTGTCATGGAAACACTTATCAGCTAACTTCATGCTGTCGGTTTTTCGTGACGGTTTGCGCACGTATCGTAAAAAATTACACTCATCGTTTTTTCATAACTTCAATAAATATTCTAACATAACAGTGTAAACTTGTAAAGTAACCATGTCCCCATTAACACATTATAAAGCTATCCATCCTCTTGACGTTAATAACTCCAGACAGACGCAAAGCTACGTCTACTGGTAATTAAAGAGCTTCATACAATTTGCACTAAGTGTGGCTGCCTTTTAATTAACTGACTCTCAATTTAGCTCTTAACATTGTTGGATACTTGAGATATCTCGTTCTCAAGCCAAGTTGTACATAAATTGTTTACGATTTAAAAATAAATAAATATCCATCACGCCTTATCCCCGAAGGGGTGGCAGAGGCATATTATATGCCCACTTTTCACCGTGTGGATTTACCTGTCCCACGTAATAGGTGGTGAGCCCATTGCCATGTTGAAATAGACAGACGCAGGTTGTGGCTACCTGCTGTTGAAATTTTTCATGCCGCCCATAAGGATATTATATATTACGATTTATATTCATTTGTAAATATTCTACTAGTCAACCAACTTTCGCTATGGCTGGTCACGGATGGGAGATCACTTTGCGGCATTTACATTTGCGAGCGTTTCTGTGCTTCGGAAGGCACGTTAAGCCGTAACATGGCAGTCGTTTAGTTAAGTTGAAGGCCCTATAGTCGGATTGAAAAATTTCAAGAGCAGTTAGCCACAACCTGTGTCTGTCAATTTCAACACGGCAATGGTTTCAACACCTATTACGTGGGACAGGAATACACATGGTGAAAAGTGGGCAGTTTACGGTGAGAAACTAAAATGGTGAGATAAATAAATACAAATATTTAGAATAAGGCGTCTCTAGTAGAACGCGAGTGGAATTGATTCCTTGCTCTGTAGTAAAAATACAGTTACATGGTCAATTCAAAGAAGTGTAATATAGAATTATTTTAATCAACAAAAATGGTGCCTTGTCATACTAACGATTGACAAACACGTTTTGATGTAGGTTATTATGTTAAGAAAGTAATTAAAAGGAAACATTCATATATCACATATTTAATGAAGAAATAAAATTTAGAAATCGCTCATTCTGTGTTATATCGTTTCTACAATACTTATATATAGAATAGTAAACAATAAAAGGGTTGCTTTTTCAAAATATATTTTGCTTCACAAATTAATTTTAGTACTAGCTCACCCTGGAGCTTCACCCGTGACATACTTAGAACTCCCGTCGCATCCATTTAACCTCTCCCGAACCGGGATTTGCCTGATTTGTTGACATTTATGATTACTGCTTTGCTCTCCTGGGTAGTAGCGTAGTGAACAAAAAAGAATTTTTCAATTCGGACCAGTAGTTTCTGAGATTAGCGCGTTTAATCAAACAAACAAACTCTGTAGCATTATTTCTATGTAAATCAAAATGATTCGCAAAATATGTTGCTAAGCTCAAAACTCGAAGACGGCTGGTCCACTACGAGTATTTTTTATTATTTATTCCTTGAGCTCTACGAAAGGTTTTTATAAGGAGAAAAATTGGAAAAATTGCAAAGTGAACGGGAAAACTTCATTTCGCCGGCGAATTTGCGGAAAAAATGCACTTGTATTAGTATAAATTACCCTCGAACTTAAAATCATATTTCGTGTTACATGCCGTTGTGAATTAAAATTGTTGCAACGGTTCACTGGCAAGTGTGTCAATAGTTTACAAATTTATGCAACTAGTTTAAATCAAATCTATACTATTATTATAAAGCTAAAGAGTTTGTTTGTTTGGTTGAACGCGCTAATCTCAGGTACTACTGGTCGGATTTGTAAAATTCTTATTGTGTTGGATAGCCCATTTATCGAGGTAGGCTAGGCTATATATTATCACGCTACTAGCTACTATACTATAAATGTGAATGTAAGTTTGTTTGTTACGCTTTCTCGCGAAATCTACTTAACCGATCATCGTGAAACTTTGTACACATATTCTTGGAGTTATTAGAAGTAACCTTGAATATTTTTATTGAAAAATAAAATCAAAATGATAAATAAATTGTTTGTCATATCTCTCTCTATTTTTGTCTATAATGTGGCGTTAACGAAGTTTCGTGGGTCTTCTAGTATATTATATATATTGTTCAAAAGTAGAGGGTAGAAGGAGTCAGGGAAGGCCGAGACTTACATATGAAGACCACGTGAGCAGATTGCTCAAAACCGGAAAGGTCAAAAGTACTCGGATACCCAGACGTGCGTGTATGAAGCGATTGATGAATCTCGAAGAAGCGAAAGAAGTATGCATGGATCGCGAAGCCTGGCGATCTGTCCTCTCTGACTACCCCGTCAGGGATACAGCGTGAAGATAGTTAGTTAGTTTTTTTAGTTTATCTAGTATATTATATTTGCACAAATTATTCGTCGCCACAAAACATTTTCATCATCTTTATCTCAAATATCAAATAGTTTTTGTATTATTTAACATATTTTTGCTTTATTTCAGAGTGCAGTTTTCATACCTCCCGAGATTAAACATAGTGAATAAAGACTCATTCTTAGAAAAACACTAAAGATTAAAGCATCCACAACTAGCTCCCATCGTAAAAACCAACGCGTATACTGGCGATAATGTAAAAAGCCTTTTTCCTTATCAAAAAAACTATATGGGATTAGAGAGACTATAAGACATGTGTAAGATATGACGTCATTCCTTACTTTCCCCTGTCTACAAAAATACATGTGAATTTCCTGGTATTAAGCAGTTTTCTAGGTTACCTAAAACACTGTGGTACGTAGTCATGTCACAGACAACAAATTTAAGTTGGAATGCCTTCTTTTTATCCCGGAAAACATTTTATTCCCACGGGAAACCAAAACAATTCTCGGCTAAGTTGCGGACGTCTCGTCCATTTTTGCCATAGTTTTTTATAAATGTATGTATAGTCAATAAATGCCACAATTCAATGACCATTCATTTCCATACATGCGAATAATTTGCAATTGTTCACGCTGTTTCCAGTTTATGACAATACGCATAAGAAAATGTTATAACCATAACTGGAAATGACGCCAAGATTGTAATTTAAAGTCAATGAAAACGCTATTTTGAATAATGTTCTATCGTATACTTTTCTGAAATTTAAAATTAATTATCTTTCTGCTCACCGTATGAAACTCTCTCTCTTTCTCTCTCTCGCCTTGCCTCTTTATCTGACTCTTTCTTGTATCAATAACTCGTCCACATCATTGATGAACACGCAGAAGAAACATTACCTAAAACTCATCCATAGTCAGCCTCTGAAGTAGATTAACACAATCCAAAGTTACAGAATAGATTTGTGAATTTGTATGTATGTTTTTAGTTATATTAAATTTTATCTTCTTCATCCTTTTGTCGACATTATATTAGTATAGATGTAAGCTCGCAAATTTTGTCTAGCAACAGCAATGTAAATACTAAGGTACTAAACACTTTGGTTAAACTCCTCACAATTTATGTTAGTTTCACATACCGTTCAGAATACAAAATTTGAATATTATCAGCTATGGACATTTTTTTTTAATAATTATTTAATGACCTGGTTTCTAAGACCCTTTAGCCAAATCTTATTTTTTATATCATATTTCTTCAATCTTATCTTCTAATTAGTCCTGTCCAGTCGATGTCGTGTCCTCATTGTCCGTCCTGGTCCTTGCCCTCAGTATAATGGTGATTCTTATACTAAGGTTGTCAGTGGACGTTTCGCGGCAAGAGAGAAAATAGCATTTCACTGCATATATATCATTGTCTTTCACTATAGCACGTTAACATAACTTTTATGTCCAAGAAACCACCACTCCCGCACATAAAACAAGATAAATGCACTAGTTTTAGAAAATAATATAAATCAAGCGTCCGCACTTGTCACTCTTCCCGCCAAAAATCCAGCTATGGACATGCCGTGGATTGTCCACAGATAAAAAAATTGTGACCATGCAAAAAGTGTATGGAATGACGAATTAACAGGGGTTTTCGGTCTAAATATTTTACAACGTTCCTTGCAGTAAGGAACAATAAAATGTTACTTTTAGCTGTAGTAAACTTGAATGATTAATGAAATAATATTCCGATTAACCCTCAAAGTTTAACTGAATTGGTTTTGTTAGTAAGAAGCTGGTTTACGTCGATCCGAAACCGATACGACACGAACGAACTCAGGCCGCGAGAACTTATGTCCAATCTATACTAATATATAAAGCTGAAGAGTTTGTTTGTTTGTTTGAACGCGCTAATCTTCGGAAATACTGGTCGGATTTGAAAAAAAAATTTTGTGTTTAATAGCCCATTTATCGAGGAAGGCTATAGGCAATATATCATCACGCTACTAGCCTGGAGAGCGGAGCAGTAGCTATAAATGTCGACAAATCGGGCAATTTTTATGCAATATTGTTGTATTTATAAGCGACGGTAATAAATAAGTGCGACGGGAGTTCGAAGTATGTCACGGGCAAAGCGGGGCGGGTTGGGGGGGTCACCTAGTCCCAAAGGTCGCTTTAAATATTTTAAATAGTGTATGACATTTTGAAAGCGCCGTTAAAATGGTCTATGCAAAATAAAGATATTTTTATTTATTTATTATTTATAAATACTTAACAAGTAGTTACTGGTAAATACTTCCTGATGTGTCTAAGGATTTATGAAATGTTCTTAGGTCTTACGAGTAGGTCCAATCTTACAATAACATACAATGAGTTGGTACATCTTACCTAACTACACAAAAGTCTACACAGTCATAGACGTATAATATTTTATTCAATCATGATAGCAGCTGCAGAAATCATTATTTCATTATTTGCTGCCATATTAATCCTTGTGTAAAGCAACCATTATAATCCTTTAAGGGGAAACTAGTCAGTCATTCTTACATACAAACGTCGTTGGACAATAACTCATAAAGTTATGGTCGTATAACCAAAAATAAGACATATATGAGTTATTTACATTAAGGCCTATGTTTGTATGGTTCCAAAATTATAATAATTTAAACAGTTTGAAAGTTAGGATTCACAAAATCTTCGTATTTTACTGTAATTTTTTAATGAAACTTCGAGCGTTTAAATAGCGTTTTTAGAGTAAGAAACTTATAAAAATACTGCCATACAGACATAGTTTATTTATTTAAAACATTAAATAACTTTATTTTGGTTACCTTAATATACACAATTGTATATAATCTACTAAAGACCGAAAGTCTATTATAAAATTTGCAACGCTTGTTTTGAACTAAATGACATCTTGCATCTCATTTAAGATTACGGACTATCTTCTTACTGCTAATTACTGGCACTACCACATTCTCACACCATGTCAAGTGAGATAGCACTAATTTTGCTTCCCCACCAAGCGGTTTATGATCGCGACTAGTGCAACCTTAATGTACCAATTATAGACTCCCTGTAGTCAAGGGCTGCCTTCTCCCGCACTCTTTTAACCCATTATAATAAACTATTCAAGGTTACTCGACCGTTATAACATACAGACAAACAGATACTGCTATAATCTACGTATACGGTTCTGAGTATGAATTACATATTAACGGGCAGTGAGAATGAATCAGAAATAGTCAATGGTAGATTCGAAATTTAAACAAAACTTATAACATCATAATTATTTTTATTATTATCTAGTTGACGTCCGCGGCTTCGCCTACGTAGAGAAGTTTTCCCGTTCCCGTGTACCACGGGAACTTGTTTCCGGGATAAAAAGTAGCCTATGTGTTATTCTGATGTATAAGCTACATTGTTGTAAAGTTTTATTAAAATCCGTTCAGTAGTTTTCACGTGAAAGAGTAACAAACATCCATACATCCTTTTACATGTACCTAGTCAGGTCATAAATTCTGTCACATGTTTAATATAAAATAATTGAAACAAGTTTATTCATTATGTAACCATTTTATACCAAAATGAACTTAACAAAACATAGATTCTTATGACAATAAAGTTTATTCAAAATGACCTCCGTGATTTTGAATACAGGCCTTCAATCTGCGCGGCCAGTCGTCTATCGCAGCACGAACGAGGTCCATGTCAATATCGGCGGCTGCATTAATCAAGGATATCTTGAGTGACTCCAAATTGGGATGAGGCTTTGAGCACGCCTTTTCCTCCAAGTGTTGCCATATCTTGTAATCTAACGGACTCAAATCTGGACTGGAGGAGGGCCAGTCTTCGTGCCGGATGAAGTTGATTTCACGCGCCGCCAGCCAGTCTTGTGTGCTCTTCGCTCTATGAGCTGGCGCTGAATCTTGTTGGAATACCCAGTGCCTGTTATTGAACATGGTATGAGAAACAGGTTCCACAAGGTTCGTCAGGACTGTATTTTGATACACAACTGCATTCGTTTTTACACCTTTCTCACAAAAATGTACCTCTGTTAAGCCCCAATAAGAAACTCCCATGAGCGAGGGTGGAAAATGTTCTCGTTGGACACGCGGAATACGGTTGCTCGCTTCTTCACTACTGTGTGCGTACACCTTATCATTTTGTATGTTGTAGCTCTCTTCTACGGTAAAAATTTTTGATCCGAAAAAAGAATTTCCCGATATTTTTTTCCCGCGTACCGCTTCAACAAAGCGCGGCATCTCTTCAGTCTCAGGTCCATTAGACGAGCATTTAAACGATGTCCTGTTTTTCTTCGATATGACCGAAGCCCTAAGTGTTCATTTAACACCCTTTTCACCGTGGTTCTGCTTAACCCCATCTGAAGGGCCAACAGTTTCTGCTTACGTTTGGGATTTCTTTGAATTCGCGCCTTCACAGCTTTTATCACTGCTGGAGTCCTAACAGACCGAGGGCGACCACTTCTTGACTTGTCATCTACACTAGAGTCTTCATTGTATCGTTTGATGGTACGATAAACGAATCTTTTGGTTATATTCAAATTTTTCAGTATCTTAAAAATTTGAATTGGCACGTAACCGCAACGATGCAACGCAATAACTGCAACACGGTCTTCTTTAAGCGTCCACTCCATATTTAAAAATGAGTGAAATTCTAAAAAGTATACATTTTTATTTTGATGAACAATTCGAAATTCGAATTCAATAAACTTTTTTGTGGCCAGCATTCTAATAGAAAAGTTTTTACTGTGTGACAATACTTATGACCTGACTATGTATAACAGTTATATTATTGTAAAATTTCATTAAAATCCATTCAGTAGTTTTTACGTGAAAGACAACAAATATTCATACAAACTTTCACATTTATAATATTAATAAGATTATTATTTCAATTTGAGATCGTAACACCGGCGCCTCCTAAGATAAAGAATATTTATTTATTCTTTATCATAGGGCGCCTCATTACGTCCATTCGGTCTATGGTTCGTTCAGAGTGAACATAAATTTCATAGAGAGTCAAGATCAGTAACTGGCTATTCTTCAGTATTCAATTCAAATAAATTAACACTACACCGACATCCTGCTGAGCCTAGAGCTATGGGTTTTGTGTTATATGAATAGAGAAGTATTAGGTATGCTAAGGGTGAGTTGCGTAGCTATTGTATGGAATACCCATATTTTGCGAAGATTAATAATCTACAATTATTTTTTTTTAATAAATAAATATTGTGGGACACTCAGGGTCGTATTATAGAACCTTACTCAAGCCTCAAGTATTACTTAGAACTAGTTTTAAGCTGAGCTTTTATTATAGAACTTTACTCGATTCGTGAAACGTCAATCTAGAATCACCTGAGAGCTGTCACAGTGAAATGACGTTTGATTCATATTATAGAACAGTGCTCAAGTGTCATTTCAGTAATCCTTTATTTCTAAACCATATTCAGCTCAGATTCGCTACTTGATTCGAGATTTGCGAGCAGTTTTCGTAAGTTTAGTCGACACCACGCTCAAGCAGAGATTTTAGTTAACAAAAATAAAAGATGGCCTCCTTTATCTTTCTAAAAATTGATATTTTTGAAGATAAATAGACTATTACTTACTTATCATTCACGTGTTTATCCCCGAAAGGGTGGCAGAGCCATATTTACGCCCCTATTTCAGTGCCAGCACATTCTACCAAACAGCAGACCCGTACCAATCAATAACAATTACTTTACAAAGATATTAATTCAGTATTATATTAATAACGAAGACAGTGTGATCTTGTATTGTGTGGCAGTGTGGATCGTATTGCTTCATTCTTTTATTTCAACTACCACACTTTTAATAGAAATGTGATAATAAAATAATACCTATGATAATAATGAGATATGTGGATATTAAAAAATAATGTCATTATTATGGTTGTGTTGTAGAGTCAATGTCGCTTACGAGTAGTGTAGCTATGTACCATAAAACACATAACATTAAACACAAGATAATACCTTAAATGATGGAACATTTGTTAAAGCAATACCAGCGTGGACATCCTTTTTATGCCACAGCATCCTTTCAGGATAGTACTGTAGCTTGTGCTGTACTGCACTATTGTGCCTATTATATTAATATCCCTATTGACTTCCAATACACTTTACCCCCTAAGAGAGTACTCCATATAATAAGAACATGATCATTCAATATGTAGGAGGAATAGGAATAGATAAAGGAGAGGTTTGGATAAATTTTCAAAGCAATTTGTAGATGCTGACTTTCATATAATTTTTATTAAAGTGAAAAACATGACTTGGTTTAGGATGGGGTTTGACCCGTAACCTATGTCTAACCAGGGCAATGTTCTATGCCACTGAGGTATCATAACCATACCAAAATAAGATGAAATTATTCACTATATTTTCATTGTCACTCGTTCAAGCCCCATCTTGAACCGAGTTATCTTTATCACTGTAATAACATTTATTTAAATGAAAGGTGTGTACACTACAACTTATAACAACCATCATCAATAGATAAAATATTTATTTTAATGATTTTTTTATACTATATTAATTAAATATTCATATTAAACAATACAATTATATTTTTTTTATTTTATTTAAATAAAGAACCTAAAAATAATTAATCATTATTATTATTATTTCTTAAGATAATGATTTGATGACAGATTCTTTGGTACTTTCTTGTGGTGAATATTGTGCACGACAGGCTCGGCAAGTTTTTGGACGCTTGTGTCACAGTCGACTATCTCATTAATAACAAAAGGACAAGAGTTTCAACTTCTGTTCTCTGAGATACTATTATTTCCACAGTATCTGTTTCAGCTTATAATATCACTGTAACAAAAAAAATCTTTAGGTATCTTACTGGCTCGGTGGTGTAGGTGATAGTGTATGTGACTGCTACTCATGTAAGGGTCCCAGATTGGAATAAATATTTGTGAGATCCCCAAATATTTGTTTAGAAGTTTGGGTGTTTGCTCTATAACAATGTATATATTTAGATATACATAAGTATGTTTATCAGGTGAGTAGTTCCCATAACCCAAGCTTAAAGGGTTAGATGGCGCTGTGTAAAAAGTGTCCTACAATGTTTATTTATAAACTCATTACCTACATACAACTTTGATTCACGGTGTTAAAGCTTCTGTTCTACATGTAACTTTAAGCTCTATCTTTCTATCCTCTCAAGGTTGTTTATGACAGAGCCCCGAACCCTATGCAACCAATGTTACAAAGTGTACAAAACTCTATAATATTTTCAACAAATAATAGGTAATTACCCGGTATGTGTCAATAGTCTCTGGTATTTAAATTCAGTGCATATGTTACATTAGATATCTGGATCCATATCGGCATCAGGATAAAGACCTCTACAGACAGTGGCTATATGGTACTGCCTTTCACACGTAAGTTCATCACGCTGTCTTGCTGCTCTGCTGATCTGAAACTGCTCTCCGGATGCCTAGAACAAAAATAGAATAAATCTTATTAAACAGTTATCATGAATTACTAGATGGTGTATATCTGCATAAATATATAAGACCATAAACATCCAACACTTACTGTTTCGATAGTTTTTGTAGTAAATAAACTTTTCTGAAATATTGGCCCAAGACGTTGTATGGCATCGTTTTGTATTTTGTATACCTAATATTCTTGAAAGATTTCAATATTTCTAGTAATAGATTCTTTTGGACGATCGTAAAATACTTCTTTTTTCAGATATGTACAGAATTAGAAGAATTTCAATTAATTTACAATGTTAACATAACACTGGCACCATAATATCAAATGTCAGTCAAGCAAAGTTTATTAAACTCGCGATCCATTTAACGCAGAGAAAAGGTTCATTTTATGAGTCCGGGACTTCCTCTACAGCAGTTTTTTGTTTAGTATTTTGAAGTAAGGATACTTTAAAGCAATCACAGAGGTTATTAAACCATTTCAATGAAAAAAGTAAATCAAAAATAAGCTTTTGAAACATAAATATCAAAAAGTAAGCTGCGTGGAATGAAAACAAAATATGTAAGGAATAAAAATGTAATAGAAAACAGACTGTTTTTAGGCTTGCAACATTCCAATGCGTATTCTGGCGATTGGAGATTTGGATATTTACTCAAGGTTACTATTCGCCGATCTGAGCATGGGGATAGTTCTATAATAAACCACATGCTTATGTCTAGATTTAGCACTCAAGTGTCAATCTGCTAAATTCCGTTTATGTGTGACTTGAGTTAGTTTCTGTAATACGACCCTCATATCACACACTCGCACAGCGTCATCTAGCCCAAAGTAAGCTAATGTTAGCTTGTGTTATGGGATCTAGATTACTGATAAACATACTTATATATTTCTAAATACATACATATTATAGATAAATAGCACCTAGACACAGAATAAACCATCGTGCTCATCACACAAAGTTTTATCCTGGGTGGGAATCGAACCCACGACATCTTGCGTAGCAGTCGGATGCACTCCCACCGCGCCACAGAGGCAGTCAATACTTTATTTATATTTACATCTATTTGTTATTTAACCAGCATTCCTGTTGCTTTCTAGGGATCCGTAGAAAAAACGGAACACTTCGTCCGTCTGTTCGCAGTAAACTCAGAGGCTGAAAGATTATTCCTAAAAAGATGAAATTTCGCGTGGATATTTTTTATACGAAACAAAATATTTATTTTAAAATTCCTCCTCTAGAGTGGGAATAATGTTGTTTTCTCGTCTACGTACTGTAACTTAAATATATTTTTAAATCTTCTAAAATCTACGCAAACGAAACCATTCATAACGCGTTGTCCGACATTTTTTCCATGATGATAAGATGATGTAAAGTTTGTATAATTTTTATCTTTGTCTAAAAAATCAGGAAAATTATTAAATAAAAAGCAATCAAAACAAACGACGGATGAAATGTAAAGCCAAAGTTAAAAAGGAATGATTTGAAAAATGGATAAAAGCGGCAAGCAAGATTTAAAGAGGGAATGCGAACGTGATTAAAATCTTCAAGAAATAGTACCTAGGTACGCACTTGTCAAAAGAAACTTTCTAATCAGCTTTCATTGATAATCACTTCCTAATAGTGACGATTATAAATATACAACGCTATCAGCGATTGCGACCGTAATGTTGCCGAGTCAAGGCAGTTGGCACTCTAAAAAGACAGTTTTTTGAAGCGACTAAAGTAGGTCATTGTAAATTTTTAAGCAACGGTATGCATTTTTTGTACTTACACATTTATTGCATGTATTAATCTTATTAAACAAAAAGCGGCCAAGTGCGAGTCGGACTCGCCCATGAAGGGTTCCGTAGCAGCAAGTAATTGAATGAAAGGTAAATTGCGGTTTACGATTTGTGACGTATTAAAGAAAAACTACTTACTAGATCTCGTTCAAACCAATTTTCTTTTCGGTGGAAGTTTGCATGTTAATGTACATCATATAGGTATATTTCTTTTAGTTTTATTATTTCTTTTATTTTAGAAGTTACAGGGGGGAAACATATTTTACCACTTTGGAACATACGGCCGGACAGACAGACAGACAGACATGACTAATCCAAAAGGGTTCCGTATTTTGCCATTTGGCTACGGAACCCTAAAAACGGGACTTTGCGTAAAATATTCAGGATTTCCTCCTGGCACCTCTGGACGCGACGGCGAGCGCCCCAAGATCCCGATGAAGTCTTTCGGATGAAGCCGAAATAATATTGCCGATCGACATCAACAATATGTAGTGTTTCCACGCAAAGTCACGTTTTTAAAGTTATACGTCTATTGGCGCGTTATGGGAGAATGATGTGTGTAAACTTTTACGATGCGCGCGCAGACCGTCCCGAAAACCATGAAGTTAGCTGATAAGTGTTTCCATGACAACATAAAATAAAATTCAAAGTAGTTTTCAAACACCCTGAAGTTAGCTACAGTCAACATTTTAGTTTTTTCTACAACTTTAGGATGGGGCAAAAAATTAATTTATAAAAAGATTTTTATCTTGTTACGACAAACAAGTATAACTCTTAACGCGTGTACATTATAAATACACACACACACATTTTTAATAAGTTAGAATGTGCGTGAGTTTTAATAAAATGTATTTATCTTTTTGTAACACCAGTTATTTAATTACTAAATGCATTAAGTAAAACTTTGGATTAGAAAGTAAGTAGTCCATTTCTCTAACTCTGTATAAATGTTCAACAATGTATGTAGTAACTAAATTCAAAACAATCTGATTCTGAAAATAAATCGTGCAATAACGTCGGCGTCGATTGGGACCTCCCGCTGCCGATGCCGGCTTAAAATAACAAATAACAGAAACCATTTTATAATTAACTTTGTGTTGCAAAACTTTTAACCGATATTCCTTTTAACATTAAGCTTTTAGTTTTCACCCGAAGTATCGCGTGCATGGCTATTTTCAGACTGAAATGAAGTTAAATTTTCAAGTATATTTTATATCTGAATAATTCTGATTATATCTGAAGAAATCTGAGATAACTCTTTACGTAATAGGGTCAGAGGGGGTCGAAGTAGACATTAGAACCAAATGAAAACGAACTGCAAATGTTGATGAAGATGTTGCTGCAATGAACAAGCCTGATATGTTACAGTGGAAATAATAAATAAATAAATATCGTTGGGACAACTCACACAACGCCATCTGATTCCAAACTAAGCAGAGCTTGTACTATGGTAACCAGATAACTGATAAACATACTTATATATTTATAAATAAACATATTATAGATAAATAACACCCAGACACAGAATAAACCATCGTGCTCATCACACAAAGTTTTATCCTGGGTGGGAATCGAACCCACGACCTCTTGCGTAGCAGTCGGATACACTCCCACCGCGCCACAGAGGCAGTCTCTTGAGACTCAAATGACAAGTCTAAGAAGTATAGCTGGATAAAGAAAGGAACAGCGCGATGAGGGAGGGTATGACAGAAGATTTAGTAACTAAGATAGAAGAGGGATGCTTAGATGGTTCAGACACGTGGAGAGGATGGATGAAAATAGACTGACGAAGCAGATTTATGTGGCGAGAGTGAATGGTAGGGGTCGACCTCGGCTTACGTATGTTAATCAAATCAAAGACTTTTGGAAAAAGGCCAGGTCAAGAGTACCCTTAACCGGCGAGCGTGTATGAAAACACTCATGAAAGTAGAAGAAGCGAAATTTGTCGTATGTTAGGATCGTAGCAAGTGTTAATATATATTAACACTTATGCCATAGTCTCTGCCTACCCCTATGGGAAACAGGCGTGATAATAAGTATATATGGATATGTTACAGTATGGAGACAGACTCACTCATGCGCGAAAGTCAATTGGTCCTAATACGGGCTATTGGACCAAACAAGAGCACTGACCAACAAACAACTGAAAATCTATATTTTTAAATTGGGCTACAACGACGTATGCTCATGTGTGCTTACAGAAGGGAAGTAGTTAAGGTTGTGTGTGTGGGGGGGGGGGGGGGGAATGATGTGGTGATAATGCTGCTGATCTACTCCTTGAAGGCTACTTTCCATCATTGGCGTCACCACTGTATAAGAACGGGTGGAAATGTTCCTCCACAAACACAAAGTGAGGATCCTCTGACCACGCCTGGGTGGGCGGTATATCTTAAAAATATTTTAAATGCGAAAGTTTGTATGGATGTTTGTTACTCTTTCACGTAAAAACTACTGAATAGATTTTAATAAAACTTTACAATAATAATGCTTAAACATTAGAATAACACATAGCCTACTTTTTATCCCGGGAACAAGTTCCTGCGGGAAACGGGAACGGGAAATCTTCTCAACGCAGGCGAAGGCAGGATTCTTAGCATTGATGTAGTTCAATAGCTTTTCGCTGACACAACATGTGTATATATCTTGCCTATTGAATATGCATCGTATAGTAACATTTTAGCGGCCCAAATGTTTCAACAACTCGACTAATACAGTTGCATGATCGTATCGCATTGTTGCGACGCTTAAGTATGTTCACAATGTCCATGTCGGTCGACTTTCGCAAACGAAACAATATAATTGTCTATGCTGAATACGAATAATAATGCCTTATTAGTTGGCTTGTGTTCAAGTGAAACTAATTATGAATTTGAATTCGTGTTTGTCGTCAGTGGTTTTCAAACTTTTTATAACATAATACCATTATAGTATTGAAAGGTACTAACAAGATCTCCTTGATCTAAGACAATTTTACGTGTTGATTCACAGAGGAAACTTGAGTTCAAATCCCGTAAAAGGATGTGAGGAATTGAGGACACTATCGCCCAGAGTTTTACATTCCCATGTAGCACCAAATTAAAAGTAACATAAGTAAGAATGTGAAGTAGTAATTATGTGATTCAAATATGGGTCTAGTTATTTTATAAATAGGGTCATAAATTGGCGCCACAACATTTTGCGAGAATAGATTCTTGCCTATATAAAACTTTTTCGCCAACAATAATAATAGTACATTATTGCAAAGGCCGGGAAATAGACAAAGTCGAATATGAGTGTAAAGGTCGAGCCGTAGGCGAGGACTTTACTAATACGAGACAGGCAATTGCCATTCCTGCCGAGGCATATATAGTGCATTACTCAAAAGAATGCATGAAAATAAAACAAAAGTATTTAACATTTAATTTAATTAATATTAAAAGTTACAGCAGGTCGCCACAACCTGCGCCTATCCATTTCAACACGGCAATGGGCTCACCACCTGTTACGTGGGGCAAAAATGCATACGGTGAAATGTGGGCGTTTATTATGCCTCTGCCTACCCCTTCAGGGATAAAGGCGTGACAATATGGATGTATGAATGTAAGTTACAGTAGCCATATTCGGGAATTACCTAGTAGAAAATTTTTTTTTGACTTTCTATTAATTAATTATACGCAGCAAGATGAAAAACATAAAAAAACACATATTTGCGACTGCCGCGCTGAGCTCTAGGATTGGATTCCCGGGTCAGAACAAATTTTAGTTCGATCTTATGGAACAAAAATTTGTTTCGAAATTTTGGTGTTTCCTATGTAGATATAATACCTATAAGTTTGTATTTAGAAATATTTAAGTTTCTTTATCAGTTATCTAGATCTCATAGTACAAGCTTATAGCTTAGTTTGGGCTAGATTGTGCTGTGTGAAAAAGTGTCCCAGAATATCTATTTATTATTTATAGCACGTTGACACAACTTTTATGTCCCAAAATCCAACACTCCCTCCCACACATAAAACAAGATTAGGGCAATTATTTAAAAAAAAATCTATACTCACAGTAAGCGTCCGCTGAAGAAGAATGAGAAAGGAGTTTCAATCAAAAAGTATCTAATAGCCCCAGCACGCCGTTTCATACAACATTGTCCAGCGTTGTTATGTTCCAAATTCAAAAAATGCTCCTGCAATGAATTTCATTTTCTCTGTCCGTAAATGCTGTACTTTGCGTATTATTTTTTCGAAATAATGACAGTATTTCCATGCATGTTTTAGAAAAAATATATTATTTCTTTTTGGTCTCATAAATATAATGTGGTTTTATGTGAAGCTCTTGCTAAATTTAATATCTTCCTTATCTACATATAACTTTTCACTTATAATACAATTGGGTTCAACCCAAAATCATTTGATTGTATTTATAAGTGAAAATGCAATTGTATAATGATATGACAAAAATGAGTCACATCCCGGAACTTAACGTACCTGGTTGTAAGCACTCGTAACTCTTATCAATCGCAGCCAAGCAACCTATATGATCTAAGCGCATTTACAAAACACCAATTTACGTTGTAATATCTGAAATAATAGTATACAAAAAGGTTACACCTGTCTGTACTGCTTAATCCGTAATGCAATAAAATTTAATTAAACCAAATATAACTAACTATCTTCACTCTGTATCTCTGACGGAGTAGTCAGAGAGAACAGATCTCCAGGCTTCGCAATCCATGCAAACTTCTTTTGCTTACTGCAGATTCATTAATCGCTTCATATATGCACGTCTTGGTAACCCAGTATTTTTAATCTTTCCGTTTTTGAGCAATCTGCTCATGTGGTCCTCATATGCAAGTTTTGGTCTACCCTAACTGAACCAAATATAGATCAGGGCAGGACCTATCACTTGACGTCATAGAGGATGCAGAACGTGAAACAATGACTTCTTACTCAACCAGGACTAACGCCAAAATAAATCATAGATTGGTTCATGATTGGCGGATATATAAAGTACTATTGACTTGAGAAATTAGTCTGTTTGGAAGTGAGTTGAAAATATACTATAGGTAAATGAACAAGGTCGCAGTGTCTATCCATAACCTTTCCAAAAACCATGAGTTCCTTAAGCAGAACGTGTAAAAGCATATCTTAGATCCATCAACTTGGGTGCCTCAGTCTTTGCGGTGTACACTTTCCATCAATATTTTATTACTAAATTACATAGTCACTTACAGTTCGCCAAGATGAAGAAAGACTTCAGAGGCAATCACTCTTTTAAAATCTATATATATAGGTCAAAAATGTTGAGAACCATAGTATTTATTTTTTAGATAATGTATGCTATGTTGGATATTTTGATTCTGTTTAGTAACAGATTGGTGTTTGTTGCAATAATTATTCATTATTTGTCAGTTGCAACTGTCTCTTTAACCTATTTCTCACAATTATAAACATTTATGACTAAATGAATATTGCCATAGTCATTTTTTAAACGTTGCATGTAATTAAATTATTAAGTCAATTACATAAATTTATAATAATATAAAACTCATTAAAAACTAATAAAAATATGAATTAAATTTAAAATGAAAATAATGTACTCAACTGGGTCCAGTGCACAAAATCCATACGAAAAATATAAGGTAATGTAAACGACCCACTCTACTGTTTCCGCATTTGCTAAAAGCGTTTAGACGTTATAAACATTCCGGTGTGGTTTTTCTTCGATGTAAAAAATGTAACACTTCTTCCTCGGTAATTGTGCTAATTAAATTCATCATAGACGGGGCGGATATTAAAAACAAATAGGTTTGATAGCGTGAATATTTCTTGGTTAGGGAATTTATACATACATACTCGTAATGCTAACTATTCATTTCATCATAAGTCTTTTAAAGAAAATATTAATGAACCTATGTACTTAGGTAAGCCAGAGACAAGCAAAGGTCTTCCCAGGTTTCCCAGCAATGTTTAGATACTACATTGGCCTCACCTAAGGTTTCGGATAGTTTTTTGGAGCTAGAGGTGGGCCTGAAACTAGCCCGTTACGTAGCACCGTCAAAGACATGCTTTTGTAAAAAATTTAACAAAAATATAGTACAGATTACACCAAACTTCTAGTTTGCTCTGAAGTTGCAGCACGTTCATATAGATAGTGTGTTTCCACAGGTTAGGAAGACTGGTAACACCAGATAGAATAAAAGTGATGATGGTAGAAATATCATCGCATCTACTTCTTTTCAGGAAATGTACATACGTGGGTACGTTGGTGTTTCGATTTCCAGCAAATGTACCCAACCAGGGGTAACCAAACGGTAGATCGTAGTTATTAGTCCAGCGTCTAGTCGGTCGTGACAAGTCAAAAAATATAATCATTTGCATTAAGGAGTCAATCCAGCGGAAGATACAGACGCTTCAAAATTTTCCTGCTTAGTCAAAAAATACCTACGAGTACTACACAATTGGGTTTTTGAAAAAATATTTTTTTTGTGATAAATGGAAAGATCTTATATAAGTTTAGTTTTTTTTTTCGGTATAATTAAAAAGTTATATCAAATTAAAAATAAATTTTTGAATCCAGTAACGAAAACACGCCGACAGTTCCCGAGCAAACCCGAGCGCGTGTGACGTCACAATGTTAATTTCTACTCATTGTAGCATACAGCTGATACAGTGTTTTGACGTGTAACCGATAATATCTCGTTATTATCGTCAATATATCGATAAATTTATAAAAATGTCGAATTTGAAAAGTTATCGTGCTTGCGTGCTGCGTACCGTTATGTACGAATACTACAAAAACAACCCCCGAAAAAATGTTTTTGAATGTTCCTCAAGATGTTAAACGGTTTCAAGCAGTGCGACGACCTAATCCCAAAACAACATCAATTTTTTTTGTTGTGAATATCATTTTCATGTAAGTATTTTATAATAATATAGCAATAAACAATTAGTAATGTAAACGAATAAATTGAATAAATAGAATTCAATAACAAAAATTTTTCAACTAAACTCCTGATCGTAACTTTAAGGTCCGTATTCCAGAACGTTACTCAATACTCGATCAACGCTTGAGACTAGATTTTGCCTTATAAAATCTACTCTCAAGTGTTTCTTGAGTGTTGATAAACGTTCTGGCATACGGTCCTAAAAGTCATAGCATTAAAAAAAATTCTATGAATAATTTCAAACGATTACATAATAAATTTGTATATTGTTATCAAATGATTTTGGTTTAATTTAGTATTTTTATAACGCGTTAGGTTATGTATTATACGAAATCGAAATTTCAAAAGTCTATGTATTTCTCACCACGTACCAGTCACCGTAACTCTCACGTGATACTCTAAAAATAAATTAATTATTAATTGTATTTAATAGAATAGATTTGATATTTTAATTCACAATATTTTTTACAAACTTACCTTGATGCTTTAGCACCTCACTTCAGCTGAATTGAACCGAATATCACATTTTTAAAAATCGGTTATCATAAATATATCCACATCAGGTATATTATCGGAATTAGCTTTTATAAATCCTTTATCACACATGACTAAATTGAATTACTTAATATTTTTAATTTTTTTTGCACTAATGTTCGGATATTTTCACATATAGAAGCCGTTGACACTGTACTATCTTCAAATTCCTTTAACATTGTGACGTCACAAGCATGGTGACCAATCGTGGCGCGTTCTTAGTCACGTGCTTATTTATAAAATTTTATCAATTTTTAATTGTTAATAATTAATTGAAAAAAGTTTTTTTTAAGTTTTTCGTATCAATTATAAATATAATTTATTTTAAAGTTTTGAAATAAATAGATAATTATGTATTATTATATTATTGTTATGTATTATATTAATATGAATAGATAGTTTTTTTTTTTTCAAAAACCTGTGTCTTATTATATTTCATGAAGCATATATTAATTTCATCGTACCTACAGGGTTTCGTCAGTAAACAGTAGTTTAACCAGTTTAGTTCTAATCAATTTAAATCAGCATAAAAATCAATAGTATAGGTTTATATTAAACATACATACATATTGTCACGCCTTTATCCCCGAAGGGGTAGCCATAGGCGTACTATACGCCCAGATTTCACCGTATGTATTTTTATCCCACATAACAGTGGGACACATAATGGACAGGCGCAGGCTGCGGCGACTTGCTGTTTAAATTTTTCAAGCCGCCCATAAGACCTTTAACCGGGCTTAACGACTGCCATTTTACTGGTAACCGAGACCAACGGCTTAACGTGCCTTTCGAAGCGCGGAAACGCTCGCAATTGTAAATGCCACGAAGTGGTCACCCATCCAAGGGCCAGCTATAGCGAAAATTGGCTATCCGACACAAAAATAATTTTCCAAATCCCACCAGTAGCTTCTGAGATTAGCGCATTCAACCAAACAAACAAATCAAACAAACACACAAAACCTTCAGCTTTATATATATTAGTATAGATTATAGATTAGTATAGATACATAATAGCCTTAATCCAACAATAAAACTAACAAATCGTGATGTAAGTTAGTTATAAATGTACAGATGATCGACTTTAGATGGTTGCCCGGAATTGGCGCGCGGATTACTCACGGCAATGAACAATTAATCAATCAGTTGATCTTGTCATCGTTGATAATAGTCTTGAAAGCATCGGACCGAGACCATGGGGTCGACACATAATGAACTTTTCCAATCCAAATAAGTGCTTTTCCAATCGTGTCGAAATAGAATCGAAATCGTCGATCAATAGAAAGCCACCGGTACAGTTTTGACAGTTTTTCGTAGTCTACTATTACAATCGTACTCCAATAGACTTCTATCGGTCGGCCGATAGAATTTCACTAACAAGTACCGCGCCAGTGGCCGCTATAGTTTGACCACGACCGCTGTACCGCTTCTTACTGTGTACAATTTAGTACGCAGCGAGCGGTACAGTGGTCGTGGTCAATCTATAGTCAGTTGTTTTTTGTTGTCTACTGACATTTTGACAGCTAAAAACAGCGATTCTGGTTCTATTCTACGACTTGTCAATAGTAGACTCGACCCCCTGTTAATTGATCTAAGATAATGTTGTTAGTTACGTTTGAGTATGTACATATATAAATATAACAATACTAGCTGACTTGCCCGGCTTCGCCCGTGAGATACTTTGAACCCCGTGGCACCCATATAATAAATAAAATAAAAATAAATAAATATCCATCACGCGTTATCCCCTAAGGGGTGGCAGAGGCATATTATATGCCCACTTTTCACCGTGTGGATTGCTGTCCCACGTAATAGGTGGTGAGCCCATTGCCGTGTTGAAATAGACAAACGCAGGTTGTGGCTACCTGCTGTTGAAATTTTTCATGCCGCCCATAAGGCGTTCAACCAGGCTTAACGACTGCCATTTTACTGGCAACCGGGACCAACGGCTTAACGTGCCTTCCGAAGCACAGAAACGCTCGCAAATGTAAATGCCACAAAGTGGTCACCCATCCGAGGACCAGCCATAGTGATAGTTGCGTAACTCAGTGATCGTTTACAGAACACTGAGACCGCGGGGCCACGAGCGCTTTACCCATTTAATCCCGTCGCTTATTACTTTTCCAAAATGTATGAAAGTTTCCCCGATTTGTTGACATTTATGATTACTGCTCAGCTCTCCTGTGTATTGGCGTGATGATATATAGCTTAGAACCTTCCTCAATAAATGGGCTATCCAACACAAAAGGAGTTTTTCAAATCGGTCCAGCCGTTCACGCGTGATGACGTGACCAAGGGAAATAGGGATTCATTTTTATAAATATAGATTTAACCAATTATATTACAGATAAATTGAATTTACAGTTCACATATCATCCCAATTTTAGAGTTTGTAAGTAATACAGGCTCTTTCGTTAATATACACACACAAAAATACATACCTACCCATAAGTTCTATACTTATGGGTAGGTATGTATTTTTGATGGAAAACTCTACTTATTATTTAAAAAAGTGCATATTAACAAACGAGCCTGTTGCATATGATGATTACTTACAAACTCTGAAATTAAGATGATATATGAACTGTAAATTCAATTTATCTGTAATATAATTGGTTAAATATTGTTATATTTATATAACATTTATACAAATATTAATAATACATATTTTAATAAATATATGTTGTCAGCAAACGGCACAGCTCTCCACGGGTGCAATGTGGACACTAAAATGGATGGACCTTCCTTTTGAATCGCTCTATCTATTGGTGAAAACTGCATTAAAATCCGTTGAGTACTTTGAAAGATCTAATCGAACAGATAATGATCTGAGCAAAGATGGGTTGACACAACCTCTCCGCCTTCGCGCGCGCTCATTGGTCAAATCAAATAGCGTTTCCCCGGTTTCCTGTAGCAAATTTCCGTTCCTTATTCAAAGTCACTCCCACAAAAAAATATCCAGCAACCGATAGGAAGATGTTAAATATCAAAAGTGTTCCACTCACATCACCGATCTTGTAAAATCCTTTTATATACCCCTTTGGTAATGGTCGAAATAGCCAATTCAACTAAAAATATCCTATCCTATCCGTCGGGCTCTTGTCACCGCCGGTGTTCCAGCCGTTCTAGAACCTAATGGTTTGGCGCGTGACGATGGCAAGAGGCCGGACGGTATGTCATTGGTGCCATGGAAGATGGGGAAGCCTTTAGTTTGGGATGCAACTTGTGTTGACACCCTGGCTCCTTCTCATCTTCATAGCACGGCGAGTTGCGCTTGTGCTGCTGCTGCATCCGCCGAGACTCTCAAGCGGCGCAAATATAATAATTTAATAGGTAATTATATTTTTGAGCCGTTTGGGGTCGAGACACTGGGCTCGTGGGGCCCAAGTGCTCGTTCACTGTATAGTGATATCGCAAAGCGACTGGTCGATTCTTCTCGTGACCATAGGGCTGGCCTCTTTCTCGCTCAGAGAATAAGCATTGCCATACAACGTGGCAATGCGGCCAGCCTTATGGGAACCTTACCGGTTGATTTTGATGGGGAGGAATTCTTCGACACCTAGTCGGGGCATCATTGTCAGTCTTGTAATAATTCCCACCACCCGCCCCCTTCTTTTTGTATTGTTTTCTGTAAATATGTTAAATTTTAATTTGTTAATAACCATGTAATTATTATTTCATTGAATAAATATCTATCCAACTAATATATTGACCTCGGGATCCGGCACCCTTATTCACAAAGTTCTTAACAAGATATCGGAAAGTGGTGGACTATCCGGTAGATGTAGTAGAATGCGATTCAAAGATTGAATAAGAGTTGAATGTTCGTCACAAAGTTTTCGAATTGTTGATATTTGTAAAAGTTGTCTAGACAGAGCTATGGTTTGGAGGTTGAATGAACCCGAGCTGTTGTAGGTAATTACTGACTTTAGTGTTTTTGGTTTGCTTAAAAAAATAATATATATACAAAAACCATTGTTCACGAGCGAGAGATATAAAAAAATAAAAAGTGATACGAGGTATAAAAGTGATACGAGGTATAATAATATTGTTCAAGATCAAGAGAAATTTTTGGGTGATACGAGGTTTATAACATTGTTTAAGATCAAGAAAAATATTTGGGTGATACGAGGTATAGGTATAACAATGTTCAAGATCAAGAGAAATATTTGGGTGATACGAGGTGTATAGTTATGCGAGTAGAAAAGCAAGAGAGATCCTAACATTTTTCAAGAGAGATAAATGTTTAAATGTTACGAGGTATTAAGGTTGTATATATTAATAAATCATAACGGGTTTCGAACGAGTACACACGGTCATAACACTGTTAACAAATGTATTTGTTTTAAGAGAATTCCAGTCAAACAAAAATGTGTCACACTTTGTGATGTGAAGCCACCACTTATTTCAATCCATGCCCTCATGAAAGTGGCCCCTTGATGCTTCATCCATGGTAATTTCTCTTTCATGAATGAATTACAGTAGAAATATCGAGTGTTTTGTCAGCAAAGCAAAATCGTGTCGCATTTCGCTTGCCTATGAATAGGTAAGACTGTTCACATGTCTAGCCGTATTCGAGACAATAGACAATAGTTAGATATTTTCTATGTTGTATATTATATAATATGCATGTATAAAAAATATAAAGGTTGTTCCATAGCACAAAATTACATTAGTTTAGCGCCAAAAGCGCTAAGAATCTTTTATTTTACTTTAAGAAGCCTTTATTTTACTTATAACTTTTCCACTATTTTAGATGCGATATCAATACGTCATTCGTTTTATCATTTATCTTGGACGCTTAGGATGTACCTGATATTCTGTCTAATATCTGTTTAATAAAGAATGCATACTGCAGAAAGATGTATTCTATTCTTTCACTGGTACTTCATCATCATCCGAGCGTCTGTCCCAGTTGCGTCTCGCGACGCCCGGGGTGCTTATAACTTCAGCTATCTGCCTATCTGCCAGTACAAGTCCCGAAACAGTCAGTCAACCGTTTTTCAGATTAGTCGGAACAAGCTGGCACACAGACAAAAATTTGAAAATAAATACGGTAGGTACCTACTTACTTCTGTAAGAAAAATGTTTTTTTTACGGAAGTAAGTACCTTATATACTTTCATATGCATTAACTGTTGAGGAAATTTTAAATTAAAAACAGACACTAGATTAGGGAGTCTTTCTGCCACCTATATTATAAAATTGCCAAAAAAATATCTGAGAATCATTTCGTAAACGAAATCATAACTACCTCTACAGGCATAACGGCTACCTCCATTTATTTTTTATATTTATATTTATCTATAAGACAAACATTTTACGGCCCCTTTACACAGTGATACTGTGACATCAATGTTATTTTAACTAATCTATAAATGCCTTAGCAACGCGGCGGTAGGTCTTCGTCAACAGATTTCACAGAGATCACTCTAAGGATTGACAGACGAAGTACAATGGGAGAGCCGTTAAAGGAATGTCCTATTATCTCATAATAGTTCGGGTTACGCCGGGTTATATAGTGAATGCTTGGCCCTAAGATGAATTGATTTGGATTAGGAACGTAGCCATGACTGATGCACATGAGGGAATGGACGCCATATTTAAAAGTATTCAAATTTAGAACGCTATATATGATTTGAATATATTCATGATGATTTTAATTTCGAATTGTATTTTTGAAAATACAGAATTTATGTGAAGGAATCTTCGGTTGTTTATTTGTAGTTAGGCTTTAATAACTGTCTTACGTTGGAGGAACATTAAACTATTAGATATCAGATTAGTATAGGTACACGTAGTTCCAGAGGTTTTAGCGCTTTCAAATAAAATAAAACATCTCTTCTTCTTTAAAATATTAATACACCTATAGATTCCAAAATAAATATTTTTGTCTAGCCTAGATAACAAAAAAATATTTGCTTCTTTTTTACTTCCTTGACTTTTTAGCGGTCTTTGTTTTTCCAAGGTTTTCACTGCTATCTAGATGGTTAAGATTATGGTTGACTTGTAAGTATCCATGACAGATATAAGTTTGTCCTACTGGCAAGCGCTGACCATTAATTTCCAAATGGTATTTCAATCTGTGAGTTACCATAAACTTACGTAACGACTGGAGATGTCACTGCAAAATTTTTGTATGTACCATGTAAATTAATAAGTCGAGTCCACCATTGAGCACCCTAAATTAACAATAAACTTGTTTAAAAGTTACAGCTTGAAATGTAATTTATCAAATTACAGATTCGTAATTTGAATGAAAATTACATGGCTACGTTCCACTAAACGCCCACAACGATCGTAACACCCAATGTATCGGTCCACCTAAGGCTCGTGGTCGTTTCGAGCGATCGTATGACGTCATACATGATGTCACTGTTCGACCGAAAATATAGGTGGGTCCAAGAGGGCTTACAGCGCTCAAGATGTGCGTTCCATTTACGTTAGACGAACAGCAATTTCAACGGTCGCGGCACGACCGCGACTGTTGAAATTGCCGTTGTGTTGTGGACGCGCCCTTCAAGTGACATTTTAGGAGACGCATACTTTAGTTTGATATTCAAAGTATAGGGTAAGTATTTGGAGGTAATGTTTAAGAATTGATTCTGGCTGCTTATTCAGTAAGCTAAGTTCCCGATGAACATTAAACAAGCTATTAGGCAGTCGATAACTCAAACATGATTAAATGATCTTATATAGGACTGCACATCTGCTAGGCTCCGTGAATCATGCTTTCTAATTCAATAGAGATTCAGATAACTTGTTCAGTGATCGTCGAAGAAACTGCAAATGGTTATAAAAAGGGGGCAGTGCTTGAGAAAGGCGGGTGGGCTGCTCGCCGTTATAAAGCCGACCTTGGACGGTGGCAAGGAGTTTTACACACGTTTTACCCCCTCAAGGAAGTGGGATAGAACCCTAACCCACCAAAGAAGCGAGATAACACTCGAACCCCGCAAATAGGCTGACTCACCTGAAACACCCGATCCACCCTGAACGAGGCCTCGGTTGCGGACAGTCTGTCAGGAGCCCTGGGCCTTTCCGAGGTCTCACCCGGGACTACCAGCCATAGGCAGATGGAAAGGCAATGTTTGGTTTTAGTCGACAGGAGTCCGGCATAGCATCCAAGAGGATTACCACACACGAAAAAAAGGGGAAGCAGTCCTCCAGTTTATTTGACTGGTGGAACCGAAAAGGCCTGAAATAATTAGGGACAATAATATTACTTATTACTAGATTATAGAGAGAGAGGGTAGAAGGAGTCAGGGATGGCGGAGACTTACATATAAGGACCACGTGAGCAGATTACTCAAAAACGGAAAAGTCAAAAGTACTCGGATACCCAGACGTGCATGTATGAAGCGATTGATGAATCTGCAAGAAGCGAAAGAAGAATGCTGGATCGCGAAGCCTGGCGATCTGTTCTCTCTGACTAGTCAGGGATACAGCGTGAAGATATATAGTTGGTTAGATTGTACTAAAAGCCAACTCTTAAAAAAATAACGTACTTTTTCGGTAAAACTCTAAAAATAAAGTCAGCTTAAATACTTAAAGCCAACAAAGGGCACGAAATACAATACTCGATTTCATACGACTTAAATATTAACTAATTACTTGCGTCACCACAATGCGAGCGGCTCTCTGCCTATTGGCATAACATTTTGTAAGCCTAAGTCACTTTATATTTACACTACAACATAATTACACAAGCGCGGCAAATATAACTTTGTTTTTCTGTAGACAGATGGCTATACAAACGTTTTTAAAGTTTACACTCAAATGTTTGTGCGGATTTTAAATGTTTAGCAAGGTAGGATTCAAGTTTTGTATATGTAAAATAATAATAGTAATATATTCTCTATTGCACACCAGTTATTAAACAAATTATACAATTCCAACTCTCTTCTACCTTTCGATGGATAGGCTTGTATTGAAATAGAGTAAATAAAATCAGTCTAGGAACTTGTTATAGAACAGGTGAGTTCTGGAGGGGAGACCGCGACTCAGCAAGGCCCCCAAGTCTGATAAACAGTAGATAACTAACTATCTCCACGCTATATCCCTGACTGAGAGAGCTTCGCTTCTTGCAGATTCATCAATCGCTTCATACATGTACATCATCATCATCCGAGCGTCTGTCCCAGTTGCGTCTCGCGACGCCCGGGGTCCGCTTTCCTACATTTTCTCCTCCACTTCGCACGATCGTCGGCATCCCCTGTAGTGAGACCATTGGCACGCATGTCATCCCTTACGACGCTTCATACATGCACGTCTGGGTATTAAGATAAAAAATATATAAAAAGTAGATGACGTAGAAACGCTCAAAATAAATCCACCGGTACAATATTAACAGCTTTTCGTAGTCTACTATTACAATCGTACTCGATTAGACTATCAAATATCTATCGGCGCGGTACATGTTAGTAGAATTCTATCGACTGACCAATAGAAGTCTATTGGAATACGATTGTAATAGTAGACTACGAGGAACTGTCAAAATTGTACCGGTGGCTTTCTATTGGGCGACGATTACGATGCTATTTTGACACTTTTAAAATAGCAGACTCGGCCCACAGGTCCGATGCAGCATCGAAGCAGTCGCTAAAACGCGCGATTCCGATTGTTTGATTGCTGCATTTAGCTTCTATAAAGTGATTAAATCGCCGGTAGTTTGTTATAAGTAACAGTCTGCGGTGCTTATAAAATAAAAGCTTATTGCATATGCGGGTTGCACGTAGGGCAGCACGATTTCCTTATGGTCTATCTTTTATTTTTTTATTTATTTATGTACACACAAATGATAATAAAAGAAAAACAGATAAGAAGAAAACAATGTACAAAGGCCTACTTATTTCCACAGAAATCTCTTCCAGTAGGCCAGAGATAGGAGATGTTAAGGTACGAAAGAATTTATACGCGTCTATAAATAATAATAGCATACATATTCAAATACATACATAATAAGTTTCAAAATATATATAAAAACGTACACATATACAAATAGATATATACATACATACTCTATTTATATATATATATATATATATATATATACATAGATAAGTAATAATAATATTTAAGAAAAGATATTATATAATATTTAAGAAGGCAAAGAGGAGAGGTAATGTTCTTTACCTTTCTTTTTGAATAGCGAAACAGTTTGGCAACATTGTGTCTTCGTGGAGAGAGAGTTCCACAGCCCCACCGCATGAACATTGAAGGAATGGGAATAAAAAGCTGTTTTGTGAGAAGGAAAAGTTAGGCGATGTTTAAGGTGCGATCTACAAGGAGCATCGAGTGTATGCATATAAGTACGCTCCCGTACACACAAACACACAATATCCGAGTATTCCTGCGAAGTCGGATTGGAAGCCACTTGAGTTTCTTACGAAATTCCGAGACAGGGTCATACTTGCGAAGATTGAAAATAAATCGTATACATACATTTTGCAATCGCTCAAGTACTACTACTGAGGAGCTTTTAAATAAGCTCCTCAGTAGCATCCAAGTAGCAGCAGTCCACATAGTCAATTATGGGTTATATTAAAGTTTGAGAAAGTGAGATTTTGATATCTACGGGTAAAAACGGCTGGAGACATTTGAGTGTATGGAACGTGTAGTAAACCTTTTTGCTGACCTCTCCGACATGAGCTTCCCAGGACAAATTGCAATCTAGGATAATGCCAAGATCCTTGGCTGTATCAGTGTAAGAAATTGGGACAGCATCAAATAGGAGAGGTGGAAGCAAAGCCATATCTAATCCGGATCTAATTTGCCTCTAACCATCGCTTTACCGATAACCATCGCCTGAGACTTTTTGGCATTAATTTGAAGCCCAAACGTCCTAGCCCATTCACTAATAGCACCCAGGTCACGATTCATATTAGCAATGGCGCTTCTATATTCGTTTAAAGTAAAATGGCGGTACAGCTGCAAATCGTCTGCATAGAGATGGAAGTTGGAAGATATGAATCGAACAGCAGAGTTGATGAAAATGGAAAAGAGTAAAGGAGAAAGTACACCACCCTGAGGTACGCCAGCAATGAGATTGCGCCATTCGGAGTAAGACTCGTTAAGGCGAACACATTGAGAGCGCCCCCGAAGATAAGAGTCGAACCAGGTCACAGCCTCCGAGGAGAAATTAAGCGTTTTAAGAATACCTAGAAGAACATCTAGATCCACGGAGTTGAAAGCGCTGCTAAAGTCAAGCAGCACTAGGACGGTAAGAGATTTATTCTCCATGGCTAAACGGATATCGTCAGTCAACTTTAAAAGGGCCGTCACAGTACTGTGACCTGGTCGAAAGCCAGATTGTAGAGGGTTAAGAAGATTATTCTGGGTTAGGTAACTAGTTATTTGTCGATGTACTAAATGCTCAAGAACTTTGGAGAGAAAAGGAAGAATGGATATTGGGCGAAAATGGGACAGAAGTGTAGGATTCGTGGTCTTAGGCAATGGATTTATAAGTGCTTGTTTCCAAGCACTAGGAACAGCCTGAGTTCATCGAGAAATTGAATAGATGAGTGAGGATAGGGATCACGCTGGGTAGTATGAGAGTAAACATTCTAGAACATAACTGATCGTTACCAACCGCAGAAGAAGTGATCGACAAAAGAGATTTTTTGACTTCTTGCTCGCCAACAGCATTCAAGTTGAATGCTGAACATTGTGGAATAGGCATAAGAGAGAGATCTAGCAGAGTGCTTGACTTAACAAGTGGGTCCAGATTAATAGGTGGAAGTGAGAAATGATTGTTAAGGGCACTCAAGTTGATATTGTGACAATCAATTTGGGGAGATTTGCCGATACCGTTAATTTCCAGACATCGGAAGAGTTACGGGTGTCAAGAGATTGATGGAAGTGGTGACGTTTAGCATCACGACACAGACGATTACATCGATTACGCCATGATTTAAACCTAGCGAAATTTAAGTCTGTTGGACTACGCCGATACCTCCGATTGGGTTTATCTCTCCTAGCCATAGCCTCCCTGATGTCTGGGGTAATCCAAGGTGCAGGTGTATGTTTTATTTTAATTCGGCGTTTAGGAGCATGTCAATCGTACAACTCAGTTATGATATTGTTGATGAATAAAACTTTTCCGTCAACGGTATCACTGTTAAAAACTGAGGACCAATCAATATCCTCCGCATCCCGTCTCAATGCCTCCAGTGCTATGCCCTTAAAATTACGGACAGAAAATTGTGATTTACCCTTGGGGGGGCGAATAGAAAGAGATACATAGATTAGGTCGTGATAAGAGAAACAGGCAGTGAGTTGCCCATGAGTGGCAACAAGGTCAGGGGAGGATACTATAATTAAATCAAGAAGAGATGGGAGACAGTTTGGAAAATGATGCGTTGCAGAAAGGGGTAGAGTATGAAGATTAAGGGAGGATACAAGAGATTGCAACGAATGAGTACGGTGATCATTCTTTATGAGACAGTTATTGAAATCACCCAATATTACTACGCGGCTGTAAGAAGGACAAAGATCGATAAGCGAGGTTTCGAGTAAGTCAAAGTAGTTAACGTGGAGATCAGGACTGTAAAAAACTCCAAGGAGCACCTTGCTATGCGGAACTGTAATCTCTAAAAAGGGTACTCCGCGGAATAGCTGTAAACCGACTGAGATGCAATTAATATTTGAAATGGAATATCCTCACGTAGGTAGACAGCTACTCCTCCGCAGCCCTTGTCAATCCTGTCATTGAGCACAAGCACAACTCCAGGAATTCCATAAAGCCTCGAAGGATGAGAAGGTTTTAGAAAAGTTTCAGACACCAGTACAGCATCGAAATGGCTACTGCTAAAGGATGCCAGAAGATCAGAATGATGGTAGGGAATACTCTGGGCATTAATGTGCGCTACGTTTAGGTTTTTAGAATAGTTGGAAAATACTGAGGATAGCTGATCATGCAATGTGGCAGCCGCAGAACCGTCATCGCCAGTACTAACAAAGCTTGCCTCTGAAAGGGAGCATGAGTGAAAAGATTCATCACTAGAAATAGAAAAATCATCCAAAACAAATAATATAAATAAATATGTTTAAATATAATACTAAACAGTAACAAAACTAACTAATTATTAAAAAAAAAAAAAAAAAAGAACTATATGCCAAACTCACTCCACCACAAACGCACGAAGAGATTTCATAAGAATTACAATACACAAAATATATACAATATAAGAGGCACTATGTCAAAATAAGGATTTATAGCTAACAAAAAAAAATGAAAAATAAGTAATGCGCTTTCGTGTAACGAAACCTTAAAGTAACAACGAAACGCATCAAGCCGTATTTACTTATATACGAAAAAGAGACATTTGGCGGGAATAGTGACAAGTGCGGACGCTTGCTTTATATTATTTTCTAAAACTAGTGCATTTATCTTGTTTTATGTGCTGGAGTGGTGGTTTCGTGGACATAAAAATTTCAACAGCAGGTAGCCACAACCTGCGTCTGTCTATTTCAACACGGCAATGTGCTCACCACCTATTACGTGGGACAGGTCCACACGGTGAAAAGTGGGCATATAATATGCCTCTGCCACCCCTTCGGGGATAAGGCGTGATGGATATTTAATATAATTTTTTAATTTAATTATACTGAGGGCAAGGACCAGGACGTAGCCTAAGGACACGACATCGACTGGACAGGACTAATTAGAAGATAAGATTGAAGAAATATGATATAAAAAATAAGATTTGGCTAAAAGGTCTTAGAAACCAGACCATTAAATAATTATTAAAAAAAAATATCTACGAAAAATGGCACAAAGGCCGAATAAAAAAAAAGCATATCTATCTACGACAATGACATGACAGTTGAGTTTTGTAGTTTACTTGTCAAGGTAGACAAACTTTCTCCCCAAATAAAAAAATTAAATAACAATATGTACGACCGACTATGTGCCGGGTATCAGTAATAAAAGTATTTAAAAACATACAGTCATAGTTGTAACCTTATAAAGAGCACCGGATTGTGGATCACGCAAATATTTTTCCGAACCTGTAATCGAACTCAGGACCTTAGTCGCGACAGTCCCATACACTACCACTGCGCCACCGAGACAGTCATATACTCACGATACTGTGTTTATACACTACTACTAGTGGCGGATAAATTTTGTCGGGAGCTCTGGGTTTATTTTCCCGAGGGCTTAACCGGAACTCCCGGCCGTACGCAGATGGAAAGCTGTCGACGGTAAGAGTCCGGCATAGAATCCATAAGTATTCTTCCTTAGTCTAATAAGATTTTATCACATATACCACAACTCTTTGTTTGTAAGGAATGATAAATAAGGAAGAAAAAATAACATCAAAAGAATGAAAACTACTTTGAATGTAGTTATAAGTTGTCATGGAAACACTTATCAGTTAACTTCATGGTGTCGGATTTTCGTGACGGTCTGCCCGCGCATCGTAAAAAAATACTCTCATAATTTTACCCTAACGCGCCAAAAGAAGTATTTAATATTATATATTATATACTCCAAATAAAATGTGTGATTTTAATTCTTCAAAAGATTTAGACATAACCAGACAATTCATAAAACGGAAGCCAAACAATAAATAAATTGTGCGAGAATAATCAAGTATGAAGTAACGAGTTATAAACAAGTATTGACATAAAACTTTCTTTCAACATATTGAGTAATACAACATTGACTCGAGGTTTTTATAGCTAATAGTGATGGTCGGAGAAAGTAATGTATAGTTAGAAATCAAGCAAGCACTAAATAAGTACGATTATTAGTTACGTTCAATGATTACTATCTTTTTTTTAATTTTAGTCTTGTAATTTTAGTGTTGTTTGAATGAACTCCTATGGTAATAAGGCCGTTGTAAATGAAATGAAAAATATGAGTATTATTTTGTGATGAGTGACTTTAATGTATTTTCTTCTAACGAAACGAATAAAATGAATAAATAAACAATTTAAGATTTTTTTTTTACACTGTGCCATCTTGCATAAATATGCTAATATAAGCTTGTAGTATGAGATCTAGACAAGTGATAAACATATTTATATATTTCTAAATAAGTACATATACCTACCTACATAGCAAACACCAGAACTCCGGAACAAACATTTGTGGATAACTTATACCGATACCTACTTGACTAAAACGTAGATAACGGCAACATTTTGGATAATAAGATTGAAGAAATACGAAATAAATAAGATTTAGGTAAAAGATCTTAGTAACTAGGCCATAAAATAATTATAAAAAAAAAAGATTTCTGACATTTCCAAACTGCCGGCCGTTTGGTACGCAAGTAGCGTTCTCTGCTTCCACCCCTCATCTCCTCCGGGTGATGCAATAAGGCGTTGAAAAAAACACCTTCTGATTTTGTCCTATCCTGGAAATGAGCACACAGAACATGATATGCGTTTCAAGCTGTGTGGAATGTTACTGGGAAACGCCAGTAACATTCCACACAGCTTGGAAGCTAGATATGGGCTGTATGAATACGTCCATTGATTGAGTTAGTGTTAAGTAGTGTTTATCATTCAGTCACCATCAGCATCCAACATCTGCTCGCCAGCCGGTCTTCATCAACACTTATTATAGTTATTTTGTTTTATGTTTGGGGAGTTAAATGCTTTCGCACTATAATTATATTGTTATATACGTTTTTGCTCCATTTTGTACTTTTTGCTGTGTACTTTATACGCCAATCATACTGCCGGAGGCTTATTTTTAGTATTTAATGAGCAATTAGTGTAGAGTTCAAGGAGTTTTTTATGTAACCACTAGTTGACGCCCGCGGCTCCGCACGCGTGGTGAAGTTTTCCCGTTTCCGTTTTCCACAGGAACTTGTTCCCGGGATAAAAAGTAGCCTATGTGTTATTCTGATGTTTAAGCTATATAATTGTAAAGTTTCATCAAAATCAATTTAGTGGATTTTGTGTGAAAGAGTAATAAACATCCATTCTTACAAATTTCTCGTTTATAATATTAAAAGGATTTGTGAAACTTAAGGCCTTCAACCAGGCTTAACGACTGCCATTTTACTCGCAACCGGGACCAAAGGCTTAACGTGCACGGAAAAGCTCGCAAATGTAAATTCCACAAAGTGGTCACCCATCCAATGAACATCTATAGCGAATGTTGCTTAACGCAGTGATCGTTTACAGAACACTGAGTCCGCGGGGCCACGAGCACATTTAATACCGTCTTTTCTTAATTTTACACTTATGTATGAAAATTTTCTGGTTTGTTGACATTTATGATTTCATCCTTGTTCTCTAGAGTCGTAGCGTGATAATATAGAACTTATAGCTTTTCGATAAATAGACTATCTTGCACAAAAAAAAAAAATAATTCAACCAGTAGTTTCAACCAAACAAACAAACTCTTCATCTTTATATATTAGTATAGAGGAATGAGAATGCTTTGGCAAGGTGACTACTAAACTATTAAATTCTTTTCACCATTAATAATGGCTAAACGAACAAACAATCAGAATAGCGAAATAAAAAAAATATGTAAAACAAATTATCTAACGCTTTGTTGATTCACATCTCAATATCTAAGCAACCGTTAAAGGAACATCCGTATCATTTTAAATTTTAGAAAAAAAGGAAAAAAATATCATCGTTCATATCTTGTCTAAAGACACCACCCCAATACGTACAATGACATAGATAAAAGTGCAAAGTAAATAGCAAAGCAAAGGCATCATTAAAGCGTCACAACTCGAATAAAAAACATAACATAGTAGGGGACATACGAACAAAAGTAACTCGCAAACCCGTGAGAACATTCAGTGTAAGTAAATTTGCATCGGTTGGCCCATACCAAGTGCGCGTATGACGATGTATAAATTTCATATTGTTGTAATGTAAAAGATGTTAATGAAACGGAAATATTTGCTATTGTTGTATTGTTGGCAGTTATTTAGTGGTTACTGACTGTACTGGTTTTTAAAGAACTACTCGTACATTTGATATTTACGATTGATTAGAATGAGAGGTTGAATTCCATTTTCAATTTTAATTGGTGGCATAACTATTTTAGTAATGCTTGGTAGTTTTTGGTAGTATTTAGTTATAAGGCTTTATGAAGTGAGATTCAAGTGTCAAGTAAATGATGTTAAGATTTTAAGATTGGTTGTAATGATACCAATGACAATTCCAAGAAAATTTTATGTTTTTACGAAAAATTATGAGATTTTTTTTCATTTTTTAAGTAATCTCTAACAAATATCTCAGCAGACCGTGAAGCGTCACCAGCTAGCAGTATACCTGCTGATCTGTAGATGATACAACGATGGCATGAGGTTTGAAGATTTCGAAAAAGCCAGCCCAAGCTACTCCTACCAGCCAATTAAAATGGATCCCGAGCTTCCAGGTATGGTTGAAAGTAACTAAGACGAAGAGAGATTCTAAGGTCATTTCTACAATCTTTATAAGTAAAAGCTGTGCAAAATAAACTTAAATTTTTGTCAGATCTTATGAAAACATTACATTACGTAAGTTTTTTAAAATAGTTGGTCTACTACTAAGTACCTATTGTAAGTATTTTGAAGTGTTTTGAGTGAGGAATCTTTTTTTTCTTAAACCGCGCAGCAACACTAAAAAGTAATGTGTTTATTTTATTCTTGAGAGTATGTAGTGTACAAAAAAATGTTTGTGGTACTTAATGGATGGAAACCTGTTGTATTTCACGCAACAAACTAAGAATGATATGTTGTTAAGTATAGTAATAGTTTTCAAAAAGCATTTGCAAGTTAGTTAGCAAAGTTTGGATGTGTTTTTATCACAAGCTTTGTTCAGGCAGAATGGAGCTGTGTAAAATGTGTGTGTACTTGTGTGGCCCTCAATGTTTATAATTAACTTGAAGTCCTGGTACAGTAAAAGCAAAAGGGCAAAAAAACTGATAAGTAGATATTACTGTTAGTTCCGTGAAGTTCCGATATTCTTAAGAATATCGGAAGTAAACTGGAATTTCAGGTTTGACTGCATCCTATCACTTTCGTAAACTTCTGCAAATTATAGAACACTAATTCTAAAATATTCTGTGTTTTTACGCATAAAATATCGATTATGTATAAGTACTTACCTATACAAGTTTAAGTAACGAGTAGAATATTACGAGGCAACGCAACTTCTAAAAATATTATTATCTGGATAGTAAAATAAGAAAAGAAAAAAAAATTGAGATTCAATAGTTTACAAGTCAAACCATTTGATACATCTGATAAACCCTTGATATTGTATACATCCTACCCTAACATAGGATGCTTCGATGAGAACAAGCAAAACTCCACAAGCCACAAGTGACTTCCACAATCTGGAGCCCTCAGGCTATCCGTCCGAGGGTTCTTGGGGGCCGGGGACTCCTGGTAATAGGCAGATGGACGGCACCGTGTGGTTTTAGTCGGTAGGAGTCCGGCATAGCTCCATGGGGATTTCCACAAAAAAGGAAATGATTTCGATAAATTTGAATACAATGTGAAGTTTTTGGGACGAGGTACTATACCTACTAACATGCTGTGTGACCAAGGAACCTGATAGGCCCATGAAACGGAGTCATAAGACCCTTGCCAGCCTTGCCTATAAACCACTATGGACACACTGCTCGTTGAAAAGGAAAAAAAAATTCATAAGTCACAAAGTATCACTTTGTCAAGATTACACGTTTCCATTTACTGCCTACTCTCCCTGTAACATTGCCGTCACATCATTCTAGGCCATCTTTTAGGTATTGTAATCATTTAATATTTTATAATGTTCTAGCTGACCCCCGTGGCTTCGCCCGTGACGTAGATACTTCAAATCCCGGGCCGTGTCACCCAGTTATACTATTTTATTCTTAGGCATCCATTTAATCCTTTCGCTTATTATTTTTGAGTATTTGATTTCGTTTAAGATTACTGCTCCCTCTCCTGGGTATTAGCGTGATAATATTATTGCCTTCTTCGATAAATGGGCTATACAACACAAAAAGAACTTTCAATTCGATCGAGTAGTTCCTAGATTAACGCTTTCAACGAACCAAACAAACAAACTTTCAACTTTATATATTAGTACAAATTTGAAGCATAATGTCACTCGAACTCAAATGCCATGTGTAATATCCACCGAAAAAAAAAACAAAGGACGCATCGCTAAACTGTTCTTAACATGTTTAAATTTAAAAAAAAAAGAATGGTTAATTGAATTAACGACAATAGTCCGCTCCATACTCGTGTAAACTGTCGGTCCCGCAAGTCAAAGTTATCAGCTGGGTACACGTTCATTCATCGTTTGTTATACATCCATGGTCACGTGTAGGAGAGCTTACAACAAACTGCTTTTCTATCCATCTGTCTGTGTTCCATTATTCCGTAGGTACTAGCTCGCTTATGCAATACGGAACTGTATTGTCACTAGTTTCCGTTTCTGTGTGCAACATTTTAGTTGACTAAAGCGCAAAAGTGCAGAAAAATGTTTAATAAATATAATAACTATCTTCACGCTGTATCCCTGACGAGGTATAGAGTAGAGGAGAGTGACCATGAGTTTTATTGCCAGTTTCTTCCTTAGGCTCCACCTATTGCTTTGTGAATCTGGCAGTAAATGTAAATGTAGAAGCAATAACCTTGACGTTCATAAGTGTTACTTTGTGACCTACATGAATTAAGAATTTTCATTTCATTTCAGTCAGAGAGAACAGATCGCCAGGCTTCGGGTTCCATGCATACTTCTTTGACTACAATACAATATACTTATTGGTATACTTATAATATTACCTTATTGGTCATATCTACTCTTAAAGTTACGATTACAATACGGTGAAAATGTTTTAACTTGTTTCGATATGGTTCTGGTAGCTCAGTGGATTACAGCATTGTCATGGTTAAGAAAGGTTACAGGATCCTGTACTGTTCCGAACAAAGTTGTCTTTTCTGTCTTTTCGACCTCTACGGGACCATTTCGCCTACCCTGCCTCCATTTCCCCCCGATCAAAAATGACCATGCCAAGTTGCGTGCAGATCCGATGAAAAATGCGACCTGTAGTCTGAATGGACGGCCGGACGGACGGTCGGACATCAATAGCATTTTCCCGTACCAGTGGAGTTAAAACAGAGACTTTGCTCGGCTCGCTTCGCTCGCCTCATCGGTTTATTATTTTTAAAAGTTAAAATCGCTATTTTTTCAAAATTATAATATTAATCGATTCTATAATTGATACCGAATTCAAAATCTTTCGTTCCAAAACGACTATAAATTCAAAGTGTATTATTATATCTCAAGGTTAACGACCGTTACGTTATGAGAGCTAACAGAACAATACCTACATATCTACTTCCATTTTTTTTTCTTACTACGAGTGCAGAAAAAAATTCAACATTTCAAAATAATGTTTTAAAACACATTACATGAATATACGCATGGTTTAATGCGTAAAATGAAGTGCAATTTTCTTAAGAATATCGGAAGTAAACTGGAATTTCAGGTTTGACTGCATCCTATCACTTTCGTAAACTTCTGCAAATTATAGAACACTAATTCTAAAATATTCTGTGTTTTTACGCATAAAATATCGATTATGTATAAGTACTTACCTATACAAGTTTAAGTAACGAGTAGAATATTACGAGGCAACGCAACTTCTAAAAATATTATTATCTGGATAGTAAAATAAGAAAAGAAAAAAAAATTGAGATTCAATAGTTTACAAGTCAAACCATTTGATACATCTGATAAACCCTTGATATTGTATACATCCTACCCTAACATAGGATGCTTCGATGAGAACAAGCAAAACTCCACAAGCCACAAGTGACTTCCACAATCTGGAGCCCTCAGGCTATCCGTCCGAGGGTTCTTGGGGGCCGGGGACTCCTGGTAATAGGCAGATGGACGGCACCGTGTGGTTTTAGTCGGTAGGAGTCCGGCATAGCTCCATGGGGATTTCCACAAAAAAGGAAATGATTTCGATAAATTTGAATACAATGTGAAGTTTTTGGGACGAGGTACTATACCTACTAACATGCTGTGTGACCAAGGAACCTGATAGGCCCATGAAACGGAGTCATAAGACCCTTGCCAGCCTTGCCTATAAACCACTATGGACACACTGCTCGTTGAAAAGGAAAAAAAAATTCATAAGTCACAAAGTATCACTTTGTCAAGATTACACGTTTCCATTTACTGCCTACTCTCCCTGTAACATTGCCGTCACATCATTCTAGGCCATCTTTTAGGTATTGTAATCATTTAATATTTTATAATGTTCTAGCTGACCCCCGTGGCTTCGCCCGTGACGTAGATACTTCAAATCCCGGGCCGTGTCACCCAGTTATACTATTTTATTCTTAGGCATCCATTTAATCCTTTCGCTTATTATTTTTGAGTATTTGATTTCGTTTAAGATTACTGCTCCCTCTCCTGGGTATTAGCGTGATAATATTATTGCCTTCTTCGATAAATGGGCTATACAACACAAAAAGAACTTTCAATTCGATCGAGTAGTTCCTAGATTAACGCTTTCAACGAACCAAACAAACAAACTTTCAACTTTATATATTAGTACAAATTTGAAGCATAATGTCACTCGAACTCAAATGCCATGTGTAATATCCACCGAAAAAAAAAACAAAGGACGCATCGCTAAACTGTTCTTAACATGTTTAAATTTAAAAAAAAAAGAATGGTTAATTGAATTAACGACAATAGTCCGCTCCATACTCGTGTAAACTGTCGGTCCCGCAAGTCAAAGTTATCAGCTGGGTACACGTTCATTCATCGTTTGTTATACATCCATGGTCACGTGTAGGAGAGCTTACAACAAACTGCTTTTCTATCCATCTGTCTGTGTTCCATTATTCCGTAGGTACTAGCTCGCTTATGCAATACGGAACTGTATTGTCACTAGTTTCCGTTTCTGTGTGCAACATTTTAGTTGACTAAAGCGCAAAAGTGCAGAAAAATGTTTAATAAATATAATAACTATCTTCACGCTGTATCCCTGACGAGGTATAGAGTAGAGGAGAGTGACCATGAGTTTTATTGCCAGTTTCTTCCTTAGGCTCCACCTATTGCTTTGTGAATCTGGCAGTAAATGTAAATGTAGAAGCAATAACCTTGACGTTCATAAGTGTTACTTTGTGACCTACATGAATTAAGAATTTTCATTTCATTTCAGTCAGAGAGAACAGATCGCCAGGCTTCGGGTTCCATGCATACTTCTTTGACTACAATACAATATACTTATTGGTATACTTATAATATTACCTTATTGGTCATATCTACTCTTAAAGTTACGATTACAATACGGTGAAAATGTTTTAACTTGTTTCGATATGGTTCTGGTAGCTCAGTGGATTACAGCATTGTCATGGTTAAGAAAGGTTACAGGATCCTGTACTGTTCCGAACAAAGTTGTCTTTTCTGTCTTTTCGACCTCTACGGGACCATTTCGCCTACCCTGCCTCCATTTCCCCCCGATCAAAAATGACCATGCCAAGTTGCGTGCAGATCCGATGAAAAATGCGACCTGTAGTCTGAATGGACGGCCGGACGGACGGTCGGACATCAATAGCATTTTCCCGTACCAGTGGAGTTAAAACAGAGACTTTGCTCGGCTCGCTTCGCTCGCCTCATCGGTTTATTATTTTTAAAAGTTAAAATCGCTATTTTTTCAAAATTATAATATTAATCGATTCTATAATTGATACCGAATTCAAAATCTTTCGTTCCAAAACGACTATAAATTCAAAGTGTATTATTATATCTCAAGGTTAACGACCGTTACGTTATGAGAGCTAACAGAACAATACCTACATATCTACTTCCATTTTTTTTTCTTACTACGAGTGCAGAAAAAAATTCAACATTTCAAAATAATGTTTTAAAACACATTACATGAATATACGCATGGTTTAATGCGTAAAATGAAGTGCAATTTACACGTTATTATAATTTATGTAGAGATATAAAAATTTATTATTTTTAAAAGACCTTGCTTTAAACATTTCATCACATTGCAAAACATTAAGTTTAGATTTACATGTCAATATAAACAATTACGACCTTGAGAAATCTAACAGAATTGAAGATAGGAATGCAAATGCAGGTTTACGAATACGAAGTGAAATGTTACACTTAATCATTGCTGCACTTAGAACATAATTTAGGTAAAAACAACGGAGGAAAGAAATAACTATTATTCTATATGATATTCTCTACTCCGTGAGTAAGAAGAATAACTTATAGAGTATGGTAATATACCAAAATTGAGGGCGTTAGCTAGTACTAAAACAATAATTACTCAATACAACTTTAAGATCTATTTATTAATACACCATTAAACAAAGGTGCAACAAACATTATTCTGAAAGTAAAAGTGTGTGAGCTGAACCCAACAGTCGGTATTTAATTTATCGACGGCAAACTCCATTCATGGCGCAAAGCGAGGTAAGCTGTGCGTGCGCATCCCGTCACTATCACTTTCTGCAACACTGCAGATTTACGAATGCTTAGAAGAGAAATGTGTTTCATTAACATTTTTTTTAACCAGAAAGTACGTCGTTAGGTAAAATATAAAAATACTAGTTGACGCCCGCGGGTCCGCACGCGTGGTGAACTTTTCCCGTTCCCGTTAACCCACAGGAACTTGTTCCCGAGATAAAAAGTAGCCTATGTGTTATTCTGATGTGTAATCTCATAAAATAAATTTACTGTATTGTAAAGTTTCATCAAAATCCATTCCGTAGATTTTGCGTGAAAGAGTAACAAACATCCATCCACATTTACAAACTTTCGTGTTTATAATATTAGTAGGATGCTAATTTTTACACCTAAATTTCACGATTAAGATCAAGGTCATGAGTTCAAGCTCCGTCCTAACCCGAGTTAAGTCATTTTTTATTTTTATATAACATATATCTTTTGATGGTTCTGTAGAAAACAAAAAACTCTCATATATGGCCATACGTTCGTCTCTCCATCTATCTCCGCAATCTAGCTCAGAAATGCTTTTCTTCTTTCTTATTTGTATCTTCTTCTAGTTACCTACTAGAAGCCTGTAATTTGGTATGAATTAGTTACGCCGATACAGTTGTAATATAAAATCTTGAAAAAGTGTATTTAGGATGCTGTGGTATTTTTTTCTTGTTTGTGTGTTTGTTGCTTATGTTATATTTCGATTAAGGGACTAGTTATTTTTCGATTAAGGAGGTTTGTTCAAATTTAAAATGAAATGATTTGTGATTGAATTTCGACCAATAGGCCACCACTAGTTTAACTTTAAAATGCTATTTTTTCATCAGATGCCCATTATCAATAAGTCTGTTTATCTGTGGTAACGCGGGGAATGGTCGTTGCGCACCTTCATCCCTGCTGCGGGGGCAGCAGAACGGTGTGTGGCACAGACATTCAGAAGCCGTCTTGTTCACAAAACTCCACGGTATTTCGCTTTCTTCCTAACCGAGTCACAGGATAAGAAGGGCTGAGGGCTATCTAAAGCGACCCGATTAAGGGAATGCTCTGAGGCTAGGTTCTCCTCAGGGGCTAGATGTGCTGTGTCATTGCCTCACAATCTCTTGAAGTAGGTAAAGCCATACCCGTTTCGAATCACCCTCGAAAGACCCTCTGAGAACATAGGGGTTGAAGATCGAAATGTCGAATACCACTGTTGTCTCTAAATAAAATGTGTTTTTTTTAAAAAAAACATAGTAAAAGTCTAATGAGCCCAAAGTTGTACTGTCATTTTTTTTCTTCAATCTAATTATTAATAAAACCATTTGTTGCAAGCCTGATCATAAAAAAAACAAAAGTGTGCGAATAAAAAAATCGAGCTTATAAACAATTTAATTATGAATAACAATACTTCGTATGTAAAAGTGTACATATGATACCGAGAACCCGAAACAAATCAGATAAATAAGCCTTATTCTCTTAATAACTTTTCCATAGAGTTCTAAGAATATATTTTTCATTCGAACATAACTAGGCCATTGAAGAAATAACAATCTTTCTAAACAATTTATCAATTACTCACTAACGGTGAAGGAATCCCACACATCTATTAAAGAGTAATTGAATCACATTTGAGTCAGACCGTTATTTTAAGAAATACGGGTAGAAATATATTGATGGCTGTAACTTTACAATCTTGTGAGGTGTGATATAACTCTTACACCAATTAAGTATATTGAAATACAATATGGCTTCCAGTTATAATAAACTTTTTATTGCGGATGTTACTGTGAACTGGCAATGAACTCAATAGTCAATATATAAATATATTTCTATATAATAATTGGATGATGTCTACGTAGAGCAAGATCCAGAGAGACCTAAATCCAGCAATAGCGTAATAGGGCTCTACCAAGATCTTTGGGGCGAAGTCAGCCTCACCTGTAAATAGTACAGCTACACCAGCAGGTGTATTATGTGACTAAAATGGATATCAGTTTGATTGCGATTTGCGCCAATCAGCTGTCAAAATTCAATTTTTGTATTATCTAAGTTCAGTGGGCAACTGAAATGACGCGTGAAATTGGTATTATCTAAGCATAATGGACTTCAAATTTATAACTAAAATCGTTTTCAAAGCAATTCGGTGACTTTGCCGAAAGCGGTTGCTAAAGAGATGCGTATATGAAATTTTGATGAAAAGCAACTATTATGCGGTTGATTTAAAAATTGTCAATAGCCTAAAAACCTAGTAAATATTGATGTACTTGTAATTTGATGGGATAATATCCTTACACGCTTTGTCGTGGTGGCTTCAGAGATTTACAAGTGTGATAACTGCAAATCTGTACGTTTTTTTTGAATTTCACTAAGGCAATGGGCTCACCACCAATGCATATAAGGAAATGTGGGTGTATAATATGCCATTGCCTTCGGGGATCTGCGGGACTAATAAACTTATAAGGTAGCTCGTGCCATATTTTGGGATTTGCCGAGGAAGAAAGTTGGGAGAGTAGATAGGTATAGTAATATATTTATATATTATTAGGAGCTAGGACTTGGGCAAAAATTAACGCTTTTGTATAGAAACGATACTTGGGCAATTTTGATTGATTTTATATGAAGTTGAAACTTAGCATAATTTTGGGCGGTTATGTAGGTTTATGTAGCCATGTAGTATTGGTAAAAGGGCTCTTGCGTTGTTGGTGGCAATACTAATTTAACCTATGGTTTATCTTACACAAGCAGGGTTTTACACATTTTATGCCATATATCCAAAACGGTGCGTCTGAGCTTGAAAATAAAGAGATTTTTGGTCCCGTTTGTAACTCCAAACACCTCCTTCACTACTAATTCATCATCATCATCCGAGCGTATGTCCCAGTTGCGTCTCGCGACGCCCGGGGTCCGCTTTCCTACATTTTCTCCTCCACTTCGCATGGTCGTCGGCATCCCCTGTAGTGAGACCATTGGCACGCATGTCATCCCTTACGACGTCAAGCCAGCACTTCTTGGGTCTTCCCCTCTTACCGGGACCCGGCGGGGCTGACATGGTAGACATTTGTTACCTACGTAGCCCGGCGGTTGCCGCAAGACGTGACCATACCAACGAAGGCGATTCTTGCAACTTGTCTGCAATGTCACGGACGTGAAGGCTGCCGCGGATGCGAGAGTTCCTCACGCGGTCCATCCGCGTGACTCCACACATCCACCGCAGCATCTTCATTTCCGTGACACGCAGCTCCTGCTTGTGTCGCTCCAATATCAGTCACGTCTCACTGCCATGTAAAAGGACAGGTCTAATAATGGTTTTGTAGACCTGTCCCTTCAACCGGATCGGCATTTTAGGGTCACAAATGACACCGGTCATCTCCCGCCATTTGGCCCACGCGGCAGCAATGCGTGACTTGACATCGCAATCGATGTCACTGGACGTGTGAAAAACAGATCCCAGGTATTTAACCTGGTCCGTGCGCTCGACCAAATCACCGCCTTTGCGGACGGATGTGGGATCTGTCGAGTTTAGTGCCAAGTACTCGGTCTTCGCCACATTTAGTTTCAGACCGCCGTTCTCAAGCGTCTCCTTCCACGCCTTTACACGTCGCACCAATCTGCCCCTGTCCGCGTCTGCCAGCGCAATATCGTCAGCATACATGAGCAACCATGGAGGCTGCTCATGCGAGTTCCTGATGCTGTCCGACAATTCGTCTAATATTACACTGAACAGAAGCGGACTAAGGACCGAACCCTGGTGTACCCCGACGGTGATGGGGAAGGGTTTCGTGTCGCCAACAGTAGTCCGAACCATTGAATCGGAGTCACAGTACATGTCCCGGATAGTGTCAATATATACCTCTGGAACCCGTTTGGACCGCAGTGCCCACTTGATCATCGCACGAGGAACACAGTCGAAGGCCTTCTGCATGTCTAGAAACAAACAGTGCAGAGGCGTGTTCTTCGACCTGTATTTCTCTGCGACAACCCTCAGGGCAAAAACAGGGTCCGTGGTCCCATGACCAGGGCGAAACCCATATTGACACCCCGAGAGAATACACTCCTGCCGGATCCGAGAGTCTATAATCCTCTCAAAGATCTTCATGGTGTGGGACATCACCTTTATACCGCGGTAGCTCCCGCACTCCTGCACTGATCCCTTACCTTTGAAGACTGGAGTAATAATACTCAGTCTCCATTGGTTTGGGATCTGCCCGCTGAGGAGTATGCGGTTAAAAAGGTTTACTAAGATGCCCACACCGCGAGGACCCATCGCCTTCCAGGCTTCGATGGGGACTCCATCGGGTCCGACAGCTTTCCGATTCTTCATGCGGCGAAGCGCAGTCAGAACTTCTCTAGGCGTTACCGGTGGCACTAGTCCCTGATTCGGAGGGAGGTCCGGAGGCTGCACCTCTTTGTGCTGTTTATTAAGCCGCTCGTGGAAGTACGAGCGCCATCTCTCCTTTACCGCGAGGTCTTCGCTTAACAGGTTGCCCTCAGGGTCTTTTACACAGCGACACTTGGATATATCCTGTGCCGCTTTGACCCTGGAGCGCGCCAGCTTATAGATGAGCTTCTGCCCCTTAGACGATTCCAGCTTATCATACAGAGGTTGTAAGTGGTCTCGTCTGGCTCTGGCTACAGCTCTCTTTGTGGCGCGCTTGGCAGCCCTGTACGCGTCGCGGTCTTCGGGAGATCCGGTCGCTTGCCACTTTTTAAAGAGGGCTTTCTTCTCCCTAGTCTCCCTCTGGACTGCGTCGTTCGACCACCAAGTATCTTTGTCACATTTGCGTCCACCCTTAGACAAGCAGCCACCATCTGATGCGGCGCTGGCACCGCTCGATGCGTTTGCCTTTGGGCTTCACGCAGAGGTCCATGACAAGGAGACGGTGTTGCAGTAAGACTCTCTCCGGGTATGACCTTGCAGTTGGCCACCTTGTTGATGCTGTGTCGCCTAGTGAGTAGGAAATCGATCTGAGTTGTACGCCTCCCGCTCTTGTAGGTGATGAGATGTTCGGATTTATTTTTAAATACGTGTTCACAATGGCCAGATCGGCAGCCGCACACGTTCTGAGGATAGTTTCTCCTTCAGCGTTGCGGGTGCCGTATCCAAAACCACCATGGACACGCTCAAACTCCTCACACCTCTCACCCACATGACCGTTTAGGTCGCTGCCCAAAACGATTCCCTGTGACAACGGAATGCCCGAAGCACTCCCTCGAGTTGGCCCCAAAACGACATCTTATTGGCGTCGCTACAACCGGCCTGTGGCGCGTAGGCACTTATCAGGTGGGTAATAATCCCATCGATAAGCACCCTCACGATCATAAGCCGGTCGCTACAGCGTTTCACCTCCAAGATGCCGCTCTGCAGCCCCTCGGAGACCCCACCCCGTTCTCCCCACCAGGCGCACCCGTGTAGTACAGCTTGTAGCCTTTCTGCAAAGGCCAGGCTCTGTTGCCCTTCCACCGAGTCTCCTGCAGGAACGCCACGTCCCCCCCTCCGCCTGGAGAGTACTTCGGCCAACTCTACCGCACGCCCAGTCAGCGTGCCAATGTTCCACGATGCGAAGCGGATACGGGTTGGGGCTAACTTCTTTAGCTGTGCTGGCCCGACACACGGCAGCCCTAGCCCACTTGCCACAGGAGTCGGGCGGGGCTCCTGCGCGCCGTTTTGCGGCGGCGCCATATCCCTAGCAGCTTTCCTATTGTACTTTTCCATTTTTGTTTCGGCGGGTGGCTTTTATGGGAGCGACGCCCTCAGGCCTCCCAACCCAGAGGGAAAGCCAGCGCCAGAGCCTCGTCCGTTAATCAGCAGGTGCACGCACTAGCACGGGAGGTTGACTTGGGCCCCGAAGAACTTGGTGGGGCCCCTTACCCCACTACTAATTAAAAGATAAAAAGGATAGAAATTTGACGTTTTTAATTTTTTCTTAATTTTTTTTAAACAAGTACATCAAATAATGATAAAACCTAGTTGGTTACTTTGTCTACGACCAAGTCACCTTTCTTACGCCTGTCTTTTGCGATTATTATAATACCATTGCCATAAGGCATAATAAAAAAAACGATGAAAATTGGAAAGTTCTGTACCTAAATACCTGACTACAAATCGGACCCTTCCTCTTCTGCATCGATTTTTTCTGTACTAATATCTTGTTTCTAATAAACTAAAATTGCCTACGATATACATAAAATAATTTACTCACAACATAATATTCAATGAACAGTAGAAAACAAAAATACAATAGCTTTCGGATGCCAAACATTTTACAAGGTTTTTAAATTTGCCGCAAATAACCAACATTCCATAAATTCTCGGTGTCTATCAACTATAAACCGTTGACGTTAAAATGTTTGTGAACTCTACAAAGATAACGGCCAAATAGGTATAATTTAACATGGCCGCGTAATGTCGATAAAATAGTAGAGTTGTCAAAAGGTTTGCTGAAAGCCACTGTGCCTCGGTCGCTTTGAATCGTAATACGTAATTCCAAATTTACGCAAACTTCTAGTTGCTTTCAAAGCGTGGTTGCTATTGAACAAACCAAAGCGACATGAACTGTCAAAGTTACATAATAGCAGGGCAGGTCATTGGTAAGAGAAGGCAAACTTGACACAACCCTGTACGAACCCGTCAGACCATACCAGAGGTTAAGTAAGACTTTATGTTACAAAATTTAAATTTAGATTTTAGATCAGAATCTTAGAACAAAATAATATCTGTGTGATGATACAAAATTTAAATCTAGAATTTTGATCAGAAACTTAAAAGAAAAGAATTTTATGTCTAATAGTTAGTCCTAAATTAAAGGGTAATTTTGAACTATGTTAAAGACCGAAATTTCACTTTAAATACTTTTTAAGTATGTTGATGTTTTAAAAGTAATTTTGGTCTATATTGTAGACCAAAACTACCCTTAAAATTATGACTATTAAAACTTTTCTTGCCTTGGCAGAAAAACTTAGGCAGTAGGGGTAACGTTAATGCCAATTTAGATGTGAACAACTTAGGTAAAACTTTCATATTTTTGTGAAGATTTTAATACAACTGAGCTTGAATTCTGAAATAATCGCTTTTAAGTACTTATCGGTTTTGTATTAAATTAATCATGATTCATGACGTCATATCGAAGCTTTCAGTAGTCAATTTACCTCTTACTGAAGGATATAGTTTAGTGAAAATGCCGTATATAACTTTACGTAGGCGGAGTGTGCTCCACAAAATGTATAGACCGAGATCTAATATCACTTTTAAGTAACAGTACCAATGATTACTTTATAATGGTTGATGACAATGCTGGATTTACCCAGTTCACCCAATTTATGTTTTTTTTTTGTTGTCATAATAATATCTTCGGTAATGTCACTGTCTACATTTTCTGATGCCCAATTACACTAAAGTTATGTGTATCAAAAGTTCACACCTAGTTTTTATAACACTCGTAATGAAAAAATACATTGCACCAACTCTGGGCCGTTTTCCAGAACGTTTATCATTACTCAAGAAACACTTGAGAGTAAATTTTATAAGGCAAATGAGTCTCAAGCGTTGATTGAGCATTAAGAAACGTTCTGGTATACGGACCTGGGTATACCTATCTTAAATGTACGCTAAGTCGACGCAAATGAAATGTCAACATATGCGATGCTTAGACCAAAGAGTTTCATAGTTAGGATTGACTTAAATTGTGTATAGTGCAAATGAGCATTAGTGTTCTGTCATCATTTACACTGCACTAAATCAGAAGTCTAGTTTCAGTAAAATAACTTGATATTACATACTGTTTTACGAATATAACATTCGATTCGAATTTTTAGACGTTTCTGGCATACATATTATTGGAATTACACACAAATTACATAGAACTCGTAACATATTACTATCGTGGTGCTAACCTTTTCTATAAGATGTACTCCTAGTTGCCTTCCTGGTCTCTCGCTTTGTAAAAGAAGGAAATGGAGTTACTTTCTTTCTAACTAACTAAATTTATCTTCTGTGTAAATTCGATGAGGGTTCTAAAACACTAACTTCTTCTGGGACTTTTCCTAGATCTAACACAGCGTAAGTTTTCTGAACCTGGTCAGAGCTGTAGATCATGATATAAACTACCGATTAGAGTCAAAAAACCTAACCACTCCGGGAGTGCCGACAGAAGTGAAAACTCAATTTATTAATAATTTATTTTTCTAGACGCGTTGGTACATGCATATATGCACACACTATAGCTGCGTATCGTAACGGGGTGTAGCGAGTCCAGAGATTTATCTCATCTAAAAAATTGCGTACCGCGCTAAAAGAAGTTTTTCCTTCAAAAATTGACCGGGATCGACGTTAATGATGATGATGATGAAAAATAAATCTACACTGAAAGACTTCTAATTGATTACACAGCATTATTTAATAAGACCTGTAGATGACCGGAATCAACGTTAGATGATGATGATGATAATGGTCGCGAGTCCAGAGATTTTATCTCATCTAAAAATAAGCGTACCGCGCTAAAAGAATATTCACTTCAAAAATTGACCGGGATGGACGTTAATGATGATGATGAAAAAAAAATTATCTCATCTAAAAAATTGCGTACCGCGCTAAAAGAAGTTTTTCCTTCAAAAATTGACCGGGATCGACGTAAAGATGATGATGATGAAAAATAAATCTACACTGAAAGAGTCCTAATTGATTACACAGCATTATTTAATAAGACCTGTAGATGACCGGAATCAACGTTTGATGATGATGATGATTATGGTCGCGAGTCCAGAGATTTTATCTCATCTAAAAATATGCGTACCGCGCTAAAAGAAGTTTTTCCTTCAAAAATTGACCGGGATCGACGTAAAGATGATGATGATAAAAAAATCTTACGCTTTTTCGATCAGGTCACGTGTCCTGACGCGAGTTTAAGATTTTATACCCATTACAGAAAAAGTGCTCAACGCCGCTAAAGAAGTTTTCACTTCAAAAAATAATGGGATTCCCAATATCTAACATGAATTGTAGCCTAATACTAAGCAATAAAGTTAGCAATATTTTTATACATAGTCTAGTTTGTTTGTAAGTCTATGTACAGGCCTAAGTCACCACTTTTGAAGCGCTCGTGGCCCCGCGGTCTCAGTGTTCGGTAAACGATCACTGAGGTACGCAACTTTCACTATGGCTAGTCGTCGGATGGGTGACCACTTTGTGGCATTTACATTTGCGAGCGTTTCCGTGCTTCGGAAGGCACGTTAAGCCGTTGGTCCCGGTTGCCAGTAAAATGGCGGTCGTTAAGCCTGGTTGAAGGCCTTATAGGCGGCTTAAAAAAATTCAACAGCAGGTAGCCACAACCTGCGTCTGTCTATTTCAACACGGCAATGGGCTCACCACCTATTACGTGGGACAGGAATCCACACGGTAAAAAGTGGGCATATAATATGCCTCTGCCACCCCTTCGGGGATAAGGCGTGATGGATATTTATTTATTTATTTTATTTTAAAGTTAGCAATATTTTTATACATAGTCTAGTTTGTTTGTAAGTCTATGTACAGGCCTAAGTCACCACTGTTTGTGGCTAGTTTTATTCTTCTACACTGCACGCTGGCTCACCGCGTTTGTCGTGAGAGGGAATATCGTGAAAAAGTTGCACTTTCACGAATTACAATAGGGCTTCCATTTCGGCAGTTCGCATGTCGATTCTTTTAATCCGAATATAAATAGTAACTAAATCACCGTGTAATTAATTTTTCATCGAATAAGTTTCAGTTAAGTACTTGATGATTCGATTTGTGTCATATTCTCGATGATGCGATGAGTTATTTATTTGGGATGGTGGTAACATTGTAAGGCCAATTTCGATTAAGCTAATACTTCAATCCTGACCTTTAGGATAACAACTCTAGAGTTTTAAATGAGAATGCCGCTACCTTTATTTAAATCTATAGTCCCTTATAATGTAAATAGGATACATAAAGAGTAGACTCTACAAGCCAGACGAGTCAGAGATTCGTATCGAATATCGACCCGGTATTTTGGTATCATTTGACAACTACATTCAATTAATTATCTGTCAAAGTTCTTTCATTAAGAAGTTGTACGACTAGAAATCTATAAATTTGTGTATGTAATAAAACCCTGACTGTACTTCCATTGATTGAAAGTAATTTAATACTAACTAACTAACTAAACTAAACAATTAAATAATTAATTAATTAACAAGTAATTTAATACATTATCTATAAAAGCTCTTCAACGTCTAAAGTGCAATGAAGTTCACAATTCATTATTCACGCTTTCCCATGCGGTAGTAAAACGGAATTATTGAACGAATTCATTCGATTCTAATATCGATTAAAAGTATACAGCCCTACTTTTCGTCTAATTGATCGGTGAAAACTAAATTTAATAAAAATTGAGTCACCATTGTTATTGTATTTAGTTTTCACGCAAGGACTATTATTTTGTTTTTTAATGTATTATTAACCGGCTAACAAGATCACAATCAAATCGATTAACGCAATTTACACAAGGCTATCATGCACATACATTTTGCTTTTTTAAAATGACAGAACAATGCACTTCGAATAATAAGTTTTTATTAATTTTCATTATTTCATTAACCAATTGCCTTGAACGTGATTGAAGGAAATGAAGAATAAAAAAATGTAACAGTTCTTTGAATTAAGGACCTCCTCCATTTTTGTAGTTGAAAATGAAAGTTCAACCATACATACTTAGACTTACCCTCATAATATAAGTCCACAAATAACAGCTGTTTCCAAACTGGTAAGATTTAAATATGACTGAAGCATTATAATTTTGTAACCAATATACAAAGACCCTCATCATATTATGATCACTATTAAAATGTCTTTACATTGCTTAAGAAATATGAGTAGCGAGGGACCTTCCTTATATGGTAAATTTATAATGTCATTGTGAGAGGCCGGAATCAGAGGCAAGCGCAACTGGGCTTGCTTGCAAGTGACATTTAATTCCTTCGCAATGTTTGTGGTTGTAATGTAATGTATTGATTATGTACAGTCAGCCTCAGAAGTAGATTAACAAAATTAAAAAATATACAGAATAGATTTGTGAATGAAAAATTGCATGTGTGTTCTTATTTAGTATTTGATTGCGATTGCCAATGAAGTTTTCACTTCTGCTGTGAGGTCTTAAGCACACACTTAAATTTTGTTGAGTTCTTATTCCTTTCATGTTGTCTATGGGTTGTCCTAACAAACGCTGCTCAGGTCAAAATATTTAGCATTTAGTCAATTCTACTCAGTATTATGTCATTATTGTGTGTAAATTAACTGATTTAAATTTATTTCTCATGTTTGTTGTAATACGAAGCATCTGCGTTATACGTAACTAGCTGACGTCCGCGGCTTTGCCCGTGACATGCTTCAAACCCCGTCGCACCCATTTAATCCTGTCGTTTATTACTTTTACAATAATGTAAGAAAATTTGCCAGATTGGTTGACATTTATGATTAGTGCTTTGCGTTCCTGCATAGTAGCGTGATGATATATTCAGCTTATAGCATTCCTCGATAAATAGGCTATCCAACACAAAAATATTTTTTCAATTCGAACCAGTAGTGTCTAAGATTAGCGTCTTCAACCAAACAAACAAACTTTTCAGCATTGTATATTAACTAGTTGACACCCGCGGCGTCGCACGCGTGGTGAAGCTTTCCCGTTCCCGTTTCCCAAACAACTTGTTCCCGGGATAAAAAGTAGCCTATGAGTTATTCTGATGTGTAACCTATATTATTGTCATGTTTCATCAAAATCCATTAAGCAGATTTTGCGTGAAAGTGTAACAAACATCCTTATATACTTTCGCGGTTATACTCGTAATATTAGTAGGATATAGCTTACGATATACCGAGTTTGGACAGCAGTATATTACAAAACCTATTTCATGGCTATTAAAATGTATAACGAACTCTTTTACAACACTAAATTAGGACGGTAATGGCCATCTTCATGAATATATCATAAGAATGACCCGATTAGTCAATGTCCCGAAAGTCTTTCATCATGATCATAGATTAGAGGCAATCTTTGATCTGCTCACATTCTATAATTGAGAATTTATACAGATAAATGAAATTGAAGTGTCCGTTTATGATGCCAAATTAACAGTTTTATACTAATAAGTTAAATGAAAAAAATAATTATTACAAAAAGTAATAAAAAAGTAAGTACCTATAAGTAGTAAACGGAAAGGTCAAAAGTACTCGGATACCCAGACGTGCGTGTATGAAGCGATTGATGAATCTTGAAGAAGCGAAAGAAGTATGCATGGATCGCGAAGCCTGGCGATCTGTCCTCTCTAACTACCCCGTCAGGGATACAGCGTGAAGATAGTTAGTTAGTTTTTAGTTACAAAAAGTATTCAATAAATTAAAATAAATACCGTATACACTAATTTCATATGCATTTAGTAAAAAGCTGTTAATTTTTTATTTTATATTATTTTTTCTCTGTCTTTCTGTCTGTTTGGTCTGGCTGTTTGGTATTATCTCTGTAATGGCTGGACCGATTTTAACTGGACTTTTACTGGCACAGCAGATGTTATAAGAAGAAACAGAGATTACATTTTGCCCCCGTATTCCCACGGGATACGACTGTGAAGTTGTTTGAATTGATTGATTATAGAGTGTGGGCCTAATTACATTACTCACATAATGATAAACACCGTTTTCAGGTGCATGCACATTTTTGAAATATGCCATGTGCCTGTGAATTAAAAATGCATTAAATAGTCTTGAAATTGATATACGAGTATTTAGAATTTCAAACGTCTAATGAAGCCTTTCATTTCTTATTTCTATATTTATAATCTTAATATACTCATTCTGTTTTATACAGCACACCCTGAAATCAAGCACTCGACCTACCCGAACGAAGGTCCTCTATGTGACCTAAATGAATAAAAATGAATATATTTTTTAAATTTATTACATTAGCAAAAAAATACTAAAATAACTAAAAATATCGTTCCGTCTCACGTACTACTCATTTCAACACAGTAATGGTCTCATCGCTATTTACGTGGGACAAAAATCTCTGCCACCTCTTCGGAAATTAAGTCATGATATTTAAAAGAAGATTGTTCTCTTTTTTCTTGTCAACATAAAACTTGACTGTTGAACATTTTGGCCTTTGTTGTCTAATTTTTCCCTCTTACCTTGTACACTCACAAAATTTGGATCGTACCTAAGTATGGACCGATTTCCTTAACTCCTACCAAATCCACACTGAGTTATTGGCGGAGCAATAGTTTCGCCACAAGAACACAAAAAAAAGATACTGACTGATTGATCGATCAAATCAACACACAGCTGTAACCACGGTGCCTAGAACCATAAAAGTTTGCACAAATGTTCCTTCAGTGTGTACTAAGAAAGGATTTTGAAGATTCAACCCCTAAAGGGATGAAAAAGGATATAGGATAAGGGATAAATTTTCATGCATTAGTCACTAATATAAAAGAGGAGTGTGAAAGTAAGGGTCTTCGCTTGAATGCAAGTAAAACTAAGGTTCTAGTATTTGAAAGAGATGACATAAGAACTAAATGCAAGATTTGGGTAAACCAGGAACATCTAGAGCAAGTTAATGAAATTGTGTATTTAGGGAGTATGTTTAGCGCGGATGGAAAATGTGATTCGAACGATGAGTAACTGCCGGAAACAAAGTTAACGGTGCTTTGTCTCTATTAGTAAAGCGACAAAGCATCTTAAAAGAAGCACGACTAGCGATTCATAACGCAGTGCTAGTGCCAACTTTGCTTTTCAGTAGCGAAACCTGGGTATACATGTCAGAAGATGCATGAAAGTAAGTTGAAAGCTGTGAAGATGCGATCACTTCGAAATTTGTGCGGCGTAACCTTGACCGACCGAATACGTATCGAAGTGATACGCAATATGGCAGGTTAGAATAAAAGTGTCAGCGTTAAGCTGGAAAACGGCGTGCTCTGTGGGTTAGGATACGTCCAATGGGGAACGATTGACGATTTATTTTCAAAATTGTTTCTAATGTTTAGGCAGGTGTCATCACAAATCGAATGATTATAGATGCAATTCTATACATTCGTACCGTGCAACTCTGCTAAGTGCCTATCGATAGCGCCTTACGTCGCCTCAAGACGTAAAGGTGGATTAATTCGTCAGTTTCGAGTAGGTCTCGGTGATGTTGTTGGTTAACGCGTCCGATGCGTTAAACCAGAAGAATAAAAAAAATCCACTTAAAAAAAGTTGGCATACTAACTGCATTTTAAAATTGTTTCAGACGAAAAAGGGTTGCAAAGTTTGTATGGAACAACATGTTTTCTTGCTCTGATGAAATTCAAACTTTATATTTAAATTCTTTAAAAGATTTAAATAGACACGTGTTTCATTGTTTTCTAATATTAAACCTAATATAATAAAATAAATTATGCAACCCATTAACATTAGTGTAGTTACAAAATATTAATTTTAAATTAAAATCGACTACCACGCGGGCGATGCCGCGGGCAAAAGCTTTTGTGTGAAATCATAATTCAGTTTACTTACTACAAAGTGAATGCAATGAATAGACTTTTCCTTGGATATGATACAGCTCATTAGAGTTCGACACGCATGATGAACTATAAGTTATACTATAACTATAACTATAAGTTATACTATAACTATTCTATAATTTGTTCGTATAAAGTACAAGCAGTATAGACTAGTGTGGTTATGATCGTGCAATTGTTATAAAATAGCTGTTTCTGTCACGATTGGTGAGAGAACTAGGTCTACAAATACATTACACAAAATTTTTACTATGCGCGCTCAGTCCGTCTCAAAAACCCGACACCCGGAAGTTAACTGATAATTGTTTCTATGACAACTTATAACTACATTCAAAGTATTAGAATAATAACTATCGTGAGCGTTGTTAATTATTACCCGAAACTAGTCCATTAGTCCGAAACTAGTCGGGCTATCCTGAAATTCACACGTGAGTATTACCGTTTAGTTTGTAATACATTCAAAGTAGTTTGTTTAAACATCCTGAAGGTAGCTATAGTCAAAACTTTAGTTATTTTCTACTAACGTAGGATAAGGGAAAAGATATCTTTTTTTAAATGATTTTTATCTTGTTACGCCAAAGAAGTATAACTTTTAACCATTGCTTCTAACACACGCACTTTTTCTCTAATGCAATTCATTTGTTTCCTTTATCTTATCTTATCACAGTAGATAGCTTTACTTTTCAAGTCCGGTGTACGGTACACATGTTTCTAGTATTTTGTCATGAGGAATGAATACCTAGTACCATTGATTCCTTCCCCTTCCTCGCATAATGAGTAATCATCAGGCGCCATAGACTGTCACATGTAAGAATTTATAACACCCAAAGCCCTTGACTCATTGTCTCCATATATTTTTTTTAAAAACAAAACGGTGACTCAATCACAGATACACAAGTGACTTATTCATTGTGTTGGCCATTTTGGGTAAGATGAGCGGTCTTGATATATTTTCGTCAACTCGATACGATTACTGGTAAGGAGTCGATTTTACGTCTTGCTTTGTAGTATCGATTAAGCGGTCGTCCTCTCCTATATACAAATATCCATAATAAAAGGTAATAGAGAGAATTGTGAGCTTTTAATATAATACTAACTTTTGAACTATGGTGCTGCGTACTATATATTATTACTATATATTTGAAATATGGTGTATTAGTTATTATACGCTTTTAATATAATGTTGATTATTTTATATACTTATTAATATTATAAATGTGAAAGTTTGTATGGATGTTTGTTACTCTTTCACGTAAAAACTACTGAATGGATTTTAATGAAACTTTACAATAATATAGTTTATACATCAGAATAAGTAATATAGTTTACACATAGGCTACTTTTTATTCCGGGAACAAGTTCCAGCGGGAAACCGCAGCGGGAAAACTTCTCTACGCGGGCGAAGCCGTCAACTAGGCTTGAATGAAAATGTCAAATGCCTCTGCCATTCCTTCGGGGTTAAAGGAATGACTGCTAAAAATGAACAAAATAAAAAAATATAAAATTTACAGTATTACCGCGCCGCCACTTGCGCTTTCGCCTCTCTCAGTCAGGGTGTTAAACGGTTGGTGCGATAGAGATGGGAAATTTCGTATTAAGATTTTGTTCAGGATCGTACTTCAACTTGCCAGCAACGCTACCTAAATAGAAGCTATGGTATGAAGTATACTTAGACAAAAAAATTACGAAACTTTTTTTCTTTATTATTTTTTGCGATGAGAACTCATAATTTTTAAAATAATAAAGAAAATAATAGGTGCTTGTATATTTGTGACAATTAAGTCATGACACAGAATACCTAAGTCATGGGTATCCGTTACAGTTATTGCAAAGAATAGCTAATAACAGTTTTTCATATCTAACCGTAAACAGGTCGCACCGTTTTACAACATACATCAAAACACCACCACATTAAAAAAAGACGCCATTTTTTTTCTCATAGACACAATAGAATCAAAGAAATAACGTAACCTCATTTACATAAGTCGCAAAACGGTTAAAACGTACAAAGGATTAATATGTCGTTTTACGCAAAATGTTATTGCAATTTTAGAATTACTTAATTTTACGTATTAAAATGTAGTTATTCTAATACGTAAAATTAAGAATATATATTTCTATTTGTGTTGTTGTATGTTGTGAGGTGGCAGACAAGCGTACGGGCCCACCTGGTGGAAAGTGGTCACCATAGCCTATGGTCGTTTGCAACACCAGAGGTGTAGCACTCGCGCTGCTGAACCTTATAAATGATATACCCTTAAAATGTCGTATAGAGAGACATATAACTGTGTTATACGACATATAACGCAGTCATATGTCTACTTTAAGACTTTTAAACATTAAAGTTTAAACAGTCTGTACCCATCTACTTCTTAGGAAACAAAATAGATAGACACAAAAGGTTTGCGGCATTCGATTCAGGAGACCATGTCATAGTGCATAGGCGATTTTGAAGTTTCTACCCTTTACTACCACTTGCGGTTTTGAAACTGGTTTCGGTTTAGAAGTCTCCTGATTTCTTCGCTACAAGAGTCAAGGGTGCGTTACTTGTTCTGGTGAGTTGTTGTAGGGTAATTTCTGCAAGAAGAGATTGTGAGGTAAGAAAAGAAGAAAGGATCAGCACTAATTCCGGAACAAGGACTTTACCGCTTTACGCTTGCTAGTTAGTGGAACTGTACCTAACCTAAAGGACAGAATAATTAAAGCAGGCTTGTCATACGCAGTTTGCGACTGTTTATATAACAAAAATAAATAAATATAAACTTTAGGACATTTTCCCACAACGCTGTTTAACTTAAAGTAAGTTAATAAGCTTGCAGTATGTGATCTAGACATAATAATAAATAATCTATGTTTTTAAATACTTATTTTTAAAGGGGTGGCAGAGGCATACTATACACCCAAATTTTATCATAAGCATTTTAGTCCCACGTACCTGGTGGTGAGCCCATAACTATGTTGAAAATGGACAGGCACAGGTCGTGGCGCCCTGGGGGCCGAGTCTACTATTGACAAGCCGTAGAATAGAACCAGAATCGCTGTTTTTAGCTGTCAAAATGTTAGTAGACTACTAGACACTGGCGCCGTACGTCTTAGTAGAATTCTATCGGCCGACCGATACAAGTCTATTGGAGTATGATTGTAATAGTAGACTACGAGAAACTTTTAAAATTCTACCGGTGGCTTTCTATTGAGCGACGATTTCGACACCATCGAAATAGCAGACTCGGCAGATAAGGCCTTCAATTTGCCAACAACGAACAGCTTAAAGTGCCTTTCGTAGCACGGAAACGTTCGTGAATAAAACTACACAAAGCGGTGACCTATTCAAGGACCAGCCATAGTGAAACTTGCTTAACGCAGAGATCGTTTACAGAACACTGGGTCAGCGGGGCTACGAGCGCTTCAAACACTTCTGCCTGCGAAAACTTTTTTTTCGATACGAAGAAAGGACCTACTACTGGCTAGCTATGTGGGGATCGCCCAGCACCTGATCGAGGTGGTACTGGGACTACCCACTAAAACTCCTCGGCTACCTTTCTGCCCTAATAGAGGTGTTTGGGACCTGTTAAACTCACCAAAACTTAATATTAGTAACATTAGGTAGCGGTTGTTACCCTTTTTTGCACGTGTTCACATTTTCACAATAAGGAAAATTGACATCTAGCAACAATACTACAATCTATGACGTAATCAAACTTATTCATCATGATAACGCCTCCACTATTGTGTTATCAGTAACCTCTTCAAATGATTATAGGTATCTGAACAACTGTAATACAAGATCAGAGTAAAATGGAATCTATCTTATCATTCACGTCTTTATTCCTAAAGGCATGGCAGAGGCATATATACACCCACATTTTACCGTATGTATTTTTTTGTTCCACGAACCAGGAGGTGAGCCCATTGCCGTGTTGAAATGGACAAGCGCAAGTTGTAGCGACCTGCTGTTGAAATTTAACAAGCCCGTAAGGCCTGTGTTAGCAGGGCTACGAGCGGTTCTAGACACAAACTATCTTTTACGGTTTGCTTTGAAATTCTTTTATAAATTTATTCTCAAACGTTACAAATCGTGTACACATAAATTGCACATTTTATAAAATGCTTATAAAATAAATATCCATCACGCCTTATCCCCGAAGGGGTGGCAGAGGCATATTATATGCCCACTTTTCACCGTGTGGATTCCTGTCCCACGTAATAGGTGGTGAGCCCATTACCGTTGAAATAGACAGACGCAGGTTGTGGCTACCTGCTGTTGAAATTTTCAAGCCGCCCATAAGGCCTTCAACCAGGCCATTTTACTGGCAACCGGGACCAACGGCTTAACGTGCCTTCCGAAGCACGGAAACGGTCGCAAAATGTAAATACCACAAAGTGGTCACCCATCCGAGGACCAGCCATAGTGAAAGTTGCGTAACTCAGTGATCGTTTACAGAACACTGAGACCGCAGGGCCACGAGCGCTTCATAAAATGCTTATATTCCCAGTTTTATATATAAAGGACTATAAGTACCACAGTCATTTCCGACGTTCTCGTTAACTCGCTTAATATAGCTTGTGTTATATTTAAAGATAATGGCCAAAATCAAACTCGTGTTCCCCGATCACAGGTGCGTTCCAGGTTCATTGATCGCAGGTCGATTTTTAAACCATTATTGGGGAATTCATTATAATAATTACCGTAGTGGTACCATCACTGGCGAGCTTTCAAATAAAAAAAAAGGATTTATTGGTCCAGCCAATTAAAAGATTTTACCCAATATCTCTTATTTACTATTACGGGAAAATCGTAAATAAAAGATATTGGGTATAAAACGAACACTTTTTTAAAATTAGTTCAAAGTAAAATATCCCGAAAACGGATAATATCATTGTAAGTAAGTACTTATCTTCTATTAAAGCAATATCTTACATTAAGTTATCATAATGATGTCACCAGGCTATAATAAAACTTTACTTACATAAAAAAATTACCCCGCAACATGGGTAATTTAGACATTAATTCAAAAGATTGGTACTTCGAAACATCATAAAACACTCAGTAATTATTAGTTTCAAGTGAAATCAACAGTTACCATATGAAAAATAGCAACTTACATAACCAAACACTGCAATAATCCATTGTTTCAAACATCCAGATTCTCACATTTACCGCCATAAGAGAAGAAATATTGCTCAAAGAATTATTTTAATTGTTATATGTCTCAAGATATGAGTAAGCGCCATTTCTGTGAATTACGAAGCACCACGACTGGTCTTGGGTAAGTGAATAACAGTGACCCCTTAATAATCAGTTTGTTAAATATGTGTTTAATAAATTCGAGTTTTGGGCGGGAATTTGAAAAATGACTGCTTCATTAAGTATATTATGATTAAGATTAAGTACCTACAAATTTTTCGAAATAAAATGATATTTAATACTTTGAACTTACTCTAGAAAAACCAGCATAAACGAGTAGAAATTCCCACTGACATAGTAACACGTTTAATCTGGGTCGAGTCTCCGTTCTGTCAGTGTTCAACAGCTGATGCCAAATACGTTCAAACTGCTCATCACACACTTTGGGAGTGTAGCATTTGTCGAAACGAGTGATATATGCGAAGCAGTTTACAAGTAACATCTGGAGTATAATTACGTGGATGAATTTTCGTGCTTTTTGACGTTTCCGCCATACATATTACTGGAATCATACATAGTTCACATAGTATGTACTACTACAGTGATATTTCCCCTGTTCTATAGGATGTACAACTTTTTGTTGTTGCTTTCCAGGGCTACCGCTTTGCAAAGAAGGAAAGAGGCATTTATTTCTTTTTCCAACTCCTTCAAATTCTGATTAATTTCGGTGCGGGTTCTAAAACACTTTAACTTCTCTTGGGACTTCACCGAGATCGAGTTTGGTGTAACTTTTTAAGCTTGGTCATTGCTGTGAAGTGCTTGCAGACTTGGCAAGTGCTTGGTCAATCCTGGTTTCCAGGAGTCACAGTAATAGGATAACGGATAAGATTAATCCCAAAAAAATGTTACTATATCCTTTTGTATGTCTTCTTTGGCTCAGCCTAACTCACAGACTATGTACTAGAACGCTGTAAGTTAATTTATTAAAAACTCAAGGAACCTGTTCTGATTTTAAAATGTTTTGAAAGGCCATTAACATAGGCTTATTTTATTTATTACAGCTTCAACCGCTCCAAAAAAAATCAAGCCATAAATACATCATCACTATATTAATATCCGATATTTATGTAGAAACGCAGTCGGAAACGGATGTTTGGTGTTTTAATATTACTTTTACCCATATCTGTCATTGAACGATGAACTTGATAGGTCAACGACATAAATGATATTATAATCATCAAAGATACATTCGGAGAAATCGGAGTGTTATAAATGCACCACCTTTTTTCTTTTTCTATAGGTTTTTTTTTAAAATTATTGGGCTGTTCATTTTTGAAAACATTTTTTTTTTAAGTGTTGTCTAATTCTATATAAAAAATGCATTGCCACCATAACAGTAATAAAATTTATTTTTACGATTTCTATGATAGCCACAAACAAAAACATCTAAGGGTTTATCTATATGTTGTCGAGTTGCTTAATTCAACATCTATAGTTATTTATACAACTGAAGAGTTTGTTTGTATGAGACAGCTCATTTATTGAGGAAGACTATGCCAAGAACTTAATCAGGCCAATTTTCTTCAAATTATTGTAAAATTAATAAACGACGGAAAAAAATGGGTGACACTAGGGTACGAAGCATGTCATAGGAGGCTGCGGGGCTCAGGACATATGATCAGGTTCCGAAAGGAGTTAAAATTGCGAAATTTAGGGACAGAGTTTTCGCTAATGCTTTATAATCCATTCAAACATGCACACGGTGAAATCCCTCTATATAATATGCCTCTGCCACTATTTCAGGGAATACGTGTGACTGATAAATAAAATAAAATAAATAAATCAATTTAAAATCAAAATAATAAAACATACCAAAACTAATAAATGTAATTGACTTGACTGCCTCGGTAGCACAGTGGTAGTGTGTGCGACTGCCGCGACTGAGGTCCCGGGTTCGATTCCAAGGTCGGAACAAATATATGTGTGATTCACAAATGTTTGTTTTGGAGTTTGGGTCTTTCCTATGTATATATGTATGTATTAAGAGATATATAAGTATGTATATCAGTCATCTAGATCCCATAACACAAGCTTATATTAGATAACTTTGGGTTAGACGGCACTGTAAAAAAAATGTCCCACCTTATTTATTTAAAAAAAATATTTCAAACTGACGTAAACTAATACTCGTAAATGTAATTGGATTAATCATATTAATTAAGGCCACGATATCGCGTGGAATGTCTCCGATAGTGTTTAATTGGTTAATATATTAATAGTTGGGATAGGTTACAGCGTGACGTAGGTCGGTTATATTAAGCCTCTTGATCGCAGCGCTGACGGTGGCAGGCTTATAGGACGCTGTCACTTTTGATTACGGACCAAACCACAGGATCGAAAACAGATCTAGGAATCAATGTCACTCGCGCCCATTCTTTTAGAAATGTCTTACTCTATATTATATTTTATACAACCTAGCTTGTAGATATTTTTTTGCGCGGGATTTTGGTAAATAGACACTTGCTGTTTATTATTTTCCAAAACTACTACACTAACCTGGTTTTACGTGTGAAAATTGTAGTTTCTTAGACCTAAAACTTGTGTAAACGTGCTATAGTGAAAGACAGTGATATATTGCAGTGAAAAGCTATTTACAAATTGTCGTGCAAAGTCCATTGAAAGCCTCAATAACGCTCTACCACATTAATGGGGCAAGGACACAGGACTGCAGACTGGACTTGACATCGACAAAGGACTGGACAGGACTAAATTAAAACATAAGATTGAAGAAATATGATATAAATAAGATTTGGCTAAAAGGTCTTAGTAACCAGGACATAAAATAATTACAAAAAATAAGAAGGAGCGAGCAACATTTTTGATCTTTGGGATCAAACCATTAAAACATTTCAATTGAAATAAATGTCATATACCATGAGCATCTTTTAATGAGACTTTAGAGAATGGAAGGACCGAGGTATATCTAAAACAAGTGACACGGACTTCAATATCGTAGCGAAGGAATTAAACGACTTCTAAACCGAAACCAGTTTCAAAACCAGAAGTAGTAGAAATTTTAAAATCGCAAAGCACGTATTCATGGTGTCCTGAATCGAATTCCGCTAACCGTTTGTCTCTTATCTCTTATGGTTCCTGAGAATAGACGCGTACAGACGGCCGGACAGACAGAGCCGTTTTTATAAAACTCTTTTAAACTTTATGGTAAAGAAGTCTAAAAAGGTGCATTTTCTTGGTCACAATCTTTTTAATAGAGCTGTATAAGATTCACAGAACTAGGGTAGATCGATAGAATCCTATATTGTAAAAGACAGTGGAAGACACCTTCACAAGGTTTCATCAATAGCATACATACTTATTGTCGCGCCTTTATCCCCGAAGGGGTAGGCAGAGGCATACTATACGCCCACATTTCACCGTATGCATTTTTGTCCAACGTAACAGGTGGTGAGCCCATTGCCGTGTTCATCAATAGGTGTCATTCTATAGGTGTCAGTACAAAAGCGGTAACATGCCAGTGTTCATCACCTTTCCCAAATGGTGGCACACAGATTGTGTATTATTGGAAAAATTAGGAGAGGCCTACGTCCAGCAGTAGACAGCTATAGACTGACTTAGTATAGAGGAGATAAATATAATCGATTAAAATTTATCATCCGTGAGATTTTTCTAAACGAGATATTAAGTCATTGATTGTTTTAAAAAACAATCGGATATGAAATGTTCACAGTATTTAGGTACATTTTTTTCGAACTCGCGGATCGTCTCGCTCCTCGTCTCGTGGCTCATGCGAGAGTGTAAATGGGGTATAACATTATCATTATTATTATTTTACTTAGTCGTAAGAAACGTACACAGCATTTAGGGAATGTAACCAATTACATGGGACAGGAATACAAATGGTGAAAAGTGGGCATACAATATGTATGCCTCTGTCACTCAAAAAATATTATTTCCATTTCGGGCTGTATAATTTAAATAATTAAACCTAATAATAATAATATTAGATTATTATTATTATAATTAATTAATTAATTAGATAAATTTAATTAATAAAAACGGCAATGGGCTCACCATCTGTTACGTGGGACGAAAGTGCATACGGTGAAACGTGGGCGTTTAATATGCCTCTGCCTACCCCTTCGGGGATAAAGGCGTGACAATATGTATGTATGTAATTAATTAAACCTAATCCTACTAATATTAAAAACGCGAAAGTTTGTAAGAATACTTAGGTACATGTTACTCTATCAGGCAAAAACTACTAATGGATTATGATGAAACTTTACAACAATAAAGCTTATACATCAGAATAACTCATAAGCTAATTTTTATTCTGAGTACAAGTTCCCGTGGGAAACGGGAACGAGAAAACTTCTACAAGCGTGCGGAGGCGCGGGCATAAACTAGTACCGAATATAAAACGTAAACTACTGCTCACAGACGAAACCTTTGGCATGTACTAACGGAGTATCTAATGAAATAGAATCTCAAATTTCTCAGAAGACTTCCAACTTTAGTCTTATAATCGCCCACAGCTTTAGTTATTGGGATAACCAAACAATTTAATAGTAACCAAATATTGCCAGAAGTAAGTCGGTGAGTCAACGGACTTAATTGCTTTAGTTCTTACGAAATTACGAACGAAATTAGTCACCAATTAAGATAAATACAATGTTTTCAGATAATATGGGGGGTGATGTAATATAATCTATGCTTTACTATCAGGAATAACGCGTGCCGGTGGTGTATGAGAAAATTTCACCAGAATTGAGCGATTAAAAAGTTCATTTCTCTGTAGAACCAAAAGAAAAGAAAGAATAGATATATATGGATTGCTCTACCAGCGCACATCTTGCAACCTCTGGTTCTTTAAGCGGAACGTGACACGTCGTTAGGTCGCCAACTTGAAGGCCTCTGCCTATAGTCTTATAAATAAATAAATATCGTTGGGACAACTCACATAACGCCATCTGATTCCAAACTAAGCAGAGCATGTACTATGGTAACCAGATAAAGATAAGTGATAAACATACTTATATATTTCTAATAATAATTATAGATAAAGAACACCCAGACACAGAATAAACCACCACACAGGCATCAACTATTCATTTTTCATTTCAATTCAACAATTTTTCAATGGAAATCTTCCTGGAAGCTATGCCGGATTCCATCTGACTAAAACCTCCCGTAGCCCTTCCATTTGCCTATGGCCGAGTGTCCCGGGATATGTCGGAAGGATAACCCCAGCGCTCCCGACAGACTTTGTCTCGTGGCTCTCACTATGGTCTGCTATTTATAAGTTGTCCAAAAATATTTATTTATAGTATAAAGTTGCTCTCAAAGTGGAAGTTAATTTTGTTTTCACCTGTGCTTGATTGAGTGAGCTTTATTCGGTTGACCTAATGAACTGTATAAACACTGTTTTAATAGCCTCTAATCGTTAGAGCTATCACTGGCACGACCAAAAAAATGTCCATAAATACAGACGTTTTTTTAATGACTTCATTCGACCTTATTTTGAGCTCTGAGTAAAATCTAGTATATGGATCGTTCTAGAATATTGTTCTACCAGTGAATTCAAAAACTTGAGTCTTGTTTGGTTTATATATTTTATTTTTGACGCGGGGAATGCGTTTTAACGCAGTTATTCCTGCTACAGGGGTAGCCCGACTCTTCAAGGGCCGTCGTATCCACTAAATCCCGTGATGTTCCGCTTTCTTCTTCCCAACCAGGGTACAGGATAGGCTATGCACGGCGACCCGGCTAAGGGAATGCCCCAAAAGAGCCCACTTAGAGCCGGCCTCGAACGTCCCTCTAAACAGAGGGGTGGAGAGCGACCGAGCGGGCACTAGAAGGCACCCCGGAAGGCAGGATTGTCAGTTACCAGACAGCCATAGTAAGTGGGGTCCCCTGACCTTCCGCCCACGGCCGTAAACAAGTCGGGGGGCGCACGAATCCGTGCGTGCTCCCGCACCCACAACTCCATTTTTTGCTCATCCTCGCGAGCGCACGCTCAGCCGTGTGTACAGCGCTGTTAGAGCAGTGATTGTACGGTTTACATTGGACTAAATTTTTATTTTTAATCTGTCTGAATTCTGAATACGCATACACTACCGTCATTTTCGTCTTTAAAAGATGCGATTTCTAATTGAAGTAAAAAAGTTACGCTTGGATACAACGCATTCTTTTATCGATCTTTAGCAACCTAGTTTTAGGTTTCAGTTAATTTAATTACTAACTTCTACAAGATGCCATTTGAACCGCGAAAAATTTTAGTTTTTGCAGTTTAAAACACGAATATGACAAGGCTTTTTTTCTATTCTTCTTATTGTACTCCTAGTTGTTTCGAAACCCTTCCTGAATTTCTGGGATTCATTTTTATTTAGTTGCTCTCTTTATCTTTTTGCTGTTGTCGCGAGTGCCGTCTGAACACCAACCGACCTCATAGAAAGACTGCACCCTGCGTTTGGGCCCCGGGTACCTAGTTGGGGCACCCCAAGACTATGACAAAGCTACCTGCATCTTCCGATAATAGATATCTATGTAAGCTGTCTTAGAAATGTAGGAGAAGTGTGCACGGATCATACATGCCAATAAAATATTTTCTGTGCGTTGATCAGACCGTTGACCGAGATGGATTCTATCCGGTAAAGTTGACAAGTGCGGACGCTTGCTGTATATTATTATCTAAAACTAGTGTATTTATCTTGTTTTATGTGCGGGAGTGGTGGTTTCTTGGACATAAAAGTTGTGATAACGTGCTATAGTGAAAGACAATGATATATAAGCTGTAAAATGCTATTTTCTATTTTGCCGTGTAAAATCCACTATAAACCTCAGTATAACAACTACCATTAAACTGGGGTGAGACTGACCTTGACTTAAGACTAGACTTGACTAAGACGTAGAGGACTGGGACATGTTAGAAAATAAGAAAGAAGTTTGAAGAAATATGAATTAACATATGGCTTAAAGGTCTTAGTAACCAAGCCATACAATAATTACAAAAAAAAGTTGACCGAGATCTTCGGAGTTCGGATTCCAAGGTAGGCTCATCTGCAACCTAACTACCGGACTCCGGTCATGAGGTCACGGAATGAGGTCATGGCAAAGAGAAGGAAACCTAAAGAAACTAAACTAACACAAAAGATTGATGTCTAATATAATGTACTAGCTGACCCCCGTGGCTTCACCCGTGATATACTTATTCGAACCCCGTGGCACCCATTTAATCCCGTCATTTATTAATTTTACAATATACTGGAAGAAAGTTTGCCCAATTCGTGGACATTTATGATTACTGCTCCGCTAACCTGAGGGCAATGATATACTTATAGCCTATATAGCCTTGTTCGATAAATGGGCTATCCAACCCAAAAAAATTTATAAGGGAATTGCGCGTTTATTCAAACAAACAAACTCCTCAGGTTTTTCGGCATTAGTAAAGCGACTAATATATCAAAATTTAGCTGTAATGAATTATTTATCCGTTCGTCAATAAAACGTTATGATTTACAACAGGTTTGACAACAAGCTCATAAAATGTACTCCTAACATTTCTAGTTCAAATGGTCTTAATTAATGTGTTTATTCGGTTCAAATGTATATCAATTGTACTCACTATCACAATCGTTTTGTTCATCATCAGGGGGCCGAGTCTACTATTGACAAGCCGTAGATTAGAACCAGAACCACTGTTTTTAGCTGTCAAAATGTTAGTAGACTATCAAAAATGCAACTGACCAGCAGCCACTGGCGCGGTACGTGTTAGTAGAATTATATCGGCCGACCTATTGGCGGCGTGGTGATTGGAGTACGATTGTAATAGTAGACTACGAATAACTGTCAAAATTGTACCGGTGGCTTTCTATAGAGCGACGATCGATTCTATTTCGACACGATTGAAATAGCAGACTCGGTCCCTAGAATTTTTGCTACATACTGTGAAAGCGATACCTATTGTCAGTAGCTGTTTCAGTCTTTGTTATGCAAAGGACCTACAAAGGTCTCCAAGTCCTAAGCAACCTTATCTGCAATTGGTGCACCTGCTGACTAAAGGACAAGGCAACAAAGTTGGTTATTAGGAAGTCAGATACACGGCAGTCGCTCCTAACAATGCCGAAAATCAAAAGTCAAAAGATAACTGCTATATGCAGGTTCCAAGTTCAGGTAGAGTTTCTGGAACTGGGAATACACTAACCAGAAGAAAGAAATGAAATACTGATACAATGGAAATATTGGAATTGAGGATGACACCCGAATCAACTTCTTGGAGACGAATAGATTAGACGAGTATACTGCTGTTGCTAGGTTTTCTTCGAATAGACTGCCTCGGTGGCGCAGTGGTATGCGACTGCAGCGCGTGAGGTCCCGGGTTCGATTCCCGGGAACAAATACATGTGTGACCCACAAATATTGGTTTTGGAGTTTGGGTGTTATGTGTTTTTTTTGTTTACTATGTATTTAGAAATATACTCGTATAAGTACTAGTTGACGCCCGCGGCTTCGCCCACGTAGGAACTTGTTCCCGGGATAACAGTAGCATATGTGTTATTCAGATGTGTAAGCTATATTATTGTTAAGTTTCATTTAAATTCATTCAGTAGTTTCTACGTGAAAGAGTAACAAACGTCCATACAAACTTTCGCATTTATAATATTATTAAGATTAAGATGTATATCAGTTGTTTAAATCCCACAGTACAAGCATATAGCTTAGTTTGGGCTAGATGGCGCTGCGTAAATAAAAGTGTCCCACAAAAAAGAATTTCGGATCGAAACAAATATTTATGTGATCGGCAAATATTTGGTTTTGTGTTAGCATGTTTTATATGTATAATATGCGTATATTTTTTTCTAAATATAAAGTTAGTTTAGCAATTGTCTAATTTTAAAATGTCTACAGAATAAAAAAAGAAAATGGAGAAATAGGTTTTTATTTTTTTATGTCACCCTTTAGAGATGGGACGAAGATGAAATTGTATTACAACCTACCTATAGCTTTAACCAAACTTTTATCTGGCACTGTATAGACACACTCCATATTCCCAGCTAAAACTTAAACGACAAAGAATAAACATTTAAAAGAAACTACTTTTGTTTAAAATTTTAGGCTCATTATACCTACTTACGAGTATTATACGAAATTCAAGTTTCGATAACCTTTATTTATTTAGAATTACGAAATCCCTACTACTGTTTGACGACATAAATACCGGCGGACATTTAAAAACATTCGAATGTCGAAATTTAGGGCATTTTGCTAATAAAAGTTAAAATAAATTGGGGTCTCGTCCTATTTTTTTTATTGGTTTTGAAGACGGCGAACTGTTAGCGGCGTTTTACAAAGGCAATTAGTTTAGTTTATTACATACATGTTAAGAAACTAATTGGTCAGAGTTCATCTAAATAGGCCATTGTTACCGTTGTTGTAGCGTATATATAGTCGTTCTATTTGAATCGATCGATTAATCCGATTTGCTTAATAGAGATGTTAATTTTATTCTAAACATAAATTTAATTAAATCTTGTCTAAACGTTACGCCTTCAAATTACCATTTTTATTTACTTTTAAAACGTATTTATGATGTTTTACTAATGCAAGATTTGTTAATCTTATATTTTATTCATGGCTATATAAGTACTTCTATATGGCCTTGTTTCAGATTTCTAAGTGCAGGTGTAGGGTTGTGTCAGTCAGCGCACGTGATGATTGCTGACAGACTACCCGACGTGGATGGATAGAACTCCATGGTAAGCTCGTAAGACGTTAGGGTTGAAAGACTCACCTTCTCTAGGAAGAAGGTTATGGGAAAAGGCAATAAAAAAATTCAAAACGATCTCTGTTATCAGTGAAGTGGACCTGGGTTACACGGCATGGGGTAACCCTACAGTGCTCTAGAAGAAGCAGGGCTAGGGTGGTTGGAAGTCGACTTGCTACCTGTCTTTCGGTGGGGGAAGGGGATTATCCCTAAATAATAGACACACTACCTATATACAAAGCAAGAATCACTTTCTCCTGCAAGCAGTAGCACCAACTCACCGCTCCCGACGAAATTTTCTTGTAGAAACTACTAAAAAGGTCGATCGCGCCCAAAAATATTAAAAAAGTAGTCAAATCAATACTTGAAAATGTGGAAAGGGCTTTAGATCTCGACCTTCGAAAGCCACTGGAACTGTTGAGGTAACGGTAACACATCCTACCTAGTTCTACTCTTCAATATATCAGATAAACACATTAAACCGGTTAGATTTCGTTGACAACTACCATCGTGGTGGCGATGGTAGTTGTCAACGAAATCTAACCTATTTAATTACACCGCAGTCACAACTATTAACATTTGAAACATACAAACAATTTTCATTCTTCCCAATGTCCTTACAAAAAAAAACCAACAAGATCATTTTAATAAGAACTTTTAATAAGAACATACTGTCCACCAAACCATTGATAGATCAAAAGAAAAAAAAAACACTCATTTCAATCCCTTGCGCTAACCCTTTTTACTTATTTGTTGGTCACTTGTACACAATCCCCTCAGCTAGGCAGTTCTCATAGACACAAAAGAGTGTCCTGTCTCTAGTCCATTGAATTCTTTGACCTTTGTTGATTCCCACAGATGCAACTGGTTTCACGGAAGGATTTGATTGGATTCATAGATACGTGTGAATCGTGCAACGGCTACTGGTCTCCTGCTGTCCTATAGGTCTATTTACAATGAGTTGTGTGGCGTTGGAATACAAATAAAGAATGACAATATTTTTATTAAATAAAACAAAAATATCCCAACGCCAGGGTAAGTAAATAACACTTACTCAAGTAATCATCTAAGATACTCAGAAAACTACATACTAAGGTCCGTATTCCAGAACGTTTCTCAATACTCAATCGACGCTTGAGAGTAGATTTTACAAGGCAAAAACTAGCCTCAAGCGTTGATTGAGTATTGAAAAACGTTCTGAAATACGGACCTAAGTTGCGGAATAGGGGTTCGATGTGGTCTTGAAAGGTGATACAATAAAGCTACATTATAACCCTCTCTTAATGATTGGTAGATGTATTTGTCCAGCAGTATACAACAAATTTACAAACAGACTTTTAAGTTCAATGGTGAACTTTTCTGCCCCACAAGAGTCTGATTTTGTGGTCAGCTTTTCTTATGGCGAATCGATAACTAGCCTAAACAATTGCCCCGTATTGCATACTCAAATAGGTTTATCGCAACCGTTCCTTTTTGAAACTGATTCAAGCCTTTTTACTTTTAATCCTTTCTAAAGAGTTCACGGTCTTGTCTTTCTAGACTATTCAGTACTGCTGACATTTATTATTGCTAAGGGAATTTCAACTTTAAATTCAATGAAGTTTTATTTATGCACGTACGGTATTGCCTCAACATAGTTAACCTTATTCGTAGCAACCTTGCACCTGCTTTAGAACATTCTAATCTATCATTTTTTATTTTATATAATGTTTAGTATGGACGATATCCTTGAGTAGAACATATGCAGGCATTGAACTGTTTTTGCACTGTTTTAACCGCTAACAGTGTATCGGTATACAAATAACATTAAGTGATTAATGAATTATCAAACCGAAGTTCCGAAATACAGCTCAGAAGTGGTGATATTAAACGAATGGTCGGTTTTCTTTTTTGTAAGGTGAATAAGGCTGGCCATTGTCACAGGAACTTCGTTTCGAGAGCATACCTGGTTATCTCATCAGGATCACACACAACCGAAATGAATCTATTCTTGTTATCTCCATTATGAGGAATCCTTGAAATTCCCATTGATTGACAACGTTTTGAGATCGACATACTAATCTAACTATAAGCTTCAGAGGGAAGAAGGTTCCGCAAAAAAAAAAGGTCGAAAATATATGTAAGTTCTCGTTTTTCTTTACATATTGTTTAATACGTCTGTGAAACGTGGCTGGTGCTCAATTATAGGCACATGATCTGCTTGTTGTGAGTATGATTGGTATATGTGTATAGGAATGTAATCGGTTATTCCGCAATTCCGCATCCTTATTTGCCTTCTTACGGATTATAGACTTCATTAGCACGATCACAATTTGCGCGCACCACGCGGTTACCTGGAAAATAAGTGAGCTTTCATAAAGTCGTACATAACAGTGGATACGTAGCAGGAAAGCTGGCTCCAACCTCGAAGCTTCGACTCAACGCAATTTAATTAAAGGTCAATGATATTGAACCTCTTTTCTTAATTATTATATCATTGTTACCTTGTTACCAGTCTTACAAGCAAGTTTTAATGGCTACAAGAAATCAGCGTCACAGACTCTTTCTACTTTCGAAAAAAATCTCGAGCAGTCAAAACCTGTTTATATCGCGTTGTGTAATGATCGTTAGGATCATGATTACATCATTATATAATCTGTTATTTTTTTCCGGACAGAGTACCTCATGGCTTGGTCTGCGACTTACATTGAAGTCCCGTTATGCATTATAACAGGGGTAATTTAAAAAAATATTGTCCAGAACTAATCGAAAACTATCTGCTTATAAAATCAAACAGTTTGCGGTTTGAGATTGAAATGTGCGTCGATAAATTAGGCAGTCAATCTATGATTTTTAAACTTACATGATCATTACTATTCAAATTATTACTACTTATTAACGGGAAATTTACCATGAACTATTTTGTTTTTTATCGAGTTTTCGATGTTTCGGCACTATCTTCAGCGCACCCGTGATCGTGGCGCTTGCAACAGTGCCGAAATAACGGAAACTCAATAATACAATGATACATGGTAAATATCCCGTTAATAGTAATAATTTGAACATTCAGTCAGAAAGTCAGGATAAATAATTTTAGGTAATGAACCCATCAATGTCTGCTTTAGCAATTAAACCTTTTTTGTCTAAAAACTTTTTCGTTGTTAAAATAAAAAGAATATAGTTACCTTTTTCTAGTTAATAGCCAGTGGAGAACTCATTCAAACAAACAGTTCTACCAGTCACGTTCAAGGTCGCAGCATTCACTGGCGGTGTTATCGGATGATTATTGAATTGGCCTGCCGATGTAACCACTCTTTCGCTCAACAATGGACTGCTTATCCATTTATTGTTGAATCAAAAGAAACGGTATAATCTCTGATATTGAAACAAGAACTACGTGACCATGGCGTTCGATAAATTCAATTGTTTGTATTGAATTAAGAAATGTCTTAGTATAAATGAAAAACAGATATATTGGTAGATCTTTTATTTTACAAGATGGATAAGGACAAGAATGCTAAGATAGATAAGATATAATACAAGATAGCGGCACGCTATGATGGCCGTTTTGACGTTTGTCCTTTCATGAAGTTTCTTATTAATTTTAATTACATTTTATTTGTAGAAATATGATTCACATATTTCGACCACAGTAGAGGGTATTTATACTACGGTAGAAAACAGAGTATCTAAATAAAATAACATCACTATTGAAATATGTCAAAACGGCCATCAAAGTGTGCCGCCAGTATAAGTTCGATTGAAGGCTATTTTGAATATTCGCATTATAGATTGTCCTGAGGTAACAAGAAGCCTTGAACTGCTGCTAGCGCAGCGTTGAACAATGGTGCTAATTCTGTTGTTGAAACCACTAAATTTCTAACTAAATTTCTCTAAAATTTTCATATTTTTATTAAGAGATTGCCAAATGCTATTATGTTATTACGCCGAACTAAACTTGGTGATATTATAAACAGCACTAAATTTGTATCGGACATCACTAAAATTCCTTTTATATTAGTGATCTCAACAATAGAATTAGCACCAATAGCTTCCTTGACTGCATTTTACCGTAGCTACTACGGCGAGTGTTCTGAAGAGCTCTTCAACCTAATCCCACCCACTCCTTTTCGATCCCGAACAATGGGTGCTAAGCAGATGTGCCACTCTCATGCTGTGGAGAGAATTTTCTCAAAAGTTCGTTTCTCTTTCGAACAATAGAAACTTTGTATGCATTGCCAGCGCACATAAACACAAGAAGCCGTTGGTTCTGGTTGCCAGTAACATGGCAGTAATTAGGTCAAGTCGAAGGTCATATGGGCGGCTTAAAATTTTTAACACAACAATGGGCTCACCACCTGTGACGTATTACCTAGTTCCAAATCATAAACAGATACAAACAAATATTTAACGTATATTAATACAAGTTTGATTTTTTTACAGCTTCAATGGATTGTAGACCTGAGTAAGTATATTTAATTTCAACTGGATACCACTACGCGTTCCCTTGAAAATGATCTTAACAGACAGAAGGACGGAAAACAAAGTAATCCAATAATAGTTTCGAAATACATTGATAAGTTCAACTAATAAAAAAAAATGAAGATGGATAAATTGAATTAATGATAATTCTATTTTTATTTGAGCCATATATTCAGTACATTCGTGATCATGGCGCTTGCAACAGTGCCAAAATTAGGGAAAACGTAATATGTAATTCAATGATACGTGGTAAATATCCCGGTAATAGTATTAATTTGAATAGTAATGACCATGTAAGTTTAAGATCATATTTATATGAGCGTTTAATTTGATAACATCCTTAAAATTAAACTAAAATTCACAAAGCTTTTTTATTCTTAAAATGGTTGTATTTATTACTCACAGCTTATTGTCCTTTGAAGATATGGAATCCTTATAGAACCTTAATAAAACGGAAATCGTTTATAAGACGTTAGTACTCGTACCACACATCAATACAATATATCGTTTTTGTTCAATTTCAATCATCAATTTTTCAATTTGAAGTGTCAGGCAATTAAGGAGATTCTACTTTCACATACCTCAACAGTAACTACCTCATCGAAATATTAAGGTGAGTAGCTCATCGAGAAATCTGAGATGTTCCACGCCTCCAACATGTTTTGTTTTATTTTTTCGCTTTTTCTGAAGCAAACAAAACAATAAAACAAGAAGCGCTTTTGATTGTTGATTTTGAGGATCTGATTTTTATCAGATGGAAACCAATTTTTGGGGAATCTTACAATATATCCTGAGATCGTTCAATGAAATATGTCTCTCAAGGGCTGTTTAAAAGAACATTGGTATAATATTAGGTCCGTATTTCAGAACGTTACTCAATACTCGATCAACGCTTGAGACTAGATTTTGCCTTATAAAATCTACTCTCAAGTGTTTCTTGAGTGTTGATAAACGTTCTGAAATATGGCCCTAATGTCTTTTTCATATATAGTGGATTTAGCCGCTAATAATCAGGTGGATAGATGTCTACTATGAGAATAAAGTGAAGAAAAGCTTTGAGTTCTAATATTTTATTATCCTACTATGTCATCATCATCCAAGCGTCTATCCCAGTTGCGTAACACGGCGCCCGGGGTCCGCTTTCTATGATCCTACTATCTATAACAGCAAAAGTAATATGTAGGTACTATACTTTAAAATGTCAGTCTTTCGGGTGCGACATCTTCCTTTATGGAAAAAGGAAATTTACGATTTCGAACACGAAGTAAAAAATTACGTCATAAATTGTTATCGGCTAGATAAGGACACCCACGATCCAGGAGTAATTACTATTTATATTTAGATAAATAAACATTTAAAAACTTTATGATGCGTTCCCGTTAAAGAAACTTCAGTTTACAACCATGTCTGTTAAAAGTTTTATCAAATTTCTTTGTAATCCGCTACCTGTCTCATCCCTCGGCACCCTTTGTGGTTTTTCTATGCCTACGTTATCTCTATTGTAAGTTTTTTTATAGATCGAATTACGGGTTTGTGAGGTTGCAGCCAACATTCGACACGGCCGCATTCCAGCTGCTAATTTGGTAGTATTAAATGAAACACCCATGTTATGATGGAGTATTGTGATCTCTTTCCTTCTATGTAAGCTAGAGTAGGAAGGAAGGTGGACCATATTTTATAATAGATCATGGTGTAGCGTGCTTTTGATTGTTAGTCTGTGGTGATGCACGCAAGCTTGAATGAAGTTTTAGCTTTGAGATGTTTTGGAAACATTAAAAGCTAATTAAGGTGTTCTGGAAAAAATCTGTCGTTATATCAATTCCAATGAAATTTGTAGGTAACCGCAAGCATACATTTTGCTTACTTCACCTATTTTTTATGTAAAACATAGATAGGTACTCGTTCTTACATATCTAAAATAAAGTCAAAAGTACTCGTATACCCAGACGTGCATGTATGTAGCGATTAATGAATCTACAGGAAGCAAAAGAAGTATGGATGCATCGCGATGTCTGGCGATCTGTCCTTTCTGACTACCCAGTCAGGGATACCGCGTGAGATAGTTAAGGTATAAAAAGTGATGGCACGTAAAAACTATTTTGAAACATTATCCTGTCAACGGTAGACTATACCATAGCAACCATCTTTTATTATAACAACGCGAATTATAGGCATAAGCAGAGGAGTAAATTGGTTCTGGTCACTCACTGGGAGTAGCTGTTCTGCCACCTGTTAGTACTCCTTACCTTTGATCCTCGGAGTGTGAGCTTTTTACTCGAATTAACAAATTTAATGTTTTGAACAATGCGATCCTAATATTTTACTTCCAGTTTTGTATCCCAAATAGTGAAAATATCGACACTCAAGTCATACCTATTTGGTAACGTTATGACAAGTCCCATTTTAGCCTGACCCGATATATAGCACTACTTGACGCCGGTGGCTCCGCCCGAGAAGTGAATTTTTCTAATTTTTATATATTGCTGAAAATTATTATAAAACTAAACTAACTATTTTCACGCTGTATCCCTGTCGGGGTAGTCAGAGAGGACAGATCGCCAGGCTTCGCGATCCATGCATACTTCTTTCGCTTCTTCGAGATTCATCAATCGCTTCATACACGCACGTCTGGGTATCCGAGTACTTTTGACGTTTCCGTTTTTGAGCAATCTGCTCACGTGGTCTTCATATGTAAGTCTCGACCTACCCTGACTCCTTCTACCCTCTACTTTTGAACAATATATATTCTTCGTCAATCGTTCCTCACTCATTCGTTGGACGTGTCCAAACCAACGGAGCACGCCCTTTTCCAGCTTAACTCTGACACTTTCATTCTAACCTGCCATATTGAGTATCACTTCGTTACGTCCAACAATTCCGAAAATCAAAAGTCAAACGATAGTTGCTTTTTGCAGTCAAATAAAAGTGAACCCCGAGTTTAAAATCCATGTAGGGTTTGAAATAAACTGGAAATACACTAATAAAGAGACAGTACATATTCTGTTGCAGGTGGCAATAGGGAGAGGGTCTCCTATAATAGTGGAATGTGGTTTTGCCAACATAAAAGATTTTATAGTTTGTTGGCATGTTTAGGTACCCCAAAAACGTATTATTTTTCTTTCTTATCTATATCATATAAGTCTGTGTGTATTTTCTAGTTTTAAAAAGGTTAATGATATTTTTTGTCATACTTACTTCGCTCTCCAATTTAGGATTGATACAGTAGATCATTAAAATGAACTGTGAATACCGGACTGAACAGGAAACTCCATTGAAATGTGTGTTCCAGGAAAATGTTCCCAATACTATGAAGTAAACAGTTGTCTTAAATTTTGTAACTACCTACTTTACTATTTGAGACCCTTTTGTGTGACCCTTATATGGGTATGACCATCTTATCTAATCAAAAGAATCTCTAGAACTTTACCTGTATGTTGTAACGTGCGCGATTACAAAAGCCATTGATTGCGTCAAAAGTGTATTAGTTATCAACATACCGTCATGTCACTGTCGAAATATTTTTGGAATCTTATCGCTTTACATATACACACCATTCCACTTTCGTTTGCGATAGATTATAGAAAAGGAGAGTTGTCACGACGCAACGTCGACTTGTCAAACTTTCTAGTAAGGATGAAAACAAGTCTATTGTGCGAAGTGTACTCACATCACTGGAAACATAGACACTATCTTTACGAACAATAGTCTGGCGCATTAACTTAAAGCTATTTGCACATACTAATAATGAGCACATTATTTTGCTCAATATTAAACTAAATGCGCATTTGCTGCTCTGTTACAATTTTGACAATTGAAAACACAAGAACAATAGACAAAAGTGTTTTAAGTTAAGAAATGGGTAACGCTCTTGCAACATAGTAAGACAACTCCGAGGACACGAACGCCGTAATTGCAGACCTTTACCGAACACTGACATTTCACCTCGCCCATGTCTAAATGCTATATAAGTTTTTATGACTTTACTATACCAATTGCCTTGTGACAAATTGATTTTTCAATAAAGACAATACATCGAGATAGAACAAGGCTACATAAATCATTACACTCGATTGAGTTTTACGCAAGACTCGCATGCCCTCCGATCGTGGAAGCTGTAAACAGGGTCATGGGTTCAATAAAACTACTGTGTAATATACAATACATCTCATTTTATTTATATTAGATACTTCTATAACAATACTTTTAACAGTCTTAAAACAAACGACTTAGTAAGATAGCGGTCAACGCCGGAGTCTATTTACAATATGTACAAGGGAGGATGCGTCAGGCGCACGTGAGTGAGGTGAAGGCGCGCGGCACGGGGTTAGGCGGAGCACTGTGGCGCAGCACTCCGCAACCTCCCGCGCCGCGCGCCACCGCCTCGAAGAACTGCCGAAGATCGCTCACCGAGCGCGTCGGCGGCGCTTGCAGGTCGTGGAGCGAAGCGGCCCGCCTCGGTGTAGCCTCTGAGGGCGCTCGCTCGATACGAGCCAGCTGCTCGCTACTTCGTGCCAGGCTGCACGCTGTCGTTCGTGACATCGATTCGAATATCGCCCGACGTTCCCGCACTGGTATGTACTTAGCCACAGCTTCATGTACATTCGGTGAACACGATCTTGCCCGGCTTTCCATTGACGAAGTTTTCCGTCTAGCAGCCTCCATGGCATATCGCCCCCTTTCTGCGCCTCCGGTCGTCCCCTCCCATCGTTTCAAATACCGGCGACCTTGCTCTGATTCTGAACGGGAGGCACGCGGCAACGTGTGGTGTTGCAGGGTGCCTGCGTTCAGTTTGCTGCAATTGTCACATTTTATGACCTCTGCTTTTCGTATTGGCGCATCGACTACGTCTGCGGTCTTTAACGCATCGAGGGAGAGGGTTAGGTCTAGACTGCGATCGGATGAAGAGTCGTAGTCGTCGTCTTCGACGACGATGCCTTCATCGGTTGCGGCGGGGGAATGGTCCCTGAGTGGCACTAAGGTTTCTGTCGACGTTAGCAACCTGCGACGTGCTCGTGGAGGCGCTTTGGGTGGGCATAAAGGAGTCTCCTGTTGAGAGGCTTCTGTCTTAGATTTACGACCGGCGGTGTCCGCTGCGGGCAATACGTCCAGGAATCGTACTTGTGGCAGTGGAGTTTGACCCAGGATCTCGACACAGAGCGCATGCACCCATCTCGTATATTCCGCCGCATTGCAAGTCTGTAACAATAAAATTAATTGTTAGTTTCAATGACTACTGTCTAGGTTACTATGACTCAGTTCATGACACGATCTTCTAAAGGGACGTGACTATTTGCATAATGCATTATTAAGTCTTGTCCTTCTTATGATAATAAAAAAGTGGGTAAGTTCGCTTTATAGGGTGACAATAATAATGGAACAGCTGATTTTTAAGCACAAAACTAGTCACGATCATATTGAATTAATAGACATTTTTTGTGCTGCCAAGATTTTATTGTAGAGGGATTTCTTAAACGTGTTTCTTTATATGTCAACACCTTCGCGCTTCTAGCCCTTCTCATGGTAAATAAGTACATGAAAGGTCGACGGGTACAAAGGTCTTTGATTTACGGTTGTTTTGCTTATTGAGGTATATTAAAGTGTACGAATCGTGAGAAAGGCGTTATCCAAAGGGGATCGAACATCTTGCAAGATGTCGCATAACTTTACTATAAAATATTGTACCTACAGCTTATTAAAGAGCTGTTTTACAGGACTGGTTCATATATTTATATATGTTTTAGGTTAATTATCGCACTTTGAAATAGGTGTTAGTACGAACAGATACGTTTAACGACGAGTTATGTTCTAGGCTGATACAAAATCATTTCGAACTTTGTTATTGATGATCATGAATTATGAATTACTGATAATATTTGCGTCCAATGGACAATTATGGCTAAAGGAGTCTCCTGTTGAGGGGATTTTTTTCTTTGATTTGTGACAGTTTTATCCACTGCAGGGAATACAGGGAAATTTATAAAACACAAGCAATCTGTCAGGATAAATAGAAAAAAGTCGTGCTATTAGTGACTGTATAATGACCCTGTATATCCAGAAATCATCCTTCTGTTAGTGGAGTCTACACTGCGATTATACCGAAATAGAACTACGGTCAACTCAAAATAGAACCCAAACTCAACGTCATAGAAATCATTGATCATTGAAATCTTGCTAAGCAGAGACAGGCCCAGTGTTGGGCGCGTCGCATTGTCTCTTCACGCTCTTTTTGCTGGTGTCCTCAAATATGTATATGTGAAAAATAAATTAGGGTAGTACTCCACAACGTTCCCTATAAAGCTAGAGTCGCTGGATCCTTCAGCGGCCATACCTTTGAGATCCTGGGGACATCCTCCACGAGAGTACCCAGGTTTTCGAGCACACAGATTGAAAGAAAACACCGCTTTGGAGCTTTTGAGTTCGACCTACCACTTTTCGCAGATGGCTCACGGCGTGGTGTAGTAAAAAAAAAGTATAAGGCCTTCTTTTTATTCTGCCTACTAATTAGAATCTCACAATCTAATGCCACCGACGTAGATACATATGACTTTGTTATGTGCTTATGCATATAAATATCTGTACAAAAATCTTAACGTGCTTTTCAAACATCGTGGCGACGTATAAATATTTTTATTCAGTATTAGTTTGCTTCTAGAGTCATGTAACATCTGTGTTGATAATTATTTATGAAAGCATTGTCTTCTTGACACAATGACTGTCGTACGTGACTGTACATTCGATACAGAATCGTTGTAATCACTTGTCGCGATTTGTTGGAATCGAAATGAGTATTATAGGTTAATTAGGTACCTATATGACTGTATTTAGGTTGCTGCATCAAATTTGGTAACACTGTTGTGAAATTTTGTATTTGTATTTCAGATATCTGTACAGAAAATGTGTGAATTTGCACAAATCTATTATAATATTTTTGAAGATATTGATGATATATATGCAAGCCGTATTATTAAAAGTAGATATTTTTATATTAAAGGTAATTAAAATAAATAAAATTAATAAATATTGTGGCACCTTTTCACACAGCGCCATCTAGCCGAAAGTAAGTTAATATTAGCTTGTGTTATGGGATCTAGATAACTGATAAACATACTTATATATTTCTAAATACATACATATTATACATAGGAAAAAATTAAAAAGTATAATAGTATTATATAGGTAAGTAATTCATAGGTTATAGTCAAAAACCAGCTATAGCAACCTACATAACCGAAACGGAAAAAGACAGAGGTCAAAATCAGGTATCAAAATACGGAGAATCCGCTAGATTCCCACATTTTACGACAAGACATCTATTAGATTGACAAATGAGATGTGACACTTTGCAAATGCTAGATTAACGGTAAAATGATTGATCACAGCGCTCAATAAAATGGAATTATCTATGGTAATGACAAAAGAAACGATGGAATTGACAACATCAATCAAAGATAATAAAAAATTCGAAAGCGAAAGCAATTTTTCATTGAATTTATTTTTAAATTGCAGAGAAAAAAAATATTGAATCAAAATAGGTGCTGCATAGAATTCTGTTTGAAGTTCAAGGAACAAAATTTTATGATCAATACGACAAAAAGGGACAGAGAATTATATACCCCATTTATATATAGTATAAATGCTATGCTTGCTATGCTTATATAGCCGCGAGTGTAAACACAGAATACGATCAAAACGACAAAAAGGGACAGAATTATATACCCCATTTATTTATATACATATATATGTAGCCGCGAGTGCAAACACAGAATTATACATTTTTTTGAGCTCGCGGCTCGTCTCGTGGCTCGTGCGAGAGTGTAAATGGGGTTTGAAAATAAAATCAAATTACTAAGGAGATCATGAAGGATCATTCATAGAGGTCACAACTAAACAAAAAGGTTGATACGGACTCTGACGTAATTAGAATCAAATTATTTGCGAATCCGATCAGGCCCTAATAAATAGAACTAATGTTTACTTAAGGCAATGTAAATGCTTGACTGGCATATTTCAACAAAAAATAAGTAAAATGTCATGAATTTTTGATTAACAAAATGCATCGCACACGAGTTCGCGTGAAGTCTCAATTTGCAAGTACATATAAAAAAATATGTTATGTCGAGTGTCACCATTTGTATAAATATATCAGAGGTCAATGCTTGTATGAAAAAAAAGTCTCGCTGGTTGTTTCATTAAAGACTAAAATATGGATTACCCGAATGAGGGCATTGTGCCAGTAGCTCTTTAATAGAGGCTTGCGGCTGTGCACATCGTATAGGCAACATTTGGCAAAGGTTCATCGAAACTATTGTAGGTATCTAATACTCGTAATAGAAAAGATTAATGGTACTAAGGTTCATAACTTCATAGCAAAGCGTTCCTTAAGCAAATCTGCAACGATAAGTTAAAAGACGTCGTCAAGTCATTGTTTATTCCCCTGACGCCCAAGCCAGCTTCATCTGATTGGTTGACCGACACAATAAGCTTTACATTCGGTGTTTGTAAAGGACTAAAGCGGTCACATGGCAGTAGCAGCCAACGAACCCGGCCAAAAAGTCAAATCACAGCCGTTTCTTGGTGACAATCAAAGCAATCCCACAGCTCAGTGGAACGTTAGGTTTGTGAGAGAAAATGTGCTGTGTATATGACATTTGGTTGGTACACAAAATGTTAGTTGTTGTTGTTGTTATTGTCTTCGGCAGGCAAAGGAGATTCAGTCTATACAATCTTGTCTTGTGTTCAATGTTCTAATAATTTAGTTTTTGTCATGTCTAGTCTTTTGTCAATGTCGAGTCATTAGTCCTTGCCCTAGTAAATCAGTGGACTCTTTACAAGGGCTTTCTATGAAGATTTGGTACCAACACAAAAAACACCGCTATTCACTGCAACATTTCACTTTCATTTCATTCATTTCACTTTGTGTATTATTATCTACCATTATTTAACGCAAATTAAATACTAGTTTTGGAAAATAAAATACGGCAACCGTGCGTCATGTCCGAGAATTGACACCAAACCCAAAATGTTAGTATTAGTTGATTAGTTTTTTTTTTTAATAATCACCTGAAACGTGGCGACGGCACTGTCGTCGCGTAGCCTGGAGAGCTGAAACGCGTTTGGCAGTAAAGTAGCGGTGCGCAAGTGCAAGTCCCTGAGTGGTAAACGAGCTGCAGCTCTTCTGGGCAGGGTACCGTCCCTCCAAGCGAGGAGACAGCCGCTCCGGACGGCTGCCCGCACCCACGCCCACGATTCGTTGTCATCGTTGTAATACTGACGGAGTACGCCTGGAGGACAAAGAAATAGAGATATTGAAATTCACCTGCAAATCGTGTCATTCATCGTCAATTATGGTATACTTTATAGGGGCGAAATGGCGAAAAAGAAATTAGGGTGGCAAATTTCAATCAGAAATCTAATAGTAGCTGTATTTATCTCAATATCCAACTCCAACACAGTGTATTTTTCCAGTGATTAGTAGTATAGATTAGAGCGAAAGATAGACACCCTTTTCAATAATATAAAATCGTTATATACGCGCCATTATGAAAACAATATGAAAATATAAATTACTCTGTGCTCAATAAACTTAATTCGATGTACATACACGATACTGCTTTGTTCGTAAATAAAGGGTTAATAACATTCTCAAGCCACAATCACATCTTAGAGCATAAATCACATTGCTTTCAATACAATCACCCAAGGAAAAGTTCAAGGACTTGAACAGAGTTATTTCATTCGACATTCAAAGTTAAATTCGACTGTATGATTCGAATGATTGATGGTCAAGTGAAGTAAGTAATACGATTTTTTTTTAAATTTTCAAGGAGCCCCTTAAAAAATATTTAGGTACAAGCAGCTGTGGCACTCTGGATGGTTTAGATTTAAAAATCAAAGAAAAAAAATAGGCGCTGAAGTCGGTATACTTACCTTCAATATTTTTTTCGGACAACGTCTGTCGGGTCCGCTAGTTTTTTATAAAAGTAATGCATTTATCTTGTTTTATGTGTAGGAGTCGTGGATTCTAGGACATAAAAATTGTGTCAACAAGACAGACAACAATAATTGTGTGATATATTTGTGTGAAATGCTATTTTCCATCTTACCGCGAAAATTCTACTGGGAACTTCAGTATAGCTTCCACTACTATACTAAGTCAGAGTAACTACTGGATGGTTATAGATAAAATTTTCAGTTTTCACGTACGAACATCACTATCGACTATCGGAAATAGGTCGTTAGACACGTGTCAAGTCTTGAGACACCCTAAGCACCCTAAGAATAGCACTCTGCGTTGTATTAAAAACAATCAGGATTCTCGAACACGTTCTAAAGTGAATAATACATTCAGAACATCTTACTATTAACTTGCATTGCCACTCAATTTTGAAGCAGATTTCTTCGACCGATTGAGCCTAAATTTTAGGGTGTTTCCCGTTGATTAATGGTTAGATTGGTCTGTCCACTGGGAACTTTTTTTCCATAGGTCAAATTAGCTTTTGAATATCTAATTTGGATGACAATGTATTTTTAACTAGGTGTCCCACGTAGTTGGAACTTTTCCAATTGTCCCTACTGATAGGGTCAATCTGGTACCATTTGAACCTCACTCTGGCTAAACTTTCGAGACCACTTATTTCCACAGAACTTTTTACTTCTTCTGGCACCTAATACAAATGTTTCTTAGAAAATGTAGGTGTAGACTCTCCTTTATGACTAATTTATATGACGAATACTAGATAGAGCTTAAGCCTTGACGGCTTATTAGGTATGATATATCTGCGATTCCGAAATAACGTATTAATATTAATTTATTAAAATAACGTAGTTCAAATTTTTATCCATTTTATATAACTGTAGTAGGTAAGTTTATATTATTACTAGTTGACGCCCGCGGCTTCGCCCGCGTAGTGAAGTTTTCCCGTTCCCGTTTCCCACAGGAACTTGTTCCAGAGATAAAAAGTAGCCTATGTGTTATTCTGATGTATAAGCTATATTATTGTTAAGTTTCATTAAAATCTATTCAGTAGTTTTTACGTGAAAGAGTAACAAACATACATACAAACTTTCGCATTTATAATATTATTAAGATTATACATAAATAAATGTTGTGAGATATTGTTTTTACACAGGGCTACTACTACTTAGCTTATATAAGCTTCTGTTATGGGATCTAGATAACTGATATACATACTTATATATTTCTAAATACTTACATATTATAAATAGGAAACACCCAAACTCTGAAACGAACATTTGTGGATCACACAAATATTTGTTCCGACCCGGGAATCAAACACTGGACCTCAGTCGCGGCAGTCGCATACACTACCACTGAGCCACCGAGGCAGTTGATTATATATAATGTAGGTTACGATAGTATGTAGGTTGGTTGTTAAGCAGGACAGTAGACCGCGGCCTCTGAAACTTCCAACTGATGACTATAGTAGGAAGCATAATATACCAAACCGAATGATTAATTAATTGTCCTCGTTAAAAATACCCAATTAAGTATAGTTAGTATACTAGTAAAACGGAACCTTGCCGACTTCTAAGAAATTACCTAAATTTTCTAAACAGCACCGAAACTTATATCCCCATTTACAGTCTCACGCGAGCATTACTGCGCTCACACCCGCGGCTCGCCTCGCAGCTCATCTCGTGGCTCGCGCGAGAGTGTAAATGTGGTATCATGACCCTGCATAATCCGTAGCTTCAATATCAAGGTTATAATTTAAACGATGTTGACGGAGCAAAGGAACTTGAGTGCTGGCCGGCAAACGTAACTGGGTGTTACCTAAAAGTGTTAAAAGCTCGCAGGAACTGACTCAATGCCGAGGGCACAAGACAGTGAGTTGTGATGTGAATTGGGAGATGTCTATCTATACCCACAGTGGACTCCCATAGGCTGATTTAATAAAGTAATCAAAAGCCGAAAAGTTCTAACTAACTAAACTAACTAACTATCTTCATGCTGTATCCCTGACGGGGTAGTCAGAGAGGACAGATCGCCAGGCTTCGTGATCCATGCATAGTTCTTCGCTTCTTGAAGATTCATCAATCGCTTCATACACGCACGTCTGGGTATCTCAGTACTTTTGACTTTTCCGTTTTTGAGCAATCTGCTCACGTGGTCTTCATATGTAAGTCTCGGCCTACCCTGACTCCTTCTACCTTCTACTTTCACACAATATATATTCGTCGTCAATTGTTTTTAGCTTATTCTTTCATTTCTCATTCATTCCGAAAAGTTCTTCTGTGGAAATTCCGGAAAACGCAGCATAGAGGTTCTCGCAAGATTGACAGGCGACACGACCAAATACAGGTCATGGGAACCTGCTGGGTGGAGGCTATAGAATACGTTTACGGCGATATATTGGGGAAGTCTACGGCCAGCAGCATCAATCAGTTAAGATGACTAGGTGCACTTGCCGTCCCCGGTAAGTCTAAATGGCGCGAAGCATTATTCGAGTTCTTTTGTCGATGTCAATTTTCCTTTCGGTGATTATTCCTCCACGGTATGTCCGAAATTTGATTTTATTTTTTCTAAATCATGTATGGCTAGATGTCGTATTACAGGTCAAATTTGATTAAAAAGTGTTGACTGGTTTGGGAGGAGTACGAGGACAAAGCGAAAATCCGAACCAGGGAAGAATGGAGCTACGCTCCAATGATTATAAATCCATAGTAGGAAACTGCATACTCGTCAAGTAGGTAGTTATTAATTAATGTTGATAATATTAAAGGTTTGTTTATATCGTCTGCAAATTCCAATGTTTAGTCATAGCTAGTGCAGGCCAAGGCCACGATACACCCACTTTACATACTGCTTGTAAGGTAATACGTTGCTAATCCATCGGTGTCAAGAACAGCTATAACTTTCTGTCGAAAGATAAAGCCAATGTTACCAAAAAGAACCTACTTAAAAGAAACTAGGTAATTGTTACCCTATTTTTTCATTTGAGTCAACAATACATTGGGGCTATGGTAATTTGGAACTCAAACCGACTAAAACCTAAAAATGATACTTAATGAAACCAAAACCAGGTAAGGGTTGTCAAGGGTCTCAAGTACAACTTACCTTTTGTTCACACCCTTAACATTTGCACGAAAGAGGCCCACGCAGGAAATTGTCATACCCTGGGCCTGCATTTTCTAGGGTAAAAGAATCGACACTTAAAGGCTCAAAGTAATGGAGAGCGGAGGTTGTTCTGATGAAATCTCCGACTGCCAGTCAACCTCTGCAGCACGGCAGAGGTCTATGCCTCTTCCGTTCATTTTATCCGCCTCTTTAGCGTGATATCTCTTGGTAACATAATTTCTAATCACTCACGCTGAAGACCATGGCCAAACTCCATATAGTGTATAGTGTTATATGAAAAAACTCGCTCCTTCGACATTCTCGAGATCACATTACGTAGATTTTCACCCTTGAAAGTGGTATTTTTATATGGAGTTTAACTGAGACTAAAGGAGGAGTAACTAACCGCCCTATTATAATATGCAAGATTATAAAGAATTCGTGCGTGCAGCGATATTAGGTGTGGCTTGTTGCTTGTTGCACTTTTTTTACTTTTTACATACATAAATACATATAGTATTCTAGTCGCATAATATATTGTGATTTCGTAGTTCATTATTAAACTAAATTTAGTCTGCGAGAGAACGTATTCCAAAATATAATTGCTACTTATATTTTTTTCTGGGTCAAAACCTAATTCAATATTGGTTAAATTTGTTGTCTATCCTTACTAATGACCTATATACATCGAAATACGTACAAATAGGTAAATACGCTAAAATACGCTAAGTACTGAGCCGGTGTGATCATAGGCGTGCTCTATAGATTATATTTATTCTAAGATAATACCTTCTTTTCTAATCTCGTCTTCTAACGGGTCCACATTAACTCGTTATGATAACAAGTCATTATTTATAGATTAAACTGGAAATAGCCGTCTGAATCAAATCATACCGTTCTGTTATCGAGACAGACGTATCGCAAGTAGTGTGCGTCTTACTTTAATGATTTTGTGCTGGTTTACTGCAGTCTTACCGGATAATCCTGGATATATGAACAGCTACCTTCCGGTGAAAGTATCTTCCCGGGATATTAAGTAGTTTATCACTCGGGGAGAATATGTACTCGTACCTTAATAATTTTTTTTAAAGCAATTATTTTGCAAAATTTTTCATAAATTTTTGATAAAGTGGAAAAAGACAATTCAATTCGAGACAAGGATTGAACCTGTGACCTTTGCCTAACCAGGGCAATGTTCTAGCCACCTGAACTACCCGAACCGTATCGAACCAAGTTGAAATTCTCCACCTAATTTTGAATCGTTCGGTTACCTTACTAAAAATCAAAGAATTTTCAACATAGTTTCAATAGTTTATTACTAACTAAACGGTTTATACTCACGTGTAAATTTCGGGATAACACGACTAGTTTCGGAACAAACCGTCGTCGTTCAGTTAGTAATAACGTTCACGATAGTTGTTCTAATATCGTTTAAGTAGATCCAGAGATTATTTCCTACAACAACTGTTTATTATATTAGAACCTAAAGTTTAAAAAACTAATTAAAACAATTACATTATGGAAATCTATCGCTGATCGATAATAATGGGGATCCCCGATGACTGGGAGACGAGATGCGTGACAACGTGACATAAAGTCTTCAAATAACACTTTGGTTGTCCTGCACTAGGTACATATCCCTTTCTCTTGAAAAGTTAGATTCGTCATTTCTTCGTTTTTTATTGCAGTATTATTATTACCTATTTTTCTCTTTATTTACAATACAAACATATAAATTACATTTTTAAATATATCTATAAAAAAAACTACATCTACACTACACTATGGGGTACAGGGAGCAAGCTACCGGTGGTTATGGTTCCAGAGACAGGAAACTCTTCACAATGCGTGCATTGTCTAGGAGAACTGCCTTCTGCATCAAGCCTTTGATCCCACTGCCTAACGCGAGTCTCAAAGGAAGTAGATTGAGGCTCTTGGCAATCAACCCATGCATGTGGTGATGTCGGGACAATGATTGCCGAATTCACATCCCACATGTTGACAACCTCGTGAACCAAGTCCAAATGTTTCAATTGTTTCTCTTTTTCTGATTTTACGAGATTTTATTCATGTAGGATTGTTATTATTATTATTTATTTGGTTAGGATTGGGATTCATAGATCAGGTGTGTGTGTGTGTGTGTGTGTACACCCCCCTTTCCTCGCCTTCTTTATTTCAGTTGTATCAAAGTTATCTTTTTCGTACGGGCTTAGAGGAATGTCACAATGCGGGGCAGTTCCTAAATAAATAATTGGTACAATTTAGATTAGTCTGTGTATTGAACACACAGACAGACAGATCTAATTTGTTTGTATAGATTCTTTTGTAACGAGAAGAATTGGTTGAAGTGACTCGGAGTTGTATTTACCCAGCGTGAGATACCAGTCACTAATTGCCTATACCTATATGCTTTTATGATAATGAATAGTGTCACAGAATGGAATTAGATGAGTCAATGAAACGTTGTATTGTAGGTGTACCTACTTTACTAGTAGGTTTCATTCATGCTCAATATTGTACCATTATAAGGAAAATACCTTTTTTTTACATGGGGAAAAGTCATGGATGCTTTGCCGGACATCTTCCGACAAAAACAACTCGGTACCCTTCCATCTGTCTATGGCCAGGAGTCCCAGGTAACTCCTTTGGAAGGATAGCCCCAGGGCTCCCGACAGGCTTTATCAGCCAACGCGGCCTAGTCTTTGGAGGGGTTTGGGTGTAATCCCGCTTTTTTGGGAAGGGTACGGGTGCTCGGTACCGTCCGATCAATGGAATTAAACTACTTTCTAGTTTATTTAAAAACTAAGATAAAAATAATATTGTGGGACATTTTTTTACACACCGCCGTCTAGCCCAAAGTAAGCTAATATAACATTGTGTCATGGGATCTAGATGACTGATGATAAACATACTTATATATTTCTAAATACATACATATAATACATAGGAAAAACATTTGTGAATCATACAATTATGTTTTCCGATCCAGGAATCGAATACGCGAACCTCAGTCGCGGCAGTCGCATACACTGCACTGCACCACCGAGGCAGATAGGTACGAAGTATTTCTAAGTAGGTATCTTCAAACAAAACAGCAATAAATAACGATTTTCATACGGTATTGTGATCTGAATGTCGCGAAGATAAACAGCTGATGCCATCTAAAGCAAAAACCGATTTATCTCCTCATTGTATTCTTGAAGCAAAACCTTTATGGTTTTTTGGAGGTAAAAAAAAAACGATTTGTAGCCAGGTAAGATATCTGACCTGTGAAAACGTGTGTGTGAACTCTGTGGATGTTGTCAAATCAAAGTGTATTTTGAGTTTTGGTTGATAACCCCGATATAATGATCAGAGGAATCGACAACGGGATAAGAGGTCACATTAGTCCAAATCTATACTAACATGTAAAGCTGAAAAGTTTGTTTGTTTGGTTGAACGCGCTAATCTCAGGAACTAGGTACTGGTCGAATTTGAAAAATTCTTTTGGTGCTGGATAGCCCATTTATCGAGGAAGGGTATAGGCTATATATCATATCATCACGCTACAACCCTGTAGAGCGGAGCAGTAATTATAAATGTCGACAAATCGGGCAAATTTTATACATTTTGGTAGAATTTATAAGTGTGACGGGAGTTCGAAGTATGTCGCGGGCGAAGCCGTGGGGGTAAATAAATAAATAAATATCCATCACGCCTTATCCCCGAAGGGGTGGCAGAGGCATATTATATGCCCACTTTTCACCGTGTGGATTCCTGTCCCACGTAATAGGTGGTGAGCCCATTGCCGTGTTGAAATAGACAGACGCAGGTTGTGGCTACCTGCTGTTGAAATTTTTTAAGCCGCCTATAAGGCCTTCAACCAGGCTTAACGACTGCCATTTTACTGGCAACCGGGACCAACGGCTTAGCGTGCCTTCCGAAGCACGGAAACGCTCGCAAATGTAAATGCCACAAAGTGGTCACCCATCCGACGACCAGCCATAGTGAAAGTTGCGTACCTCAGTGATCGTTTACCGAACACTGAGACCGCGGGGCCACGAGCGCCGTGGGGGTCACCTAGTTAAACTATATTAAGCTTGTTCTATAGGATCTAGACAATTGATAATTTTTTCTAAAAAAATGCACATTGTAAACTAGCTGACCCGGCAAACGATTCGCCACATAAAGGGCCTCTGTTATCACCTAGGGATATGAAAAATTGATTACGGCCAATTCTCAGACTTACCGAACATACACAAAATATTTCATAAAAATCGGTCAAACAGTTTTAAATTAAATTACACTAAAAACCAGACAACGAATCAACGTGCTCATCAAACAATAGATTTATCCTGGGTGGTATTGAAACCACGAACTCAGTTTTTCTAGTCACTCTCTAATCTCAAGAAAGACCAAGAAACTAGACAGTATGTCGTGAACTCGTGATATGATAACAGGTTGAAATGAAGAAACGCGTTCAAATAAGTCAGATACTTGATGACAAAAGACGTTTAAATAAGTCAGAGACTTAAAGACAAAAGTAGTAAAAAAAAGGGAAAATTTGAAAAACAGATCTAGGGGCTTAATTCTCGACTTAAGCTTAGACGAAAATTTGCGGGAAATGTCTTTTGACTCTGTTTTCACCTTTTTTAAATATTAAACAATTGTAATTTCAACAGCATCTTTGACTGAAATTGGAAGTTCTTGTCTAGATTGTACGAATGTCCAAGTCTAGACCAAAACTATCGATCGCTGCTAGTCTAGACAACATAACTGACTCATCTTAACGTTAAGTGTGGTGTAGAACATTGACTACAGACCCACGTACCTACCTTACTTAGTACCTTATTTGATATGGTATATACTTAAAGAGGAGAGGCGAAAATGGTGCAAAGGGTGGGTCTACTAAAATCTTCGGAGCATAACCTCACCTGCATTCGTAATTTCATTCCATTTCATGCACCTCCTAAAATAATTGTGATGAACCTATGTCCAGCGGTATCCCGTTAAATGCTAATTTGATTGAATGAAATAGGGAGGCAGCAATGGCTGTCAGATTTTGAGGGCAAGTCTGGGATCATCATCTATACAAAAAATAACAGCATGCCGGCCACAGTAGATAGTAATTTGATAAAAGCCAGTACGCCCATACATGATCATTGTTCTAAAATATACCGAAGCGTAATACGTAGGTTGTAGTTTCAATGGAGCCTGTCATTAGTCAAATAACTACCTACTTAGATACCTATTGTTTTTACGGAAACACTATGGTCAATGCACTGTCCAGCCGGGCGGTTCAGAGATTTTATCTCCGGTACAATATCTTTGGAGAGGTACCGAATACCTACTTAAATACCTAAAATTATATTTGACCTCCTCCAATCGACTATGGCTAATGCTATATACCTAACCTACCTAACTAAAACCTCTAGAGTTGAACAAAGTTTCAAAAATAAGTCGCGTAAAATTCCGAAAAATATACGTAATAAACTTGTATAAGTTTAAATCTTGTAACATTTACCTACCTAACTACTAGTTAAAATAATTGTGAAAGGTTCAAAGCCTCATATTATAACTTATGTGTCAAGTGTTTAAAAAAAAAATGTATTGTACCTAGACCTACCTACCTATTTACATAGATATAAATACCTAGGTAGTGTGAACTAGTAGTCTAATAGGTAATGATTGTTATGTGTGCGATCAGCTGATTCGGTACGTACATCATAAATGGAGGGGCTGACGAAACGTTTGTTGCAATTTTCATGTCAAAAGATAACATACCATATAAAAAAAAACAAGGTACATAGATATAGCCACAACGAGGTTTATAAGAGAACTAAAGAGATATTCACTTCACACTAAAGAGAATTAGACAGAGCTTCATGTTAGATATCTAAGATTCTAGGAGTAGTACTAGGTACCTACATATGTCTGCACATGCAACGAATAATGTCAGCTTATTTTCCTTTATTTGAATATAGTCTTTAATTTTTAGCCTCAACCAACTTAGTTACATTTAAATATATGTAATATAATTATGATGAAATAAATATGAATATATGAAGGCCAAGTTTAAAAAGTATACGAAGGTTATGATTTAGTATGACCCTAGATTATTTATAAATATTTATTAGGTACTTTATTTTATTTATTTATTTATAAATCACGCCTTATCCTCGAAGGGGTGGCAGAGGCGACATATTGTATGCCCACTTTTCACCATGTGTATTCCAGTCCTACTTCATAGGTGGTGAGCCCATTGCCGTTGAAATGGACAGGCGCAGGCTGTGGCGACCCGCTGTTGAAAGTTTTTAAGCCGCCCATAAGGCCTTCAACTTGGCTTAACGACTGCCATTTTATTGGCAACCGTGACCAACGGCTTAACGTGCCTTCCGAAGCACGGAACTGGGGTGGGTCTAAAGGGCCGAATAAATTTAATAAAATGTATCTATTTTAGATGTTAAATTTGGAAGAAATTGTGAACCCGTTGCCTTTTTAGTGAGCAACGACCAATTAAAGTCCTAGTAGTACCGGACTATTACTTTATGACGTGTTTATATAATCTAAGTTTATGACTCTAAAAATTCATTATGTAAATAATCTTATGGCGTACGACAATGTTTTTATAATGCATAGTGTTGTTTGCGTTTTCTTTACTAACCTGATATCCTAACATTAGGATCTACAGGCGTAGGTACAGGTCCTGGTGTCAACTCAGGTTGAAGTTTTCTTATGCCGGCCACCACCCGCGGTGCCGGCGACTGTTCCCCAACAAGCATCTCCTTACCACAACATTGCACAGATAAACACTTTCCACCACTTTAAAAACCAATTCATCACTTTATATATCACAAAAAGATTCGTATTTCACAATTTATTTATCGTCAAATGTTTATACAAGTCAAAATAATAACTGTCAAATTCGTATTCAAACGTCGAAATAGTTCGTTACAAACAGCGTGCAGCGCATGCTGTCAATAAATTACACGACCGCTGTTCATGCCACTTTCGTCCTGACTGGCCGGCCCGTTGTTTCGTCTTCAATGAATGAAGTTGCGTCGCACGCACCCCTCTACTCTACTCACGTACTCACTATGCCCAACTGCAGTAGCGTAAATAATAAACATGAGCTGCCATCTGTTGTTGAGTAGTACTAAACTTAATTCGGTTTTTAAAAATAAATTCAATGGTATTTCCACTATCTTTGCTAAGTCAAACTTCTTATCTATAAACTTATTAGGTATATTCTTACTTATTATAACAATTACGATATACATTTAACTAAGAATTGTATTGAAGCGCTCGTGGTCCCGCGGTCTCAGTGTTCGGTAAACGATCACTGAGGTACGCAACTTTCACTATGGCTGGTCGTCGGATAGGTGACCACTTTGTGGCATTTACATTTGCGAGCGTTTCCGTGTTTCGGAAGGCACGTTAAGCCGTTGGTCCGGGTTGCCAGTAAAATGGCAGTCGTTAAGCCTGGTTGAAGGCCTTATAGGCGGCTTAAAAAATTTCAACAGCAGGTAGCCACAGCCTGCGTCTGTCTATTTCAACACGGCAATGGGCTCACCACCTATTACGTGGGACAGGAATCCACACGGTGAAAAGTGGGCATATAATATGCCTCTGCCACCCCTTCGGGGATAAGGCGTGATGGATATTTATTTATTTTATTTTTTAAGAATTGTATTTACTATTAGGTATGTATATTATTAATATTAACATGTACAAGATTTTAAATAAATTTTATTTGGTTTATCAAAATAAAAACCTACTGTGTTTACATTAAAACTTTATAAAAATGAAAAAAAAATTAAGAAACAGTTTTGTACAGGCTTCTAGTGGTGAATAGCCATCAACGTTAGCGTCTTTGTGTTTAGCATCTCTGTATACTTCGTATTTATAGTAAGAAACAATAGAGGGCAGTAATAAAACTTGTGAGCTGCCATCTATCGGTGTCTGTAAACTTTTGCTTTCAGTAGTTTTAATTCTACTAGTATTAGTACTTCACACGTTACCTAGATGGCGTATGATCAGTAGTCGTAGTAAAACACTTGTACACTGCCATCTATCGGTTTATAACGAACTTCTACTTTCATAAGCTCTAAATTAAGTACTTCATACTTTACCTAGATGACTGAGTGGCTGAGGCTGACTGAAGTTATTCAAGAAACTTTGGATAAGACTTTTGTTAAATAAATTGCCGCTAAGTTTTACGAGAGGCCACTGTGTGTCATGTTTTAACTTCATCCTATTACAAAACCATGATTATATTAAATTTTATAAATATTACCGTTTATGATATTGATTTCATAATGCAATGTAGATAAAATCTTACAGAAGAGTAAATAAAAATAATATTTAAAAAAATGACAATAACCGACATTAACATCGAAGTTTAATATCTAACAATATTATATTGAATGATTTTTTTAATAAAAAATCTAATATTTATGAAGTAAAAACTTAAAAATGGTCCCCGACATATCTTGCCTGTCAATAAATTGATTATACTTATTTGATTCTATTATGAATATCTTTGGATTACAATTCAGATCTGCACCATGTGATTTTATGTTGTGTATTGTAATAGTTGTAATCTGTATTGTGATTAAAAAATAAAATAAAATAATGTGGAAATTATACAGATCCCTTAGTTAGATATCTTAATCTTAATCATCATCACTACATATTATAAAATAAAGTCGTTTTTCGCTGTCTGTCCCTATGTATGTTTAGATCTTTAAAACTACGCAACGAATTTCGATGCAGTTTTTTTTTTAATAAATTTAATACTCGTGCTTTTTCAGTTATTATTGCACAAGTGCCTTTAGTTTACTAACCCGGCCAATTTTCATTTGGACAATAGTACCTAGTTGTAAGTACGAAGAAGAAACGATATAATTTAGTCGAATTATATTTCTTTTAGCAACAGTCTTTTTGCGGCAAATAATAGTATCTATTTAAGTATTTATTTCAATACCATTATATACGCGGCTTTCTTATGCCGCACTCGTTCCGCCAGTATATAATATCAACTTATATAATGGTCAACTTAGCACACTTGTATCATTTTTTTTTAATATATATTTTAAACGTCAAAATGGCGTCGCCCGCCTGTTGGTAAGAAAGACGGTGAGGTTGGTTTGGCCCTCGTATATCTTGATTAAGGCTCGTTTACACCCTGGGTAAAATAGAGAAGAAAATTACGGAGGCGCCACTGTGCCGTTCGTTTTGCAACCGCATATTATCTCTATCATAGAATTCGCTATCTCAACCCGCACGCAGGCGGCAGACGGCCCAGAAAATATGCCTTTCCACGCTTTTCTTAAAGGACTTGGATTGTAAGCGGAGAGAAACACGTGCGCCGGCAGAGAGTTCCATGTTTTTATGGTGGAAATATTTTTGTTTCATTTGGGTACTCCTTGTCTTTACTTTGTAACATTAACTAGATCACTTTGAATGACTGCCCAAAACCTCATTAGATAGCACCAGGTCTTACTGACAGATTTAATACTCACAGATTGGACTTAAGAAATAGAGATTTTAGAAACATCAGTGGTAGTTAACACTACGATGAGTAAGAGATATAGTTTGGGTACACATAAATAGTGGACTTGCCATGGAAACCGGGACCAACGACTTAAAGTCCTTTCCGTAGCACGGAAACGCACGCACCTAAACGATAATGCCACAAAACGGTCACCCATCCGAGGAACGGTTATACCGAAAGTTGCTAAACGTATTAATCGTTTATTAAATATAACTGAGTTAGCGTACTATTTTTTGTCATTTATACATTGTTATATATGAGAGCTTCGCTTATTGAATATAAAATTGTAGGAATAAATAAATTTTGTGGGACACTTTTCACATAGCTATAGCCTTTAGTAAGCTAATAAAGCTTATGGTATGGGATCTAGATAAATGATAAACATACTTATATATTTCTAAATACAAACATAATATACATAGGAAACACCCAAAGCCCGAAAGACACAGTGGATCACACAAATATTTGTTCTGACCCGGGAATCGAACCAGGGTCATAAATACACGATCAGTGCGCAAAATTATAATGATAATTGTGGAGCACTTTTCACACAGCGCCATCTAGCCCAAAGTAAGCTAATATTAGCTTGTGTTATGGGATCTAGATAGACGATAAACATACTTATATATTTCTAAATACAAACATAATATACATAGGAAACACCCAAAGTCCGAAACACACAGTGGATCACACAAATATTTGTTCTGACCCGGGAATCGAACCAGGGTCATAAATACAAGATCAGTGCGAAAAATTATAATGATAATTGTGGGGCACTTTTCACACAGCGCCATCTAGCCCAAAGTAAGCTAATATTAGCTTGTGTTATGGGATCTAGATAGACGATAAACATACTTATATATTTCTAAATACAAACATAATATACATAGGAAACACCCAAAGTCCGAAACACACAGTGGATCACACAAATATTTGTTCTGACCCGGGAATCGAACCAGGGTCATAAATACACGATCAGTGCGCAAAATTATGATGATAATTGTGGAGCACTTTTCACACAGCGCCATCTAGCCCAAAGTAAGCTAATATTAGCTTGTGTTATGGGATCTAGATAGACGATAAACATACTTATATATTTCTAAATACAAACATAATATACATAGGAAACACCCAAAGTCCGAAACACACAGTGGATCACACAAATATTTGTTCTGACCCGGGAATCGAACCAGGGTCATAAATACAAGATCAGTGCGAAAAATTATAATGATAATTGTGGAGCACTTTTCACACAGCGCCATGTAGCCCAAAGTAAGCTAATATTAGCTTGTGTTATGGGATCTAGATAGATGATAAACATACTTATATATTTCTAAATACAAACATAATATACATAGGAAACACCCAAAGTCCGAAACACACAGTGGATCACACAAATATTTGTTCTGACCCGGGAATCGAACCAGGGTCATAAATACACGATCGCAACGCAAAATTATATTGATAATTGTGGGGCACTTTTCACACAGCGCCATCTAGCCTAAAGTAAGCTAATATTAGCTTGTGTTATGGGAAACTATTTATGCATTCATTATGTTGAGATGATTTGCACGGTTCAGATAAAGGTCAAGTACATATTAATTTTGTGCTATATCAGTACCTTACTACGTATATTATGGAAGAATTAATGAATTACAGTCCACACTATATCTATAGGAACCGCCACCAAATGGATAAACCCTACAGCTCTAAATAATATTCAATAAATTGTTTTCAGCTTGTATCACTAGATGGCGCACCCTGTTGCATTTTAACACTCATTTACTTTGTTATAAGAACGAAGACGTGCATGTATGAAGCGATTAATGAATCTGCAGGCAGTAAAAGAAGTATGCATCTGTCCTCCTAGCGATCTGTCCTCTCTGACTACCCCGTCAGCGATACAGCGTGAAGATAGGTAGTTGGTTTAGTTAACTTAGAAGTAACCTCTAGACCTTAGACCACTTGTGTAGTAAGAAGACAATCTTTTGACTGTCAAAGGACTGTCTATTTACTATGTTAGGTCAGATTTTCTAATAATGACAAGGATTGAGGAACATATGACCTATAATTTAGTAGGCTATGGCTATATATCATCACCCTACTACCCAGGAGAGCGGAGCAGTAATCATAAATGTCGACAAATCGGGCTCATTATTGTAAAATGTATAAATGATGGGAGTTCGAAGTATGTCACGGGCAAAGCTATAAAATCAGGGGTCAGCTAGTCTTAACCGTGATGTTTCCCTTTTTTGTAAGAATGTACACCTAGTTGCCTTCCTGATCTTCCGCTTTGCAAAGAAGGAAAGTGGAGTCCTATCAAACTGCCTCAATTTAATTTATTATTAATTTCGAAGACGGTTGGTTTTAAATCATTCTTGGATCTCCTGGGTCTCCGCCAAGTCCAACTTCAGAGTAACTTATATAGATGTACATCCTGGGGGCCGAGTCTACTATTGACAAGCCGTAGAATAGAACCAGAATCGCTTTTTTAGTTGTCAAAATGTTAGCAGACTATCAAAAATGCAACTGACTAGCGGCCACCAGCGCGTTACGTGTTAGTAGAACTCTATCGGTCAGCCGATATAAGTCTACTAGAGTACGTTTGTAATAGGACACTACGAAAACTGTCAAAATTGTACAGTTGGCTTTCTATTGAGCAACGTTTTCGATTTTATTCCAACACGATTGAAATATCAGAATCGGCCCCCTGGTTTACAGGAGTTCAATGGTGGAGGAGGAGGATAAAATGCCCCACCAGCGAGCTGACGAGACGACGATACAGTCGCCCTTACTGGTTTGGTAGGTAGGATAGCAGATACTCCCACAAATAAAATTCAAAAGCAAAAATATATCTGCTCCTAGCAACCAAGAAAAGCGGACCACAGGGAAGCATCAGGGAAGTAGTGGGAGTAGTCTTAATATAAAAGACGAAAACGAAAACAAAAATATGATATATGTATTTATTAAAATTGTATGCACAAAATTGTACAAAGGCGGACTTCTACCAGTCACCTTTAAGGTGTAGAGAGTTATTTGGTAGATGGCAATGACATAAATTGATATAATCATAATGATTGTTCCAGGTCCGCTAATGATTTATTCCATGGAAGACTTCATACATTAACTTATTGAATATATCTCGGTACCTCGCGAATGAATTACTTGTACCGACATTCTGAGCGTGAACATACATCTATATATAAAATAGGAAGACATCGAGATCAAATAATAATACATGGCACACATAAATTATGTTATACCTATCTTTAAAATATTATACAGCAATTTTAAAGGTTAAACATTTAAGGCACTTTGCATTACTCGGATGGGGATTTTGAACAGTCGCGTACTTTAATATGTATCCATTTTAAATGTAAAACATTTTGTATCCTTTTATTGACATAAATTTGTAATGAGCCACCGATACAATTATACATGTATGAAATTTAGTGTTAGATTTATTTACACAGGAATAAGGGCGTGGTGATATATCAGAGTTTACAACAGATGTTTAAGTGAAAGCCTCATATATAGTTTTAAATCGTGGTAATTATGTATCCATTATATATTGAAACGACACCAGCCATCTCGACGAAATTAATGGCAGTCTGTCATTAATGAAAGTAAAATCATTATTCTGTCATAAAATTATACCTACTGATATTATTGTATTAATAAAAAAGCTAAATATTTATCTAATTCTGGTTTCTGCGTCAAAAGAATATTTATAAATATTTATTGAGGTCCAAAAGAATAAATGACATTGTAACAGTGTTTTTTAACATTAAAATATTCTTTGAATACATATTAAAGTGCTAGTAGCTTATTTAAGCTGTTGTAGAAAAGAAATAAAAATGAGAACAAATTCTTTCTTTTGAGGAAATCTACCAACCAAGTAATTTTCACTAAGACTAGCAATTGACAACCTTACTTATACATTATTAAAATAAATTAAAGCTTTTTCGTCGTAATAAGAGACTAATAATATCACAAAAGAAGAATGTCACGACACTTCACCACGGGCGCCAATTATTGTCCTCATCCGTCGGTGGGCTCACCACTTTTTTGTTACTCTGAGCTTCAGCCTCACGACGGGCCGCCTCTTGCTTTTTGTACTCCTGGTACTCGATTAATTTCCTTTTCTTTTTAGGCGGTAGATTGCTGTAATCCATCGGCGATTCCCACTGTTCCGGAACATTAGGAATCACTTCCACTTTACTTTGTGGAATCGCATCTAATTGATTTGTTTCGGCGAGTTCAACTTGTTTTTTCGGTGAGCATAGTACGGTTTCTGTAGATTTAACTGGTGATCTAACCTTTCTGAGATCAAGGGTGTCAGTATTTGAACGTGGAGGTGAATGTTGATACTCGACGCTATACGGTTCATCGTTTTGCAAATAGTTTTGTTCGGGCGCCGATGGTGGAGCATTCGAGATTTTACACCGTCTTTCCATTATGTGTTGTCTGATTTTTTGTAAAAGAACTCCTTTGACTTCAGCCGGCACATTTTTCAGATATGTTTCATTTTTAGGACTGTTTTCGTCTATAGGTTGACAGTGCAGGTTGTCAACCGTTGTGAGGAGCCCTGTAGGAGGTGATTTATAATACTGCCTCACAACTGGTGCTTGCCTATTGTATCCCCATTGTTTCGGAGCCTCCCCTGAGTATAATGAATCTTCGGCATCTGAAGATGATCGATCATGGTCACTATAGTAAAGATTTCTGTCCGAAACAACCGATGATGGTGAATTTAATGGAGAAAATGTAGGTCTTTCAGGCACCTGAATGGTTAGAGGCTGAGTGGTGACGAGTCTGGATAGATGACTTACTAAATTATGGCTGACATTTGCATCTAACTCAGGCACAGCCATAATAAAACGGCATGCTTCTGCAGCACATTGTCCAAAACCGGCTTGAAACTTCTTAGCCTCTATAACTGGGTCTCTGGGGCTGTGCAACTTAGTAAGATGGTTGACAGTTAATTCAAGGATGTCTGCCTTCTCCAACTTGCTCAAGTTGTCGTCATCGATCTGTGTAAAAAGATAATTTCAAAGTGAGTTAAGTGAATGCAGGTGCATAGTTTGGTTCACACGGTAAGTACGAACTATACGCTATGTGTATTAATTATAACTGTATAAAAATGTATGAGGATAAGCGACTCGGTTCTTATTGAAACCTGTATTTTTTATATTCCAGTTTTCTGAACCGCTCAGGCAGGCGAAGTGATAATGTATAATAGAGAGAATTACAACTAGTTGGATAAAAATAAAAGGCGAGTTAATGAATGGCATTTTGTTAAAGAAATGCCTGGATTTTATTATGATTTTTGTACCAACACTTTTGTAAAGTGTTGGTACAATTTAAATACACTTTAAATATTTATAGTTGGTGTTTCAATTGTTTTCCTAGTAATTTTTATTGACGATTCAAAGTATGTTTTATTAAAATGTTAGTTTATTTAACTTTATAAACCTAGTTATTTTCCTAAAACAAAATAAAAAATAGTACAAATAAACACAAACCTCCAAAGCTTCAACCATAAGGTCCTTAAGTTCATCCAAACATCGGTTGATGCGCGCGCGTCGCTTTCTTTCCAAAAGTGGTTTTGTGATTTTCTTGTATTTGGCCGTCTTCGAAAGCGGTGCTGGTTCCGACATTTTCATATCTGAGAAATAAAGTTTTAAAAATAATGTATCAAATTTATATATTAGGATTAAAATTTATTATATTATCACATATTTTTATTTTTATAAATCAATACATCAATCACAAAGCAAGTACTATGATTATATACATACAAACGAATGCATTGCATTCAAAGAAGTCTACTCCATACTAAGCTTAGAGTATTTTAGATTGTCAGTTATTTTTTGCACAGTTGAAACATTGTGGACCAGAATGTATCAGTAAAATTGACGTCAATATTACTGTCATTTCATTTTTATCCTTTGCTAAAGTACCTATTATTATTATTGATATCATTTGTCAAATTCAAAGGTTCAATAAACCATTGATTGAGACGTAGATATAAGCTATAACTCTAATCTTAAAAAACACTTGACGAAAATGCTAATATACATATAAGATAAACAGTACTTAAAGTATTTATAATACAAACGTATAATGCCGGCCTCGAAGGGGTAGGTAGGGGCATACGATACGGACACTTCACCACATGTACTTAATCCCAAGTAATAGGTGGGTGAGCATGTTGCCAGTATCTTACAATTCCACGAATGTAAATATGTGTTAATAAATAAACATGTACCTAACTACATTATGTCTGACTGCTTCATTTGTTAATTAGATTTTATTGCCTTCATGACGCTTATACCAAGTTGTTGGTAATCTGGCAATTGACAATTTAATTCTACCTCCAGATTATTATTGTGATAATATTACTTTACAAATTATGTAAAATAATGTACTGTTTATACAAATAAGTATTAATGTCGAACAACATACAAGAAAAGAGGATTTATTTCAATTAATCTATTTAAATATCGAATGCTAAACATTCATTCCAAATTCAAAACTTTATAAAAAAATAACAATATACTTACAAATTTACAGGGCTCCTAAACTCGACACAACACTGAGAACCAGTCTTAAGAAATATGCACAGAACACGATAACCTGTGAGAACAGGACACGCGTCTCCGCCCGCGCCTTACCTCGTACTGCCTGAAAAAGCCTTCGTCTCGCCCCCGCGCAACCATACCCTTCCCCTTACCCTTGCCCCATTCATACCCTGCGCAGGAGCACGTGTGGCCTACCGATCGGGTTTCGAGCATGCGTAACATATTTTCCCAGGGAATTCTTGGAGACCGGGCTGAGCACTTTAAGTTTTTTGTGCCTTATGAAATATTTTAATAACCAGGAATGGTTATAAACAGCTTAAGATCATCAAGAGGTATTTATTTATAGTCTTCGTAATTTGAAGGCACGTGGATATATTTTTTTTCGTGATATGATAGGCAATGTCAGGTTTTTTTAGCTGCTTAGATTTCCTTTTTATTTTGATGGAATAAATTACACGTATTTCGACTGCCTCGATAGCGTAAGTAACAGTGTATGCGACTGCCACGCTGATGTCCCGGGTTCGATTCCTGAATATGATTAAATATTTAAGTAATCCGCAAATGATTGTTTCGAAGTTTGGATGTTTTCTATGTATATTATGAATGTATTTAGGAATATATAAGTATGTTTTTAGTTGTCTAGAACCCAAATCACAATCTTATATTAGCTTACTTTGGGCTAGATAGCGCTCTGTGCAATAAAAAATGTCCAACGATATTTATATGTATGCTAACCGACGGATGCCAAATGTACGCTAACCGATGGATAGCAAAATTATTAACTAATAACTTCTTTTTTGAACTAATACGAGTAAGTAACTGTGATTTAACTCATCACAAAAATATTGTAATATTTGTAAATTTAAAAATCGAATAGTTAGAGATTTTGACTTAAGATTATACTTGACAAAGACGTTCAAGGACAAAGACATTAGATAAAGGGAAGAAATATTGAATAAACTAAAAATAGATGTATGGACTAAATTTCCTATGCCTGCCCTAAACAAGGGCTAAGACAATTAAAAAAAAAAGTTTTAGTATGTAGTATGAATAGACGCTGTTTTTTTTGGGTATATTTGTGTTTTATACCTTCCATTTCAGGAATACAGCGTGAAGATTAAGTAGATGTTTATAAAGTAAGTCTTCCATGTAATAAACATAATAATTAGGGTTGTCTTAATAATAATTTTGTTTTCAATACAATTGCCGAAACACCGACTTGTGCGGTCTGTCTTTCAAATCGATATAGACAAAAGAATATTCCTATTATTAAAAAGTTTCGAGTCCTTTTTTTGCCCTTGGTCAGGTAATACATGTTCCATGGTTCGAAATCGGCAGTCTTTTGTCAACACGTGTCGCCGTCCTTAGCTTAAGGTACCGGCCAAAAAGGCCAAAAACCGTAATAATTATGGAGGGTTTTAAACTTTTTGTATTCTAACAGTTTCACAATACTACCATAAAATGTTTGGAAATCGAAAAACATCGTAAATAATACGTGTAATTAAAACTTTATGTCAGTGTTAAAAGTCGGTGAAATGCGTGTCTTTGTCGTTCGCCGTAAAAACTTTTTACTTTAAAAAGTATTTATTCTTAGTTATATAGCTCTTTTTTACTCTTCATCATAGTGTATTCCCAGTTGCTCTCAAAGACTGATTCGAATTTGTGGTCTACTATTATTTGACTGCTATTAGGCACGGGCGTAGCCAATATTTAGTTTCAGGGGGGGGTTTTCCAATACTTGTAGTAATGTGTAAATGTCTGGATAGACCGCGTGTTCAGGTTGAAGAGATAGGTCCATAAAACCTCTAGTCTCTGTTGGAGCTGCGTGTCGCGGCAATGAAAATACACTGCGGTGAATATGTGGAGGAACTCTCGCATCTGCGGTCTCGCTACTAGGGATGTCGATGACCGTGTGAAGTGAAGGAAAAGATGTTGGAAAGTAGATCCGCGGCGCGATGAACACAACTAAGACAGACACTAGAATGATGATAACTTAACTATCTTCACGCTGTATCCCTGACGGGGTAGTCAGAGAGGACAGATCGCCAGGCATTGCGATCCATGCATTCTTCTTTCGCTTCCTGTAGATTCATTAATCGCAAAATCACGATGATGATGATTGCTAATATCGTTAACATCTGGGGGGATATTATTATAGCCAGGGGGAGGGTTTTCTGGGTCTAAACCCCCTCGTTTGAACCCCAAAAAACCCTCCCCCTGGCTACGCCCATGCTGCTAGGATTAATCTTATGGCTGTTGATTTTCAGTGTTATTGGTAGCGTATGCCGTTTGACGTTCCAACCCTATAGGGTATAACTATATATAGGGTATAGTATATAATATATACTAACGTCTAAGTCAGCAGGTTCTGCAAGCAGGTGAGGCTGCTTGGGCCCCCGGAAATGTAGGTAAGTGGGGCCCCTTACAACCAGTAGTAACAGTAGTCCACTTTTATGACTGCCTCGGTGGCGCAGTGGTAGTGCATGCGACTGCTGCGTTTGAGGTCCCGGGTTGGATTCCCGGGTCGGAAAAAATATTTGTGTGATTTACAAATGTTTGTTTCGGAGTTTGGGTGTTTCATATGTATAACATGTATGTATTTAGAAATATTTGTGCTACAAAGTGGAGATTTCATTCAAAAATCCAAAGAAAATAAACATAAGTTTAATCCCGTCGCTTATTCTAAAAATTTATGAGTTTCCCCGATTTGTTGATATTTATGATTACTGCTCCGCTCTCCTGTGTAGTAGCGTGATGATATACAGCTAAGAACCTTCCTCAATAAATGGGCTATTCAATACAAAAAGAATTTTTCAAATCGGTCAAGCCGTTTTCATGCTATGTCGTGACAACGGAAAACAGGTTTCATTTTTATATATATAGATTAATTGCGTCACTATAATGACATAATGACAGCAAAGTAGTTCTCACTAGTGACGTGGCAATTAAAGAATAAATGTACCTAAGTCATAAATGTATCCAATGACGTATTATTATGCAATCATTGAATAAACAGCTCACGCTAATTATATGTATTCAGTAAGTCAAGAAGTGCTGACTTAACGTCGTAAGGGATGATATGCGTATGATCTTACTACAGGCGAAACCGATGGACGTACGAAATGGAGGCGAAAATGTAGGATAGCGAACCCCGGAGAGAAAACACAGAGACTAACTAGAATAGGGAAGTCGTGCCCCTTACTTGTTGTTAGTTGTTGCCGTTGTTGCTTATTTACAAGTGGTACTCGAGCTTGTCCAGTTATTCGGCTACATATTTTTGTTTTGGTTGTTTTGACTGTACAATTAGCCGTACTGTCAAAATAACCAAAACAAAAAAATCTGAGGTTTTAGTTTACAGTACGTTATTGACAATTACCTTTGTAGAGGTGACGTATTATTAAGTATAGAATTTTGTGAGATTTTTTACATAGCGCCATCTAGCTTAAAGTAAGCCAATATAAGTTTGGGGTATAGGGTCTAGACAACTGATAAACATACTAATACTTTTCTAAATACATATAGGAATCACCCAAACTTCAAAACAAACATTTGCAGACCACACAAATATTTATTTCGACCCGAGAATCAAACCTAGGACCTCAGCGCGGCAGTCGCATATACTACCACTGCGCCACCGAGGCAGTCTTTAGTAAACAATGCCTGATGAGTGACGTATATTTCCGCTTATTCGACTATTTGTGATTATTGAAGAAAAATAAACATATTATTAGGTCTGTGCTGACGTCGCTATTGATGTCCTTGATGACGTTGAAAGGTTAGCAGCGAGTAACGTTTCGGTGTTTTTTTTCTTGTAAATGACTATCATCGAGGTGAGTTAAATTGTACATTCAACTTTCTAAGTGAGGTGCGCTTAGTTAAAAGTTGAATGTACAATTTTAGATGCAAAGTGCGGTAATAGTTGCTATCAGCTGACGACCTTGAGATTTTTTTGTTTTTAAATTAATAATAGCTCGGACATCGGGATTTTTGGCCCAAGCTCACCTCGAATTCATTTACTAAACAAACTTCTTGTGTAAGTAGATGTTAAGACATAGGGCGTAGTTGGAAGGTTCTTCCAAAAGTTCTTCTTGTACTACAAACAAAGTCCGCTTTAAAAGCTAAGGGCTGAGGTGGAAATTTAACGCTAAGATCACAAGAAGATTCACATAGCATGGGATTATAGGAAATTAAGTGATGCCTACGACTCCGCCCCCCTATTGAAGTTTACCCATACACATTTCTAAGAGGAACTCGTGGGGATAAAAGTAGTAACAGTCTTTCTGTGGTGTAAAATCTATTTATAGTTTTATTAAAATCTATTTGGTATTTTTTTGCGAGAAAGAGCAACAAGCATCCATAAATCGATTAAAATTTTCGCGTACAGTATATGTTAATACTGCGAGAGTAAAAGAGAGTAACATCACCTTGTTAATTTACGTCAGTTATTCATTAATAGCGTCACTACAATGACATAATATGACAGCAAAGTGTTACTAGTGACGTAACTATTTAAGAGGAAAAGAAACAGTGTTACTGATTTATTGTGCAATCACGGGACATAAAAAGCCCCCATTATCGATGCGAAATCTGTACAATGATTGTTTATTCAAAATAAAACTGGTTTTACTATATGCTCAACTTCAGCCGTCAACCTTGACGATAAAGAGACGATTAGACCGCGGAAGTCATCCCTATCACTTGAAAGTCAGAAACCCCGTTCTTCTTGATGTTGCATATTAGCTATTAATTATGTTTATTTATTTATTTAGAAACTTAACAGCTATGTTACATATCTCATGGATTAAGGTAAACATTGAAATGGACTCTTAGCCTATCATAAAGTTTTCCGACAAACATGGAACATCTTGCACCACATAACACATAGATAATATAATTTACATACAACTAAGTAGGTATACTAAAAAGTATATTATAACTAATTTCGGTAGGTTGTATAGAAACCAAAATTTCTTATGGACCGTAGGTTACCGTTACCGAGTTTAATGAAGATATCATTCCAGTATCCCTTAACCGACTCTTCTTAGTGTGTTCCCAATTGCTTTCAAATCCTACTGCCTCGTTTTTTATTAAACAGATACACCACTAGCAGATGAGGTTGCTTGGTCCCGTAGATGGGGTCCCTTACACCCTTATAAGACTTATTCAACTTGCATGACTACAACTCATACATACCTACAAAGAGAGTGAGTAAGATTTAGAGTGTCATTGATGATTGAGAAACTACGGAGTCTACGACTATGACATCATGACATGAATCATGGTTTGATTAGTGACGTCGCCATTTGAAGTGACGTTGGGGTAAAAAAGGTGTGGCGTGTAACCATAGGTGGCGAAGTGGGTTACTAATAAGTTCATAGTTACGAAAATGTAGTGAAATCATCTATACAAACGTCACTACAGTAGAATTAATGTCGTATTGTGTGTGACCACAATAAGACATCACGCGCTGCGTTGGCTAGCTATCAACACGTTATTTCATAGCGTCCGATCTATTCCTTCAATAGATGCGTTCATGCAATTGGAACATAAAACGACGGAATTAAATGGGTGCCACAGGGGTTTGCCTGAGTCGTTACCTCGTTTTTTTTATTAAACAGATACACCGCTAGCAGATGAGGTTGCTTGGACCCGTAGATGGGGTCCCTTACACCCACAGCCTTAGAAGACTTATTCAAACTACATGACTACAACGCACACATCTCTACAAAGAGAGTGAGTAACATTTAGAGTGTCATTGATGATTGAGTAACTACGAAGTCTGCGACTATGACGTCATGACATAAATCATCAGCAACCGCAGAATGTTTTGATTAGTGACGTCACTATTTGAAGTGTCGTTGGGGTAAAAAAGGTGTGGCGTGTAACCATAGGTAGCGAAGTGGGTTAATAATTAGTTATTAGTGACGACAATGTAATGAAATCATCCATACAAACGTCATATGGCGTGTTATTGACCACAATATGACGGCACGCGCTGCGTTGGCTAGCTACAACAAGTAATTTCATAGCGTCCGGTCTATTCTTTCAAAAGATGCGATTTCATGCAATTGGAAGATAAAACGACGGAATTAAATGGGTGCCACGGGGGTTCACTTGAGTCATTGCCTCGTTTTTTATTAAACCGATACACCGCTAGCAGGTGAGGTTGCTTGGTCCTGGAGATAGGAGCCCCTTACACCCATAGCCTTAGAAGACTTATTCAAACTACATGACTACACCGCACACTTACCTACAAAGAGAGTGAGTAACATTTAGAGTGTCATTGATGATTGAGTAACTACAGTCTACGACTATGACGTCATGACATGAATCATGAGCAACGGCAGAATGTTTTGATTAGTGACATCGCTGTTTGAAGTGACGTTGGGGGAAAAAAGTTGTGGCGTGTAACCATAGGTGGCGAAGTGGGTTACTAATAAGTTAATAGTGACGACAATTTAGTGAAATAATCCATACAAACGTCACTACAGTAGAATTAATGTTATAACGTGGCGTGTTATTGACGCGCTGCTTTGGCTAGCTACAACACGTTATTTATAGCGTCCGGTCTATTCCTTCAAAAGATGCGATTTCATGCAATTGGAAGATAAAACGACGGAATTAAATGGGTGCCACAGGGGTTCACCTGAGTCGTTGCCTCGTTTTTTATTAAACAGATACACCGCTAGCAGATGAGGTTGCTTGGACCCGTAGATACCTTACACCCACAGCCTTTGAAGACTTAGGGCTTTATTCCAAAACGTTTCTTACTACTCAATCGACGCTTGAGAGTAGATTTTATAAGGTAAAAACTAGCCTCAAGCGTTGATTGAGAATTGAGAAAACGTTCTGGAATACGGACCTTATTCAACCTACATGACTACAACACACACATACATACAAAGAGAGTGAGTAACATTTAGAGTGTCATTGATGATTGAGTAACTACGAAGTCTACAACTATGACATCATGAGCAACGGCAGAATGTTTTGATTAGTGACGTCGCGTCGCAATTTGAAGTGACGTTGGGGAAAAAAGGGTGTGGCGTGTAACCATAGGTGGCGAAGTGGGTTAGTAATAAGTTAATAGTGACGACAATGTAGTGAAATCATCCACACAAATGTCACTACAGTAGAATTAATGTTATAACATGACGTGTTATTGACCACAATAGGACGTCACGCGCGGCGTTGGATAGCTACAACACGTAATTTCATTGCGTCCGTTTTATTCCTTCAATCGATGCGATTGTATACAATTGGGGGATAAAACGACGGGATTAAATGGGTATCACTTAAGCTTTCAAGGTAAGCCACGGGTGTAGCCGCGGGGCTCAGCTAGTTTTATTATAAAAGTGACTACTTATACTAATCTATTTGTTATCGTGAAATGGCATAGGCTCAGGATGTGATTTGCTATGTAAATATTGTATAGCAAATCATATATAAACTATTTCGTTATACATGTCACGTCCGATTATCAAGGACTGCCATAATAACTTCCGCTCAATATTATACCGTCGACAATTTGAGCTGTTGGTTTATTTGATCGAAGTGTACAGGTAATCAATTTTTGAATACAAAAAGTTTCAGGTGAATATCACGCGCTACTGAGTTGGTCCATCAATCAATCAAAACCGCCTATGATGTCAGTCCACTGCTGGACGAAAGCCTCAACCAATTCACGCTATTCACAGTCCCTCCCTGCTACCTTTTCCAGGATGTCGGTCTAACAGGCTGCCGGGTGTCTTACTTTACGTTTGCCGAATCGTTGTCTACACTCAAGAACTGGTTTGTTACATCGGCCATCGTCTTCTACCAATGGATCTACTCCATTACCACTTTTACGACCTTACTCTGCAAGATATGCAGCCTACTCTAGTTCTCTCACGTATAACCTCGTTTTGGAGCTGGACATAGGCATCTTCCAATTACTTTGGTTGGGCAATTAGTAAGTAAACTCTTTCCGTCTTATTCCAAAAATTGAATATAAACCAGCTTTAAACCAGGACTAGTTAGTCTCTCTTAACTTATTACGTACTCTCTTAACGTTAGTACGAGCACTAAATCCTGTCCATATTACAAAACTAAAATGAAACCTAGACTACTTATTACTGTATTAACTTCATGGCAAAGAGAATGTAACACTACGTTTTTTTTTTATAATTATTTAATGGCCTGGTTTCTAAGACCTTTTAGCCAAATCTTATTTTTTATATCATATTTCTTCAATCTTATCTTCTAATTAGTCCTGTCCAGTCGATGTCGTGTCCTCATTGTCCGTCCTGGTCCTTGCCCTCAGTAAAATGGTGATTCTTATACTAAGGTTGTCAATGGACGTTTCGCGGCAAGAGAGAAAATAGCATTTCACTGCATATATATCATTGTCTTTCACTATAGCACGTTAACACAACTTTTATGTCCAAGAAACCACCACTCCCGCACATAAAACAAGATAAATGCACTAGTTTTAGAAAATAATATAAAGCAAGCGTCCGCACTTGTCTCTCTTCCCGCCAAATGTCCTAACACTACGTTCTTTTTTTTTATAATAATTATTTAATGGCCTGGTTCCTAAGACCTTTTAGACAAATCTTATTTTTTATATCATATTTCTTCAATCTTATCTTCTAATTAGTCCTGTCCAGTCGATGTCGTGTCCTCAGGCTACGTCCTGGTCCTTGCCCTCAGTATAATGGTGATTCTTATACTAAGGTTGTCAGTGGACGTTTCGCGGCAAGAGAGAAAATAGCATTTCACTGCATATATATCATTGTCTTTCACTATAGCACGTTAACACAACTTTTATGTCCAAGAAACCACCACTCCCGCACATAAAACAAGATAAATGCACTAGTTTTAGAAAATAATATAAAGCAAGCGTCCGCACTTGTCACTCTTCCCGCCAAATGTCCCCTAACACTACGTTTTTAAATATTATCTACAGATAATAAATGGAAATCGTTATTTCATTCATTTACGCAGTTTCGTTTGCCACAATGTTTTAATCACTTTTGAATTTTAACTATTATAATATTTAAATACATGAAATAGACTGTTTTGGATTTTATGAATATGAATAAATATATTTTGTGATTTATATTATTTATTAAGTATTGTAAATATTAGTATTTGTAACGTGATTTTTTTGATGTTACTTAACTCGACAACAAGCGTGAAATGGAATCAATGGGGTAAAAATTTAAAAAAAAAACTTTGAAAAAAATAATTTTGAATTGTTGTCCACGATATTTATGTACTTTCACATTCACATAACATGGATTAACAAAAAAGAAAAAGAGGAGAAAATTGGACTCCCGAAGAGAAAGTAAGTAATTGTATAGTTTAAATAAATAAAAAATCGATCAAATTTATATCCGTTTTTTATTAGATGCCATAAATAGTTCAAGATGAGAAAATGAAATATTCCTATATATGAAATATAATATAACCTCAATATGAGAAAATTTGACGTTTGACAGTTAGTACCGAAGTTAAACTAGGTGTAGTACGAGACTATCTTCAGTACCATAGTTAGTCCGGGACTAAGCGTTAAACCTGTTTTTGTAATAAGGATATTTTTAATACCGGGATTAAACCAGGTATTAAGTTCATTACTATCTTTAAACTATGTTTTGTAATAAGACGGTTTGAAGATCACGGAAAGCCCAATTTCACCACTAGGTTGATGCAGGGTCAAAATAATGTCGCGTGCATCTACTTCATCACAATGGGAAAGTTTAGTACGGGAATGTTTACGTTCCGGTCGACATTCCGTTCTTATTTGAGTTAGATTTTGAAAAATATAAATATTTGATGAGTCACTGTGTACTAAACGTGAGTGGGAAATGTGTATTAACCTTCTCATAGCTTGCAAACATTGATGACATAGTAGCTTGGTATTTTTGAAGTGTTTTAAGTATTTTGTAGAATTTTGAGCATTTGCGTTCCATCTTTTAGGCGATTACGGTCTTGATTAAATCAAAGATTGTTCACACCGTTATATTTATTTATGTATTGTCTGGATAAGGAGTTTAGTTGGTAGTACCCAACAACCAAAACAATCGTAAAATAAATTTCTAAAAATATAAACGGAATTATTATGATACGGATTAGCTTCTCGTAGATACCTAACAATTCCTAATAATTCGGTGGCAAGGTGAGCAAGGCTGGCTTTTCTTTCAGAGAATATAATCTCGATGTGAATTCTAGATATATAGCAGAGACTGTGTTTTTAAAATTAAAACAATTTGACGTGGCACTGAATTTCTAGATCTTTATTATTTAACTCGTGACAATCGTTACGATCTATAATCTTATGGAAAATTTTATCTTTACTGTTATGGAAACATTATCAAACCAATACATTGAAACCTGCGTTGAAGGAGTTGGGTAGTACCTTCCCGGAATTTCATCAGATCTGCTCAGAAAAATTAATGACAAAGAGTTATAATTTAAGTCTTGCTGCTATTCTAGCAAGACTTAAATTTTTACACGCAGACGTGTCTGTCAAGCACAGATAATTTATTTGTATTCTTATCTGTCAAGTGAATACACTATATACATCGCCTTCCAGAGTCTACATGTGCTAGGGCGACGGATGATAGCCCAATCAAATCCACTCTTATGTAGCATCCTTGAGTGCTTTCCTCCGCCGTCTTCGGAATGGTTGGGCATTGAACTGGGTATTCTTATTCACATTAATCCCTCGTTAAAGGAGGAATATAATCTACTATCAAAGATAATATAATAGTACTACGTCCTCGAAGGATTTCAGATGACATTGTACTGTTGTACTGACTGTGTACTGGTTATATTTTTAAATTTACGAAAATAAATTTACTGTTGATAAATAATTATTTCCTTATCATTAGGCTGAACAACCATACTTCTGTGTGGGTGTTTTTGTTTATCTGTGGCACGCGTGGGAAATGTGCGGAGAACCGTTCCCACATATGGACAGATACCTACCACACGACACAACGATAAAGTGATGCGTTGATTCTTAAATGTGACATCGATTTATTATTGATTTATTTTTTTGCTCCGCCAAATAGTTCTAAAACTGGTTAATCTTCTTGTTGAATATTATTATTTTTATTATGATTTACACGAATTCATCCATCTGTTAAATTCAATGTTCCATCCGAATATCCAATATGTTACTTTGATTTATCGATGACAGCAATTATTATAAAAAACCTATTACTATAATTAAGTATTATATATATGTAAAGCTATTAAAATTATCGGTGGTGCTTAAAATTAATATTTCCTTCAAAACCCACCTTGCTTCTAAATTTTAAACCCTAAAGCGTCTGCACCGGAGCTTCGTTCTATAGAATCAGTAGATATTTAAGGGGGTCCTTTTAGAACTAGTTCAGCCCATTTGTACTTTATTAAAACCAAAATTTATTTAGACTTTAAATATTTTATCGGTAAACACAAATACCGGCTTGTGTATTGCATAGCAGTGATTTACTAATGAATAAATCCACCGTTAACTCATTTGGTTTCTAATAATATTTACATAGGTATTTCAATAAAACAAAGTCTAGTACACATTCTGCTACAAAGATCATTGCTCTTTGAAGATCTTGTAAACAAATGTTTTTCGATTACCAAATCGGATTTATCGTATTCGATTCTCCATTATCGATATATAAAATTTTATGAACATAACATCACTATGGAAGTGCGTCATTGGGCTGATGGCGCGAAGATGTGTGAAGAGTGTAGAACTTGTAATTGTTTATTTATGTTAAAAAAATCACTGAGCTACTTTAAATTGGAAATAATATCACTGTATAAGGTCACGCTTGTTTACGATACGTAGGAATGACTTAGGTTTAGGTTTATTAATTACGCCTTATCCTTAAAGGGGTAGCAGAAGTATAATATACTACCACTTATGGTGTGTGCGTAGGCCGCCCGAACAGGCGTTGGTCGGACGATATCCGGGCAGTGGCCGGTGAGAAATGGGTCTCACTAGCACATAATAGAGATAGATGGCAAAGCCTGGAGGAGGCCTTTACCCCCGCACGGGGGTTTCTAATGAATAAAGTAAAAAAAAATATATTATATTATTTTTAATGTAAACTTATTTATTAGGAGCAAATAAAAGGCTATTTTATTTTATTTTTATGGTGTGTATAAATGAATGACATAGGAAGTTTGAAATCTGATGAACATCCACTAATACGGAGCCTGCAATGACTAATTTATCGCATAGCTCAAACTGCTGAAAGGATTTGGTTTCAATTGTAACTTCGAAATTATCTAAGAAATAATTTTAGAAGCGCTCATCGTAGCACTGCTTGCTTAGTGTTAACTGTAACTGATTACTGTTAAGCAACTTTCGGTATGTTCAGCGATACAGCGTGGAGATAGTCTACATTTAAAATATCTAAAGTTCATCTATTCGTTTCGGGCTCTACAAAGGTACATAGATCCAGTACTGATCAGAATTATAATGTACCCTTCTCAGGCTTAGTTGACTTTTAGAGTTTTTTCATATATTTTACTGACTTATTGTCCGATATTGTACAAATTTAAAACAATACAATATCATAAAAATCATTGGTGCATGTGCTTGTCACGTGTTATCTCATCATCTCTATCCCTACAGATTTCTATACTGGGACCGTTCGCTCGTCAAATTGTCATTCATAGTATAAAGTAGCACCGCGGTTTCGCCCTTTGCCGTTGGAATGCGTCGATAAAACGTAGCCTAAGTTACTCCTTATAACATCAGTTCTCGCTGCCAGTAAAAGTCTCGTTAAAATCTGTCCTACCATTTCAGAGATTAGCCCAAACAAACATATGGAAAAAATTATAAAGGTATTGTAAGTATCGTTAAATACTTTCATTTATATTTAGTGCATCATCATCCTCTTGCCCTTGTCTGAATTTACTTGGGGTCGGCGCAGTATGTCTAAATTCCATACTGCAAAATGTTATGGCTTGGTTTTTATTGTCGGCCACCAGCCTGACACCAACGCTCCTTGGGAATACTATCGATTGGTGGTTTTCAGTACTGCGAACCTTTACAAGGAGCAGGTTGCTTTTTCACAGGGGGAGGTTCTTCTTTAATATAAAAATACCAAAAATATATCTAGTATGCGTAAAACAAAAATTAAATATTTCATAAAAATCGTTTTTAATTGCATTATTGTAAAATGTCAAACGGCCGTCATAGCGATTCAAATGTTCGTTTCTTTACCAATAGAAACATGGAATGCTTTGCCAGGGCACGTGTTTTCCTTCTCTTATAACCCTGGGTTCTTTAAGCGGAGCGTGAAGAGGCTATACCATTTGGTCGCTAACTTGTGTGAGTCTTGTGGACTGTGACAATGGCCCTAAATACCATCAGGCAGGCGGCGTCATGTTGGCGGGATAAATAGTACAAAAAAAAAAGTTTGTGTGTACCAGGGTACGCAGGTAATAAGTGAAACTTCTTTACGACATATCATTTTTCTACTACATATTTACAACTTCACGAAAATTGGGTAGATAAGGCTTACGCATACATCGATAAAGAAGTTTCACTTATGTCAATAAAGAAGTTTCACTTATGTCGATAAAGATGTTTCACTTATGATAAAGAAGTTTCACATAAAAACAACATGGCGCGTAACCGAAAAACGTTTCGCGCGGTTTTTTTACAGCTATAAAATTTCTCTCTACGTCGATATAAAAATAAGATTCTTGTAGATGTATAGGTAATCAGCAGTTTGCAAGCAGGTTACAAGGTGACGCCTGCTAACTCAGGCCTTTCGAGATGCAGTGACTTGGCAATCTTACCAAACATGCATCCTACGTATTTAAATTAGTGTGTGTGTGCTCGATCAAGAGTAATTGAAGGAATTCGGCCGATAAAAAGAACCGCATCGAAACATACGTAATCAATTTACTTACACATTTAAATTATTACAATTTCTACAGTACCGTTACCCCTATGAAGAGTTCACGAGGTTCAATTTGTACAATATAAAATTTTTCATACTTTGGCTATTTACAATCCAGTTAGTGTTGTTGGTCTACAATAAAATGTTTAGACAAATTATTGTTTGGCAGACGCAGACGACAGTAAAGGTCTTTGTCTACTGTAACCTTCGATTTGCGATTGTTGCCTTGAATGAAGGCAGTTTGTAAATGTGTTGTTTTGTTAAGTTTATTAATGCTAAAGACAGAACACCAAATAATTATTTATGACTAGTTGACGCCCGACGACTTTGTCCGCGTAGTGAAGTTTTCCTGTTCCCGTTTCCTACAGGAACTTGTTCTCGGGATAAAAATTAGCCTTTGTGTTATTCTGATGTATAAGCTATATTACTGTAAAGTTTCATTAAAATCCATTCAGTAGTTTTTACTTGAAAGAGTTACAAACATTCACGTTTATAATATTATTAAGATTGTAGAAGTAACTATGAGATGCTTACATTAAAAGCTTGCCAATGGACCAGAAAATAATTTGAAAAGCAATTATTATGCTAAGTCATGTGGAATTTTATTTAGCATCGAGCATGACTCGAATCCTTTTTTTTAACTTTCCGGGTGAGTTGCTTCACCAACTAAGCCACCAAGGACTTTCAAAACTGACGAATTTTTCCACCTCATAAGGCGACGTTGATGCCATCTACTGGTACTTAATAAATTTATAATATTGTCAGTGGACGTTTCAAAAGTTTTTTTAATCGCCGCATTTTTACCAGACTGCACGAAAAGAGGATTGTATGTATGAATATAATGTACGTATTAATGCAATGTATTTTAAGAGCTTGAAAACGACCTTTTAAATTATATAAATGTGAGGGATCAGGATATATACACAGCATACAGTGCAAATAAAACTGATTCAATTGTCCCTATTTTATTTTCTTCGATATAGACCCTCATCCATATTTATCTCCGATATGAAAAAAAAAAGTACTGCACCGCTATTTAAATATAATCCGAAAATAAACTCTATGAATTGCAAACTTTCTAACTAATAAACGGAAGCTGAACGCCAATCACAGTTTATCGTTGGTCTTATCACGGCCATAGTCGGTGTGCACGTGCCCTAAAGAGCCGACAGATCGAAACTAGTTCACAGCGCCCGCGCTACTAATTGACGGTCAGTTCCCGACCGGAAGCGATAGCAAAACCATCGACGATTCTATGGAAAATATTATTTTGTTTGTGGTTTTTTCTATAAACATAACATAATATATATATATTTTTCGATTATATTGTAATATTGTTCTTAAGCCTTGAATATACTAAACACAGCGACACAACAGCGAAGAGCAGCTGACTGTATCTCGCACGGGTACACTCGGCGTTTTACCTTAGAGCGTGACGGATCAGCCTAACTTACTACCTACGGAAAAATCTGTGTGCGGTGCGCCAAAAGAAGTTTTCAATTCAAATTTTTTTTCTTGTGGCAACCCTAGGTATAACAGCTGATTTGAATTGGCTCCGTATTTTATATTGTAATATTGCAAAAATAATTATAATTTTAATTAAAAACCAATTCATCATTGCCAAATAATACCATATTGAGTGTTAAATAATCATTTTCACCATTTATTGTGCTAAAAGTAAATAAATATAAACTTAAAAATTGTACCGGTGTAGTGACAGTTAGAACATCGGAAAAATTTTCAATATTTGAAATTATTACTTGGATTTGGTAAGATTTATAAAACTAATAGTTTTTTCAATCAAGGTTTGTGAGTTTATTTACTTTTACATCCTCATATGTCCATTAATAGTGTGATTTTGTAATTTTCTATGAATAAAACATAACCTCGTTTTGTTTCGCATTTCTTTGCTCTAAGTCTACTTTGCTAATAATTACTGATTCTGTAGCACGTAATTATAACAAAATGTCGAATACTAATAACATGATAATGACGCGTAAGGCCTTGGCTCATCAACAAGAGGCAAGGCTTCAATTAACGTTGAAAAAATTACAGATTTTTAGGGAGAAGTGCGATAAACTGAACAAGGAAAGGGACGAAAATGAGTTAGAACTACTAGGTATTTTAAGTAAGAACGGACAACTCAAAAAAGAACTGGCACAGTTGCATTCACTGTATACTGATACCTTACAGGATCGGGATAGGTTACAACTTATAGTTGACAGTTTTGACTCATGTAGGGAACATTATGAACAAACTCTGCACCAAATTAGAATACTAAAGGAGGAGCTACAACGATCGGAAATCAAAATATCGCAACTAGAAGACAAGAAACAGAGCACAGTGGTTCAATCTAATCAGAGTTTGTTCGATGAACTGATGGCTACAAGCTTAGATACTGCTACAGCTCACCCTTCCATTGTCATAGACCTCACTTCTGATGATGAAACCGGGGGCTGTTCTAAATCATTAAAAATTATTAAGTGTAGTAAGAATAAGTTAAAGAAATATTTAAAAATTAAAAAGTTTATTACTAAATCTAAAAAAATGATACATAAATACAAGTTTTTTATAAATAGCATGTCACTTAATAGACAGAGATTGCAACTGATTGACCAGGTAAATATGTATATGTTAGAACTTGATACTGTTGCACAACAGTACAAAACTGATACACAGGCCCTTCAATGTCAGATTGACCGACTTCAAGACTCTTTGAAATCAATTTCATATAAATATGAAACAGCAGAGAAACAGAGTAGGGAACAGGTGTTAGCCATAGGTAAATTAGTAAATTCATGTCATTGTCAAAATGACCAATTGACATCCGCAGGCCATGTTCCCTCCTCACCCTTAAGTTGTGAAAGAATTAGATGCAATGATGAATTTTCACCAATTAAAACTGTGTGCAGTGTGGATAATAGTATATTAAGTTCAAGTAGTAATTGCGAGGCATCTACGAGTATAATAGAAAAGTTGCAAATAAAAAGTGATGCAAAGACCATAGTCTATTGCGATGAAATAGGTAAAAATTTTGGACATTATTTATCACAGTTAAGTCATTCTGTAATAAATCATACATATCCAGGAGCTTCATACTCTCAAATTATGGATTTTATATTGACTGGTACACACTGCATGCAGTCTACTATAGTGGTGCTAGTTGGCAAAAGAGGCAATATTAATAGTGACAAACTTTTAAAAATTTTTGATAAATTATCAAGTCTGCAAGTAAAACAAGTAATTTTGTCCACCTTGCCATACAGCACTGCTATGAGCCACAAGGAAAATCACTTAAGATACAAATTAAATATGAAACTACATACCATGGTATCATATTCCAAAAAAATTGAATTGTTCGATTGGAACATAATTTTCAATAATAATAGTTTGTTGACATTAGATAGATATTTTCTATCAAAATTTTTACAACGAAAGGTAGTTCTGTTGCTATCTAATTTTTTAATTTTTCAAGCCAAATTATTGGCAAGTACAACTGCTTTTATTGAGCAGGATAGTTTAGATACTTCACATTTGGAAAATGAAATTCCAAAAAACTAGTTTATAGGACAACAGATAATAAATCTGGCCAGTTGACTTTGGCCCCTGAGAATAATCTTAGTAAAAATATTGTTTTTATAAACCTGGTGCACCATAATGTTAGAGGATTAATAAATGGTAAAGATTTAGAGTTAGAGCTATACATTAATGCAAATTCTATTAATATTTTGTGTGCTACAGAGCACTGGTTAAAAGATCATCAAATCACATTGTTGAACTTCGTAAAACACCAGGTTGCTAGCTCGTTCAATAGAAAACATTCTAAACGTGGAGGCTCTTTAATATTAATTAATAAAAACTTAAAATTTAAAGAACGTAAGGATTTAGTATTTACTCTCCATTGAGCGAGTTATTGAGATTGCCAGTATTGAGTTTGAGCATTTCATCTTGTTAAGCGTATACAGTCCCCCTGATGCTTCTTACATTAAATTTGAAGAAAAGCTTGAAGAAGCACTTCAAATGCCAATGTTCTAAGAAATCTATAATAGTTTGTGGAGATTTTAATGTTGATATATTAGATACATCATTAACTCCATCAAAGAGAAATAAAATGAAAAATTTATTTAAATCCTTTAATCTGCATAGTACATTCTTAGAACCAACTCGTATTACAGCCACCAGTGCAAAATGTATTGATAATATTTTCACTGATATTAAACCTATAGATAAAGGTATTGTGGATCCTGTGGAGTCAGATCATCGTGGCCAATGGATAAAATTTCCTAAAAGTAGTAACAAAGTCAGCAAAAAACAAATTAAATATGTACCAATTAACCAAAGTCATTTGAATAATTTTAAAGAAAATGTATTAAAGAGATTACCATATCTACCTAACTTCACTTGTGTAGACCAGTCATATAAACACTTATTTAATTTGATTAATGATGAGTTTGGCAAAGTTTTTACCTCAAAAACTCTACAGATTGGTGGTCGTCCTGTTTTCAGTGACTGGGCAACACCAGGTATCTTTAAAAGTAGAAATAAATTATTTGAATTATATTCAGAAAAATCATATAATTTTAGGCAAACCTTTCAGGAATATGTTAAAAATTATTCAAAGATATTTAAACAAACGTGTCATCTTGCTAAGTCAGACTTCATTAAAAATAAAATTTCTAATTCTGTAAATAAAATAAAAATGACTTGGAACATCATTAACTCTGAATGCGGTAGATCTTTAGTGACTGAAAGGGATTTCCACTTAAAAGTAAATGGTTGCCATGTTACAGGGGACCTGGAAGTGGCTACGGAGTTTGAACATTTTTTCAAAAATGTACCTATATTGATAACAAAATCTCTCCAAGCATCTTCCAGTTCCGCTGAACTTTTATTAGAAGAATCTGTTCTTTGTTGCAGGGATGCATTTGAATTCACAGATATTTGTGCTCAGGACATTGTAAAGACATTTAAATGTATCGAACTTAAGAAAACCGCGGACATTTGGGGATTATCGGTCAAAACTGCATCATGTATAATTGAGGTAATTGCGCCCCATCTAGCAACTGTGTTTAATTACTGTGTTTCTAGTGGTACATTTCCTGATTTGATGAAACACAGCAAAGTCGTTCCCTTGTTCAAGGCTGGCAGCGCTACAGAGCCGTCTAATTTTCGTGTCAGTGTCAGTGCTGCCAACTTTGAGCAAAGTATTTGAAAAAATAATCTTGAATCAAATGCTATCCCATTTTAATAGTCATAAAATACTCCATGCGAATCAATTTGGGTTTACGAAAGGGCGCTCAACTTCCGATGCTGGTGTTGAGTTATTAAAATGTATTCATGAAGCTTGGGAAGACAAGCACGATGTATTAGGTATATTTTGCGATCTATCAAAGGCTTTTGATTGCGTTCAACATGAAACGCTGTGCAAAAAATTACACCACTATGGAATAAGAGGCAAAGCTCTCGACCTTCTGTCTTCATATTTGAACAATAGAATACAGAGGGTCGATATTAATGGTACACGTTCTGTAGGATCCATGGTTACAATGGGTGTGCCGCAAGGCTCGATACTTGGGCCATTCTTGTTTCTCATTTATATTAATGATTTACCATTTTATGTAGGGGACAGGAATAGGATTGTTTTGTTTGCAGATGACACCTCATTAATTTTTAAAATTAAAAGACAATTAGATAACTATGACGATGTAAACAATGCAATTGCAAGAGTAGTTCATTGGTTCAGCTCAAATAATCTTTGCCTTAATGAAAATAAAACTAAATGTATAAAATTTACTCTACCAAATGTAAAACAAGTTGCGGCCAATGTTCAACTGAATGGACAAGTGTTAGAGTTTGTAGAATCAACTGTGTTCCTAGGTATAACTATTGATGCCAATTTGCAGTGGCGCCCACACATAGAAAAGACAGCCTCTAGATTAAGTTCGGCTGCATACGCTGTAAAAAAGATCAGGACTCTAACAGATGTGGATACGGCTAGAATGGTTTACTTCAGCTATTTTCATAGTATTATGTCTTACGGTATTCTCCTTTGGGGGAGTGCTGCAGATTTAAATATTATTTTTGTTCTACAAAAGCGGGCTGTACGCGCTATTTATAATTTGGGCCCCAGAGTTTCTCTCCGAGAAAAATTCAAAGAAGTAAATATTCTAACCGTACCATCACAATACATTTTTGCCAATCTTATGTATGTCCAGAAAAATCTATCACAGTTTTCTAAACTCTGTGATAAACATAATATAAACACTAGAAATAAAAATAATCTTTCAGTCCACCACAGTCGACTACATAAGATTGGCGATTCTTTCCAGGGTAACTGTATACGCTTTTACAACAAGCTTCCCTGTGACCTGAGAAATTTACCTTTAAATAAATTTAAAAAGTTTATTAAATACAAGCTTTGTGAATAAGGTTTTTACTCCGTTACAGACTATTTGCAGGACAGGGACGCCTGGAAATGATCTGCTGGCAAAGTGAAATAATATTAAATTGTAAATAGGCCATCAAAAAAAAAGCCTTCCTAAGTTTCTTGCCGGTTCTTCTCAGGTGGGCCGCGTTCCGAACCGGTGGTCGCTTTAAATATTTTAAATAGTGTATGACATTTTGTAAGCGCCGTTAAAATGGTCTATGCAAAATAAAGATATTTTTTTTTTTTTTATTTATTTAATAATTACCTTACCACTAACACTGTAAAAACCTTCTAAGAATCTTATCTATAAAAGAGCTTATTGACAGCTCATGTGTACCAGTCTAATAACAGGAAATAAGAAGACCCTCAAACAGCAAAAATATTTGCAACTCACAAAAGATTACGTTTTTGAGCCGTTTGGGGTCAAGACCTTAGGATCTTGGGGTCCAAGCGCTCATAACCTATTTCAAGACATTGTAAAGCGTCTAATTGACACTACTGGTGACCAGAAGGCTGGTTCTTTTTCGCAAAAGGTTAAGCATTGCCATATAACGTGGCAATGATGCCAGTCTTCTGGGAACGTTACCACGTGAGGACTGCGATGCGTAGAAATTTTAATACGCATGTTAGGTTTTTGATTTTCAATTATTTTTAGTTAGTTTAGAATTAATTTATTGTAATATTAAACTTTATTTCAATTGTTTTTATATTAAACTAGCTGACCTGCCCGGCTTTGTCTGTGACATACTTCCAACCCCGTGGCACCCATTTAATCCCGTCGCTTATTACTTTTCCAAAATGTATGAAAGTTTCCCCGATTTGTTGACATTTATGCTTACTGCTCCGCTTTCCTGTGTAGTGGCGTGATGATATATAGCTTAGAACCTTCCTCAATAAATGGGCAACCTAATACAATAAGAATTTTTCAAATCGGTCCAGCCGTTCACGCATGATGGCGTGACCAAGGGAAATAGGAATTCATTTTTATATATATAGATATCTAGTTAAAGAAAGCAAGTGACAGCGTATTATAAGGTTAAAACCACAGTTCTATCAGGATTGTTGTTATCAGGAAGCGAAGGAAATAAGCGTGGATCGCGATGCCTGGCGATCTGTCCTCTCTGACTACCCCGTCAGGGATAAAGCTTAAAGATTTCAATTGTTATTATAAATAAACAAATAATTGTAAAATTCCAAAATTAAATAATGTATTACTAATAACATACTAATTAGAAAGATTTGAATTAGATTGTCTAATAAAAGGTGTGTTAAAAGGTGACAGCGATAGTTTCGTGATACAAATAATGATCTGACCTGACCTTTAAAAAAATCGTGTAAAAACGTGAAAAAGTAAAAAAAACGCAAATTCATAACAAAGAATTATTAATAACACAAAATGACGCCAATTTAAACTCGGTATAAAATGGAGATCGAGAAACTAAACACATTGGACGACAAACGAAATGTGAAATGCAGTGTTTGCACAAAAAAAACATCATTAGCTTCCATCAAAACCAGAGTCAAAGAGTTTAAAAAAAGAAAGGAAGGAAAACATATATTAATCACATTTAATAATAATTTATCATTAATGTGTCTCTGCTATCGCTACCAATATAGTTAATTCTGAAGTTATCTGTCAAAATTCGCCGCGGCCGGAAGGCATGGCGTGGGAACCGGGCACGATGTTATTTCTCAAAAAAGCAGTTAAGTATATCTATCACAAATAAGTAACTCTTTCATCTAAATGTTTATTTTTCGTTTTCGCAAATGGCGAAACGGATTTATTTTTTTATTGCACTGCGCAGTTTCTTCTTTTTTGTTCGGCAAGAGATCGCTACCTTATAATACGCTGTCGCTTGATTTCTTTAACTGGGTATTTTTAGAGTATGGGTGAAGACAAAAATAATAATATATTACTTTCTTGGCAGTGTTCATGGTTATAATGATAAATAATAAATGAATATTGTGGGACACTTTTCACACAGCGCCATCTAGCCCAAACTCAGCTATAAGTTTGAACTGTGGGATCTAGACAACTGATATTATACATCTTAACCTATATTATAAATGCGAAAGTTTGTGTGGATGTCTGTTACTCTTTCACGTTAAAACTACTGAATAGATTTTTAGACAACTTTTCAATAATATAGCTTAAACATCAGAGTAACACTTAGGCTACTTTTTATCCCGGGAACATGTTCCTGAGAGAAATGGGAACGGGAAAACTTCTCTACGCGGGCGTCAACTAGTACTTATTATTAAGTACTTATTTATTTATCTAAATGCATACACATATTATACATAGGAAACACCAGAAACGTCAGAATTGGTATACGAGTATATGTCATTATCATCGTTGCTTATCAGGCAATGCTTTTCAATTTTTGTTGTTCCATTGAATCACGGGCTCTCTTAAGTCGTAACTAGTGTGGTCTCTGGGGTGGCGTGATATTTTGTCTAGTAGAAATAGAGTTGGTAATCGATTGAGACAGCGTTGGACATGACTAGGACCTAAACAAAAAAAAAAATAATAAAATAGTTTGTTCTAGAGTACGTGGGTAACACTGAAAATGAATAGAAAATAAAAAAAATTATGGGCCAAACTATGTGAAATTTTAATGGGACCAAATGGCAACCATTCCGTATCAAACTAAAGAAGAATCACGTAAATCGGATCCTAAACCTCAGCGTAATCGATGTACATACATAAAAAGAAATATACCGATCGAACACCTCCTCGTTTTAGGAAGTCGGTTAAAAACTGCTTAATGTAGAAAGTTGCTAATACTTTTATTGTTTTTCGAAGTAATCTCCGTTCCTCTCTACACATCGTCGCATTCGATGGAACCACTGAGAAAAGCTGTGGGCCCATTCTTTCTTAGGGGTCTCTTCTACAGCATTTTCATACGCTTTCACCGCATCTTCAGGGCTCGTAAAGCGAATACCTCGAAGTTTATCTTTAGCTCTTGGGAATACTTGGGAATCTAAGTCGCAGGGCGCCAGGTCGGGACTGTATGGCGGATGACTCATTATCTCGACACCTGCCATAGTCAAATATTCAACAGTCCGTTTTGCGGAGTGCGCTGAAGCATTGTCGTGGTGAAGAAGGATCCTGCTTCGAGGGCGCTGCTGTAGAATTTTTTCCAAGACAACAGGCAAACAGCGGTTGACGTACCAGTCTGCTGACTGACTGTCCTTCCATCTTCTAGCATAACTGTCGCGAAATGACCTTTCCGACCAAAGAACGAGGCTACCATCTTTTTTCCTTGACTTCTTCCTTTCTTTACCTTAGTTGGCCGATCCTCAAAAGGCGACATTTCGCTACACCAGTCCATGCGAAGGCGTTTCTGGTCGTCGGTTAAAGTATGGGGAATCCACCTGCTACAAAGCTTCCTGACGCCTAAATGTTGGTGTAATATTTTTTGAACTTGACTCATACCAATGCCTAGGCTTGCCCGTATCTGCTGATAGGTCGCCTCTTATCTTCCTCTATCATACGTCGCACAGCACTGATGTTATCTTCAGTAGTCGCTGTTAAAGGACGTCCCTCACGCGGATCATCACTGAGATTGCTACGTCCACGCTTAAACTCGTTAAACCAATTGTTAATAGTGGCACGAGATGGGGCTTCATTATGAAATGCTAATCGCAACCAATCATAGCTTTGTTGTTGAGTAAGCCCACAACGAAAGTCATAATAAATTATTGACCGAAAATTTTCTCGCATTAAGTTCATTTTCACGTTTAACAAGAGTTTTACATTTGCCGCCAATTCACAAAAACAAATGACAAATGAATGCAATATATTACATTAGGTTAATAAAGAGTTCTATAATTGAAATTCAAAAAAAGTTTTAATTAGTAATATTTCTTTCTGGCCAGTTCTAAACATTTTCAGTGTTACCTAGGTACACAGGAAAGAAGTGAAACGTTTTTACGACATATTTTTACAGCTATTGCATTTCTCTCATACATCGATAAAGAAGTTTCCCTTATGATAAAGAGGTTTAACTTCAAAACAACATGGCGCGTAACCAAAAAACGCGACTTTTTTTTTACCGTTATACAATTTATTTCAATGTCGATAAAGAAGTTTCACTTCAAAAATCTATTCTGTCAGTACATGCTTCAGTAATTTTCTTTACTATACACCAATCGTTACATAAATACTAACTAACTAACTATTTTCACGCTGTATCTCTGACGGGGAGAGAGATCTATGCTTCGCGATCCATGCATACTTCTTTCACTTCTTCAAGATTCATAAATCGCTTCATACACGCACTTCGTATCCGAGTAAATTTGACTTTACCATTATTGAAAAATAAAATACTAACAAGTGCAAATGGCGGCCTTATCTCTAAAAGCTATTTATTGCAAACAATCTTGTGCTGGATAATGGGTATTCATTGCGAAATCAACTTTAGGCTATATTGCCTTATAAATATAGAGCTAAAGTAAACCACTGAAACCTTGAAACAAACTGGAACCTTGAAACAAACTGGAACCTTGAAAGGGAGGTAAGTACTAGATCCTTACCCAGGGGGACGAGTCTACTATTGAGACGCCGTAGATTAGATCCAGAATCGCTGTTTTTTGCAGTCAAAATATTGGTAGACTATCAAAAACGCAATTGACTAGCGGCGACTGGTGCGGTACGTGCTTGTAGAATTATATCGGCCGACCGATAGAAGTCTATTGGAGTACAATAGTAATAATAGACTACGAAAAACTGACAAAATTGTACTGGTGGCTTCCTATTGAGCGACGATTTCGATTATATTTCGACACGAGTGAAATAGCAGACTCGACCCCCTGGTCAGTATACTAGAAATACTCGTACATTAAAAGTGAAAAAGATAAGACTTTTATAAAACAGAAGGGTATGTGTAAAGATCGAATAATATTTTGTCTATATAACAGTACTAGGGGACGCCCGCGGTTCCGCACGCCTGATGAAGTTTTCCCGTTCTCTTTTCCCACAGGAACTTGTTCCCGGTATAAAAAGTAGCCTATGTGTTATTCTGATGTGTAATCTATATTATTGTATATACATACTTACAAACTTTCGCGTTTATAATAGTATGATAAGACATATCAACATAACACATGATTATACTTCTGTAGGTACCATGTAAACTGCTCGATTCTACGAAATCTATTTACAGATTTGGCTGCATCCATTCCGTGTGCAATAAATTAAGAAGACCTATATGAGTCAGGAATTCAGACCTTCCATAAGTACCTCACAATAATTTATTCATAGTTTTACCAAACGTTGTTCTATCCATTTCAAGATTAAACATTTTTTTATTCATAGTGGAAATTTTTTTTAGTCTTTAGCTGAACTCATACCAGCGTCTTCTGGTTTAACGCACCAGACGCGTTACCAACTACACCACCGAGACCTACTCGAAACTGACGATTTAATCCACTTCTCTCCATCTAATCCAAGTAGGATTTGGAACAACTGAGAACACACTTAGATGAAGAGATAGCTCGTATTCCCATTAGCTTAGTGTTCTGTAAACGGTCACTGCGTTACTTACGTCACGGTTGGTTCTAAGATGGGTAACCTTTCGTGGCATTTCCATTTACGAACGGTTTTTTTTATATGTGGCACGCAAATTGGCGCCGTCCGCCTGATGGTAAGCAAAGACGACAACCCGTTATTGGGGCCGCTATCTCAACCCGCAGGGCTCCGATAGCGACTCTCATCTTGACAGCGACTCTCATCTTGACAGCCCAGAAACATTCACGCTTCTCTTAAAGGACCCAGGATTGTAAGAGGAGGAAAACACTTGTGCTGGCAAAGAATTCCATGCTTTTATGGAACGTTTCCGTGCTTCGGAAAGTATATTCATTTAGCCATTGGTTCCGATTGCCAGTAACAGTGTTTAGGCAAGTTAAATGCCTTAGAACCAATTTTGAAATTTTTCAGCAGCAGGTATTTATCGTAATTTGTTTTTGTCCCTTACAACTGTCTCACAAATTGGCGAAGCAACAATGCATGTACCCTTACGGGATCAGCAGGTTAGACGGCCGTCACTTTCATTAAATATCAAAAATCATAAGCTAAATGATAACTGTTCCATCCAAGCAGGCCATAAAAGTAAATCCCAGGTTCCAAATAATGGATACTAATAATGCATTACACGCCTAACCTAAAGAAATGTGCTGTTTATAACTACATATTTTATACATACATACTTACATAGACATTGTCACGCCTATATGCCCTAACCTAACTAACTAACTAACTATCTTCACGCTGCGAGGTAGTCAGAGAGATCAGATAGCCAGGCTTCGCGATCCATGCGTACTCTTTCGCTTCTTCAAGATTCATCAATCGCTTCATACACGCACGTCTGGGTATCCGAGTACTTTTGATCTTTCCGTTTTTGAGCAATCTGCTCACGTGGTCTTCATACTCGGCCTACCCTGACTTCTTCTACTCTCTACTTTCGCACAATATATATACTTCGTCAATCGTTCCTCACTCATTCGTTGGACGTGTCCAAACCAACGGAGCACGCCCTTTTCCAGCTTAACGCTGACACTTTCATTCAAACCTGCCATATTGCGTATCACAATTTTCGAAGTGATCGCATCTCCACAGCATTCAATTTACTTTCATGCATCTGCTGACATACCCAGGTTTCGCTACCGTAAAGCAAAGTTGGCACTAGCACTGCACTATGAATCGCCAGTCGTGCTTCTTTTACGATGCTTTATCGCTTTACTAATTGGGACAAAGCACCGTTAACTCTGTTTCCGGCAGCTACTCGCTGTTCTTCATCCGAAGCACATGTTCCACCCGTGCTAAACATACTCCCTAAATACACAATTTCATTCACTTGCTCTAGACGTCCTTTAATTATTGAAAAATAAAATACTAACAAGTGCAAATGGCGGCCTTATCTCTAAAAGCTATTTATTGCAAACAATCTTGTTCTGGATAATGGGTATTCATTGCGAAATCAACTTTAGGCTATATTGCCTTATAAATATAGAGCTAAAGTAAACCACTGAAACCTTGAAACAAACTGGAACCTTGAAAGGGAGGTAAGTACTAGATCCTTACCCAGGGGGACGAGTCTACTATTGAGAAGCCGTAGATTAGATCCAGAATCGCGGTTTTTTGCAGTCAAAATATTGGTAGACTATCAAAAACGCAACTGACTAGCGGCGACTGGTGCGGTACGTGCTTGTAGAATTATATCGGCCGACCGATAGAAGTCTATTGGAGTACAATAGTAATAATAGACTACGAAAAACTGACAAAATTGTACTGGTGGCTTCCTACTGAGCGACGATTTCGATTATATTTCGACACGAGTGAAATAGCAGACTCGACCCCCTGGTCAGTATACTAGAAATACTCGTACATTAAAAGTGAAAAAGATAAGACTTTTATAAAACAGAAGGGTATGTGTAAAGATCGAATAATATTTTGTCTATATAACAGTACTAGGGGACGCCCGCGGTTCCGCACGCCTGATGAAGTTTTCCCGTTCTCTTTTCCCACAGGAACTTGTTCCCGGTATAAAAAGTAGCCTATGTGTTATTCTGATGTGTAATCTATATTATTGTATATACATACTTACAAACTTTCGCGTTTATAATAGTATGATAAGACATATCAACATAACACATGATTATACTTCTGTAGGTACCATGTAAACTGCTCGATTCTACGAAATCTATTTACAGATTTGGCTGCGTCCATTCCGTGTGCAATAAATTAAGAAGACCTATATGAGTCAGGAATTCAGACCTTCCATAAGTACCTCACAATAATTTATTCATAGTTTTACCAAACGTTGTTCTATCCATTTCAAGATTAAACATTTTTTTATTCATAGTGGAAATTTTTTTTAGTCTTTAGCTGAACTCATACCAGCGTCTTCTGGTTTAACGCACCAGACGCGTTACCAACTACACCACCGAGACCTACTCGAAACTGACGATTTAATCCACTTCTCTCCATCTAATCCAAGTAGGATTTGGAACAACTGAGAACACACTTAGATGAAGAGATAGCTCGTATTCCCATTAGCTTAGTGTTCTATAAACGGTCACTGCGTTACTTACGTCACGGTTGGTTCTAAGATGGGTAACCTTTCGTGGCATTTCCATTTACGAACGGTTTTTTTTATATGTGGCACGCAAATTGGCGCCGCCCGCCTGATGGTAAGCAAAGACGACAACCCGTTATTGGGGCCGCTATCTCAACCCGCAGGGCTCCGATAGCGACTCTCATCTTGACAGCCCAGAAACATTCACGCTTCTCTTAAAGGACCCAGGATTGTAAGAGGAGGAAAACACTTGTGCTGGCAAAGAATTCCATGCTTTTATGGAACGTTTCCGTGCTTCGGAAAGTATATTCATTTAGCCATTGGTTCCGATTGCCAGTAACAGTGTTTAGGCAAGTTAAATGCCTTAGAACCAATTTTGAAATTTTTCAGCAGCAGGTATTTATCGTAATTTGTTTTTGTCCCTTACAACTGTCTCACAAATTGGCGAAGCAACAATGCATGTACCCTTACGGGATCAGCAGGTTAGACGGCCGTCACTTTCATTAAATATCAAAAATCATAAGCTAAATGATAACTGTTCCATCCAAGCAGGCCATAAAAGTAAATCCCAGGTTCCAAATGATGGATACTAATAATGCATTACACGCCTAACCTAAAGAAATGTGTTGTTTATAACTACATATTTTATACATACATATACATACATAGACATTGTCACGCCTATATCCCCTAACCTAACTAACTAACTAACTATCTTCACGCTGCGAGGTAGTCAGAGAGATCAGATCGCCAGGCTTCGCGATCCATGCATACTCTTTCGCTTCTTCAAGATTCATCAATCGCTTCATACACGCACGTCTGGGTATCCGAGTACTTTTGATCTTTCCGTTTTTGAGCAATCTGCTCACGTGGTCTTCATACTCGGCCTACCCTGACTTCTTCTACTCTCTACTTTCGCACAATATATATACTTCGTCAATCGTTCCTCACTCATTCGTTGGACGTGTCCAAACCAACGGAGCACGCCCTTTTCCAGCTTAACGCTGACACTTTCATTCAAACCTGCCATATTGCGTATCACAATTTTCGAAGTGATCGCATCTCCACAGCATTCAATTTACTTTCATGCATCTGCTGATGTACCCAGGTTTCGCTACCGTAAAGCAAAGTTGGCACTAGCACTGCACTATGAATCACCAGTCGTGCTTCTTTTACGATGCTTTATCGCTTTACTAATTGGGACAAAGCACCGTTAACTCTGTTTCCGGCAGCTACTGGCTGTTCTTCATCCGAAGCACATGTTCCACCCGTGCTAAACATACTCCCTAAATACACAATTTCATTCACTTGCTCTAGACGCTCCTGGTTTACCCTAATCTCGCATTTGGTTCTAACGTCATCTCTTTTAAATACTAGAACCTTAGTTTTACTTGCATTCAAGCGAAGACCCTTACTTTCACACTACTAATAAATAATAATAAATAAATAAGCAACCTCTTCCACGTCGGAATCCGCATTGAGCCTCCCATAAATACCTTTCAGACTTTTCTTGCATTCTTGCCGTTATAACCTTTGCATACACCTTACTAGCTAAGCTGACCAACCTGATCACCCTGTAGCTGGAGCAGTTTAGGCGCGAGCCTTACCCTTTGTAAATAGGTACTACAACTGCTATTCGCCAGTCATCTGGGACCTCACCCGTCCGCCAGCACAAGTTGCATAACAGATATAGTGTGTCCCAGACGCGCGACCCACCATACTTGATCATCTCAGCAGTAACTCTGTCTTTTCCCGCAGTCTTACCACATTTCATACTACTTATCGCTTGTTCAATTTCTTACTTACTAATGACTAAAATGACATCGGGATCCGGAGCATGGAAGTGAGCTCCACTTGCCGATGTGGCATCTCTGTCTTTTCTTGCATACATCTTTCCATAATATTCGCTTCACACATAAAACAAAGATGAAAAAGGAGAACTACTTCATAATCTGGGCATTTTATTCAACCAGTGATATATTATTATTTACTATGAACTATTAGACTCGATTCAAAAACATCGTAGAGGTGTCTCGATAATTAATGATAATCGATTGAAATACGATTTAGTTTCTATCTTAAAAGCTAATTTCATTTTTATTGAAAGTTTACCTACCTTTTTATATGGACGGCACGTGTTCATAATTACGATATACGAGTTTTAAGTTTTTTCCATAGATGGATTGGATTTTATAAACCATTCAAAGACCAGGCCGATTAATCGAATAATTTAAACCAAATTAGAATTTAAAAAATGTCTTTCATGACAATGAAGGATATTAGTAGATACATTTTAAATTTAAATTTGGATTAATTTTTCAGTCTCGAGCTGGACTCGAACCAGCGTCTTCTAGTCCAACGAACCAGCAGGTTACCAAATCCACCTCTTTACGTTGTAAGGCGATTTAGGATCAAGTTAGCATACTAATTGCTTTTTAAAATTGTTTTTAGTGGTTTAACTTTTAGTAAACTGACGCATTACTTAATCACTGACTTTATTAGTCATTTTCCAGACAAGCATTTGGGATATTGACAAAATTTCGATAGACTCAACGAATTTATGGTAGGTAATATAATTATTAGATAGGATTGATATATTTTTTGGTAATTCTGTCCCTAACAAAGGAAGAGAAAATTGAGTAAGCACTCTATGTTTATCAAGCCAATGCTGAGAGTTCTGGCAAACAGACAAACCAGAGGTTAAGACAATATTTTAATAACGTCAATAGAGAAGGATGAGGTATAAAGACAATGACTCCAACTCTAGACTATCTTTTTTCGGTTCAAAGTAAATAGCAAGCAATATGTGTACCATTTACGGGGCATATTTTATGTTAACTACTTAACTGAGTTAATTCTCATACCTATGTTTGTCTTATTCAATGACACACCTTTTAATCTAAGCTTTAATTCTCTATCCTGCATAATCTGTGGGAGTATATACTTTAAAGTTATTCAAATTTTCAAATTTTAGCAATAACTTATTCTGTGACTAATATTATGTTTCCATCACGAGGCCTGTCATCAGTGAAAGCGAAATGTAAGCCACGTGAAAGGGAACGAATAACTGTCGATATAGTAAAGGATATGAACCTTATGTTATATAAAATAAGGTTGATTTTAGGTAATACGAAAAACTACAGGCTACGGGCTAAGGTCAACCTCATCTGTAAGCTGCAGTGCAGCAGTGCCACAGAATACATAATATACTTACCGTGGGACGCGCAGTCGCGGTTCCAGGGGCCGCGTCTGCTATTGACAAGCCGTACAACTCAGAACCATTGCTGTTTTTAGCTGTCAAAATGTTAGTAGACTTTTAAAAATGCAACTGACTAGCGGCCACTGGCGCAGTACGTGTTAGTAAAATTCTACCGGCCGACCGATAGAAGTCTATTGGAGTACGATTGTAATAGTAGACTACGAAAAACTATCAAAATTGTACCCGTGGTTTTCCATTCGATTCTATTTCGACACGATTGAAAATAGCAGACTCGGCCCTCTGGATTTGCGATCGCATGTCGACGCCTTCTACAACGCCGTTTGTAAGTTATCATCAACAACTTATTTCAGTGTAATGATGATTTAATCAATAAACTGACAATCGACTCTGATGATAAGAATTAGATTCAAGTACCGACATGTAAAAAAGTAAGTGTTAAAATATTTTCCCATCAACCATTGATATGATTCAAGGAAGAGGTCTACGACCGTTAATGGCTATGTTGTCAAAATAAAAAGTACCAACTCCAATCTAGTTAAACTAGTATACATTAGTTGGTCTCAATCTATTATGAAATGAATTGGCCATCGTTACCACAAGTACTATGCGACTGAATGAAGATGTAGTTGGTTTCATTTTGTTTATACTTAAATTAAGTGCGTGATTTCTTGGTAGTGTAATACGGTAGGCTGAAGGGGACGGGTATGCAAATGGCTGAGCTATACTTGGCCACGAAGCAGGCCGCCCGAGACCGTGGGAAAACTATCGCCTGTGGCGAGTTGTGGACAGGGATGGATTTGGCATTTCATTGGCAGAAAACATACTTAAAAAACAATAGTTTTATAAAACTACCAAATCGTATTTATGCGCGCATAGCGGTAGTCAAAATTAAAGACAATATGAGTATCTAAGACTGAGAAGACCATGAATTTGATTGCCATTGTTTGATCTAGATAAGAATCATAATCTTAAAATAAATAGGCGTAAGGAGTCCACCAAGCTCGCACGCAGCAAGGGCGCCAGTTTGAAAGTTCAAACGGCAGTCTCTTCCAAAAATACTGAAAATCTGATGTCAATATAGCTGCTCATAACAGTCAACTAAAAGTACTTCAAATCCAGGTAGAGTTTATGTAACTAAGAATAGACCAAGATGAAGAAGAAAGTCTGGATAGCAATCATCGTGCAATCGGAACGTAAGATTTGTTACTTCCCGTAACTAGAAACTGCGTACCTGTGCGAACGGGCTTTTAGGTAGACATAGGCAACTTGTTTTTTACAATTTTTAGCTTTACAAAATTATAAACTACCGCGCACAATACTTTTACTAATTATACACCAGAAAAGAACATAAGGATTCATTTACTTATGAATATAAAAGCTCATTGAAGCAATTTCAGAGTTACCAAGTTTATGGGATCTCTTTCTAGTATTTTATAGGGACAGCTTTCCACTATCCTTCGGCCACTAGACATCAGGATAACAATAATACCTGAAGTCTTTCTCATCATTGCAGTAGACTTAGCAATCATATACGTCACCAAGACGTATGCGGAATATGAAGGTGGAATATTGCATTACTTTAGAGTGGTGTTTGGTAGCTTAACGGGCTAAAGTGGTTCCCTTGGATTGGCTTTTTGACACATTAAATTATAGTTATTTTCATCATTCGAGCGTCTGTCCCAGTTGCGTTCGCGATGCCCGTGGTTTACATTAAAATATGGTATATTCAGCATTGTATAAATGCTTTTTAAAACTACGTATCTTTGTATTAGGCGTTGTATTTCGTTGTTTAGTTTGAGGTGAGTTCGGCCCTGTACGCTCGTGCACGGCCCACAGGCGCGTGACGGAGTTCGGCGCGCGCCGCAATCACGAAGCTTCTGACGTGCGACTTTTGACGCAACCGCGGTCTCTCACTAACGTAACACTGCTTTTGTTCTTTTAAAGTAATCTCAAATAAAAAAACATTCATGTCTGCACGTCTTGGCCACGATCACGATTAACAAGGTGTATGTGATGAAATGTTGTTATGAATTGCAAAAAATAATTATCGCAATTCCTTGTTGTCGTAAGTTAATATAACGTATTATGGTAGAAATATTTTATTTGAATTTTACTAGAAATAAGCTGATGTACCTTATAATGTTGATGAAGCTGGATGTGATGAGGCCGTGCCTGATCTTTAGGGCCCAAGTAAATCGCACCTGTGAGTTGTGCGCATCTACCGACTAACGGATGACGTCATGACAAATATGAAGGAATACCTCGAAAATGAACGTGTACCAACATCTAGCCAGTGTGGTACAGAAAGTCCTATCGACTCTCCCGAAATGATAGAGTGGCATGAGAACTGCATGTTTGATTTTACTGCTTCAGTGGCGCAGTGATATACTGCGTGATAACTGCGCAGTGAGTATGCGACTGCCGCGACTGAGGGTTCGATTCTCGGGTCGGAAGAAATATTCGTGCTGATCCACAAATGTTTGTTTCGGAGTATGGATGTTTCCTATGTATAATAAGTATGTATTTAGAAGTATGTTTATCAGTCGTCTAGAACCCATAACACAAGCTTATATTTTGCTTACTTTGGGCTAACGGCGCTGTGTAAAAAAAATGCCCACAACATTTATTTAATAAAAAGATGTATCTAACCGATCTAATAAAAAAAGTGATAAAGTTAGTGGTAAGTAAGATTAAGTTAGCAGTTAGAAGCGCTCGTGGCCCCGCGGTCTCAGTGTTCGGTAAACGATCACTGAGGTACGCAACTTTCACTATGGCTGGTCGTCGGATGGGTGACCACTTTGTGGCATTTACATTTGCGAGCGTTTCCGTGCTTCGGAAGGCACGTTAAGCCGTTGGTCCCGGTTGCCAGTAAAATGGCTATATCAACACGGCAATGGGCTCACCACCTAATACGTGGGACAGGAATCCACACGGTGAAAAGTGGGCATATAATATGCCTCTGCCACCCCTTCGGGGATAAGGCGTGATGGATATTTATTTTTTTATTTTTAAGTTAGCAGTTAGAAATAATTTTTAAGAACAATCTTTATTTACATGCCTTAAAAAATAATTCTTACAATTCCTTTCAGTTGATATATTGTAGGAATGCCTAAAACTTAGTTCACCATATTGGGTGTTCTGTTATGTTGGATTTAGAATGACGTCACACACAAAGCTATACCTGCATTATCATATAAACTAAACGTGTATACAAAGTTTCAGTTCATTCGGTTGAAGATATCAGCTTCAAAATTGAGTTCATCAATTCATAATAAGTTTATTTTTCTTTTTTTTTATTATACCACTTATGTTCAGACAAGCATACGGCCCACCTGATGGAAAGTGATCACCGTAGCCTAAGGGCGCTGTAAAATCGTTTTCCTTAACTGTTATTGAATATGATGCTTCTTCTTTCTTCTAAGATAAAAGTGTAAATATTTCTATTCTGTTGTTGCTTTCCTACTATTATACATACACTTCTTCTATTTGTTGTAATGTCTCTAGCTTGCTTGGTATTAAAACTGTTGTTTCATTCACAAGACTTCATCACATTCAGAGCTAGAGAGAGACAGTCTTAAACTCTTATAACACGACTTCACAATCCAGCAAAGCTGGTATAGCCAGACATTTGCATATACCCAGGAGGCCAAGTCTGCTATTTCAATCGTGTCGAACTAGAATCGAAATCGTCGCTCAATAGAAAGCCACCAGTTAAATTTTGACAGTTGCTTTTTTAGTTTACTATTACAATCGTACCCCAATAGACTTCTAACAGTCGGCCGATAGAATTCTACTAACACGTACCGCCCCAGCAGCCGCAAGTCAGAGAGAGCATTTTGACAGCTAGAAACAGCGATTCTGGTTCTATTCCACGGCTTGTCAATAGTAGAATCGGCCCCCAGGCTGTCGTTGTAAAACATGATAATACCAATTATGGCATTTTCCTATTACTTTCCGCAGCAACAGATCACGAAGAAGTACCGTACTTGCTTATGCCTTATAATCGTCTTATCGAGTAAAACGATGAGGTGGTATATCGTAAGGAACTCCACTGGGCGTATAGATGGGGCTCCATTTACCTATCAATGACTTCATATGCAACAGCAACAAAATAGTACATCAATTTTTTATTGAAAAATTTCATTCGTTCAGTCATTTTAACTTTTTTTGTTAGTTCTAGTTCAATGAGCTGTCGTTTATGTAAATGTTGGGTCCATCTGTCAGACTTCAGTGCTCTCAAGTTACCTAACCACGTTGCGTTACAGTTGCAAACCAAACTCATTAAGGATGACCGTCTAGATTACGAGATTTTCCCAAATCAATTGATACACACGGACTTAAATGTATTAGGAAAATCTCTGTATTGGCAAGATCCTTTAGAAAATATCCTTTCTTGTTTTTTTGTCAACATTGTTTTTTTTGTAAACATCTGCGAAACAGGAGGAAACGAATGATGGATATAATTCTGGACTTAAGAACATAAGTCAAAATATATTATGAAATCATTTTATGGTAATCATTTTATAGTTTATTTATTTATTTATCTATCACGCCTTATCCCCGAAGGGGTGGCAAAGGCATATTATATGCCCACTTTTCACCATGTGTATTCCTGTCTTACGTAATAGGCGGTGAGCCTATTGCCGTGTTGAAATAGACAGACGCAGGTTGTGGCTACCTGTTCAGAAATTTTCAAGCCTCCTATAAGGCCTTCAACTGGGTTTAAAGACTGCCATGTTACTGGCAACCGGGACCAACGGCTTTACGTGCCGTCCAATGCACAAAAACGCTCGCAAATATAAATGCCACAAAGTGGTCACCCATCCGAGGACCAGTCATAGTGAAAGTTGAGTAACTAAGTGATCGTTTACAGAACACTGAGTCCGCGGGGCCACATGCGCTTCAGAACGCTTGAGAGGAGTTCCTTATTTGTATTTTACTCAACTTTGTTTTTTTGTAAACTTCTGCGAAACATGAGGAATAGGATGATGAATATAATTCTGGACTTATGAAAATAAATCAAAACATATAATGAAACAACTGGTAATCATTTTATAGTTCAGTAAGTTATAACGAAAAAAAAAGAAATTTCGATGCCCGATAACCAAATGAACGATAAAATATTGTAAAATTTGTTGTCTAATTTGTGAGCAAATAATATGTATACATATATCTTTTTATAAAAAGCCTACCTTGGACCCGGATTGTCAACATAGTGCAAAGATGGAAAGATTTTCGAGTGGTTTGCGACTAAAAGATAAATACAATACAAAAATACTTTCTCATTTGTTATTGTGTTTTTATGATGTTATTTTGTTATTGTTACACTTATTAGTCATACATAATAATACAATCGATTAAAAATATACTATTAGTTATATAAAAAGAGACTTACGTAAAACTAGAAGCGGTTTGTAGTTATAGCTTTTCTATACTAATATGATGAAGGGCAAAGATTTATAAGTTTGTTTGTAATGAATAGGCTCAGAAACTAGTGGGCCGATTTTCAAAATTCAGTCACCATTAGAAAACTACATTCTTCATGTGTAATAATAATAATAATAAGAGGCTCGCGTTAGGCAGTTGGGTCAAGGGCTTGATGCAAAAGGCGGTTCTTCTGGGTACGGCTCGTATTGTGCGGAAATTCCTGTCTCTGCAGCCCTGACCACCGGTAGCTTGGTCCCTGTACCCGATACCGGTGGGATACTATTTTTTATATTTTTAAATAGATTTGTTTTATATAATGTATTTAAAAATGTAATTTATATGTGTATTTATTTAATAAAGGAAATAATAATAAAAACAACACAACACACAATAATGAAGTTGTTGCAGTTGAGGTTATATCCGTAAGTGTCCAGTGTTATGATAACTTAAGGAGTGCATTGGAGGATGCGATTCTGGAATTTCGATCTATGAGTCCAGGCTGTAGACCTAGCCTACCGCGTTTGCCTTTGCATAAACGGAATATGGCCTTGGTGTGTGCTCTAGATTCGCTATTACCTGATTATTTGGATAATAGTGAAGACCTTGGTGATACGCACTCGATTCTATACTGTGCGGCCGTTGCAGCATGTAGAGTAGCTGAAGTAAAGTTTTTAGAAAAGAAACTTGCTTCTTCTCCTAAACCTGATGTACCAGCTTGGCAGTGTAGAATTGAGCGTCGTATCGCTCGGGCTAGGGCACTCATTGGGAAGCTAATCTGCTTTAGATCGGGAAACACTCGTCCGAGGGTCATGCGCTTTGTGAAACAGGCGTTTTCAGGCACTAACATCACGCCTCCAGAATATGTGAGAACGTCATGTATCACGGAGCGCATTGACTTTCTGAAGCAGAAAGTTTGTGCATGGGCAAACCGTATTCGCCGTTATAAGAAACGCGTAGAGCGATATACCCAGAACCCATTTTGGCGTGGTATTTGGTCGAGGCCCGTTAGTCATATTGAAGGTGAATGGATGAGAGATGATGAACGAGAATGTGAATCTATACAGGCAATGGAGTCAATTAATATATCTGAACAGGATGTAGCAAATGCAGTCCGTTCGTTGCCCAACTGGAAATCAGCGGGACCGGACGGACTGCATAATTTCTGGCTAAAGTGGCTCCGTAGTTCACATTCTCGTTTAGCAACTCAATTCCAGTCGTCTGTAGAGTCGGGCTCTATGCCCGATTTTATAACAACTGGAATAACCCACCTTCTCTATAAATCTGGCGATGCCTTGGATCCCAAAAATTATAGACCTATCACATGTTTACCAACAGTCTATAAACTTCTAACATCCATTTTGAGAATCAAAATTACTTCACATTTAGATAAAAATTCAGTCTTGTCTTTGTCTCAAAATGGATGTAGAGGTGGGACCCGAGGCACCAAAGAGCTCCTTATAATTGATATGACCATTAACCAACAGGTACGCCGTAATCGTCGCAGTCTGGCGACATGTTGGATTGATTATAAAAAGGCTTTTGACTCTGTGCCTCATACGTCGCTTCTGAGGGTGCTGGAGCTGTACAAAGTGGATGCAACTCTTTGTACTTTCCTGCAGTCATGTATGAGGCAATGGAGAACAGACCTTTGCTATCCAGGATGTCGTCAGACTGTAACAAATGGCTTGCCTATTGAGCGGGGCATATTCCAGGGCGACAGTCTCAGTCCTTTATGGTTTTGTCTAGCACTGAACCCTCTTAGTACTATACTAGAGAGTTCAGGGCTAGGCTTTCAGTTGCGAAGAGAAGGTCGAGTTATATCCCACCTGCTTTACATGGACGACCTTAAGCTATTTGCCACCACAACTGATAGAACTATTGAAGTTAACAAAATCCTTCAGTAGTTCTATTAGAATGGAATTTGGCGTTGACAAATGTGCAGTCATGCATGTAAAGAAGGGTGGGATTGTGGAGTCTGAAGGTGTTGAGCTTTCGGATTCCATAATACTCAGATTTCTCTCCACTACTGAGACCTATAAGTATCTGGGTATATCACAGGCATTAGGAATTAACCAATCTGGTCTGAAACAAACATTGAAGGAGCGATTCTTTGGCCGTCTGAAAAAAGTACTGAAAAGTCTTTTATCAGGCGGTAATAAAGTGCGTGCCTTCAATGGGTGGGTCATACCGGTCCTAATGTATTCCTTCGGTATACTTAGATGGACTCAGACTGAATTAGATGCCCTGGATAGGAGAGTGCGGTCCCTGTTGACCACATTTCGAATGCATCATCCTCGTTCATCAGTAATGAGGTTGTATATCCCTCGGAAGTGTGGAGGTCGAGGCTTTTTAAATGTCAAGACCCTCCATAACCGTGAGATATGCAACCTCAGAGAATATTTTCTCAATGCTGACACGAGGTTGCATCGCGATGTAGTTGCAGTGGATAATGGACATACCCCGCTCTCGTTGGCTAAAGAGAATTGGCATAAACCTATAGTACTTGGTGTTACTGATCGCAAGGAGGTATGGAAGAGTAAGGAGCTGCATGGTCGTTTTTATCAGGCCTTACACAGGCCTGATATAGACTTCAATGCATCAGTATCTTGGCTACGATTTGGTGATCTCTTTGGAGAGACTGAAGGGTTTGTTTTTGCAATTACTGACGAAGTTGTAATGACAAAGAACTACAGGAAGTATATCCTGAAGGATGGTACGGTAGACATCTGTCGGGCATGTCATCGTCCCGGAGAATCCCTTAGGCATATTATTTCTGGTTGTTCGAGTCTTGCAAACGGTGAGTATTTGCATCGACACAACCAAGTAGCCAAGATCATTCACCAGCAACTTGCTCTTAAGTACAATCTTGTTGATTTAGAGGTACCATACTATAGATATGTGCCCGACCCAGTTCTCGAAAATGGTCATGTCACATTATACTGGGATCGATCTATTATCACGGACAGGACTATTGTCGCCAATAAGCCTGACATAGTGGTAATAGATCGATTAGAACGCCGTGCAATTATTGTTGACATCACCATACCTCACGACGAGAACCTCATGAAAGCCGAGGTAGACAAACAAAAGAAATATTTAGACTTGGCTCATGAGGTTGTCGACGTGTGGGGTGTGGATTCAGCGATCATTGTACCGATAGTCATATCTGTCCATGGACTTATAGCCAAGAGCCTTGACCAACACCTACAAAGGCTCGCGTTAAACGGCTGGATCAAGGGCCTGATACAGAAAGCAGTTCTTCTCGACACGGCACGTATTGTGAGGAAATTCCTTTCTCTGGAGCCCTAACCACCGGTAGCTTGGTCCCTGTACCCGATACCGGTGGGTCACTATTTTTTATATTTTTAAATGTATTTTTTATTTTATAGATATATTTAAAAATGTAATTGATATGTTGTATAAATAAATAAAGAGAATAATAATAATAAAACCCCTCGAGGACAGTCGTTATCTTTTATAGGATTAACGCAACCCTATGAGGGCATAGTAGATTCGCTTTTTGAGTCATCCACTTTCTGATATCAACAAAAAATGTATCAGTAAGTTATTGAAAAGCTCACATCCGCAGGGCAGCTTGTGGCGAGCTGAATGTGCGTGGCTACACATCGGTCCCGATTCCTCAGAGTTTTGTTGCCCTTCTGAACCGGTTAGGATTTAATGGCCTAACGGGAGAGCAGTGAGAGTGCTACTCCCGTGAGTGCAGCAAATCTCAACTCTGGCTTGCCTTAATTGGCCGGTTAGAGGGAGGGAGCCAGAGCGATATGCTCGGGGGTGGAAGTGTCATTTTCAAGGGCAAACTACGGGGAAGCCCGCTCCGGGCCTGTCCCGCGAAGGTGAAACCGGCGCCGCACCGCTCGACACCCCAAGCCGCTCACACCGGTGTTGCCTCCTGTCGCCTTACAGGCTTATCTTGCCTATGGCGATTGTATAGGGGGCCCATCTAGTGAGTTGGCGAGTCACCGTCTGCCAATATTTTGATGATATTATATTAAAATGGCAGACGCAGTTTTCATCCATAGTTCAAGTCACCCAGTACATTTAACCTCCAACTCAATAGCCCAATAGTAGTTAGCATATTGTACAATAGTTTAACTCCCATTGGAGATGGTCCATTACCGTTCTTCTACATAAAGCGGACGTGGATTGTCTGCAGTGGGGGTCCCATTCCCTGTTACATTAAAATTCTCAAAGGGCCTCTGCGTGTTGGACCACTATGTCCCCATGTAAGCCTACCAAAAGACCGGGTATCTTCGTAAGAAAAAAAAAGGAGATACCCGAGAAGAAGAGACAAATAATAATAATAAACACCTGGCAACACTACATAGCAAATGTCGTTTATATAATCTTACAATATTTAAAATAATATTACCATGGCGGACTAGTGGAAGCCTATCCACAAATGCCACAAGCTAAAAGTTGAAGTTGAAGTTGATAATATTACCATAGCCGGAAAGCTTATAAACCGTATTTCCAGTAAAGGAAAAATGAATATAAAATATGAAAATCAAGAAATAACAAATAAAACCTTATATACGGAAATATACAAGATACTATAATTATGGATATGCGTGACATTAGATGTCATGTGACATATCAGAATTAATTTCACAAACATGAAACATGAACGATATCTTTGCTAAATGCTTACAAGATCCAGGGCTAAAAGGAATGCACAAGATCCATCTCCGGATTCGCCGCATTGCTCCGCCTCGCAGTCCACGGTGAGCATATCCGCTACATCGACTGCAGTTGAGGCGTTGAGCTCGAGCTCAAGCGGCGAATATTTATCCCCGCCGTCGTCACCACCACCAGCGCGGCGGCGTGGAAGAGGCCGGCCACCGACACGCTTGGAGTCCCGAGGCCCACCGGCTTCGAATAGGGCTCCCGCTACCGGTGGTAATGTGCGCCGCATGCGATGGACTGATTCTATAAATGAGGACGTCATGCGGGCATATTTTGTGGCTACAGAGGGGGGAATTAACCTTACTGCATACCGTTATCGGCTGTTAACTGTGTTTCAGGGTCTTGAACCAGCTGTTAACGTCTCGGCACAACGATTATCGGATCAGGTGCGGGCTATTCAACGTTGTAACATGTTGGATAGTGCTGTACTTGAGCGGCTACGTTCTGAGGTACGAAATAGCCTTGACTGTCCAACTTCATCACAGGTTACAAATTCATCGGTAACAAACACAACACACAATGATGAAGTTGTTGCAGTTGAGGCTATATCCGTAAGTATCCAGTGTAATAATAACTTAAGGAGTGCGATGCGATTCTGGAATATCGATCTATGAGTCCAGGCTGTAGACCTAGCCTACCGCGTTTGCCTATGCATAAACGGAATATGGCCTTGGTGTGTGCTCTAGATTCGCTATTACCTGATTATTTGGATAATAGTGAAGACCTTGGTGATACGCACTCGATCCTATACTGTGCGGCCGTTGCAGCATGTAGAGTAGCTGAAGTAAAGTTTTTTGAAAAGAAACTTGCTTCTTCTCCTAAACCTGCTGTACCAGCTTGGCAGTGTAGAATTGAGCGTCGTATCGCTCGGGCTAGGGCACTGATTGGGAAGCTAATCTGCTTTAGATCGGGAAACACTCGTCCGAGGGTCATGCGCTTTGTGAAGCAGGCGTTTTCAGGCACTAACATCACGCCTCAAGAATATGTGGGAACGTCATGTATCACGGAGCGCATTGACTTTCTGAAGCAGAAAGTTTGTGCATGGGCAAACCGGATTCGTCGTTATAAGAAACGCGTAGAGCGATATACCCAGAACCGCATGTTCCAAAAAGATGAGAGGTGGGTTTATCGACGGTGGGAAAAACCCAATTCAGGTGTGGATAACGGACCGCGACCAAATGCTGATATTACAAATACATTTTGGCGTGGTATTTGGTCGAGGCCCGTTAGTCATATTGAAGGTGAATGGATGAGAGATGTTGAACGGGAATGTGAATCTATACAGGCAATGGAGTCAATTAATATATCAGAACAGGATGTAGCAAATGCAGTCCGTTCTTTGCCCAACTGGAAATCAGCGGGACCGGACGGACTGCATAATTTCTGGCTTAAGTGGCTCCGTAGTTCACATTCTCGTTTAGCAGCTCAATTCCAGTCATGTGTAGAGTCGGGCTCTCTGCCCGATTTTATAACAACTGGAATAACCCACCTTCTCTATAAATCTGGCGATGCCTTGGATCCCAAAAATTATAGACCTATCACATGTTTACCAACAGTCTATAAACTTCTAACATCCATTTTGAGAATCAAAATTACTTCACATTTAGATAAAAATTCAGTCTTGTCTTTGTCTCAAAATGGATGTAGAAGTGGGACCCGAGGCACCAAAGAGCTCCTTATTATTGACATGATCATTAACCAACAGGTACGCCGTAATCGTCGCAGTTTGACGACATGTTGGATTGATTATAAAAAAGCTTTTGACTCTGTGCCTCATACGTGGCTTCTGAGGGTGCTGGAGCTGTACAAAGTGGATGCAACTCTTTGTACTTTCCTGCAGTCATGTATGAGGCAATGGAGAACAGACCTTTGCTATCCAGGATGTCGTCAGACTGTAACAAATGGCTTGCCTATTGACCGGGGCATATTCCAGGGCGACAGTCTCAGTCCTTTATGGTTTTGTCTAGCGCTGAACCCTCTTAGTACTAGCAAATGCAGTCCTAGATATACTAGAGAGTTCAGGGCTAGGCTTTCAGTTGCGAAGAGAAGGTCGAGTTATATCCCACTTGCTTTACATGGACGACCTTAAGCTATTTGCCACCACCAAATTGGAACTGATAGAACTATTGAAGTTAACAAAATCCTTTAGTAGTTCTATTAGAATGGAATTTGGCGTTGACAAATGTGCAGTCATGCATGTAAAGAAGGGTGGGATTGTGGAGTCTGAAGGTGTTGAGCTTTCAGATTCCATAATACTCAGATCTCTCTCCGCCACTGAGACCTATAAGTATCTGGGTATATCGCAGGCATTAGGAATTAACGAATCTGGTGTGAAACAAACATTGAAGGAGCGATTCTTTGGCCGTCTGAAAAAAGTACTGAAAAGTCTTTTATCAGGCGGTAATAAGGTGCGTGCCTTCAATGGGTGGGTCATACCGGTCCTAATGTATTCCTTCGGTATACTTAAATGGACTCAGACTGAATTAGATGCCCTGGATAGGAAAGTGCGGTCCTTGTTGACCACATTTCGAATGCATCATCCTCGTTCATCAGTAATGAGGTTGTATATCCCTCGGAAGTGTGGAGGTCGAGGCTTTTTAAATGTCAAGACCCTCCATAACCGTGAGATATGCAACCTCAGAGAATATTTTCTCAATGCTGACACGAGGTTGCATCGCGATGTGGTTGCAGTGGATAATGGACATACCCCGCTCACGTTGGCTAAAGAGAATTGGCATAAACCTATAGTACTTGGTGTTACTGATCGCAAGGAGGTATGGAAGAGTAAGGAGCTGCATGGTCGTTTTTATCAGGCCTTACACAGGCCTGATATAGACTTCAATGCATCAGTATCTTGGCTACGATTTGGTGATCTCTTTGGAGAGACTGAAGGGTTTGTTTTTGCAATTACTGACGAAGTTGTAATGACAAAGAACCACAGGAAGTATATCCTGAAGGATGGTACGGTGGACATCTGTCGGGCATGTTATCGTCCCGGAGAATCCCTTAGGCATATTATTTCTGGTTGTTCGAGTCTTGCAAACGGTGAGTATTTGCATCGACACAACCAAGTAGCCAAGATCATTCACCAGCAACTTGCTCTTAAGTACAATCTGGTTGATTTAGAGGTACCATACTATAGATATGTGCCCGACCCAGTTCTCGAAAATGGTCATGTCACATTATACTGGGATCGATCTATTATCACGGACAGGACTATTGTCGCCAATAAGCCTGACATAGTGGTAATAGATCGATTAGAACGCCGTGCAATTATTGTTGACATCACCATACCTCACGACGAATACCTCATGAAAGCCGAGGTAGACAAACAAAAGAAATATTTAGACTTGGCTCATGAGGTTGTCGACGTGTGGGGTGTGGATTCAGCGATCATTGTACCGATAGTCATATCTGTCCATGGACTTATAGCCAAGAGCCTTGACCAACACCTACAAAGGCTCGCGTTAAACGGCTGGATCAAGGGCCTGGTACAGAAAGCAGTTCTTCTCGACACGGCACGTATTGTGAGGAAATTCCTTTCTCTGGAGCCCTAACCACCTGTAGCTTGGTCCCTGTACCCGATACCGGTGGGTCACTATTTTTTATATTTTTAAATGTATTTTTAATTTTATAGATATATTTAAAAATGTAATTGATATGTTGTATAAATAAATAAAGAGAATAATAATAATAATAAATCTTTATTCATTTAGGTCACAAAGTAACACTTATGAACGTCAAGAATATTGCTTCTACATTTACATTTACTGCCAGATTCGCAAAGCAATGGGTAGAGCCTGAGGAAGAACCTGGCAATAAAACTCATGGCCACTCTTTTCTAAACGCCAGTAATTACATTAGTTTGATTAACATGATATTTGACCAATTATATAGTAATGAATTTATACAAACAAAAAAAAACAAAATCAATGTTGTGTTTAAATCATATCAAAATTAGAGCGATTATAGTTGCCGGTTCTAAGGGCAGCCTACCCTTGAAGAAGAAGAATCTGGCAAGAAAGTCAATGGATGCCATTTTAAAATGTAGGAATGGCTTACAACATTAAAATTACACTTACATTGTTCCTTTGGATTTATGTGAGAACAGTCGACTAAACTTAAGTTTACCTTAAATATAAATAAGATTATTTTTAATAATTGCTATAACAGCTATGAGCTGACCAGTCCCAACAGACGGTACCCGTTCACGGGTATGACGCATTATATCAGCCATCGCCCTACTCAACCGTATTATAGGGAATAAGGCGACCCGATACATACGCCACCACTGCCAGGACACTTAGGCGAGCATGACATACTCAAAAACTGCACAGTAACTATCATGTCAATTAGCAACTATCATGTCAATATCATGTAACATAGGCTATATTGGATTTTCAAAAAGTTTAGGGTTCTGTACGAAATTTCGAATAGGAAAACTTTACCACACGGGCAATGCTGCGGGCATCAGCTAGTACTTTATATATAAGTTACGCTTTTGGCCCTTAACAATTATTGTTTTACGATGAGGGTTTTTATTCAATTCAATCTAACCCTCTTCTTTTCGATCACGAGCAATGTGTGCCAGGCACAGGTGCCCTTCTCATATGAGAGGAGAGAATCTTCGCCATTCTAACTCGGACAAACAAATTCAGTCTGTCAAAATTGTACCGGTGGCTTTCTATTAAGCGACGATTTCTATTCGTTTCTGACGCGATTGTATTAGTAGACTTGGCCCCCTGGGGGCCGACCATTAGAAGTCTATTGGAGTACGATTGTAATAGTAGACTACGAAAACCTGACTCGGCCCACTGGAGTAATGGCCCATGTGTATTCATGTCCCACGTAAAGGTTGTGAGCTTATTGCCGTGTTGAAATAGACAGACGCAGGTTGTGGCTACCTGCTGTTGAAATTTTTCAAGCCGCCCATAAGGCGTTCAACTAGACTTAACGACTGCCATGTTACTGGGAACCAGGACCAACGGCTTAACGTGTCTTCCGAAGCACACAAACGCTTGCAAATGTAGATGTAGGGCAATAATGGTAGGTATCCAATATTATAGACTCGTAACATTTCTTTAAAATGTATACACGCATGAAATAGTAATATTAACTACATTACGATACGGAATACAATGATAATAAAAAAAATCGATTAGTTTTCGAATAGAGTAGGAAGTTGTTTTATCGATTATTTTATATTGTTTACGCAATTAAGATGTTGCGATGTCAAGCACGCGATGTTAATATCTAACTGTAGTGTTGCATCAATATTTTTTATCGATATGTTGTTGTATTAATTAAATTAAAGTGTTTTGTTCTACTATCAACCGTTCAATTAAAATTATTTACACTGAGATTTTGGTGAAAGGCTAATAATACATACATAGAGTTTCCGAGGAGTTACCTAGGGCGTCCGGCAATAGACAGTTTGGCAGGAACCGTGTGGTTTTAGCCGGTTCGAGCCCACAAGACTTCCGAGGACATTTCCACAAGCTAAAAAATCCAAAAAAAAAGGCGTGAACTCTTTTCTTAGGTTCTTACATTAAGCTCTTCAACATGACGTCATTCGCCTGATGGAAAGCCTTGGCTACGTCTAACTGACTCCCTAATTGAGGAATAATAATTAGAGATCATAAATTTCAGTTCATCACCTACTAGTACTATTACCATAATTAAATTTAATACCCATTAAAAAAAAATTTCATGAATGTATATTTATGTTTTACGTACTACAGTGCATTCTATAATATAACATCAGCACCTACCACATATAAGTAAAGATGACGAAACACAGCTAATCATATGTTGTCATCCAAACTAAACGTGTACAGAAAATTTCACCTCATTCGGTTGAAGAAATCTGCTTTAAAATTGAGTTGCAAGATTGCACCCCACCAAACTTACATACAGAGTTAGATTTTTTTTATCTACGCTTTCACCCTTGCTCGTCAATTTTGTGTTCTAGAAATGACGAATGTCGATGGTATTCGAATCCTGTTATACGTCTTTACCTGATCAAACATCATAAAAGGCAAATAAAACACTGTAAGTTACGTAACTTGTCATGCTTGACATTACTCTTTTACTCTTTGTGAACTTCACAGGAAAGACCGAAAATTACCGTTATTTATACTTCTTTACTAAATATGAAAGAAGATGCGGCGGGCCTATCAAGCACATTAGAATTGAAACCATTTTGAAACAGAACATACTAAACTTTACAACTTTGTCACATTGTAAAGCTTTATTATTCGCTTTATAGTGCTGTTGTATTTTTGTTTGAAGTCAGTATACCTTGTATTTAAAGTTTGGTATAAATTTCAACTATTTGTATAAATAATCGTACGATGATTAGATTTTAAAATACTTGATGCAATAAACTGTAATACTATAATAACTATCAGAACTTTAAGTAAATTTACATACATACATACATATTGTCACGCCTTTATAGAGGCGCTGAGCTGGGATCAGACCACTACCTAGTCATAACTAGGATTAGGGGTCTGTTCGCGGATTGGCGTCATCGTACTGAGCGTCCTGAGTTTGAGCAGACTTATAGCGTCAAAAGCTGGAAGCTGCAGGATGCATCCATTAGGGATAAATATAATGAAAGGGTAGCCGAAAAGCTTGGCGACGTCAATGTAAGCAGTGAGAATGTGGAAAGTGTATGGCAGAACCTTAGGGATAGTATGATAAATGCCGCTGTGGAAGTGTGTGGAGAAACGAAAAGATGCAATAGTAATAAGCGTGATGCATGGTGGAATGAGGAAGTGAAAGAAGCAGTTGGAATGAAGAAGAAAGCATGGCTAGACTACTTAGCCTCGCGAAATGATTTTATTATGAAAGAGAGATACAAGCTGCAGAAAGTTAACACGAAGGCACTGATAGAAGAAGCTCGTGAAAGGTGCAGAATGAAAGCGGATGAAAGGTTGTCGTCCAATTTCCGGGATAATGCCAGGCTCTTCTGGAAAGAGCAAGACCCGGAGTTGTTCGGCAATCTGCAGTATGAATAAAGTGCTTAGTGTTAACAATGACGTCCTAACAGACCAAACTGACGTCCTGCAGAGATGGAGTGAATATTATGGAAAGAAGTATGCAAGAAAAGACCGAGATGCCACATCGGGAAGTGGAGCTCACTTCGATGCTCCGGATCCCATTGTCATTGAAGTCATTAGTATGAAAGAAATAGAACAAGCGATAAGAAGTATGAAATGTGGTAAGGCTGCGGGAAAAGACAGTTACTGCTGAGATGATCAAGTACGGTGGGTCGCGTGTCTGGGACACACTATATCTGTTATGCAACTTGTGCTGGCGGACGGGTGAGGTCCCGGATGACTGGCGAGTAGCAGTTGTAGTACCAATTTACAAAGGGAAAGGCTCGTGCCTAAACTGCTCCAGCTACAGGGCGATCAGCTTGGTCAGCTTAGCTAGTAAGGTGTATGCAAAGGTTATAACGGCACGAATACAAGAAAAGTCTGAAAGGTATTCATGGGAGGCTCAATGCGGATTCCGAAATGGAAGAGGTTGCATGGATCAAGTGTTTTCTCTCCGCATGATCGCGGAAAAGTTTCAGGCTGTTAGCCAGAAGATTTTCTGCGCTTTTGTGGATCTAGAGAAAGCATTTGATTACGTTGTGAGAGAAACGCTGTGGGACTTGCTGCCCGGATATGGTGTGGACAGCTCGCTACTGCGGGCAATACAGTCGCTTTATAGGGACTGTAAGGCTTGCGTGCAAGTAGGGGGGGATGTGTCACCTCTTTTTGATGTCTGTACAGGCGTCAAACAGGGATGTGTCATGTCCGCCTGGCTGTTCATAGTGTATCTGGACAGTTGCCTGCAGAAGTTAAAAGATTTTAATATGGGTGTGAATTTGGGTGACTTTTCAGTAAACTGTATGCTGTACGCTGATGATGCGGTGCTCATGGCCTCATTAGAAGCCGACCTTCAGGCATTAGTCACTAATATGAAAGAGGAGTGTGAAAGTAAGGGTCTTCACTTGAATGCAAGTAAAACTAAGGTTCTAGTATTTGAAAGAGGTGACGTAAGAACTAAATGCGAGATTAGGGTAAACCAGGAACGTCTAGAGCAAGTGAATGACATTGTGTATTTAGGAAGTATGTTTAGCGCGGATGGAAGATGTGATTCGGATGTAGAACGGCGAGTAGCTGCCGGAAACAAAGTTAACGGTGCTTTGTCCCAGTTAGTAAAGCGACAAAGCATCGTAAAAGAAGCACGCATGGCGATTCATAACGCAGTGCTAGTGCCAACTTTGCTTTACGGTAGTGAAACCTGGGTAAGTCAGCAGATGCAGGAAAGTAAATTGAATGCTGTGGAGATGCGATCACTTCGAAAATTGTGCGGCGTTACCTTGGCCGACCGAATACGTAACGAAGTGATACGTAATATGGCAGGTTTGAATGAAAGTGTCAGCGTTAAGCTGGAAAAGGGCGTGCTCCGTTGGTTTGGACACGTCCAACGAATGAGTGAGGAACGATTGACGAAGAATATATATTGTTCAAAAGTAGAGGGTAGAAGGAGTCAGGGTTGGCCGAGACTTACATATGAAGACCACGTGAGCAGATTGCTCAAAAACAGAGATGTCAAAGGTACTCGGATACCCAGACGTGCGTGTATTAAGCGATTGATGAATCTCGAAGAAGCGAAAGAAGTATGCATGGATCGCGAAGCCTGGCGATCCGTCCTCTCTGACTACCCCGTCAGGGATACAGCGTGAAGATAGTTAATTAGTTAGTTTAGTTTATCCCCGAAGGGGTAGGCAGAGGCATACTATACGCCCACATTTTATGTGTACTAAACAAATATAAAAACATTATTTATTGTAAAAAAATAATACCGATCCTCCTCAAATACAAAATTGAACAAACCGTGAAGCATACTGTGGAAGGCAGAGAACAGTAATCATAGGTTTCCATTTTTGAATTAACAAATCAAAGCATTTTTGTACGAGTATGATGTGCCATGCCATGTCTATTATCTACTGTAGCCAATCTATAGTACTGGTTTTACGAGTACCAAAGAGCAAAGAATCAATGTCACTCGCGCGCTCTCTTCTAGAGATGCCTTACTCTACATATTTCATACAACCAAGCGTGTCAGGGGGCGTCACCCTTTTTGATTCCAATAATACTAATTACTACACACACCTTTTAGCCTTTTTGTTACCACCTCACTAAAAAGGCAATGGGTTCAAAATTTCTTCCAAATTTAACATCAAAAATAGACACATTTTATTTATTAAATTTATTCGGCCCTTTAGACCCACCCCAGTTTTGTGCTTCGGAAGGCACGTTAAGCCGTTGGTCCCGGTTGCCAAGAAAATGGCAGTCGTTGAGCCAAGCTGAAGGCGTTATGAGCGGCTTAAAAAAATTCAATAGCAGGTCGCCGCAGCCTGCGACTGTCCATTTCAACACGGCAATGGGCTCACCACCTGTTACGTGGGACAAATGCATACGGTGAAGTGTGGGCGTGTAATATGCCTCTGCCTACCCCTTCGGGGATAAAGGCGTGACAATATGTATGTATGTACCACAGACGAATGTTAGGCAACTGACAAGGTACGTATGCTATATTCGCATACAGTTTGACGTAAACTTGAAGTGAATTGAAGTGAAACTTCTTTATCGACATTGAGAGAAATTTAATAGCTGTTAAAAAGGTCTCATTTTTTGGTTACGCGACTTGTGGTTTTGAAGTGAAACTTCTCTATCGACTCTTCTTTATCGACGTATGTGAGAAATTTTATAGCTGTAAAAAAACGTCATGTTATTCAGTTGTAGTTTTGAAGTGAAACTTCTTTGTCAACGTATGAGATAAATTTTATAACTGAAAAAAAAGTGTCGTAAAGGAATTTCACTTCTTACCTGTGACCCTAGTACACACACATTTTTTTCTTACTTGTATCTCTATTAGGGGTATGTAAGCAACCATAGAAATCGTAAAAACAAGGAGAAATGTGATGCGGGAAGATTTTGTGATAATACGATTCAAACCTACACTAGTCCTGGATTCGCGCACCACAGGTATTAATTATGCATGGCTTACGAAGGTTTAAAATTCAGTTTTTACATGAAGACGGCGTATTTTAACCAAACTTCGCGGTGCTGAGTAAAAAAAAAAGTTATGTGTACGAGAGTACACAGGTAAGAAGTGAAACATCTTTACGACATTTTTTTACAGCTATAAAATTTCTCTCATACATCGATAAAGAAGTTTCACTTATGATAAAGAAGTTTCACATCAAAACATAATGGCGCGTATCCGAAAAACGTGACGATGTTTTACAGCTATTAATTTTCTCTTAACGTTGTCAGAGAAGTTACACTTTAAAAAGTATGCATATAATCTTGTGTACGTTGTGTATGTCACGGCGACACACAAATGTTCCCGCATGGCACTTTTGTTTTTACGATGCTCTGTGAGTATTACTGGGATTCTAGACGGATATATAGGTAAGATTTGGCTAAAATATCTTAGTAACTAGGTAATAAAATAATTACAAAAAAAAAAACCTGAGTAGTACTTACACATCGATCCTCAAAATTGTTTATCGTTTTGTTACCAAAATAAAGCTTATGTACGGCCGTAACTAAATCCCAAATTGCGGCAATCCGTAGTATTTTCACCGGGCGCTTCCCACGCTTGCGCTCACGCAAGCCCGTTCCGAATGATCCAATTACACTGTACAGAACTAATTCCTATGCTCATGCGCGCTCGAAACCTTCAATCGCTTCTTCTAAAATGGTAGGTAGTGAATTTCGTAGCAATCTGTTATGTAAATTGTTTATCAATGAGCTTATGTGGTATTTTTTTCGAGTTTGTTATTTAAACCCAAACGTACGGGTAATAAGCGATTAATGAATCAGCAGTAAGCGAAAGAAGTATGTACAGACTGCGATGCCTGGCGATCTGTCCTCTCTGACTACCCCAATATCTATACCCTACACTATAGTGTGTGTGATGGAAGCCCACACCCCACACCCTCATTTATTATCTTTCTTGTCTGAAAATATTACGCCTTACCCCCGAAGGGGTGGCAGAGGCATTATATGCCCTACTTTTCACCATGTGTATTCCTGTCCCACGTAATAGGTGGTAAGCCCATTAAAATTGCCTGAAAAAATTTTGAAAATGCTTTGAATTTTACATTAATATGATAAAAAAAATCTATATCTTCACACTGTATCCCTGACGGGGTAGTCAGAGAGGACAGATCGCAAGGCTTCGCGTCTTCGCGATCCATGCATACTTTTTTCGATTCCTGCAGAATGATTAATCGCTTCATACATGCAGGTCTGGGTGTTCGAGTACTTTTGACCTTTCCGTTTTTGAGCAGTCTGCTCAAGTCTTCATATGTACCTAAGTCTCCGCCTACCCTGACTCCGTCTATACTCTACTTTCATGTACTTGTGTGAAAATTCATTTCACACGCAAAAATTAACAGTCTGTTTTTTTTTTTCAGAATTATTGAACCATGTTTTTCTTCAGAGATATAACAGTACATTACTCTTACTGTAAGATACTTAGGTAACGAGTAGTCGGGCACGGTCATCGGACACCGTGTGAACCGACAACACAAAGAAATTTACTTAAATATTTCATTAAACAGCACTTGGGTGATTTCATTATAAACTAAGAAGTGTAACAAGAGACGACCGAACAAATTTAAATTTTATAATAAGAAAGCTAAGAGATATTCTAGCTTGAATGATTTTCTTTCTCAATAAACAATTGCTGCTGTAAAGAAAATAAAAAAAAAATGTTTCGTGATACTAAACTAACTACAATAGTAGGTAATTACCTTTGGCAAAAGTTTATAATACAGGTACTTTACCTAAAATAGGATGATGCACATTGATTAAAAAAATGCCATTGTTGTATCTTCAGTAAAGGTTACCGTCCACTGAGTTACTTAAGTTATATACTTACGCGCAGAACGTAATTTCACAGAAAATATAAAATCAACTTGGTAATTAAAATTGGTAGTCAGGGTAGAAAAAACAAATAAAATGCAAAGTCTGTGTGAGCAGATTGCTCAAAAACGGAATGGTGCAAAGTACTCGGATACCCAGATGTGCATTCTACTTTAAGAGAAATTAGTATGCATAGATCGGGAAGCCTGGCGATCTCTGCTCTTTAACTATCCCGTCAGGGACATACCGTGAAGATAGTAAACATTTTTAAATGTAATAAATATTATTTTTTTTGTTTTACTTAACTGTATTAAGTATAAGAACTTGTAAGTATTAATTGGTGTATAATAATCGCTAAAATTCTATTCCATTCTATTATATTCTATGTGGGAGTGCTTATTCCGGTAATGTATGGAACATCAGGTGTCAGCGTCTATAGTCTGATAAGCCACGGGTATAAGATAATAGTGTGGGTAGCGGGGATTAACCTGCAAAGCCGATATATGGTCCCGCCACTCTTCACCTCTAGGTGAATTCGTATGTCGTCAGCCTTTATTTTCGCATAATTAAGATAAAATAGTTATGTTTTGTATTATTCACTAGCCGACACGCCCGGCGTCGCCCGTGACATACTTCGAACCCCGTCGCACCCATTTAATCCCGTAGTTTATTAATTTCACAATAGTGTATGAACATTTTCTAAATTACTTGATTATACTCCTCCACTGTCAAGTACCTACGGTCGAATTAAGGTTACAGGAAATTAATTTTATTTGCTCCTTATTTTGATTTTGCTATATCTCCTAAGATATTCATTTAATTTGCAAGGCGTGAAGCGAAAAAGTAATTATCATGAAACGCTGAAGTCAACTAATGTTTAATTAGATACACGATTCCACCTTACATTATTTTGTTATATCTCAAAAGGTGTAGGCAACGTTTTCGTTGAAAGCTCCCAGACTATATTTTTTCGACATTCTCAATAATTATCGTTATAATTTAGTAAATGTATATAAAAACTAAACAAATTATACATAAAAACCTTCCTAATAAATCTCTCTATCTATTGAAAAAACCGCATCAAAATTCGAGGCATAGTTCTAAAACTTTTTCTTTTTCCATAGCATTCATAAAGACAGACAGCGGTAAGCGACTTTGTTTTATAATTGTAAAGCATACCTAATCTTTACCTACTGGTTGCAGGTTTTATGAGAGTATTTTACTAATACCGCGAAGCGCTCGTGGCCCTGCGGTCTCAGTGTTCTGTAAACGATCACTGAGTTACGCAACTTTCACTATGGCTGGTCCTCGGATGGGTGACCACTTTGTGGCATTTACATTTGCGAGCGTTTCCGTGCTTCGGAAGGCACGTTAAGCCGTTGGTCCCGGTTGCCAGTAAAATGGCAGTCGTTAAGCCTGGTTGAATGCCTTATGGGCGGCATGAAAAATTTCAACAGCAGGTAGCCACAACCTGCGTCTGTCTATTTCAACACGGCAATGGGCTCACCACCTATTACGTGGGACAGAAATCCACACGGTGAAAAGTGGGCATATAATATGCCTCTGCCACCCCTTCGGGGATAAGGCGTGATGGATATTTATTTTATTTATTTTACTAATACGAGTACCTATCTAGGTACCTAACAGACCATCAATTAGCATCATAAATTATTGTAGGTAGGTACACCCCCGCACTCATACTAATGCGAACTATCAATATTGTCCTAGACAACAATCTTTTTACTACTCGTATATAGCTATCGTATTGTTTGCACATATAGTCCATTATTTTCATTAATAATAAACTAGGTACATTAAAAATAGTCTTTTCTTTACTCCTGCTCACAAAGTCCGTCATTATAGCGTAGGTAGGCACCTACTAAGAACAATAATAAAATAAAAAACTTCAAGTAGTACGATTTTTTATCGCATTTTAATGATAAACTCTGTATATTAGTGAGAGATTCACGAATAAACCTTTTTGTCTTAACAAAATGATGCCGCCCGCCTAATGGAAAAATGTAGCGAACATCCAGAGATGATTTAGGGTAGGTATATAGCGTGACTGCTACAGTCACGCTGTCTTTAGATCTGGTGTGCCGTACCTATGCTTGTCTGCCACTCTATTGGTATAAAAATAACTGAGGACCAATTTCTTTGTTGTCAGGACTATACCGTCTGAGGAAGTAACCTTCAATCTCAAAATGAGATTTCTGGAGAAGCAATACCTAGGTAGGTATAGTAAATTTAAGTAGATGCTAATATGATTTGCTAAGATTCTACTGACACAAGCTCTAATTTACGGGATTTTGGGAGCAAAACAAATATTATTATAAAAATTTGTTTATTTTTAATGCTATCATCTAATCATGATCCAAAATAGATATCTATCGCAATACTATTTATCACAGAAATCTTAGGTGCTACTTACACTATAATGTTTAACGTACGGACTACGCAGACGACCATGAGTTAGGAATACAAAAATAACAGATAATGAACAAAACCTTAATTTATTAAATTAATAAAATCACATAACTTCAACGAATAAGATAAAGAAGGACGATCCAAACTTTATAAACACATTGTTCTAGGAACAACAAAAACAACCAAGTAAATTGATTGTATCACACATAATTAACTGTAGTACAATATAAGTAAACACAACTAAAAAGTTCAACACTAAGTCTTCATTAACATTCAACATAAATGTACCCAATATTTCAATTGAGAATAGGATATTGGAGTCTTATCACACGATCCTGAACATGCACCTTCGGATGAAAAGTGTCACCGGTCACCACGGTCGCCACATCGACTGGGCGGAGTCTGTTTCGGAGGCGGGGCTGTACGGTGGCGAAGGCGGCGCATACGCACGTTTCACAAGCATCGCTTCCGAATCCATCGGTGCTACCAGCCTTGTCATAACTGGACCTTGCATTGCTGACTTCTGGAGAGGTCCTTGTGGCTTTAAGGATCCGGGAGCAATAGGCTGCAGAGGCGTTGGCCTCGCCACATTGTTTGGCACGACTGGCTGAGGCTGCACTACTTGAGGATTCTCTAATCTTCTAATACAACTGCTCAAATGCTGCAATAACCTTGCTCCAGCTTGAGGGTCCACAGGCCCTTGTAGCTGCATTGCATTTGCGGCCAACGTAGCATTTGCTATGAATTGTGACACCTCTGTAGCACACTGAGTAAATCCAGCACGAAAGCGTTCGGTGTATGACATTTCTTGTTTTAAAATCAACTGTCCTCGCCTCTTGAGACTGTGAAGATGTCTGACGGTAAGTTCCAGGATATCTGCTTTCTCAAGTTTGGAGACGTTTTCACCTTCTGCTTGTAGGGCGGTAACCATCAAATCTTTGAGTTCGTCTAGACAGCGGTTGATGCGAGCTCGACGTTTCCTTTCAAGCATAGGCTTCATAACTTTTCTGTACTGATATGTTCGAGAGACAGGCTCTTCATCTGGTTGATCGTGCGCTGGTGGATGAAACGCGCCGTGTGTCGGCGACATAGTGCGAGCGGGAAGAATCATGTTGTTGTACGCACGACACTTGAGCGAATGATCCGCGCGCCGCCCGTAGCACTGTATTTATACGCTACACCGATTGTGGCAAACGCCTGTGATAAAAGAGGGTTGTCAAGTATGGGAAAAATTTTACTGTTATTTTTCTGGACCTTTTATTTTTATTTTTTTAGGTATTACTGCAATAATATTAGACGTTCACTGATTTTTGTTAACATTGATAATAATTTTGTATTTTACATTGATAATAAATTTATTCGTAGCAACATTGTTATTTTCTTTGAACACGTGGTGACACGTGAAATATTAGGTTTCAAAGAATTTAAAAGTAATGAATTGTAGATGATGATAAATTAATAAAAAATCATTAACATTTTATTTAAATGTCGTTAAATACATACAGTTAAAGAAAAACTAGTACTGTCACAAAAACCTCGTTTCTATTAAGACAATAAATTCATACTAGTTTTCTAAGTAAATGGGAAAATGAGTTTGTTTGTCTCTCTTTACGTCGAAAAACAACAATTGATTGATCTGATTTTCAAAATGGAGACAAATTTAGGGCCGAGTGCTTTAAGTTACTTGGTATCACGACCGAATGTGAAATACCCGAAAATACTAGAAGTTTAGAAAATACTGAAATTTCCAATGTGGGTGGCGAATCCGGGCGTTTTATAATATTTTAAAATCTTCAAGACTTTCATATATTAGGCAAGTAGTAGAGCAGCAGTCAGGCTCCTCCCGACATTGATTCTACAACTAAAACGACATGTCATGATGTCTCATACTAAGTATTTCTGATCAAAAAATAAAATCTTCACTTCATTAGGTTATGTTCCTGTCAGTTTAGTTTTAATGCGGCAGAATAAATTGATTAAGTTCCTGATATCCTCATGTTATGATTAAGAATAATATTTCCATTTTTTGCATAAGATTACAAACTGTGTTCTGTGGTAATAAATGTACTTATTTTGCTATTATTTTTCTTTAAATTAAAGCTATTAAGATCTAACATCTGTCCCTTGAACATTACTGAGGGTTTCAGCTGATGGCACCTGGCTCACACGCGTTCCCACGCGCACCCTCTTTATCAAACCTTGGCAGACGCATGGCAAGACGCTCCCCTTGATTTGAGCTTCAATAATGAAGAATGACGTCACAACGATCATTTCTATTTGAAAGTGACTCGTGGCGTTGAATACCTATAAATAGTTGTCAAAAAATACCGTTATCTTGTAAGGCATTTTATTTTTGTACATCATTTTTATTCTGGAACATTTTGAAATAACAAAAATATAACCACGTTTATCTTTTTGTACAAATAAGATAAATAATAAAAAAAAATTATCAAAAATCAATATTTAACGACGCCGACCGAATACATAACGAAGCGATACGCAATATGGCAGGTTTGAATAAAAGAGTCAGCGTTAAGCTGGAAAAGGGCGTGCTCCGTTGGTTTGGTTTGGCTTTAGCCTATATTTATTTAATTTAAAGTCGAAATCTCTACAGGGTATGCAAACCCTATAGTAAGATACTAAAATATACGGACATTGAAAAATTCAGTTAGGTATGTGTTAATAGGTTTTAGGAACCAACAGTTTGAGTTGCAATCGATATTCTGCGATGTATACTCGCAACCAGCTAGTCTCGTTAAAAAGAATGTCATTGAAAATTATATCCATGAATATTACATGTGAGGTGGCAACCCTAGGCAAGTGGTGGACTGGCGCAGGTTTGCGGCGACACGAGGCGTGTTATCGCCTCCGTCGGTCACACAGTAGACTGACGAATAGAAATTATTAGTGTCGTACTTTTTACTGGTTACTGCTATTATTAATTAATATCCGTGTCCTACTTCTCAAATGTATTGCCGGCTGCCGCTATCTGTCATTTTACGCGAAACGGAACTCGTTCTCTCAAGGACAAAAACTGTAGGTAAGTTGTTTGAAAATATTTTTGTTGATTTCGTTTATGGTGTTTTAAACACCTCAGTAAAATAGGGTTACTAGCTTAAAAGGTGTACTTATTCTTCCAAAAATAAGAACTTAATTATACAATTATTATACGAGAACATGACATCAAGTATCATCATCGTACATCCTTGAGTCATAAAAAGACATGATACTAATTAGTCACTCAAAACCAAAACATTGACTATCATCTTGCAAAGGTGTGAGTTTATTCTCAGCACCGCTAGCCGACTCTACACCGACCCATTGTGCGGTCGGCACCGCGTGACGCTACTTACTCCAATTCTGTCTTAGGTAGCTAGACGCTAAAACGTCTTATGTGTCAACATCGCTTTAAGAATAGACGATGAACGGAGATCGGCGCGAACCAATCTGTAGTTACGCCTTTTCGACACAAGAAATGGTTTGACACGCAATCGGATAACAGCGTAAGCGACGCTTCTGTACACAGCCAATAAGACGTTCTTCACCGTAGTTCAGACTCGTGGGAAAGCCCGTGCCGCGCGCGTTCCCACACACTCGGCCGGCACAAGCCAACCGATAAATTATCATAATTCCATTGTGAGTGAGACGGTACTAAGAAATTTTACACTTCATCAATCGCCGCGTTGAATACATTAGCGCGTGGGCACCGCTTTGTTGATATGGTGACGCAAGGATCAAGAAGGATATGTTGATATAAACTAGTATATGATACGATCGACCTACCGGAGTAGTCTACTTATTTTTTCCACCACGTATCTTTTTATGACAAGCGCAGCTATAAATTTCGTAGAGACGGTGAAGTATGCTGATGACATGGGCTCTAATGTTGGGTTTTGTGTGAAAAGTAAACTGATTATTCCACCCACGTTGTTAAGTTATATAGCTACCTACGTCTTGATATGTACAGCCTACAAAATGTGTTAAATAAGTAAACATTTAGCCTTTATGTGATATAGGTACATAAAACTGTTAGGGTTGTTGTGTTTGTTACGAATACACGTATTTAAAAGAAATTGAATGAGCTCTTTACTGGTTGCACATTATTTTTTATTATTATTTGTGGCCAAACAGCCTAACTTACAACAATAAAAGTTTTACACATTGAACACATTGTAGCACATAAAAAAGGATATCTGAAGCCAGGCCACTGAATGCTGTTATTATTAATGCTTGGATGATGATATTAGTGACGTCATACTACCTATCAAATGGTAACTTATTATAATGAACTCGCTTAAACAGATACTTATTTCACGAACACGAAGTCGCAGACATTGTAAAATAGAATGTAAACAATTTATATATCCTCGTCTTATAATATAGGGCACTTTTTAACCCCCACACTCCTTCTTACTTGAAAAACTGTTTTGACTTTATGAGCGACTCAGTAGACAGTAAATACCTGAGATCGTCAAAGAACCAGTGATTGAGGATCCTGGGCATTCCATTACCTTTTGGACATATCTTTCTCCGTCCAAGAGGTTTTGTTGTGAAATGCAGTACCAGTATCTATCAAACGTGCACAGAGCGTAGTCACATAAAATAAAAGTAAATGACCACATCTTGAGAGACATTTGCTATACCTAGTGTAGTAGTATACTAATGTTTTTATTTTCACAATATTTTATCTTAAATATAAGAAACTGCTGTGAAGAGAAAAATAAAGAAATTATTATAAATATAACACCTAGTTTTTTCTGACTCCGAATAGGTTTTGATAATATTAATTAATACATAACCGATTTATTATATGAAAATTAAAATATCTTTATTCATGTAGGTCTGAAAGTAACACTTACGAACGTCAAGATTATTGCTTCTGCATTTACATTTACTGCCAGATTCGCAAAGCAATTGGTAGAGCCTGAGGAAGAACCTGGCAATAAAACTCATGGCCACTCTTTTTTAATCGCCAGCAATTAGGTACATTAGTTTTCGTTTACATAATTTAAATGAAAATGATATTGTTTTAAACAGTATTGTCTATTATATTTATTATGCTTCTTTTTTTTTCCTAATTGTATATTTATGTGTGTTGACTTAGAGCGACTTAGTCCCATGAATTTTTATTATTTATATACTCTAAATTTTATATTACGCCGTGTTACACAATTTGACCTTGACACATATTTATATGCACACAATATTCTAATTTCTTTGGGAAGTTTGTTATAAAATGGTATACATTGCACCATAAAATAATTGATTTATGTATTATGTGTTTATAATATAGAATATGTGAATACAAAATATGTGTGTGTACCAGATTACACAGGTAAGAAGTGAAACTTCTTTACGGCATTGTTTTACAGCTATAAAATATCTGTCGTAAGTCGATAAAAAAAGTTGCACTTTTGATAAAAAAGTTTCAATTTAAAACAACATGGCGCGTAACCATTTTTTTACAGCTATAATATTTATCTCAATGTCGATAAGGAAGTTCCACTTAAAATCCTAGGTTCCCTTTAAAAAATAAAAAATAATAAACGAAACTCAATATTAAAGTTCCTAAGTATGTATTAATATATAAATATAAATAAAATACGTCGCGTTGGGGGACCAATTTAGTATTACATTATATATAAGTATAGATGACCCCCACAGCTTCGCCCGTGGAATATTTTGACCTCCCGTCGCATCTATTTAATCCAGTCGCTAATAAAGTCTACAATGACGCAGAAACGACATTTATGACTACTGCTCTGCTCCCTAGTGTATTAGCGTAATGATATATTGCCTATAGCCTTCCTCGACAAATGGGCTATCTAACACAAAAATAATTTTTCAAATCCGACGAGTATTTCCTGACATTAGCGCGTTCAACCAAACAAACAAACTCTTCAGCATTATAATATTAGTATAGATAAAATTTATTTTCAGTGTTACCATAAAGAATAGAACTAAACCTTTTGAATTAGTGTTGTGATAAGTGAAAACAAAAAGTGTCATAGTGCTAATTGTTTACGACGGTTTTTAAGTGAAATTAAATTAAGACGCATCAAAGATTATTGATAGATACCTATTGTCACTAATATTACTGCGATAACTTATCATCTTTACAGTTATTGAAGTGAAACTTCTTTATTGACACAGAGAAAATTTATAGCTATAAAATAATCGTCACGTTTTTCGGACACGAGATGTTGTGAAGTGAAAACTTCTTTATCATAAGTAAAACTTATTAATCGACGTATGAGAGAAATTGTCTCATATGTCGAGAAAAAAATGTCGTAAAGAAGTTTCACTTCTCACTTTACTTTTTAACTTTTGAATACTGTAAAATGGATTCCTTACGACACAACCAAAGTCTAAGAAAGACCTTACAAAATTAAAATATAGAATTTTGAGAGTAGAAGCCTGATGAAATGGTTTGGTAATGCTGTTTATGAAGCCTAGGTTTCTAAATGTTTTTTGGACGATATTGTCAATTTGAGGTATGTTGGAGACTTGGTCATTCATTGCGATTCCAAGGTCTCTAATTTAGTCCCTTTTAAAGCATATTTAAGTTTAATGGGTGACCTTTTCCTTGTGTAGGATATAACTAAGCATTTATCACGGATCAGGAATAGTTGATTGTCTAAACAGTAAACACCGATACAAAATTTCGCAAATTTGTCTGTATCTTACAGCAATCATCAACTCCAGCTACCCGCCAATACAGTTTCATGTCATCTTATACATACATACATCTCTGCATATAGTAAAACGTTTGTGTTCTCCAAAAAATAACAGTGAAAAAAACAATTGACCGAGATGAGATCTATGTGGAACACCAAAAGGCACAGGTAAGTATTTGGACAGAAACTCCTTCACACAAACAGCCTGACTTCGATTTGCAATGTATAATCCTATCCATCTTAATAGATTGCGGTAAACACCGAAGCCACGAACCATGTTGCCTATCAGATATATGATGTTTAACTGCTAAAAGTAATAAAAATACTCCACGCTATTTTTAGCTATCGTAAGACGTAGGAAATTATAGGGAGTGGTTATTCTATTTTGTTTCTAGCTTCCTTCACTTCGCCAAGAATTCGTCAGTCAGCAGTCCCGAAGATCTTTTCACCCACACATAGTATTACTTCTTATCAATCTATCTAAACCTATGGCAATCTACTGCTGGAAGTAGGCCTTTCCCAATTGAAGCCACAATACACGGTCCTGCGCTTTCCGCATCCAGTGTCTTCCTCTCCTTCTCGCGTTTGTTGATCGTGGTCTCCACTCCAGAATACCATCGGCTATCGGTTATTCTACAGATGAAGCAATTGCCATTTTAACATGCTTACTAGCGCGCTATGTCGACCACTCCGGTTCTCTGACGAATGATATATATAGCCTATAGCCTTCCTCGATAAATGGGCTATCCAACACAAAAATATCTTTTTAAATCCGACCATTAGTTCCTGAAATTAGCGCGTTCAATCAAACAAACAAACAAACTTCTCGCTTCATAATATTCGTATAAAAGATACGTTAATATTACGACAGCGGTTTTCGATTTGCAAAAAGTATTATTGCACTTCAAGATAAAAATATAACTTGACAAAATATGATTGCAATAAAAACACCATTTCCTTTAATTGAATACAAATATTTGATTAAGCTTCGAGGGTATCAACCTTTTAAATATCGAGGCGGTCTCAATCGCTGGTTATATCTTCTACAAAAAATCAACATAAGACCTATCTGATGTTTACTTAAAACACTTGATAGTAAAATGCGTTATCTACCATCAGTAAGCATAAGCAGTGAGGTATTGAAATAAACAGGTGAGGTGACTACGGACATTTAGAAGTCAGCGTAAATGTCAAACGTAGACAGGCTACATGTTAACGAATAAAACTTCAAAGTACCTACTTATTTGGTTGGAATGTATTATATAAATTGATAAAGTTACATAACATTCGTCAGTATTTGATAACGCAAATACCAGAATATATCGATACTAAGAATTAGTCTTGCAATATGAATTAATTTGTTCTTAGAAATCATCAATACTTTTGAAGTTTTTAACTATGGTAAATTTAAACAGTGAAATTAGCACTATGTACTACTATTATCAGAAAGTTTATCAATTCTACTAACTAGAAAAATAGGTTGAAATTCGTAGTTGAAAATTTCGAATTCCATATTTTTCATGAATATAATACACTATTAGTACACAGCCGAGGCAGTAAATATTGGGATAAACAGCAACAAAAATATACCAATCGAATTGATAACCTCCTCGTATTTGGAAGTCGGTTAAAAATAGTCGGTTATCTGTAAAAGTTTGACTGCCTCGGTGAAGTAAGTGGTAGTGTATGCGACTGCTACGGTGAGGTCCCGAGTTCAATTCCCGGGTCGGTACAAATATTTGTGTGACCCGCAAATCGGAACCGCGAATCGTTTGTTTCGGAGTTTGGTTGTTTTCCTATGCAGTGATTCTCGCACATTAATTCTAACAGCCAAGTATTGTAGAGTTTTTTTATTCGTTATTTATTTAGGATAGAACCAGTATTGGTAATATATAAATGTATTTGGAATTTTATAAAAACGTATGTGTATGAAGCGCTCGTGGCCCCGCGGTCTCAGTGTTCTGTAAACGATCACTGAGTTACGCAACTTTCACTATGGCTGGTACTCGGATGGGTGACCACTTTGTGGCATTTACATTTGCGAGCGTTTCCGTGCTTCGGAAGGCACGTTAAGCCGTTGGTCCCGGTTGCCAGTAAAATGGCAGTCGTTAAGCCTGGTTGAAGGCCTTATGGGCGGCTTAAAAATTTCAACAGCAGGTAGCCACAACCTGCGTCTGTCTATTTCAACACGGCAATGGGCTCACCACCTATTACGTGGGACAGGAATCCACACGGTGAAAAGTGGGCATATAATATGCCTCTGCCACCCCTTCGGGGATAAGGCGTGATGGATATTTATTTATTTATTTATTTTTATGTGTATAAAAATTTCTGAAAAAAAAATTACCCTATATTAAAAAAAAATGTCACCAAATTCAGTTTTTCTACTATCTTTTTGCGATAGTGCGTCGAGAAAATAAGTAGGTGCAGTCACGTATTTACGAGTATACTCTATCAATGTATATAAAATCGTAGACCATCCATTTTATTAGTCACAAGCCAAAACTGACAACACGTTTCATTGCTCAAATACGTATCAGACAGCGTCATGAAGTATTTTACAATTACTATTACAGTTTTATAACGATGATAATTATGCAATTTAATTTGTAATGTGCGGATAAAGAGAGATAGTGGTGACGGCTTGAGCAAACTTTATTATGTACGTTGAGAAAAAAATTATAGCTATAAAAAAATTACACGCTGTAAAAAACACGGCAATAGGTTCACCACCTGTTACGTGGGACAAAAATGCATACAGTGAAATGTAGGCGTATAGTATGCCTCTGCCTACCTCTTCGGGGATAAAGGCGTGACAATATGTATGTATGTAAATAAAATCATCATGCTTTTCGGTTCGACGCCATGTTGTATTCAAGTGAAACTTCTTTATCATAAGTGAAACTACTTTATCGACGTATGAGAGAATTTGTAGTTGTAAAAAATGTCGTAAATAAGTTTCACTTCTTACCTGTGTACTCTGATATACACACACATTTTTTTTATAAAGCACTAACTAGCCAAAAGTAAGCTAATACATATAAGATTGTAGTGTGGGATCTAGACTACTAATAAACATATTTATATATTTCTTAATACATACCTACACATTATACATCGGAAATATAAATATTGAATGACCAAAATGAATTGAAAGTGTTTTCTGTAATCAATACTACATACATAGATATTGTTACGACTTTATCCCCGAAAGGGTAGGCAGAGGCAAACTATACGCCCGCATTTCACCGTATGCATTTTTGTCCCACGTAACAGGTGGTGAGCCCATTGCCGTATTGAAATGGACAGGCGCAGGTTGTAGCGACCTGCTGTTCCTTCAACTGGGCTTAACGACTGCCATGTTACTGGCAACCGGGACTAAAAACGAAAACGCTCGCAAACGTAAATGCCTCAAAGTGGTCACCCATCCGAGGACCAGCCATAGTGAAAGTTGCGTAACTCAGTGATCGTTTTTATGCATTATTGAATAATTTATAAGCGACGGGATTAAATAGGTGTCTTACTTAATCTTACGGACGAAGCCGGTGGGGGAGGGGGGGGAGGAGTCACCTAGTAGAGAAGATAATGTGATTACTAAGTTAGCTTTAGTTCAAAGTTGATGTTAAGTACATGTGAAAAATGTAGTTTATTAAATTCTACTTCTTTACATAGCATAAAATGAAGTTGCTGCCCTAAGTCAGTAGGTATACCTACATGTAAGCTTAGATCTTTTAAACTATGTAACGGATGAAGAGGAAGGTTTATATATTTCATCCCTGTAGTGACTGTTTACGTAGGAATAAAAAAATAAATGGAGTCTAAGTTATTAGTTATAGTTATTACGGAAAGGTCAAAAGTACTCGGATACCCAGACGTGCGTGTATGAAGCGATTGATGAATCTCGAAGAAGCGAAAGAAGTATGCATGGATCGCGAAGCCTGGCGATCTGACTTCTCTGACTACCCCGTCAGGGATACAGCGTGAAGATAGTTAGTTCTAAGTTATTCCTTACAAAATTAGGTATCTGTTTTAGTCTAATCTCAGTTTTAGAGATTATCCGGAACAAAACAGAATCGATGGAATTTGACTCGATTTCGATTTTTTATGTAGGTATACAATAATGTACACTCTCATTTGCAGTGATTCTAGCACATTGATTCTAACAGTCAAGTCTTGTAGAGTTGGAGGGATAGGTATAGTTTTTCACTAGAATAGAACCAGTATTGGCATATATGTATATAGCCAGGTTTGGTTAGGTCTTTGTTGGGACAGATAATTTCCACGTAACTCCACGTTCTTCGTAGATCGTGAATCTTGAATCCCCAGCTATAAAACTAAACAATGACATGAAATGATTGGAAAACATATAACCAAAAGAGGTCATTTGCAATATGTTTGCATTCACAGGTTTTGAATCAATGCCAAACAGCGTTATAAATAACACGGACACAGACAACCTCATAATAGCGATTGTAGAATTGAGGTTGATGTCAACCTATCAAATATTTGATCAAATGTGTGATAGAATATTGACCATTGGTTATTGTAACTCTCTGTATTGAAGAGCTGGCAGCTACCTCGATCAAAGAATTAGTCTAGCTATTCAAAGGGGGAATAATGCCAGTATCTTCGGAACCTTGCCTAAAGGGAGTCCTTTTAATAAAATGTTTAGTTATATATTCATTATATTAGTTATAAATACATTCTTCAAAGGCATTTTGTACTGCCTCTCGGGTATTGAATTTTTTTCCCGCCAAGAAGTTATCCAAATTCTGGAAAAAGAAGTAGTCTCGCAAGATCTGGTGAGTAGGGCGGATGAAGGAGAGCTTCCAACCCCAGTTCTTGCAACTTGGAGACTGTCTGTTGTGCAGTATGGGGTCGCGCGTTGTCGTGCAGGAGCAGCGGAGACGAGCGATTGGCCAATGCTGGTTGGAGATGTGCCTGCTTCTCCATCATTGTGTTCAGTTCTTCACAGTACATATCTGCAGTAATGCTCACCCCGTTAGGTAAGAAGCTGTGATGAATCACACCGGCGCTAGAGCACCAAACAGTGACCATCACTTTTCTAGGGGTAAGTTTTCGTTTAGGGCATTGTTTAGGTGCTGAACCAGGATCCAACCAACTTGCTGAGCGCTTGCGGTTATCAAACAGAATCCAATTTTCATCTCACGTAACAATGCGGTTCAAAATTCCTTCATTTGTGTGTTTGTTGAGCAGTGCAAAGCACGTCTCCACGCGTACTTCGCGCTGGCGATCATTGAGTTCGTGGGGCACCCATTTGTCAAGCTTTTTTACCTTGCCAATTTGACGCAAATGGACCAATATTGTTTTGACGCTTAAGTCGAAAACTGCTGCTAATTTAGCCGTAGATTGTGTATCATCAGCTTCCACAATAGCCTTTATTTCGTCATTATCGACCAAAGTCTTCGGACAACCGCGAGGTTCATTTTTCAGATTAAAATTTCCAGAACGGAAGCGAAAAAACCAATAACAGGTGGTGCGTTGGTTTGTAGTGTTAGCTCCGTAAACGTCGTTGATGTTGCGTGCCGCTTGTGTCGCGTTGCTGCCACGACGGTACTCATATTCCATAATTACTCGAATTTTTAGTGTATCCATGATGACGAAAAATATTGAAATGCGATGAAAATGTAACACTAATCAATAAACAAATGACTACTTTTGGAAAAACAATTCCATGTTTTTAAAATAAAATTAATTTGACATTAGAATTCTTAGCCAAAAAGAAATTATTTTGATTTGAAATGGCCAGTACTGCAGAACGGCAATTTCAAAGGTAAACACCCATTATTATATTTTTAAGGTTATTTAATAATTTGAATTGAATCAATTGTATTCTTATAAATAAAGTTCAATACTCTCATCATAAATTATGATATAAATTTAGTGGTTCTAATGTTTAAATCACTTTTTCTTTTAACAATAATAAGAAAGCCGGTGGAGGTAGTACCACAATTTAAATAAATAAGGATTTGCAATTATTTTTTTGGGCCGCGGACCGCCAGGTGGCCACTTGTCTGGTCGAAAAGAGGACCCCTTGTGTCCGACCTCTCTTGCTGTTCCACCACAATTGTACTCCTCTAGTTTTGTCCCTGACTGGTTGGAGGTACCTATTATTATTCCGTTCTTTCAACGTGACATAAAGCCCTGAGTGTAAAAGCGAAACATGTATTGTATTGTCACAATATAATCTACAGCAGTAATTGCAAATTACTAATAGTCTATATTTAAAAAAAAGGGGGCATCTGCTTCAAAAGGAACTTGAACCCATATTTTTTGCCTATCATGGAAATTGGAAGAGAGGGAAAAGAAAGGATTCTTTTTTCACAGTGTGACATTGGTATCTCTCACTATTGTTGTCTCACTCCGATCCCTTTTCAAGGTAATTTGTTAGAAGGGAATGCAGAATTAATTATAAACATTAAAATTTAAATTTGGAATACAACTGGAGTAACCACACCTAATAATATTTAGGCCTATGGATTAATCTCGAAAAAATTAGGAGGGTTTTTCATATTTCACATGTCAAAATGGCGTGCAAAGATGACGACCCGTGATTGAGGGCCCGTTATCAACAGGCATTACATGGTTCAAAGATTAGGCAATGATTACGGTTTTCAGTTCTTCCTTAAAACTTCTAAAACTTAAAAGTTTAGAAAAGGTGTTATAAATCGACACCGTCCTTCTGTCGGTCCGAATTTTCCCATCTATTTCCCAGGAAGCATAAGAGATAGGGTTAAATTTTTTGCGGCAATCGATTCAGGACACCATGAATACGTGCTTGGGCGACTTTAAAGTTTTCATTCTCCCACTCTGCTAAATCATGACATACTAGTTGACGCCCGCGGCTTCGCCCGCGTATGGAAACTTTCCCGTTCCCCACGTTCCCGGGATAAAAAATAGCCTATATGTTATTCTGATGTATAAGCTACATTATTGTAAAGTTTCATTTAAATCCATTCAGTAGTGTTTACGTGAAAGAGTAACAAACATCCAATTTTACAAACTATCACGTTTATAATGTTAGTAGGATTTAAACCTACACTTGAACTTCGCTACATAATGGCAAGACGCCGCCTACCGCCACGCCTGTGCAAACACGAGTTGTACAAACACCGACATGTTTACATATACCATTGATTGTTCACCTCACTGACCGCTGCCATCGCACCAACAACCTACGAGTGAAATGACGGCGATGAATTACATATTATACATACAGTATCGTGCCATCACGACAGACTACTACGACTTGTTTAACTTTAAAAGAATTGCATGTCAAAAGTTTAGTTTAGAGTATCAATAACACCTTATCCCCGAAGGGTTGGCTAAGATATATTATACGCTCACATACCGCTACCGTGTGCATTCATGTCCCACATAATAGGTGGTTAACCCATTGCCTTGTTGAAATAGACAGACGCAGCTTGTGGCTACCTGCTGTGGACATTTTTCAGGCCGTTCATAAATAAGGCCTTCAACTTGTAAACTTGTTACAGGCAACCGAGACCAATAGCTAAACGTGCTTTTCGAAGTAAGGAAACGCTTGTAAATGGAAATACCACAAGCCGGTCACCCATCCGTAACCAGCAATAGCAAAAGTTGCATAATGCAGAAATAGTTTACAGAACACTGAGTCAGCTGGCCATGAGCGCTTCACATGTCAAAAAACTCTGTCAAGGATGCAATAACATTATTTAATGTGAAAAAAATTTCACTCTGGGTGGAATTCAAACTCGCGTCTCTTTTCCTTTTCTTTAAAGCCATGGCTCTATAGCTCAGCGGTCTAAAGCAACTTCTCCGGCAAGGAAAAGCCCCAATTTTTAATCCCGCTAAAAGTGTTTTCCACATTTTAATTATGGAGTACTCTGAAAACTATGTTTTTTTTATTGTTTCAAATGTCGTCACATAAATGATGACACCATGATCTCAGAAATACATATCTGCCACTATCTGGGACTAACGCATGCACAATTTTAGTGTATGCATAAAAATGTACATCCGTTAGTCCCTATTTTTTTCAGAAGAGGTAGTTTTAATTTAATGCTGACCTTATTGCTCATTAGCGTATCAACGGTAGCTAAGTAAGTGTCAATAAAGGATTTGCTCCTAAATCTGAGAAAAAGAAGCTTCTCATTTACAGGGGCCGAGTCTACTTTTTCTAATAGAAAGCTGTTTTTGTTCTACTCTACAGCAGTTCCATTGCGATTAGTCTAAAACTAGGAATTCGAAACGAATGAGTGAGGAACGATTGACGAAGAATATATATTGTTCAAAAGTAGAGGGTAGAAGGAGTCTGGGTAGGCCGAGACTTACATATAAAGACCACGTGAGCAGATTGCTCAAAAACGGAAAGGTCAAAAGTACTCGGATACCCAGACGTGCGTGTATGAAGCGATTGATGAATCTCGAAGAAGCGAAAGAAGTATGCATGGATCGCAAAGCCTGGCGATCTGTCCTCTCTGACTACCCTGTCAGGGATACAGCGTGAAGATAGTTTAGTTTAGTTTTTTTTAGGAATTCTATTAGAGTACTGCTAATAACACTTCTCAAGCTGCAGAATAGAGAAAAAATAGCTGTTTTAAGCTATCAAAATATAAGAGTTATTGTTATTTTTAAACTTTCGCGGTTTATACTCATATTTTATATACTACTCGGGACTTCACGCGAAACAATTTTGTACTTACATTCACCGACGTTTCGAGCGCGTTGCAGCGCCCACAGTCCAGCCGCGACCACGGGCGCTGCAACGCGCTCGAAAAGTCGGTGAATGTAAGTACAAAATTGTTTCGCGTGAAGTCCCGAGTAGTATATAAAATTTAAGAGTTATTTACAGGCGCTACACGTGTTAATAGGATTCTATCAGCCGGCCGATAGAATTTTATTGGAGCTTAATAATAGTGGACAATGAAAACTGTCAATATTTTCTGTAGGCTCTCTATTGAGCGACGATTTCTATTCTCTTCTGTTCCGATTGAATTAGTAGACTTGGCCCCCTGTTCTGTTCCTCGCTGGCGCCTAATAGTAGAAGGTAATAATAATAATACCGCGTGCCAAGTTTGCGTCAAACTGTATGCGATAATAGCATAGACGGTCCGTCAGTATTCTACCTTTCTTTAGTAATGAGTGTTATCATATGAGAAAAGGATGATTGTCCCTGACATGCTAAGTTGTATGAAATATAGATAATAAGGCGCCTCTATTAAAGAACGTGCGAGTGGCATTTGATTCATTGCTCTGTGGTATAATAGTACACTGCTGGACGTAGGCGTCTCCCACTATATGCCGTGGTGGAAGGGTAATTGCTTGTAGTGTACCACACTGACCAAACGTCAGAGAGGTTGGTACAGAATCTTGTTTTGAGTTTTCCTTTTCTTCGCCAAGACTTCGTCTATTATTCAGCAGGATTCACTTACAGGAGAGGCTGCTAGTGTGTTAAAGACCATGTTATGGCCCCATCGCACCCATCACCTATAACACTAGCCGACCTCCACTGTTTCACCTGTGATATACTTTGAACCCCGTGGTTGCTACTTATTCCGGTCATTTCTTAACTTTAAAATAATGTAATGAAAATTTTCCCAATTTCTTTTTTATGAATACTGCTCCGCTCTCTTAAGTAGTGGCGTGGTGTTATATAGGTAGCCTATAGCGTACCTTGATAAATGCGCTATCCAACATAATACATATAACCGAAATAAAAGTTTTAATAAAATGTGGCACGTTAAAATGGCGTCGTCGGCCTAAGGGTAAGCAAAGACGACGACCCGTGATTGGGGCCGCTATCACAACCCGCAGGACTCCGAAGGCGACCCTCATCTTGACGGCCCAAAAATATGCATTTTCACGCTTCTCTTAAAGGACCCAGGATTGTAAGAGGAGGGAACCACTGCTGGCAGAGAGTTCCATTACTTCCTAAAGGACTTTTTAAAGGCATTTATTTATTACTTAATTATGCCAACTTGTATTAAAATCAAAGTGTGTATGTATACTTCATCTCGTCTGCAGGATGTCAATTTAACACACATTTATGCACATACTAAGTACATCACTTGGATGCGTGCCTACGCAAGCTGTAACATAAAACTTTGAGTACGTCTTTCACTTGGTTAAACTCAAATTAAATTTTGCTTTCGTCGTTGCATAAAGTAGATACTGTAGTTAGTCGATTAATATTCACTTTAATTTGTTAATCGAACAAGGTATTTTATATTTTATACTAGCTGACCTGCCCGGCTTCATCCGTGACATACTTCCAACCCCGTGGCCCCATTTAATCCCGTCGCTTATTACTTTTCCAAAAATGTATGAAAGTTTTCCCGATTTGTTGACATTTATGATTAATGCTCCGCTCTCCTTTTTAGTGGCGTGATGATATATAACTAAGAACCTTCCTCAATAAATGGGCTATCCAGTACAAAAAGATTTTTTTAAATCTGTCTAGCCGTTCACGCGTGATGGCGTGACCAAGGGAAATAGGGATTCATTTTTATATTTATACGTTGGAAATGTTTTCGACCAACGCCATTGTCTTCAAGACTATCAGTCTTGAAGACTATCGGTCTCTCGGCTTTGGCGTACGGTCTATTTTTTAACTTTTACGATGCTAATGAAATAGAGTTGGAGATTTATTCAATTTCTTTTTGGCTTTGTTTGACCCTGAACGAGTGCTGTTTGACCCCCAACTGATTAGTAATAGTTTCGATTCGTGTTCGATTCGATTATTGATCTAACGACTATTTTTATTTATTTAGAATTTCGGTAATTTCGATGCTTAGACGATAGTAGTAATTTTAGAAAATGACGATTATTACGATTTTCAAAAAATATGTAAGCTTTGTTTCAATTAGCTCACACTCATAGTTTAATATAGTTTAGTTAAGAGCTTGATATCCCGCTAACTCAGTGTTCCATAAACGATCACTGCGTTGAGCATGATTCGCTATGGCTGGTCCTCAGATGGGTGAGCACGTTCTGGCATTTTCATTTACTAGCGTTTCGCTGATTTAGAAAGTAGAAGAAGAATATAGAAGATCAAGCCGTTACTCCCGGTTGCCAGTAACAATTTAAGCCAATTAAGTCTCATAAGCGTGTTGAAAATTTCGACACCAGGTAACGGTGACCTGCACCAGTCCAGTTCAACATGGCAATTGGCTTACCACCTGTAACATGGGAAAGAATTGCATATGGTTTAATGCAGGTGTATGGCATATCTCTGTCTACATCTTCAGGGACATAGGCATGGCTCTGTGTAAGGAAAGATTTGCTTAAATTGATACTAAATGGCATGCTTTCTGCCACTTGGACATTTTGTCACTTGATCTTTATAACACACCGTTGGACTTTTTTTACATATTGACAGTTGGATATTTGAAGACATAGCCGAAACTTGCCCTGATCCTAAATTTACGACCACAATATACATACCTTACAACACCGATATTCTTCGAATCCGGAGCCCATACAGATGTTATCTTTGGATTTAGACACCGAATGAACTCATAACTTTTCATATTTACTTTACTTTCAACCTATTACGTACAATCTTCTTCATCTTAACCAGGCATTCTGAATATGTATATTACTTGACAGATATTTAACATAAGTAACAAAAAAAACATCTAATTAGTAGACAAGAAACATTGTTAATGATCTACTTAAATTAAACCGGTTAAGTGAAATTAAAGGTTTAGAAGAGTGTTTCAACACTTTTGTTTTGTCGTGGGAAACATAAAAGTCAGATTTTTTTAAACATTTCATGTGTTTTTTTCTTTACAATAAGGAGTTTTACAAACTAAGTACTAATAAATCCTGTAGTGCTGGTAGACGGGCGGAAAATATGAGACAGCCTTGAATGAATACTATAACATAAACATTGTGGGACATTTTTTACACAGCGCCATCTAGCCCAAAGTAACCTAATATAAGCTTGTGGTAAGGGATCTAAACAACTGATTAACATATTTATATATACCTACATACATACTATACATATTGAAACTCGGAGTACTCTCATATTTTCTTCTCTAGACTGTAAAAAAATAACACTGTAGTGTAGACTGCAATGGAGTCCTGCCGAGATCTTAAAGCCCAAGTTAACCTCACTTACTGATCAACGAAAGACAGCATGACAAGAGAATATATCTTCACGCTGTATCCCTGACGGGGAAGTCAGAGATGACAGATCGCCAGGCTTCGCGATCCATGCATACTTCTTTCGCTTCTTCTAGATTCATCAGTCGCTTCATACACGCACGTCTGGGTATCCGAGTACTTTGACTTTTCCGTTGACAAGAGAACGAAAACTCTAAACAAAACCCTGTACCAACCCGTCTAGCCAACGTGATTCAAGTAAGGTATGAGGACTCTTTCTTGCCTCGCAGAAATATACGAAACATAACTCTTTTTCTTCCTATCTTCACTAACTTATATCACCCTCTCAACTTTCGTTCGACTCGCCTTCACCAGCTACTCGCCAAGTCTAGAGTGCCTTATTTTACTGCAATCAATTCGAGGTTCAGTGGTAAATACTTTACAGGATATTGGTCGGCTATTTGGCGTTCGTTCACATAATACGGACGTGTGAAATTCAACACGTTAGAATAAACCGGTTGACAGATATTAAACCTCAGTAGTCGTATGGTTTGCAAAATTCTTTTTAAATATTTGTAGAAAGGTAGAACGTATAAACTTGAAAAAATTAGCTTGAATGCTTGTTTAAAAAAAAAGAAAACTGATTTGACTTGATATTCCTATCAAGTCCTGATGAACGGTATATCGACTGTGATTTATCAGTCTGTAACATAAGATGATGATTTTTAGGCCAATTATTTATACCTATTATCCCATTATTTATGCCAACAGAGATTATGAAAATAATAATTGAATAACGTCTTTTTAGTGATTAATTTCTTTTTTCAACGTGGATCGATTGTTTCAAGTGTTAAGAAGGTACTAGAATATTTTTAAATTCTAAAAATCACATTTAATGTTATAAAAAACATATTTAATTAATGAACTCTCTTTAGCGGCGGTGCGCGCATGCCTTAACTGCCGCACGGAGCCCTATTTGCAACGTCAAATTAAAATTATAAATAATAGAGACAGAATTCCGAAAGAAGGCACTTTTATATCGAAAATTTGCTCGTCTTAAAGAAGCTTTTTCTCAAAATTGCTTAACTATTAATATTTTTTTGAGATATTAACGGTATACTAAATTCCATTTTTTTTTCATCTTATTTTGACAATTGCAATTTTCTACCTGCACCAAAATCCTTCAAAAACAATTTTCTAGAGGTGATTCCAAAACGAATGAGCTGTCGCTCATATATTTAGGACCTTTATCTCTATTTTTCACGTTTTAGAACTTGTTGACTAGACTAGTGTTCCTAATGTCAAATCATTTAAAACATACATCTGTGAAAATTTTCCAGCCGCCAATTTGACTTAACGAATTGGCTTTCAACTTGACTTAACGAATACTCGTAAATATTAATGCCACAAAGCGGTATCTCATCCGAGGACAATTGCAGTCATAGCGAATGTTGCACAACGCAGTGATCGTTTACAGAACACTGAGGAAGTTCGCTCGTAGCGCCTCTAGCTAGTTTTACCATAGAACATGACAATTGCCTGACTTTCATAAACCGTTGACGAATCAACTGACCTATCGTCTGAACGGAATTGTGAAAGCTTAATCTAATCTAATTAAGTAAAACAGTAGCTGCAATATTATACTAAGAAATCGTCAGCAAATTGTTACTAAAATTACATCAAAATACGCAATACGGAAAAGTCTAACTACTTCTTTATAAGTCGCAAGTGCGGCACATGGAGTACTGCTCTTGCTGGCGTGTTATGTGGATGGTCAACGATCCTCTACTAGCAGGCGATGTCAAGCCCCTTTCGTGACAGGAGAGACTTCGCCTTCTTATACGTGTTCTATCGCCTGTACAACGGTCTGCACTCTGAGGAGTTGTTTGATATAATGCCCACTGCTACTTTCTATCATCGCCCCGCTCGCTATGGCGATGACAGGGTGTTCACCCTCACAGTTGCGTTCGGAGCGCTCGCATACGGTTAGGTCCGATAGGGGCTTTATTCCACGTACACTTAAATTGTGGAATGAACTCCCTGCCTGGGTTTTCCCGAACGTCTACAGTACGGGATTTTCAAATGGAGTCTTAAGGGTTTTTAAAGGGTCGGCAGCGCGAGTATTGCACTTCTGGTGTTGCAAAAGTCCATAGGCTACGATGATCACTTTCCATCAGGTGGGCCCATATGCCGTATAACAAATGTTCCACAATATTTATTTATTTTATTATGTTTTAATATTGGTCTATTGGCATTTTAATATTTTTATACAAAGACCTTTCGTAAGTTTGTTTAAGTACTAATGATTATGAATATGAACTGTTTGAACTAATTTAATATCTATATTCTATACTAGTATATAAAGCTATAAGAATTATATTATATTATCTGTGATAAAGCTGACGAGTTTGTTTGTTTGGTTGAACACGCTATTCTCAGGAACTAATGATGTAAATTGAAAAATTACTTTAAGAAAGCTGTAATTTTTCATCGATATTTTCTTTAGAGTGTTTGAAAGCAGTTGTCACGGAAACACTCATCAGCTAACTTCAGGGTGTCGGTTTTTCGTCACGGTCTGAGCGTGTATCGTAAAAATTTACTTTCGTAATTTATCCCTTACGCGTCAAAAGAAGTACAACTTCAAAAATATATATTGTAAAGAAATACTAAATTGATTTTTCCATTTTAAACTTTAATTATTAAATCAAGTCGTTATGAAACGGATTAGTTTTCCTAGCATAACAAATAAAAGTATTTAAGTAAAGAATGTACCGCCAGTAATAACCGCAACACATTAGGTTACTAACATTATTCATAGTACAAATGATGGCGAACCCTTTATTGGACAAATTACCCTATGGCACCAGCACTAACATTTAAATCAGTCGTAATGGACCTTATTTCCATAGATAACGCAGCTAATGTAAATATCCTTCGGATCTATGATGATAGTGAGATGGATGCGGTATATTACTAGAAAAAGCGTATTCAACATTTTAAAACTTAACTATCTTCACGCTATATCCCTGACGAGGTAGTCAGAGAGGAATGATCGCCAGGCATCGCGATCCATGTATATTTCTTTCGCTTCATAAAGAGTCATTAATCGCTTCATACATACACGTCTGGGTATCCGAGTACTTTAGACTTTTCCGTTTTTGAGCAGTCTGCTACCATAGTCTTCATATGTAAGTCTCGAACTACCCTGACTTGTTCTGCCCTTTACTTACGCAAGCTTACGCACAATATTTATTCTGCGTGAATACTATTTCAGATTTGAATTAATTTTTCAAATGCCTACCAATTTTTTCTGTTGTCTTTAACGTTATAATTATTTTTAGATTACACTACTGCAAACGGAAAAGTCGGAGCGCTTATAGGATCACTCGTGTGTCCGGATGCTCCGAGTTGACACCTTTAAATCCATTATTTTATAAAAACCTCGAAACCTGCAAATATGCTATTTTTTATACCCTAGGTAAAAAAAGCGATTTATAAAAGTGAAATGAAGGGAACCTTTAATCTAGCTATACCGTTTGTTTATTATTGATTTTTTATGTTTATGAGCAATCACAGATTCTTAGATCCTGGTCATATTTCGCATACAATTGAGTTATCGTGTTAATGTGTTTTAAATTGGCCTCCGGGCTGTTTGACATATGTACCGTGCCGACTTATGGAAGCAATTTGACGACAAGATGCCTCATCTAGTTAAAGGGTGACCATAAATATCGTCAACTTACTACGGAATTCAGAGTTTAGGCTTTGCTGTGGGCGACTGTCGTCTAATCAATCAATTTTACTTGAGATTGGTGATCTCTTTTCAACGCAAAAACGTACCTATTATATGTGCTAATAGGCTAGCCAAATCTTTATTCTCATTCCTTATTCTATTTGTCATAACCAGGAGACCAACGATTCCTTTAAAAACTCAATAGTTTAACTTCTTTGAATAGTGAATGACCGAAGAAGGTAAAAATGAAGTAAAAAATTAATCTGATTTAATTTACAAGACTTCTTGCAGTTTTACTCCCAGTAGTGACTTCTAACAAAGAGTTGTTAATAAACATATTACATTTACTGTATTAGACATAGTTATGGATCATAACATCTGAATGGGTAAATAAGTCATTATAAAGATAAAGGAGCAAGCGCCACTATTTAAATTTTCTTTCATTATAGTAAGCATCATTTGGACTCTAAACTCTTAATAGGTTCCTAACAATAAGCCCTTATAACTATTTATTATAATTATGCCTGGTATCGGGGACCGTAGTCTTCCTCCAACATATTGTCAACAGTATCTTTACTAACTTCTTAACTTTTGCGATGCATGATTAATATTAGTGTAAAATACAGGTAGTAACGCGATCATGCAAGCAGAGTCTGCTTGTGACCATGGCTGGTGCAACCCAGTCGAAACGTCAAGCTATTTAAGGTAAATAAGCATGATCGCGGTAATAATATTTATACTCATCATACGATTTGTTTAGTTCAATACTGATTTCGGATCTCTTCCGTTTCATTATATTTATTTTAGGCGCGAAAATTACCATAATGATATTGATTAGCAGTTTTAATACATTATTTTGGAAATAAAATGTATAAATTTGTCCAAACATGAATTTAATATCATAGCTATCCACCATTTTTTATTTAAAATGGAGTTCTTACACGTTTGTGATTTATTGTGATCAATCCTACAGAACTATGCGTGTCTGTGAATAATTCTACGGTCATATGCAGGATTTGCATTTACATATATATATACGAAAGAAGTTACAGTCGCTAACTTACAACCGGTTCAGTCAGTTATTGCATTGTTAATACGTTTATTATTATGTGATTAGCCGATCTACTAATGGACCATTAGTGACAAGTACGATTGTAGTTGAGAGTGACGAATTGAAAATCTTATATTTATTTCAACGCATTCTACGGGTATCAAAGTGTAATAGACTTTAGCTTCTTTTTGCACTGTATAATAAACAGTGTCATGACATATTGTCACGCCTTTATCCCCGAAGGGCTAGGCAGAGGCATACTATACGCCAATATTTCACCGTATGAACGTTTGTCCCACGTATCAGGTGGTGAGCCCATGTTGAAATGGACAGGCGCAGGTTGTGGCGACCTGTTGTTGAAAATTTTTTAAGCCGTCCATAAGGCCTTCAACTAATCTTAACGACTGCCATGTTACTGGCAACCGGGACCACGGAAACCCGCGCAAATGTAAATGCTACAAAGTGGTCACCATCCGAGGACCAGCCATTGTGAAAGTTGCTTAACGCAGTGATCGTTTATAGAACACTGAGTCCGCGGGGCCACGAGCGATTCAATAATAAACAGTGTGGTACTCAAAGTTTGCACTGACTCACAACATCAGTCGTGCTTTAACTTCAAGACACTTGTAGCGTCCTCTAGCCATCTTTTCGTATTGCCGCAATTACTGTTTCCGAAGCACTACCTTAGGTGTCGCGCTTTAGATGACCTCTTGATTGCCCTATATCTGATACGTATCAGACGTAGCTGAAGCGAGGTACATGGATTATATTGTATATATTATATTATATATAATATTATATACACCCATTCGTAGCTATCTACTGTTTGCTAACAAAATAAAAATGTAAAAATGTTATGTGGGAAACGGCTACAGGAAATCTTAATATCGCGGGCCGAACGGGCCGAACCACAGGCTAATAAGTTATAATATTACTAAGCAGTGTTGATAAAAAAACATATAGATACAAATAGTAGGCACAACGCCATCTATAGTGGTATTAAACTGTTGATCCACATGCCCATGTTAAGCAAAGTAATATATCTTGATACCATTTTTATTTGCTCGTCACGTTTTCATAAGCCTATCTTACCAGCAAGCTATTGCTAGCGCTTACAGATGCACAAGACTCGGTCTAATAAAATACGATCAGAATCTCATAGTTGAGTCATAGCAGGAGGTAGTGTTAAGTATTAACGAGCTTTGGTTCATTGACGATTCTTGCATACATCGATATCATCACAACTTTCAGATTTCAGTTTTCTGCTACGATCCTGACATACACCATTAGTTTTTTCTACTTTCCTAAGTGTTTTCATACACGCTCGCCGGTATAGGGTACTCTTGACCTGGCCTTTTTCCAAAAGATCTTCGATTTAATTGAAATACGTACGCCGAGGTAGACCACTATCAGTTTACACATTCACTCTTGCCACATAAATCTGCTTCCTCTGTCTATTTTCATCCATCTGTCCAGTGCCTACAACCCTAAATACTTTCATCCGTGGTTCCATCCTCTCCATGATTCTTAGTGTCCATTGTACCAAGATGACTCCGCATTCACCCTTTGCTAGAAGTTATTGCAGATATCACTCACAATGTGCATTATTAGATTCAGTTTAACGATCGTATAACAACTTACTTTACGACGTTTCATTTGTTGCAATGCGCAATCCATACATCGCGAGTTGACAATTGTCGTGATTGCAGGATGGTGATGACCAAGTTGTAGGGGTGTTGCGATATATATAAATGGGTACAGTAGGCTTCAAATTAATATATTTCTTCAAATTAAGAATATTACTTTTAATGTATAAGATTCTGTTTTTCTGTACAATGAGCATCCATGCGAGTGAGCTCGCTGAGAATTGATCAGGGGCCAAGTCTACTAATTCAATAGCGTCAAAAGAGAATAGAAATTGTCACTCAATAGAACTGAAATAAAAAATACAGTTTTCGTAGTCTATCAGTCAATAGAATTCTATCGGCCGACCGCTAGAATGTACGTGTAGTAGAAATTTTGCTAAGTATTGCCTGTAAGTAGAATTTTTGGTAGTCTATATTGATAGCTTAAAACAGCTATTTTGTTTCTATTCTGCAGCTTGAGAATTATTATATATTTCACAATCACACGATTGTAAAATATATAATAATTTTAGTAGACTACCTAGTTGTAGACTAATCGCAATAGAACCGCTATGGAATAGAACTAAAACGGTTTTCTATTAGAAAATAGTAGACTCAGCTCCTTGTTATAATTGATTCCTATGAAAAACATAACCTTTCAATTTGAATACTGAATTTACAAAATCAAACGAGAAATTATAGGCGAAATATTAAATGACACCCGTTTGATTTGCACGGTTTCTCTCAGTTTTCGAAACTATATAAATATTGACAACCCTATGCATAAGAATAAGTAACATGATTTGCAGAAGCAATTGAAACGAAATTGTAATTGCAATTAAATTGTTTGTAATGTTCGATGTTGGGTCTGACCGAGGACACCAGTTCAATTGATAACTGTCTGTTTATAACATTCATTATGTGTTCACTAGTGATGTGTCAGGGCTTACTGCTCATCAAGTTTCTCACGGTGTTTGTCGATTGGGATCGAAATTGTGTTTATATATCTGAATGATATCAAAATAAAAAATTTCAAGTCACAAAGTAACACTTATGAACGTCAAGATTACAGCTTCTACATTTACTGCCAGATTCGCAAAGCAATAGGTAGAGCCAGAGGAAGAACCTGGCAATAAAACTCATGGCCACTCTTTTCTAACCGCCATTTGACACAGTTTGATTAACATGATATTTGACCAATTATACAGTTATGAATTTTTACAAAAAAAAAGATCAAAATAAATGTTGTGTTCATTAAAATACACTTACATAGTTCCTTTGAATTTATGTGAGAACAGTTGACTAAACTTAGTTTGCCTTAAATTTAAATAATATTATTTGTAACAATAATTATTCGGACCCTACTCTTCGTAGTAACATTTTATTGGTATATGATGCTTTCTGTTCTGATTCTGTATTAACGCGGTATGGTTGTGTAGTAGGTTAAGGGAGTTCACTGAAAACTGAACACAGATTTTAAACTTCAGGGCGGAATATCTCCAAATGTTTTTCAATATTTTTTTGATAGATATCCCTAATCACATATACTCATTAGCAGTAAAAGATCTACCCATTTCAACCAACGCTACAAGTATGCTATGTTACTGAACATTTTCCTAAAATTCTGCTGCCATGAATAGTGGAATTTATTCCTGTGACCCACGAGATTAAGCATCTATCATAGTCAATTTGGATGGTAACTGCAAGAATTTTTTAATTTTTTTTTTATCCATCTTTGCTCCGCTCTCCAAGATAGTAGGGTGATGATATATAGCCTATATAAATGGGATTCCTCGATAAATGAGCTATCCAACACACAAATAAATTTTCGTATCCGACAGAGTTTGCGCATTCAACCAAACAAACAAACAATCTCTTCAGCAATATTTTAAATGCGAAAGTATATTTCTTTGACATCGCGTCGTAAGGAATCAGCGTATTGAACTGAAATTAAAGATGAGTATAGGTTTAAATCTAAAGAGTTACATAGACAACATTTTATTCCGAAATAAAAAACTATTCCCACGGATAGACACATTTGTAGTCAAATCGAATTTCAGGCCGGTTCAGTAGCAGGTGTCCTCTGAACATAAATTATAAGATTTTCTCTTTTACTGTTAATAAATAAGTGTACCATTACACGAAAATAAATAAGTGTACCATTACACCTTGATAACATATTTATAAACTATGACAAGATAATGACTTGATAAACTCAATTTCCTTACAGTAGCTGCTAGTTAACATACAACACTATCCCACTAATTACAATTTAATTAGGACTTTTACTGCATCTAATAAACCCATTTATAACGATAAAGTCCTCTAAAAAAACAAATTAATTTGAGCATGGAGGTTGTTGAATAATATTTTAAAAAACAAGTTTTAAAATGGCGCTCAACTGTTCTTTATTCAAACGAAATTGAGTTCTATCCCTATAATCAAAGAGCGATGCTAAATTGATTTAGAGCAGGTGAATACGGTAATTAGCGTTATTTAAAATAATATTAAATAATAAGCTATTTTTAAACAAGTTATTGATTAAATATATAGCCATCCTCGGTGAATATCAGTTCATCCAATCAATAACTTTTACTTTGGAAAGTTTTTAAGATCACGAATTTTGTTTTTTTTTTATACTAAAGGGCTAACAGACTAGAAAGTTAAATTTTGGTAGTGTCATTTTACTAAATTACTGTGGTTATACAAACCTACATGTTATCTATGCCGGAAACTAATAATAATACTCCTCTAAAACTCGTTTATTAGTATATACTGAAAACTTAAAAATATGCCTTAGCTCTAAGGCCACAACTGTGTAACTTATTTTCGAGATAATAAACTATTATTACTATTAATCCTGCTTTATTTGTTTAGTTTATACTGTTGCGCTTTTCAGATCGCCGCATTTTTTTAGATTGATAAATTTTGGTAGTTTAAGCGCTATATAAAAAAATGAGTGTGTTTTAGACCACAAGACGGAAGCTAAACTTGTTGTTACATCAACTGGCTATGAGAGAAAGAGAGTAAGAAAATGTGTGCTCCACTATCTTGGCCCTACAGTATTCGAATCGTAATACCTTATTTACCCACACGCGAGAGCCACGAGACGAGCCGTGAGACAAGCCGCGAGGCGCGAGTGTAAACACAGTATTATGGTACATTTTTTCGAGCTCCAGGCTTGTCTCGTGGCTCGTGCGAAAGTGTAAATGGGGTATTACTCTCTCTGTTTTATAAATAAATAAATATTGTGGGACACTTTTCACACAGCGCCATCTAGCCCAAAGTAAGCTAATATTAGCTTGTGTTATGGGATCTAGATAACTGATAAACATACTTATATATTTCTAAATACATACATATTATAGATAAATAACACCCAGACACAGAATAAACTCATCGTGCTCATCACACAAAGTTTTATCCTGGGTGGGAATCGAACCCACGACCTCTTGCGTAGCAGTCGGATGCACTCCCACCGCGCCACAGAGGCAGTCAGTCAGTTTATCATCTTCATATCCTTCCTATCTCTTTCTCAACTTTCTTTCACCTCGCCCGATCAATAATTTTGTAACGCAGCTTACTACCCGAATCTAGCGTGCCTAAGGGAGTTTTTCTTCTGTTTTTTTTCTTCTATAATTCTGCATGGGTATACGTGCCTCATTTTATTGGTTTAAAAAGTCTGCAAGACTTGACTTAATGAAGTGAACACATTTACGTCATCACTATATACAGGATAAGAAGGAAATCGGTCTATAGTTCCCAAGGTTTCATGCTTTTGTTGAATCACAAAGTTATTATTTTGTTTTGGACAAAATGTTTGTATGGAACAAAATGATTACGGTGATATGTGTGCGTATAGAATACCTCTGCTACCCCTTCGGAAATAAAGGCGTGCATGACTAATGAATAAGTATTATACTACTATTGTATTACTGTTACTGTTATTATACTCCTATCAATATAATGTTGTGGATATGTGGCAAAAATTTTATAATCCAGTTTTTCTCATATTACTAACATAACTGATTCTTTCTTTCTTTGACTGCCTCAGTGGCGCAGTTTTAGTGTATGCGACTGCTGCTCTGAGGTCCCGGGTTTGATTCCCGGGTCGGAACAAATATTTGTGTGATCCACAAATGTTGGTTTCTCCTATGTAAAGTATATATGTATTTAGAAATTTATAAGAATGTATATCGTTTTTCTAGATCTCACAGTACAAGCTTATAGCGTAGTTTGGGCTTGATGGCGCTGCGTAAAAAGTGTCCCACAATATTTATTTATTTATTTCTCATAACGCGTGATAGATTTAAATAATATTAATGCTTAATAATTTATTTTGACGATCCACCAACAACTTTCAATACCAAATTAAACAGCAGGCTCATATATAATATTTTAATTAAAATTAATTTTTAATCTCTCAACATAATATCACAGCTTCCTTAGATAATTTATAATGGCGTCGATAGCTGGGTGGTCTCAATGCGCTTGCGCAATGGTAGACAATCAAACAATTAAATATATACACCTGTTGTTTACTGATTATTAATCACTGCAATTTAATTATGTAATAAGTTTAGTATTTCAAAACTCGTTTATTTACCTGTTGGGAATTAGTGGCATATAATTTTAGTAATTATATTTTTAAACTCTTGTGGTGTATAATCATACTTTATATACTACTAGTTGATCCCCACGGCTTCGCCCGTGACAAACTTCGACCTACCATCATCATCATCCGAGCGTCTGTCCCAGTTGCGTCTCGCGACGCCCGGGTTCCGCTTTCCTACATTTTCTCCTCCACTTCGCACGGTCGTCGGCATCCCCTGTAGTGAGACCATTACCGGGACGCGACGGGGCTGACATGGCCAGACATTTGTTACCTACGTAGCTCGGCGGTTGCTGCAAGACGTGACCATACCAACGAAGGCGACACTCTTGCAACTTGTCTGCAATGTCACGTACGTGAAGGCAGCCTCGGATGCGAGAGTTCCTTACGCGGTCCATCCGCGTGACTCCACACATCCACCGCAGCATCTTCATTTCCGTGACACGCAACTCCTGCTTGTGTCGCTCCAATATAGGCCACGTCTCACTGCCATTTAAAAGGACAGGTCTAATAATGGTTTTGTAGACCTGTCCCTTCAACTGGATCGGCATTTTTGGGTCAAAAACATAGTCACAAACTTCGACCTACAGTCGCATTATATCCCGTCGTTTATAAATTCTACAATAATTTAAAAAAATTTGCCTGGTTTGTCGATATTTATGATTGCTGTACCTCTCTCCAGGGTAGTAGCGTGATGATATCCAGCCTTCCTCGATAAATGGGCTATCTTAAAGGGGGCCCTTTGAACTAGAACTAAGACTACAACACATTAACTTTTTAAACTGTCCAGGCTTCCTATCAGTCGGTATCGCATATACGAGTAAGAGTATAATTTCTATTAGATAGTCTTAAACTTCTTTACTAATAACAATATAGGAGAATACTCGATCGAATAGCTAATCAACCTTGTTTGTAGTAAGGTTTTAAGCAATTTTAGGGAAAGAATGATAAATTTTGACGTCAGTTAAATCTTAATAGCTTAGGACTATTTTAAACTAGTTGAGGCCCGTGGCTCAGCACGCAAGTTTTCCGGTAGCCGTTTTCTACAGAAACTTGTTCCCGGGATAAAAAGTAGCCTATGTGTCATTCTGATGTGTAAGCTATATTATAGTAAAGTTTCATAGATATAGCGTGAAAGAGTAACAAACATCCATTCTTCTAAACTTTCGCGTTTTAGAATATTAGTAGAATTTAGAGTTGTTTTCCCGCAGAACTTAAGATCAAATGACCAATAATTGGTGCTCCTAGCAGTAAAATAACAGTGGACCCCAGTCTACAAATCAAGGTATGGTTTGGAAGCAATCCTAGTCGCTTTTCTGTAAGATAAAGAGAAAAGAAAAACAGTAAACCTTCTAGACGTGCATCCAGACGTGACCTTTGAAGACAAACTTGTGTAGGTACTAGTCTAGGTGCAAGATTTAAATCTTATCGTCTAGAAGGTTTACTGTTTTTCTTTTCTCTTTATCTTACAGAAAAGCGACTAGGATTGCTTCCAAACCATACCTTGATTTGTAGACTGGGGTCCACTGTTATTTTACAGCTAGGAGCACCAATTATTTGGCTTTAGATTTTCTGAATTGTTGAGAACATCTGCCGTCTCACGTCCCAACCTCGTAAGGGCGCCTGTGGCACCTGGAGGACGAGTTGTCTTCTTCTCATCAATGACTAGGTACTTATTTCTAACTAATACTTTATCATTCCAATGAACAAATCACATAGCGGTAGCAGTAAATGCGTTTCATTTAACACTAACGTAGGTGTTCCGAGACGTAGTATATGTTTTCAGATAACTTGACAGGCGACATCCGTTCTTGTGTGGGAAAAGTGGACAGGTGTTGTCACTTATCGCTTGTAAGTATCTTAAGAACACTATATCTTTGAATACTTACAATTGAAAATAAAATGTATTGCGTTGTAATAGAGTATACTTTTGGTAAGTGTGAAAATGGAGTTAAGTCCTATTGATTGGTAGAGTGGGTCACAAGCAAGACCGAGTGCAATGAGATATCAATACAGACGTAAAATTGTATGAAAAAAAACATAACTTCAAGTTCGGCCGTCAATTTTGGTTTGAGTAATGAGTTTCGAATTCAAAATTAAAGCACCGGATATAAAGTATTAACAAGCAATATAATGGAAACGGTTAAAAGAGGTTATTTTATTATTATTTTCCGTTATGTTTATGAATATATTGCAGGAATACATTCCATTCTGGATAAGCGTGGATATTTAAAATCTTTACAGTGTCAACATTCCAAATTATACCTACATTTGTAGGTACCGTTCATCACGAACTCAAGAAGACTTAGGGCCGAATTACAGAACGTTTCTCAATACTTAAGAAACACTTGAGAATAGTATTATAAGGCGAAAACTAGCCTCAAGCGTTACTAAGTATTGAGAAACGTTCTGTAATACGACCCTTACCGACTTGGTGGTGCACTACGCGAATGTCATTGCTGGGATCTACGAATCACTAAGTTACGTTTATCACTTGACTGATTCCAAACCAATAACTCATATAACTTAATGTTGGTTTGATGACGTTTGATAAAAAACATCCCACAATATTATATCAAAACTTTTCAAGTAAAAATAACCCAGTAGTTTATACTTCAAAAAGCTTGGTCCAAACTTCCCTCTTGCTACTGGGAATTTATTGAAGACTAATATCTAAATTATATCTGTATAACAAAAATATAGAGCTATCCCTCTTTATTCTAATGCGTATTGTAGTGTGTTGTTGTTTAAATAGAATCTGGCATTATTAGAAACTGGTGATTAAAAAGTCAAAAGTACTTGGATACCTTGACGCGCATGTATGAAGCGATTGATGAATGTGAAAGAAGCGAAAGAAGTATGCATGGATTGCGAAACCTGGCGATCTGTGCTCTCTGACTACCCCGATCAGGGCTATAGCGTGAAGATAGTTAGTTAGATTTTTTGCTGATATCAAAATGTGACATTTGTAAAATCTGGTATTTAAAGAATCCGGTATTTGAAACTTATTTGACATTTGAATATTGAGCAGTTCAATAATTCACCCAGTAATGGATAATCATGAAAACTATAAGCGTGTAAAGTAGAGAGAGAACATAGCAAAGGGAAGAACTAAATAACAAAGGTTACAGTTGCAAAAAATTTGATTGCATAAGCGAATATGCAACAAAGAAAAAATAACTTTATAACGGTTTCCTCGTTTTTGGTGTGCGAATGAAACCGTACAAGTTTCCCAATATCATACCCAAACCACTTCCAGTTTGTCCTTGAAATCTGACAAAAGTGCGTAAAAAATGCACAGATTGTGTTACGCAAAGCCAAATAAATGCCCAACGGTACACCCACTGGGAAATTGAATGGGAAGGATGAGAAAGTCCTCGTACTTTTGCTAGCGTCACAGAACACATGAAAGAAGTCAGAATGGCCATTGAAAAGTTTTTATTCTAAGAGCATTATGGCCAGTTGCATACCATAACTTTCTCCTCATCATTACTAGCCTACATGGATGTAGAGTCTGGAATATCGTTTGACTTTCACACACCAACACGTCTTGCTATAATATTTTAAAGCAAATTGTTATACTGAAAAAAAAAACTTAACTATCTTCACGCTGTATCCCTGACGGGGTAGTCAGAGAGGACAGATCGCCAGGCTTCGCGATCCATACATACTTCTTTCGCTTCTTCGAGATTCATCAATCGCTTCATACACGCACGTCTGGGTATCCGAGTACTTTTGACCTTTCCGTTTCCTTTCCTTTTTTTGTTATACTAAATTTCTATATTAAGTGTAGTATTTTTACATTAAGTGAAAAAGGATAACATGGTTCATATGGGACTGTCTCGGTGGTTCAGTGGTAGTCTATGCCGCGACTGAGGTCTCGGATTTAATTCTCAGGTCGGTAAAAATATTTGTGTGATCTACAAATGTTTGTTTCGGAGTTTGGGTGTTTTCTATGTATATTATGTATGTATTTAGAAATTTATAAGTATGTTTATCCCACACCACATGCTTATATTTGCTTACTTTGCTAGGAAGCAAATATAAGCTAGACGGCTGAGTATAAAAGAATGTCACACAATAGTTCTATGAACGCCGTTTTACAAAAGTCGTAGAATTTCACTATCTCCTTTTCACAATAGTAGGACAAGAAATAATTAGCAACTCCCATCCTATGGGAATCGTGCAAAAATACACAAAAAAATTCCACCCCACGTATTTTAGAATTGCAACTGACGAGTTTGGTTAGCAGGCACTGAATAGTTACGCAAATAGTCAAGTACTGAAGGCATAGTTTACCCAAAAAATTGTAGTGGTATAGGTGCTAATAAAGCCAATATCACAGAATAAATAATAGTACTACGTACTACCAATATTGAGAAACTGCTGAAGTCAAGCGACGCAACGTCCGTGGCTACAATTGTAATTAATTGTAACTGTGAATCCGACAGAACCGCCTCCTGTTAACTTCAGTGAGGTTATACATGCAGGAGAGTCTATTTGTGCAAAGATTTCATAAATCCTATTATTTCCTTTATTTCTCTATCACGCCTTATCCCTAAGGGGTTGGCAGAGGCATATTATATGCCAACTTTTCACCATGTGTATTCCTGTTCCACGTAATAGGTGGTGAGCTCATTGCCGTGTTTTTTCCTTTAAATCATGGAATACAAAAAAAAGCACTGTATTCGTTTTTTTGTTAGAAAATATTTATTAGAAACCTTCAACACCCTTTGATACAATAATAATCTTATTATTATCAACAGTGTATAATGAGGTGCTACGTTTGTGTAGGTGCCACGTGTGTAACAGTGAGGGGCAAGCGTGAGAACCGAGCTCCCTCGGGACGTCTTACGTACAAGTAGGGATATTGTTTCTTGAGCACATGCCAGTTCACCGTTCGACTTAATGTGGATATGACAACTTTTAAACTGAAGATTTAGACGCTTTTTTTAGTGGCTTTTGTGATGTAAAATAAAACCTTTATAAATAGATAGATAGATGGCACTATTACAAGTGTAAAACTAGTTAAACAATATGGCTTATAGCATTATGGTGTTAGACTATTTGAAAGAAACGTTACGTGTAGAGTTATGGTCATTAAACTGTTATAGAAACTATTTTTGACTGCAAATAATTTAATAGCAATAAAGTAATTTGTTAGTAAAGGTTTTACCATAAGTCACGATTATAATGGCTGCTTATATTAAGCATTAAAATTTTATTAATGCTTAATATAAGCATAGGGACATTATAAAAAGTCCAAATAACGACGTTATCGTTGTTAGAATATAAAATGAATCTAAACTAAACGTCACATTTTCTTAACGTTAAATTCGGCTATGCTTTTAGTTTTTGTGTTCTATGTCGGTTGTCAAGATTGTATCGTCCACGTCACATGAAAGCATTTTATCCTTAACTTTTCACTCAAGTAATTTTCAACGACTGTCAGTCAGGAGCTGTTGAGTTTTTGGATCTTGCGGAAACACCACAGAATGTAATTGTATAACGCGACATTAACGAAATTAGTTTGCATAAAGGCTACATTAGAAAGATTCATTGCAATAACTGCTATTTTACTATTCGTACTCTTTTTTATCCATTCATTTCATATCCATAATATTCTCAAGGTCTAGTCGTTGCCGCCTGATTGAATACGTCCCGCATAAAAGGATGATTCGCCATCTGCCGTTGTCGCCGGCACTTCGATCGTGCTCAATCCGTACTTAAATAAATATGTAACTTTATGAAAAACACTTCAGAATACATTTTCATAGTATCATTTAATTAAAATACTATAATTATATTAATTTTGCAGTTCTTCGGTGTAATAATCCAGTAGGTACTTTCGCAATTTTCAAGAATGATAAATTCTATTACGTAATTAATATTGAACACACGTTATAAACTTACAATAATATTTAAATGGTAAAATTAATACTAGTTGACGCCCGCGGCTTTGCCTGCGTGAAGAAGTTTTCCCGTTCTCGTTTCCGCAGTAACTTGTTCCCGGAATAAAATGAAGCCTATGTGTTATTCTGATGTATATATTACTGTCTATAAGCTATATTATTGTAAAGTTTTATTAAAATCTATTTAGCTGTTTTTACGTGAAAGAATAACAAACATCCATTATTACAAACTTTCGCGTTTAAAATATTAGTAGGCAGCTGGGCGTTTTCTAAAACATGTGGTGGAACGGGTGGAGATGTTCCTCCGACACAAAGGGAGGATCCTCCGAACAGAAAAGGTGATCACGCCTGGCGGGCCGCGGCCCAACGGTTGATGTTGGGCTGATGTATATATCATTCTTCAGCGTGAGAACTCTCATAGCGCGATGTAGGATTCTTAGTATCGATGTGATTCGATAGCTTTGCGCTAGGTGGCGCTGGTCGCCACAAACATATACGATGATTCGAAACTGAACTATCTGAAGTAAGCCATTTTATTAATGTGAGTGTCAAGACTTTTCCATCCTTTTTCATCGTTTTCCGACAACAATGATAATGTTCACTCACTTAGCATGCAGTGAATTTCATTATAGCATTTTTAATACTAAAATCTAAAGTAAATTTAAAGTGGATTAAACGCGTCTGGTACGCTACACCACTTCTGGTGTAGCGTACCCGTAGCGTTGTTCTGGACCCGGAACAACGTCTTCACGTTGTTCCGGGTCCAGCTCGGGACTAAAAAAAAATTCCACTTTGAATTTCAATTTAGGATTTTAATTCAAAGTTGAAAAAAAAATCCACTTTGATTTACGTTAGTATGCTATTTTCTAAATTAAAATTTTACTTCTCATAATTGTTTCTAATTGTTATTTATAATCATATTATAAAGATGAAAAGTTTGTTCCTTTGGTAGAAGTCAACACATTACATTACAGCCGATCATCATCCGATTTGAATATTACTGTTGCGCAGTAACTCGGTCACTCAAAATCAATTTTAAAACATTATGCATGTGATGAGGTTAATGAATCTGCAGGAAGTGAAAGATCGCGAATCCTGGCGATCTGTCCTCTCTGACTACACTGTCAGGGATACAGCGTGAAGATAGTTAAGTCCAAAACAATGAATGGAATCAGGAGTTACATGGAGGAACTCCATGGCAAATAGCTTTAAGAAATAGAGGTAAAAATAACAAATGAATTTCCATGGACAATTGGTATTGATATCCTACATCAATCGGTGTATTGCATAATGAATCTTAAAATTGAATAAATCCAATGCGTTTAAAAGTTTAAACTCAAATTTCATGGGCTGAATTTCTTTCATTTGAAACAGGATAATTATTACGAAAACTAATTTAATGGGACTGTTTTAGGAAGTGACTATCATAATTATGTTTGTAAATGAATCATTTTATAGTTAAACGGTTTGTGTGATGTGAATCATTGCTCTGATATTAACATGCTTATTCTTTGTTAGGACAATTAGAATACTTTTTGTGCGAAACTGTTTCGTTGTAACGTCATGTAAGAGATGTCAATGTAATCTTTATAAGACTGTATTTTTTACCTATATAAGTAGGTAAATATTTATTGGTACTATCCTATATTAATTTTAGTAACACTATACTTATTGAAAAATTATACCAAAAAATGAATCATTTAGACTTTTTGTGAAAAATTACGTCATTAAGTACAGAAGTAACGGTACAGAAGCTGAGGATTCTACGCGCTCCGAAAGGAATTGATAAGTACTTGTTCTGTGTGAGCGCTACCAAACCCACTTAGGGCCATATTCCAGAACGTTTATCAATACTCAAGAAACACTTGAGAGTAGTATTTATAAGGCGAAAACTAGCCTCAAGCGTCGATTGAGTATTGAGAAACATTCTGGAATATAAGTTACTTAAAAAATCGGTTGCCATACATACACAAACATAAATTAAGTCCTAAAAGAAGTCCTTTCAAACTTAATACCGGCTTCATTCAAAACTATTTACTCAAAAGTCTACGAGTAGGAAATGCTACGAAAACATCGTCGCTACGAATTCGTAGCTCGTAACCCATATTTCCTCCCGAATAAAAATATATTTCTCTCCATTTACTATAATTTTTACAGTAATTATTAATTATTTCAACGGTGACCGAAATGTAGCCTCCGTATATCAATAGCTCAAAAGTCCAAGGCGTGGACCACGTGTCCCGTATAAAGAACTATTATTACCATCAAGTCGTGTAGGTAGCAGCGTACGCGATCATAATTGTATTAATCATTCAGCGCAACCGGCAGACGTCGATTTTCTTCAACAAAGTGCTCTTGTTTGTTTTTTTCGTAAGGAAGTCGGCCGAAGGTGAACCGTGGGAACGTCGGGCGGGTGCACTTCCCAAAACATCGACGCACGGCAGCGAGTCCGACATGCGCCGCGGAGAAAGAGTAAGATTATACAATTGAAGTACAGCACGACAAGGACGCAGAATGTGACGTGTGCGCGCCAAGCGACAGCTCACAATCGCGTGATCATCTACAAGAAATAATAAAACGGCAATAAAAGAAACACGAGACAACGGTTACGATGGCCCGCGTGTAAGAGCGAGATAGAACTCGGTGGCCGAACGCCAGCGCGCGCGCCGCTCGAGTTACCGCATTCGAATTTCAAAGATCAATGATCGATGCGATAGGAGCGAGACGCGCGACAAGCACTCTAACGTGTGAACGAGATGGTAATATCGATGTGCTGATGGGAGACAAAGAGAGCATTATCTGTTTGGCTCGTGGCGTTTTCAGCACGGGTTTACTTTGGTTTGACACGGTGACGACAGAGGGCTCTGTTTACATTTCAGAGGCCATATTGAAAGGCTTTATGCTATTGTGATCGGTGAGTTTAATAACAAATCGATTTCAATAGCGTTAAAGTGAAATTTGCAGTTACAAGTTTGGTAAATAAGTTTGTTGTTTGTCTGTAAATGTCCGGTTGTTCACTGTTGGTTAAATGGCAAGTTTTTAATAAACATGCGCAATTTTGTAAACTGCCATAACCAAGGTGCATTATAGAGTTATAATTACAATCTCAATCGCAGATTACTTAGTTATTAGCTGCAGAAAATCCAAAATTACAATGGCTTATTTTCTTTATAGTATCATATTTAAAAAAGTAGTTATGCAACGTTAGTTTAACTTATTTTTTCTAAACAAAATTTTGATACTTGTAATATTGTGAACGTGATAATGTGAGACAGAAGCAACATAAGCGCCAGTGGTCATTCTACGAAGCTTTAGTTTTCTCGGTTTCAAATAGATGGCGTTGTCTGTCACAATTTTTACAATGCACTAGTTTTTTTTTTCTGAAGTATATTATTATAAAACTTAGGACAGAAATAAGACTAAATTAATTTTAAAAAAATCTAATTTTATTCTTATTCTGGTTGTTTATAACTAACGTAGAAATCTCAATAAGAGCAGAAACTACTCTATTAAGTAATTATACACAGTAATTTCGCAAAGGCGTTGCTGTACTCCATATAAATATTTTATGTGAATATGTCTTTGATTCTTTTCTTCTCTTTTCCAGTTGTTAGAAATAACTAGATTGATATGACTTTAATGATCACTTTATATCCCGGAAAATCATCTTATTCCCTTCGAGAAAACACATTTTTGAGATAGTCAACATTATTATATTTAAAATATCTACAGCCAATACCTATATATAAAGTAAGGTGGTACATGGCCGCTTTTGTTTTAAAAATATAAGTTGTTATATTTTCAGCACGGGCTGTTAACGAGCGTATGTTTTGATACTTAACAAGTGTTATGGGATTGAATTAATAACTAATAACACCAGACTAAGGTAAATGTAAATTACAAGTGTTGGAAAGAAAATTTTACGTAACATGATAAGTGCTAATTCATTTATACATTTTATAAACGTTTTTTTTCATAATCATAATTATCGTAACACTTTTCATAAAGAGTCGTTGAACTTCTGGCCTGTTTATTGTCTGTGACATGACATCATAGCTTCATAGTGGATGAACGCATTTTGATGCGAATTTCTCAGTTTCATAGCTAACTATATTGAGAAATACTATTCACATTAACAACATCATGTATTGAAAATATTTGTTATATCATAAATAGCTATATACTAGTCTGTGGTGGCCTAGGTGGTGGCCCATTAATGAACACCAAATAGATAGGTACTTTTAGCATCGGGGCTGGGTGACTTGCTCGCAGATTAGGCTGTTTTCGTTAGGAGTGCGGATATGGTAGGTACGTACCTATATCTATGTAAGTAAGTACAAAATTTTATATACCAAGTTACTAAATGGTACAAAGTATATAAAACGCTGTAATTATATTCACTTTTTTACAAAATAAACAGCCAATTTAGGGTATGCTTCGCGTGACCTGTCACAAAACTTTTTATAGATGATTTCTTTGCACAAAAGATATACTTGCCTACATAAGTCAATTGAGCACGACTCCTAAATTAAGATTTATGAATTGGATGTGCGTGAGAGTATCAGGATTTTGGTATCGAATCGATAACACTTCGTCCAGTTGATGTTAATTTCCTGCATCGATTGATTTATCATGTATGTTAATCGATAACTCACGAATGTTACTTTTGTATAGGTAGTTACCTACTCGCTATTTAGAGCGCGGAGAATCGGTTTAATAGAGAATTGAAAATTAATATTTTTAAATTGAAATTGAGTATCGTTATAGTGTGTTGGATCTTGCTAACTGTTCATATTATGTAGGTCATAATTGACTTGATTAATTTGATTGAAGATGAAATTTTGAAATATGTTTATTAGTGATTATAGATCGGAAATTCCCCACGGTTGTTATGCCGTAGGTACTGGAACCGACTAAAATCACACGAGCTCTACCTATCTGTCTATCGCCAAGTAACTCTTAACCCTTCGGAAGGATGTCCTAGGTTTCCCGGTAGACTTTGGCTACCACCGCGGCCTCATATAAGAATTCACGTATGATCTCTCTTCTTTGTAAGTTAGTATCGGGTTATTCCGCTTCTTAGCCATAATCTTGAAGAAAGAGCATCTTGGGAAAGTAAAAATAAATAGTATGGTGATATATAATATTGAACCCATTTAATTATGACATCATTATTTTATAGCTTTCCTTTTGGTAAATTTAATTATGTTTTTTTTTGGTTTTTACCTATGTAACAGGTCTGTTATTATTATTATGTTATTAACTTGCGATTAGTAATTATTTCTCATGTCCATTTCACTTGTGTCATTTTACCAGAGAAGCATAGGACGCTACGACACAGGGGATCCTAGTGTGGAGGTCAATGTAATTAATAAAATGGATGTACCTACATGTTTTCTTGGATCAATAAACACTATTTTTATTATTATCATTGAGACCAATCATCATCATCCGAGCGTCTGTCCCAGTCTCGCGACGCCCGGGGTCCGCTGTCCTACATTTTCTCCTCCACGCACGGTCGTCTGCATCCCCTGTAGTGAGACCATTGGCCTGATTATTATTGAGACCGATGTAGTTGAATAATTATGTAGCAAATTTCTATGCTTGAAAAAGAAGAGGTTGGAATAAAATGTGTGACTGCAGGAATTGTGTATGTGTAACATCTAACGTAATAGAAGTTGGGATTTTGGTTCGCATTACAGGTGTATTATAAATTTTCTCCTGTAAATATATAGAGTCCAATGAAGTGCGAACAGCAAACTATATTATACTACATTATGGGTGTGTAATTCTTATTTTGTCTATCTCTTCGATGATATGAAGCGCTCGTGGCCCCGCGGTCTCAGTGTTCTGTAAACGATCACTGAGTTACGCAACTTTCACTATGGCTGGTCCTGCGATGAGTGACCACTTTGTGGCATTTACATTTGCGAGCGTTTCCGTGCTTCAGAAGGCACGTTAAGCCGTTGGTCCCGGTTGCCAGTAAAGTGGCAGTCGTTAAGCTTGGTTGAAGGCCTTATGGGCGGCTTGAAAATTTCAACAGCAGGTAGCCACAACCTGCGTCTGTCGATTTCAACACGGCAATGGGCTCACCACCTATTACGTGGGACAGGAATCCACACGGTGAAAAGTGGGCATATAATATGCCTCTGCCACCCCTTCGGGGATAAGGCGTGATGGATATTTATTTATTCGATGATATAGGCGTGATTGTATGTTGTATGAAACCTTGACAAAACCGAAATTCATACGCATTCCAAAAAAATAAAACTAGCGCCATCTATCGAGCTGCTAATGAAATTGATAGAGACCAGACGGTGGTCGATCTTCATGAGCATATGAAGATGTATCTCAACAACACCAAAATATGAAGTAATTGGTTTTTTATTTATAGTTAGAGATTTTTTTTTGAAATTGGAACTCACGGTAAGTACCTATATTAATTTACCTGTTTAAGATGTTTGACAGCATTCGGTCGTTAACGATACTATAACAATACAATACTATCATTTTATTGCTGAACATGTTACATACCTACATACATACATATACTTACATACAAGGTGTTATATGATGTTAACCAATCCATATTCTACCGATTCAGGCATGCAGCTTTTTAACATTTTTATAATAATCTACACTACATAATTAGATTAATGAAACTTCTTTAATAATACCTAGGTAATAATAATAGTTAGAAATGTCATACGATTTAGTAGGTTTCACTAGGAATTCTTCAAAATATAGTTAATCATAAAATAAAAAGTGTCATACATTTATGCGAACAAAGTTCGATTCCATTACCGATGTTCGATTCTATTACCGACGTGTACCCATTCCTACAACCACCAATTTTCTTCTGTAGGAACTTAATTTAGTATTCTAAAAAAAAAGCATATGTGTGTGTACCAGAGTACCTAAATAGGTAAGAAGTGATACTTCTTTACGACATTTGTTTACAGCTATAAAATTTCTCTCATACGTTGATAAAGAAGTTTCACTTCACTTCAAACCAACATGGCGCGTAACCGAGAAACGTAACGATCTTTTAACGTCGAAGAAGTTTCACTTCAACAACTTCGTGTAAAAGAAGTGGGCGGTTTGTGATTGGTTGCTAGACAGTTAACTGATATTTATCAATCACGCCTTTATCCCCGAAGGGGTGGCGGCCGAGACATACCTACTATGCACTACTATCACATTTCAACGTAAGTATTATTGTCCCACATAGCAGGGTGGTGACCCCATTGCCGTGTTGAAATGGACAAGCAGAGCTTGTGGCGACCTGCTATTGAAAATTTCAAGGCACCCATAAGGCCTTCAAATTGACTTAACCGTTATTGGCATCCGGAATATCTTGTTGAATATCGAAATAAACTACTAGAAGGCTTAGGCTGTAAGTTTTATAATGTCTAACGGCCGAATATTGAAACGTCCCTCAAATATCTAACAAATTGAGTCAAACTTCAACTTATACCTACACTCAAGGCCGATTTCAAAACACTGATACCTACCAGGTTTTTTTTTTGTTGTTTTGGCGGTGTCCGGCTTGGTCTTAGCCACGACGCATATTATATTATTTTTTTCTAATAGTGATAATTTTCAAGTAGATAATGAATATTCTTCATTCAAAAGTAGTAAATTATTCTTATTGATAGCAGCATATTCATGTATAGGTTTGTTCAAAGTTCTAATTTCTAGGTGAGGCCATTGCCAACAACAAAATTAAATTTTTCTTCTATAGTGATAATTTTCAAGTAGATAATTAATCTTTTTCATTCAAAAGTAGTTAATTATTCTTATTGATGATTTATGATTCTTATTCATGTATAGGTTTGTTCAAAGTTCTACTGCAGTAAAATGATGGTAAATTTTACTGCAGTTATATGTGGAGATTGGAAGGCAACAGAAAATACCGCGTTCCACTAAGCTATCTAATTTCACAACACTTGTGCACATTGTCGAAGCTTTTATGTTTAAAACACCATCATTTTTACACATAAACACCCAAAAATACACTAGTTTGCAAAAAAATTAACGGAGCGGTGATCGCGTCATACGCTGTTTCCCGCCAAAACTCTCTACCTACCAGGTTCTTAAGTTAAAAATAAAATAGGTACTTATTCTAAACACGTAGGCAATCGTATGCCGAGTTACATTACAATAGTATAGTAGATAGAGAAGTACTTAGGTGTGTACTGAGTACATGACTGAGTTCATATTTAAAACTATAAAGCCACTCCAAAGAAAACCGACAATGGTATATAAAAGCTCGCAATTTAGAACACGCCGAATCTATTTGAATTCAAAAATAGAAGTTAGGAAGGCGTACTCGCGAACGCCTCTGGGCCGATACAGACTTTACTATTGGTGGGAAATGAACCAATCACGGCTCGTTGTTAGTTTAGGTATGATGAGGTTTTCCGCTTGAATCTTTTTCATGTTTGGAAAAGTGATATTTGTACGAAGGACATTTTATAAGTAGTAAAAATTTAGAGTAGTACTGAGGTTCTTATTGGATTATTGAGTTTGTTTTGGTCACTTTTGGACAGTGCAAACTAAACAACTATAATGGTCAAATTGGCCTCAGTCCAACTAGACTTTGAAAATTCTCGACTGCCTCGTTGGCGCAGTGGTAATGCATGTGACTGCCGCGACTGGGGTCCCGCGTGCGATTCCCGGATCGGAGCAAATATTTGTGTGATTTACAAATGTTTGTTTCGGAGTTTGGGTGTTTCCTATGTATTTTATGTATGTATTTAGATATATATAAGTATGTATATCAGCTGTCTAGATCCCATAACACAAGCTTATATTAGCTTACATTAGACTAGATGCGCTGTGTAAAAAAAAACTTTCCACAATATAAAAAAAATGTTTTCCAATATTCTGTCATTGCGTGCAGAATCGCCTGAAACGTAGGAACAGTATGCAAATGCAATTATAGGTAATAAATTATAGTTAGTTAGTTAAGAACTATACGTAGTTAAGTTATAACGGTTGACGGGCTTGGTAGGCGTGGTGCGCACTAGGTAGCAACAACACACCTACGTACACCCATCAGGTACGTTTGGTAATCCCTGGAGTTGTGTAAGTAACACTATCTCAAAGAATCACCGGTGCACCAGCTAGCAGAGCATGCGTATAGGGAGTGAGTATGGACCAACCTGGAGCAGAGAAATACCAGAATTTATAAAGAGAGGGCGCCAGGTATCTCTCCATCAAACGAATGATGCAATTAAAAAAACTTCTCCCTTCTACTTATTAATTATATTTATTTACACTATATCCATATGTAGACATGAATATACTTAAATTAAAGTAAAAAGAAATGGCTTAGTTAAGCATAGTGGGATCCATATATATATGGTCACTTAAAAATAAATTTATATTTAGTACAAATAAAAATTTAAACCAAAGTATGGAAATGGGCGTGGCCTAAAATGACAAATATTAAAGCAGTTGTCAGATGCCTTAATAATATCTAAATTATATGCAGACATACATTTAAACTATTTCTTAGTTTAGTTAAACACACAACGCCGCTTCCTATCATCATCATCATCGTACACTACAACATAACAAGGTAAAAATAAAGTTTCACTTTAATATTCCTTTGTGATAATAAAAAGATTATAAAATATGTGTAACTGGAACGTCACATCAGTAGTCCAGTATATTAAAGTAGTTGACAGCTACATATGTAATAGAAAAATGAATATTTAAAGTTAAAAGTTATTACTTTTAAACTATCAACATCAGTCGGCCTTTACCGGGTTATTATACATAGAAACTAATTAAAGATTACCACTTATCTGTATTTAAGTTTGAGGAACATCCAAGTCCTTCACATCTCTTCCTATTCTGGAAGTCCAGGTAGTAGGTAACCAGAGTAGGGAAAAATATCATCTTTGCACATTGTCTCAGCTTACTTTAAGTCTTCTTACAGACATTCAGGAGTAAAAATGTAGAATGCAGAGAACGTGAAACACGTTAAACTCAATTATTATGTAGATATAAAAACGAAAACATAAACCTAAAACCTAAAACCTAAAACCCCTGTAACAATAGAAAAGTTACAGACATTAGTAATTTGTAATAAAAATCACTTCCACCCTCAACATTCTGTTAAGGAATTCAGTCTAAGAGATTATATAGTTTTAACTTACCACTTATTTCAGTGGGGTTTTAACTAGATCCTTCTATCATCATTCTTTTTCATCTTACTTGCTAAATCTCATGATAAGCAGACTGAAATACAAAGTACAACCATTGTAAGAACATATTATTCGCCAATGCCAAGTAATCTTGCAGATTACGAAGAAACAAATATAAACAACTATCCTCACCTTCTAGCATTAGCTAAAAAGACTTCGGATATTAATCCGAATTAAATCACCATGACCAAGCGCTTTTTCATCACGCCGTTCTCGTCAAAAAGAACCAGCTTCTTTTTTTTCCGTTCGATCACACCAGGCTAAAGTCATACACCATACAGCCTTGACAAAACATTGGCAGAATAAACGAAATCAACATAAAAACCTTCCTATTCCTGTTTGTCACACCGCACGCAATACATTATGTGTGGATGTGAGTCAGGACAGCCAATCTATCTAAGTTCAATGTCCAGCACCAAACTGAAAGACACCATAGACGCATGCGTTAACTTTAGAACGCGCCATAAGAGTCGAAACGTTCGTGACAGTTTTGACAACGTCAAACTCATGTCGTTCCGAACAAAAACAGACAATGTGAAATCATTTAAACTTTTAAATAATTAGACAAATGACTTTAGAGTTATAACTAAAGTATTGTAAAAATTGAGTTTGTTTCAACAAAAGGGATGTATATAAAAACAAGGTTAGTAAATAAATCTTAGGAATATGTAACCGACACTCAGAAGTGTTACAGTTCCTCCTTAGTTGGGTAAAAAAAAATTTTTTTTGAAAAAAAATTTTTTTTTTTCGTGCAATATATATATACAACAACAAAAAAAACTTACAACAACTATAGACATCAGACACCTATCTAACTAACAGATAACACTCAGCTCTAAAAAGTATGACAAAAACTATTGAAACAGAATGGACAAAACTATGTATAAATACTGTTAAAACTATCTAGTTAATTCTAAATGGCAAAAAAAAACAACTTATTATATTACAAGATGCCGTTTTATTTACAACCGAGGTAGTATAGGAAAATCTTAGATTCCAAGAGATTCCAAAAGCACTAGATCTCGAAACACTGTGTCGAATTAGACGACTACTGAAAGAAAACTCTAAGTATATGTTTTTATCAGTTATGATTCCTTTTAAATAGTATCAACTCTAACTCAACGTCGAGTTTCTACTTATATGGAGTTTTGGATATAGCTAGGAAAAGCACTAACTATATTTATTGAGAACCGGATTCGCCAGGGCGAACAATGTCCTTTATATGGAAATTACCAAGATTCTTTCCATCTAAAGATTTTAAAGTATAAACAAGAGGACTAAGTTTCTTGTATATAACACATTTATCATAGCGGGGAGCTAACTTTGCCGAAAAATGCTTGGAGGCATTTGACAAATGAAAACAACGCTTGTAGACTATTTGACCTTCCATCAATTCCACATTACGTTTTCTCAAATTATAATAACGAGCATTACGTTCATGCGATACGAGTAAACAGTTTCGAACTTTACTGAATATAGTTTCAAGTTCTTTTAACTTGTTAGAAAATTTATTTTCATTATCAACTTCTAAAGAGTTAGGATCAATGGGAGTGTCATCATTATATATAGAACCATCAAGAATCATCTCACGCCCGTGAGTTAAGAAGTACGGAGTATGTTTAGTTACATCGTGTTTAACTGTATTAAGAGCACATTGAATCTCAGATATGTTCTTATCCCAAGTTCGGTGATCAGAACGCACGTACGAAGCTATGGTTCTTACCAATTCACGATTTACACGCTCAGTAGGGTTTGTCTGTGGATGATATCTAGGATTGTAAAAGATATGAGGAACACTATATTTAACCATTAGGTCTTTAAAGTCTTTTGAAGTGAATTGTGCGCCGTTGTCACAGTAAAGATATTTAGGTACCCCATGTACAAGAAAAATTCCTTTCTCCAAACATTTAACTATCGCTTGAGCAGTTATAGTGCGCAAAGGAAACAAAGTAACATATTTACTAAAGTAATCTGTACAAACAAACAAATATTGATTTCTCATATAAGAGGGAGGAAATGGACCAAGAATGTCACAAGAGATAGCCTCGCCAGGCAACGTTATACGTCGTGGTTTACCCATAAATCCAGGACGGGCTAAATTAGTAGGTTTATACCTTTTGCATATTTCACAAGAATCAACATATTCTTTAACATCTTCAAAGAGATTAGGCCAGTAATATATACTAGCTATTTTAAAATGAGTTTTGGCCACACCGAAATGGCCAGAAGTAACATTATCATGACACTTCGTCAGAATTTCTTTTCGTTCCTCATAAGGCACTACCAACTTCCAGTCAAACTGATCTGTCAGGCGATATTTATTCTTCGAGAAACGATAAAGTTTATTATTTTCAATTTTGAAATTAGGAAACATAGATGGAGTATCAGAGACCTTTTTAAGGATGTCTAAGTACCAAGGATCTTGAGTAGAAAGAACGTCAATTGAGTTTAAATGAATACGCGACAGACAGTCAGGAATTATGTGTTCTTTACCCTTTCGGTGTATAATTTCAAAGTTAAATTGACTCAATCTGCAAGCCCATCTGTTCAAACGACCAGAAGGATTCTTTAAGTTATAGAACCATTTTAAAGATGCGTGATCAGTAACAATGTAGCTTTTTCTACCTTCTACATATGCTCGGAATTGTTCCAGGGCATAAATTACACTTAAAAGTTCACGCTCAGTAACTGAGTAGTTAATTTCAGGTTTTACAAGGGTTCTACTACAATATGCTACAGGATGATCGAGTCCGTCATACTTTTGTGTCAATACTGCACCAATAGCATAAGATGACGCGTCCGTATGTATATAGAAAGGTTCTTCAAAGTTAGGGCACTTCAAAATAGGTGCCGAGATAAGAGCAGACTTAAGAACGTTAAAAGAATTATTGGCCTCCTCTGACCAATCAAATTTCACTCTCTTACCCGTTAATCGAGACAAGGGACGAGCGATTTTAGAAAAATTATTAATAAAACGTCGGTACCAACCACACATGCCGAGAAAGCGTTTGATGCTTTTCGCATCTTCCGGAATAGGAAAATTCATAATGACGTCTATTTTAGAAGGGTCGGTGCGTAAGCCGTACCTGTCCACTATATATCCCAAATATTTGAGTTCACTTCTACAGAATAAAGATTTCTTCATATTTATTGTAAGGCTTGCAGCCTTAAGTTTTTCAAAAACCGATTTAAGTAATCGTAGGCGTTCATCAAAGTCAGACGTACATATGACTATGTCGTCTATATAGCAAAATACTTTATTATCAAATTGAGCAGTAAAAAGAGTGTCCATTAGACGTTGCATGGTAGCACTAGCGCCAACCAAACCAAAGCACATTCGATTATAATGAAAAAGTCCTCTTCCAGGAACAGTAAAAGCAGTTTTTTCCTTAGAATTATCACTAAGAGGGATTTGATGATAAGCCGCACTCAAGTCTAATGATGTGAGGTATTTAGCATCTCTTAAGTTATCAAGTACGTAGTTTACATAAGGTAACGGATAAGCATCAGTCTTTGACACAGAATTAACCTTTCGGCTATCTAGACATAATCTCATCTCACCACTAGATTTCTGTACCATAACAACAGGTGAGTTCCAAGGGGAATAAGAAGGTTCAACAATACCTGCTTCTAACATACGATCAAGTTCCTTCTCCAAAGCAGTTTGTTTATCAGGACTAAGACGATAATATTTTTGTTTAATAGGTGGAGTATCACCTGTATTAATAACATGTTCTATTAAATGAGTTTTACCTAATCCTACCTTATCGGTATCAATTTGATCAAATAGAGACCTTACATCCTCTAATTGAGATTTCTGTCTTAGGGTTAAAGATTCAAAATTATTTAAACCATTTTCAGCGATGGCTGTGGACACACTAAAGTTTTGCTTGGTACATACTTCAGATATTATTTCTGGAGCCAAGCGGAATGATCTCCAAAAGTCTAAACCTAGGATAATAGGAGTAGCAAGTCCAGGATGAATATTAAAGTGAATGAGCTGTACATTATTATTATAATTTACTGGTATTATCATATATTGGGTACATATCAAACGTTCACCATTAGCAACCCGGATTCTAACCGGAATCTTATGAGTACGAACAGGTATACCAGCCGAAGCAAAAACAAGATGACTATCAGAGCCAAGAAAAGAAGTACTGGCACCACTATCTAGCAGGGCCTTCACTTGTATACCAAGTATGTTTAAAATTAGATATAGTCTGTTATCTCCCTCAGAGGGTTGAAAAAATATTGTCTTCTCGTCTAGTACGGGAGTAGAAGTTAAAGTAGATGTTTTTTTCGAAAAGACAAAGTTATTCAGTTTTTTGGATTATTATTATTACATTTAGAACATTCGGGAGTACGAACATCCTTTTCACCACATTTAAAACAAACAATCTGTTTTGAGTTTTTACAAAAACTAGTCAAATGGTTCGTCATGCCACATCGAAAACAGGGACTTTTAAAAGTCTTTTGAGCTACTGAAGCTACATAATTTTTAGGAGGTGGTTTAAAAGTTTTATGTGTATTACGCGATGCATATTCACGTACAGGAGTAGGAGACATAACGTTAGGCTGTTTAGATGAACTAGGTTCACTAAATTGTTTGGCTTTTACCTCAGCCAATTCAATACGCTTACACAAAGTTTTGAGTTCTTGAATAGATCCTATATCATGCAGAGCCAAAGCTTTAGAATACTCGGGACGCATATTACGGGTAATAATATCAAGCTTCTCCTCTTCTGATATCTCTTTACTTAAACGATCATACATTCCTAGAACTATGGAGACGAATATTACGACAGTTTCAGATTTTGCCTGAGTCCTAGCACGAATTTCTTTAAGTAGTTGGAAGTCAAAGTCCGGTATATCAAAATCTTCTTGAAGGGCTTTTGTGACCTCGCGATAAGTAGTATAATTAATACGTTGAGAACGGAACCAAGACAACGCCGGTCCATCCAAAATTTCCGGGAAACCTCTGAATATTCTGTCTTCAGAAATATTCCTAGCAACACGAAGTTCTTCCAAGCGAGAAAGGAAAGTACGGACACAAGTGTCCCCCTTGAATTTCAAGTTTAAAGAATTAATATTAAAAATCTTTTCAGGTTTATAAATGACCTCTCTGACTACCTCCTTCTCAGTAACTACAGAGTCAAAGTCATCATCTGAATCCGATGAAGAAGCAGAATCACTATCTTGTAAGCATTCAATTATAGAATTCAATTGCTTTTTGAGAAGCATTACCTCCTCATTCTCATCAATACGACCTAGACGGCAAAGAAAGTATCTGCAACGAGAGTTTAACCGACCTCTAGCAGATGTAGACAAATCACCTTTAGCTTCTCTTTCGATCTCCTCAACTTTTCGTTGACACACTTCTAATTCCGAAGTCAAATTAACATTGACCAATTCAGAAAATTTCAAACTACCCCTTCGAGCAAGTTTCGATGTCTCATTTAATGCTTGACAAAGACTGGATCGTCGCGAGAGATGATTAACTTCTAGTTTACGAATGGACAGTTCATGAGTAATTTCGTCTTTGTGTAAATGAGAGATCTTACATCCAGCTTGTAGAAAATCCATGATAGAAAATTTAATTCTAAATTCAATTCTAATTCAAAACAAGTATAATTGTTAGGCAATGGCACCTAATCAAGATGAAAGAAAAATAGTAAACAGTAGATATAAGAACGGCGTATTTAAAAATATCTCTTTAAGTTTATAAGCTTAAATTGAATATATTGCCTTTCATTGATGTTGGATAGTTTCGAGTTTTTCAGCTTTAACTATCTAACCAAATACCTACAAGTAGTAGATTTGTTCAAAAGTAACTTGGATATACCATAGCGCTTAAGACTAAAGAAAATTTATAAGTTTCCTTTAAAGCACACCTTAAGACTAACAAAACCATAGTGACACACAATAAAGTACATGCTTATCACTAAATAAAAATACTTATTTAATATTTAATTGCATCATTCTCCAAGGCCCCACGTTGGGCGCCAACTTATAACGGTTGACGGGCTTGGTAGGCGTGGTGCGCACTAGGTAGCAACAACACACCTACGTACACCCATCAGGTACGTTTGGTAATCCCTGGAGTTGTGTAAGTAACACTATCTCAAAGAATCACCGGTGCACCAGCTAGCAGAGCATGCGTATAGGGAGTGAGTATGGACCAACCTGGAGCAGAGAAATACCAGAATTTATAAAGAGAGGGCGCCAGGTATCTCTCCATCAAACGAATGATGCAATTAAAAAAACTTCTCCCTTCTACTTATTAATTATATTTATTTACACTATATCCATATGTAGACATGAATATACTTAAATTAAAGTAAAAAGAAATGGCTTAGTTAAGCATAGTGGGATCCATATATATATGGTCACTTAAAAATAAATTTATATTTAGTACAAATAAAAATTTAAACCAAAGTATGGAAATGGGCGTGGCCTAAAATGACAAATATTAAAGCAGTTGTCAGATGCCTTAATAATATCTAAATTATATGCAGACATACATTTAAACTATTTCTTAGTTTAGTTAAACACACAACGCCGCTTCCTATCATCATCATCATCGTACACTACAACATAACAAGGTAAAAATAAAGTTTCACTTTAATATTCCTTTGTGATAATAAAAAGATTATAAAATATGTGTAACTGGAACGTCACATCAGTAGTCCAGTATATTAAAGTAGTTGACAGCTACATATGTAATAGAAAAATGAATATTTAAAGTTAAAAGTTATTACTTTTAAACTATCAACATCAGTCGGCCTTTACCGGGTTATTATACATAGAAACTAATTAAAGATTACCACTTATCTGTATTTAAGTTTGAGGAACATCCAAGTCCTTCACATCTCTTCCTATTCTGGAAGTCCAGGTAGTAGGTAACCAGAGTAGGGAAAAATATCATCTTTGCACATTGTCTCAGCTTACTTTAAGTCTTCTTACAGACATTCAGGAGTAAAAATGTAGAATGCAGAGAACGTGAAACACGTTAAACTCAATTATTATGTAGATATAAAAACGAAAACATAAACCTAAAACCTAAAACCTAAAACCCCTGTAACAATAGAAAAGTTACAGACATTAGTAATTTGTAATAAAAATCACTTCCACCCTCAACATTCTGTTAAGGAATTCAGTCTAAGAGATTATATAGTTTTAACTTACCACTTATTTCAGTGGGGTTTTAACTAGATCCTTCTATCATCATTCTTTTTCATCTTACTTGCTAAATCTCATGATAAGCAGACTGAAATACAAAGTACAACCATTGTAAGAACATATTATTCGCCAATGCCAAGTAATCTTGCAGATTACGAAGAAACAAATATAAACAACTATCCTCACCTTCTAGCATTAGCTAAAAAGACTTCGGATATTAATCCGAATTAAATCACCATGACCAAGCGCTTTTTCATCACGCCGTTCTCGTCAAAAAGAACCAGCTTCTTTTTTTTCCGTTCGATCACACCAGGCTAAAGTCATACACCATACAGCCTTGACAAAACATTGGCAGAATAAACGAAATCAACATAAAAACCTTCCTATTCCTGTTTGTCACACCGCACGCAATACATTATGTGTGGATGTGAGTCAGGACAGCCAATCTATCTAAGTTCAATGTCCAGCACCAAACTGAAAGACACCATAGACGCATGCGTTAACTTTAGAACGCGCCATAAGAGTCGAAACGTTCGTGACAGTTTTGACAACGTCAAACTCATGTCGTTCCGAACAAAAACAGACAATGTGAAATCATTTAAACTTTTAAATAATTAGACAAATGACTTTAGAGTTATAACTAAAGTATTGTAAAAATTGAGTTTGTTTCAACAAAAGGGATGTATATAAAAACAAGGTTAGTAAATAAATCTTAGGAATATGTAACCGACACTCAGAAGTGTTACAAAGTACCTAGTTGTTAAGAACTATACCTACGTAGGTAGTTAAGTAGCTAGTTAACACAATATTTTGAGAGCCTCGTTGGCGCAGTGGTAGGTTTATGCGACCGTAGTGTTAGAGTCGCGAATTCGAGTCTCGGATCGAAATAAATATTCAAATGATGATCGGCAAATGTTTGTTTCCAAGTTTGGGAAAGTTTTGTTCGTAAGCATGTAATTCGAAATATGCAAAAATGTGTATTAGTTCTCTAGATTCCATAGCACGAATTTATTCTTTTTAGCTATTATAATTGGGGTGGATAGCTTTGTGTGAGATAGTCCTCAAATATTTATTATTATCTATTATTTGTGATATTTTAGATCCAAAGCTTTAAATACGGTCAGCAATGAAAGTCGGCTAGCATAGCAGAACATTATTTACAAATCTAGAATCTCAGTTCTATATCATGATTTGGCTATTTCAAACAAATGTACAGTGTTTTTAAACAATTTGAAATAAAAAACTATAATTATTTTGTTTTAAATGTTTTTTTTGCAATATTATGGCATTATCAAGACTGTTTGGCAGCTGTCAAACAGTCTTAATAAAATAAAAAAATAAAAAATAGTTCTTTAAAATAGATTTCCGCCATCCGCCAACGCCTGATTCAATCAGTTATTTTAAATTTGAAATAAATATATATAAATAAACAAATTTTGTAACTCTGGATTGTTTTAATTTACTTCTGAGGCTACTGCCAAAGATATCTTATATCTTCTTAGCCTGGCGGGAATTAGCAGCGAACTCTTTCTTTAAACACAATTTGTATGATACATAAATATTTATAAAACGGCAGTCGTTAAGCCAAGTTGAAGGCCTTAAAAAATTTCAACAGCAGGTCGCCGCAGCCTGCGCCTGTCCATTTCAACACGGCAATGGGCTCGCCACCTGTTACGTGGGACAAAAATGCATACGGTGAAATGTGGGCGTTTGGTATGCCTCTGCCTACCCCTTCGGGGATAAAGGCGTGACAATATGTATGTATGTATGTATAAATATTTATGTGATCTACAGATGTTTGTTTCGGAGGTTTGGGTGTTTTCTATATATGATATTTAGAAATGTATAGGTACCTAAGTATGTTTTTCAATTGTCTAGATCCCATACCACAACCTTAGGTATATTAAATTACTTTGAGCTAGATTGCGTTGAGTAAAAATATCTTTGTTCCTTGAAAAATTTTGAAATATATAAGTGTAATGTTAATCAGTCATCTAGATCCCTTAACACAAGCCTCAATTGGCTTACTATGGGCTAGACGGCGCTGTGTAAAAAAAAAATGACCTGCAATATTTATTTATTAATTACCTACCCTTGTTTAACGCATAGGTAGATACCGTTTTTCATTTTGGAATAAGTTTGTGTGGCAAAAGGGTCCCGTACCCGTATTATTCTAACTAGCTAGTTTTAACCTTATATTTAAATATTAAATCATTTTGTTCAAAAACCTCTCATTTATAGACAATGCTTTTGCCAAACAGGTACAAAATAATATATGGACAAAAAATTTAGAATAATATTCCCAAAAAAATCACGAAATCCAAATCACGGTTTGCCCTAATGCCCTCAACCGAACAATAGGGAATGGGCATAGAAATACAAGAGGCACGCATATTTGGACAATCACAATACAGCACCTGCTACTTATGTATAAATATTTAATCGTAGCAAAGGTTTTTGCAGACCGTATTTTTGACACAATTTTTGATTGAGGTTATCTATTCTTTAATTAAAATTAAGTTAGGGACGGCTAGCAACAAAATTAGTTTATTATAGCAGATCTATTTAAATAATCTATTATCTAAATATAGACTTCAGTATAAATAAAAATACAATACTCAAATAAATACACCAAATAAACATGCAATTATAAAATAAATAAATAAATATCCATCACGCCTTATCCCCGAAGGGGTGGCAGAGGCATATTATACGCCCACTTTTCACCGTGTGGATTCCTGTCCCACGTAATAGGTGGTAAGCCCATTGCCGTGTTAAAATAGACAGACGCAGGTTGTGGCTAACTGCTGTTGAAATTTTTCAAGCCGCCCATAAGGCCTTCAACCAGGCTTAACGACTGCCATTTTACTGGCAACCGGGACCAACGGCTTAACGTGCCTTCGTAAGCACGGAAACCCTCGCAAATGTAAATGCCACAAAGTGGTCACCTATCCGAGGGCCAGCCATAGTGAAAGTTGCGTAACTCAGTGATCGTTTAAAGAACACTGAGACCGCGGGGCCACGAGCGCTTCTTTAATTATTATTATTATTATAAACAATTTGACATGAATAAGAAAATGCAAATTTATATAAACCTACTTTTGGGTGTGAGCACTGTCTCTTAAATTGCTCGTTATTTCGTTATTCCTCTCTCTATCTCTCAATGTATGTGAGTGTGTTTCTCTGTGTGAAATTTCACATACATACATGTAAAATATAACTGAAACTTATTTTTAGTGTAATCCCAATTGCTTTTATTAGGCTGCTAGGAGCATCTAAACTGTTGTTAGGCTTTTGAGTTTCATCATTTTTGGGAGCGAAAGCCGTCTAACCTCTAAACCCCGCAAGGGCCCCTGCATCGTTGCCTCGACCGTTAGACAATAGATCTTGGGGTCTTGGGCTTCACCTGATCTACGTCATAATAAAATCATAATAAGGTCATGATACCTACTACCACCGTCAATTTAGCTTACTTGAAGTTTATCATCATCATCATCATCTCAGCCCATTCGACGCCCACTGCTGGGCCTCCCCCAGTGATCACCACCACCACCACAACGAGTAAGTTATTAATAAGAATACTGTTCTCAATTTAAAACAATAATATACACAATTATATATTGTAAAAACAGTCTCTCTCAAATGACAAAAATATATTCAAAAAGGTTATTGATAATTGGTTCTCATAAACGCGGTGTAAAATGAGTGACGAGAATCGAGCACGAAAATAACAAAATTGTATGGAAAGTGCTTATTTTATGCAAAAAAAAATAACATAAAAAAATAATACGGTGTTTGTGAGTAACACCGTGGGAGAATACGGCAGGTGCGCTTGCGCAAGGAAGGACACGACACGTCGCAACTTGTACGTAATTTTTTTGCGCACACCGATATTGATTTTTAATTAATATGTCTTGTATACCTAAGATTTGTGCCTTCTTTTTTGAGGTTCGTTAAAATGTTTTTGGAAGAGAATTATTATTTTTTATCTACATGCCTACTTGCATTCACTGCACTAAGTACTTTCGTCTTTCTCTTTTAATTTTAAGTGAGGTAGAGTGGAGAGACGTCTCACATCTGATTTGTAAGTCAAGTAGGTAGAAGACTATTGCTTATTTTGAAGTGAAACTTCTTTATCGACGTATGATAGAAATTTTATAGCTTTAAAAAATGGCGTATAGATGTTTCACTTTTTACCTGTGTACTGTGTACGAACATACACATGTTTTTTTATTATGTTTACCAATCACGCTTTATCCCCGAAGGTCATTAAAGACATATTATTGGGCGTATAATTATTATCCAAGACATATTAATTAACACATTTCTCTGTGTGCATTCCTGTTTCTTTAAAGTGTTTATTTTGTTATAGTAGTTATTATTAAGTTCTTACTAAACTTTTCTCTCGATATATGTTCAGATTTTGTGAACAAAGTGCAATGTAACAAAACAAATACCTGCAAAACAGTGAATCTTCTTTCAGTAATAATGATAATTTGACATAATTTCAAGAAAAAATTAAAATTATTTTAAAACTGAAGAAAATTGGCACCAATCGAGATAAAAATTTTGGTTGATCATTTGACATTGAACAAAAACTTTAATGGAAAGTATAAATCCCACCTCACCTATCTCTATAAAAAGTTAACCTACCTACGAAATACCAAGATTAAGTACCTATACATCTTACAAAATAAACTAAAACGAATCAAATACCAAAGTTTAAAAAGTTTCATCCACTTAATACCGACCAGTTAAGGCCATAACCACTTGGCTGATAATTATAATATCCACAACAAAACAAACAAGCTAGTAGCCTTAACATGCACAGTTTGTCACAATACTACTTACCGTTACCTAGGCATAACGGTGCGCCTGCGCAGCTAAACATTTTATTTTCTTTATTTAATCTACTCATTTTATCGTACTACGTGGTTTGGCAGGTTTTAAACTCCCCTATTTGTCATGTAGGATACTTTGTTTTGTTTTTGTGTTTTTGTTCTTTTAACGGTAACGGATTGTACTTAAAAATAGTACTCAGTATCTTAACAAGACGCCCTTATGTTGTGGTTTGTTTTTTCTTTTTCTTTTTTTTCAAGTTTCGCTTGAGTTTATGCTTTTTACAGTGTGCTTACGTTACTGTCATAAATAGGTTATCTTGTATCTAGAGTTGAGTTTCGTGTAAAGACACGTTTAGTTATGTTAATGCTATCTTTGTGTTAAAATAATTTGCTCCCTTATTTGGCACTGTCATTATCATATTGTCTACATTTATTTTTACTACATTACTTATTTTTTTACTTAATAAATATGTTATTATGTCTGTTTTTAGTTATTTTAGATTTTGAGAAACTGATACATCACTCACATCGTCCATGTTGTTTTAGTAATGCCAATTTTGATGTAGTGAGATCTCGTGCTATATCATTTAGTGTTTAAAATTAATCTTCTAATATCTTTCGATTCTGGTTCTAATTCAAGGAAATTTAACAATAATTTTGGGAAGTTTGGTCCGGAGGCTTTCGGGTTCTGGTCATTGTTGTAGAATATGTAGTTGTGCAACAATCATTGCAGTGAGATTGCAGATGAGAATTAACCTCTATGATAATTTTATGACATATTTTCATGACGAGAGATGCCAATTTATTTATTCCGACTCGGGTTCGATTCCCGGATCGGAACAAACATTTGTGTGATCCACAAATGTTGGTTTCGGAGTTTGCGTGTTTCATATGTAAGTATAATATGTATGTATTTAAAAATATGTAGGTACGTATGTATATCAGTTGTCTAGATCTCTTAGTACGAGCTTATAGCTTAGTTTGGGCTATGGCGCTGTGTAGAAAATGTCACAATATTTATATTTTTTTAAACCGGCAGCACCTATTTGAGCAAATGTTTCAACAAAGCTTCGGCTGAAAGGCAGCAGGATATAGTTTTGTAATTGAGACAAGTAGAATCTAAAGAAAGGCGAATCTTAGTACCTTTCTAATTAAACATACTTTAGGATTTTTGATAACATTATGATTTTGATGGGATTTGCTTCAAATACTGTTACACTTTAGACACACGGTGCTATCAATGATCAGGAAAGGAAAATAAAAACAGGAAACGTTGATTGAAAGATAAAAAAAAATATTGGCATGCCCAATAGTAGGCAGCTGTTTGAAATTTCTTAATGGCGATTGAAAAAAGTGGCCTTGATATATTTATAGCGAGATTTTTACGCATAGGCTTTTTATATTGCTTTGCTAATTACTTATTGGCGATTGAAAAATAGTGGCCTTGAGATTTCTAGCGAGAGTTTTATTCACAGCCACAGGCTCTACATTGATTTGCGAATTTGGCGGTAAATTTAGTATCATTCATAATGACGTTCATAATCGGTGTGTTATTACGTAACCTAAATGAGTATAAATTATTTTGTTTGTTTGTAGTTTGTAGTATTAAGTTTTACTCACTCAGAAATATCATGGTACAGCAAAGGTAAGTAACACTTTCTTAAAGAGCAATATATGAGGTAAGATTTAGGTTTGTAGTATTTTTTTTATGCCACTGAGGTGGCAGACAAGCATACGGCCCACCTGATGGAATGTGGTCACCGTAGCCTATGGACGTTTGCAACACCAGAGGTGCAGCACTCACGCTGCCGACCCTTTAAAAACCTTCTAAGACCCCTTTTGAAGAACCCCATACTGTAGACGTAAATGTAATGTCTAGAATACTGTAAATAAACACAGAAAGCGCTCGTAGTCTGGGAAACTCAGTGTTATGTGAATGATCACTGTGTAAAGCAACTTTCGCTTTGGCTGGTTACGAATGGGTGACCACTTTGTGGGTCTTTCCATTTACTAGCATTTCCGTAACTCGAAAGGCAAGTTGGTCGCGGTTGCCGTTATGCCGATCATGGCAGCCGTTAAGTCATGTTGGCGGCTTGAAAATTTTCAACAGCAAGTAGTCACAACTTACGTCTGGCTCTTTATACACGGCAATGGGGGTGAACCCACCTATTTTGTGGGACAGGTATGCATATGGTGATATGTGGGCGTATAATATCCTCTTCCACCCCTTCGGGGATAATGGCGTGACTGATATAAAAATGCAAAGAATACTGCAGCCATCTAAACGTATTATCTTACTTATTGGTAAAAAGTCTCAAATTAAATGTTAGGTAGGTACTCTCAGATTCAAACCGCCATAGGCAGCAGTTGACCACCTGTGACCCGACTTTCATACTATGTAAAATAATAAATAGATTACAATTAAAATAAATAAATAAATAAATATCCATCACGCCTTATCCCCGAAGGGGTGGCAGAGGCATATTATATGCCCACTTTTCACCGTGTGGATTCCTGTCCCACGTAATAGGTGGTGAGTCCATTGCCGTGTTGAAATAGACAGACGCAGGCTGTGGCTACCTGCTGTTGAAATTTTTTAAGCCGCCTATAAGGCCTTCAACCAGGCTTAACGACTGCCATTTTACTGGCAACCGGGACCAACGGCTTAACGTGCCTTCCGAAGCACGGAAACGCTCGTTTAAAAAGAAGAAAGATTACAATTAGATACGGATTCTTGTCTATCATTTATTTCACTTGCATTCCGCCCCATAATTACAAAGTTACAAGTTTATCGAAACTTGATATATGTGTTGTTATAATGAACACATTAGATACAAGCATTAGGACTGAACACCGTACAGATTTAGTTGCGTGACGAGATAAGCTTGTATATTTCTATCAGTAAACCGTCGCCCGCGCACACGAGCTCACCCGACTCCACCCGAAGACATCCGAACGCGCTCGTGGGAAAACGCGGCAGGTGTTACCGATCCATAGCACTTCTTACTGAGTAAACATTCAGCGTATACAAAATTATAACCGCCTCGAAGCGTCTGTGTAAATGGGAAACATATTTTGTATGCTTAATGATACTGCTTTGCTTTTTTGGTGCGGCTCGGTTATCGGGCGACAATGTTTTTTGCGATGGTTTGTGGGCTCGTATGTTTTACGATTTTATTTTAGTTCAATTTATCGAATCGCCCTTAATTGGTATGAGTGAATTATATTTGTATATTTGATCTTCTCGATATCGGTTGCATGATTTTTTTTGCAAACTATACTTAGGTATTTACGTAAATAAAATAAATAATGTAGATATGTAGTTACGTTGGTACGACATTATCTAGGTATCTATCAATTACTTTTTTATTGGCCTTAGTATGGACTCCTGTGTTTGAATTTATTTGTTGATTTTTACGAAATTTTTACTTTTCTATTTTTAACAGGGTCAGCAACGAATCATCCAAGAATGAAACCACATTCAAAAAAGAAAAAAATCCAAACTCTAAAATAGATATTAGGTCCGAGCCGGATTTAATCCAATACCTCAGATCGCGGACACAATCTGCCAAAAAATCAACGTGTATTCAATTAAAACTATCCATTGGTAAAAGTGTTCCGACTTCGGTAAAAGTATTTGATAAAGATGTTAGTATTAGTAGGGATTGATAAGAGTCACTGAAATAAAATAAAAAAGCAACCATTAATAAAAAAAAAATAAAAAAAAAATATCCATCACGCCTTATCCTCGAAGGGGTGGCAGAGGCATATTATATGCCCAATTTTCACCGTATGGATTCCTGTCCCACGTAATGTTTTTTTTAATAATTACAATTTCTATTATCTATTCTAAAAAATTAATTCATTGTTTTTAGGAATGTATTATAAACTATTATTTTGTTATCCTTTTCAATTTAAAAGTCGGTAATCAGCATGTGCTACTGCTGTTTATTTTCAAGACTGCAGGTACACTTGTCTATGTATTTACGACTTTGGTAGTTTCCCATTTATGGCTGAAACCAGTGGTTGATGTTGTTTCTGCTGATTTATAAATATCTGTCGCTAACTTATCTGGTCCCATGTGCTCATTAATAAGTAACCATCACGCATTTATATTCTTTTTGTGACAGGCTATTAACGTCACTTCGAGTGATAGTTTTGCCTGTGTAGACTTTAAACTTGAAAAATAAACAAATCCACTAAATCAATGTGGTTTTACGAGACTCACAATAAACTTTAAATCTCTTGATCTTAAATCGAATGCATCTGCGTAAGATAAATATTTAAAAAAGGTTGACTATATCTGGAATTTTATTTTGTTAAATTCGTTAAAGAATAGATAGGCATGTGGTATGCTAAAAGCTTTAATTTGTCAGAAGAGTTCTTGATTTCACATTGTTTATAGTGGCCTACTATCTTTTATTAATCAAATACGTATACCATTACCTTATATTATTACCTTACCTTACCATTATATTATTAAGACCTTATTTCGTAAAAGTATATGTTGAATAAAAAAAAGACCTAATCATTTGTCTGTCCTTTTCATATTGCGGTGAATAGTGAGACCAAATTACAAGGTGAAGTATGGGCGTATAGTACACCTCATTTTACCTTACCCTACGTTAAAACAGCGTGATGTTTGCCTGTATTTATGTATGTAAAAAACAGAGGTTACGAGCCGAGGTCCTTATTGCGTATAGGCCTTATCTAGTAGTTTTCATAATTTTTAATTTTCTGTTTCTTATTTTTCAAATAAAAGACTGACTGACTGACTGCCTCTGTGGCGCGGTGGGAGTGCATCCGACTGCTACGCATGAGATCGTGGGTTCGCTTCCCACCCAAGATAAAACTTTGTGTGATGAGCACATTGGTTTATTCTGTGTCTGGGTGTTATTTATCTATGATATGTATGTATTTAGAAATATATAAGTATGTTTATCAGTTATCTGGTAACCATAGTACAAGCTCAGCTTAGTTTGGAATCAGATGGCGTTGTGTGAGTTGTCCCAACAATATTTGTTTTATTTTATTTATATATCTGTAAAAACACAATAGATTTGCGAATTTCCCGAAGATATTATTTTCAATTATCCACTATCCATGTCTACATATTTCATTTTGTATCAATATGGCAATAAAATAAATGCAAAATAATTTTCAAGTTAAAATGTGCATTGTTATATGTATAAAGAGATATCCAACCATTTTGGTTAAAAATAGATTTTAAATGAAATAGGTAATTTCTGCGCCTCCGAGGTGTGATTAACTATAGGTTTACTAAATATATATTATCAAGAAAATTTAATAGCCCTGCCATAATATTTCTAGCCTACACGAATCCTTTCTGACAAATAATCAAGACATACGTTTAAAATTACTAAATTACTATTTAATGACCCAAGTGCTAGGTCATTATAGGCACGCTTCGCAGTAGAACAAGTGTTTAAAATTATTGCTTATGAACGTAAATAACGCAAAAATTACCACTTACTATACGTTTTCTGCCTTGAGTTCGATTTTATTTTGCTGAAATATTTTAGTTGTGTTTAAATAATAGCACGGAATGGTTTTATTTTGATGCTGTGCTATAATTTTCATTAATTTCAGGGTTCATCATGTATATAAACCCGCCACTGCTCTTTTTCTATTGAATGTGGATCTAGTTGCTTTCCAGGTCTCACTTTGCAAAAAAGAGAAGCCTTACTTTCTTTTGCCGACTCCCTAAAATTATCTTCTGTTTAAATTCAATGTGGGTTCCAAGACATACTAACTTCTTCTGGGAACGTGTTCTTATTGACTTGGAGCTCGGAGCTTTTGGATTTTGGTCGTTGCTGTAGATCCTGGTTTACAAGAATCACAGTAATAGGAATAGGATGGGACGTCTAGAGCAAGTGAATGAAATTGTGTATTTAGGAAGTATGTTTAGCGCGGATGGAAGATGTGATTCGGATGTAGAACGGCGAGTAGCTGCCGGAAACAAAGTTAACGGTGCTTAGTCCCAGTTAGTAAAGCGACAAAGCATCGTAAAAGAAGCACGAATGGCGATTCATAACGCAGTGCTAGTGCCAACTTTGCTTTACGGTAGTGAAACCTGGGTATTTCAGCAGATGCATGAAAGTAAATTGAATGCTGTGGAGATGCGATCACTTCGAAAATTGTGCGGTGTTACCTTGGCCGACCGAATACGTAACGAAGTGATACGCAATATGGCAGGTTTGAATGAAAGTGTCAGCGTTAAGCTGGAAAAGGGCGTGCTCCGTTGGTTTGGACACGTCCAACGAATGAGTGAGGAACGATTGACGAAGAATATATATTGTTCAAAAGTAGAGGGTAGAAGGAGTCAGGGTAGGCCAAGACTTACATATGAAGACCACGTGAGCAGATTGCTCAAAAACGGAAAGGTCAAAAGTACTCGGATACCCAGACGTGCGTGTATGGAGCGATTGATGAATCTCGAAGAAGCGAAAGAAGTATGCATGGATCGCGAAGCCTGGCGATCTGTCCTCTCTGACTACCCCGTCAGGGATACAGCGTGAAGATGGGATTCATATCAATAATAGGGGTAGAAATAAAAAAAACATTAAACTTTTGGTTTCAACATAGCAAAATATATATTAAGAAATACAAAATTTTAAGAGATCAATTTGTTAGCCATGGTAAAATGCTTTGATATTTGCTACCTGGGCAGCTACAGTATGTTACTTCAGTGTAAAAGTGAGTTTTAGAAGATTTTTACAGGGTCGGCAGCAAGTGTTTGTTACGTCCAAGACTACGGTGACCGCTTTCCATCTGATAGGTCGTATGCTTGTCTACTTCCCCAATGATATAAAAATCTTAATAATTCTAGCCTTAATAAAAATCTTTCTGTATAGAAAGCTGATTTGATTGTCAAATATAATTATTCAGTCAGTATCACATCAGAGTTTATTGAAACTGGTGTTAAAATCTCTTTTAACACATTTCAATTATTATTTTCCATAATCATTTATTTTTATTCTCTTTGCCGCGTGTATATTGCATTAAAATTATGGTGCTACTTAAGTCTATTTAAATGCGAAGGAACGATTTAAACACTAAAAAAGCGATATTATACTGAATAAGGTTATTTTATTGATTATGTCAATATTATTCAATGTTATCAGTTTATTTTTTGCGCAGTACATTTCATGTAGTTTAAACACCTTACAGGCGTGAATTTGCTACCAACGAATTTATATAATGATATGAAGTGAAAGTGATATGAAAATAAATTGGTGTCCTTCTTCTTTAACAGAGTGTAATGTACTGTCCTCGGTACTACTTGTATCTGTACCCGTTGGAATATCGACGCTAAAACTTTATTTGTTAGTTTTATGTATTGGTAGGTTGACTTATCTGAATCTAAATATAAATATTATGGGATATTTTGTTTCACAGCTTCATCTAACCCAAAGTAAGTTAATATAAGCTTGTGGTATGGGATTTGGACAATTGATAAACATACTTATATTTCTTACAAAATACATATATATTATACACTAGCTGACCCGCGCGGCTACGCCCGTGACATATTTAGAACTCCCGTCAGTTTATCAGTCACGCCTTTATTCCCGTGACTCCCATTCAATCCCGTCGTTTATTACTTTTACAATAATGTATGAATATTTGCCCGATTTGTTGATTACTGCTCCGCTCTTCAGGGTAGTAGCGTGATTATATAGTCTTTTATCAGTCTCGCCTTTATTCCCGTCGCTGCCATTTAATCCCGTCGGTTATTACTTTTACAATAATGTATGAATATTTGCCCGATTGGTTAATTACATCTCCGCTCCTCAGGGTAGTAGCGTGATAATATAGCCTTTTATCAGTCACGCCTTTATTCCCGTTGCGCCCATTTAATCCTGTCGTTCATTACTTTGGATCGCGAAAACTGGCGATCTGTCCTCTCTGACTACCCCGTCAGGGATACAGCGAGATAATAGTTAGATTTTTTTTGTTCATTATATTGACCGTCTAGAAAGTATATAACGAAAGTTCTTAAGGTACATTCAATTCCGATCAAACTGTTATCTGCCTGATTACCATACCCGCTGTAAAAAAAACACATTTTACCTCTCGTAGAACGTCGTAAAATAGCAGGTTTAGCATTTTTAATGTCTATCTTTTACGGATCTGCGGATTTGCCGGAGATGGTGTGTAAGGTAGGCTTGTACGTACCGCCATTGTTTCTGCGTAGGCCGAACCTACTGCACATCCTATGGCAAGAACAACCTATAGGCAAAACTCTTATTTATATTTATAAAGAAAGTCTTTGTAATCAGTATTTTGTTGAATGAATACATTTGTGGTTGTATTAGGTGTGTATGGATTGAGTCTGTGGCATTTTTCTGACTTTTCTAAAATAATATTAATGTTATTAGTGAAAACTTTTAATTGGCCTTCATTATGTTACTTATCTAATAATTGTATTTTGTTAGCTGTAAGTTTTCCAAAAACCTTAAAATAAAATAAAATAAAAATAAATATTTGTCCGATTTGTTGATTACTGCTCCGCTCCTCAGGGTAGTAGCGTGATGATATAGCCTTTTATCAGTCACGCCTTTATCCCCGTAGCTCCCATTTAATCATTTAATCTCGTCGTTTATTATCTACTTTTACAATTGTGTATGAACATTTGCCCGATTTGTTGATTACTGCCCTGCTCTTCTATAGCCTATAGACTTCCACGATAAATGCGCTATCCAACACATATTAGTATCTATAGTTAACTTTATATTATTATTAGTATAGTTACACAGGAGACGCGAGGACTTCGCAGAGCTCGCTCGCTATTGGCTAGATGCGACGTCGCGCATGCGTAAATCGCAAATCTACGGCCATACTTTTCACTTGTCATCTTGATTGATCAAAATGATTATAATAAGTTAGCCTTAAAAGGTAGGCATACGCTGTCGCGGACTTTATTTTAGAACTTTTAAAGGGGAATAATAATGTAATACATAGTTCTTGCGTAAATTTAATCGTTTACGCAGCGTTCGCAACGGAAGCTATCAAAAGGAATATTTTGTCCACGATTTTGCCACATTTATCATTGCTGTTCCGCACCTATTGGTCGTAGCGTTATGCTATATAGCCTATAGCCTTCCTTGATAAATGGACTATTCAAAACAAAAAGAATTTTGCAAATCGAACTTGTGGTCCCAGAGATTAGCGCGTTCAACCAAACAAACAAACAAACTCTCCAGCTTTATAATACTAATAATATAATATTAGTAATTAGTATTAGTATTAGCATTAGTATTAGTATAGATAGGAAACACCCAAACTCCGCAACAAACATTTGTGAACCATACAAATATTTGATCCGACCCGGGAATCAAATTCGGTGTCAGTCACATACACTGCCACTGCGCCACCAAGACAGTTTCTATTCTATTATAATCTATTTGGGGATTCATGTTTTGTATAATCAAGGAACTCTTTACTATATATGTCACAGTTTGCGTAATTATGTCAGACGTTATTATTATAGTAGGTGTAATGTCGTATAATTTGGCGATGTTGTGTCAAAGTCTGTTATTGCATATTCTGTACATTGGATGATATTTACTTTATCCGAAACGACGTTATAATCAGCTCTGCTTATGCCTGATTTTAATAGAAAAAATATAAAGTAATATTTGTGAAATAGATTTATGGAATATACATAACGTCTTTAAACTTTCATAATTTCTATATTTTTGTTTTCGGGTTTTTTTTTATTATTTGTATAGGTATGTTTGTTTGGATGATATCTTGCGACTCATTTTTGAATTGTCTTTAACCAATTTAGCTGAAATTTTGTGTACACCTTTAATTTGGATGACAATGCATGGTTAGCTGTGTGACGTCATTCTAAAAATATGGGAAGGGGAGATGGATGGAATATCCAACATGACGGACTAGTAATTTAAATCCACTACAATATGGGTATAAAGTAAAAGGGCTTGCTGAGAATAACTCAAAAAATAAAGTGACGTAAATCTAAATTCAGTCATTTTAAGAGTATAACCAGAGCCATCTATCGAGCTAATGAACAACTCGATACCAATGAAAAGTGTTACAACCATTTTTAAACATTGATGCAATGGACTCCACTCAGTATATTGATTTTTTTTTTTAAAGCAATTATTTTGCTAAATTTCCCATAAATTTTTAATAAAGTGGAAACAGACAATTCGATTCGAGACATTAAAATGACGATTAAAATATGGTGGAGAATTTCAACTTGATTCGATACGGTTCGGGTAGTTCAGGTGGCTAGAACATTGCCCTGGTTAGGCAAAGGTCACAGGTTCAATCCCTATCTCGGATTGAATTGTCTTTTCCACTTTATTAGAAATTAATGAGAAATTTAGCAAAATAATTGCTTTAAAAAAGAAAAAAAATTATCAATAATTTTTTTTCCTACAATATGATAATCAAATAAAAGAACTTACTGTGAATCATTATTTTTATAGCATTTCTATAAACGCTTTTTCTCTATATTTTTATCGTATTTGGCATCCAATAATTATATTTTTGAAATTTTGTTCATTACTCGACATTATGACTATGTTGCATTAACCATGTACATTACTAGAACATTGCCGTGGTCACGAGTTGACAGTCAACTCGTGACCACGGCAATGTACTAGTAAATATTATAAACATTACTTGATACTACGTACAAATGACCACATTCACAATTATAAATGACCAAGACACCTAATCTTGCAGTTACAAACGCAATTAGTATTTATCTTTTTGATAAATACGTTCCATAAACAGCCACGTTAATGAATATTAGCTACACAGTTAACTACCAAATGGGGAACATCTTACCATAATATGATGAGAGATTAATTATGGGTAGTATCTACAGAACCGATTACCTTAATGAAAACTGGAAAAATGTACTTACTGTGTCTATTAAGAACGAAGTTAACTTCAACTGTCATAATTATACAAGGTGTGTAATTAAGGGGGTACTACATACATACATATTATCACGCTTATATCCCGAAGGCGTAGGCAGAGGCATAATATACGCCAACATTTCACCGTATGCAATTTTGTCGCCCGTAATTGCCGTGTACGTGTAAGTAAGGAGGTACCAAATCGAAATTTTGCCCAAATGCCGTATTAAAATTACGCACATTGTTATTAATTAGCTTTTTCTACAAATTGACATGATTTAAAAAAATCCAGTATTTTTTATTTTTCATTTAAAAAAATACCTATTATGATTATTCTCAGCCTTACGTAAATTTTATGTAACTGGAAATACGTGTATAAGGCAAACAGATTCATTTAGCGTAGCAGTATTGATGAACCTAAAAAAAAAATTATAAACAGTAAAGTTCTTGTTACAAATAGCAAGCATTTGCAAGATAATAAAATATTAAAGGTAATATTGCCACAACCTGCGCCTGTCCATTTCAACACGGCAATGGTCTCACCACCTGTTACGTGGGACAACATACCTGTTACGTTTATTATGCCTCTGCCTACCCCTTCGGGGATACAGGCGTGACAATATGTTATGTTATTTGTAACATTGAGGAGTCAATTCTGAAAGTATGGCACACTTGCAAATCAACATCTTGTTTACATCGAAAAAAAATGTAAAATAAATCGAATAGATTAATACAACATTCATAACTAATTTAATATTCCTAGTACAGCCCGGGGCTAAGTGATAGACATCACTTACATAGGCTATGTGTACTTGCAAGAATATAGAGTCCATGTTCTATTTATTTTTATATAATTTTTTTATTGAACGCCATTTATTACTCCACTACACTACTAAATAATTATAAGGTAAAACCGATACAAAGTGGTTCTCGTAGTATATGAACGTTTGTTTTGATCATAAACAAAATTCTTTTGTTAGATGTTCCAGACTAAAATTTTAAATATTCGATGATCAAAAAGTATTGATATTTAAGATTATTTTCTTCACAATAGATATATTGTAGGACATACCTTTTTGTACAGCGCCATCTAGTCTAGAGTAAGCTAATATAAGCGGTAGGTATAGAATATAGACAACTGATAAACATACTTATGTATTTCTAAATACATACGTATTATACGTATTGAAACATCTAAATTTATTTTTTCTTTACGCCTTATCCCCAATGTGGTGGCAGTTGTGACTACCTGCTGTTGAAATTTTTCAAGCCGCACATAAGGCAACCGGGTCCAACGGCTTAAAGTGCCTTCCGAAGCACGGAAACGCTCGCAAATGTAAATGCCACAAAGTGGTCACCCATCCGAAAGTTGCGAAACTCAGTGATCGTTTACAGAACACTGAGTCCGCGGGGCCACAAACGCTTTCATTTATATTATACTTATGAAACACCCGAATTTCGAAACAAACATTTGTGGATCACACAAATATTTGTTCCGACCCGGGAATTAAACTCGAGACCTCAGCACGACAGTCATGTACACTACCTACCACTTTCGTCAACGGGGCAGTTAATATATACTTTATAAGATTATTTTTGTTCATTTAAGAGCAATAATTCTCAAGGCCCTGTCAACCTCAAATCCTTATTCTCAAAACGGTAGCCAAGTATGACACCATTACGCCCTGCGGCTATCAAACCTTCGAGACTTAACATATAATTTTCTGTGTGGAACATGTTGGGACTATAATCAATGACTGAGGAAATATTAAAGTGCCTAAGGTTACCAAGCTGTTGTTTTTGAGACGAGTGTTTAAGTTTTAAAACTATATTATATAAATTAGTTGTATAATTGGACATGTATCATTATGGTTGTAATAGGCTAGAAAGTCCTGTAGCACTGCGATCTGAACAGGAGGCCAAGTCTAATTTCAATCGTATCAGAATGGTATCGAAATTGTCGCTCAATAGAAAGCCAACGGCACAATTTGATGGTTTCCGTAGTCTACTATTATAATCGCGGTCGAATAGAACTGTTTACATTGTTGATTGATGGCACTTGGTGGAACTTGCTACACATCTTGAATAATAATAATACTAAATATAGGGTTCTATAACCCTATAGAATATAGCGTTCTCCAACAGAACCCTATCGGCTGATCCATAGGCTACTAACTACTAACACGTGCGTGACGCGCCAGAGTCCGCACGTAAGTTACATTTATGGTAGTCTACTAATATTTAAACGGCCGCTGTTCTGGTTCTATTCTGAGGCTTGAGAAGTGCGATTTTGCTATATAAGATAGATTTAGTAGACTACCTATTTTTGGACGAATCGTAGTGGAATCGATTTAGAATAGAAATAGAACGGTTTTGTATTGTAAAATAGTAGACTAAGCCCTCCGGTCCATTGTGCTCGCCTTGGAAGGCACGTTAAGCCGTTGGTCCCGGTTGCCAGTAACATGGCAGTCGTTAAACCCCGTTCAACGCCTTATGGGCGGTTTGAAAATTTTCAACAGTATGTCGCCACAACCTGCGCCGGTCCATTTCAACACGGCAATGGTTTCAATCATCACCTCACATAGGACAAAAATGCATACTGTGCAATGTGGACGTATAATATTCCTCTGCTACCCCTTAGGGGATAAAGGCGTGACAATATGTATGTATGTATGTATTTTTTTTATACCACTGAGGTGGCAGACGAGCATACGGGTACCTGATGGATAGTGGTCACCGAAAAAAAATTAATATTATTATTTTGCGAATGTTTTGTATTTCATTCATGCAACTTGGAACAAATGCAGGGTATACACTTCAATTGTTCAAGATTTTAAAAAAAATACATCTTAGGATACGCCTGACTATTTTTCATCTTATTCCTATATTATGACTTTGATGTCCTTTAATAATATGTATATATCCATCACGCCTTATCCCCGAAGGGGTGGCAGAGGCATATTATATGCCCACTTTTCACCGTGTGGATTCCTGTCCCACGTAATAGGTGGTGAGCCCATTGCCGTGTTGAAATAGACAGACGCAAGTTGTGGCTACCTGCTGTTGAAATTTTCAAGCCGCCCATAAGGCCTTCAACCAGGCTTAACGACTGCCATTTTACTGGCAACCGGGACCAACTGCTTAACGTGCCTTCCGAAGCACGGAAACGCTCGCAAATGTAAATGCCACAAAGTGGTCACCCATCCGAGGACCAGCCATAGTGAAAGTTGCGTAACTCAGTGATCGTTTACAGAACACTGAGACCGCTAGGCCACGAGCGCTTCTATATGATGTAATGTATTTTTATCCTTAACCTTAAGAAATATATACCTTCTTCAGTACTAAGAACAAAAAATAATATATACGTTGTAATTAATAATACACCGTGGGGACAAGGGTGGCATCAATGACTTCAACGGTCATAGCGCACGAGCCGGAACATAATGTACCGGACCGGAACAAATAATGAGTACGGAACAGGTACTTATAACAGGTACCGGAATAAATTGGCTAAAGGTCGGCAGGTTAAACGATTGTTATCAACGTACGTTATAGTAACGGCTTTTGTTTGATTTGAAAGGAATACATTTGAAATGCGAAAACCATTTCTTTTTTTATTGGGTTTTTTATGATACTATATAGTTGAGAGATATTCTTATAGAAATATTTTTTTAGAAACCATTCAACAATTGAAACAATCGAACAAGGGGTCCTTTAAGAGAAGCGTGAAAAGGCATATTTCTAGACAGTCAAAATGAGGGTCGCTATTGGAGCCCTGCAGATTAAGATAGAGGCCCTTAATCACAGGTTGTCGTTTTTGCTTACCATCAGGCGGGAGACGCTATTTCGACGTGCCAAAAAAAAACACAAATTCTCAAAATCAAAGTAAAATAAGCCCTTAACCCTTTTTTTTAACGTGTGGAAATCCCCTCTGATGACTGCTGACATGCCGGACTCGAATCGGCTAAAATCACACAGTCCCCGCCTAACTTTCTTAACCTAAGTCTACTGCTGGATATACGCTTCCCTCAATTTTCACCTCGGTCCAGCGCCTTTCTCCTATTGTTTATAGATTGTAGGTATGGGCTACAATTTTTTCAATTACAATTTTAAGTCATCAGTGTGTCTGGTGAAAACAGCTAAAACCAACAAAATGTTACAATTACATGATGTTTCTCATTATTCACATTATTTTAATTAAATTGCAATACCCGGGGCCGAGTCTGCTATATCAATCGTGTCGGAATAGAATCGAAATCATCGCTCAATAGAAAGCCAAAGGTACGAGTACAATTTTACAGTTTTCTTTGTCTTTTACACTCCAATAGACTTCTATCGGTTGGCCGATAGAATTCTACTAACACGTGACGCGCTAGTAGCCGCTAGTCAGTTGAATTTTTGATAGTCTACTGACGTTTTGATAGCAAAAAACAACAATTCTGGTTTTATCCTACTGCTTGTGAATAGTAGACTCGGCCCCCAATATTTTCCAATAGAAAGCTGTTGAATTAGTAGACTTGTACCCCAGGTCTATTTTGTATAGTAGTTAAAGGCTTAACATGAAATTCAGATGAAGAGGATGTTTATCGTCGGCATTAAATCAAATATACAAAATGTTTATTTTGTATACTCGCGACTATAACTCCTTGACATGCTGGCAGCAGGTGTATTACACCATTTACACCCACATGAAGTGATAAGTATTTTTTTAATTCCATTTCGATTCTGAGCAGCACGATAATAGGCTCCTCTACCTTTCTGGTACGACCTGGGTTCTTTGACCTTAACGAACTCCTCTCACACCATTATTGTACTGCCTCGGTATAAGTAAACCTTCAGAGGGTTTCGTTATAATAACAATAATTTTATTAGGTACAAAAAAAATATGCATAAAGTTCTTATCATGTAGAGATGACTGCTTCGGTGGCGCTGTGGTTCCCGGGTCGGCAAAATAATTGTGTGATTCACAATTGTTTGTTTTGGAGTTTAGGTGTTTCCTATGTATAATATGCATGTATTTAAAAATATGTACGTATATATCAGTCGTCTAGATCCAATATTACAAGCTTATATCAGCTTACTTTGACCAACGGCGTGTAAAAAAATTAATGCACCACAATATTTAATATTTATAGATTTAAAAGTTTGATACTAGTATTAACTGTGTTACCGTCACCATCGTCTCTCACCAGAAAATTGTTAGCCTATTTACTCGGTTCTTTCAAACTTATTATTATTTATTTTCCTTCGCTACCTGCAGACTTATTAATCGCTTCATATATGCACGTCTAAAAGGAAAGTCAAGTTCTTTTGACTTTTTCGTTTTTGGGCAATCTGCTCACGTGGTCTTCATATGCAAGTCTCAGCCAACCCCGACTCCTTCTATCCTCTACATCACAGCAAGAATCTCTCTATTCTTTGAAGAGCGCCATACCAATATTCTTTGTTCAAACTTCAGCCCTGTAAATATCATAAGAATTGACCATTCCATAATTTTCAAGACCGAAGAGAACCCAAAAAAAATAAGTGATAGTTTCAGATTAAGGGTGGGTGGTGGTTGTTTGTAGCCAGAAGCAATATCTTTTGAAATAATCGAAATGGATTAGTTTAATAGTAAAATATTTACTTATCTAGTTTTTTTGGATCAAGTCATTAAATTCAAAGCGGTGGCATCAACAAAAAACCATGAAATGAGTTTCCTATAATACAAAATTATTGACGCAATCGATTAACCTGGTGAAATCTCCATCGGCGCACCCCTTGAGTGAGCCCGGTATCATTAAGATAAAATTAATTGGGCCCCACCGGTCTTCCGCGTCGAGCGAGATGAAAAAACTGGGCACACGTGGTCACTACCGTTCATTTACGAACGCGAATTATGCGTAGTACGGCAGGTGGCAGGTGGCGGAGAGCATGGGAACTCGGGGTTGAGCTGTGTTCCCACGGACGCCTCATTCACTTCACCACACCTGCGCCCCTTAACGGGGATGGCTACACACACGCCCGCCACGCGAAGGAAAGCGTCGATTAGAAGTGCCACGAGTGTGTGCGCGCGCATCTTTCTACGTATCCGCACGCGTATATGTATGAATGTGTGCGTGTAGCGTAAGCGCAGCTTTAGTTACACCATTTACTCAAGTAAGTGCCCGTAGAAGGGCTGTTTACGTTATGCTCCACGTCGTCTTGCGCCTATGTGTTTTCACAGGTGTCGCATGTGTGTGTAAGCGTGATTTATTCAGATAACTTAGTTGTATGTATACGCAACATGTTTTCTTTTGCTTCTGGAATTAATTTTTATATAAGGCCCTGCATAATAAGTACCCGCAGTGTTCTTGAAAATTTATTACAAATTATTGAGGCTGTCTTATAAAGCTATCAAGCTGTGGCCATCTATCTATATTCTCATGTTTATAACATGGGATTAAGCAAACTCAATTTTATTTTGGATTCTTATTTATATATTTTATATTATAATAGTTCTTTCTTGCCACTGACGTCTTTGCTTTAAGTTGCCATGAACGCATCTATATTCTTCCGAATCTTGCAGGCATTTTTTTAAGACCATTTTCATTATTTATTATCAGGTTTTTCATACTTTGCAGGGCATGAAGATGACGGATAAGAATTTATTGAAAAAATGGACTAGTTGACACCCGCGGCTCCGGACTCGGGGTGAAGTGGTTCCCGTTCCCGTTTCCCACATGAACTTGATCCCAGGATAAAAAGTAGCCTATGTGTTATTCTGATGTGTAAGCTAAATTATTGTAAAGTTTTATCAAAACCTATCGATTTTGCGTGAAAAATTAATAAACATCCATACTTACAAACTTTCGCATTTATAATATTAGTAGGATTATAAAGGGGCCTCATCAAGAACTTCGGGACCTAAACTATGCTAGAAACTGATTTACTAAGTGGTGGAAAAGGCTCTAAGTTAAACAGTTTTCTTTTGGATATTTTATTCTATGGGCGTACCCAGGGAAGGGCAGAAGGGGTAGCTGCTTTCCGGACATGGTTTACGACTCCTACTTTTGTCTATAAAATTTACCCTGGTAGAAATCGCTTTATGTGATAAGGCCACCCATTGTACTTTTTCCAGAGCTTTCAATCTCAATGTACAAATTATTGCGTGCGTGAAATTCTCACGAAAAGCCATTATCTTGAGCCTGTACCTGTAAGGAAAGCGGGTAGCCCGTCCACCGTAATTTTAAAATAGCTAATACTAGGTGAGCCCCACGGCTTCGCCCTTGACATGTTTGAATTCCCGTCGCACCTATTTAATCCCGACGCTTATATATTCTACAATAATGCATAATAATTTGCCTAATTTGTCGACATTTATGATTACTGCTCCGCTCTCCAGGGCAGTAGCGTGATGATACATAGTCTATAGCCTTTTTCGATAAATGGGCTATCCAATACAAAAAGATTCTTTAAATCCGACCAGTAGTTTCAACCAAACAAACAAACAAACTCTTCAGCTTTATTGTTAGTAAAAATCCTACTTTAATATAAGTAGGATTTTTCGCATTTATAATATAAATGCGAAAGATTTTAAGTATGGATGTTTATACTCTTTCACGCAAAAATAAAATGATGGATTTTGATGGAACTTAAAAATTATATATCTTACACATCAGAATAACACATAATGCTACTTTAAACAAGTTCCTGTGGGAAACGGGAACGGGAAAACTTCATCACGCGTGCGGAGCAGAGGGCGTCAACTTGTATATATTAAAACAGGTAGTTTGTGACTAAAGAGACAGACATTTACTAGAACACTTGTAAAAGTTATTTATTATATAACAGACCAAAAAAACATCAAAGATCAAAAATATATACCTACCGACTAAACTGTGTTCCTCACATTCACCACCACACAATAAATATTAATATCTTATGACAATGTCCCTTCTCATCTTTCCTTTTCTACATTAAGTTTTAGTAGAAGTCTTGAAACGCTTTGTAAAAACAAGTGGAGAAAAACAGTAACTATCAACGCAATTTGATGATAGTGATTTTTCCAATTTGGTCATTCTTGGAGATAGCGGCTATTCATGTCGGTCCTATTTACTGACTCCATTGCTACATACAGACGCCTGCTGAAGAAGTACATTCCAATGTTTTTCTTCCGTATCCCAATTTATTTTTAAAAAAATTTTATAAGTCACGCTAATGTCACTGGTTTCAATCAAATTGAACGTTTCGTTCTACGACAATTAGGTCAGCAAATGTTTACGTTCAATTTCGAAATAGTTTTTAAGTTATTTATTCTGATACATAACTTAAAAACCTACTTATCAGAAGATTATGGAAATTACATTGTGTACCAAATAAAACTATTATTTTTTTCTATTGGAACGAAGTTCCTAATGGCAGGCTTGGAGGAGATAGGGATTTTGCTGCGCGACCGAACTGAAAAATATGTGATAGTAAAACCGTAAGAAAAATTGGGTGGAATAAAAGCGTTAAATGAGACGTGCGCAGGCGCGACAGTCGTTTGTTTTGCAAATTGTGTCGATTTTCAAACTGTCTTTTTACCTCGTTTAGCCTGGTTGAAGGCCTTATGGGCGGCTTGAAAATTTCAACAGAAGGTAGCCACACCTGCGTCTGTCTATTTCGACACGGCAATGGGCTCACCACCTATTACGTGGGACAGGAATCCACAAGGTGAAAAGTGGGCATATAATACACCTCTGCCATCCCTTCGGGGATAAGGCGTGATGGATATTTATTTATTTTTATTTATATATTTTACCTCAGTGAAGTGAACACTAATTTGGAAATTGCAGAAACGTAGCTGTGTGGTTTGGGTGGTATGCTGCTCGGCTGAGACGCAAGAGGCCCGAGTTCGAATCCTAGTACAAACGGTGACTTTTTGTATGATTAATGGAATCGTGAACTTGTTAACTTCGTTCCTACCTGGTGTCCCACGACACCACATATTTTTTTTATTTTAACTAAATTAAGTAGCATAGTAAACATTATTTAGTCCAAAACTGTTGCATAAAATCGTGAATGTTGGCATGACGCAAATTATTTGTCGGCTGCCTATCTGATTATGCCTGCAAATCGTTTGAGTAGCCATACCACTTAAATTTTGAGAGATACTGAAATCTGAGAGCCCTTTCACTGTGCGTTGTATTTAGGTGACGTTTCAGTATTCGGCCGTTAGACTATTTGATAGGTTCAGAAGATTCATAATGATGATACTAAATTTAAAATTCAACACAACACCTTAGGGCTATGGTAACTGTATACGCTTTTACCACAAGCTTCCCTGCGACCTGAGAAATATAACATAATATAAATTTAAAAAGTTAATAAAAAAATTTAATGAAAAAGGTTATTACTCCGTTAAAGACTATTTGCAGGACAGGGACATCAAAAAAAGCCTTCCTAAGTTTCTTGCCGGTTCTTCTCAGGAGGGCCGCGTTTCGAACCGGTGGTTACTTTAAATATTTTAATTATTGTAGGTATGATGACATTTTGTAAGCGCCGTTAAAATGGTCTATGCAAAATAAAGAAATTTTATTTTTTTATTTTGATATGACGCATGTAGTGGTGCAGGTAGTGGTCAAATAATAATAGATACATAATAAGTATCATTAAATTGTAATAATCATTGTGTTGTATTTATTAAATAGAAAGGATAAATATGATAAGAATCTGTACAGATTTTATAATCAGTACACAAAAGTCAACGCCCTGAATTCAATACAATAAATTTATTAAAATTTTATTAGTGTGGTCACTTCATTAATAACCAATATAGTTTTCTAAGCTTATCGTAGATAGGCGATAGGTATGCATACTAATATGGACCCTTCGTTGACAATAGGCAGTATGGACATATCGCACCCTAAATGAGTATCACAAACCTCGCGTGCATGATAACTTTTCATAATATCATAAGCACGTGTGGTTACTAGCAAACATTTAACTAGGACTTTGTGTGAATGCCTAATCACAAGTATGTAGAAGGTAGTTGAAATTATATGTGAAGAGATTTCTTTTACTATGTCACTGTGAAAATTTAAATAAATAAATATTGAAGGAAACTTTTCACATAGCGCCATCAAGCCAAAACTAAGCTATAAGCTTGTACAATGGGTCTAGACAACCGATATACATACTTATATATTTCTAAATACATACATATTATACATAGGAAACATCCAAACTCCGAAACCAACATTAGTGGATCACACAAATATTTGTTCCGCCCCGGGAATCGAACATCGAATCGGGACCTCATGCGCGGCAGTCGCATACACAACCACCGCGCCACAAAGTAAATTTATTTAAGACGTCCAAAAGGCCTTTAACTTGGCTTAACGACTGCTATGTTACTGGCAACCGGAACCAACGGCTTAAATGCCTTCCGAAGCACAGAAACGCTCCTTTGATTTATTATACTCAAAGTTCTAGACATTTTCCATTTGTAATTGTAAAACTGACTGCAACATTTTATTTTCATGACGACACAAACAGACAACCCGCATCGGAATGTCATTGTGAAGCGGGCGCCGCGTGCGCATACGCACTTATCTGCCCACGTGATTGTTTTATTGAAAGATATACCCGTTGAATAATTATAACCTCTAAGCGGTGGGGAACCTATGAGAGTGATGTGTATACAATCGTTTTGTAATAGATTCTGAGTGGGTAACAATGATTTACGCTTATAGGATTGGGGGAAATTAATTTAGTTTCTTTATGTGAAAATTTAAAACAGTTTATTCATATTTTGAGGTCATCCAAACCCAACACATACTTAGTAATTTTCATTAAAATTTATTAACAGTTTCAGTTATAATTATGATTTTATTTGGAATAATTACTATTGTGAGGAACTTAATATTTTTTTTTTATTTGAATGATTGATTACAGTTTTTTTTTAATGTAATCTTGCTGACAATAGAATATTTAAACTTTCTTCTCTAAACATTTAAATGTTTAAAACATTGGGGGAAAAGAAAATTTTACGTTTTAGATATCTAAAGAATGTAATAACTTAAGAGTATTTAAAAATTTAAACCAATTATTTACCAACTCTTTCCAAAGCATTAAGATAATCAACCCATACAAACTGTCATAATTAATAACGTCAAACCTAAACAATTAAGCGTGTGTTGTGCGTACTTTCCGACACGAGCACTGTCATACACATACACATACACACACACACACACACACCAAAAAACTCATACCCACACACATTGTATAACCGTACAGTTGATACGCGCCGAATACAAAGTTCTATTTTGTAACCCTACCCATCGAGAAGGGGCAAAAAATAAGTTTTTTTTTTAAAACGAATCGCTGCACGTGGTTGGTTTGTGGTCTAACTTTTTTTTTTCTTTTGACGAAAGTATAACGTTATGAAATTCTCTAGAGTGGAAGATATCATTTACACAAAGCTTGAGTGGGGACTTAAACTGGATTTCAGAAGTATCATGTTTTATTTAAGTTGTTAGTTGGGTGCTCTAGATGGTATTAATTAAATTACTAGGCTGCAAATGATTTTTAAAGAGTAAAAGGTGGGCTTAACTAATAATTACTCCGTTCTTGACTCAGTTTCAGTGTCAAAAAATATGTGGCATACGAGAATGAGATGAATTTGGTGTAGGTATCTTATGTTTTGAATAGTCTGTTCAAGAACAGTGCAAGCGCCAACTCCTCTTGGAACAAGCGAAGTTTAAGAATGGTTTCACCAAAGCAGTTTAGATAAACATGTTAAATTAATTTATCTATCACGCTTTGTCCCCGAAGGGGTGGCAAAGGCATATTTTAAACCCATATTTCACCATGTGTATTCCTGTGCAGGCACGCAGGCTGTGGCTACCAGCTGTTTAAAATTTTCAAGTCGCCCATAAGGCGTTTAATTTGACTTAACGACTGTCATGTTACTGGCAACCGGAACCAACGGCTTAACGTGCCTTCCGAAGCACGGTAACGCTCGCAACTGTAAATGCCACAAACTGGTCACCCATCCGTGACCAGCCATAGCGAAAATTGCTTAATGCAGTAATCGTTTACAGAACACAGACCGCGGGACCACGAGCACTTCATATATGTTTTAATATAAATATACAAAAAACATAGTTTGTTTTTATGACTTAAAGCCGGCTCCGATGAGACAAATACTTGAGCGCCTTTTATGCGTATCTTAGCAACGCATTTAGTCCATTTTAATTTACTATCAAGAGTCATTCCTAGATAATGATCTGAATTGCGTAAGGTTATTAAATCATCATTAATATTTAATTTACACGTGGAACTTTTTGATGACGATATATAAAATAGCTACTATTTTAGATATTATTTTTTGTAAATTTCTAATTGATCAAATGTGTTTTTGTAAGTGTATTGAAGCAGAGCGTATCTGACTGATGTGAAGTAGTAGTCACCCTTTGAAGAAGTAAAAAAATAGTGTCTCTGCAAAACAAGCAAATCTTCTTGGTAACGGCATTGTTAATAATAACATCGGCACAATAATAGAATAATACTAATAGAAACTCATAACGCTTACATAACACAAAAACATCTATGGTTAAAGTTAAAGTTCTATTATAAAAAAAAAAAAACTAACTATCTTCACGCTGTATCCCTGACGGGGTAGTCAGAGAGGACAGATCGCCAGGCTTTGCGATCCATGCATACTTCTTTCGCTTCTTCGAGATTCATCAATCGCTTCATACACGCACGTCTGGGTATCCGAGTACTTTTGACACTTCCGTTTTTGAGCAATCTGCTGACGTGGTCTTCATATGTAAGTCTCGGCCTACCCTGACTCCTTCTACCCTCTACTTTTGAACAATATATATTCTTCGTCAATCGTTCCTCACTCATTCGTTGGAAAGAAAGTTTCAAAGTTCTATTCTATTTTTTGTTATGGCAAACTTTGTCGGTGTCGACAATTCCGCCAATGTCTTGACGTGCTGTGAAAATGCGTGTGCCAAAATTATTAATAATGTAATAAAATTACTATTAATAATGTATTCAATTTGAGGGCAAATCTTTACAACGCTGGACTCGTTGTGATCTTTCTTAAGGCTAGAAAGTGTAATAACAAGGATACTTTCTTGTACTTCAACCATAGACAATTTTTTTTTATAATAATGATTATGGCATGGCTACTTCATAGACAACATTACGTTTAGCTGTCAGTTGCGTTTTGTTATACCATTTAGAACGGCTAATGAACTAGACTGATGATTTGATTTTTATTTTATTCATGAATATCATATTTCAATACTTATTATCTATTGCAGAAGAAACCTAATTTAAAAAACAAAAGTCATAAAATCCGGTTCTGCCGTTTTTAAGTTATAAATGTTGTAACTAACACGATTTTGTTTTATATGTTAGATTACACACAGACAAGACAGAAATGGCTACGAATGACATGTGGGCGTTTATTATACCTCTGCCACCCCTTAGGCGATAAAGGGGTGACCGATAAAAATTCCGGAGTTGCTGTATGTTCCAATTAGAATTTATTCCAATTAGAATTGTCATAACCTATAGTTATGGTCGTGGTCAAACTATAGGTTATGATAATATGTTATGACTAACCATCTACTAAATAGTCGAACAAAGCCACATTTCGTTTGGATAGGTGAGCCCGTTCTTGAGTTATAACATTACAACGAAAAATGGCATTGATTTTTATATATGTATATTGATGATTAATTTTGATAAGTTTTCATTCGGGGATAGGCTGATGTTGAAACTGATAAAGGCTTGGTTTTAAATTGAACACCACGTGAATAAACTGAAATGATGGAAAAGTTATGTATTACCAAATGAAATCACTGGAAAAATTTAGTGAGTAATATGTTTTTAAGAACACACAGAATTGCGTTCGTAACCTAGTTTCTAATGTGTTTTTAAGAACCTAATTAGTCGTGTTCTTAAAAACAGATTGTATAACCTAATTTGTTATGTTCTTAAAAACATATTAAGACATCTATCGTGTTCTGTGTTTGGTTAAAGCAATTTACCTAATTTTAGTAAAAACCGTTCTGAGTATTTTTTTATATCATTTTCTGCAATCCCAGATCAGTCATTTCATAGCCATTCACATAAAATACGCGCAAGTAAGACGTATAGTTTCGGGAAACCCTCCATTCATCATAAACGTAATTTACATTTTTATGGAAAACATTAAATTATTTCGAAAATTACTTATTTCTTAATCGCACTCATAATAATAAATTAATTGACACGGAAGCTAGAAATACAATACTTAAAGAGGAAAAAGGGAAAAATTAAAAAATGTTCTTAAGAACATATCCAGTTGTAACTAGCACATGCTTGCGGATCTATGTTTTTCCATATCTGTTTCCCATGTCTACAAAACTGATAGCTTTATTGTAATAGTATTTGAGATGTATAACCCATACAGTTAATTTAAAAAATGTTCTTAAGAACAATTTAGTTGTAACTAGTTAATGGTTCCAGTTCTAGGTTTTTCCGGTATTTTCTGTATCTGTTTTCCACAGAGACTTGTTCCTGGGATAAAACTGTGTAATCATAGGTTTCAGCTACCTACCAAATTTTAGCCAAATTGGTTTTGTTAGAGATTTAGTAAAAAATGTCTTCACAAAGTACCACTTATATTATATTCGTTGGATATGTATAAAAAATTTCCTTTGATATTATTACATTACTAGTAGAGCCCCTCGGTCACGTCTGTGACATACATCGAAGTCTTATTCCCTACATCTCATGCTAATTTTTCGAATTTATGGAAGTCTGTAAAATTTTTTGACTTTCATGATTACAGTTCCGCTCCCTTGGATAGTAGCGTGATAACAATTGCCTATATGACTTAACTTAATTATCTTCACGCTGTATCCCTGACGGGGTAGTCAGAGAGGACAGATCGCGAGGCTTCACGAACCACGTAGGAATACATCTTTTGTTTCCTGTAGATTCATTAATCGCTTCATACATGCACGTCTGGGTATCCGAGTACTTTTGACTTTTCCGTTTTTGAGCAATCTGCTCACGTAGTCTTCATATGTAAGTCTCAGCCTACCCTGACTCCTTTTACCTTCTACTTCCGCACAATATATTGTATATTCTTCGTCAGTCGTTTAATATTCATTCGTTGGATGTGTCGAAACCAACGGAGCACGCCCTTTTCCAGCTTAACGCTGACACTTTCATTCATACCTGCCATATTGCGTATCACTTTGTTACTTATTCGGTTGGCTAAGTAATAACGGCAATATATTTATTAATCCCACGTTTTACTGCAAATCCTAGAGGCCTATCTGGACCTATAGAATTCAGCTTTGGAGGACTGCCTCCCAATCCAACATCGAAATTCTTTAAAGGTTCCAGTCGAAAATGCTAAGGCTGATTACTCACGCCCCTTGGTACATCACTAACCACCAACTACATAATGATCTCGGAATCAGTACTGTAAAAGACGAGATAAAAACACTCAAAACAGAATTTAAATTAAGAGACTAGACGCACATCCGAATCCATTGGCGAAGTGTTTAATGAACAACAATTTTAAATTCACTAGATTGAAACGAAATACCCCCGTCGTGTCACTGGACTGTGTGCCTTTCATGTCCTGTACTAAATATCTAGTAACAAAACTTCAAACCGTTTGCTGAATGTTTTGAGAAATAAACAGATTGCAATGAAATAAAATAAAAATTCCCACGTAAGTACTAAGAGCTATTCACGAACCATTTTTAACCATTTATCAGATGCCATAATGCAAATGAAAACTTCTGTAATGGTAATATGGGAAAGACGTATCTAATGCAGCGTATTAGCGTTATTATACCTCCACTTACTCATTGAAAGATAAATTAGAAATCAACAAAGAAGTGATAAAAAACATATTACCAATTAATAAATATCTACAACGTAACCCATGTCTACGAAATGGCTACGATCATGTAGCAAAAGTAAACACACTAACTTGTAATGAGGCTACATTTCCTCCTAGACAATGCTTGTATTGCGATATAATATAAGTATTTCGGTGGCTCAATAGAAATCATCTAATGAATTTAGATCAAATTATAATTAGAAGTGGCTCACCAAGATAGTACGCGATTCACAGTGGAACACAATATATTTATAGATTTTAACCTATTACTGAATGTATAGTTAAAATACATAGCTGAAAACATTGATATTCTATTGTAAATTAAACCTAAAAGTTTGCATACACTACTACTATTCTGTAAAATATATCCTATAAAGAAATAAATTAATAAATATCGTTGGGACAACTCACACAACGCTATCTGATTCCAAACTAAGCAGAGCTTGTACTATGGTAACCAGATAACTGATAAACATACCTATATATTTCTAAATACATACATATTCTAGATAAATAACACCCAGACACAGACTAGACTAAACCATCGTGCTTATCACACAAAGTTTTATCCTGGGTAGGAATCGAACCCACGACCTCTTGCGTAGCAGTCGGATACACTCCCACCGCGTATACAGCTTCTCCAGTACTACAGTTCATTATATATTAGTTCTTATACAGAAAAAATATAAACCAAGTCTTAAGCACAAAATTGACTCTCTTTATCCCACATCTGATATGAATATAATATTGTTTTCAAGTCTCCTTCGTGGTAGTGACCAACCCAATGATTTATCAGCACACTGCCTGTGATTTGTTCGCGAATGCATGCAATTTAATCACAGGAAACGACACAGGCGCGCAATGATAGATACACAGGAACTTACCTATCCGAGGGCCAGCTGCACACCGTGATTCATAATACATAGATTATGTTATTTATTTTGCTAGGAATCGCCTAAGGAGAGACGGAGCAAATACTGGTATCACGACTTGCCAGTGCTTATCTATGTATATATCTTGTAAACTATATTCTAACTAGACAATTTATAAGTCTATTACAAAACGCGTTACGAAAAATGAGACTTGCAAATCTAAAGTGATCACATTATTGACACTTCGACATGTGAGGAGATAGTTCTTGGTGTAGGTGATCTATCAGACTGCGACTTGGGGGAATCAAACAGTTCTTCAATGTCGTCTAATGAAAACAATGACATGGTAAGCTCCCTACTGTAAATACTCTTCAATTCTTATGTTTCGCTGATCCCACAATGATATACCAATTTAAAATTAGCTGCTCGTCTCTCCAAACAGACATTTTCTCTTTATCTTGGTCTTTACAGAAAAATATGTGACAGTTATAAAAAAAAACTACAAGAAATCTGATTTATGTTGAAGAGTTTATCATCCACAAAATCAAACATAAATAAATAAATATAAATAAATATATTTATTTATTTATGTTTGATTTTGTGGATGATAAACTCCATCACTCCATCACCAACCATGACTCACTATACGAAAGTGAAACAAAATATCAAACAGATTTTTGAGTCACACATAACCCAATGTTAGTCATCAACAAAAAGGCTTTACGAGCACAAATCTACTCTGTAACTATTCTAAGTCGCGGCACGTCAAAGCCTTCTTTCGTAGAAGTTGTTCGTAAAAACCAGTCTATGGGCGCGCGCTACTGCTCGCGTGCTGAGCGCGCGTTCGCCCCGCTCCCGTCGCACGCGCGGCTCGAGCCACAGGGCCCACTATAAAAAGGCCACCGCCCTTCCCGATTCCATCATTCCCAACTTACGCATCGTGAGTGCATGTCGCTCATCGTTTCCTATCTCCTGTAAATACGTAGTCGTAACTTGTTTAGACTAAGTTCGTAGTATAACAGTAGACGTAGTAAATAGTTAAGATGTGTCTATCTAAGGATCAAACGCAATCCCCGCAGAAAGAGGTCCTTTCACCTCGCTCGCCTTGGGCGAAGCTTCTAAATCGTCAGGTATGAATCCTTACATTGACTGTTATTATAAAATTTTCTCGATCACTTCTTACAATTATTGCCATTGATCTATTCCAAGCAATTGTGTTCATGACATGAAACTTATGATTTTGTTTTGTTGTTTACAGAACTCCAAACCGCGGCTTCCGCGAAAAGTGGCGACCTCAACGCGGGTTAATCTTAACAAGTGCTGGTCTAAGTTAGGAGAATTGATCTCCAACTCGGGCCCACGCACTGACCTACCATCGCATAAGACTGCATATCCCGAGGAACCTGTTCTCGTGCCTTTCTCGGACTTCTTCTATCCTGTGGATCCGGTCAAACCGGTACCCGTTGAAGAAAATGACAACGCTGAAAACCAGAATATCGCTAACTATCGCTTCGAGCTCATCAGTGAAGATCTGGAGATCAGCCAAAACATGGCCAACGAAGTGAGAGAAATCTGCTACTCGGCTAAAAACTGCTTCGTATGTAATCTTTATTAATAGATTAAAACTTTACTCTTTCTTCATTCGGTACTTAAAATGCAGTGAAAACAAAATCGCGTCTTCCAGCAGTAGATTTAAACGTGCTAGATGGCACATATCCAACGTCTTCCATTAGACTTAGTGATCCGATTCAAACAGCGTCTCTTTCGTGTGATTTAGCAAGTAAATATTGTGATCTTTAGCAGATAAATTGAGGCGCTGTGTTGTCTTTTAAATTAGTATGTTAACAGTAAATTGTCACAAGTTTTGGTAAACAGCTTTAATGATTTGCACTGTAATTATTCATTGCACCGGCTATCACCTAAACCTCTAAGGTATGGTATACATTTGTCAGTTCTTATATAGAAATTTGTATAATAATTGGCATTTGTATTTCATATCGATTACGTATCGATATTCTTCAATTTCAATTTCTAAATCCAGTGTCTTCCATTAGTTTTAAGTTTAAGTCTGTGATATGAGAGTTTATATAACGATTGAAAGCTTTAATTAGTTTGTAAGAAAAGTTTATTCGTATTAAGTAAAAAATGTTCACAAGTGTTTCATGATTGTAATTAGTATCATATGTAGAAACTTATAGCACACTTTGAGAACTTTATTCAGTTTGTATAATCAAATTAAAAATTGATTTGAAACAGAAAGCTTTAATTTATAAGACTTTAATGGTTAGTATTGATAGGTAATGGTATTTCTTGTAATATTTTCGCAAGTATATTATATATTTAACAATTTATCGTATTCAGTGTAGGCTTCAAAATTTTATATGTTGTATATTTCACAAAAGTGGGCCGATCGTGCCAATCCTAGGTTAAGTTTAAGTTAAGCTTTAAAGTTACATCTTTGATTGTTTTTTTGATGAATTCTTCCATATGTGTCAAGTGAATTAAGTTAAGTTTTCTTAATAACATGTTTATGGTAATAAATAAGTTAGTTTATAAGTTATGGTTTTCGAGACTGAAATGTTAATTTAGTTAAGAATACAAGACTTTCGTTTGATCTCTGATTTTTAATAAATAGTAACATATAATTTGAAAAATAAACATTTCATTCATACCTATACCCATAAACTGCGTGTTAACGCTGCAATTGCCAACAGGTTTTTTTATGCCACTGAGGTGACCGTAGCCTATATAGGACATTTGCAACACCACAGGTGTAGCACTCGCGCTGCCGACCCTCTCATAATCAGACAGTATGTATATAGAAGACATAAGAGTAATTAAAGTTACTACTTCAAGGGTTATTAAAACGGTAAACACAAACATTAAAGAAAATTAATGTCAGTTTAATCAACCATAGGGTTATGCTAAAGGAATAATGATTTTATTAAGTAAATGCATCGATGTTTTTATTTTTTAAATTACAAGTGCATTAATATGAGGGCTACTATCATGATTCTCATGGACTGTAAGATTGTTCCTCTTTCGCTAAATGTCGTTTCGTCAAACGTTTGGCGCATTTTGGTGTGCTAAATGTAAACAAAACATAGGGCACGTTTATTTCTAATGTTTCTTGATAATAAAAATTAGCTGGTAGTCCGAGCCTATAAAGAGACCTGGGGACTGAGTCTACTATTGACAAGCCGTAGAATAGGACCAGAATCGCTGTTTTTAGCGGTCAAAATGTTAGTAGAATCAAGAATGCAACTGACTAGCGGCCACTGGCGCGGTAGGTACGTGTTAGTAGAATTCTATCTGCCGATCGATAGAAGTCTATTGGACTACGGTTGTAATAATAGACTACGAAAAACTGTCAAATTTGTACCAGTGGGTTTCCATTGAAATAGCAGACTCGGCACCCTATACATTGAGGTAAAATGGACAAGCGGAAGTTTTAGCGACCTGCTGTTGAAAAATTTCATGTCGACCCCCATGAGGCCTTCAAATCGGCTTAACGACTGCCATTTTGCTACTTACATTATTATTTACTGTATTATATTAATTATTATTTATTTGCCATCGGCTTAATGTGCCTTCCGGAAACACTCATAAATATAAATGCCACAAAGCGATCACCCATCCGTGACCAGTCATATCGAAAGTTGTTAACATAGCGATTGTTTAGAGGACACTGAGGTAGCCTAGTTAAGTCCTCATGAATGCTATGCCGGACTCTTACCGAATAAAACCACACGGTTCTATTTGTCTACAGCCAGGAGTCCCGGGTTAACCCTCGGGGGGATAGCCCCAGGGCTCCCAGCAGTAGTCAGCGGAGTTTTAAGGTAGTTCATAGTGAACTTTGACTGCCTCTGTGGCGCGGTGGGAGTGCATCCGACTGCTACGCTAGAGGTCGTGGGTTCGATTCCCACCCAGGATAAAACTTTGTGTGATGAGCACGATGGTTTATTCTGTGTCTGGGTGTTATTTATCTATAATATGTATGTATTTAGAAATATATAAGTATGTTTATCAGTTATTTAGATCCCATAACACAAGCTAATATTAGCTTACTTTGGGCTAGATGGCGGTGTGTGAAAAGTGTCCCACAATATATTTCCCACAATATAGTAAACATCCAGTTGTCAATTTTCCATTTTCTAATTGATTTTGAGATTGGAAAAAAAGGAAAATATACAACGGGATATATGTTCTCATTCCAATCAACATTTGAATCAGTGAAATATTCAAAATACTTATAAGATTGTTATCAGGCATTTGTATATTCTAGACCTACACAAAACCGATAAGAAATTAAATTTGTTACTACGATAATATCAAAAGAAAGGATTTACATACATATGTAGCACATTTAGAACTATAGCAAACAAGATACTTATCTTTTTACGCGTTTATTCAAATTAATAATAGGCAATTATTGTTTTCTGAGGCCCGAAATGGACAGACATCGGCCATATTGATAAAAATACAACAACATCATGACGAATAATTTGGTAATTTAAATAAATATTTTATGAATCATTTTGTTATCGAGTGTAAGGCAATTTAATTTTATGGGTGCATTAATGAAGTGATTTGTTTAGTTATATTTATGTAAATAACAATTATGGTGGTAATGAACTTTTATTTACGTACTTTGTTGAGAGAGTACCGTTTGATTAAATTAATACGACTGTCTTACAACATTGTATTCGTGTGTATACCTTTTTGCATAGGTTTCTGAATTTAATACTGGTTGACGCCCGCGGTGGTGCGAGGTGTAGCTTTCCCGAAAGGACAAAAAGTAGCCTATGTGTTATTCTGATGTATAAGCTATATTATTGTGAAGTTTCATTAAAATCCATTCAGTACTTTTTACGTGAAAGAGTAACAAACATCCATTATTACAAACTTTCGCGTTTATGATATTAGTAGGATTTAGTTTAGTTCTTTTTTATTATTTCCTCAATGGTGTTACATTTTTATTCCTGCTGTGACACCTTAAAATGTACTGCATTAAATGAAATATTAAAGTCGTATGCTTTGGATTAGGTTATAATGTTACAACTACTGGTTGTCCAAATAAATGAAGTTTCGACAAAACGAAGGTATATGTCAGCATCATCATCCGAGCGTTTAATGTATAGGTATTGTATGTATTTTAATTTATAATATATAGGCTTGTTTACTTATGAAAAAAATATCTCTATTTAAATATGTATTTTGAAATAATATATATTTATTTAATTTTTTTTTTAAAGTGGAAAAATTTTTAGTCACGAGCTGGACTCGAACCAGCGTCTTCTGGTTCAACGCACCAGACGCTTTGCCAACTACACCACTGTGACCTGCACGTAACTGACGAATTAATCCACCTCTAAACGTCTTAAGGCGACGTAAAGAAAAAGTTAGCTTACTAATTGCTTTTCAAATTTGTTTCTAATATATATTTATGTTCACGCTGTATCCCTGATGGGCTATTCAGAGAGAAAAGCAAGGTATTGTGATACATGCCTACCAAAATACAATTAATATAAAATAATATTTCAATGAAATTAATTAGATTTCAGTTTACTCTCGTTTTTTTAGACAATAAAGTAAATATGAATCGATACTTGGTAACTAAAGTCTTCGGTAATTCTTTCTTTAATTAGTTCCCATTAAAAGTCGATAGCCGATAAAATTTGATAGTCTTTATATGCGCATGCGCCGCATATGAGATAACATCAACATTGACAATCAAAGCATATTAATTTAAAGAGCTGTATATTTTCTTTTGAATTTATTTATTACATAATTTATTTGTATTCAGTAGGTTTGTGTGGGACACAATACATTACACACACACACACACACACACACACTGTACTGACACGTACATACCATACTGACTGAACGTCGTGGTTAGACATTCCTTTACGTATCTATACTAATATTTTGATTTTATTAGACTGCCTCTGTGGTGCGGTGGGAGCGTATCCGACTGCTGCGCAAGAGGTCCCGGGTTCAAATCCCGGGTCGGAACAAATATTTGTGTGATCCACAAATGTGTGTTTCGGAGTTTGGGTGTTTCCTATATATAATATGTAATTTAGAAATATATAAGTATGTTTATCAGTTATCTAGATCCCATAACACAAGCTAATATTAGCTTACTATGGGTTAGATGGCGCTGTGTGATTGGTTGAGCGCGCTAATCTCAAGAACTACTGATCGGATTTGAAAAAATATTTTTGTGTTAATTATCGAGGAAGGTTATATATCAACGGGCTACTATCCCGGAGAGCGGAGCAGGAATCATAAATCGATCGGGCAAATTTATAAGCGACGGATTAAATAAGTGTGACGGAAGTTCGATGTATGTCACAGCCAAAGCCGTGGGGTCACCCAGTGTTAAGATATATGATTATTTTATGTAAATAAAACTAACACAATGACTGGCGCTTAGATAAGAGCGGTTGTGAGTTTTTATTGACGAGTTTTTTTTTCTTACAGGCTATTGTCTTGCGGAATTCGGTGTAAGTATAAATATAGAAGCAATAACAATGAGATTCGTATCAGCTTGATTCTTCTTCGCAGATTATTCAATGCTATTTTTCATTAGGGACTGTGATTGCCTTTCAAAGCTTTCTCTTCCAAATCTTTACCTTAAAAATTATATAATTAGTTTAATTCATGTTAATTGGTCTAAATATCATGTAAATCAAACTAATGTAAATACTGGATTTAAAACATTGGCCATGAGTTTTATTTCCACGTTTTTCCTCAGGCTCTACATATTGTTTTGCGAATCTAGCAGTAAATTTAAATGTAGAAGCAATAATCTTTACGTTCATAAGTGTTACTTTGTGGGTTACATGAATAAAAATCATCAATCAGTCTACTCGTGACCACGGCTATTGCAATATAGCCGAAACATCGACATGGTGAGAAAAAGTTAAAATATTACGCGAAAAAGACCCGAATAACATAAAATATCAGTCGTGTGAGTTTAAAAACATTACATGAATAATGTTATTTCATTTTCAGTTTCATTTACCCAGTTGTATCACGTACGTACTCATAGGAGCACCCAGCAGGCTAGTGGTTCTCTACGTGCTTTAATTCTCACTCCACTATCTATACAAATCTATTCATCTTAAAAGCAAATAGCTTACGGGACAAGATACACGTCAAAAATTCTTATATATCCAATAAAAATAAAAAGCTACGTGCGAGGGTTACCTATAGTCAGAAATACGTGACATTTGACAGTAACTAGGGATGTCCATTTAGTATGTACAAAGCTTGGATAACGTTTAAGAATGATAAATCGCTCGTTATTATGTTCGCGATTCGTTCCGATTTGGTCGTGGACACAAAAGTGCGTTACCTTCGTTGCAATTTGCAGAGGTTGTAAACCTTAAGTCATCTACGTACCTCTTATCGTACGTTCATCTCAAATCTGCTTAGTCTTTTGTTTTAATAATTCATACGTTAAAGAAGAATAGATAGACATTTTAGGTTTATGTAAGAAATTTATCAGTGATATTATAAATATTATCGTCATTACTACGAACTATTCTCATTTGCATTCTCTTGGTTTAGGGGGTCGATTTGCCTAATTTTCTATCTAATTTGCACGGTTACTACTAGATTTGGGCATAGATAATATATGTAGTAATTATTCACATAAATTTTATTCAATACGGTTTCTCTTTAATTTTATTATACGCACCAGTTAAAAAAATAACTACTCAAAAACTATTTATGTCCTAAAATTCTTCTATAATTATTTTCTGTTGAAGTACATAGTCAAAACATAAGTAGTGTAAAAAGGTTGACGATACCTTCACGAGACCGTCAAAGGTTTTATACCACGCAGGATGCATTAATAGGGCCACGTGAAATCAGCCTGGAACGAATTGCGGAAAAATTTCGGTTTTTCGGTTATTTCTTAGAGATTTGTACGGGCTTTCTTCGCCGATTCGTTCTAGTACGGGTGTCAGTATTACAAACACATGTCTTTTGATTTAGGCATCGTATTCTATAGAACGATACGTTTCGGCTATTGAATTTCGCGACAGATTTCACGGCTTAGTGCCGTTACATTGATGTTGACTTTACCTTCCGTCACAGCTGCTGGTTATAACTCTTCAAGATTGGCAGTTCTGAAACGTAATCTCTATGTAGTATTCTGTTTTTGCTGCGAGATCATTATTCATCTTCAACTATTTCTGTGACTATAGATATTTTAGTACAAAGACTGCAAGAAGCAAAGTATTTTTTTTTAATTGGTACTCTTGTTAGATCGACAATATTACAGCTCACCTAAAGAAAACTCGTAGCAATGGTAGCATCCAGAGTTGGAGAACCACCATAGTATATTCTAATTGAACAGTATGGCTTGGACTTCCGTAAACCAATTAAATCAGCTTATGACAGTTTACTGACACGCAAGAGGTCGTGGGTTCGATTCCCACCTAGGATGAAACTTTGTGGGATGAGCGCGATGGTTTATTCTGTGTCTGGGTGTTATTTATCTACCTATATTATGTATGTATTTAGAAAAATATAAGTATGTTTATCAGTTATTTGGTTACTATATTACAAGCTCTACTTAGTTTGGAATCAGATAGCGTTCCCAATTTATGCATTTTACACATACCTGGGCCTACGCCTCTGGGTATTATCTGGATGCGAAATGCAAATTAAATGTACCGATGAACTAGAAAAAGTAAGCGCGTTGTTTTGATCCTCGGTCCATTTCGCGGGAGGGCGCCAGGTATCCTACCTCCAATCGGCCATCGGTTCTTCTACAGATATGGCCAGCCCATCGCCGATAAGTGGCGATGGGCTGGCCATGTTAACCATTCTCATGTTCTGATCGATATCTATATTCAGGAGTTTATCCCTCGAAATCACTCCCAGTTTCACTCGCTCCAAAGCTCGTTGCGCAACTTTGAGGGTATAGATAGACCTGGCCCCATTTAAGTACACACGACTGTGTAAGTGCTCATGTACAGGAATGTACGGGTAGGTTAACTGTTAGAATGCAACAAAGATCAACCAATAACTGTTGCAGAGGATAACACTTAAAAATGGATGGCCTGACTGTCAAATGCCTCTTATACGCTGATGATTAGGTAATGCACTTGCATCATCGGCGGAGGAGTTGCAGTTGAGAGTTAACATTATGCATGATGCGTTAAAAAACAAAGGAATGTAAGTGAATGTTAACGAAATTTCCGTGACTATAGATATTTTAGTACAAAGACTGCAAGCCGCAAGGATTATTATTTTAATTAGTACTCTTTATAGATCGACAATATTACAGCTCACCTGACGGAAAATCGTAGTAATGGTAGCATCCAGAGTTAGTGGTCATAACTTCTAATCTAATTCTAATCATCATAGTATATTCTACTAGAACAGTATGGCTTGGACTGCCGTAAACCAATCCAATCAGCTTATGTCAGTTTACTGTTGCTCGTTCCTGTGAGTGATATTTTTAGTTGTTTATTTATATTATTTTTTCTTTATATTTTTACTATACTCAATTGATTATAACGACAAGAAAACGAGGGTATTTTCTTTGCCAGAAGCGTATTGACAGTGTGCAAGGATCCTCGGGTAAGTATTTGCATGGATCACGAATGTAATCTGTCTTCTCTGACTAACACAGTCACAGATACAGCGTGAAGATAGTTGAAAAAGCTTTAACCTATCTCTTTGGAAATATCCAATTAATTTGAGTGTAATCACACCTCACAGCCAATCAATCCAATAAAACCAAAGGTTCACTTTTGTCCTAACGGGGATTCTTGTGGTTGTTCATCTATTGAACGTGTCGAGCATATTAGATATTTGGGTGTAATATTGGACTTAAAATTTAACTTTAAGACACACATATACCTACTTATAGTGAGAGTCCGCAAATTAATTTACACATTTAAAAACCTCCTTTAGTGATCTCAAAACAATAAAAAAAGACTAGTCTACTTCGCCCTTTGCACATCTATTGTTACAACTGTATCTCCTGTTAGGGTGGTGCTGCTAAAACTGTTCTGATGCCATTAGAAATCGCCCACAGAGCCATCCTAAAAGTTGCACTGTGTCGTACTATCAGATTTCCGACTGATATACTATATAAAGATTAGGGTGTTCTAAATGTGAGGCATCATTTTATCCGGCAGATTATCCTATTGCAGCACTCAAAAACGGAGTAAAATCAAAATCCGTGTTCCCACAGGGTAAAGGTTTTGACGAAATTGAGAACTTAACAACAGAAACTTGATATACGATCATCATCATCATCATCCGAGCGTATGTCCCAGTTGCGTCTCGCGACGCCCAGGGTCAGCTTTCCTACACTTCGCACGGTCGTCGGCATCCCCTGTAGTGAGACCATTGGCACGCATGTCATCCCTTACGACGTCAAGCCAGCACTTCTTGGGTCTTCCCCTCTTACCGGGACCCGGCGGGGCTGACATGGCCAGACATTTGTTACCTACGTAGCCCGGCGGTTGCCGCAAGACGTGACCATACCAAAGAAGGCGACACTCTTGCAACTTGTCTGCAATGTCACGGACGTGAAGGCTGCCGTGGATGCGAGAGTTCCTCACGCGGTCCATCCGCGTGACTCCACACATCCACCGCAGCATCTTCATTTCCGTGACACGCAGCTCCTGCTTGTGTCGCTCCAATATCGGCCACGTCTCACTGCCATGTAAAAGGACAGGTCTAATAATGGTTTTGTAGACCTGTTCCTTCAACCGGCTCGGCATTTTTTTTTTTAATACACACACACGCACGCGCATCCACATGCAGTTTTTCTCTTAGTAATTTATTTTCAAGTTATTTTTTGATGAATTTGAATTCTGTTTGTTTTTATTTCTGTTAGTTTGTTTAATTTTACTATAATTTCATTTTTATTTCATTTGACTTTGATATGATTTAAAACAATATTAATTTTAATGTTTTGTTATTGCTTATTTTCATCTATTGGGGGCCAGCACTGTATTCCTTAACACAGGTTACATTTAACCTAGTTAGGAGGGCAGCATCTGTACCACTTTTTAAATTGTAGACTTTAATCATTATATAATATTAAGACTCTTGAGTATTTTATAGTAAGAGATAGACACATTTGAGTCCGTTTATTGTCAACGGTAAGGAATTCTCGTATCTATGTAATTACTCATACAATTATGGAGCAATGAGTACGGAAACCATAAACCGCCGTACCATGCCGCAAGGAATTGCATCACGCCCAATACCTGTGTCTCAGATTATATTCAGTAATGTAGTTCTGTGTGGTTAGATAAGCGACATTCATTTCATACCACGTGCCTGTATATGACCACTGGGGAGGATTACCGCCCCTTTGTCGGCTTCACTGTGAGGCGGCACTTTTGAGCCTGACAGTTAATAACTATGGGGTGTATGTATGTATGATGGTGGTCGCCTTGTAGGGTTGTATGAAGTATCTAGCACATTTATTCTAATTTGTTGCTGGCTTTGATTTTTACCCGACTTCAAAAAGAGAATCATAAATGATTTCGTTTGTATATTATATATTGCTTAAGTAAATCATTAACAAATTTTAATGGTAAAGGCATCAAATAAATACCTGTAAGACATGTAAATTTTCCCCAATTTCTTATAAAAGCGGAACGCATTCTATACGGTAACCACCGATTCATTCTCTGTGCAACTTTGTCTTCTGTGTTGTAGGTACATACTTACGTCGAACGTCTAGTTATTTATCAGTTTATGGAGTGCAGAGTCGTTGGAATAACCTGTGGGAGTGACCCCGTCCATGGATTTACTTACACAGTAATACAAATAGTCACCTAGATAATATGTACTCTATGAATATTGTTCCAATATTTAGGGTTTATTGTGTTTAAAATTCTTGAGGAATATCTACGTTTAACTTTAAAATGGTTTTTATTTAATAATTATTTAATGGCCTGGTTTCTAAGACCTTTTAGCCAAATCTTATTTTTTATATCATATTTCTTCAATCTTATCTTCTAATTAGTCCTGTCCAGTCGATATCGTGTCCTCAGGCTACGTCCTGGTCCTTGCCCTCAGTATAATGGTAATTCTTATACTAAGGTTGTCAGTGGACGTTTCGCGGCAAGAGAGAAAATAGCATTTCACTGAATATATATCATTGTCTTTCACTATAGCACGTTAACACAACTTTTATGGCCAAGAAACCACCACTCCCGCACATAAAACAAGATAAATGCACTTGTTTTAGAAAAAAATATAAAGCAAGCGTCTGCACTTGTCACTCTTCCCGCCAAATGTCCTGACATTTTACTGGCAACCATTTAAAACGTTGACTCTATGAATATTGTTCCAATATTTAGGGTTTATTGTGTTTAAAATTCTTGAGGAATGTCTACGTTTAACTTTAAAATGGCAACATTTTAAATGGTTGCCAGTAAAATGGCAGTCGTTTAGCCTAGTTAAAGTGAAAATTTTCAACAGCAGGTCGGCACAGCTTGCGCCTGTCCATTTCAACACGGCAGTGTTACGCCACCTGTTACGTGGAACACGTGGGACAAAAATGCATACGGTGAATTGGGGGCGTATAGTATACCTCTGCCTACCCCTTCGGGGAAAAAGGCGTGACAATATGTATGTATGTAGCTTTAAAATTGATTGTGTTTTTACTACCTATCTTGTATCTTCTCTTACTCTAGTCAGAGTTAAAATGAAATGTAAAACACAAGAGTAAAACCTTGGCGCCACATATGTATTACTAGTTGACGCCTACAGCTCCCTAGGCGTGGTGAAGTTTTCCCGTTCCCGTTGCCCACAGGAACTTGTTCCCGGTTATAAAAAGTAGCCTATGTGTATTTTTGATGTGTAAGCTATATAACTGTTAAGTTTCATCAAAATCCATTTAGTAGATTTTGCGTGAAAGAGTAACAAACATCCATTCTTACCAACTTTCGCATTAATAATAATAGTAGGATTACATTGCCTTACATCAAAATAACAGACAAACTTATTTGCAAACTGTACCTACAGTGGTGAATATAGATGCAACTAAATCCTTACCATATCAAAACATAACAATATCAAAACGAGCCCAAATACTTTTTCAAAATAACTCCTCTGTGAAAGCCGACATTTGGGCCACTTGCCTTGTTAAAATTCACATCTCAACACAATTCTTTGACTATGGAGCCTCATCTAAAACAAATAATTCTTGCGTGAAATTCGAATAATATTGTTGGTAAAACTCACTTCAGAACACGATACACTTCAACTACAATAAAATCTTCAAACTGAGAGCATATCTAAAACTAAAAGATAAGGTTCAATTTCAAAGGACTTAGTATTATTGTGACAAAATTCTTAAGTTTGTTTTTCACACTTTACGCTTCGGTATTTCAACAAGGAAACCCAAGCGAAGTGCCGCGTTTAACAGCTAAGGAGAGAATGATTAATTCATGCACCTTTGGTTTGTTGAGGATGCTAATATTGATTCATGGTCAGTCAAGGCGTTAATTTTGGCAAAGGAAACCGGTGGTTATCGAAATGATTCGGTCTGTACAGCTATTGGGAACTAAAGATTAGATAAGGCTTGATATTTGATAGTGTTTTGAAAAAGATGTCTACTGAACAAGGAACAAAGGTTTACTGAATAAGGTACTTGTAAAAAGACTACTAATAACGTTAGACTACTAAAAATAATACAAATAGGGGCCTTTAAATTGAAACAAATATTTGTGAATCTGTCGCGTAGGTATCACTGTATGCCTCTCAAAATGTAGGTTATTACAGTATACTGACTCGACTCAGAGTTAGATTCTTTTAATGTACTTTGGATAACATATGCAAGCACATCCTAGCCATCTGGTACTTAAATAGTTTAGTTCATAAAAATATATAAGGGTACTCGTAATTATGCAAATGAAAGTTTAATTACATAAATAAGTATAATATAATCAGTAAGAGTCGAAGATATGTTAAAATTTCATAATCAAATTTCTCTTTTTGAAATTTCTCTTAAATTGGTTTAACCAACAGGTGTCTAAACTGACCTTAAATAAATATCAAATGTAAATACTTTTAACTTAGATAATTAAAAGGGATTTTAAATGAAGTCAGCTAGCTTTCATTTTAAGCTAATTGAATATTGAAGAGCATCATTTACGATTAAAAGTTGAGTGAACTCAGATATCGGTAAAATAGTATTACACAACTTCCTTCATAGATATATTTCCGGAGGAGAATCTGATCAGATAAAATCGCCGGAAATACAATTACTGGATTGACCAACCGAATACCAGTTGAAGCAATATATTTTAATTAAAGTTAAGAGGAATACACTACACTATTTTAATGATTCAAAGTATTTGTTAAGTTATTTCTTTTACACCAAAAAAACACTTACAGCAACAATATTTGCTTAACCTGTGTAACATTACAATTTTCCGGCAGGGGAAAAATTTAAGGTCTAGGAGATAACTATCACCAGAACTGGAGGAGTCCCGGTTTAACAGAAAAAGTAAAATAAAAAAGAAAGGAAAAGGTAAAGTTAATTTAATAAAAGTTAAAATATAAATATAAGGCCGGGAAAACCGGGGGTAAAGTAAATAAATAAATTATAAATAAAATGTGGGACACTTTTTACACAGCGCCATCTAGCCCAAAGTAAGCTAATATGGGAATAGCTTGTGTTATGGGATCTAGATAACTGATAAACATACTTATATATTTCTAAATACATACATATTATAGATAAATAACACCCAGACACAGAATAAACCATCGTGCTTATCACACAAAGTTTTATCCTGGGTGGGAATCGAACCCACGACCTCTTGCGTAGCAGTCGGATGCACTCCCACCGCGCCACAGAGGCAGTCAATGTGAAGGTCAGTCAAAAGTGAAGGTCTCGCAGGTTTCTTTAAAAGAGCAGGTTATCAGTTAGGCATTGAGTCAGGCCTCCACGTCGCCTAGAAGGAGGGCCTCGAGTCAGGCCTCCACGTCGCCAGGAAGGGGCCTCGAGTCAGGCCTCCACGTCGCCGACCTCGGAGAAGCAGGTCGCGGTATTTGAAGGCAGGCAGAGGGCTGAAAGTCACCAGCCGTCGGCGTCACAAGCCACTGCAGACAATCACGTTAATATTGCAGAGGGCACAACCCTCTCACTCAGCACTATTAATCAGAACCTCCTGACAAGGCGAGCACCAAAAGTAGACTGATTTGACGGCCCCCGCTCCCTTCTTTTACAGATTGTTTAGCATTTCAAAATTTAAACAATATTATTCTAAACATATTTTAAAAATATTAATTTATAACAAGGTCTAATACCTATACAACCTAACCTACTGGCAGCTCTAGCAATAAATTAAAAATAACACCAAGGCTTGTCATTATCTGACATTACAAAAGGTAAACAAACATTAAGAGAGCACTAGAAAATCTAAACATTTTGAAATATAAAGGCCTAGGACTGCTACAGACAATGGCCATGCAGATAATTTGAGAGAACGTATAATAAAACATTTAATTAAAATTGCTAAAAACTAAGTAAAAAATGTTACATTACACCTGTTAAAAGATTGTCGCGAAATTATATTGAACCGAAAAAGCTATTAATAATAATACCATTTAATTTAGTAATGTGGGACATTTTGTGGGACAATTTTTTAATCATAAAACATCGATTTTATTGGATGCAGCAATTTTATTATGATTAATTTTCTTTAAATTTAATTGAAAAACAAAATTAATAATAACACAAGACTAAACAACTATACATACTAATAATGTAAACAGGAAATATTTACAGAATAGGAAGGGTGGAGGGACAATGTACAAGACTGTCGAAAACTTGTCTAGCCGTCGAAGAATTCCTCTCATCGAAGTCAACTGGTATAATGTTTCCATAAGTCTAGCCACATTTCTACGTTGGATGGCATTGCTTAATTCTTGGAGCGAGAAAGAGGCCAGCCTTATGGTCACGAGCAGCATCGACCAGACACTTTGCTACATCTTTATATACCGAATGTGTACTTGTACCTCACGAACCCAGTGTCTCGACCCCAAAGGGCTCAAAAATATATAACATTAAGATATTAGAATAATTACAGACTTATTGAAGAAAATAAATTGTGCTTCATCTGGTATCAAATGTAGATTACATTCTTACAAGCTCTTATTGAACATTCAAATATTATCAGTAAGTATTGAGTTTTCAACTTTTACACCTGTGTCTTCAGTCTGACATGTTTTCAAATATCCTATCGATTTATAAATTAATAGACACTTGGACGACAATGGCTTACCACGTGTTAAGTGGGACAAAAAAGCATTTGGTGAAATATGGGCGTACTGTATGCCTCTGCCTACCCCTTCTTGGATAAACGCGTGACAATATGTATGTATGTACTTAGACAATATCCTTATAAGTAACTTGTTATCCTATTAGGACATCTTTCCGACGAGTGACCCTGGGAGCTACAAGGATAGGTAGGCACAATGTGGTTTAAGTTGGTGTGATTCCGGCACGAACAAAATAAATATAATGTTATAACGGTCGACGGGCTGCGTAGGGGTGGTGCGCACTAGGTAGCAACAACACACCTACACACACCCATCAGGTACGGTTGGTAATCCCTGGAGATGTGCAAGTAACACTATCTCAAAGAATCACCGGTGCACCAGCTAGCAGAGCATGTGTATAGGGAGTGAGTATGGACCAACCTGGAGCAGAGAAATACCAGAATTTATAAAAAGAGGGCGCCAGGTATCTCTCCATCAAACGAATGATACAATTAAAAAACTCATGTTATCAACTTATTAATTATATTTATTTAAACTATATCCATATGTAGACATGAATATACATATATGAAAGTAAAAAGAAATGGCTTAGTCAAGCATAGTGGGATCCATATATATATATGGTCACTTAAAAATAAGTTTATATTAGTACAAATAAAAATTTAAACCAAAGTCCATACTTTGGTTATAAAAGGGCGTGGCCTAAAATGACAAATATTAAAGCAGTTGCCAGATGCCTTAAAATATCTAAATTATACACAGGCATACATTTAAACTATTTCTTAGTTTAGTTAAACACACAACGCCGCTTCCTATCATCATCATCATCGTACACTACAACATAACAAGGTAGAAATAAAGTTTCACATTAATATTCCTTTGTGATAATAAAAAGATTATAAAATAAGTGTAACTGGAACGTCACATCGGTAGTCTAGTATATTAAAGTAGTTGAAAGCTACATATGTAATAGAAAAATGAATATTTAAAGTTAAAAGTTATTCCTTTTAAACTATTAACATCAGTCGGCCTTTACTGGGTTATTATACATAGAAACAAATTAAAGATTACTACCTGTCTGGATATAAGGTTTAGGAACATCCAAGTCCTTCACATCTCTTCCTATTCTAGAAGTAGTAGGTAACCAGAGTAGTGAAAAATATCATCTTTGCACATTGTCTCAGCTTACTTTAAGTCTTCGTACAGACATTCAGGAGTAAAAAATGTAGAATGCAGAGAACGTGAAACACGTTAAACTCAATTATTATGTAGATATAAAATAAAGAACCAAAACGAAAAAGAACAAAAACGAAAAACCCCTGTAACAACAGAAAAGTTACAGACATTAGTAATTTGTAATAAAAATCACTTTCACCCTCAACATTCTGTTAAGGAATGCAGTCTAAGAGATTATATAGTTTTAACTTACCACTTATTTGTGGGGTTAGTGGGGTTTTAACTAGATCCTTCTATCATCAATCTTTTTCATATTATTTGCTAAGTCTCTTGAAAAGCAGACTGAAATACAAAGTACAACCATCGTAAGAACATATTATTCGCTAAGGCCAAGTAATCTTACCGATTACGAAGAAACAAAAATAAACAAATATTCTCATCTCAGCACAAATTATTATGTCTACATACTTGCTAAAAAGACTTCGGATATTAATCCGAATTAAATCACCGTGACAGGCATATTCTCATGACGCCATGTCGCAGCATAAAAACAGCTTTCTTTTCTTTTCTCCCGCTCGATTACAGCAGGCTAAAGTCATACGGCCTATACAACCTTGACAAATAATCAAAAAATAAATAAACAAAACCAACATGAAAACCTTACTATTCCTGTTTGTCACACCTCACGCAATACATTATGGGTGGATGTGAGTCAGGACAGCCAATCTAAGTTCAATGTCCAGCACCAAACTGAAAGACACCATAGACGCACGCGTTAATTTTAGAACGCGCCATAAGAGTCGAAACGTTCGTGACAGTTTTGACAACGTCAAACTCATGTCATTCAGAACAAAAACAAACAATGTGAAATATTTATAAACTTTTAAATAATTAGACAAGTGACTTTAGAGTTATAACTAAAGTATTGTGAAAATTGAGTTTGTTTCCACAAAAGGGATGTATATAAAAATAAGGTTAGTAAATCAAATCCCATGAATATGTAACCGACACTCAGAAGTGTTACAATGTAATAGACAATACAGTTTGAAATAAAAAAAAAATCATTTGTATATGTTAATTATGTAAACGAAAACTAATGTAGTAGCTGGCGATTTAAAAAGATTTGCCATATGTTTTATTGCCAGGTTCTTCCTCAGGCTTTGCTTTCACCTAGTGCTTTACGAATTTGGCAGTAAATTTAAATGTAGAATCAATCATCTTTACGTTTAAAAGTGTTACTTTATGACCTTCACGAATAAAAATATTATCTCTTTCATGTTCATAACATCCATAGGGGTTACAGACGATAAATAAAAAGAATATTGTGTTGATTTATAACCTGTTATTTAATAGTAAAAACCTTAACTATTGGACTGTCAAACCCTGCGTTTTGCGAACTGACTACTGACGCGCCTTAAACAGCCAGCAAAAACCATAATGTTAAAAGATCTTTATTTTCAAATTTTTCACACTTTGAATAAAATGCGTCAATTTCAGATTTTTTTTTGTTCTTGTGGCCATACTGTGATGATGATTTCACTTATGATGACAACATCATAAGTGCCTGTTCTCACGACCTAGACAATGAGGGCTTTTAGTGCCTATTGACACGATACTCGCATTAACAAAAAGGTTGTTTTGCAGCGCTCTTGAGCACAGGAAGCCATTATTGCGAGATAATTAGGTGACTTTGTGTAACACTTAACTACTTCCGATTGGATGAAGTAGGGTGTCTATGAAATATGACGATAATTGACTCTCTTTAGTAAGGAAGCTCGATCAATGAAGTAGGTTTACCAACAGTTTAAAGAAGCGTCAAGTTCAGGTCTATATAATCTTTGTGTTGATAATCAAACAAAACAAAAGGTTGCCAGTATGAAATTGCCTTTGTGCGATAAGACCGCCAATTGTACAACCAATTTAGGATTACATAATTTTTAAATGTATTTTTGGTGTAACAATAAAGATTATATCAATCAATCAATAAAACATAACACACAAATTAAGGGTTTGGTTTATGTTTAATGCCTAAAAAGTACCACCTATTACGTGGGAAAGGAATACAAATGGTGAAAAGTGGGTATATAATATGCCTCTGCCACCCCTTCGGGGATAAGGCGTGATGGATAAATAAATAAATAGTTATTGGATCATAGGATGATAACAGCTTCTTACCTAGACTTAGGCCATGCTAAGCCTTACGCTTAACCTATTTTAGTATTCTGAAAATTATTTCTCGCATACCTTTGAAAAATATTAAAATTTGCATGTTTTAATAACGGGTCTCAGATATCACACGAAATTTTTGTCACCCGAATATCAGCAAGTATGGCGCCTTAACCGCAATATTTGACGCAATCACATAGAGGAAATGTGGCGATAACACGCACCCATTAGTCCTCGTACACAAATCAGTAACACGTGACAGTAAGTATCTTATAAAAACTGCAACCTCACATAAGCTACAATTTTTTGTACCACCAAAAAATTTCTTCGCAGTTTTTTTTTAATTTGGTTACAAGTGGTAAAAATATATTTTTATCTTGCACGTGTGTAACGGCAGCAATTTTGTGCGGTTTTAAATTACTCCGCATTCCATTTTTTTACCGGAAACTGTGGATATTTGGGTCAAAGAAAAAAACGGCAAATTTTTAAGAATACTTTTGGGTGATAATTTTTGTCCATAACATGTTTTATTTTCTTACTAAAGTTTCACATGTAAAGTACTAAACCGCTGTTAAAACGGTGTATAATAACTTCGGTTTATAAATGTCAATCAAATCAAAGACCTTTTGAAAAAAATGCAATTTATGAGTAAGGGTACTCTTAACTTGGCCCTTTTCCGATTCATTAGTAATTTCAAACCGGCGTGTTTGAAAACACTTATGAAAGTAGAAGAAGCGATAATTGTATGTCAGGATCGCAGGAAAAGCGTGGTAATATGTATGTATGTATGCATTAATGTCCGCTGCTTACTACCAATTTTATTATTTTCAGTTTTTCTTCACTTTCTCTGCGTTCCTCTCCAGACGCTCTATTTTTACCCCCCGACGGAACAAGAGGGCTGTTATAAGTTTGACGTGTCTGTGGGTCTGTCTGATTGTCTGTGGCATCATAGCTCCCGGGTGCAGCGATAATAATTTCCTTTGTATTAAAAGTGACTTATGTGCATATAAATATAAATTGTTGTTATTATTTTTGAGTACAAAAACCAAGGTTCTTACTACTTTCAAAACAAAAGAGAAAGAAGAAAGTGATCTTATAAGGGTTTTTTTTTAGGGTACGGAATTCTAAATACCATAGAATTTTGCATCAAGCAATTTGAAGTGGATATTGAGTAGGCATTGGGTATTTAATACGATGAAAGTAAGAGCTACTTTTCTGATAAGCCATGGCAGCTTTTATGCTACTATAGGTACTAGGTAGATAGGTGTGGGTAAATTGTAATTCAATCACTGTGAAATAATGAAAAATCTCTGTCTCAGTCTGAATTGTAGGAATAAGGCAGGTGTAAAAATTCAACCTAAAACCATTTCCAAAAAAACATTTGGCTACTTATCTCTTACAAAACGCGACCATTCAGAAAGGTTGAGTTTAAAAAAATGCCAACGAATCGCCAAAAACTCACGTAATTTTTTTTCCTAAAAAACCTATTTTATCTAAGATTCGGTAACTTAATACTTCCAAACTGACCGAAAAAAGGAAAAAAAAACATGAAAAAAGTTTAATTGTTCTCGCAAAAATTCGGCCGTGATATCTAGCTTCGGGCACAGGAAATGACAGAGCGGCAAAAAGCTCAATAGAAACCAATGAAACGTCTTCAATTTGATGGATCGCCGTAACATAATCAGTTTACGAGAGAACGCAGAAGAGCCTTAAAGTGCCCCTTAAAAATCAAGAGATATTCTTCACTTTTATTGTCGTAGTAAACAGATTTTATGGTAGCACAGAATAACTTAATATATACCTTAGCTTAAAGTTATTCAGTTTAAATTCATTTGCAGAAAAAGTTGTAGTTATGTCCTTATTTCTTATAGTTTATTACGATTACATGAATTTTGCCAGTGGAATTAAGACCATAATGAAATTGTTTTAAAGTTCAATCAATAATATCACTGCTGAATGTTATTGTGGTGGTATATTGAATGTAACAAAGCATTGAGAACACGTGTTAGAAGGCCACTAGAGGGGCATTTGAGCTTGTTTGAGTGTATCAACTGATAATAAAAAATCGTTATCAGAACTTTTATAAAGGATGGTTTACCTGAGGTTACGATAACCATTGGTTTGATAAAAAAAAAGAAAAAGACAGAAGAGCTTATCAGTATTTCTGGTTTGGAATTGGTCCATTTGGTGTAATTTATCTTGATGTCATTTTTGTTTCCACGATAATAATCGTATTATTTACCTGAAAGCAGGTCGGTTATACGTATTGCCTGGTCCACGCTAATCCCGAACATAAAATCGAGACAGGTCAGTAAATATCCAATCTAATGTATATTAAATAGCAACATATATTACCTATCATTGTGTCATTACACAATCAAATAAAAATTACACATACACCTTTTATAAAACCTTTTTTTTTATAAATGCAAAAAACGCTCTGGTAACCATAAACTTATTCTTTAATCTTTAAAAACCTTTGAAGATTGCACAAAATAGATCTAAAAAGTGGGCGTAACTTTTACTGTCAGTTTTGTTCTGGGATAATAGGTCGGCGGCCTTAGCTCGCGCCGGCCTATTATCTAGTAAAAAAAACCCTGCTTTTACACAATCGAAAAATTCAAAAAATCAAGCGTAACCTTCGCGAATTTGGGCAATAAATTTCTATTGATTGAATTTTGGACCCATGCTGAGTATAGGGGATCATTATAGAGTCGGTAATTTTAAATTTTATGAGCGCTAACGATTATGTGACGACGAATTATAGAAAGTCACGTTGAAGTCCATTGTATTAACAGTTTAAAGGTTGGAAATTCCAGTCGGAAAAAGTAAATACTCCTGATATAATTTCTATGTAAATTTAACTAGAACAAAGTGTAATATATTTGTATCGATAATGCCCCAAATTCTCATGTAACTTAAAATTTTAGTGAGAAGTGAAGTTAGTAGGTACCAACTACCAAGTAGGTAATGTATTCTACTTTTTTTTTACAAAATCATAGTTACTTTGCTATCTACCAATTGGCTACGTACCCGTTGGACCTCCAATTTTGGATCTTATCCACTGGCTAGTCTGCCACCCTCAAATCGGTAATAAAGATGCACAATACCTGTTGTATTAATTGTTTATATATAGGTTTGTACTAGTTTATGCGATGCTCTTTTATTTATTTACTTAGAAGCATACATAAGCACGGCAATGGGCTCACCACCTGTTCACGGGACAAAAATACATACGGAGAAAAGTGGGCATATAGTAATCCTCTGCCTACCCCAAAGGGAATAAAGACGTGACAATATGTATTTATGTATGTTAGAAGCATAACAGTAGTGTTACATTCTAATGAGTGAAGCACCTATTGCAATTTTTTTGCAATGAACTCTTAGCCTTGGTAGGCAACCGGCATAACTTCCAAGAGGATATCCAGAAATTGTAAGGAGAAACCACCGACTGACTTTCCAACCAGGAGATCTTGGAGCTCCAGGTACTAACGCTCAAATAAGTATGTCTTTTACAGCATTAGGTCAGACAAAAAAAATATGATGGAATCTTATCTTTTCATACATAAAAAGCGTAAAAGGCACATTTTAGAAGTGTCAGGCACTTCAATTACAAAGAACCACGCAGTAAGTCAATAGTAAGTCAAAGTGAACATTTTGACTTCATACAAAATACACGTTCATTCTTAAGGATCATTGTATGGTCAAAGCATGAATGGAAGTACCACAATCAATTTCACAACGGTCACTCGCTGATAAATGGTGGAGAGTTACTTCAAAGGCTTCTTTACGATTCTATCGGATTGCGTTTCAAAAACCAGAAAATTTATTTAGTTTGTATATTGTAGCTTCATTTTAATTTTATATAATAAATCTATTTTAGCAAATATGAGTATAGTAAAATGAATCAGTCATCAATACTCATACATAGTCGTACAAGGATAAGAGTATAGGTAATGGGCTCACCACCTGTTCCGTGGGATAAAATTGCATGGCGAAATATCGGCGTACGGTATGGTATACCTCAGCCTACTTTTTTGGGGATGGCGGCGGGACAATATTTATGTATGTAAATAAGTATACAAGAAGAAAACGGTAATGTATATTTAAAATATTATTATTTGGGAACCTAAGATATTGGCTATTATATTTAAATAGTTATAGCACTTAGGGGTATCTACCAAATAAACAGAGTATTTCATAAAAATCTGTTAAGCCGTTTCGGAGGAGTAGGTACGTAAACAAACACTGTATCACGAAAATTTTAAATACTTATGAGATTATTTTAGTGAACCATGAGTAACTGTTGAACTACTTAGTGGTAGTGTCTATCTGTTTGTTTTCTACACTTACGCATAGATCTTCCATCTACCTCAGAGATTAATATGCAGTATTAAAAAACATTCTGATATTTTTTTCTGGACAGTTTATACATACCAATTATATTTACAGAACATAAAGTGTCTATTTTCAACACGGTAATAGGCTCACCACCTATTACGTGGGATAGGAATACACATGGTGAAAAGTGGCATATAATATGCCTCTGCCACCCCTTTGGCGTGATAGATAAATAAATAAAATAAATAAACATAAAATACATTTTTTTTAAGTATAATGTAGTTCTTGTGAATCGCTATTATGTACGGGTGGATTTTGAAAAATACCCAGAGATTCTTAAACAGTATTTCGTTACCCTGAGCATGTAATCGAGGTTCCTTTATTATGTACTACGAAGTATGTGGAGTATTCCGAAGTACTGCTAAAAGACGATCAGGAATATCATGAATGAATAGTTGAACAGTAGTGATTGCATACGCACACGCTTTTAGAAGTTGGAACGTCTCTTTTTTATTTTTGGCACAAAATGACGTTTTAAAATAAAATTTATTTGTTTTTTTTTTCTTCGTTTATAAATGTCAGTACTATCCTAAATTGTCGTATCTGCCTTTTGTATCGAGAATGGTAAATACATTGGCGCCATATGGATACCAATATTTTTGTCATTCCTTTTTTTTTAATATATCGAAGATCTAAAAGTCATACGATTGCTGATCCTAGCAACCAAATAAATGCTAAGTCCAGTTTGTATTTGGAAGGATCTGGGAATAAAGAATAACTGTGCTACTACATTCTTCCAATCCCACCTGTTAACAAACTTTGTTCTAAGTTTCTTATCTAAGTTCTGTTCCTTAAAATGCATTCTCGTTTACGTAAACATAAAAAAAATACAAAATCGCTTAGTAAAAAATAAACATACCACTTTTGTATTAGACACGACATCCATAAGTTTCTCATAACGTTTTAAGCCTAGATAAACATTTCTTACCGTATCTATGCCCGCCATTTTATTTCCAATAAACAAACAAGCCCCCGCACTTGTTTGCAAAGATAACACGACTCACGAGTCAATCCTGTCCAAAACAAATATGTATAGAGCTCTCAAGGACGACTGTTTAGACTGTGATACAAATAACCAGTTTAACTTGAACTCCCGCGTAAAACATCACTTGATATAGATGACGATAGATTATATGATGTGAATCTGAATCCTCGTAGAGGTCTAATACTTTGGTTTAAAGTTGTTTTTCTTAAATATCCATCTATGACAGCTGGAATAGCGAATTCTTATAAAAAGCGATTTAAAAATATTGATTCCTTAAAAATAAAAGCTAGTTTTGGATTTAAAATTTTAAAACCTCTCTGATGTAGAAAATTATTACATAGATGTCGGAAAAAAACGTAAGATCTGTCAGATGTACAAAGATGCTGAGAGTCAGTTATTGCTGTAATAAAAATTATAATCCTCTATAGTTTTAATATGTTTAAATATATATATAAGGATGGCCGCTATTGAAGCTATAATTGGTCATGCAGATGGATCGCAAACTCTCGCATCCGCAGCAGCCTTCATGTCCGTGACATTGCAAATAAGTTGCAAGAGTGTCCCTACAACGGCATGGCCTTGACCTCTCGGTATAAGGGGAAGCCCAAAAATTCCTAGCTTGACGTCGTAGAGGATGACATGAGTGAAAATTTGCTCTTGCGAGGTGGAGAGAAAAATGTAGGAAAGCGGATCTCGGCCGTCGCGGGATGCAACTAGGATATTATAAACACTCTGATGATTATGATTTATTTATTTTTGATTGTAATCAATCTCAAATTACTTTTTAACGTCATTTGATTTTTATTGCTTTAGTGGCGCCTACAATCCTATTGATTGAGTACAAGTGAATTTGTTCAATGACGCCCGCGGCCCCCGCAGAAATCTGTTCACAGGATAAAAAAATAGCTTATGTGCTAGCATTTTAACTACTTCCACACTAAATTTTATCAAATTTGTCAAGCCGTTTGAGCGTGTAGAAGTAACAATCTTTCACCTTTATAATACCTATTAGTTGACACCCGCGGCTCTCCACGCGTGGTAAAGTTTTCCTGTTTCCCACAGGAACTTGTTCCCGGGAAGAAAAGTAGCCTATGTGTTATTCTGATTTGTAAGCTATATTATTGTAAAGTTTATTTTGCGTGAAAGAGTTACAAACATTAATCCATACTTACAAACTTTCGCGTTTATAATATTAGTAGGATTAGTTGGATTTCCTTATATTAAACTGATATGCATGCAATGCTTTATGAAATATTGTCTCTTAATAAACCCGCCAAATCTTTATCTGCAAACCCCTATCCCACTAACAAGACCTGAATACAATCAAAATTCCAACACAAACCCGTAATTACAAAATCGGATCGCTATCGCCCTCATAAGCTGCGCCCTATAATTCAATTAGGCGTCCAAACATAAATAGGGTTGTCAAAGAAACCTTCTAAGGGCCCATTCAGTCCGCACGTGTGCTAACAATGCCTCGAACTTGAGGCTAACCCGACAAACTCTGCGGGTCGCCAATACCCCAAGTGAGAAATTTCACAATAGTGTCACACTATTGAAGTTCGGCGTGACGGTTGATAATAGCCCAGTATGACGTCTTTCCTTAAGTCTCTCATTTGTGTCCTGATTGAACATACTAGGTTTGATGCGTTTTGGTTGATAAATGAAAGCCACCATTGATATTTTTATATAAAAGATCTCGTTGTATCGCCTTTATTAAATTATTTTAAGTAGACATTGATTAGTAGATCAATCGATAAATTATACTAAACTGAACATTAAAGAACATTAGTAATAAAATATTAATATTACAAAATCAATCTTGAGGTCTCCTGTCATTATTTTTCAGTATTTTTTCTTTAATACTAGTGGCACTGAAAGAGCAGTGGGCATTTAATCTAACCACACATTCCTAAATACTATTGATATGTATTTGTGTATACAAAAGAACCCTAAATACGATAGTTAGTGGCGAATTGTTTACTGTGTTTGTGTAATTGTAGCATCGAATGTGAAAATAGTTAAACATTTTCACTGAATTGGATCCAAAATTAGTTTATGATGCCAAAGCAATTTATCTCTATTTATCTCTATTTTTTCCTCATAAAAAACTCATTGATGATATAAATAAACCGTAAAATCATAAAAACACATGCACACAGATTTAAAAATACAATTTTTATGTAAGACCTTAGAAAATAAGATATATATCATAGGCGTAACATGATGTTTAATGTGTGTAAAAAAATTAAAAAAATCCCACAATATTTATTTATTGAATGCGATCTACATTGAATATTATGTAACGCTACGTATAGACTATAAACCGCAGATATTCAAAAGGTCTAGACTGATACCTCATTTGTCAAAATAATTCGAGAAGATCGTACACTAAGGTGAAACATACTCTTATAGCTATCAGGTTTTCCCAAGTTTTATTTGAAAATCGATCTACTATCTCTTTGATCGATACAAATTGATTTAATATTGGATATATTATTTTTCTTGCAATCATATTGAAAATTGAGTGTACACCTTAGAATTTATTTACTTGATGATATAATATTCACCAGAACTATAACGCACACCTAGAAAATGTTCCAAACATTGTGCGTTACCGTTTACTTAATTCTTAACAATTAACCATTTACCAACTCATGCCTAGCTCATTCAATATTGACCCATCAAGTACCAATATTTAACATCAAGTACCTCTTGCACTGACGGGTTAACTCTTATCTAAAAAAACAAATCCATTTTGAACTCTAAAACGAGTACAATAATGTCGAATATAGCATGGTGCATATCAGACAGAAAATGTCATTCCTAACCTAAGTCAAGTATTCATAAAGTAAACCCGTCTGTATCTACACAGGATGCAAGGTCGTTAACAGGTTTTATCACTTCCTTCTAAATATTCAAATTGCGCGTTCCTTTTTTTAGGGTTCCAGATTTAAAGGGCTGAGCTTAATTGAAAATAATAGTCCTTTTATTGGCATAATATGTAATAATGTCTGCAAGTGTATGTATATTTCCAACAATAAATTCTGAAGAAATGCAAAAAATCTGTTCAGTTGTTATTAGCCCGCAATACATGGATTTAAATACAATTGTAATGTTTTTTGTGTAAATTTTTCTACTTCAAGGATTACGTACTGCAGATTTTATTTTATTTTATTGGGAAACCCTAAACAAAAATTATGAAGAAACTCGCAAATTTGCAACCTTCTTTCGTCAATCTCTCATGACCATTGCGCGGCTGACCCTATACTGCATAGATAGATTTGTTTACGGCATTGTACCATTACAGGAAGTTACGCGGAGACTTTAAACTACCAGAGTCAGAATTGGAACAGCTTCATCATCTGTGATACTCACAGTACTTTTGCAAATTTCTACTTTGAGCATTTCAATTTTTTCTAGCAAAATGAGCTCTAGTCCTGCTGATTCCTGCAAAAGGGCTGTACTTAAACTCTTTAACTTTAACATTACTTGAGCAGTTATTCTACCTTTAACGTGGGCAAGTATCTAATTCCATCAAAAATGATAAATATACCTTTAACTGCAATTTCATAGGTTTTATTTTAACTATGATTGCCTATTATAGAATCCATAAGCGTTTCACAACTCACACTTGACTAGTTTGTAACCAATATTATGTGCATATGTGCTAAGGCCGCGTATTAAGTACTGCGGCAGTCACGACTTTTGTGGAATTTTACAATATTATTATGTATTAGGAAATATTTAACAAGACTAGCATAATACCTGTTGCATTAATAGGCGTCTGCATAGAGACGTGACTCGTCTAGAGGATAAGGAATGTTACGGTAATCAAACAATAGTTATAATCTTGTATGGTGCATGAGTAAATAGGCTTCTTGTAGGCTATTATATATTTGAGCCGCTTGTGATCGAAATTCTTGGTCCGTGGGCTCCTAGTGCAAAGCTTCTAAACAGAGTTTCAAACCTACCTACCTAATTTTGACCATTCCATTTTTGAGTTAAGCTTTAGAAATATAATCGAATACTTTTGCAGTGAATTTTATGCAGTAAAGATAATGTATCTATCTTTAAAAATTCACACGGCGAAACGTGTGTGTAAAATTTGTGTTTACAACACCTTCGGGGATAAGGGCTTGATTGATAAACATAAAAAATACATGCACCTATGCCTTGCTATCATTATGTCAAGCCGTCACTCCAAATATAAATATTGAAGAGACAGGGCTGCATGAGACAGCGCCACAGTGCATAGGGCTCCACTGAAAATAAAGTAGAATAAAACTCACTATACGTTAAGTAGAACCATAGACCAACTCACAGTCGACGGTCATCAGCGGAGGCTGGGTCCAACAAATCTTCACAATTTACTTACTAGGTCAAATCTGACTCCCCAGACACAAGCTGTTTTGAAGGAGTCCAGTATACTTTTTGATAGTATTGATCCTACTCACCTCACAGCTATTTAGTGGTAGTGATTTAACCTTTGTCCTACCCTGTGACTCGCTATAGGTGAAGTAGAATACTTTGATGGTTATAAACGCTACCCTCTGAGATGCAGGCCTCCACCTAGTTCAGAGAGTAGAGTCTATATTTTGCAATCTCCGACGCCATCACTATGTGTTTAGTATATAAGTTATGTTTAAGACAATAAAAAATAATAACAAATGTCTGTGATGAAAAATAAACTATTTTCATTTTTTTCATGGTTACGTCAGTAGTCTTGCGCCTCTTCAGGGCAGGGAGCCTAACACCATACCTTTGGTAGCAAAGGTATTGTGTTAGGCCTGTAATAGGACGGTGACGTCTCTAAATGCATTCCACTCACCAAAAACAGACCCACCTCCACAGTTCCCTTTACTGAGTTAAATAAGCCATGGGGGTTTTCACACATTGCAAATGTCTTTCATAAGGGTTTTTTTTGCAGAAATTAAGTGACACTCTTGTTCCCATTTCTTAGAGACAATTACACCACGTATTGGAGATCTCAGCGTCAATTCGCAGATGTTTTCTCAACAAGATACATCGCCAACAAGCTCGCGACTTGTACTACAACAACGAGGAGTGGGCATCAATTAGACTACAACAGCTTTATTTCTTAAAATATATCGTTCAAGTCAAAAACTATATAATGGTCCAGGTGTTTGTACACAATTAGAGTATAATCACTATATTTGGAGTGTTGTCACGAATTTTCTTAGAAGTACATTGTTGTCCGCCACCCAGTAGGGCCGTGTTTGCAAACGGACTGAATAAACCTCGACCAATATTTGCTTTTCGAATGAAAGAAACAATGCCTCCGTTGGGACAGTTAGCATTTCTTGCGACGCACGGTGACAATATGTTAAGGTGGTGTTCCAAGAACTGTAATTTCGCTAACTTATAAAAACAATATCAGTATTTATGCTTCATTTTTCTAAATGCAGCGTACAAGTAAATATTAACATAATATATTGTCACTTCATGCACAATTATATGTTTAAGGTTTTACAACAAATTGTAAGGTATTTTGTAATTTTTGTACTTATAGAATTTTAGAATTTCATCACGTCGTGTAACTATGTTATTGGCTAAGTGTTTATACATGTGAATTTACTCATGACAAATGTAAAATAGCTGTTAAGTTACCGAATAAATAAATAAATAAATATATATTGTGAGCAGTCTCGAGAAGTATATTAAGTATGACTAATATCACTGCTTATGTTCCTTTTTTATGTTTGTAGCTTATCTAGCACTGGCTTCATGAGAAGATCAATATATGAGAGATTTAAGGTCAGTTTCACAATCAGAAACCTACAGTCGTTAGAAAATCACGTAGCCACTTACGACGAGACAATGTGATATTTACGTTTTTGCTGTCGCAGTGGAATAGGATTACTGCTAGCGAGACCGTACCTTAACTCATGTTTTGGCGACGATGTTGGCACGTCCGCGGAGCACTGCGGGAGTTCTCGACCACCTCGTATTTATTATACCTCACTATACATGTATTCATACGTCTAAATGCTGTACTTACGCATTTATAATACCTATCGTACTTTTAAATGCTCTTTTAACAAAGTCGTTTGGATGCAGCAAGAGCAGGATTAGCAATGAATTGGTTGGCTTTAAATTTTCCTGTATTCATATTATTTTTACATACATACATACATATTGTCACGCCTTTATACCCGAAGGGGTAGGCCGAGGCATAATATACTCTCACATTTCACCGTATGCATTTTTGTCCCACGTAACAGGTGGTGATTATCCGAAGTAAGTGAATAATTCATCCTTTGAAGTATGATGAAAGGTAAGTATTTACCTACTTATGTTACAGGTGGTATTGGTCTGCAGGTTAAATACCTGGGATCTAAAGTTTTGTCAAGTCACGCATTGCTGCCGTGTAGGCCAAGTGGCGGGAGATGACCGTGACCCAAAAATGCCGATCCGGTTGAAGGGACAGGTCTATAAAACCATCATTAGACCTGTCCTTTTACATGGCAGTGAGACTTTGTCAATATTGGAGCGACACATGCAGGAGCTGCATGTCACGGAAATAAAGATGCTGCGGTGGATGTGTGGAGTCACGCGGATCACGTGAAAACCTCTTGCATCCGCCGCAGCCTTGACGGTGACATAGCAGATAAGTTGCAAGACTGTCACCTTCTTGGTATGGTCATGTCCTGCGGCAACCGCCGGGCTACGTGGGAAACAAATGTCTGGCCATGTCAGCCCCGCTGCGTCCCGGTAAGAGGGGAAGACCCTATAGTGCTAGCTTGCGTCGTAAGGGATAACATGCCAATGCCAGAGGATGCCGACGACCGTGCATAGTGGAGGAGAAAAAGAAGGAAAGCGGAAAAAAAAGTGGGACAGTCGCTCGGATAATGATGACATAATTTTACATTTCACATTAAAATTATGTACACAATATCTCGCGTCTTTTCCCAATCCACATTAAATAATGGTATGGACAGCAAACTAATTTATTTTTAAAATCACTACATATTATAAAACAAAGTCGTTTTTCGCTGTCTGTCCCTATGTATGCTTAGATCTTTAAAACTACGCAATGAATATCAAAGCAGTTTTTTTTAATAGTTGGAGTGATTCTCATAGAAGGTTTTTATGTATAATTTGTTAAGTTTTTGCATACATTAACTTAATTATAACGATTTATGTTGGGGGTGTCGGAAAAAATGAGCCGTCTGGGAGCTTTTAACGAAAACGCTGCCTAAACCCTTTGAGATATAACAATATAATGTATGGTGGAATTGTGTATCTAATATAGGTCTACAAAAAAGCCCGCAATGGTATATGTCTATCTCTTAAGGATAACATACTATATCCATTTTTATATTTTAAAAAAAAACAGCAATTATAAAGCAGTAGTTTGAAGGCTATTTACACAAATATATTATTAGTCCTTATCATTTTTAATATGTTAGTTGGCTTCAGCATTTTATGAAGATTATTTTGGCCCTTTACCTTTCAAATTAAATGAATATCTTTGGATATATGTCGAAATCAAAAGAAAAAATGCAAAGAAATTAATTTCGTGTAACCTAATTCGACCGGGCCGTGCGAGCGTGGGTAGGTACTTGAGAGCGGAGGAGAAGGTAATCAAGTAATTTGGAAAATGTTCATACATTATTGTGAAATTAGTAAACGACGGGATTAAATGGGTGCCACGGGGTTCGAAGTATGTGATGGGCGAAGCCGGGCGGGACGGCTAGTTATTTATACTTTAAAGCTATTACTATTTCTAGAATGAAACTAATAACAGTCATTGTTTATAATAGTAGTAGTTTTACATACTGAAAATATGAATATAAAATAAAATAAATATAAATAAAAAATCTTATTTATTTATTCAAAAGTAACCAACAACAAATGTACAGTCTATACATAATATTTGTTACGTTATGTAGCACAATAAATATACACCTTTTGAACGGTAAACTTTTCATAATTCTGCGATACAAGTCTTGACAATGACAGGGACGACGCCATTCTGGTTGATGTTTGGTTAGCTGCATCTACATTGTCATCTCAGAAATCAATTTACGATAATTGTCATTTATTATGAAATAAATATGATGCTTTATCCTCCTGCTTATTGTGTCCCAAAACTCCAAAAGATTACATTGCTATTGAGCGCATTTTATTTTGCGAAGAAATTCATTGGAGCGTAAGAATATGTGAGATGGCTTTTGACAATAATTATATTAAAGTTGGCCGTGACTCGTATGATATTAGGCGGAATGCGAAAGCCTTTGACGTAAAGCCTTGTCAAATAATGTTTTCTCAGCTTATGAGCAGATGTTGAGACTATTTGTATTGATATCAAATGAAGTGATGTTTATGAACATGTTTGTTAAATCAATTATGGAACTGTAAATATGTGGTATGACAATTTGAGTTTGGATACTAAAATTATGTAACTAGCGAAGAAAATCGTAGCGCAAGAAAGAGCCAACTCAAACCAGGCCTTCTATGCAAATTTAGAAAACGCCAAAACTGAGACTGATGTACTCAAAATTGCTAAAACTAGACATAGATCAACAATGGATAATAAAGTAAATAAATACATAAAGGACAAAAACCATCCACTAATCACAAACAACGATCAGATTAACGACAGGTGGCTGGAATACTATGAGCAACTGCTAAATACGGAATTCTCACACGAAGAACCAGCGCCCCAAAATGCTACACAGGGCCCAATAAAAAACGTAGACGAGGGAGAGGTCAAACAAACGGTAACAGCAATGAAAAACCGAAAAGCCCTAGGCCCAGATGAAGTGCCGGCAGATTTATGGAAGCTACTAGGCCCGCTGGCAGTATCCTGGTTGACAAAGTTGTTTAACGTCATCCTAACTACCAAATGCATCCCGGAGCCGTAGAGAAAAAGCTACCTATTGCCTTTCTACAAAAATAAAGGAGACGTAGCAGAGTGTGAAAACTATAGAGGTATTAAACTCACCTCGCATACGTTGAAAATATGGGAACGGATCATTAACAAATGTATCACAGCGCTCATCAGAATGTCTCCAAATCAGTTTGGGTTCACTGCATCCAAATCGACCACCGACGCCATACAGGCGGTCAGAATCTTGATGGAAATGCATAGGATTAACAATGAAGACCTACATCTAGCATTTATCGACCTCGAAAAGGCGTATGACCGCGTGCCACGTAAATTTGTATGGCAAGCTCTTCGAGCCCAAAACGTACTGGAACACTATGTCCAGATTATTCAGGACATGTACTACGGTGCTAGCACAAAAGTTCGAAGTCTGGCTGGGCTAAGCAAGGCTTTTGAGGTTAAAGTAGGCGTCCACTAGGGTTCTGCGTTTCGCCCCTTACTTTTCAATCTGGTGATGGACTACCTCACTAAGGACATACCTGCACCTTTGCCATGGACCATGTTGTATGCAGACGATGTTTTACTAGCCGCAAATACTGCACAACATCTGCAGAAACTCCTTAATATGTGGACACTGTCTCTGGAAAAGTACGGCCTGCGTGTCAGTAGGAGCAAAACCGAACATATGAAATGCTCCTTTAGTGGAAACACAAAGCAAGACACAATACGCATTGGTACAACACCTATACCAACAGTGACGAAGTTCAAATATCTAGGCTCCATGCTAAAACCAGATGCAAACGTGGATGACGACGTCACTCACCGCGTAAATGTTGCGTGGCAAAAATGGAGAACGCTAACAGGAGTACTGTGTGATCATCGTATGCCCGTAAAAGTGAAGGGCAAAGTTTACAAAACGGTAGTCCGCCCAGCGCTATTGTACGGATCCGAATGCTGGGCAGTGAAGAAAATTCATGAGCAAAAGGCCCACGTCAACGAGATGAAGATGTTGAGATGGGTGGGAGGTGTGACCCGACTACGTGCGCAACGAATATTTAAGAGGCAGCTTTAAAGTCGCACCAATCACCCAGAAACTCACCGAAAACCGCCTCAGGTGGTACGGACATGTCAAAAGACGAGGTGAAGACTAAACTAAACACCCAAACTCCGAAACATTGTAGATCACACGAAATATTTTTTCCGACCCGGGAATCTAACCCTGGACCTCAGCCGCGGCAGTCGCATACACTACTACTGCGCCACCAAGGCAGTCAAATTATTATAGTTATTTTATTAATATCGATGAAAACTGTAGTAAGAGTTTATTTCCTAAAATTTTATTGCGATACGGACTGTCGATGAGATAAATTTGAAAGAGACGAGCGAAATAAAACCACTCAGTGCTCCAAATCTTTCTCCTCTTAAGAGTACCCATGAGGTCAGAGTATCAAGTGCTTATTAACCCTACTGGACGCCAGTCGTGTGCCTTTCTCATTGTTTAATGTGAGATATGTTTACCCGTTACTTTTTACATCTATGAGCAACGTAAATCACGGTGCTTTTCCAACGTATGTACATAGAAAGCCCAATATTGGTTAGAACTCTCCAATGCTCAGTAGGTACAATTTCTGAGAGACAAGAGGTCTTTCTGCTGGATACTTTGCATAAATCACTTACTCCGGAGATGGATGCGAAATTTTACACATTTTTGCATCATACAGTGGAAACCGTACAACGACAACGAGATGCTGCATTCCCGCCTCCAACGAAACCGCTGTTTTAGACAATAGAGGACTGCCACACTCTAGCGTCTAAAACAGCGCTGCTATTGGTACTGTCTGTAGATAATATAAAAAGTCATCTGGAAAATCATCGTTATCTAGCACTACGCGATGTAATACATAGATGGGAATTTCACAAAAGACGTCGCCAGAGCCGATTTAGGCACATAATGACGGCTTAGTATATAAGTTAGGTTTTTGACATTCCTTACATGACTATCAATGCCAATGGCGGGCGTTCAATATATATTTCATTGTTATTAATTATAACGAAGAGAGAAAAAGGCACAACGCATAATTTTGACTAAAATTTCATTCAAAAATGTGACAACAAGTGTGTGATATTTATCACTATAATTCGTTTCAAAAACACGTTTGAATTGGTCTTTAAAGCGAATTTGTCTCGTTTTCGAATACTAAAAGGTCCATTAAATAGTTCTTTGTTGACAATTGATTTGTAGTTTTGTGCTACACGTTCCATATACTACTACAGGATGTTTTATTTTTATTTGGGTATCTGGAATACATATTTCTTAATATTATTATTATATAAAATTATCTTTATCGCATGAAACTTTGTTTAATAATAATAATGAATTATTGCATTGATAAACAGTTACAGTATAGAAACATTTATCGAGGACACTTTTTAAGCAAAGTATGCCTGTGACAAGTGACCACAGTATAGGCACCTCATTATCGGTGAAGAATATAAAATGTGCTTAATTTTATGCTTAGTCACAGTACTGCCCTACTACATATTTGGAGTTTTCTACAAACACTTAGTTGGTAATAATTTTGAAAAAAAAATTAAGAAAAGTTTGGTCCGGTCAATCATTTTGGGATCATAAAATGTTTGGCATGACCTGAAAATATGTGATATTATAATTGTTTTTTTTTTACTTTTATCACCTTACCAACTGCAGGGTACACAGAAGTTGACTTTTCCAAAGTCCCAAAAGCGTGTATATTTGAAATCAACCTGTATATCCACAATCGTTTAGCAAAAACACCGCGGCTTTTATTTCACAAAGGAACTAATAACATCAATAACTGACTCGTATGATGATTTCTCTTTCTCTCGCATCGGCGATCCTTTTAGTTAAAAGATATTCAGCGTGAATAGATCAACACTTGGACACATTAAGAAACTCTTATACAGCATTAAGTAGCGACAATAGAGCTATAATATGACTACGATGTTTATAGACTTGATTTTGTTCACTCAATTGAAAAAATGTCGTAATTTTTAATACATAAAACCGTATTGTGTTATACAAATAATCATTCCATTATAAATGTGTAGTTTAATCATTTGATTCAAGTATTGCCTGTTACTTATTATGTATTGTATATCAGTGAATTACTGCTAGTAAAGCCTTGAAATGATGAAATTAATCAATGAAACAAATTTAGTAGAAAGGTACACAATTAGGACAGTTGCAGTCAATTACTTTACATATAATTTCCACATGAACTATGAAGGTAATATAATATTATAGCAACAATTTCAAATTTTCCTTAGCTAAGATTACACCAACCACATGCAACTTTGGTCAATGTCTGCTGGTTTCTTTAAACTATTGATTTATTACATTGCGCGGTGAGAATGACAAAAATGATGTGAATGCTCTGAAGTAGAATTAAGAATGTATGGATGTCATCATCATCCGAGCGTCTGTTCCAGTTGCGTCTCGCGACGCCCGGGGTCCGCTTTTCTACTTTTTCTCCTCCATTTCACACAATCGTCGGCATTCTCTGCAGTGAGACCATTAGCACGCATGTCATTCCTCACGACGTCAAGCCAGCACTTCTTGGGTCTTCCCCTCTTACCGGGACCCGGCGGGACCGACATGGCCAGACATTTGTTTTCCACGTAACCCTGCGGTTGCCGCAAGACATGACCTGACCAGAGAAGTAGCTTGTAGTAAACGCAAAGCTGTAATGGAATGTAAGAACATAGTAGAGTATAACATAGTCATTAGGTCTATGGGGACTATTATTATGATAGTAAAGAGAGGCTGGTGTTTAAAAGAGACATAGAGCTACAGGTATGGACAGATAGGTTATGTCCACCCCACCAGATCCCAGCTAGTGATAGTACCTAGGTACCTATGTTGATATATGAAGAGGCTGCATGACGTTGTGGGGTCAAAAGTCACAAGGAGTGAAAGAAGATATTTAAAATAGGACTATGTAGTACAGTCAGCTCCAAAGAAATCTCATCCCCAGTAGTTTTACATTTATATTCTGGTGTGAGATTTCTATGAAGCTGTCTGTACTAGGAATCAAACGATTGTATGTATTTATGAAAAGCGATCGCTCTAACCATCAAATTGTCAGAAGATTCAAATAGTTGATTTTTTTACTATTAAATTTTTTTTAATGCAATAATAGTATCTTTATTTTTTTATCGCAAAACCTTATTTTCCCTAGAGAATATATTTATACCAGAATAAAATGCGAGTCATCAAAGTCATACATACCCTTCCGCTATTGAATTTGACATTCGTTATTTTTTTTATTAAAGTGAAAAAAGAAGTCTGGCGATCTGTCCTCTCTGACTACCCCGTCAGAGACATAGCGTGAATATAGTTTTTAAGTTTAGGACTGTAGGATTGAACCCGGACCTTTGCCTGACCAGGGCAATGTTCCATGCAACTCAACTACCCGAACCGTACCGTTGCAATTATTAACTATATTGTAATCGTCATTTAATAGTATGAACAGAGTCATCTATCTACTTAACAACTCTGATATCAATGAGCAGTGTTACAACCATCTTTAAACATTGATGCGATGGACTCCACTCAATCTATGGATAGGTTTTTGAAGCATTTAGTGTGCTAACGTCCATATCAATTTTTATTGAAATGAAAAAAATCTCTACTAAAGTGAAACATAATTAAAGTGAATTTCGAAACCAGTTGTGATCTAACACTTATTCGCTTACCCCTAGAGCATTTCATAATACCTATCACTCACTTCTTAGTCTGTTTAAATTTTATCTCTACTGAATAACCCTTTGAGATGTAAATTGGTTAACCTGCACCAGACAAAACAGATTTACCATAAAAATGCAAAAGGAACAATAAACAGTTATATTTCAAATAAAAAAATACAATCATAATGCCCAATTTGTCCACGTGTGCCGATCAATCCTGAGTATTGTTTGGGCCCGTACTCGGATTAAAGCTTTACCGATAAGATCTCGGTCATGGAAGACGAAGATTGTTAGATAAGAATATTGAGCACTTATTGTTTAACACAAAGAAACACGTAAAGAAAAACTGCCACTGTTATTTGTGTGTTGTCCATTTTTTTTTCTTTTACTTGTATTTTGAATACCATTATTCATATTTCTTATTCTAAAGCTTTAGGCGCCCTGGAGTGCTTTTAAGATTATGCGCCGTCATCTACGACTATGTAGCACTCTACTCTAACTGTGATGAGTGGTGTTGTCTGTACTGTGTACAATGGTGCTAAGATTATTGAGGTGCTGTTATATATGATTGTGATTACGTACAATAAAGATTGGCATATTTTCGTTTCTGCAGTATCAAATACTTAACGTAATCTTACTTTTATATACGTGGAAACCATTGTTTGAGATCATGTGTCTTCCTATTTTAGCTACGGTTTAAATGGTTGTGTACTGAAAAATTGGGATGCAGGACTGTCTGTAGTCAAGAATCCAAAACTTGAGTACTACGTCTTGAGAAGGAGATGCATGTTCAATGTATGTAAAGAGGTACTCAACGCTTAGGGTATTCCATAACCAGTTTTTTTTATATGGTCCAGTGATTTTCGCATCCATCCCCTCTCTGCGACCTTATGCTAATTTAATGGATTGATTGAATCTTATACGTTATACCACTGAGGTGGCAGACAAGCTTACCTGATCATACGTCGTTACCGTAGCCTATGAACGTTTGTATTTTTCCATGAGAATAAGATATTATGTTTCCGAGATAAAAGTGGTCCATGTCCAGACTTATAACTTTCCCTATTTTGAAAATAATATTAATCCATTGATTCCATTCGATTCTGATCTAATAAAAAAGACAAACAAACTGAATATCGCAACTATGATATTAGTATAAATATGGAAGTATGAAGTTATAAGTATTAAGGTATAAGTTACAAATTGGATATCATAAACACAATTTACTTCTGTAATATGAAAAAAAAACAAAATACTAGTTTTACACCTGCCTTCTAATCAATTAAGTTTACTGTCAGTCAATAGCCAAAAATCGGTTGCCAAAAGCACCGACATTACACTTCAAACCATCTCCAAACACAAAGTGCCACGAGTATTGAAACGTCTAACAAAAGAAGCTATCTTGACCAAACAATTTACATGTCATCTTGTTAAAGGTACCGCCTCAAACAATCAAAGCAATCGGCGTCGTTTTGAATGTTCTAAACTAGGGAACGCCTCTACGCCATGGGATAATACGCCTTGGATTCATAAGGTTCGCTCTCCGGGCGTGATAGGGCGGAGTTCCCGATACCTAGGGCGGAGAACTTTAAACTAGAATATTTGAACTCGAAACAACTTCTCAGAATTATGCCAATTTGTAGAATTAATTTCAGACACTTTAGATGTGGCACAAGCTGCAAACTACCTGAGTCATTTTGTGAAAAAAAGGTTTAATCAATAATGATAATTTAGAGGAGTTTTTTGAAAGAAAGTTAATTTTGTTTTAATGAATCACGTACAATTATGACAATAATGTTCAATGATATATTCAGTCAAAAAATACACTTCTTTAAATATCAACAAGAGGTCTGTGTTTTATAAGATAACTAGTTCTATGAACAAAAATGTTCTTAAAATTATGTTTTAAATAAAATATCTATTTTTGTCTTTATTATACATTATCCATTCAGTTACACATCCATTTTACCAGTAAATGTACTCTTGCAAAACATTAACAATTTTCTAATCGACAACGTGCTACCGCATTTATTATCATCGACCCGAATCTATCTCGCTTTGACCCCTATATACGTTTATTGCCGGCTCACAGGCATGATCATATTTGTTTAAATATTTGTAGTTCTGTCACAAATATGCTTACAAAATGCTATAAATATTTTTTTAAATTATGAAACTTACGTAATTTCTGAGGTTTTGTAGCTATTTACTATTTTTTTTGCACACAGCACCTTTTTACTAATCTGCACTTCGAAATGGCACTGAAGTTAGACGCTTAACATGCCTGCCCTAATTAGAAAAAAGTATAAATGTTTATGGCTTTAAGAGGTCGGAGAAGATTTCTCAAATCATCATTAATAACCATGATTAATTACCTGATGATAAGTCACCTCCACTTGGAGGGGAATCAAGCAGTTTTTGTACTTTTGTAATATTCAATATCGTCGTCAATTTTTGCAGTAGGTCAAAATATATCCCAAAACCGCTGAAGGGCTGTAAAAATTTATAATGTTTAAAAGAAGAATTCTGTGTAATTCTTTTTTAAAACAAGTAGGTAATTATTGGTGTCTTTTGGGTTAAAAATAAAGTCACCAGATTTTGTAAAGTCGCAACGCGTAAAAATATACCAGTTTATTACTAAGGGGATCAGCTTGCCATCTTGACTCAAACGTTAAGTCTTTTAGCAATAATATACAAAATAGCCATAAATACAAATAATTAATGACCCTTTTAACACACGGATCAGCCTATTTCGCTACGAACTTGTTACTCGAATGCGGGGCGTTGTCTGGGCGGGTATCGAACCTTGGGCGGAGTACTATCACTAGTCTATTGATTGCCCTCTTAAAGAAATAAGCAGATAACGTGCTATTTTATATAATTGGGCGTGGTTTTGAAGCAGCTGAATCAGATTTATACCTATATTGGCCCTTTAATTTGTTTTCTTAAATATATTACTTACTAAGCAGTATTTGTTTGAAAGGCAGAAATGAGGTTGATGTTATACTAAAGAGTTTTATGCTTCATTTTGTAAAAAAAAAAAACTTTTCATAATCAATATACTTACAAATTTTATAGTCGTAGCACAGTGGCACAGCCCATCTATGAGTCATAGCGATGAAATACGGACCTGTATTTCATCGCATCTTAAAAATCTTGTTATCATATTTGATAACAAAGTTTTTAAGTTTCCATAGTACATCAGGAATGGTTAATGTATAGTTTCGTAATGTCAGTCCGTCCTTTTGTTTGTCTATCCACAGTATGGCCCATAAAGTTTTAATTAAGAGTAGGTTGTAGTATTATATCTCTAGGCTCAGAGACAATCCTATTCTCATAACCAGCCATAGCGAAAGTTGCTTAATACTGAGTCAGCGGTCGCTATAAAAGTTTGAATTAAAAAGAACTATCCAGGCTCCACATATGCCTAATTCCCGATTATCATTCTTCGTAAACATTAAATGCACTAAACCTTTAATTCCTATTACAAAAATTACTCCAAGCATCCTTGAAACATCGTCTCAATATTGAAATAGTATTAAAAGCATTATTTTCATACAATATCATCGGTACAAAATATCGAACACAATGCAACCGTATTTACCGTAACTCATATTATAAATGTGTAAAACCATTTAAATAGCAGAGTATCAATAGATGAATGTTTCTTTGTATGGTGAACCAACTTGGCCGTGATGTTCACGCACATTTTATTTGAAGATTTTATTGAATTCTTGGCAACAATTTCAAAGCAATTTGGACCTTTTTTCGATGATATATACATCCCAAAATGCTTTATAATACATATTTTGGATCATAACTTGTATCAAATCTGCAAAATATATTTTATGACAGACAGAATAAAGTTTAGATTACAATGTTTGCTAAACGATTAATTTACTTTTATTGGATGGGCTTTTATAAGGCAGCTAAAGGTATATGTATTGTTGATAATCACTGAAGCAAACACTTGTTATTTTAAGAGATCATCCACCCTTAAAGCTTTCAATTCAGTTTGCTAACAATGAGGTGTATAATGTATTATTTATAGGACACAGTCGGTAGGCACATTCGGGCCAATGAATTTGTATTGTTGACGCTGTTCGGTGCTAAATTGTACGTCCACTGTATCATCCATCAGACTATTTTACTTCTTGACAATTGAGCTGCAATTTATTCAGAAAGTTATTAGTAGTCTTGGTTGAAGGACCAATGGCATTGCGATTAGTTCTGGTTTTCTTTTCACACTTCTTTTTTCATTAATCTATCTTCTTTCTTAAATAAATATCTTTAGGAGAAACAACCATACATAATACTCCCTTTTGTCAATGGTTTAGACTTCTATTGTTAGATAATTTCATATTTAATAGAAAATTTCATACTCCTCGTACCCTTTCTTAACGAATAAAAATAAATAAATATATAAATAAAAAAATAAAGAAAATATAATTAAAATAAAAATAAAAAAATAAAGAAAATATGAAGGCTGAATGACAATGGACCTCAAAATTATAACAGTCGTTAAGATTTGAAGTCCTCATTTCTTACGGGTGACTAAAAAAACTGAACAGCCAATACATAGCCAAAGAGTTTTTTTATTAAAAATCATTTTAGAATGACGGCAAAAAGTCGCGTCGCCATTACAAAAATATTAATATACGAAAATTTTTTCGTTGCCCTATTTGTTATTTATTAATGTCGCTGTCACGAATATGACAAAAAATGTTACCAAAAAATGGCTGACAATGCAGACGCTAATCTTTTTGAGGCACGAACGAAGCATGTCAAACCAAAAAGGGTCGAACTCATACTTAGTTACCATTAAATAAATTCAAAATACAAAAACGTTCGAAAAAAAATGTCCGCGGGCAGACCACTTTTAAATATTTGTGCGCATATGGCTTCCGGTTATTTTGAGTGGGTTATGCTAAAAAATGCATTAGACCCTTGGTTTTTGTCATTGTTAGCGTATAGAATATACTATGATTTATTTATTTTCAGAATTCAATGCATTTATAGATTAGATACGAGAGCTTATCCAAATATATGACTGTCCTTCAAAACTACAAAGGTTTTATCGGCCATTGAAAATCTTTCGTGTAACTAAACTTAAGTATTAGATGTTCCTCTAAAGGTTTAGATCATAAAAAGGCATACTCACACATAACACGACACCAAAGACTAAATTTATTGTGCCTAACAAAAGGATTAGAACTTGAGATGTATTTTAGAAGTATTTTTTTATTTGTGGCGTATCTAAAGAGTACTTTACTAGGTAGTATAAGGAAAATTGGTTCTCAGTATGAATCACCCACTCAAACATTCCCAACTATTTGTTTGTTGTAGTTTGGGGCGTTTGATGGCAGTTTGTTTAATGCTACATGGAAATTTATACTATTTTCTAAGTAGAAATTATTTTAAGTGTGATATTTTGTGACGACATATAATACTCAATCACTCAATCCCCTATTTAACTGAAATTTGATTTATATATAAGTAATTTTTGGATGAACATATATAACTTTTATTTATATAAATTTATTCTTTTTCAAGTGAAATTTTACGATAGACGTTGATAGAAATTTTATAGCTGTAAAAAAGTCACGTTTTTCAGTTACGCGCCCTGTTGTTTTGAAGTGAAACTTCTTTATCGACGTATGAGAGAAATTTTATAGCTGTAAAAAATGTCGTAAAAAATTTTACTTCTTACCTGTGTACTCTAGTACACACATATTTGTTTTTAATAATGTTATTAGTCTTATTAATGAATAGAAATATACATATATATATATAGGTATATTTCTATTAATGTACATATATATATAGAAATATACATATATATAAATATATATATCTATAAAGTAATCCATCTGAAAATTGACATCCGAGTGATACAGATCTCCGATATAAATCATTTCGCTCGTGGCCTCGCGGTCTCAGTGTTCTGTAAACGATCACTGAGTTACGCAACTTTCACTATGGCTGGTCCTCGGATGGGTGACCACTTTGTGGCATTTACATTTGCGAGCGTTTCCGTGCTTCGGAAGGCACGTTAAGCCGTTGGTCCCGGTAGCCAGTAAAATGGCAGTCGTTAAGCCTGGTTGAAGGCCTTATGGGCGGCTTGAAAATTTCAACAGCAGGTAGCCACAACCTGCGTCTGTCTATTTCAACACGGCAATGGGCTCTCCACCTATTACGTGGGACAGGAATCCACACGGTGAAAAGTGGGCATATAATATGCCTCTGCCACCCCTTCGGGGATAAGGCGTGATGGATATTTATTTATTTATTTTCTCACTTTTGATGAACATCTTTCGGTAAAATTATAAATCAGCAAATGAATGCCACCGAAGTATTTGCATTGCAGGTAACATGATAGAAGCAGTGTGAAATACCACTAGCCTATACTAACAGCAGCTACCCTACTTCGTAACACAGTGTGTAATATTGCACACCACTGCCAAAAGCCCAATAAAGATTCACACATTACGCCTTTGAAAAGTCTCCTGTTACCGACATTTTGGTAGCATAATGTTATAGTACCGTCAGTAAAAGATACAGAGAATGTGTGTGGGTCTTCTGGTCTACCCAATAAACTTCGAAATCTTCCTCAGCAGGGCAAGGAAGTGGAACACTATGAATGTTTCAACTGCTTCAGGAGTCTTAACTGCCCTGCCCCGCTACTAGCATAATTAGCGGGGTTACCAAATAACTTCAAAGAAGGACGCAACAGCATACATACTATACATATTTTCACGCCTTTATCCCCGTAGGCACATACTATACGCCCACATTTCACACACAGGCTGTGGCGACCGGCTGTTGAAAATTTTTCAAGCCGCTCGTAAGGCCTTCAACCAGGCTTAATGACTGCCATTTTACTAGCAACCGGGACCAACGGCTTAACGCACTTCTGAAGCACGGAAACGCTCGCAAATGTAAATTCCACAAAGTGATCACCCATCCAAGGACCACCTAGCGAATGGTGCTTAATGCAGTGATCGTTTACAGAACACTGAGTCAGTGGGGCCACAAGCGCTTCTTTTACTATTCTTCTACTTACTTCTTTTATTATACGGTATTTATTAATTTGAAGATAGAGCTCAAATTAGTCTACCATCGTGGCCTCGTCTGAAAATCGGCGCTGTCAAATTGGTCTCCAGTCGCAGCTTTAAGCTGAGAGGAGGTCAAACTTCGCGCAGATCCTTGCAACGCTTGTATAAATCGGTTACTGCTTTTATGTTTAGGTGGTTATTCTTTTTATTTTTGGTCTGTTTCATTTGTTTATTTGTTTTTACCACTGTATGTATTTGTGTTGTTGTTGTGAAATTAAAAAAGTTATTAGGGATAGACCTGTATCTTTTGTTTAAAACTAACACGCGTTGACCACATACTTTTGTATCGACCGGGATTTCGCTACAAAAAACGTCTAGGAACAAAAAGGTATACTAAACTTTTTGTATAATAATAATGACGCGCGAAATCCCGTTCGATACAAAATACCTGTATCTTACTATTTGGCTTATATGTTTATTAAACTACTATTGGAAGTTATTTCTTGCACTAACGATACTCTTTTGTTTTTTCCCTATAAAAAATACTGTTGATTGTTTTTACAAGTAATTTGATATGCAATTTGCTGCAGATACCATCATTACCAGCCACTGGACACGATGTTGTTTTGAGATATTAATCACCATCAGATAAACTTCACAAAAGGATTATGAGTATGCGAAAAATGTTGAAGTTGTAGGTATGTAATAATGCCAGATCTTTAAAACCTGAAACTCATTTCTATACATTTTTATAGCGGTAAACTGTTAACCTTTCTATTAACTGTTAACGTTAACCTGTTAAATGGGTTCAAATGTTGTGCTTATATACATAAATATATGTAAAAATATTTGACCCGGAATAACCCGGGTCCACTTCTACAGTTCCAACTTTACGGTTCTACCGTACTACTTACTACCTACTGCCTGTTGGTCGTGAGCTGCTCCAAGGCTCTTCCTGGTTGTACCTAGACCGGGAGTGGAAGCTGTCGCCTAGCCGGAGAAACCTGCGATCTGCCGCGAAGAGGAAGAACATCTGACCCGTGGAATTACCTGGCCCTCCCTCAGTAAGTCCAGATTCCACGGCCTCTCGCAGCAGAATGTCTATTCAAACTCATGACCCTGACTTCGACAACTTTTGGCCCTGTCGGGAAATATATTTTTATAAAATCTACCTACTACCTTTAATTTATAACCCGCAGGGTGTAGAACCTTTAGGTTTACAGTGGCGGAGTGGAGTTAAAAGTTTGAAAAAGTAAGGAAAATTGTTATGATTTAACCAATTCTTATTTTGTAATTTAAAAAAAGTCTAATGTTTATTCCGAGACATTGGGAAATCTGTTTCGTAATTTCTTATTCTAAGAAATATTAAAGAAAAAAAAAGAATAAGTAGTACTCAGAAACAACCAAGGAAAAAATGTTGGCGGAACTTGAATGCCTATTGAAGTTACAAAGCATGAAACAGAAACAAACCCATTGACGATCACGTAGGTACTGCGTCAAAGGATACATGGGCAAGGACCCATTCAAAAACCGTAAAATGGTTCCACATTACGCTGTTCACGTTATCCTTGCAAAGCGACAAAGGGTTCAAAAGCTTCCAAAGCTGTAAAAACAATCTTTATCCACACCCGAACATAATCCTTCTCAAAGTGTACCGACGTATTTCCAAAACAGTAGAAAATCCCTTTCGGTATCAATTTGCCGCCTGAATTACTACGTTTGGATCCTTTTTTAATAGAAATGTGTTTTACAACAATTTTTTTGCCACTTCCTATGCTTTATAAAAGTTGGTTGCTAAAAATTAAGGCAAAAAAATGTTGACACTAGAATTGTTTTCGGGAAAATATTTTGTGTGTGTTCACTACAGTAAATTTACAAAGAACGAACTGTATTCTGAGCATAAATCTTAAAAATGATTCCTCTTTTGACACTATACATTTTATTCTACAATTGAGCTGATTAAAATTTTTGCCATCACAAGTAAATTGTGATGAAAATTAATTTAAAAAAATATTTGGTTGTGGTCAGGTAATGAAACCTACAACAAATTTAAGTAGCAATTTTGAAATATAACTAAAATAATTTAAAATTCTGCGAATAAAATTTTACTTAAAAAAGCGATATGCCTATATAGTGAAATTTATAAATAAAAATCGCTCGTAGCTGATCCTACTGTAAAAGTTTATAATAATGTATGGATGTAGGTATGTTACTCTTTCACGCAAAAACTACTGAATGGATTTTAATGAAACTTTACAATAATTTAGCTCGCACAGAATACACAGAATAACACAAAGGCTACTTTTTATCCCGATTGCAATTTTATGTGGGAAACGAAACGTTTCTATATGCTAGCGAAGTCGCCGGCGTCAACTAGTGTTATATAAACGACAGTTAAATTCAAAAATCTTTAGTTTCAACCGTTGAAAGTTTTCATTTCGTTTCATATCTAAAAAAAATGTACTTACTTGTATATTATCTGAAAGTAGTGGTGTTTTTATCCATTATTTTACAAGAGCAAGACGGCATTTTTAAAGAAAGCATCACTCAGAACTAAGAAGAAACTTTTATATTGTATAGATTTGGGTAAAACCTTGGACTGTAACTATATATTAGAAAAATTATATTTTAAGAAGTCTTAAATTTGAGCACATAGCAGATACATAGCCCATACATTATGGACATCAAAGCAGATTTTACAATAAGAGCGATATGGGTGTAATATTTTACACCTCTACCTTAGTGAATTCCTCTTCAATAAACATAGGCGTGTCCGTTATCTCTAATAATTGCTTTTGCAAGAGGAACTGTCTCAAATTTCCTGCGGATCTATTGTATTGAACAATACTATACGCAGTTATCCACCTTTTAATCTTGACAAACGCAATTTTTATTGCGGAACATTCGGAAAAGTTCAAAACACTAGTTTAATACCGTCTTTAGAATTTTATAGGAGCGATGGAACTGAATCTTAGAGGTACAATCGACCACGCCCACAAGTGCACTATTATTGTACTTACCGTATTGAAGTGAATCAGAGGAATTTCGCATCTGGCAATACAATGCGCTTCCTGTTCGACTTACTAGATTCGTATCTTGTATCTTATATCGCCTCGGGACACGGCCTCTTTATACAATTTACTTTATCTGGTTGGCAGTGATTCGTAAGTGTGACGAAGTGAAATATATTGATTATACGGATATTGTTGTTTTGATGTATTGTGACTCTGATAATAATCATTGTTGTATCATAACGAACAACTTTCTGGGCTTCTAAAAAGAGATCTGTTCTAGTCTAGTTCTGTAGGCACATTTCCAGAAAATGGATCCAGTTGAGAAACTTAAGGATGAGTAGAAGGAAAAAGAGGTTTTTTTTGGGTAGGATGAGTAGAAGGAAAAAGGGGATGAAGAGTAGAAGCGTGCACGTCGCCATCCCTGCCAGCTACGGCTGCAATTCTACTCCAACACGAGTGCCACCAGGGCGAACTATGCTAGGGCGTGCCCCCGAGGCGACGCGCACCAGTTCGTCCCCGCTGGTGCGAAAAGTGTGAGCCAGAGCGGCGTAGGGGACCGCCACCCTACACGCGCGGCCCGACACGGCGGGAAGTGGAGGATGGAGTGCAGGGTAGCTGCGTGGAATGTTAGGGGAGGAATGCAAGATAAGATGAATGAGTTGATGGATGTTATGAATGAGAGAAAGTTAGATGCAGTGTGCTTGACAGAGACCAAGCGCAAGGGCAGCGAAGTCTTGGAGCTCCCGGGTGGGATGCTCGCGCTTTGGTCTGGAGTACCAGAGAGCGAGCATGGCAGTCGGGGGGTTGGAATTTTGCTGTCCTCGCGATTGGCCTCCGGTATGTATGAGTACAAACTGGTAGGTTCTAGAATCCTCTGGATCCGTGTAAAACTTGGTTTGACGAAGATTTTCCTGGTAGCTGCTTACGCGCCAGTATCTTCGTCGAACGCGAGTGAGCTAGAGGACTTCTGGGAGAGTATGAGAGAAGCTCTAAATGTGATAGAAGGAAATGAAAGACTTATAGTATGTGGAGACTTGAATGGATGGGTGGGTACCGCTCGCAATGGTTTTGAGTCGGTACTCGGGAAGTATGGGGATAAAAGGGTGAACGACGCTGGCAAGCTAATACTGGCATATTGTAAGGAGAAGGATTTGTTTGTGGCGAACGCAATGTTCAACCACAAACAAATTCATATGTATACGAGGAGATGTATGTCAAAGAGAAGCATGATAGATCTATTCCTAATGGATAGTCGGCTCCGTAAACAGGTGATGGACACGAGGGTTTATCGAGGCGCTGAGCTGGGATCAGACCACTACCTAGTCATAACTAGGATTAGGGGTCTGTTCGCGGGTTGGCGTCATCGTACCGAGTGTCCTGAACCTGGGCCGACTTATAGCATCAAAAGCTGGAAGCTGCAGGATGCATCCATTAGGGATAAATATAATGAAAGGGTAGCCGAAAAGCTTGGCGACGTCAATGTAAGCAGTGAGAATGTGGAAAGTGTATGGCAGAACCTTAGGGACAGTATGATAAATGCCGCTGTGGAAGTGTGTGGAGAAACGAAAAGAGGCAGTAGTAATAAGCGTGATGCATGGTGGAATGAGGAAGTGAAAGAAGCAGTTCGAATGAAGAAGAAAGCATGGCTAGACTACTTAGCCTCGCGGAATGATTTTAATATGAAAGAGAGATACAAGCTGCAGAAAGTTAACACGAAGGCACTGATAGAAGAAGCTCGTGAAAGGTGCAGAATGAAAGCGGATGAAAGGTTGTCGTCCAATTTCCGGGATAATGCCAAGCTCTTCTGGAAAGAGGTAGGCAAGACCCGGAGTTGTTCGGCAATCTGCAGTATGAATAAAGTGCTTAGTGTTAACAATGACGTCCTAACAGACCAAAGTGACGTCCTGCAGAGATGGAGTGAATATTATGGAAAGATGTATGCAAGAAAAGACAGAGATGCCACATCGGGAAGTGGAGCTCACTTCGATGCTCCGGATCCCGATGTCATTGAAGTCATTAGTATGAAAGAAATAGAACAAGCGATAAGAAGTATGAAATGTGGTAAGGCTGCGGGAAAAGACAGAGTTACTGCTGAGATGATCAAGTACGGTGGGTCGCGTGTCTGGGACACACTTTGTCTGTTATGCAACTTGTGCTGGCGGACGGGTGAGGTCCCAGATGACTGGCGAGTAGCAGTTGTAGTACCTCTTTACAAAGGGAAAGGCTCGCGCCTAAACTGCTCCAGCTACAGGGCGATCAGCTTGGTCAGCTTAGCTAGTAAGGTGTATGCAAAGGTTATAACGGCACGAATGCAAGAAAAGTCTGAAAGGTATTTATGGGAGGCTCAATGCGGATTCCGACGTGGAAGAGGTTGCATGGATCAAGTGTTTTCTCTCCGCATGATCGCGGAAAAGTTTCTGGCTCTTAGCCAGAAGGTTTTCTGCGCTTTTGTGGATCTAGAGAAAGCATTTGATAACGTTGTGAGAGAAACGCTGTGGGACTTGCTGCCAGGATATGGTGTGGACGGCTCGCTACTGCGGGCAATACAGTCGCTTTATAGGGACTGTAAGGCTTGCGTGCGAGTAGGGGGAGATGTGTCACCTCTTTTTGATGTCTGTACAGGCGTCAAACAGGGATGTGTCATGTCCGCCTGGCTGTTCATAGTGTATCTGGACAGTTGCCTGCAGAAGTTGAAAGATTTTAATATGGGTGTGAATTTGGGTGACTTTACAGTAAACTGTCTGCTGTACGCTGATGATGCGGTGCTCATGGCCTCATCAGAAGCCGACCTACAGGCATTAGTCACTAATATGAAAGAGGGGTGTGAAAGTAAGGGTCTCCGCATGAATGCAAGTAAAACTAAGGTTCTAGTATTTGAAAGAGGTGACGTAAGAACTAAATGCGAGATTAGGGTAAACCAGGAACGTCTAGAGCAAGTGAATGAAATTGTGTATTTAGGAAGTATGTTTAGCGTGGATGGAAGATGTGATTCGGATGTAGAACGGCGAGTAGCTGCCGGAAACAAAGTTAACGGTGCTTTGTCCCAGTTAGTAAAGCGACAAAGCATCGTAAAAGAAGCACGAATGGCGATTCATAACGCAGTGCTAGTGCCAACTTTGCTTTACGGTAGTGAAACCTGGGTATGTCAGCAGATGCATGAAAGTAAATTGAATGCTGTGGAGATGCGATCACTTCGAAAATTGTGCGGCGTTACCTTGGCCGACCGAATACGTAACGAAGTGATACGCAATATGGCAGGTTTGAATGAAAGTGTCAGCGTTAAGCTGGAAAAGGGCGTGCTCCGTTGGTTTGGACACGTCTAACGAATGAGTGAGGAACGATTGACGAAGAATATATATTGTTCAAAAGTAGAGGGTAGAAGGAGTCAGGGAAGGCCAGTCTCGGCCTTCCCTGACTCCTTCTACCCTCTACTTTTGAACAATATACAGACAGAACATATGAAGACCACGTGAGCAGATTGCTCAAAAACGGAAAGGTCAAAAGTACTCGGATACCCAGACGTGCGTGTATGAAGCGATTGATGAATCTCGAAGAAGCGAAAGAAGTATGCATGGATCGCGAAGCCTGGCGATCTGTCCTCTCTGACTACCCCGTCAGGGATACAGCGTGAAGATAGTTAGTTAGTTAGTTAGTTAGGTTTTTTTTAACGTGTGGAAATCCCCTCCGAGATCATGTTGGACTCGAAGCGGTAACTCCACACGGTCCCTGCCTTGTCCATCGCCGGTCGCCCCGGGCAACGCCTCGGAATGATATCACAGTTCTCCCGGCAGACTTTGGCTACCACCGCGACCTCACCTAAGGTTCGGAGGTTTTCTCGCTTCTTGTGGGCTAACGCAGGTTTTCCACATGCTGGAAAGATTTTATTAATAAATCCACCTCGGCTTTAATGACTGAATGCGCTCGTAATGCGATGAACTTGTCCTAACGGAGAAGCATTGCTAGAGCTATGAACACCATCGATAAGACTCAGACTTTTTGAACTCTAATTAAACCCATGCCATCTTTTATCTTGACTGTTACTTCCATAGTATCATATAAGTTGCTCAATTTTATTCTTAAAGCCACTAGTAATACTAAACATTATTTGTACGATTCTAAACACACAATTTTTATTTAATTTATAGAAAACATTTATGAAGTCGTAGGGTGTCATGACATGTGTAGCCAAAAATTATTTGATATTTTTATCAATATATATTCATATAGAGGTCCATTTGTGAGGTTGTAATGGGTAATCTCTGGATTTGCTAAACCGATTTTGAAAATTCTTTCACTGTTAATTTCTAATTTCTATTCCGAAAACCTGTTCCTGTGGGAACCGGGTACGCGAAATCTTCACCACGCAGGCAGAGCCGCGGGTATGAGTAAGGATTATAAACCTGCTTATAATTTTATAACTATATTTTTTTTGTGTATGTAAATGTAAAATATGTTCATTAATTTAACATCGTGAAAGGAAACTAATCAATAGTAATAATTTAAAATGCAATGGAATTTCATAAAGTATTCGTAGAGTTCCAGAACAAAATCGACCACCCCGATTCGTTACACATTCGAAGTCAAAACGATCTTAAAATAGATTTTACTGTCCCAAAACTTCACAACCTAATTATGAAAAATAAGACATAGTTTACAGTCTTCGTGCTCATTTAACACGTGCTCTCATTTTTTACTCTAAATTCCTTTAAATATTAATTCCAAACGAAATAGTGGAGCAAAAAACCCTAATTGCTTTTTGTATCGGCATAGGTTTTTGCGTGACTGTAGTTCTGTCTTGAGCAAATGTGGGCTTTGTCAGTGAAAAGTGTCAAATTACTTGGCACGAGATGCACGATAAGTTCTAGGGCTGTCGCGTCACGACAGGTCGTCACGTTTCGGCTGCCAGTGTTTATTTTATCAGTAAACTGCAAAAAATGTAAATATCACAAAAGTTTGTTTTTGGACATCTTGTTTGTTTAATATGTTTTATAACAACCATAGAATATCTTTCTTTTTTTATGTAATTTACATAATATGCGAATGGGGTCAACTTTTGACTATAAATATAATAACTTAATTATTTATGAGTCAAAATTTCTCATACTGTTTCTATATACTCACATACGTGTTGTACGAATTTAAATTACTTTTATGATAGTTAAATAGCACATACAAAATATTTTGAACTACATATTCTCAGTGATTAACTAGGTATACAGGTGTAATATGAAACAGAAATACAGTATAAAAATATAAAAAGTGCCCACAAAAAGAATCCTCTAAAGTGCTCCCAAAATAATAATCTTGCAAACATATTTTAAAAATAGGACACCAATATTTTTAAATTATCAATTTAGGAAATTTACTACTGAATTAAATTAATAAATTAATATTTATTACACAGCCCTGCACATATAACTAACTGGCTTGCGTTTTTGCGCGCATCCATTTTAGTCTTTCGTAAAGATTTCGGTGCAGATAATAACCTTGTGTGAATACGATAATGTCGCAAATTATAAATTCAGTCTCAAGAATTTCAACCTTAGTCCAATGATCTTAGAATCTATTTTTAATAATTAACTGATATTTAAAAAGGCATTTTGGTTTCGAGAGGTAGTATGCATAGAATAAGCAACTGAACGGAAAAGAGCGGTAGATGAAACGGCGACAAGTTGGAGAAATATTTTGGAAATATTTGTAAGTGAATCCGGGACCGCCCGGGGGCGGGCGGGCACACTTTAGATACCGGAATTCGCTCAATATGATGAACTAGAAACTGCGTTTTTGGTTGGTATGTAGCAAAAAAATATGAACACACGTTTATGAAGACTGTAAATTAGGAATTTGACTTATAAATTATGAAGCGCTCGTGGTCCCACGGACTTAGTGGTCTGTAAAAGATCAATGTATTAAGCAACTTTCGCTATGGCTGGTTACGGATGGGTGACCACTTTGTGGCATTTACATTTGCGAGCGTTTGCGTGCTTCGAAAGGCACGTTAAGTCGTTGGTCCCGCTTGCCAGTAACATGGCAGTCGTAAAGTCAAGTTGAAGGCCTTATGGGCCTTAAAAATTTCAACAGCAGGTAGCCACAACCTACGTCTGTCTATTTCAACACGGCAATGGGCTCACCACCTATTATGTGGGACAGGAATACACATGGTGAAAAGTAGGCATATAATATGCCTCTGCCAGCCCTTCGGGGATAAGGCGTGATTGATTATTTTTCTGGAGTCTAAGTCTTATTAGAATATTTCGTCCATACCTAAGTGTAGTGAATATGTATCTAGGTATCTACTCTATTAGAAAACACATATTTTGGTATTGTCAAAAGTTTAAGTACCTAATTGTCAGAAGCTGAAGATATGTTTTACACTCTGTCACTTTGTAAAAAATATCACGATACGGGCCTCTGAATTAATTATAGAACAATTCTCATGCTAGAACATCTTAATTTTATTTTTTCAGACTTTTGTCTGCAAACTTCAAATTTAGGACAGGAATGCACTAGTGAAAAGTGTGCATATAATATGCCTCTGCCACCCCTTCGGGGATAAGGCATGATGGATATTTATTTTTTTTAACTTCAAATTTAAACATAACATAAAACCTTCAAATACAAAAAAGGTTGAATGAAAAACCGTTGAAGCGTCGCGTGATGTCTTAAACTTATAAGCAAATAATTACATCCAGTATCAGAATATAATATCCACATAAAACATGAACCGAAAAAGATTATTACATCAGCAACAGATGAAGGCAACAAAACATTATAAGAAATTAATTCAGGCGTGAACTTTTCATTGGTGGCAGTTACTTGCCGTCGTTTCTTATTGAATGCTGTAAATGTCTCATTGTAACCGAACACCAAATAGATCGTGTTCCGAGATAAGGAAGGATTTAGGATGTGCGGACTGTGGCAGATTTGCACCGACTTTCTATAAAATATTATTTGTCTATGTTATGTTGTGTATCCTCAATGGAGAAGCTTTTAAGATCTCTGTTGTTGTCGCAGTTAACTAGACAGCTTTGATGTAGTTGTTTGTCTACACTCAAATTATTACGACAAAAAACGTGCTTGCTGTTAGGTTTTACTCTTCTGTAACTGCACTGTAATTTATAAATCAGAAAATGTCTACTCTAATAGTAACTTGTCTGACCTGGAATGGAAACTGATACCTGCATGGGAGCAGTTAAATGTGGGTAGTAGTAACGCCAATGCATCTAAGGAGGTTAAAGTAGCTTGGGAGGGGTAAATTGTATTTTCATAGCATTGTGAAGTTCACAAAATCTAAAGTAATATTAACAGTTAAAAAATGTGATATAATAGTCTATTTATCTATCTATCTTCACGATGTACCTCAGACGGGTTAGTCAGAGAAGAGAAATCACCAGGCTTCGTGATCCATGCACACTTTTTTCGCTTCCTGCAGATTCATTAATAGCTTCATACATGCAGGTCTGGGTATCCGAGTACTTTTGACTTTTCCGTTTTTGAGCAATCTGCTCATGTGGTCTTATATATATCTATACTATTAAATGGGTTTAAAGAGCTTTTATAATTTTAGGTACTAGAAGAAATTGTGTTGTCCTCTTCATAAGAGAATACAATTCTTTCAACTTCTTCATAAGAATATATAAATACGAGACAAAAATATGTGATGACATGCTGAAAAAAATTATTTCATGCCCACCAATGTCAGACCCCAAATTCCAACATAAAAAATATACAGCCCCATGTCAGAACAAACTGTGTGCATATCCATTATCCTTACATATTTGCACATTACTATAATCTCGTCACGCTACACTTGATACCAATAAGTTCGCCATTGATGGAGGATTACCACCAAGATGTTTATCAATATTTCCCTTACAAATATTTAGAGATGCCATTATACAAGTTATTTATCGAACGCACTGTGACAATGACATAATATTTGTATAGATCATAGATACATAATCTTCAGTATTGTATAAGAACTACGCAAAATCTTGCATGACATTGCGTTTTAGGAAGATGCGCACGAAAACCATATAAATGAATCAATCCAAATCTGTTGCACTCATCAGTGATGACGATCAGTGATGTTCATCATATTTGCAAGTTTACGACAGATTTTGAACTGGAACAAATCGTAGGATCCAGAGATATTTTGGGATTATTTAGTAAATTCAACAATACGGTCCATTGAGGTGACATGTTAGGGGTTATCGAATTCATAGGTGCCATCAGACTTTTTGTTGTTTTCGGGCTTATTGGTGACCATAACTTCTTAATAGAGGTTTACTTGAAATCAAAACTATCATCGAACTTACTTGGGGTCATCGCGTTGTTGTATTAAGAACACGTTATGGTCATCTGACTCATTTGAATGAGTCCATTCAGTGTGATCACGTACGGTCAGTCGCACAACGCGCTATCTAAGTAGGGTCGCGAATCCGTAAGTCCGTAAGAAAGAAAGAAAGACAATTTTAAAATAATGTGTGTAGTGTGTAGTATTTTTTTTACACAGCGCCGTTTAGCCCAAAGTACAAGCTAATAATAAGCTTGTATTATGGGACCTAGACGACTGATAAACATACTTATATATATCTAAATACATATATATTATACACACAAATATTTTTTTCGACCCGGGAGTCGAACCCTGGACCTCAGTCGCGGCAGTCATATATACTACCACTGCGCCACCGAGTCTAAAGAAAATATTTAAAATTGTATAAAAAGTTTTCATGGATATAAATATGTATATTGCGATAGTTGAGGTGAAATTACTACTGTGGACTGTAGCACATATTATTAATACCACTTACTCATAAAAATCAGACTCCTTTATAACTTGAAAAAGTTCTAACACAAAAACAGATAATAAACAAGAAATTATTCTCCATTTTTTCAATTATCTCTAATCTCGTGGTATTGGTTACATTGGAGGTACGGTAGTAAGACGGTCCGGTCCAATGATGGTCTTATCTGATCATGAGTCTACATCGGCAAGTTATCGTCCAACCTATATCTGATATTGGAAACTGAATGATTTCTGCTCCACTGAACGTGTACATCTAAGTTTGATTGCATTAAAACTGGTCCAGTGTGTAACTTGATACCAGTTATTTGTATTTGTTATTTTATTTTATTTTATTTATGTACTTTTGTACTATTTTTGTTGTTGGCCACCATATGGTCGAGCTTTTTTATAATACCCCAAAAAAAGGTTTAAAGGTTTTTCGAAAGGTTATTTTATTCATGTTAGGTTAGAAAACTTCAAAAACTCAACTATCCGATTGGAAAGATTGGTTGGTTCAGACAATGTACATAATATTATTATAAACCTTTTCCCATATCGTAGTTGTTTTTAAAATTCGACTTCCAAAAAAACATTGCGGAACCCTGAAAGACAACATGTTTTCTTTCAGGGTGATAATTTGAATTGACTATTTTCAGCGTTCTTGGATATGATTGTAGTAAGCAGGTGAGGTTACCTTAAGCTTCGAATACAAGGTCTGGGATATTCAAAACAGCTTCACGTAAGGTAAGTAGATACGTATCTTGAATAAACAAAAATATTAAGTTTGTTCGAATACTGTCCCCATTTCAATATTTGATGCCCCCATGAGTTTCAGTGACATACATTGATAGTTCAAAGTGTCCCCGCAATATTAAGATACCGCATTTACAGAGAAACATTAATGCTCTATCATTTTACCTACTCTAACATCGATGAGAATTCTGCTGAACTTAATTAATATCGCTAAAGTAATTATAAAGGAGATCATGGCGTAACTGCTTTAAAAAAAAGATTTTAAGTGAAGTGATAACCTCACATTACCGGAGAATTTTTGCTATCAAAAATACCCAATTGTTCGAGTGGTTTGAAACCTAAGTGATTTCTTATACCTCATTTACACTCACGCGCGAGCCACTAGACAAGCTGCAAGACGAGCCGCGAGCCACCGATTGTAAACGCAGTATTATGGTACATTTTCTTCGAGTTCGCGGCTCGTCTCGCAGCTCGTCTCGTAGCTCGTGCGAGAGTGTAATTGGGGTATTATGATTAATGTATGATATAATTTATTGTGGCTTGGTGACGTAGTGATGTATATGGGAAGGTCATTGCAGTCTAGTGTCGGTCAAAATAATTTATGATACGGAACTGTATTTTTGAGTGTTTGTATGGTTGATTAAAGTTTCTATGTTAGATCCCATACCATCAACTTAAGGAACTTCATTTAAGCCAGATGGTGCTTCGCAAAAAAATTGTAACACCAGAAGTACTGCACTCGCGCTTTTGAAGAACCCCTTACTAGCACAATCCAACAGTACGCTGTAAAAACGCCCATAATACCATTTGTGTACAAAGTGTTAGAATAAACACTCTGTGGCGAGCGGTGAGATGATAGAAAGTAGCCGTGGGCATCATGTCAAAAAAATCCTCAGAGCACAAACCATTGTACAGGCATTGTACATTAAACACGCATAAGGAGGCAAAGCCTCTCCTATCGCAAAGGATCTCGATACCACCTGTTAGTAAAGGATCAATGTTAGCCCTCATGGCTCGAAAAGGTCGAAGAGTGATCTGGTGCAACCAGCCCTTAGGTGACAACAGTAACAAAGAGGCAATGGTTGCAACGCAGTAAAGTACTGACGCGCCCTGTTGGGTACTCTGAGTTGTTTTGACACCAGTAGAGATCTCAACACCGAGGATCTCAATACTATTAGATGTAGAGAGGTGTTAATATTTAAAGTGAAGCTGCATTAACGGGTATTTACTTTAATGTAATATAACTTGGCTACTACTTAACTAAGCACAAAATTTATAATTTAGAAGGCGATACGAAGTCCGCCGGGGCAGCTAGTCTCAAATATAATCTAATTGAACGGAACCGGATGAATACAATGATTTAGCTTTGCCACAATTTGCGATTTGTCATACCTACTTGTCAGGCTCATAATGAAAAAAAAAACAAGAAACAATGAATATAACTAAATATGACGATGTTATGTTATAATTGATTTACTTATAAAAAAAAATATCCTTCGACTGTGTGGTCTTCCTAAAATCAGCTTAATGCTTCAGCAATTAAAACCTGCACTTAAATTTAAGTGCTTTATAAATATTTCTTCTAATTCGTGCTCCGTTGACAAATGAGGTTGAAGATAGGACAAGAAACTGTCCTAAACTATGCATTTCATTATATTTCATTTATGTTTGTCCTAATGAACAAAGATAAAATGCTTAGGTGTGACTTTTAAGACTACGAGTTTTTGGGACCCAGCGTATATAGTAAGTTTGAATTCCAGTTTCCAGGTAAAGCAAAATTGTCATTAATTTCGTTCTAAGCATACACTTAGAGTTACACATATATTTTATGTCATATATACTATGCGGGACTTGACGCACTATATTTACTTACTAACGTCCAGAAAAGTCCAAATCGTGAGAAAAGACTGTGTACCTATTGTTTCTCGTGAAGTCCCAAGTAGTATATATCACCGGAAGATTACCAGAACTGCAGTTTAAAAAATTTCTATGAATTTTATAACCTAACCTAACCCAACGAAAGTTTAAAAAAAATTACATATACAAATTATGAGTTACATTACGAAAATTTGAAAAATTTATGTCATTTCGAGGTACAAAATTGATTATTAGACTATTCATAACAAATTCACGATTGTTCATGGTGAATTTCATCAGCAAAACGAATAGAAGAACCATTTATTATTTGAATGTTAATCCCAAATTTTTACAATATATCATTAATGAACATAAAATTTTATCTTATATTTTCTTACTACCGTATCTGTATTATTTATCAATCACGCCTTATCCTCGAAGGGGTGGCAGATCCATATTATGGGAGGGGGGGGGGGGGGGTTGGTAAGGTCAAATCATACGAAAAAGCCATGTTTTCGTGATTTTTTTTCTGACGACGCAGTTAAAATTTCTTTACTCAACCAATGGTACATTGAAGTATGATATTCGAAGAATGTTTCTACAATTTTGTTGAAATTTGAAAGTTTTTTGTTTGAAATTTGTACAAAGAAATATTAAAAAATACTGTAATGGCAGCAATTGTTCGGACGTGTCTCGAAAAAAAGTTGAATTGCGGTGCCCCTCATAACTTGGTGCTGGATCATCTGAAATCAAAAAATTAAAGTTCATTCGTTACAAAATAGTTTTCCCCAGGTAACGCAGTCGATTTTTTTTTTAATTCCAATTTTTCCATTTTTTCGAACACTGAAGTGAAAAACACAATTTTTTGGGAAAAAATCGGCTAATTTGTTAAACGCTTTAAAGTTTTAAACACAAAAAAAAACCAGTTCAAACGTTTGTAAGCGAATTTTATCGACATACCTCACACTGAGTCATCAATGCCAGGTCCATAGAGGATGTTGCTATCATCGATGATGTCTAATGTATCTTTTTGCTCCTGCCTACGACGAATCCTGCCTTCTTTGGTTTGTCGTTCAGCTTCCTGCTCTGCTCGGCTTATGCGTGTGGAGTCAGGGGATCGCGCCCAGTCATGAGCGCTTGATCCACTACCGATTTCCATGTCTTGCATGAAGGTGATTAAAGCAAACGAACCTTCATTGAAGACACTGGCTGCCACATAAGCTGCAATTTCAACGACGACATAGGTTCCACTCAAGTGCTTCGGTGAGATTTTCCAAATAAGTTGGTTCAAACTCTCATTGTTGTTCTGCGTGAAGCCTCCGACACATTGCTGCAGGAGGGCATCTTTGCTCAGATCTTCGTAGATAGGCTTGATTGCATCCAATTGACTTGAAATTTTGACACAATATTCTTCAGATATTACGGATTCAAAAATAAAAATACAAAAAAAAGAAATTAAATACCTTACCAAAGAATTATACGCCCACATTTCACCGTGTGCATTCTTGTCCAACGTAATACGTGGTGAGCCCATTGCCGTGTCACGTTAAGGTGGCAAGTTAAAGAAAAATAGGTGGGTGTGAGCTTGAGAGATAAATTAAGCGATGAGACAATTTAAATACAAAAGTAAGTATATTAGAGTTTTAAGTTCTTAGGTACATTCAGGGCCGGGTTCGATGTAATGGTTCCGAGGAAATATCAGTTAATTATCACACTTGGAAGTTCCTCCGCGTGTCCGAGATGGAGGGAAGGACTTAGCTTGCGCTAGGAGGCGGCGGCGTAGGCGCGGAGCTGGTGCGACCGGACACGACGGCGGGCGAAGACGGGAAGAAGAGAAGATAGATGACGAGACCCTGTGAACAAAGGAAAAGGTGTCAGTATGTAATTTTACATACCGCTAAGCGGGACACAGATGGACTCCCTCTTTAACTCCCTATTAAATTGCATTCACAGGAACCCTTGTGATATACCCTCACCAACACGGCAAGAAGGTGGGTAGGCAACCTGTAACATACAACGAGTATGCTGCAGTATTAAATAGCATTTGTAGAATTCCACTGTTTTTCAGTGGAATTCTGAATTACTGAATGCCCTGTGAATGCTAAAATGCTAAAACCCCCTAAAAATGCAATTATTCAATTTCCTTATAGGAGCTTACCCGGATCAGTGTAAGTGGAGAGCGTGGCGAGATAAAGAGGTTGATGTGCCGGGAGTCAACCGTTTTATTCGGCCACTACCCACACCCCTACTCGGTAGACTAGTGAAGACACAACTGATCCCATAGTGTTGGGAATGAATTGACCTCACCAGTCAACAATAATCGACTAATTAAAAAAAGGAAAACTACATTGTTACAGCCGTGTTAAATGTTTTATGTTGTTTCTGAGGTTACTTAAAACGAGATAAACCTTTAAATGAGTCTCCTTTCTTGCACACCTGAAATTAACATATAGAGCCTGGATGGATTTCCTGTATTTTTTTGAGAGCGTTCCTATCTCACCACCTATATAGGCTATGCGTCAAAAATGAAGGAACTTCATATGGATTCAGATAAATTTGGTGAGGTAGCGTAGGTAGGTAGAGTTACTTAAAATTAAGGTGTGTATGGTTTGGCTTCTCGAGATAATTAACAATTTGAGTTTATTTGGTTGCAGTGACGACAAGATATACCTTGAATATTACTGACAGCATATTATAGGTAGTGATATGGTCAATACCAGTTCCAGAAGAAAAAGTCTTACCTTTTTTTCTGCACCAGCTTTTCTCTATAGAGGAGCCTGTCTGTGACAATTCACGTTATGATAAGATGAAGTGAGCAAGAAAGGCTATGAGTGCCAAAGGACTACGGATTTCTAGAGGTTAATTATTCCTTTAAAGAAAAATTTTACTATATCATCTTCTCACATAAAAACCAACTAAATGAAGCACATTATTTGGTTCTAGGGACTAGTTTGTTTTAATGATGGCTGGAAAAGGTAGTTTATTTTCCTATCTAAAATCTCATTTGACGTAGCACAATTTAGAAGAAAGATTTATAAGGAATTTAATCAATGTCGCGGGATTTAATTGTGTTAGTATTTTATGGTAACGCGGGTTAGACCACCCAATTTTGGGGATACAACTTATTTATTTTTGGTTGTGTATCTTGAGGGACGCTTGACGTTTGCCTTTTGTAACATAATAGTAGTATAGTGAGCATCTCTGGGCATGTATAGTTTTATACAGTACAAACATGAGTTTTTTGAAAGAATACAAGACCTGCAAATATTAGAATTTAAAGAAAATGCAAATAATATTATATATTTATTTTCTTTATTTACCTGTCACGCCTTATCCCGAAGGGCTGGCAGAGGCTTAGGGCTGGCATGGTCCCACTTTCACCATGTATATTCCTGTCCCACGTAATAGGTGATGAGCCCATTTTCGTGAGCAAATAGACAGACGCAGGTTGCGGCTACCTGAACCTACACTTGAAGCATGTCACAGGCGAAGTCATGGGGCGCATATACATTATCTGTAACATTGTACCTACGTTTGTTTTTATAGCCATAAAGGTATTACATATCTAAGCAGTGTATACATAAACAAAAAAAATTGAATAAAAATATCAATTTTCTAACGTTCTTAAATTAAAATTCACAGTTTATTAATATCCTAAACTAATTCCCTTAATTCTCTAAATAAATTGCCCTAATTAAATAAAAATTAAACTAACATAAGCTTTATAAATAGTTCACAAAATATAAAGTTGAAAAATATCACTCAACGGATCCCCTAGGGACATAGAAGTAATCAAATGAGGATTAACTAAGTTAAGACTATCTGTCACCGTCGTAGGTTCGAGACCCACAAGGCGCAATATATCACTGAGTAATGACAGGAAACTGGGGTTATAGCGACAGGATCTACGTCAGAAGTGTCAAAGATGCGTTGACATTGACACACGTGGATGTGAACATGGAAACTGGCTGTTGTGTCAAATAATCGTAAAATTTATTTACTGACAGTATCTCTAAAAGAAATCTTTTAGTGTAAATTTTGTAGGATAAATTAATGATTTTCTTGTGATTATGTAATAGATTTATTAGGTTTTTTTTTATCAGCGTCAACTAATCTATGAATCTAGAAAACTAATAAAGATACTTTTATATTTCTAAGTAAATACAAATAAATATAAACTATCCAAAACTAAATAACTTTGATTATAAATATAAGTAGAATATAAGTAGATACCTACAGATGTTGGTGCGCAAATTCCTAGCATAGGTTTATAAAACTTTATCTTCCAAACAGGGCAATTAGTTTTTTTAAGATACCTTTATTTTCGAATTATTTATAGTCAACAAAGTAAACCAGTTTATAAACTATTTGTGTATAGAACTTCAGTAAAAAATGTTCGAGTAACAACCACTCATACATTCTCACAAAACTGTCTTTTTACTAACATAAAGCAGAAGATAACTTCAGTTTTATCTCAACAAAAATCACGTAGCAAAGGAATTTATAAACAAAAACAACTGATTGTTCCCTCGACACGTGCCGATGGTGGCGGGATAACATTGTCCTAGTCCATGGAATGCCATATAATATACCCTTTTTTGTGGCCTTATTGTCTATACATAATCACCTTCAGTGCAATGTCTACGAGTATGCTCCCTACTTAGCACGTGACGAGAATTCTCAGAACAATAGAGATTGTGTTTTCAAGTATCCAATAATCGTTATTGTAAGTACCATAGACAAAACAGTGTGAAGTGTTTTCTTTTAAAAAATCAGTTCAGTAATGTTTCGTCCCGCTTAGTTATGAGAATTCTTAGAATAATAGGGATTGCATTACATCAGACAAAAGAAATATATTTTTTAAATACCATATGATATCGATGAATCTATGACAAAAAATGATTTGATCTGCTACTCGTTTTTATTAATTACAGTAATGATAGCCATTTAGGGAAAGTTGGTTAGGTGTAATTATTAAAACAAGTACTACTATGAAAATACCACATAAATAAATTAATAAATATTGTGGAACACTTTATACACAGCGCCATCTAGCCCAAACTAACCTATAAGCTTGTACTGTGATATTTAGACAACTGATAAATTTCTAAATACATGCATAGTGAACACGTTAACCATTTTACTACAACGTATAAAAATTTGCTGGATTTTTCGAATTTTGTATTCCGCTTTTTTTTAATTTATTTGGATAAACAAACCATGATAAACTTGCATTTATTTCATTATATATACTTAACTAGTAGTAGGTATAAGTAAATTTACCACCAACCATATTCACCACAGCTTACTAAAGCAGTCGTGATAGACTTACGTGTGTGTGCTCTTCTGCGTACCTAGAATCATGATGATAGTCTTTCCTAATACATAGGCTCTCCAAAACATTTTTTTTTTTCAATTCATACCAGGAATTCCTGAAATCAATAAACAATCTCCTCAGCTTTATAATGTTACTTTAAAGGACAATAAAAAGGGCCAAAAAGAAGAGATAATGTCTTTTTTTTTAATGATTCTTGTATTATGCCGAAAGGTGAGTAAAATTAATGAGAAAATTAATGAAGAGTACAGTAATTCCCCGACTTACCTACGTACGTTGTTTATTTTTAAGTATATTCGGGTATACGCGTAGGTATGTGATCGAAGTTTGAACTTTTCTGTAACCGAACACTGTTGACTTATTACTTTATTATTTTTTACTGTAACATACCTAATTGTTTTACTAGACTTTAGATCTCTATGAGATATCAAGAGGATGTGTGCTTTCTTTTAAGTATGTACTACTTAAAGTTATAAAACACTCCAATCACTATCTAAGTGTAATATATAATTCAAGTAATCACAAGGTCCCATTTAACCACTATTATATCAATTTGTTTCCATAATATAACAACGATGCTGTTAATATTAAAGTTTCCTAAGAAGTGACACTTGCGTTTAATAAAAATCTATGATCGACTGATATTTGAATTTTACAAAAGTACACACGTTGTCGTCACAGATATATACTTTATGAATTCATGATTTGAACCCTATTTATATGAAGTCGACTTACGGGGTTATTACTCGGTCCAGCCCCTCGCGTAAGTCCATTCCATCGTATTACTATAATATAAATTAACTTTTAAAGTTTGTATAAAATAAAATATAATAAATACGTGCTAACGACCGACAAGTATTCCTTTAACAATCTCACTGAAATCAAAGAATGGTAACACGTAATATCTAAAAGCATTTTGGAACTAATGAAAAAACTTTGAAAAAAATCGTTGGTGAACCCGGGCCCGACTATTATCTTCGAACACCGAAGTCATTTTAGCTATAATAAGATAACATTAAGAGAAGATGAATACACTGATGCTCAAAGTTTCGTAATTCCATTAAATTCTTATTAAGAAAATGTTTATCAATCACGCCTTAACCCCGAATGGATCGCCGGAATATATTATACGCCCATCTTTCACCGTGTGTTTCACTGTCCCACGTAATAGCTGGTGAGCTCATTGCCGTGTTGAAATAGACAGACGCAGGTTATGGCTACCTGCTGTTGAAAATTTTCAAGCCCCCCATGAGGCCTTCACGTTCGCTAAACGACTGCCATGTTACTGGCAACCCGAGACCAACGGCTATACTAACCTAACCACAAAAATGGTGTTTGAAATAAGAGTTTAAAATTTTAGGGAAGTCGAATATTGCAAATTGAGTTTTAAAATTTATAATTCATTATTATCATCAGCTTAGCAGATTATAAACAGATAAGATACAAAAAAAATTACATTAACTAAAAGTATAATACATAAATAAAAATAGAAACTTGAATAAAATCAAGTAAGATTGAAAAAACCTTTTAGAATAATAAAACCAAACAAATACTATGGAATTCTTCTGAAATTTTATTCAACACTATACACATTTTATTATAAATACATAAAATATTATTTTAGTTCAGTGTTTCCCAAAGTTTTTAAGGTACCCTTGAAGAGCGTGTCAGCGGACCTGTCGCTCTCGACTCGAAGGGAACAGGTATTAGTTTTTTCTTTTGTGTTTTTGCGCTCGCGCACGTGTGCGAGCAGCCCCTTAATTACCGACGCATACCATAAACAGATCTTTACGCTCCCTTAAATAAATCTTAGAGAACAATTTTTTTCTTGTTTTCTTAGGGCTATAATTTTGGAGCACAGTTTTTGGTTTACCGAATCGTTGAACAACATTCTCTTAGAAAATGATAGATGATGACTCTTTGTTTTTACAGGTTTATCGGTAAATCGATTTGGGCGTTTATGAAGCTTTACGGATTCACGGATGTTCAAATAAGATTATCAATAGTATATATTTGCTTTTACAAGTCTATGAATTTTGAAACCAGTAAAAATATTTTTCTTTATTATTTGGTCCACATACCCTAAAGTGGGTTTATAACTTTCACAAGTTAGTTCTATAACATTTTTTTTAAACCAAAACTTTTTATCTGTCCTTACAAATTTAGAAAAACTAAACATGTTAGTAGATTAGACACAAACCTTAAACCCTTGATAAGGATTTATTTAAAGGCCTTTTTGATTCAAGATAACTTGTCCTTTCCCTTTTTGTTTTTATTGTGGTGTTAAACGATATTTTATTATCAAGACGATAAAATTCCTTCACTGGGGTACGACGTATTTATCTCTGAATATCTTTTTTTATTCGGTACTTTATCACTATTATTTAGGGTCATGATAAAATGCTAAAATACGGTGAAGCTTTATATTTTATTGAGGCAGTGTTAAAGGATTAGAATATTAATACTGATTATTCCAATTATTATGGAATTTAATCCTGATTACTCTAAAATATATTCAAATTATTTATCCTCTTCATTTATTTAGATTTAATTAAATCTTATATTTGGAGGCCATTTCAACATTTTTTAGATTCTCTGCTTTTGATTTCTATACCATTTTAAAAGGACTTATATTTTATCGATCGTGGCGCAGTGGTAGTGTATGCGACTGCCGCGACTTATGTCCCGGGTCGGAAAAAATATCTGTGTGATCCACAAATGTTTGTTTCGGAGTTTGGGTGTTTCCTATGTATAATATGTATGTATTTAGAAATATATAAGTATGTTTATTAGTCGTTTAGATCCCATAACACAAGCTTATATTATTATGCGAATAGCACGTCTCTGCATAGCGTCGAACGCTTCCAGTAAGGAATCGCGAAATCATCCCAAAGGTAAGAATAGTATTCGAGCCAGGGACAAATCTGCGTCTTTTACAACAGACATATCTGATGCGGCGTGAAAAAACGTCTCACCCTATTCAGGACTCCTAGCTTCCGCGAGGCTAGCCTAATACAGCTCTCTGTATATGTTTTGTTATTGTTCTCACGACGAACGTCTATGCCGAGGATGTCTAGATTGTCCTTCATTGGTATTGTAGTGTTCTGAAGAGACTAATAATAGTATAAGTAATAAGATTATATGAATAAGAGTACCTAGTAAGAAAAACGGGCTGTCTAGCCCTTAGACTAAGTTAAAGGAAAGGATAGTATACTTTTTCTCTAAAAGTATAAAGTCTTACTATATACCTAATTTGGAAATAAACACATAAAGATATTTTAAGTGTATTTCCAAATTAGGCACAAAACCAAAATCTCAGAATAATTTGAGCGTCACAGAATATATTCAGTCATTCATAATAAAATATACAAAATTTTGGTGAATTAATAGTTTTGATTACACGTAAAGAAAGAAAAACTATAGGTTAAGCTTATATAAATTTATTTCAAAGAAAACTAAAACAAATCGAATTTCAACCACGACAGGCAAACAATAGCGCATTAATTTACTATATAATTTTTCTGATACTTAATTACAATTTTTATGATATAACCTCTTCTACACACAGGGTCCTGTGCCTTCCGTCTCCAGTCCCTCCTTGCGACCTTTTCCAGGCCTTCAGTCCATCTGGCAGGGTGTCGTCCTACCGTACTGTTGCCTAGTCGCAGTCTCCACTCCAGAACTCGTTTGCTCCATCGGCAGTCGGTGCTCCTATAGATGTGGCTAGCCCAATGCCACTTTAATGTCCTTACTCTACGAGTAATGTCGATCACTCTGGTTCTTTGACTGATAACGTCATTTTGGAGTTTATCTCTCAAAGATATTCCAAGCACAGCACGCTCCTTGATGCAACTTTGAGAGCATAGACTAGCCCCACAGTAAGTGTCCACGTCTCTGCACCGTAGGTCATGACCGGTTGAACGCACCGGTAGAACACTTAGTAAATACCCGTATAAAAGTAAGTAAATAAATGGTCTCTTAATAACCCGTCGATAAGTAACATCCCCGATATTTTTCCAGGTTAATTTCAGTAAGTCGCCGCCGTACCTCCCGGCCGTCCACATTTTAGTGCAGTAATTTACCATCATTAAGACAAATCACCCGAACGATGCCAATCATCGTAAATTAGATGTTCCGGACTTGCTTCAGCGCAAAAAGGTGTTATACTCGAAGGTTTAAAACTCGTTCATGTATTAAAATCACATAAGTGGTGGTGGGTTAAGTGTATCATTTACACAAAAATATCGTTCTTAAATATATGCAATTACAGCGGTATAAGAGAGAGCTGCCCTAATTATTTGTTTTACTTTAAATATTTCCCAGATTGTTTTTTATTTATTTATTTATTTTATCTATCACGCCTTATGCCCTTAGGGGTGGCAGAGGCATACATATTGTATGCCCACCTTTCACCATGTGCATTCCTTTCCCACGTAATAGGTGGTGAACCCATTGCCATGTTGTTTGCCAGGCCGCTCATAAGGCATTCAACCTGAGTTAACGACTGCCATGTTACTGGCAACCGGGACTAACGGCTTAACGTGCCTTCCGAAGCACGGAAACGCTCGCAAATGTAAATGCCACAAAGTGGTCGCACATCCGAGGACCAGCATAGTGTAAGTTGCGTAACTCAATAATCGTTTATAGAACACTGAGTCCGCGGAGCCACGAGCGCTTCTGTTGCTATATCTTTAGAATTTGAAAACGACAGACTTTTAAAGTGGAGTGAAAGGAAAGTGAAAACAAAATGACACTCAACACCTTACTCAAGTTTTGAGAAAAAATCTCTAATACTGTCTTAAGGGCTGTGTAGTGGCCCTCAATTCACAGTTGCGTCATAGCTCCTGAAGTGGATTACGCCATTTAGACTGAGAAGAATCTCTAATACTGTCTTAAGGGCTGTGTAGTGGCCCTCAATTCACAGTTGCGTCATAGCTCCTAAAGTGGATTTCGCCATTTAGACTACAAATATAGGTAGGTAGGACAAATAGGTATTACAAGTAGTATGGAAGAGCAAAGAATCAATATCATTCGCGTGCTCCCTACTACCTACTACCAGGCGTGACCGTTATCTCATACGATATGACGAATGGTAAGCAACTGACAAGTCGCGTATGCAAATTTCGCCTACAGTTTGTAAGCTTGGTCCACGAAAATATTATTACTTTCGTATATACTAGGCGCAAGCGAAAATGAAAATGAAAAAAAAAATATTCATGTAGGTTTACAAAGTAACACTTATGAACGTCAAGATTATTGCTTCTACATTTACTGCCAGATTTGCAAAGCAATAGGTAGAGCCTGAGGAAGAACCTGGCAAAAAAACTATTTAATTTAAAAAAAAAATAGGTAGAGCCTGAGGAAGAACCTGACAAAAAAACTCATGGCCACTCTTTTCTAACCGCCAGTAATTACATTAGTTTGTTTTTTTATTTTGTACATACATACATACATACATATTGATACGCCTTTATCCCCGAAGAGGTAGGCAGAGGCATAATTAACGCCCACATTTCACCGTATGCATTTTTGTCCCACGTAACAGTTGGTGAGCCCATTGCCGTGTTGAAATGGACAAGCTGTGGCGACCTGCTGTTAAATTTTTTTAAGGCGTCCATAAGGTTGCCCGGTTGCCAGTGGAATGGCAGTCGTTATGACAAGTTGGAGGCAACTTGTCATAACGACTGCCATTCCACTGGCAACCGGGACCAACGGCTTAACGTGCCTTCCTAAGCACGGAACTGGTGTGGAAATTTAAATAAAATTAGTCTATTTTTTAGATGTTAAATTTGGGAGAAATTTTGATCCCGGTGCCTTTTTAGTTTTACAAAAAGGCTAAAAAGTCTTATGTGCTAGACACGAATTAGCACGACCAATTAAAGTTCTGGTAGTCTCGGACTATTTTTATTTTGTATTTATACAATATCTGACTCTCAATGTTGACAAAGGTGTTCTCAAATAGCCAGGTTTAAGCGACGTATAAATATTGTTGTAGTTAAAAATAAATAAATCAACTAGCAATAAATAAATGGACTATTAAGTTTACAGGCTACACTCTTATATAGTGTTATACAGCGCGCATTTTTTTCCGTAAGTACCTATAGTTTAAATAAAAGTTTATGTAAACTATTTATTACTCTATCCACTCCAGAATCCCAGTGCTTTTTTTTTCTTAAACCCGATTATCGTATTGTTATGGCAATTTTGTAATTAGCCAGCGCCATAAAGAGTCAACAACATTTAAATAAAAAAAGTTAATACGTACCAATTTTAAAAATTGCTGAATGGACAAAGATGGCCATAAATGGTGTAAACTTTAAAGCGTCTTTAATCCAATTAATCTCTGGTAATGGCTAGAATGTAAACGCAATAAGACGTAATAAAAATGGACGATCAAATACCTTACACGTTTGTTGTTATCTTATTTTTACACTGGAACCTGGATGCTGTAATTGGTATAATAAAAACAATTCCCTTTTATTTTGATGTGAGATACACCTGAAGTGTTTCAAATAATAATATTGTGTAAGGTCAGTAACGAAAATTGCTCAGAATAGCAGAACAAAAACATGCAAATTTTCAAACAGAAATATATTATTTAACTTAAGATTTCTGTGTTAATCTTCTTCTAAGACTGACTATACCTACTTATTACTCGTATAAGCATATTTTGTAACATGGTTGATCAATTGGATTAGATGATGATGATGATGATTACAGGTAAAACACTATCAAATTACTTCTTTTAAATTACTGTAGTTCAAGCGAACCTTATCAGCAAGTGACTTACCTGTTTACTGACGAATGAAGTTGTTTTATGAAGTCAATTCAATTCAGTTAATCAGTAACTTCCCATGATGCCGCAAAAAATCATATCCCAACTACAACCCTCCATCACCAACACAAATCGAACTTAACGCTCTAACATGCAGCCTAAGATAAACTTAATTATAGTCAGTGAGTAAAAAGTGTGAAATCAATAAGAAACTGTTCAATCTATATAATCTATACTAATATTATAAAGCTGAAGAGTTTGTTTGTTTGGTTGAACGCGCTAATCTTTGGAACTACTAGTCAAATTTGAAACATTCTTTTTGTGTTGAATAGCCTCTTTATCAAGGAAGGCTATAGGCTATATATCATCACGCCTGTCCTGGAGAGCGGAGCAGTAATCATAAATGTCGACAAATCGGACCAAAATTTCACACATTTTTTAATAAACGTCATAAGTAGTGGGACTAAATGAATGCAACGGGGGTTTGAAGTATGTTACGGACGAAGCCGCGAGTGTCAGTTAGTGTAGTATAAAACATCAAAAATTACCTTACAAATGAAAATATTTATTTCTTTTTTTTTATTTTGGCCACACAAACTCATTTACTAACTTAACTGCCCATTTATCCATAATATCTGACAAATTGTTACTAATTGCAGTAATTTTTGAACATCGTTAACCGATTGATTGCCAGTTAGCGTGCACGTGAAGGGTTAAATTGCCGTCCCTTCGCAACAAAAGGGTTAATTTTTTACCAAATCACCTCAACCCTCTACTGACGTGTTAATTTCGGAATAAATAACAAAATTTATACTTTACAAGCTTTGTTGCTCTGAATAGATTTAATATACCGTCGTAAAATGGATACAAAAACTAGAATTCATTATTTTGATGCATTTATAATCATATTCCACGAATGGGAATTTTGGTAGATATGTTTTAAATGGGGTAGTAGAAAAAAATACATTGAAAAAAATATGATACCTATTTCTGAAAGTATAAATTCTCCTACATGGCTTATCTTAGGGTTTAGTAAAAAAAATACTGACTGGAAAAAAATTTTGATGAATATAGTTTGTCTTCGAAATTCAAAAAATCTTTCAATATTTTCGTGTAATCATCATACCTCATTTACACTCTCACGCGAGCCACAAGACGAGCTGCGAGACGAGCCACGAGCTCGAATGTAAATGTACCATAAAACTGCGTTTACACTCGCGGGTTGCGGCTCGTCTCGCAGCTCGTCTCGTGGGTCGCACGAGAGTGTAAATGGGGTATTATAAAATAAACGGTTATAAAACGCAGTCCATAGATTCTTGAAGTAACATAGTGTAACATCGATAAATCTACTACGTATAATGAACCTCTGGCTGGACTTGAAATTAGGCTGAAACTATTTTGTACTTTTTCATAAAACTTTCAAAAACTTATCTAGCCCTATACGAGAATATATTTTCATATGTTGTTCCATTATGAAACTGCAAATATTTATTTACTTTGGTCCAACTTTATATCAATTATTTACGTATAAACACAACATAATATCAATCACTTATTGGTAAACTCAGCATTTATGTGTTATATAAATGCTAAAATAAGAAAATATCTTTAAATATAAAAGAAAGTCGTGTTAGTTACACTATTTATAACTCAACAACGGCTGAAACCGATTTGGCCAAAAATTGGATGGGAATGTAGTTTAGAGCCAGGAGACGGACATAGGCTACTTTTTATCCCGGGAACAAGTTCCTGTGGGAAACGGGAACGGGAAAACTTCTCTACGCGGGCGAAGCCGCGAGCCTCAACTAGTGTCTATATGAATTAATAATATTATAACTAACGTATATTTTTTCAGAATTTTACACAATGTAACATTACACTTACTTTAACCGACTTTTGGTATGCTGCTTTGCAACGCCCGAGTTGAGTAAATCCAGAAAGGTGTTACGTAATACTAACTGTTGACAAGTTAATAATTTTGACTGCCTTGGTGGCGCAGTGGGTTCGATTCCGGGGTCGGAACAAATATTTGTATGATCCACAAATGTTGGTTTAGGAATTTGTGGTGTTTGCTATGTATAACATATATGTATATTAAGCATGTATATCAGTTGTCTAGATCCCATACTATTAGCTTATAACTTAGTTTGGGCTAAATGGCGAATATTCAATGTTACTAAGACTGTAAACGTGTCCTTAGATTTCAAGAGATTTTAAACCCATACCAAGAAATATAAATAATGAATGAAAACAGTATGGGGTTTTTAAAAGGGGTCCTAGAAGGTTTATAAAGGGTCGGCAGCGCGAGTGCTGCACCTCTGGGGTTGCAAACGTCCATAGGCTACGGTGACCACTTTCCATCAGGTAGGTGGTGGTCTGCCACCTCAATGGTATATAAAAAAAGAATGAAATGATGAATAATTTTATTGTAAAAAGAAAGAGACAACAAAGTATAAATTAAACGCAAAATACTGTGATAAAAATACCTTGCTTTTTCATTAATAAAGTCTTCAACACGCTCTTGGCTTACCCATAAAAGTAGGTGTGTTATAGAATATCAATCAGTTTTATACATGATGTTATTAAAAAGCTTAAGTAATAAAAATAAAATCGACTCGACATGTTGAAGACTTACGATATTTATTTTCATTTTCGAGCCACTGTCTATAAAAAAACTTATTAATGATGAACAGGATTATTGAACGATAAAAAACATTGAATGACTTCCACGGCGCCAACTTGGTAGGTACGTATTCTGATAAGCAGTATGTCGATATAATATCTAATTATTATTTACTAGTGGATTCCTGCGGCTCTGTCTTCGTGGTGAAGTTTTCTGGTCCCCATTTCCCACGAGCTTTTGTTTTCGGAAATAAAGCATACTTGTGTATCCAGGGTGGCAGCAAATTTGTTGGAATACCAAGTTTAAGCCAAATTTGTTCAGGGATTTAAGGCTTGATTGAGTAACCATCCAAACCACTTCACATACTTTCACATATATAATATTAAGTGGGATTGTATCTATCATAATTTATGTTTAATCAATCAATCATTTGGCAAATGACTAATTTGATTTATGAGTTATTTGCCAAATGATTGATGCCCTAAACGCGTACAATTTATCTATATAATATATATAAAGAGATAATAGATAAATTGTATGCGTATGAGCTATCTAAACCCAATGGACTCTCCATTAGGATCTTTATAGACAAGGGTTGGGCGAATATTTCATTTCGAGCAGATTTGACGTTTTGGAGAATAAAAAAATAAATGCACATATTCATGTTTATTATGAATTTTTCGGAAAGAATTTAATGATAGAAACTGAATTTTATGAAAGGCCCAGCAATTACTCTTTTCTGCTAAGAGATAATGACGTTTCTTTTTTTTAATAAACGGTAATGAGATTTCCCAGATACGGTAATTAGATCTCGAAATATGGTTGTGAAATAAATTGAAATGGCAATTAGAAATAAAATCAAAGGTTAGAAAAATAACCATGACACAGGACTGGAACAGCACTTGACGTGGTCCTTAGGATTGGATCTTGATGCATTCCTCCTCGCGCCATCACGAGAGTGACCTCTTAGCAACGGACCGCTCAGCATCCAATCGTAGCCGATGTTCTACAGAAGTGGTCCTAGGACCGATTCCAGAGAAACACAACACTTCTCGCCATGTCAGCCCTAGCTTTGGTAAGCTATGGCTCTCTCGAAAAGGTAAGCTCCGGCTCTCTCGAAAAGGTAAGCTCCGACAATGCACTAGAGGCAGGGAGGCAATGAGGAGGAAAATGTGCGTCTTCTTAAAGCATTTCCAGGGCAAGGCATTGACTATGTCATGAGACACCGCCATGACTACCTCAACTGTGATGACGCTCCTTCCGCAAGGACTCCAACACGCATGATAGCGTCATCGGAGGAGCATTGGAACCAAACTGCTTATGTACAAGATCCCCATGACTGTGACATATGCGACGAAGTGCTCTGCAATGATACGTTCAAACTGCTTGCATGTCTCGTTGAGCAATACGAGTGACCAATAGCCGTAAGGCGAGGCCGCTAGCCGCCTTCGTTTTGGATAAGGATCAATTTCCCCGTATACGACAACTTGGTAAACCAGTCTTTATTGAAGGATGAGCCAAAACCTTAATCGTCAACGTTCATTGAGATCCAGGAGTCATACGCACCCCAGAATGCTATCGGATCCGGAGGGATTCTCTTGCGGGGCTTAGCCGCAGCACCTATAGCTCGTCGTTCTCGTCGTAATCCCTAACATTGGCTGGAGTTTGGGCCAGCGGATGGCCTTACCATTCCAAATTCTCTAGGAGCTATTTTCGGGCCAATTTCTTGGGCAGTTTAAGGGTCTCCTAGAGGGACCTTTCAGCACACTTATAACACACGTGTGCTCCGTCTCTGGGTCCTCAGTGCCTGGTGTACCGATAGCGGAGATGCACGCTGCGTGCACATTGCGATCTACACCGGGAATCAGGCCTGCACGATAGCTGCATCCAGGAGAGCCCTTGATTCAGGCGTTTGACAGCCCAATGTATGCTGAAGTATTTAGGATAGCCAGTAGGTGGCTAGTTGGAGGAGAAACGTCAAACTAAATATAACTATGGAAGAATAACGACCCCTCCTTCCACCACATGCCAACCCTGGACGCAGCGTGTGAGATCAAGGGTCGCAAACGATACATCTACGATCGAACCGCGCAAACGTCCACACACAGGTGGTTATATTTTTCCGGTCATGGATTGGCCACCCAGACCGCCGAAGTTCTCCCCCTATCAGTGGTTTTTCGGGAGCCTCAATTGTCACCCTCAGGCGTTGAAATTTTTCAGGACTGGGACGAAATGCAGTAAGAATGACGTCTTGCTCAACGAGCCATAGCTCGAATTGATATTGCTCACAGGTTGGCAAGAAGCGGCCATGATAATCACTTCTCTGGAATCATCTGCAACGCAGCATCGGCTCCTAGCAATAATTTCAAGGCGCAAGGTGTCCGCGTCAACACCCAAAGCTGCTAAGCTGTCTATGGTGACTGGGCTCCCGTGGTAGACCCAGTACGGCATGGCAACGGTGACCACGTTATAGAACCTAATAGACCATCATCATCGCAATCATGTTACGTTATAAAAGAAGAGTTTTCCTGCTCCTTGATAACTACTTGCGGTAGGCGAATGTCCACTGCGCAATGCTCTGGCTCAGGATATCCTGAGCAGCAGAGCAGTGGTTTAGATTCACCTGTAGGATGCGGATAAGTATGTCCATTTATAAACCTCCATTCCCCCATCGAGTCGTGGACGTATCCGCTCTTCCCGGTAACAACCACTACCCATACCTGAAGGGCCTCTTTCTCGAGGTGGTCTGTACTTTAGCCCTACGCAACGCAACTAAAGTAGTGCGGTGAGACAGCGGTAAGAGCTTGCTTTGTGACAGGACTAACTGCAGCGGAAGCAATGGTTCGTCACGGTAACTTTCACTGTGCACTGTACCCCCACACTCCCTCCGGTAAGGGACCTGTACCATCTAGTTTCGCAGGACTGTAGAACACTTTGGTCTTTCCGAAGTCCCAATGAGGAGTTTCTGTTCGTCCACTGTTTTTTACACGCTGGGCAGCTGAAGATCGTGACCGGTGAAGCCGAAGCGTCTAGCTTTGGCTCTCGCCTGGTCATTGGAACAGCCGCTGGCCTCCACGATGGGGGAGATTACCACTTCTGTCATTGCTACGTCATCCAGACTCAATAAAAAATCATTACCGTTTTTTTCTTCTAATTACCATTCCATTTTAAAAAGAATGGGAATTAATGGTAATTATAATAATGGCAATTGGATTTTCAATAATTTCACAAATAAAAGGATATTTTAAATAGGTAACGATTTGTTAAGTTTAACACTGTATAGAGAGATATATATTGGAAATATCTAGCAAATAATTATATAAAATAACATAAAATAATTACCTTTTGAAAGGCCAATGGTATGTACAAAGATTTTGAACCAAACCAGTTTTCGAGCAGGAGAACTCTAAATTTCATAGTAAAAAAATGTACTTTCAGGGGTATGTTGTTTACGACCGTAATGTGGTGATGGTCAGCGAATCTTTTATGTTCAATCTATTTCATAACCGTGCGTACATGCGAAAATATTGGGTCGTGAATGTCTCTGAATGGTAATAATGTGTAAGTAGTGTAGTATGTGTAGGGACATTTTTCTAAGTGTAATGATACCACTTATCTTTCGTAAACGTTACTAAAATATAATATGGGTAGGGTAGGGTAACTGTATACGCTTTTACAACATGCTTCCCTGTGACCTGAGAAATTTACCTTTAAATAAATTTAAAAAGTTTATTAAAAACAAGCTTTGTGAAAAAGGTTTTTACTCCGTTACAGACTATTTGCAGGACAGGGACGCCTGGAAATGATCTGCTGGCAAAATGAAATAATATTAAATTGTAAATAGGCCATCAAAAAAAAAGCCTTCCTAAGTTTCTTGCCGGTTCTTCTCAGGTGGGCCGCGTTCCGAACCGGTGGTCGCTTTAAATATTTTAAATAGTGTATGACATTTTGTAAGCGCCGTTAAAATGGTCTATGCAAAATAAAGATATTTTTATTTATTTTTTTATTTATTTATGGATTAATTAATCTAATAACCAAAAACGTTTTAAAAAAATTCGTTCTTCCAATAGACTTTTTAGAAAGACTCATAAATTTATTAAAATCTGGGAAAAGGGACACGGATGGTGATTAGATTTTGGCTTTTATTTTCAAAATTTCATGCATTTCTAACAAAAATCAAGATGTTTTAAGGATTGCGCCTAACGCAGGCCTATGTAAATTAAACGAAAACGATGTAAAATTAAAAAAAAAAAAATTGTTATTTATCGTCCGCCATGCAATATGCACGAAATGAAATATTCACCCGGTTATGTAATTATATCTACAGGCATCTCTATGAATTCTTTCCAAAGTAAAAAGGCAAGGAATTGGGAAAAGCGTGTGTTAGTTTGTTTTTTTTTTACAATAATTTGTAGCAACATAGTTTTAGAGTTTCACCGGATAAGGGTAATATGAAATGTGCGGTTCGCTCAGATGAAAAAGGACAAATTGATTATAATGAAATGAGAATGAGCTAAGATTAAGAAGAAGTGTAGGTTGCGGTGCACTAAGATGAAAAAGGACAATATGATTTTAAGGAACTGAGAATGAGCTAAGATTAAGAAGAAGTGTAGGTTGCGGTGCACTAAGATGAAAAAGGACAAATTGATTATAATGAAATGAGAATGAGCTAAGATTAAGAAGAAGTGTAGGTTGCGGTGCACTAAGATGAAAAAGGACAAATTGATTATAAAGAAATGAGAATGAGCTAAGATTAAGAAGAAGTGTAGGTTGCGGTGCACTAAGATGAAATAGGATAATATGATTTTAAGGAACTCAGAATTAGTTAAGATTAAGAAGAAGTGTAGGTTGCGTTGCGCTAAGATGAAAAAGGACAATATGATTTTCATCTCGTGGCTGTTACATTATTATGTGCTCATGGATCCAAGCCCTAGGACTAGAAAAAGGACAATATGATTTTAAGGAACTGAAAATGAGCTAAGATTAAGAAGAAGTGTAGGTTGTGGTGCACTAAGATGAAAAAGGACAATATGATTTTAAGGAACTGAGAATGAACTAAGATTAAGAAGAAGTGTAGGTTGCGGTGCACTAAGATGAAATAGGACAATATGATTTTAAGGAACTGAGAATGAACTAAGATTAAGAAGAAGTGTAGGTTGCGGTGCACTAAAATGAAAAAGGACAATATGATTTTAAGGAACTGAGAATGAGCTAAGATTAAGAAGAATTGTAGGTTGCGTTGCGCTAAGATGAAAAAGGACAATATGATTTTCATCTCGTGGCTGTTACATTATTATGTGCTCATGGATCCAAGCCCTAGGACTTGAAAAAGGACAATATGATTTTAAGGAACTGAAAATGAGCTAAGATTAAGAAGAAGTGTAGGTTGTGGTGCACTAAGATGAAAAAGGACAATATGATTTTAAGGAACTGAGAATGAGCTAAGATTAAGAAGAAGTGTAGGTTGCGGTGCACTAAGATGAAATAGGACAATATGATTTTAAGGAACTCAGAATGTGTTAAGATTAAGAAGAAGTGTAGGTTGCGGTGCACTAAAATGAAAAAGGACAATATGATTTTAAGGAACTGAGAATGAGCTAAGATTAAGAAGAATTGTAGGTTGCGTTGCGCTAAGATGAAAAAGGACAATATGATTTTCATCTCGTGGCTGTTACATTATTATGTGCTCATGGATCCAAGCCCTATCAAATAAAATTAGATTGTAAGAGATTTTCAAGTACGTTCCTCGTCTCGTTCAACTGAGGTACAAAAATATAATGTAATTGTAAATGTTCAGTTGAGTCACGATGTGATGGTACTATGAAATCCCATTATCACTATTTATTATATTCGTTTTCCAAGACTGAAATCAGATCCAATGAACGTGACAATGTTCTACAGTGTAGTCGCCTGTGTCGGTAGTCGGTAATCCAAGCAGTTAAATGGGTCCGCAAGCTCGCGACAGCGATTAGTTACAATTGCCTGCGTGTGCGCAAGTGGGTTTAATTTATAAGCGGTGAGCGTTTTCACATTGATTTTTAAATTCAAACTGAGTATTCTGGAATTCAAGAACTAAATTTTTTACAATCATCCTCATTGAGCAAAGGTTGTGGTGATACAGTCGACGGACTTTCTTTTGCGTTGAGGGATATAGCTACGTTTTTTTACGTTTAGAAGTCACTGTACCTAACTTTCTGTAATTCCATGGCATTTGTTTCAGATCTTGATAATGAAGATATAATAAAGAGATTTGTTAATGAAGAAAGTAATCAGAGATCTGAGAATTCTATTTTGATAAATTTTGTTTATAAAGGTTTTTGAATAAAATAAACTGGTTATTGTCATAATATTACCTTTTATTTTATTATTAGTTGGAAAAATTCCATAATAGTAAGATGTATGATCTGCACTGTATCTCCTACATGATAATTTCGAAGCTGTACGACATCCAGCTTAACTATTAGGGGGGATTTTTACATCATCCTTGAGGTTAAGTATTTTATTTGAGACTATCTCTTTTTGCTATTTCAATTTCAAAAGTTGAAAACGAAATTCAAATGTGCTTCTTTTTCAAAATTATTTTTTAATTCTGTTGGTAGTTAAATCGCTTCAAGCTTATGCCAAGCACGTTATTTGTAGTCCTAACAAATTGCTCGAATTAACCGACCGTTGCACTTAACTATTTATTTATAGACTGTTTTATTGCTTGTAGTTGCCGCTTGTTGCCATCAACGCTAATGGAGGCCAAAATGATTTGGCTGTAACAATTAGTACACTTCTACGTAAGTAATAATAAAGGTGGCGTGAAAATTTAGTAAGTTGTACATATTTTATCCTATAATTTGTATAGGTACTATATTGCTTATAACATACATACATATGTCACGCCGTATCCTCGAAGGGGTAGGGAAAATTATGTTGTACGTCTCCCTACAAATTCATCATTAGCACTCTGTCCCACGTCCGTACCTGGTAAGTCTATATTAATAATAATATCTCTTTATTATACACCAAATTTACAATAGAATAATGATTACAATATGCAGATTATAGGTACAATTGGCGGCCTTATCACACATCTCTTCCAGGCAATCATATATACTTATTACCGTGGTGAAGTGGACAGAGGCAGGTTGTGGCTACGTGCTGTTGAACCAAAAGTTTAAAGCGTTTTCTAAACACTCGTAAATGGAAATGCCACAAAATATCACCCCCCACCGGACTAACCATTTCGTAAGGTGCGTAACGCAGTAATCGTTGATTGAGTACTTTGGGTTACGAGCTACCAATTACTAATATTGTACATCATATTTCTGTACACTACATTGGGCTCACCACCTGTTACGTGGGACAAAAATGCATTCGGTAAAACGTGGGCGTATAGTATGCCTCTGCCTAACCCTTCGGGGATAAAGGCGCGACAATATGTATGTATGTACGTATAGTTCTGTAGGTATTGTGTGAACTTGGTGTTGCGTAGTTACATTAGTATACGACATTACATTAGTACAGTAGACAGCTACGGTAATTAATCAACATCATTATTGGTCAATTGTCGTATTTGAAATGTGTTTAACGTACGAGAAGACCTTATATTCCTCATTAAAGTTCGGGCAGTACACTACGATAATAAGATATCATCCAAAATATTGTACCCGTATCGTTTCCTCCGATTGAAGCTCACTGCTTAGACATATTATTATGTCTCTTCTTTACACGGGTATCTTCCTTTTTGTTTCTCATGAAGATACCCGGACTTTTGATAGGCTTACATGGGGACATAGGTCCAACACGCAGAGGCACTTTGAGAATTTTAATCTAATAGGGAATGGGACCCCCACTGCAGATAGTCCACGCCCGCCTTATGTAGAAGAACGGTAATGGATCACCTCCAATGGGAGTTAAATTATTGTAAAATGTGCTAACTATGAAATGGGCTATTGTATTGGGTTGGGGGTTAAATGGATCGGATGAATTAAGCTATTGATGAAAACGGCGTCTGCCATTTTATTATATTATTATTAAACTACTGGCAGACGGTGACTCGCCAACTCACTAGATGGGCCCCCTATACAATCACCGTAGGCATGATAAGCCTGTAAGGCGACAGAGGGCAACACCGGTGTGAGCGGCTTGGGGTGTCGAGCGGTGCGGCGCCGGTTTCACCTTCGCGGGACAGGCCCGGAGCGGGCTTCCCCGTAGTTATTCCCTTGAAAATGACACTTCCACCCCCGAGCATATAGCTCTGGCCCCCTCCCTCTGACCGGCCAATTAAGGCAAGCCAGAGTTGAGATTTGCTGCACTCCCGGGAGTAGCACTCTCACTGCTCTCCCGTTAGGCCATTAAATCCTAACCGGTACAGAAGGGCAACAAAACTCTAAGGAATCGGGACCGATGTGTAGCCACGCACATTCAGCTCGCCACAAGCTGCCCTGCGGATGTGAGCTTTTCAATAACTTACTGATACATTTTTTGTTGGTAACAGAAAGTGGATAAATCAAAAAGCGAATTATTATTATTATTATTATGTGAGAGAGGCTGTGGCAGGCTAGTAAGTCCTGCAGCACTGCGACCTAAATAGGTCTATTGTACTCGCCTAAATCTTAGAGTTCGCTGCCGATTCCTATGAGAGTAAGGAATTTGAGGATGTCTTTAGGAGCGATGTGCTGTAACTCCTCTCGTTGAAGCAGGTGTTTGCCAAAGGGGATGCATCGTTTTTGTATGAGAGGGCCGCAGTTGCAGAGAATGTGCTGAAGCGTTTTATCGACTTCGTAACAGAATCTGCAGAGGCTGGTTGGGCTGAGGCCAAGGTTGGCCATGTGTTTCTTCAGCCTGCAATGACCTGTGAGTGACCTCGTCAAGACACAGAGGTTGCTTCGGCTTAATTGCTTAGGCATAAGCCTCCCTTATTTTTTTGTATCCATAAACCAAGTAAATTATCCGTTGGCTTTTTTATACTGCACTTTGATCACAGGCACATACTTATTTACTTATTAAGCTTTATTGTAATGATATCACATTAAAATTCTTTTTCTCACTAATATTCTACTTTATTTAACCTAAATGTGACAGGACTTACATAAAATGTCCACATATTTTAAACATTTAAATAGATAAATGATGATTACTTTTATGATTAAGGAGAGACGTAAAGTTTTTCTTTTATAAAACAAAATAAACAAACCTTTTTACGATGACCTCGGTTAATTAAAGAACAGATTATTTTTAAACGTATTACGTTATTCCTATATAATAATTTAAGGCTATTCTCAAATAAAAAGTATATGTATGGAAAAGAAAACGACAATTTAGAATTAGTTAAATTTTGATTGCGCCGCCACTCCGGAGCGCATCGAATCCCTAATTAATACTTCAAAGTAAGAACGATCCTTTTTTACTGAGAATCATTATTAAACATAATACCCGAGTACACCTCCCTAGCTATTAAGCGTTACTCCTGAACTCATCTTTTTGAGATTTCAAAATAAATAAATGTAGGGACTGATCCCACTGTTAGCGAATTTTAGTTCTCGGTTACCACTGACAACATTATTATGTCATTTTGACAGGTTCATTATAAATTGACGTGACGATTCTATTAACTTTTCAAATAAAATGTTAGTGAATACCCCATAGTGTTTTACGTGTTCGAGATGAGTATTATGACATTTATTTGGTTACAAATAAGTCAGCTTTCACGTTCCTATACACATCACTGCCAGAGTCTTTGGTAAATCGATTCCATATTTGAAATCCGACGAAGTCGCATCAATTACATTCCTCATCTACTTTTCTCCACTTTCCATATTATTCTTTCATATCATTCTTCTCATATCAGCAATTACCGTCTTCAATCCTTATCTCATTGTATTGCTTGCAGATTATGAAATTGTTTGTATCCGTGGGTGTGTATTTATTTATTTAAACTTTATGCACAAAAATAGTATAAAGGCGGACTTAATTCCAAAAGGCATTCTCTATCAGTAAACCATAAGGTGGTGCAGAGCAAAAAACAATTTTGTTCCCTCAGGGATAACAGGTTTAGAATTAGGCACTGAAATCAGATCAGTACAGAGTGTTCTAAATTTATCTTTTTTTATTAGGCAACTAATACTGTCATTTGATCAGCCTTCAGTTCAACTTGTTATTAAAATAACTTCTACTTAAGAAATCGCTTACAGTAGGACAATACCTCTAACGAGTGTACCAAAAAGGAAGGATTATTATCACCTCCCTCCTCGTTTCGATCCTTTAATGATGGCCTCCTCATTAGACTGTGGCTATCTTACGTTGTATAATAAAAATAACTTGACGCCTACGCAAGGCCTTACTTTTTCTTTCGTTCGTACACATAAAATAATTTTTGAGAAATAAAACAAAGAATGTATAAGTAGTTTTGTAATGTTAAGAGATGTTCGTTTTTAAACACATTTTATCAATTTTTGTTTATGTGCATATTATGTCAATTTTGTACAGTGTGAGTTGACAAAGAGCTGTACAGTATAATTACCCACAGATATGTTACTGTGACAAAGACAAATGAGTTTACCAACTACGATAAGGAATATCACCTGCTTTAACGTTGATATAAAAAAATAATTAGACAATATTTTTGTAACACATCTACATCCAAGTATTATTTGCGAATAATAAAACCGTTTCTGATAATTTAAACTTGAAGTTAAAACTGAGAAAACACACAAATCGATAGACACTGAATATGTAATAGTACAACGTACTATAGACATATAGCCAATTATAGTCAAAATAGGTACTTGTCTATTTAATCTGGAGATTTTTGGATAGATATTTATTTTTCAAATCATTTGTAACTCAAAAAGCTTGAAACTATTATACCAAACTGTAAATATGAAAGAAGAATTTAAAATATTACATAAATATTTTCCCGATAGTAATGTTTTTATTCTTGAAATACAATTTATAATATGACATCAAAAATACAAATCAATATACCACGTATTATTTAATGATAAATTATGCTCTTCATTATGATTCAGAATCTTTTTTTTTCTAATTTAAAATAACTTTACCTGCAATTCACTTAATTGTTCGACAGCCCCTAAAATTTACCGCCCTCATAATGCCTTACCATCGAACCAATTTAGATTTACCAATACAGTACTAAGCTGCAGTCGATAATGAACCATAGTACCAACAAAATATGGTAAATATAAGAAAATTCAATAGCTTGGTAAATGTGGTGTTGTACCAACTCTCATGCGGACTAGTGATGCAACAAGTGTACAAGCTAACAAAAGAAGCGATTAGGGGTGATTTATACATTCTTTTATTTTCCACCCCCGTTCTATATTCAAGTGATACGCTAACTGAAATTCCCACACTCCGAATTGAAAAGAGAACGTGTTTCTTTTTTTTAAATGACATAATAAGAAATCTCATTATGTAACGGATTTTATACTGGAGAAGATTAAATTTAGAACATAATAACTATACATAATAAACATAATAATAATCCGAAGCGCTCGTGACCCCGCGGTCTCAGTGTTCTGTAAACGATCACTGAGTTACGCAGCTTTCACTATGGCTGGTCCTCGGATGGGTGACCACTTTGTGGTATTTACATTTGCGAGCGTTTTCGTGCTTCGGAAGGCACGTTAAGCCATTGGTCCCGGTTGCCAGTAAAATGGCAGTCGTTAAGCCTGGTTGAAGGCCTTCTGAGCCGCTTGAAAATTTCAACAGCAGGTAGCCACAACCTGCGTCTGTCTATTTCAACACGGCAATGGGCTCACCACCTATTACGTGGGACAGGAATCCACACGGTGAAAAGTGGGCATATAATATGCCTCTGTCACCCCTTCGGGGATAAGGCGTGATATTTATTTATTTATTATTTTATAATAATAATACAATCTTTATAAACAGCTAATGAAAAAAAAACCTTGATTATATAACAATAAAAGAAAAAAAAAGGTTAAAAAAAATATAAATAAATATAAAAAAGTATTAAAACAAAACAGAAAATTTAATAATAACAAACAAAAAACTGTCAGACGTAGTATAAACTTTGTGAGATAACAAACATGAAATGTAATTTATTCCCTAAACTGTAATAAAAGATTATCTAATCACTGGTTCATAATTACTCAAAACAATGAATATATCTAAGAACGAAAGACATAACCGCTTACAGTAAGTAATAAAAGAACGTGTTATAGGTATCCACTTAGTAGATCCTAATCGTATTTTGTTACAATACTACCCTAAAGATAGATAAAAAAAAAACAATCTGTAGAATAATTTATCTGGCGTTTGTTTATATTTAACAATCTTTTCACTTAGATTACTTTTATCTCATATTAATATATTTTTCTAACTTCATTTTAATATCTAATGTGGATAATAAATATCGATTATTGGATTTTAAATTTATTGCGTGAACTCTCTATTGACCCGGATTGAACAGGAAAAACCGAGAGGAAAGAACCAGGCAAAAAATAATAAATTTTCACCGTAAAGTTCGCAAATCATTAGTAAGATACACAATTTTGAAAGCAATTTTGTCAAACAATATGGATTAATAAATTAATTTCTAAAAAGTCGGTGTTCATTTTGAAATTAACTGAAATGTCAAACAGACCTATGATCAATTTTTCTTTAAAAAATCCGTGTTTTGTTTCAGTAGGCAAAGATAACCTATCCAACGGTATTTTCTTAATTCAATATTATAATTTTATACATAAATATCAAGATATATTTATTATGAGCCAGTACGAACTTGTACATTTTGAATTCATACAATGGATACAATCAACTGTAAATTGGTTATTCTAACATATTTGTTACATTTTCTAAAGATATTTTAAGAAATTTGTGATGATTTTTTAACTATTTTATATCGTTGGATGGTCGTCTTTTTAATAGGTATTTTGTAGTTGATAGAACTTAGGAATATGTCTGGATAAGCTTACTGAAATTTAAAATAGTGTAACACATTAATTAAACCAGAGCACTCTAATGAGAAATTGTCAAAATAGTGTAATTAAACCTGTAAACTGTAGCTGTAAACAATTATTATAATAAGATTATTTTAATAAATCAGGGTACCTAATTACATTGTAAGGTGATTCTAAATGCAGCTCAGGTACTTTGTACTATTTTTGAAAGTTTCTCGTCAGAGTGCTCTGGATTAATTACACTATTTTAAAAATGTCAGTAAACTTATTTTTGTACTAAACAATAATCAATCAATGTGAAACTGTTTTCTCTTAGCACGTCGTAATGACATTACATGATTGGGAGTCAATTTGATAGATGGCCCTCCGTTCACGGATATTATTTTCTTAAATAATAATAATAATAATTTCTTAAAGCCACAAAACTATCACCAGACACTTGATAGATACAAACAAAATTCATTGAAATAACTGGAATAACCTATATTATATTATTTCTATGACTAAACTTAATAGCTAAATAATAAACAAAACTTCACAAATTCCACCTTCACAACGACAAGTGCCACAGACTATAATAATTATAGACTATAGAAGAGGGAGTAGGGGTGCCATCATGATAATACCCCTATATTACACGCACTTGTCACGCCGCGAGATACAATGGCAGCATTTTTTTTTCATGACGCAAAATTGTCTTCCCTATCTATTTTCGACCTTCTTTGTTAAAGTTCTTGCATCTTCAAATCGTGGGAAACAGGCCCGAGATGTTTAAATAAACACCTGAAAAAAAATCTTATTAATATTCCACTAAGAAATCTAAGAATGCATACTTCATTAACGCTGTGATCTGTACATACCTACAATATATATTAATAAAAAAACTATTAAAGGATTATAAGAATTTTGTAACAACTCATTTTAAAGGTCTAACTAGTTCCGATTATCATCAATCTAAATGCCAAAGTATGTTTAAAAATTCAAAAAACCAAAGTAATGTTCTTAAAAATTTTTATCCCTAACAATACCTCCAGTCACAAAATGCTTCTAATAGACATTTAATTATAGTCCAGATCGAGATCTACTGACCCCTTTTACACTTGTTTACATCTTCATCCCCTCAACTCCCCGTAAACGCGCTGAGCCATCAAAATGGTATGTTTAATTCCAATACCCCATACGATTTATTATAACAAAACAGAACAGGAACGATCGACCGCTTGCCATCTGTCGTCGTTCCGAATCTCGAATCGCCAAAAAAACTCAATGTGCGAGCAACCCTGGGAACCTAGGAACGTGGAGCATTCCCACGAACAACCCCTCAATTTTCAATAACCAAATTAGCCTTTGCGTTACCCTATTTCGGATATGAGGGAGTCGTGAATCTATTCATCGATAAAAAATATCTCGCCTCTCGCTTGGTATACTGTCGAATGCATATATTCATCCCCTTCGAATGCACGTGTTCAAAGATCGTATATTTGACCTGCGAGCGTGTGTGTGCGAGTCTTCAGATCGTAGCACCTGCCGGCGCGCGCGCACCCTATTGGCTGAGCAACCACTATCACCGCTACACTGATTTCTTTTAAACTTTATTTTTTTGTAATACTCTCTTCGGACATGTTAAGAAAAAATCTTACATGTTTGGACCGGTACAAGCCGAATATTTGTGTGTAGGTGGTATCTCTTAACTTGATAAATCTTTTTGTAAACTCTATGCTAATGAACTTTGACTCTAAAATGAGATTTTAGATGATTGGAGCACCAACGCAAAGGAATTTAAAATGGTCTTCAAAAATACGGTAACAATGGCCTAACAGACAGAATCTATAAAAATAACTACAAAATCAATAAGTACGTCTATTAATCACTAACTACCCTAAATTAGGTGTTATCAGAGTCTCGTGTTTAGCGCGTGAGCGGCTTGCGAGTAATCGCAGGGGTTCGAATTCAACCCTCGACCCCTGACATAGTGACCCCGATAAAGGGATAACAATCGTATTGTCGCGGCCACTGCTCACCGAGGGGGCTCACTATCAACATGTGTTCTATTTGTCCACATTTGGGCGTGTGGACGGCACGTGGATTACTTTCCCATGACACCCCTCTAAACACTTGTTACTTATTTGCATGTGATAGTGTCTATTAAAATATGAAATATATTATGGTATATGCCGACAAGTGTAATAGACTTTGGCTATCTTTGGATGTATTAAGACGTGAACCTACGTTACAGGATTAACCATCGTAGGTGTTTCTTCTACATCTCAGATACTTTTGATAATAAAAATATACATCGCAAATTTATAACTAATGTGGATGTACATACATAGTCATAATCTTCGTATTTTTAAATTCTTTATCAACTTTGAATCCTGAACATAACCGTCGACTTAAAATTTAATCAAAAAAAATATTGTGATAATATTAATTTAGATAAATATCTTGATAACACTTTTAAAGATATGTCATAATACGAAAAGAATCTCGGGATATCGTATAAACCACTTGACTCACACACACATACAAAATGAGCTTTTCACGTACGCGGGCTTTTTTGTGCCGGGGGCGGCGTACACGCTATAAAAGGCCGACCGGCTCTTGCAGCCCCACATTCCCGCCTGTGATCTCACTAGCGATACACGTTCTCTACTTTGCTATTACTCTATCTACATATTCCAAAATGTCTTATTACGCTAACAACGAATACATCATCGCTACAAACAACTCGATGAACGAAAACAAATATAACAGTGACAAGATGAAGAATAGCGGTATCAAAGCGCTGCTTAGGCCTTTGATGAAAATGATCAAGAAAACAACAAAGCGTGCTCCTGTCAAAACCATGGAAACAAGTTTCGAGGAAGACCAAAACTCCTGCAACGAGAAGTTGGAGCGCAAAATTTATGAAGAAATGGAATCGTGTCAGACTGGCGCGCATTTCCTCGTCTATAACAAGGACGATACTTGCGACCTTGTGCCTGTGACACCAGACAACTTCTACGTACCTGTACATTTTGCGAGGACTGAAGCTGGCACTTTCTTCTGGACCACCATCTCTAAAGCTGAAGCTGACTTCGCATCGGCACACTGCTACACCGAGTGCCAGACCGCGGAGCAACAATACCCAGTGCTGCAAGATCGTTGGGTGCAAGCTTAAGTTGACTCTTCAAATGAAATAATCAGTGTCTTCCGTGGAACCAGTGTCTGCTCCGTTGGTTTCTGCAATCGTCTGTGATCTTAGCTTTAATTTAGTTCAAGGTGCCATATAGGGATAAGTTTAGGTTAGATCTGCTCAATATTCGTGATAGCTCCTTTAAAGCTTTAACTGTAATCTCGAATGTGTTGTGATAAATATAGGATTATAGGTACAAATATTTTGAACTGTATAAATTTACTGTTAGGGAATAGTGAGCTTAATATTGTGATCTTCCAATCAAGCTTTAATTGTTTTAGGGATTATTTATTGTATACAATTTACTTGCGTTACATTATTTAATAAAAATATGAATTGATTGAATTTTATATCTTTTAATATAAACCAGTCAACCCTTTTACAAAATGTCTAGCAAAGACATTTGAACAAGCTGGTCTGATTCTTCAATTTCAAGAGCAATCTGAAACCTCAAATATTACGTAAGTATTTACATATTGATTCGCAAATTCTTTGCTTATCTGGTTTGTAAAAACTGAGTACATCAAAAGACCACTAAATCCGTGTATTCAATGTTGCCAGTTGGAAATTGTCCTTGGTATTATTAAAAAGCTGTCTGACGAGATGCCCGTTCAGTAGGCGCGAGCCGCTATTCATCTCGTGGTCACAACCATATATATACAGAGAGAGCAGTATTTTGCGCCCGCGCACGTGCAAGGCCCCGGGCTCAAGCCATCTCGCTACTGGCTTTTTTATTATCTTTTTAATTTGCCGCGGTATTAGTTTAATGATTATTTATTTTGTTCAATTAGGCATTTGTATTAGGGAAGTATTGATATGGTAAAATACGATGACTCATTAATGCTTACAAATCATTTAATGGTGTTGAATTCTTGATTTAGTAAGTATATGACAGATAGGTGTAAAATTTCTATTTATTTGGGAATGTATGCATTGGCTAATTATATCAGTATGTTGGAGTTTGAAGATATTGTTAATTCTGACATGCAACTAAGAAGTGCTTTTTTAGTACATCAAACCTTTCGATAATACCTACCTACTACTACAGAATTTTCGTGCGATGCTCAGGACTATTAAATGAGAGAGAAATGTTAATTTGGATATAATCAGTTGTAACGAAATCAATCATTATATAGATAGGTAGATAAATATGTAAGTGGCTCTTTGAGAAGTTTATATTATTGTCTAGATTTTATATTTATGTGAATTTCATTTTTATTGTATAACTAATTTAAAACCATATTGCTTTATCTAGTTTTGCTTTAGTGAAAATTTAATTTCATTACTATTTAAGTTTTATTATAAAAATATATATTAAGTTCTTAATTGTCGTAATCTCTATAATTTTACTGTAATAGGAATCTCTAGAATCTACACGAATTTATTTAAATTCATTTATTCGAAGACTATTTATAATCTAGGAATATCTTTCAAAAAAACAAGCGCCCAGTAGTAACAACAAGCACGTAGAATACATTATAGAGCAAATTTTAATTCGACAGGTCGCAACCTGTCTGCAAAGATAAAACTTCGAACAAGTTGAAACATGACTGTAAAAGCTACTATTTAAATTCAGAATCCATTGTACAATCAAATAATAGCGAAGAAAGAAATGAGATTGCGAACAAAAATTTTGCGTACCTATGCAACAATGCACGTGCGACTTTAAATATTTAAACACGTTTTGACCAGAAAATCTTTTAATTTATTGTAACATTGTTAAAAAGGAATACATACTATAAAAGTTTAATGATAGGTAAGTAGGTAGTTAGAGTTATGGGCTGGTAGAATTTTACTTTACCCATTTGTATAATAATTTGTGATACACACCTTTATCATTCTCTTAACCACTGGTAGTTAACTTTACATGCAACTTTGTCTATATATTTATGCGTAAAACTTACGTTGCCACATTCTTAGTTTTACAGGAAAATATTATCTATATATTAATAATACTTACTGAAGTGTACAAAAAATATGAGTACGACCATGCAACTAATAAGATCTCCAGTTTCAGTTGTTGAATACGTTATACAAATAAAAAAAAAACGTTAGAAAATTCTACTTTTAACATAAAATTAGTTGTACAAGCGCATGCAGTTCGTAAAACTTAAAATCATTTTTGATTAGTAGGTTAGATAGGCACTACAAATAACACAATTCCAATTTAATGGACGTTCAATTTTTATAAGACCGTGCAGTTAGCACTGAATGTTAGTTTCTAATTAATTTAGAGTACCAGCTACTCCTACTAAGACAAATTTACTCTTGTACATACATATAAGCATTGGGTTAGTTGGTAAAAATTTAATAAGTTATCAATTTTAATTAAAACTACCACACCAGTATAATAATTTTGTGATCCCGAATAATTGAAACATGAGGGAATTCCAACCAATCTAATGCAAAATTAGAATTATAACATCATTCTATTATTAAAAAAGCACAAACTTTAAGTCTCTGAAATTAGCCGAATTAAAATGTAATGTATCAAGGCTATCAACGTTTTATAAATTCCATTTGTGATCTAAATTGACACAGGCAAGTTTTGCAAAAACACTAAGTTAGTTGAAAAGTCACAAGCATCAGCCACTGCATTCATCCAACATATATAGGTATATAGTAATAATAAGGAATCAAATTATTTGACCTACTACCCTAAGAACTCCAATCCCAAAATAATGTTAGATTTGCCAAAACATGACGAGAAGCACAAAATTGAAACACTGAATACATCCATCCAATATCAATCAAATGTAGGTTATATACACGTGATTCACTTAAATTGTTAATTAAAATACTCTATTACCTAAATTAACACTAGAAATGTAAGTAAATTGTACTTAATATCTAAAATGAAGACCACAAAAGCACACAATAGAAATTGAGAATAAATAATATACTTGTATACTAAAACAATACTACTAATTAATATTATCGTAACTTATCATCATCGTATCAGTCGTTCAATAATTTTAAAATTATATTAAATTATGTATAAATTAACTACAAATTTTAAAAAAACTAATTATTTTAAAGTGTACTAACTAATTATTAAAAACGAATTAATAATCAGTTTGTAGCTGTTCTACGAGACATTTAATACGTTTTATTTTAAAATATAAAATAAAATATAATCTAAACGTTTAATTTAGTAAAGTAATTCACCGAATACTAAATGAGTGTTCATTAATTAAAACCACTTAATACCAGAATCAACTGTAAGGAATCTGCATCTTTTTGCATAATTTGCTTCTCAGCTCGCAAAGTGACAGAAACCAGTTAGTAATTGCTGTTATTGATTAAAGTTCCCGGTGTGAGGTACCGCTAGCCAAGTCGTCATAATTACCAGAACACCAGATCTATAATACATGGGTAGAGATAGCGAAGTGGTCCGGTATAATAATACCATACTTGCGTTCGAGAGACGGATCCGTGAGAAATTTCGGCAGATGTACAATTCCTTGCCGCGGTACGACGAGTGAGCGCTTATCTTTTTTTTTACTTCAGTTTAATAATACGGCGTTCTGTATCGACATTTCGAGGCTCGTTCGTGAGTCATCGACGCATTGTTACCTCATGCACGTGTTCAATGCATCGGACGCTCGGGTTAGAAAGGATTTTTTGCAACCCTTATTTCGAATTCCGCAACTCTTGCAAAATTTGGGTTAATTTTTTTTCCGTTCCAATTTTAAATTATAAATTCTTATGACGGTACTTCGCACACGTGTATGATTATTGTTACTGTGTAGAAAAATTATGTCTTCTTTCGGACCACGTGCAAGGATTCGAATTTAGAAGGGTCATGTTGAATGCAATTGAATCCATTTAAATGGTGTGTTTATAATCTGTAATTATTATGATCTATGGCTAATTGAAGATGGTGCTTGGTAGTAAAGTTAATTAGTTTTCAATTACAATTTAATCGCACCGTTAGGGTGCTGCTGTGAAGATAGCGCAATATAGGCAATTAAGGTAGCATTTAAAACTATTTCACGGGATTTAACGTTCGTGTAATTGTGGGAGATTCAAGTTTTTGTTTTAAGGAATTGGTTTCTTTATTACACCTTTAGAAGGCTCGTTTAATGTATTCTATGTATTGGCACGCAATGTATAACCGGTCTTATATTACTTTACAACTGTGTTCATGGGAAAATTCAGCGAATCGTTAATATTTATGTAGAGCATGTAACTAGAATAGGGGTTAAATGTTATGTTATGACAAATTAAGTCGAGGTCGAATTGATTCATGTTCCATTGTCCTATATTATCTGTAATTTCTGCACCATACAGTTTATAAACATAAAGTCGTAATCGAGAAATAATAAAAAAAAAGAATAATTTAAACTTGGAATAATTTTGCACCTGTGTAATCGTGTAGTGGTGATATCATCCACTTCAATGTTTGCTCAAATGATGGCATACACTATCGTGTCAATAAAACTTCGTGTTTAATTAAGGCTATGTTTTTTTTTTACTATCCCAAGGCAACAGTTTATTTCACTCTCGATGATAAAGAGTTCCACTTAAAACTAATAGTGTTACAGATTATAGTAAAGTACAATGATACATATCGGCAAAACACACACAATTTAAAGTCAAAGTATTCGATATGTAGGAATAAGTGCCTTATGACAATAATTTAATTAATAAACCTTAAAGATAATAAGTTAATGATAATATATTAATGATAATGTTGCACTATTTCTATGTGCAAATAGTAAATAGCATTCCTCAATAGATTGCTAGCCTTTATAGTTAAATTTCCCTATTTGGGTAATAAAAGCATACATTTGTGGTCGCCTACTGTACTGCCACCTACAGAATGATTTTTTCAAGTGAGCCTTCAGTCCTTTACTATATATCGTTACTTCTTAAAAATCGATCCATATTAACAACACTATCAATTAATGGTGTAATAATACAGTCTGTTTTTTTTTTTCAAATCATAGGGTTCGATTCCTGGCTAGGATTATTGATTTGTTTTAAAATCGAGTAATGCTGTTTATTTTTGCTTTATAGATATGTTTTTATACAGAAAATCACATTGGTCAAATTTGACGTTATTCCGTTCTCGCAATTTTCTTAAAATGGGGGATAGAATATTCAATTCACGTATTATTACATAGATTATTTCATTCATGACTAATAGTGATTTAATATTATTTACTAGCAGCTTTAATGACCAAGAGAAAGCTAACTTCCTATTAGTTTATTGTAGATCATCATCAATTAAGGATACGCCAAGTGTCGCCCCCATTTTGTTAACGATTAATTGCCTTGATGTTGACTAAAATTGAGCTTTGACCCTATAAACAAAGAATAATTCTCAAAAAGAAGAGAGTATTAACATGTCGGGTTAATTATATAATTTCATTTTTTTTACTTTAACATTTTATAACAACAAGATTATTTTAAAAAGTTGGAAAGTAATCTATAGTAACGATAAGATAGAGTACCTAGGTATTCTTTTTTTCATGTGGAAATCCTCATGGTTGCTATGCCGGACTCCTACCGACTAAAACCACACGTTTCCCTTCATCTGTCTATAGCCCGGAGTCCCGGGTGAGCCCTCGGAAGGATAGCCCCAGGGCTCCCGACAGACTTAGTCCGCTACCGCAGGCTCGTTCAGGGGGGGTTCGGGTGTTATCTCGTTCCTCTGGGGTGTGTGGGTGATATACCACTATTGAGAGGGTGAAGGGCGTGCGGGGAACCTTCACCCTGCGCCACTTTCCATGGCCTGCTTGTGTAAGAACGGCGAGGAGCCCATCCGCCGTACTCAGGCCCCCGGTCACGGAGGCCGGTAGTCTTGGGCGAAGACAAGCATGCGGCGCCCTCGCCGCAGACTGCGGAACTCGGGGGGAAGAGTTCTCTCTCGCTCTCTCTCCACCGCCTCTTGCTCGTCTCACTCCGCTGCGTCCCACTTGCTCCCGCTGGAGGTCATGGCTCTCACCATCGTCTCCAGCGTGAGAATGTCCACGCCGAGACCCGCAACGAGGTCCCGGCGCTGCAGCTCCCACGCTGAACACTCCGACAGTGTATGCAGCGCCGTATCCTCGCTGCAGTCCGTACAGTGCTGGCACACTGGTGTTACCTCCCGGTGTATACTCCACACAAACTTACCGAAACACCCATGCCCGGTAAGATCTGTGACATTCGGTAGGTGAGGCTCCCGTGTTGCCTCTCCAGTCACTCCTCCATGACCGGCTTCACCGCCTCAATTGTGGTATGTGCCCACTTAGGATGCTCAAGTCGCACCTTCCACGTCTTCATGAGCTCCTGGCAGAGCAGGGATCGGTGAGCCTCGATTTCTCGGGGCACAGGCCTATAGTTCGGCTCCAGCTCCTCCTTGCACCATTGATACAACGACGCAAGGGCCCTCGCTTCCAGGTCCCATGGAGGGGTCCCGGCTAGGAGGCATGCCGCCTCAACGGAGATCGTGCGGTACCCTCTAATCATCCTGATGGCCATCATCTTCAGCGGACTATGTAAAATAGCCACGTTGGTGGCCGTCAGATTTTTTGCCCATACGGGGGCCCCATATACGGCCATGCTCCGCACGATCCCTAGCTAGAGTCGCGAGAGCGCTGCCGCCGCCCCCCTCAGTTTAGGACCAAACTTCGAAAATTCCATCGGCTATCGAGTACGAGCCCCAGGTACTTCATCGAGGGCTCGATGCCGATGCTAACGCCCCCTACTTGTATGCTGGATCCCATGGGCAGCCCCTTCCGAAGTCCGACAGGGCCCTTACACGCATGATCGCGTCCACGGTGGAGCGACCCGTCAAAAACCAAACTGGTTATCCGACAGATCATGCCCCACGCGTGTGAGAAACCTGACGAGGCGTTCTGCAATTATACACTCAAAGAGCTTGCATACCTCGTCAAGTAACACGACCGGCCAGTATCCAGATGGTGAGTCCGCCGGCCGCCCCGGGAACGGGAAAACTTTTCTACGCGGGCGTCAAATAGTACTCTATACTTAAGAAATATTTGAGATTAGTAATTAAATTTAACTGCTTTTTGAGTTTGAAATAACGTTCTTGTACTACGGCTAAAAGTATTGATTCTTTGTAAACACAATCAATCGCCTTAACTCGAGCAAATATTGATGAGTCATAGTCACAACACTACTTTGACGCGCATTCACTCATTACATAACTGATAAAATTTATATTATTTTATGACACGAATAATTAGCTCAATCCGTTACAGTAAATTTTGAACAATGACTCATATAAAAATAACCAGATTCCTACCCCCGTAAACCCCAGTCGCACTTATTTAATTCCGTCATTTTTAAATTATAAAACTTTTCTTTTTAAATTTCCCGATTAATTGACATTTATGATTCCCGCCAAAAGGGGAAGACCCAAGAAGTGCTAGCTTGACGTCGTAAAGGATGACATGCGTGCCAATGGTGTCACTACAGGGTATGCCGACGACCGTGCAAAGTGGAGAAGAAAAAGTAGGAAGATAAACCCCGGGCGTTGCGAGACGCAACTAGGACAGACGCTCGGATGATGATGAGTTGACATTAATGGTGACTCCTCTCTCCAGGGTAGTAGCGTGATGGTATATAGTATATAACTTTCCCCAATAAATGGGCTATCCAACAAAGAAGTATTTTTTTATTCCAATCAGTAGTCTCTGAGATTAGCGCATTCAACCAAAGAAACAAACAAACTCTTCAAATATTTGTAAAGAGTATAGATGTTTTAAAATTTCAGTAAATTAATATAAATCATAGGATTTTCCTGAAGTGCTTTGTGGTATGGAAACCCTGTGTATTGAATCATTTTGTATGATTAATATACTTAGTGCTGTCTGGGATATTTGTATTATACACCATTGAGTCACTTGGCTCTATAATTAAGTGGGATTTAAACGTATCAACCATTCTATAATTAAGTGGTTTACAAACGTAAAACCTTGTTTATATACAAATATGGGTTTTCCTAGTACGCTGCTTAAATTTAGGTTAGTCTAGATTGTTAGTGCAAAATATGTAGGGTTATCCTGTAACCCTTCACCTCCTTCTACAATGATTCTACAGCTAAATAAATGTAACTTGTTATCATAAAATTAACGGTTGATGTTTTCTAATACCAAAAACGAATACCACTGGTATTTGTTTGAATTCGTATTTAGCTGCCATTTCGATCGAATACCATTTTTAAAATAATAGGTACAAATTAAGGTACGGTAAGTAAAAATGTTTTGTTAGCATTAATAGCATGAAGGGTAGTAAGTACTAGTAGGTTATTTTAAGTGTTATAGAGTTTAATATCATTTATTATGCATACCCCACATTTGTAGTAAGCAATTTTAATCAGATCGTGGAACTCTAATTAGTATCCAAATTTTAAAGTTTTATACATTTAATAATGTATAAATCTTTAAAATTTATTCTCTGAAGTTTTACAAATACATTTTGATAAGTTTTTTGTCTGTGTGGATGTTTCTGCAATACCTAGAAGCGTAGAGATAGACACATAAAAAATGTCAATAACATTATTTAACCACATTATAGAATTCATACTACTAAGGACTGTTTCAACCGATTGCATAAGTAAGTACTTATGTATAACATTTCTAAGTACTTTCTAAGTAATAACTAATAAATTAAACAAATATAATTAAATTAGAAAATTAAAACTACGTAGTCAATCAAATTTCATGTTAAAATTTAAATTGGTTAGTCAATAAATGCCTAATTTAACTGAAGTTCTATAACTAGTGCTGGAGCACTGGAAATTTCACTTTATTTTATTATTGCAACATTATAAATAAACTTTTAATATAGTAAAATAAAATTATATCTGCAAAAGGAAAAAGTGAAGAATAATTTATATTCATTGCACCGCACATCAATACACTTTCACCAAATTCACTTCTTAAAATACAAAATTTAGACTAATCTTTAAAATTTGAGCTATCACATCACTATCACCTAACACCGTTACTTCCTGGTCGATGACACTCAAATAACTGAAGGTGAAACTATAAAGGGATCTTTATATACAAAATTCACCCTAAGTTCATTGCAAATCTTCCCACGTATTCAATGCACTTTGACCTAAAGACATTGTATACGAAACTATTGTCTAGCAGATAATATTAACTTCCGAATTCCGGCGCCCTATCACTGTAGGGGAATTTATTGTTTTAGTGCGCTAGTGTTGAGATAGATGGCGCTGATATTACAGTAGAGTAGTTGAAGGCTTTATGATAATTATTACTTATTAACATTTGATTGACTACACAAAAATATCCACAGACTATTAATAAACGTTTCAAACTGTAACGAATAGATAATTACAACCTAATACAAGTAGAAATATACAAGCTAGGTAACTAAAAATAATCATAAGTTAAAATGATACCTACTAATAATATTGTGCGCCTTTTTTTTACACAGCGCCATCTGAGGCAATATATGCTGGGCTCGACTCGGTAACCGAACCCGAGACCGCAGCGCGGCAGTCGCATATATGCCACTTACGCCACGGAGGCAGTTCATGATAAATAAGAACTTGCTAGAAAATAAAAAGTAATAAAATAAAAATTATTCACACAAGCCTAACATAATTACGTGAGACATCTAAATAAAGAAAGAACACAAATAGTGATCAATAAAATGATATCATTGCACAAGTATGTACAAACAGAGCTCGTGTTGCGCACGAGCCGTCCTTTACTTAGTGATTATTTAACAACAATACCATCGCATCATTGTTTTGTGTCCTTTATGAGATTTTATTAATACAAATTTATTGCTTGTCTAAGTATCTTTATCTCACGGTTAGGTCCCATAGAGACTTTATTCTGCGTACGCTTAGATTGTGGAATGAACTCCCTGCCTGGGTTTTCTCGAACGTCTAGAGTATGGGGACCTTCAAAAGTGGTCTTAGAAGGCCTATAAAGGGTCGGCACTGCGAGTGCTGCACCTCTGGTGTTGCAAACGTCCATAGGCTACGGTGACCACTTTCCATCAGGTAGGCCGTACGCTTGTCTGCCACCTCAGTGGTATAAAAAAATCTCAGGTTGATAGAAAACGTAAGGCTTCCAGAATTTAAGACTATAATGACATGACAACTACTCGTATCTACTATTGTTGAGGAATGAACTTCGCCTTTTTATTTGACTTGTCTTTCTTTTTCATAGGTATGGTTTATTTGATAACTTCGGTTGTATGGATACGAGGCAAGCACTTGTAAGAGAATTAAGACTTTATGTATGTAGTATACGTATGAGAATAAGACTGAGAAAAAAGTGATAAAGTTCCAATCAGACATGGACTTATGGTAAGATTTTTTTTAAACTGCAAGTACGTTTTGTTATGTACGCTGTCTTCTTATCTACTGTACTGAGATCACTCCAATCATTATGTTGTGTCATGTAGAATTTGAGCCTTATTATGAAGTTATTTTTTTCAATAGTCACCAAAATCAAAGATAAACAAGTACTCAGTTAATAATAAGATAACTCCATAATTTTGTTAATTGGCAATCATGGTTCGGTGTCATGGCAGCGCAGACGACCGGTGTGTTCGAAGTTTGAACCGTGGGAACAACGACAGTTGTGCGCGCGCACCCACCTGCCCCCGCGGTAAAAAACATTCAAAATTCAAAACATTCGAAATTCAAATTTAGATTCGCTCGACCTTGGTATTTTTTGTTACAGCTTGCTAATTTGATTTACATGTACTTAATAAAATTGATTATAGAGGGTTGATTAGGAATTCGTGATTGACTGTAGAGCTTCAATAATGTATTTTAGTCAAACGTGCCACTAATTAGAAAATAAATATAAAAATCGACGAGTATGCCGAAATATATAAAAAGATATTTATCGAATTAGATTCGAGTAAAATCTCGAATTATTTATTTAATATTTAAAATACAAGTGAAAGTTATTAAAAAGTGCAACCAATTACATAGACATCGCTGCAACTACTTGACAGTCCAGAACTCCTTGTATCTTATCAAAAAGTCATAAAAAAATACGGTACAGAACGTCGTTTCACACCGGTTTCTTATCTGTATTTACGTGAGAGCATTATTCCATAGATCCGCTAAGTCCGAATAAGTTTTTTGTGCACGCGTCACCGTTGATCACACGTAAGTGCAGCCAGCGCGCGCCATATGTCGCGTGGATCGTGGGAACGGATCCGAGCGTAAACGCAATGTGTGCTCTCCACTCAACTGTCGTCAATCAATATCAAATGTACTACAACCAATAATAGACTTTATTTTCAATACCATTAAGTCCAATTTCCTAAAGCTTCCATACTTTTACCAAACTTCCATACACACAAAAATAAGTTTTACAAAGATTTTAATACGATTCAGTTTGATTTGTAGCGTGTAAGTAGTTTAAAGGCACATGTCCTTTATTAATTGAACGAGTATATTAATCACAGGACAACTGCGCAAGAAAATGTTAATTTCGTACAATTACTTAAGAGTTCTTTTTTTTACTTGTAGATTTTTCTGAAACTAGGTCTATTCAATTGCTTTATCGGTCTTGCACTTGCCTATGTAAGTACTGGATGAAAGCGTGAAATTACGCGGATGGGTTGCGTGAGGAACTCTTTCCTCCTCTGAAGTCTTCATATTCATAATATTGTGAACAAGCTGTAGGAAGTCTTATATGATATGATGATAATGCAGCACACTCAATGCAGATACCACTTAGTCCTAAGAGGAGGGCTATGTGACTACTTATTGTCGTTTCTACTGGATATTACGGCGATACAGCAATTTTTGTACGCGAAAATAAATATTTATCGTATAAAAACAATGAATGTTTGCCCTTAATTGTTTTTCTACTAGGTACCCTTATGCCTACTCGAGAATTACCGTCTAAGTGTGGACTGTGGACAAAAGTGGACTATGGACGAACTTTATATTGCGAAGTTCGCTAAACCGAGTCAAACGTCTTGTAGTTCCGATCTTGATCATAAAATAACAGTAACGAATACGCTACCATTTATTAGTAAGAAATGAAAACATAAAAAAATACCTTTTAATACCGTTCATACTCGCTTGTCACGCACAGAATATCGCATAATGGAACAAAAAGTAAGATCCAGGGGCAGACGCGCACAACTGGCGCGAGCGATCGTGGGAACGCGACCAGTTTTCAAATATAGAACGCCTTAGAAAAGGTGCAATTCCTTTTTTGTTCATGTTTTTGTATCTAATAGTGGCCGTGCGATGCGAATGGATTTTGAAATTAGAACCCTCTAGTTTTGAAGGCAGATTATTTGATGAAATGTGTTTAAAGAAAAAAAAAACATAATTTATGAAAACAATTTTACACAAGAGACGTTGAAATATATTTTTCTTTCAGAGATAAAATATGACTGCTATTAGCACTCGTCTTGTGTTGGGAACTTCCATAGGCTACGGTGACTCGGTGACCACTCTTCACAGTAGGCAGTATGCGTGTTAGCCACCTTTGTAGTAAGTGTAAAAAAACATGACTGAATTAAATAAGTAAATAAAACTACAAATCATAGCCTATTTTGTTAATAATTTACTGGGTTCGATTGACCGCAAAGCTTTCCTATTGAATGACAGTATATGCAAAAAATCCTATCTTAATCTTTAAAAAAAAATAAAAAAAAATAAATATCCATCACGCCTTATCCCCGAAGGGGTGGCAGAGGCATATTATATGCCCACTTTTCACCGTGTGGATTCCTGTCCCACGTAATAAAAAAAAAAACCTACTTGCTTAATTACAAAATTCATGAGTAATGTATCTAATAAGTAAAATGTGACGTCAATCAATTCACTTTTCAAAGGAGTCCTCACTTAGCCGTAGAACCGCGCATCTGCCTTTACAATAGCGTACCCCCACATTATAGCAGCACGTATTTTTTCTTGACCTCGATAGACCTTTATGCCCAAGGGGCGAACCGTGGGAACGATCTTGCACAATCCCTTTCCTTGGCCATATGCGACAGAAAAAAGTGCAATTATTTATTCCCCCTCGAAGAAAAGGGGAGCTGTGAGAACGTGACCTAACAATGCGCTTCCTGGCTTACGATATATTCTGCTTAAAGTAATAAAATACAATTTTCGTTCTTATAACTTGATTCAGAAGTGTGAAATTACTGTAACGCACTATCACATTTCGATGTAGAACAAATAAGCTCAAACAGTAACATTCGATTAAATTATCGATGAAAAATGTACTCTAAATTCTAGCGCATTTAGATCGATTTTGATTCGATTAGATATTTATAATTTATGGATGGTTTCTTCAGTATAGAGTAATGTAAGCTGTGTACATTGAATGGCATTACGCGTGACCTTTAAGACAGTCGATTGTATGAAAATGATAATCGATCTCGCGCCGTTAGTTATTCGATTCTTTTGTAAATTTCTCTCGTGAGCGTAGGTAGCGTTCCCATTGTATTATTTTCACATCGTCCACATACCGACATTTTTTAAATTCATGAAATAATTAAACTGTACTTAATTATAGGTTAAATAATGACTAAAGAACTGTTCTATGGACAATGAAGAGCGAGCCATTAGTAGAAATTACACATTTTTTTGTAAAATCTATCCAGCAGTGGACTGCAATAGATAGAGTAATGACAAAAAATTGAAAAAATTTCAAAAGCAATTAGTCACAATCTGCGTCTGTTTATTTCAAGACGACAATGGGCTTTCCACCAATTACGTGGGCGTACAATATGCGTTTGTCACTCCTTCGGGGATAAGGCGTGATTATATAATTATTATTTTTTTGTTTATGGGTAGTTTTTTTAACGTTTTTAGGACGTACTGTTGTTGAACCGTGAAACCTATACTTACCTACATTTAGTCAGACCTATTGAACCCTACATTTCTTGTAAAGGCCCTTAAGCCGCTCTTTACAAGGTATGTACTGCTTTTTCTTTACAAGATATGTACTTATACTTAACTTACTTCTTCATTCACTAAATAGTCGGCTAGCATTCTCCTTAATTCGCAAAATTCCCTTGGTTTGTAAATTCATTATAACCTCATTGCCCATTGTGTGTGTGTGTGTGTGTGTGTGTGTGTGTGTGTGTGTGTGTGTGTGTGTGTGTGAGTGTGTAATCGTCAATTTTGTAATAAGCGTATACTAAATGTGTGCCCGATTATACTATCAAAGCTCTACATAGCTCTATCTTATTAATTATGATTATCTACTGTTTACGTAATGAGCTTTGTTTCCGGTTCCTTGGAAATCTTTTATCTATGTTAAAATATTATACTAATATTTAAAGCTGAAGACTTTTTTTGTTTGTTTGTTTGGTTGAAGGCGCTTATCTCAAGAACCACAGGGTCGTATTAAAAAAATATTTTTGTCTTAGATAGCCCAATTATCGAGGAAGGCTATAGGCTATATATCAATACGCTATTACCCAGGATAGCGGAGCAGTAATCATAAATTATAAAAAAATCGGGCAAATTTTTATACATAAATGCTGTTGTTTAAAAAAAAACTTTTTAAACAACAGGATTACGTCAATGCGATGAGGGTTCGAAATATGTCACTGTCCCGGGCAAAGTAGGAGTAGGAGTTAGCTACTGTTAAAACATGTTACCTACTGTTATTTTTTGCATTATTTTAAATATGGGACTCTACAGGGTCAGGCTAGCGTACGATATGTATATCTATAATCAAATAACATAATACAAGAATTTCCGAGATAAAATACCGACATTATTCCGTGAAATAACTGACACACTTTGTAATGTTTACGGTGCTTGTGATATTGGCGCCGCGTGCGCACGCTTTAGCGCTCGGGGTCACACGCACACACTTCATGTCACGAGCCTTTTATTTTGATGCAAAGTAACTTGGTAATTTGTTTTATTAATAATACCTCAATTTTTTTTTAAGAAGTTGCATTTATATAATTAACTAGCTGATCCGTGGTGGCTTCGCTCGTGACCTACTTTGCACCCCGTCGCACCCATTTAATCCGTTCGTTTATTTCTTACTCAATGATGTATTAAAATTTACCCGTTTGATTGATATTTGTGATTGCTGCTATCGAATAGAAAAATATTTATTCAATTCGGACCCGTACTAACTGAGATTAGCGCGTTCAAGCAAACAAATTCTTCTGCTTTATACATTAGTACTGAAATAAATGTCTCAATTCAATTCCATTCAATTCATATTTATTTGCTAGAAAGGTGGTACAATGCGAGGTAAATATAACATAGATATGTAGTACATTTTTTAGAGCCACACCAATCACCATATACATTATGGCATGCAAATTGTAGTCATGTTGGAACTACTCAAATATTCAATTATAAAACTATATTTACAATGTCACGATTAATAAAAGTATTACAAATGGAGGTAATATCAAGTTATTGATACACATTCAATTATATTTCATTAAAATTAGGAAGTTTTTTCTACATCATACAAGTATAGTCATTACAACAATAAAATAGCATGTCCAAACAAAAAGAATATACAAAATCACACAATATAACATTAAATTAGTAACATTTATTTATTTGGAGTTTTTGAATTCCTGTATCGAATGACATGTCTGTGAATGTAAATGTCTGCTTGGAAAACAATGCTGTAGAGTTAAAATTGGTTGTAGCAACACAAATCAAAGTTACTGAAATAGAAACTAAAATAATTATATTCAAAGAGTCTCTAATCATGTCTTAAAGACATATTGAAGAGGAAAATTATATAATTATTAATATTCATAAAATCTTAGCTCTGTTACTAAGTTATATTATATTTTTAAATATATACAGTACCATAAATGTGAAAATATGTATAATTGCCAATTATACATATTTTCACATTTATGGTACTGTATATATTTAAAAATATAATATAACTTAGTAACAGAGCTAAGATTTTATGAATATTAATAATTATATAATTTTCCTCTTCAATATGTCTTTAAGACATGATTAGAGACTCTTTGAATATAATTATTTTAGTTTCTATTTCAGTAACTTTGATTTGTGTTGCTACAACCAATTTTAACTCTACAGCATTGTTTTCCAAGCAGACATTTACATTCACAGACATGTCATTCGATACAGGAATTCAAAAACTCCAAATAAATAAATGTTACTAATTTAATGTTATATTGTGTGATTTTGTATATTCTTTTTGTTTGGACATGCTATTTTATTGTTGTAATGACTATACTTGTATGATGTAGAAAAAACTTCCTAATTTTAATGATATTGAAATAATCAAACCTGTGATAAATGCAAGAATGTTCGTTAGAAATGATAAATTGAATACAAAAGTGGAAAAGTTCAAACTAAAATCAAATCTTACTTAATATTATAAGTGTAAAGATGTTTGTTACTCAATCAGGCTTTAACCATTTTTAAATTTAAGATACATATATCTGACATCCTGGATTAATGCATAGATTATAATTTTTATCCCGGGAGCAAGTTTTTGTGGGAAACTAGTACGGGTAACGCTAGCATAGTATTAGGGCATCAGATATATTACATAATTCATTTTATAGTTTTTTTTAATTGTGACTAATCCCACCCACATTCCTATTACTGTCTGTGACTCCTGTAAACCAGAATTTTCAGCAAAGAAAAGATCAAAAAAGTTACACCGAGCTTGATCTCGGTGAAGTCTTTTAATTAAGAATTAAAATGTCTTGAAACCCGCATCGAATTTAATCAGAAGTAATTTGAAGGAGTTGGAAAAAAGAAAATGATTAAACTAATAACTCTCAAATGACTATTACTGGAAGCAATACCACAATGGAACGTCGCACGCGCAGAAGTAATCCCACGAGTATATAATAGAACAAACGGTGTATGGGTTTGGTTTAACTTTGTTGATTCTAAATTGTTGACTTTAGTGAAGAACCTTATAATGCAACAGTCGACTTTATACGTACCGAGAAGGCATTCATAGTGGTTATTTAGATAGTTTTATAAATAAATAGTTTTACTACAACACTGGTATTCGTAATATAGGTAGACTAGACTGCACGCAACTGTACTCATCTGTAATTGACTTTTCATCTAATTTGTTATTCATTCATTTGAACTATCTATCATAAATCGTTAGTTAATTTGTAAACACAATTTATAATATAATAAATTTTGTAGTGTTTGCATATCAACCAGAATAGGCTGTACCTACAAGACTCTACCTCAAATTAAAGTCTTATGTCGTACTATAAATTCATTCGAAATCCTGTTAATACGCAGCATAATTTATTCTTCTATTAATGGATATAGAATAAAAATTTTCATATAATTTTTTTTTTAAATTATGAGAAATTTAGCAAAATAATTGCTTCAAAAATTTATCAAAAATTTTCTTCTTCTGAGAATAGTAAAAAATAAAATAAATTTAAAACAATAATCCATTTTCAATAAATTTTGATTCAAAATTATCTTTTCTTTTAATTTGATTTAATTGCCTCTAAGTTAGACGTAAAACATTTTTTTACTTGAATCATTAAGCAAAAACGTTAACTCTAAAACGTTTGCTCTACTAAGACTAATTCAAAAACTTTGTATCCTTAATGATAAAAACATAGTAATAAATGTACTTAGATACCTAATGGCACTAATATAAACGGTTTAGGAGCAATATAAAAAAGCTGATATCGCTATATCTAGGCACCATAGATGAACATTTGTCCAAATGGCGTTAATATTATAAGTACCTACTACTATACTAGAAAGGATCTATACAAATTTATCAGTAAGCATTTATAGTTACTGTTGATTTTCTCATTGATAATATTTTATCCGACTTAACTCGATGTACCTAAGACTGCGTCTGAACATGCTGTAACCGGTTCAGCAGTATAACTTTTGCCTTATTTGATTCCAGTCACTTTATCGCTACTGGAATTTCTCCAACGCCTACAATGAGGCATACAGACATTGAATTTGCACAATCACTTGTACTAATTATTGTTTAAAACGCTGACAGCTTTATGCATATCTAGATTTCAAGTTTGGTGTTCAAGCCCCCTTATATAATAACTTGATCACTTTTCTGTGCCTAGATATTTATCACCGACTGCATATATTAAAACGTTCATGGCGTATTTTAAACGGTTTAAATTGTTATCTACATTCAAGTCATTAATTTATTTAGATACCTACCCTTCTTTATTAATAATAATATAAGCCGGGGAAGTATTTAGCTTCTAATCGTCAATTATTATTTTATGGATAAATTTTTAAAGCAATTATTTGCTAAATTTCTCATAAATTTTTAATAAAGTGGAATAAGACAATTTGATTCGAGACAGGGATTGAAACTGTGACCTTTGCCTAACCAGGGCAATGTTCTAGCCACCTGAACTACCCGAACCGTATCGAAACAAGTTGAAATTCTCCACCATATTTATATCGTCATTTTATTTCGTAATTTATATCGTAATTTATTAATTTATTGTCTTAAATAGCATGTCTTAGCTATAATTTCTGAGTAGGTGCTCTATTCTACACTTTCATAGTTTATAAACTCTTCAAATAAAATTTTGCAATTGGAACGTGCTGTGCGGGCACTTCATTTCATTGGCACGAGTGTCCGGAGTCGAATCACGCGCAGCGGGTGGGGAGACGCGCGGGGTACGTGTCTGGCTCGAGCTGACCGTGGGAACGATCTGCCTTTAACGTGTCGCACGTGCTCGAGACGCTACTACTGACGCCACAAGATAGAACGAGATGGAAAGCGCATTAGCAGCCAGTAAAATAAGGATGAAAAATGATTCTACATTCAAATGAAAGAAAAAAAAGATTATACGACAATAAAATAACGAGAACCAACAATAATTTGTGAGCGTTCGAATTCAAACCGTGAAAGGGACAGAGGCGAATTATTATTCATTCGAAAGTATGAACAAAATTGTTATGGAGACGTTGATTTATGTCCGAGGTGTTGCCTGAGTCTTCGCTTCTGTATTTAAGAGCCGTTTGTTATTTCGCAATTGCTACAGCTCGGGCACCATGATTACAATAAAATAAATTGGTGGCGACTCGTTTATTAGCGTCTGTTAGTGTGATAACTGGCAGCAGTTTAAAAACGGTTGTTATAAAGAATTATTGGATAATAACAACTTTTTTCGTGAGTTAACATGATGTAAACAAGGAACGTAGTAAAAAAATATCTCCTTCGTTGAACTTTGGCACACCATGTGTTTAAACAAATGACGTCAATCTCAGGCTCAACGTATCGGCTATCTGATATCGGATTTCAGGCGGAGGACACATTTGGCGACCACACTGGTTCTCCAAATGCTGCAAAAACCGTTTCATTAAAGCTCTCTCTATTCATCGATCCGTAGAACCGTCTTGTTATCCTGAATCCTGAGATTTATGTGAAGTTTGTCGAATTTGGTTTCCAGTGGGCTGTTGTTTCGAAGAACTAGAAACAATTTCCGTGGAGTGTAGACTAACATAGATCATTGTAACAAATAGATAAAGATATTGCTGTAATCATACTAATCACCATATTTGGTAGTTGAATTAATGACCGTAGTCTGATTTTATCAGCGCCAGTAGCTGAGGGCTATACGATTGATATTAATGTTTTACTGTTACGTAAACTATACTTGTAAATACTACCTAGTATCGAAATGAAACGTATAACATAAATTAAAAAAAACTGTCTTTATGCAATTGTTTATAACGAGACCTGATATACATTTAGAAATATGAAGACTACAATTGAAGACTGCCTCGGTGGCGCAGTGGTAATGCATGCGACTGCCACGCCGAGGTTCCTGGTTCGATTCCCGGGTCTGTACAAATATTTATTTTGAGTGATCCAAAAATTTATGTTTGTTTGTGTGTTTCTTATGTATAATATGTATGTATTTAGAAATGTATAAGGATGTATATCAGTTGTCTAGATCCCATAGTACAAGCTTATAGCTTAATTTGGGCTAGATGGCCCTATGTAAAAAGTGTCTCACAATATTTATTTATTTAATGAGCGAGTACAGTTGTCAAAAAAGCTACGAAGAAAAACATGATTTTGGCGTCTAAAGCACGGTAAGTATTAAAAATAAGATTACATTCAAACAGCTGAGATGAGTATGGCTATTGTGATCTATGAATGAATGAAAAATGAAAAATCATGCAAAACGATTCTCTATATATTTAGGTTAAGTAATTATTTTTAAAAACAACACCACCCACAGACAACAGCACACAGATTATAAAGTGACGTAACATAAGATGTTTTTGTCAAAATCAGTGAAACACGAGCTTCTCATCCGGTCAACCCGATTTAAGGATTTAATAGACTGACCTACGTGGTAGATAATCGCATGCCATAAAAAAAAGCTAATGTCAATGTAATTTCCACTTTAGTGGTCACGCGATAAAGTTGAAAATATTTTGCTAGCTTTATAACATTGTAGCGAAGACAGCAAGGGATGAGCAATTTTGACCGTATTCAATGGTTTGAACATAACCAAATTGCGAACATCCGGGGTGTCTATTCTAGTGTCTATTCTACAATACATTATTGTGTGATGAACGGCATAACAAGAAAATTACATCGTCGTTGAGGATAGGAAGTATATTCAAGTACATTCAAGTAAGTAATACGATATTTTATTGAGTTGATTGTCATTATTCATCCATTTGCCAACTCGTGATTTCAATGACTGACAATTATCTTCAAGAATGCTATTCGAACAACTGCTATATCAATATTGGCTCCTTATAAATAACATACATACAATGGTCACCCATCCAAGGACCAGTCATAGTCAAAGTTGTTTAACGCAGTGATCGTTTACAGAACCCCGAGTCAGCGGGCCACGAGCGTAAAAACGAATAAAACTAATAATCTAACAATAAGATAGACGCATAAATTCGTAAGAAGATATGGGTATTCCTAAGCTCACACGCAAGCCTGACTCATGTAGTCTATTTCCAACCGAAGGTTTCTGTTTTATTTGTCTTTTATAATATTACTAGAGACGAGGGCTGGTTTTACAGATGTATGCATTACTAATTTGCATGTATTGTATAAATAAACCTGCCACTTGAATGACTCTATCTATTGCTAAAAATTGCATTAAAATCAGATAAAATCCACGCGAACAGACAGTGGAAGTGACTGTATTGTATATTATGTAAAGATTGAAAACGTTGACCGCCATTTAAAATCCAAATAAACTGAAGTAATAGGACTCGAAAATAGGTGAGGCACTTAGTAACAAGGATGTCCATTGAACCTTTTTGAGGATAATTAACTACTTAGGGAATTGCAAGACCTCATCAACGCCTTGAATGATATCTATTAACGTATTAATCCAAATGTCCAAATGTTTCAAAAAAAACTTATGGGACGCCTTTCACACAGTGTTATCTAGCCCAAGCTAAGCTTAAGCTTGTGCTATGGGATATAGACAACTGATAAGGAGACTTAAATGTTTATAAATACATGGTATGTATATAGTATGTATTTAGTATTGTATAATATGTATAAAATTACATATTATACAATACATAGGAAACACCCAAACTCCGAAACAAACATTTGTGGATCACACAAATATTTATTCCGACCCGGGAATCGAAACCGGGACCTCAGCGCGGTAGTCATTTACACTATCACTTAATCACCGAGGTAGTCAAATAAATGTTATAGATATTGAATTATTGCCAAAAAACGGATGATATCTCCAGCCCAGCACTGCTAAGAATATTGTAAGAGAAAAAAATTGGAACACATCCCAGCATAGAGATCATTTGGTGTAGTGCTTTTGACTATCTTTTCTAGCTGATACTACAGAACTAATACATAAACAAAACCGTCGTTTATTTATCTAGAATAAATTTTACATATCAATACGCTATTTAGGTTTCTAAGTAGTACTAGCCAAGTATGGCAGTCATTATGCAACATTCGATTCTCACGCTCCAACCAACATCCGTGTTAAAAATTAAATTAGCATAATGTATAATAAAATCAATTAGTACAATTTGCAAGTCAAATTCAGAAAACCGTGTATAAAATTTATTTGCGTCTAACATTTAATAAGGCTCAAACATGGCGCCTTGTGTTTGGGAAATCGATGTTATTATAAACTATGATAACGCGGCAATGGGCTCACCACCTGTTACGTTGGACAAAAATGCATACGGTGAAATGTGGGCGTATAGTATGCCTCTGCCTACTCCTTCGGAGATAAAGGCGTGACAGTATTTATGTATGAAACACCTTTGCACTTTACTAGGCTATGACTTCATACGCGTAAAGTATTTGCTGTAAATAATTATCACAAAAAAAGTCCAGTCCTAGCTTACCTAATCTTTTATAACATTAGTATCATCCGTCGTCCAATTTTCCTGTATTCCTTTTCTCGGAAGGTCCTCATTAGCATCCAAGTCATAGTTCATCACGTCTAGTAAGGTTATTTTATTTATATCTTCTACTAGACCCCTTGGACGTGACATTATACACAGATACCACCACTTAACACTCTCACACACTTTTTTTTCTTCGCAACATCAGAAATGTCGTCTTGAATTCGAATTTTCTTTACGCAGTCACGAAGAGAACATCGTTTTACAGTCGCAAATATTAGCCGCTTAGCCGATGTCAGCGACTACCAATATACACAAATATTAGGTATAGTTTTAATTGTTTTTTTTACTAAGATTAATGTTAAATCATATTAAATTATATTCAATAGAATTAATAATATACACAAATATTTATTTATTTATCTATCACGACTTATTTAGTGGCATAGGCATACATATTGTATGTCGACACAAATATTAAAATTAGGCTATAACCCAATTAATTAATACAAGAATCATGAAAACCTATCCAGTACTCCCGTGATGAGGAAACAACTAACCGAAAAAAAGACATTAGTGTGAAAAATTGAAAACTGCTGCTCTATCACCTCTAACTATGAATGACCCTAATTGGTATTTTTAAAACTCTTTCATCTCTAAGATGTTATTATAATAAGAGATGGTAAAAGCACGGCATGCAAAATACTTATACATTTTTATAGTACTTATAATATCTATCATCTCTGCTACGAAATGCTACGGGCGACGAATAAGTAATAGTTGCTACGAAGCTACATTATCTGTCCCACGTTCTATCTCGCTCTAACGCGTGCCAACAGTCGCAATGACGCACGTGCAGTGCACGCGAGTCGTAGCTCCCGCTCACACTCGCACACTTCCTGCGCGCGCCTCCAGCTCAAGCTCGAGTGTGGGAAAAGACGGCAGGTGTTATGCGGGATCGTGAACAACCACGCATTACCATTCACATTATTCAGCAATAAATAATAATAATAAGAAGCCGTGGAGCGAGTGGCGAGCACGCGTATCGTCCTCGCCGCGTTTGTGTACTAATGAGTGATATGCGCATGTGTGTGTGACTATTACTGTAGTGTGAGTTTCTTATGAGATGTTACTGCGTAGAGTGGACGCATGTTTTTTTTTAAATGCTTTATGTGGGCGGGCGCCCGTCATAGGTTCAGCTTTGAATTTACTTTCGTTAATTGTTTTCTGATTTGATATTTAGTTCTGAATATTAAATTGATTATTATGTCAACAGAGGTTATGTTAATTTATTGGCAGTTTGTGAATTAAATAATTCTACTAATTAACTTAAGAAGCAGATATTTCTTGTCGTAGATGTTAATGATAGGATTTTTAAAGGCAAAAATATTGAAAGAATTTTTTCTCGTTTTATGTACAAAATTAAGTGACTAAGAGATTAGGTATGGCTCAAACAAAGTTTTCAGCAAACCTAGAAGTTATTATGAATTACTGAATTTAATTATGGTATTCTGATTTTTTATACCATTGAGACATACAAGCATACGGGTCACCTGACCTATGTATAATTGATGGATATCTGTCATTAATGACTTGGTATATGTCGCGGAAAGTTAGAACATAGTAACGAAAATTTGTCAGACTGGCCACAAAACCGAAATCCTATTGTATAGATTAAACGTTGTCTGGCAATTTGGCAAGATTTTCGTGGTGTTGGAATTTACTATTTTTAAATATTATTTATTTTTATATAAATCAATGTCAAAATAGAGCAATATTTTCAAAAGTATTTTTTTTATTTAATGGTAACCATATACTGTTTTTTTTATACCACTGATGTGGCAGACAAGCATACGGCCCACCTGATGGAAAGTGGTCACCGTAGCCTATGGACGTTTGCAACACTAGAGGTGCAGCACTCGCGCTGCCGATCATTTATAAACCTTCTAAGACCCCTTTTGAAGAACCCCATACTGTAGACGTGAATAATCACAGTTAAGAAATGTCTTATGTCCACTACTTTTGTAGTCTTGACAAAGAACTTTCATTCACAGGTTGTTGGCAAACCTTACCTGGATTTGAAACCTGGGGTATGCTTTTATGGGCTGCTAGGAGTAGCTACGTTTTGACTGCGACTGCCATCTGACTTCTCAACCCCATACGGCCGCCTTCGTCATCACCTCGCCCTTTGGTTACTTAGTATACTACAATCAGGTGAAGTCGCTTGGGCAATAGAGATGTTTGTGGCCCCTGCATCCTAACAGTCATGTCTAAGAAATAGCTTAAGTAGCCATCTACTTTAGCTATTTCTTTGCCTTCTTGCTTCTTCTCTGTCATGCGTCATGTCACATTTTCATGCATTAACATACATTGCCAAAGAATTGTATATACAGAATAGTATATATATATATAGGTTATAATTAAAATAATCTCACTTACAGTCACATCCTACATACTATATTCCAAACTGAATTTTTACCAAATACATTGGTGTACAATAAAGAATTATATTATATATCTATAGGATAATAACGCAATTAATTGGTCATAATCTATATAATATACGAATAAAAACAAGTATCAATGGGAGAATGCCAATAAATTGTACAAAATGTCATGAAAGCGTCGATCAACTGGCAGTAACAATGGTGTACCTCCCATACAATTATAGCTCATTCATGCATCGAAGCTGCGTAATTACCGCACGCATGTGTAGGTTCGCGTTTTTGCGCATTCGCGTGAATGCCTCAATACTTACTAGTGCTCTGTAAATTACGACATTCATTGATGCCTTTCTCGATTCAACTTTAAATACGCTACAACTTTGTTTGTAAGCTTTCATATTATATTAAATAAAATGTAAAGATTTACTGCCTCTGTGGCGCGGTGGGAGTGTATCAGACTGCTACGCAAGAGGTCGTGGGTTCGATTCCCACCCAGGATAAAACTTTGTGTGATGAGCACGATGATTAATTCTGTATCTGGGTGTTATTTATCTATAATATGTATGTATTTAGAAATATATAAGTATGTTTATCAGTTATCTGGTTACCACAGTACAAGCTCTGCTTAGTTTGGAATCTGATGGCGTTGTGTGAGTAGTCCCAACAATATTTATAATTATTATTTATTTTATTTAACCTTAAATATACTCTACTTATGTATGCATAGATGTAGGTTTAAGTAATAGTAGGTGATAATATAAAGGATACCATAAAAATAATTAAAGAAGGATGAGGAAATAGTCAACTAGATATAACTAGATAAGACGTTTATTTTAATCGAAGTAATACGTTTTATTAATGAACATAACTTTTTTTATGTTGAAGCGCTCGTGGCCCCGCGGTATCAGTGTTCTGTAAACGATCACTGAGTTACGCAACTTTCACTATGGCTGGTCCTCGGATGGGTGACCACTTTGTGGCATTTATATTTGCGAGCGTTTCCGTGCTTCGGAAGGCACGTTAAGCCGTTGGTCCCGGATGCCAGTAAAATGGCAGTCGTTAAGCCTGGTTGAAGGCCTTATGGGCGGCTTGAAAAATTTCAACAGCAGGTAGCCACAACCTGCGTCTGTATATTTCAACACGGCAATGGGCTCACCACCTATTACGTGGGACAGGAATCGACACGGTGAAAATATGCCTCTGCCACCCCTTCGGGGATAAGGCGTGATGGATATTTATTTATTTTTATAATTTTTTAAAGAATTATAAAGTTATTTAAGTACATTATTATTCCCAAGTGTAACTTAGTTTCCCGTACCGGCTCTCTGTTCTCGGTCACAATATAGTGTATTCCCAGTTACTTCCAACACTACCTGGATTTGGAACCGGAGCAAATAAATTACCCAGTTGAAGTAGCTATAGTAAAGTAGTAAGTTCAACAAAAGCTTTAGCTGCATACGAGTCTCCAATTTTCAAGCGGTCAATATTATTTATAACTAAGGAACTGATAATTTTTTTTTCGTCCCAGGTCTCCCGCTTTGCAAAGGAAGGCGTTAATTTCTTTTTCGAACCTTCAAATTATCTTATGATTATTTTCGATGCTGATTCCAAGACACTTTGAGTTCTCCTGGGACTTCACTGAAATCGATCTTGGTGTAACTTTTCTTGATCGTTGATCCTGGTTTACAGGGCTCATCAAAGGTAGATTACACATCCCAAAGGTAACCCTGGAGAATTCAGAGAAGAATGTAAATTGCATGTGTATAGTTTACATATATAATAATCTGCCAGATGGATTCAAAAAAACTAAGAGCTTCTTTATTCCACAGTAAGCTATATGACATATTGAGTGAAAAAAATATTATAATGTTAATGAGTATTGGGAAGATAAAATAATATATTAAGAGATTTAGTTTATGTTTACATAGTTAATTAATTAATTAATTATTTTATAAATAAATATCCATCACGCCTTATCCCCGAAGGGGTGGCAGAGGCATATTATATGCCCACTTTTCACCGTGTGGATTCCTGTCCCACGTAATAGGTGGTGAGCCCATTGCCGTGTTGAAATAGACAGACGCAGGTTGTGGCTACCTGCTGTTGAAATTTTTCAAGGCGCCGAGAGGACCAGCCATAGTGAAAGTTGCGTAACTCAGTGATCGTTTACAGAACACTGAGACCGCGGGGCCACGAGCGCTTCATTGAAAGAATTATTTTAATGTACGATTTCACTATTATATAAATAATTTTATGACATTTATTGACATGTTCTTAATTTATTGTATGAATCCTACTGATCATATAAACGCGATAGTTTGTAAGTATATCCATACTTACAAACTTTCGCGTTTATATGATCAGTAGGATTCATACAAATTGTCTCTTTACGCAAAATCTACTAAATGGATTTTGATGAAGCTTTTCAATAATATAGCTTACAAATCAGAATAACACACAGGTTACCTTTTATCCCGGGAACAAGTTTCTGTTGATAACGGGAACGGGAAAAAGCCCCACGCGTGCGGAGCCAAGGGCGTCAACTAGTTTTATATTTTTAAAAACACAAATTTTCACGCCACATATTGCAGAATGTGTTGAAAAAGAAAAATGTAACACCTATGCATGATACCATATTTGAAGGAAATAAAGATTTGATTATGATTATAATTTTGAAATCAGTATAAAGAGGATATTATGTAAAACATATGTAAATCGATTCCCACACAATTGGTTATATCCAGGCACCGCGCCGGTGTGAGATATTATTTGAAGATCGCGTGCGTATTGGTACCTAACAAAGTAATGTATCATTCAATAATGTATTAAACGGGTAATCGTAAAGCTCTCTGGTGGAAAATAGATATCACATCACTGCTCTTCTAAAAAAGAAAAAAAATAAACTAAAAGTCATTTGAGTTGAAACTTGAAGAATACCGGTCGCTTGACGTTAATATTCTAAGATTAGTACATATCTTTACTTTAGCAAAATCTTTAATTCGAGATTACTCATGAAGAAAAAATTAAATAAATATAAAATAAATATCCATCACGCCTTATCCCCGAAGGGGTGGCAGAGGCATATTATATGCCCACTTTTCACCGTGTAGATTACTGTCACACGTAATAGGTGGTGAGCTCATTGCCGTGTTGAAATAGACAGACGCAGGTTGTAGCTACCTGCTGTTGAAATTTTTTAAGCCGCCTATAAGGCCTTCAACCAGGCTTAACGACTGCCATTTTACTAGCAACCGGGACCAACGGCTTAACGTGCCTTCCGAAGCACGGAAACGAAAAAATTAAGTTCATTATTTATAATTTATTACTTTATTTATTACTTTATGTAACATTTAATATTAAAATATTTATCTTCACGCTGTATCCCTAACGGGTCTAAGAGAAAAAATCAAAACAAAATTGGAAACTGTTGTGCATATCAAGAGAGCCGGAAAATTGTTATTGGTGTTTTTAAATGTCGCGACAGCCTGCACCTGTTCATTTCAACACGGCAATAGGCTCACCACCCATTACGTGGGACAAAAATGCAAACGGTGAAATGTGGACGTATAGTATCTATGCCTCTGCCTACCTCTTCGGGGATAAAGGCGTGACAATATGTTTTTTTGAATTAAGCAACAGCTTCATCATATTCAGCGTCTATTTCAGAAAAATAAGATTTATTCATTGTTTCATAGAAGGTCATATCGGGGTCACGAAGGCCACGAGCAGTTTGCACAGGTGTTTTAGTGCAAAATATAGTTTTATTTAACATGTGGCTAGAGTTGAGTCATTTAACATATTTTGAAAGTATGTTGAAAGAGTGGATTTTAAATACTTATAAGTTATTTTTACAAGCCCTTCCACCTGGATTTTGCCAGGGCTACGGGGCCTTCGGAACGTTAATCCCTGGGCTCCCGATACAGACTATACAATTTCTTCAAAATACAGTTTCATCAAAATCCATTCAGTAGATTTTGCGTGAAAGAGTCACAAACATCCACCCATGCTTACGAACTTTCGCGTTAATAATGTTAGTAGGATTCTTTACATAGCAAAAGTGACAGTGACCTTTTTGGGCAACGGCAAAACGGCTATACTGATTATGGTAGTCCACTACTAAAACCTCTCCTGGACGTCGACTTCTCCCAATTTTAGCTACACACGGTCCTGGGCCTTCAACATTCAGCTTCTACCTGTGTCTGTTTTTATAAAATACAAAAATAATTCATACTTGCAGACTGTTTAAAAACGGAAGGGTCAAAAGTACTTGGATACCCAAACGTGCACAGGTATATGAAGCGGTTAATGAATCTGCAGGAAGCGAAAGAAGTATGCAAAGATCACGAACTACTTCGTCCTCTCAGACTACCCCGTCAGGGATACAGTGTGAAGATAGTTAGGTAAAATACTTAAATATGTTTAAAAATGGTAACTTATTTGTGAAATATACAAGATAAAATGCAGGGACCACTCAGTACTGGTTCGCCAAGATTCCATAATTGCCAAGACCGCCAGCAATGGTCATTTCCTCAGGCGAATAGAAAAATTATTAGTTGCAACACGCTAGTTTAATTTAATGAGCTTTTTAATGGTGATATTTATTTTAGTCGGTGATTTGACGCCGCCATTAAAACATAATTTTAATGTGTTCATCTGAATTTATATTTTAAGTATGATAATCAAGATAACATATGCAGTTTTAAAAATGCTACGTCAGTAATCAAGTACACGTTTAATGTAAAACAAATAAATAAATAAATATGGTGAGACACTTTTATCAGAGCGCCATATAGCCCAAACTAAGCATAAGCTTGTACTGTGGAATAGAATTGAAAATAATGGAAGTGGACATCTACTAGATTGCTGCAATTGATTTATTACCCTGCACAACCATGTATAAGGAGAATTAACACCAAGAATAGTTCTTCTCACAACGACGCAGGTGCTCTTACTAGGTTACTATCTTCACGCTGTATCCCTGACGGGGTAGTCAGAGAGGACAGATCGCCAGGCTTCGCGATCCATGCATACTTCTTTCGCTTCTTCGAGATTCATCAATCGTTTCATACACGCACGTCTGGGTATCCGAGTACTTTTGACCTTTCCGTTTTTGAGCAATCTGCTCACGTGGTCTTCATATGTAAGTCTCGGCCTACCCTGACCTCTTCTACCCTCTGCTTTCGCACAATATATATTCTTCGTCAATCGTTCCTCACTCATTCGTTGGATGTGTCCAAACCAACGGAGCACGCCTTTTTCCAGCTTAACGCTGACACTTTCATTAAAACCTGCCATATTGCGTATCGCTTCGTTACGTATTCGGTCGGCCAAGGTAACACCGCACAATTTTCGAAGTGATCGCATCTCCACAGCATTCAATTTACTTTCATGCATCTGCTGACATACCCAGGTTTCGCTACCGTAAAGCAAAGTTGGCACTAGCACTGCGTTATGAATCGCCAGTCGTGCTTCTTTTACGATGCTTTGTCGCTTTACTAATTGAGACAAAGCACCGTTAACTCTGTTTCCGGCAGCTACTCGCCGTTCTACATCCGAATCACATCTTCCATCCGCGCTAAACATACTCCCTAAATACACAATTTCATTCACTTGCTCTAGACGTTCCTGGTTTACCCTAATCTCGCATTTAGTACGTCATCTCTTTCAAATACTAGAACCTTAGTCTTACTTGCATTCGAGCGAAGACCCTTACTTTCACACTCCTCTTTCATATTAGTGACTAATGCCTGAAAGTCGGCTTCTGATGAGGCCATGAGCACCGCATCATCAGCGTACAGCAGACAGTTTACTGACAGGTTACTCTTACTAGGTTGTGAGATCAAATGTCAGTCGCTCCCAACAATTTTGATAATCAAAAGGTAAAGAAAGCCAAATTTGATCCGAAGCTCTTAGTACTGGTTGGGTTTGATAGCTTGATATAAACTAAGATAGAAAATAAGAAGAAGAAACCAAAGTGAACAGAAGAACAATAAAGGTGAAAACTGAAGACCGCTGACAATCTCACAGCTTGCAAGATAAGGCACGAAATATTAGAAGCGCTCGTGGCCCCGCGGTCTCAGTGTTCTGTAAACGATCACTGAGTTACGCAACTTGCACTATGGCTGGTCCTCGGATGGGTGACCACTTTATGGTTTTTACATTTGCGAGCATATCCGTGCTTCGTAAGGCACGTTAAGCCGTTGGTCCCGGTTGCCAGTAAAATGGCAGTCGTTAAGCCAGGTTGAAGGCCTTATGGGCGGCTTGAAAAAATTCAACAGCAGGTAGCCACAACTTGCGTCTGTCTATTTCAACACGGCAATGGGCTTGCCACCTATTACGTGGGACAGGAATACACACGGTGAAAAGTGGGCATATAATATGCCTCTGCCACCCCTTTGGGAATAAGGCGTGATGGAAAAATAAAATATTGCTGTGTAATACACTGAATATTAGAAATACTAATATTATTATTTGATCCATCAGGATATGAGGATGTGTCAGCAGGTATAATCCAGTGGCTCTTTGGCGAAAACGACTATATAATTTACTTGTCTTTAAATTTTCCTCTTTGTAAATACATCCTCCTACCAGCTGTATAGCTTGTTAGAAAAATGTTTGAATATAAATCCAATCATTAAATAAGATTCATAGGTAAGTAAATTTATAAAGAATTTCAATAAAAAGATAATAAAACCCAAGTATCTCACGAATGCTGTGTCATCTCTACGTAAATCCATAATCTAGAAACTTCGATTATATGACTTGCAGATATTTTTTTATTTTCCATATTAGTTAGTATAAATAAAAAAATAATGCGCTATAACCTTCTGTGACGAAATAAATACGTATGATAATGTCTCGTTGGACGTCAACAGCAATCGCCGTTGACCGCAACTTCAGGAAAATCGAAAAATATACTCGCGAATATTCTACAAAGGTTACGTGCTAAGTTCAACGTTGCGGTTTTCGTAAAAACAGACGATGAACTAGCTAGTGACTAGTTCATCGTCTGTTTTTAGGAAAACCGCAAACACTTTTACTAAATGGAATGATATCTTCTTGGAAGACATTAAGAACAAGAAAAATTGGACCTTTACTATGTGATTTGTGGTCGTTCCACTATAAAATATTTTCCCGTGGTAACGATTTATTTTTTTAAATAGTTGTAATAAAGGACCGATAAGTTCTTCTTTAAACTAAGAAATTAGGTACAAGTACTTATAGATACATAGTACATATATGAAAGAGTAACAAACATCAATACAAACTTTTAAAACTAAATACATATACTTGTACATATATTATATACAGTCACACCTTATTTCTGCAGGGGTAGGCACCGCTGCGTCATTTTACCAGCAAGTCATGCTCGCAAAAGAGGCGGCGAAGAGAGAGCGAGAAAGAACTCTCCCTCCCGAGTTCTGCAGTCAGTTGTCTTCGCCCAAGACTACCGGCCTCCGTGACCGGGGGCCTGAGGACGGTGGGCGGGCTGCTCGCCGTGCTTACAGAAGCAGGCCATGGAAGGTGGCGTAGCGTGAGGCTTACACGCACGTAGTTCACTCCCTCGAGGAAGTGGTATATCACCCAAACCCCCCAAAGAAGCGAGATAACACTCGAACCCCCCAAAGAGGCAGGATACACACCCGAACCCCCGAACGAGCCTGCGGAAGCGGACAAGGTCTGTCGGGAGCCCTGGGGCTATCCTTCAGAGGGCTCACCCGGGACTCCTGGCCATAGACAGATAGAAGGGTAACGTGTGGTTTTAGTGGCTAGGAGTCCGGCATAGCATCCATGAGGATTTCCACACGAAAAAAAAAGGCAGAGGCAAGTTGCTACCTACTATTATTTATTTTCTCTTATAAGGACTTCAACTGGGGTTAACAATTATTAGTTCTTACCTACTGGTGAACCAACGTCTTAACGTGCCTTTCAAAGCAGGGTAACGCTAATTTGTTCTGTAAACGCCACAAGTCGTTTCCCATCTCAGGAATGACTATGCACACAGTGATTGTTTACAGAACCATGTCCTTGCATGACTTCGAGCGCCACAGTTTATAAGTAGATATATTTAAATACGAAGACAACATAATAATTATCGTTCGCATTATATCCTTCGCATTTACCGAAGTTTAAAAGTGACCGGCAGTCGTTAAAACGATTATACGCTGGGTGTTTGGTTAGGCCGCGAGCCCTCAGGCAATGCCGACACCATACGTTCCACGAAAGATGAGACTCGACGTGAGCTTGTGGGAGGCCAATGTTACTCTAAAAAATGGTATGTATCTTGAGAAATATTGATAAATTCTCAATTTTTTAGAGTGAAAATGGCATAAAATACCATTTAATTTGCATTACACGTACTTACAGTCAGCGTTAACGTCGAGATGGAGTGAAAAATAATATCGCTATGATATAATGAGCACGTAATAGTATCTATATCATTAAACTATATCTCAACTTTTACATACAACTTTACGCACGGATATAATATAGCAATTATACATTAATTGCAATTTTACTTGGTAGTATATTATAAATGGCATTTTAGTGACAGTAGAATGATAGTGACTAATTAAGTGTAAAATAAAAGGGCAGAATTAATGCAAAGGTCATCGCTATCGTTAGGTAACAATAAAGAACTATTCGAGCCGCCTGAGCTCCTGATGAATCTGTTCTAATAATTATCTCTGTATCCATAAAATTGTCTATATTGTAATAATTTGAATGCCTCGGTGGCGTATGTACTTATTTATCAAGATATAAAGATGTTTATCAGTTGTGTGCATGGCATGGCACAAGTTTTTTTTAGTTTAGTTTTGGTTTGACGGCGTTAATTGAGAATGTCCCAAGATATTTTATTGATTTATATGTACAAGTCTCATCTTAAATGGCACGTATTGTATAAAGCTGTATCACGTTGTAAAATTACAACACATATATATTAATGTACCGATCATAAAAACGTCAGAAGATACCGGATACCATGAAATTAATCAGTGGTACACGAACAGGAAGCTGTGCACGTCACTTAATTGTTTGGTAATTGCGTACGCGCCGAGATACAATGTAATACAGATCTGAATTGAAAAAAAAATGAGCGCGTGTTTCAAAACTTAAGTCATGTATTAATGCATCATATTCATAGGTAACTATTTGTTTCTATGAACCTTGTACCGCTTTACAATCCGGTTCCATAGAATATGTATATATTAAACTATGTGAATCCCACGGCTTCGCTCGTGACATACTTTGAACTCCCTATTTAATTCCGTCGTTTGTAAACTCTACAATAATGTTTCAATTTGCCCGATTTGTTGATACTTTTGATTACTGCACCGCTCTCTAGGTTAGTAGCTTGATGATATATAGCCTTCCTCGGGTTAAATGGGTTATCAAACACAAAAAAAAATTGAAATCTGACCTGTAGTTCCTGAGATTAGAGCGTTTAATCAAACAAACAAACTTTTCAGTTTTATATAATTATTAGTATAGATTTAAACGTTATCTTTTTTTCATGTAGAATTACCCACTATCATCATCAGTGTTAGCTGCTTACTCTCAACTGTGCCTATGTAGGGAACTTGGTATATTTAGGTTCGTATTCCAGAACGTTTCTTAATACTCAATCAACGCTTGAGGCTAGTTTTTGCCTTATAAATACTATACGGACTTACCTTCTAAATGCAACTCCGGGAATTCTGACCAGCTTATTTACTCAATACTAGGCGACACCTGCCCATTATTTATCCTTTTTCAGGGATAGTAAACCAATGGCACGCGACGCAATATTTTGGACACGCCACTATGAAGTATTAGGCACATATTTAAATCATTTATCAATTCATCCTTGCCATAGTTTACGAATTTAAAAGTTTACGAGCTGACATGTACCGTAGTTTTTACAGTAAATAAAGAGTTTTGAGTTGATAGTAAATATTTAGTAAGTATTATTGTCATCGTAGATAGCATTGTCAACTTTTTTTTAATAATGGCACGTTGATTCGCAGCGGCTATCACCCTGAAATACTTTTTAAGAACACTTTCATTGAGGACGCAGATTGTTCTGAGATCTCCGGTGCCCAATGCATCTTATCCAGCGTTAAAGAGCAGTATTTGCTCTCGCGTTTCTTTTCCGCCACCTCCTTTACACACACACATTACATACATTTCATAAAATATGGCGGTAAAGTCAAACTTTACCTTGACTAATAATAATTAGAAGAGATTTATTACTTGGGCGACATCATTCAAAAGGCAATAGTCGATAAATTAACCAAAGCACCTCATATACGTTACATTAACGTTCAACATTTCTAAGATAATTAATATTATAGCAACGATAAAATTGATGGGACACCTCAGAGTGTACGATTGTAAAGATTCGAGATATAAAAACTAAAATTAGCCGTAAAATCTATAATAAAATATGACTTCTAAAACCGTAAACATCGTTTCCTATTCAGAGAGACGGCAAAGGTGACTCCCCACAAAGAGCTCTCAAGTATTTTATTAGTACTAACACCCTACTATAATGAACAAGCTTGGAACTGCTTCAAACTATCCGTTTGTCGGCTAAAGGCACGTGTTGAGTTAAACTGTTTTTAATCTTTCCCGGAATCTGCATTACTCACTGACCAGTTTTCATTGATACAAAAAGGTTTTATATTAAATTTTGTACAAAACATTATGTTAAAAGTTTCCTTTGGATGGTTGAAATCTTTGATCTAAGTTGAAACCCTTCTTCTATCCATAAAAACAACAATTGAATTCCAAAAACTCCAGTAGTACGTCCATTACAGCTCAAAAGAATACAAGTTAAGTTAATTTCACGCCGCAAACTTGTGTGACTCTTAACTAACTCTAAACTCGTAACTCTTGTTAAGAACACAATAATATACAAAGGAACTACGTTCACGGAAAATACATCGTTTTAATATTTTGTACGCAAAAAACTTTAGTACAAAGTGCGCCATACACAGCTATGAGTCCGTTGTAGAGGAATTTAACCGCATAACGTCAAGGGGTGTTTCTATTTTAAGGCTTCTTATTAACTGTTCTATTCAAGTGTCTTGTCTTCGAAGCACTTGAGGGTTTAAGTACAAAAACCAGACATTTCACATCGTTTGTCCCAACACCTCCTGGTGGCATCTAATCTCTGGAGAGCTTGAAAAGTTGAAAAAAATTGGCGCCGTATTGTGTTCTCCCGACCCCCAGAGCGTCGTAACTGTCTCAAGTGTCGAGTCCCTTGTTTGTTTAGAAAATGCACTTGCTTTTGTACCTGTTTTTAATATGCATTGTTTGTCCACTTCCTTCAAATGAAACAACCATGTGTTATATTGAGTTTCTTCCTTACTGACTGATCATCGTTTACTTATTTTTTATTATATCACTGACTTTAGTTGGCATAATAGTTTAATTGTCTGCGATCATCATCATCATCCGAGCGTCTGTCCCAGTGGCGTCTCGCGACGCCCGGGGTCCGCTTTCCTACATTTTCTCCTCCACTTCGCACGGTCTTCGGCATCCCCTGTAGTGAGACCATTGGCACGCATGTCATCCCTTACGACGTCAAGCCAGCACTTCTTGGGTCTTCCCCTCTTACCGGGACCCGGCGGGGCTGACATGGCCAGACATTTGTTGCTAGTTTAATTGTCTGCGATATATAGCCTTATATATTTTTTATGCTTAGCTGGCTAGGTAGGTCTAGGTAATGGATAACTCGTTTCTAAACCTTAAACCATTAATAAGATGTCTTTAACCTAGTAGGTCTAACTTGGCCTGTGCGTCAGTCTGATTGCTGTTTCCTTATTTAATCTGTTTAGAAAGAGACCAGTATTGAGTATCAGCTTTTTCTTAGTTTAAGAAACTTTAGACTCTAATTCACAACACTGGTCTTAATATATTCTAAACAACTAATTGAATCAGGCGTTACATGGCGGAAATCCATTTTAAAAAAACTATAATTATTTTGTTAGGCTGCCAAACAGTCTTGAAAATGCCTCGTGTGTAGGCGAAACACGTGTCGACATCGTACGACATTCTAAAAAAGCGGAACATTGTAAAAAATAACATTTAAAAATAAAATAATTATAGTTTTCCTAATATATTCTTCTTCAGGTTTCGTTTCTCCAGTTGCTTTCAAACTTTCGAACCCTATCTTCGTAGGATTTGGAGCCTAGGGTCAATATTTGTTGATTTCTAGGATGACTTCCTAACCCCGTAAAGGTGCAACAGGTGGATCACTTGCCAGTAAGATTGACTTAAGGCCTCTAAGTTCTTGGTAAAGCTCTATTACACCCTGACACTAATATTTACAAAACTTGATTATAATTATTTGGTCTTCTCTGATTACCCTGGCAAACTATAGCATGAAGATAGATAGATAATTGTAATAATACTTTGCTTGTCTTGAGAATCTAGCCCCAGAAGCACAAACACAGAAGTCATTCGACCATTGACACTGTAAAAAAAAAATATACCGATAAGAGTTTCAAAGATTCAAATAGCTATCTTTCAACACTGTGCAATCCATTAGCATCTACATGTGCAACCATCATTATAAACCCTAAGTCCTTAAGCTTAAAATGGCCTCAAGTATGGGAAGTGAAAAAATCACAACTTATCGCTTTTCGAATGTAAAAAATCGTCGTATGCACATGTAACTCATTAGTTTGGGGCCGACATGTTGCTCTCAAATATTTGGCGATGGTTGCAAATCCCGGCGCCACTGACTCAAGAATTCCTTTTTCGAATGCCGGCTTAAGGCGGCGTTTGTAAAAGCAAAGAGCGTTTCAAAGAAGGGCAGCTACAATAATATTGGTCGAGATGGCGAATGAACACAAATGACCGTTGGATTAGGTATCGGGTATGCGCTAATGCACGCGAACTACTGCAGTTTCTGTTTACTGAAGACCATTTTTTGTGAGGACATCTAGTGAATTTGTTCTGTTTATTTTAGCGGTAGGCTGCTGGCAATTCACCCTTTACATATTGTCTTCATTTGCTTAGTAACAATTTTTATTTTTATTTTCCTTATTTTTATCCTTATTCCCATTATTGTGACTCCTGTAAACCAGGATCTACAGCAATAATCAAGACCATAAAAGTTACACCGAGCTCGAATCCGGTGAAGTCCCATGAGTCGTTAGAATGTCTCAAAATTAATCGGAAAATAATCTGTGGAAGTTGAAAAAGGAACGTAACTTCTTCCTTCTTTTGCAAAGTGGAATATGTGGAAGGGAAGGTTAATGTACATCCTATAGATAACATCGCTAACTGAGTCTTTAGAGTTATGATTTCCTACAAGTAATTAATTAAATTCAGTCAGTAAATAAATTCAGTGCGAGACTACCAGGACTTTAATTGGTCGTGCTAATTAGTGTCTAGCATATAAGACCTTTTAGCCTTTTTGTTACCACCTCACTAAAAAGGCAACGGGTTCAAAATTTCTTCCAAATTTAACATCTAAAATAGACACATTGTACTAAATTTATTCGGCCCTTTAGACCCACCCCAGTTCCGTGCTTCGGAAGGCACGTTAAGCCTTTGGTCCCGGTTGCCAATAAAATGGCAGTCGTTAAGCTAAGTTGAAGGCCTTATGGGCGGCTTAAAAATTTCAACAGCAGGTAGCAACAACCTGCGTCTGTCTATTTCAACACGGCAATGGGCTCACCACCTATTACGTGGGACAGAAATACACATGATGAAAAGTGGGCATATAATATAATATATGCCTCTGCCACCCCTTCGGGGATAAGGCGTGATAGATAAATAAAATTAAATTACAAGTAATTAATCCAACTTTTTACAAGTTTTCGTTATTTACATTGTGCTAATGATTTAGGTAAAATTTCCTTCAAATGCTGATTCGGATAATTGCTATAACCCGCACTCCAACCCCAACAAGAATTTTAGAGACAATTATGTTCTGAGAGTTGAGCGTTTTCATACTATACTGCATAAAACCTCTATGTACACTCAACCTTCACGTGTAGTCCCTGTAATATTACCAAAGCATACTTGAATTCGGTTAATCGTACGTATCATTTAGTATAACTCCAGAAAGCTATCGATATTAATGAGTAATACGACACAACAAAGCTACAAAAGGTATAGTAAGAACAGCAACTAATGAAATCACACAAATTCTTGAATGAGTCATGTTGAAAATTGAGAAAAGGTTTTTTAGAAATCCACACATTCAAAGTAAAGTTTCAATGGAGATTCCGTAAAATAAAAATCAAAAAAATAAATTAGTTTCTTGTAAGTCGGAACCAAATCACCTTTATAATCACTTCCGTATGACAATATACGTCATAATCTTTATATCACCGACTAATGATACCAAACGAAGAAAATACATGACTCATTTTGCGTCACAAACTCAACGGAGTGTATCACGCTAAGGTCGACGCTAATGTTTCGAACATTCGTTGAACCGGTCCTGACTTCTCGCATAAACATATTCAAATAAACAGGTTCTTCCAAACTTAATTAGATTTTGGCAAGCAATAAAATAAATTTGGGATAAGATTATACGTTTAGTGACGAGGAATTTTTACTCAGAATCAACATGAGACGAAACATATCCATATTCTTGAACTCATGAATTTTACATTCCATTTTTGTTAGTCAACACCAAATGTTAAAAAAGGGGTTTCCTGTAAGTAGCAAAAGTGTTTCTATACGGTGTTTTATCTTAGGTATAAAATATTCGTTTGAAATTATGAAAAATCGAATTCGACAAAAAAAGAGTATTTGGCAAAAGAGTATGAAATAAAGGGTGCCACTTTGCTGTTCATATGGCAACCCGATTTTTTTTCAGCTTCATGCTTTTCAATATAGTATGGGATTCTTAATAAAAGACTTATGAGGCTGTATAAAAAGTCGGCATTGCGAGTGAAATATCAGGTGTCGCAATCATCTTAAGTTTACTAAAACCATTTTCGATCAGGGTACCGAGTCTATACTATTGACAAGCCGTAGAATAGAACCAGAATCGCCGTATTTAGCTGTCAAAATGTTTGAAGACTATCAAAAATGCAACTGACTAGTGGCCACCACACCAGCTCGTTAGTGGTGTTAGTAGAATTCTATCGCCGACCGATAGAAGTCTATTGGAGTACGATTGTCGATAGTTGTCTTACCATAATGCGACGATTTCGATTCAATTCCTACACGATTGAAATAGCAGACTCGGCCCCCCGGTGGGCGGTTTGTCTGCCACTTCTGTAGTGTAAAAAACATTTAGTGTGCATTTATTCAACAATATTCAAATATGTCTTAACATAAAAAAATAGCACTGGATAGTTGTATATACAATAATTTTCATCTGACAAACTAAACCAAGAAATTATTTAAGTAAAATAGGTGCAATGACGTCCTACAAATATCTTTGAAATCCAAGTCAGTCTAACCTGCAAAGCTGACTACTGGACGACAGAATGGCAAGAGAAGGGAGACTCGAAATTGGAATTATTGTATAATAGTAGGATATCTCCAGAATCGCTGGGCTCTCATTTAATATACAGAAAAATATGCTCGCGATTGTATTAAAACCTTCCCATAACAATCTATCACGCTTTATCCCCGAAGGGGTGGCAGAGGCATATTATATGCCCACTTTTCACCATGTGTATTCCTGTACCACATAATAGGTGGTGAGCCCATTGCGGTGTTGAAATAGAGAGACGCAGTTTGTGACTACCTGCTGTTGAAATTTTGTTACTGGCAACCGGGACCAACAGCTTAACGTGCCCTGCGAAGCACGGAAACGCTCGTAAATGTAAATGCCACAAAGTGGTCACTCATCGGAGGACCAGCCAAAGTGAAAGTTGCGTAACTCAGTGATCGTTTACAGAACACTGAGACCGCGGGGCCACGAGCGCTTATAAGTAAACCCTATAAATAATTATTTGTTGCTCTATGTGTACAAAAAAAAAAGTAAAGTCCAGCAGGTTGACTGTTTATTTTATTGATTGATTTTGATGATGTGGTGATTGCAAATAAATTACGTTCAACGTTTATATGCTTGGTCATCGATTTATTCTTTGTTAGAAATAAATAATAATAAAAATACAAAAATGAATCACATACTACTTTCATCTCTGTCGCTCTTAGTCACGATATTTAAAAAATAGAACAGAAAATATATTTCTAAATACAACTGATTCAGACGTTACTACTTGAGTAGCATACCTACGCCAAAATGGCTGATTCAGTTGACCACAATCCACTGATGTACATTAAAATAAACCGAACGGGGTAAAGCAATATGAAGTGGCCTTTCCTTATTGCGCCTACGCACGTTGTGGCACGTGCGCTGTACCGTGCGTGTGCCCATGTCATTAGTTTGTATGCGTCACAAATTTACTAATAAGTTTATGAATTTTATCTATTTAGCATCCTATACAAATACCTCCTATAGAGGCGAAATTTTGTGAGAGTGTACACGTTGTAACGCATGGAACTATTTTTATAAAATTTGGTGTGGAAATAGCTTACAGTCATGATTTTAATAATTCCACCCGCATTCTCATTACTGTGACTCCTGTAAACCAGGATCTACAGCAATGACCAAGACCACAAAAGTTACACCGAGCTCGATCAGGGCTAAGCCTCAGAAGAAGTTAGAATGTCATGGAACCTGCAACGAAATTAATCAGAAGATAATACAAATAGATTACTTTTTATCCACGGAATAGGTTCCACTAAGAAACGGGTACGGTAAAACTTTACTAGAGGGGCAGGGGCTGGAGCCGTGGGCGTCCACTAGTCTAATATTTGTCTATTCCCAGTTGGTCCACGTTTGTTTGACCGCTAGAAGCAGCTGTCGTTTGGGCTTTTGTTTTTCGGCATTGTTAGGAGCGACTGCCGTCTGACCTTCCAACCCCATAACCCCTTGTGTCATTGCCTCGTCCGTTAGTCGCTTGGGACCCTGAGATCCTAGTGAGGTCCCTTTTTTATACGAGAAGATATCTGCTTACAGACCACCCACTACTGCCAGCAATGGGCTTGTGTGGGGGTCGCCCAGCACCTGATCGTGGTGGTACTGGGAATACCCACTTAAACTCCTCGGCTACCTTTCTGCTCTAATAGAGGTATTTTGGGACCGTTTAAACTCACAAAAAGCTAGTCCCTAACACACAAGAGATTTTTGCCTATTTAGTGTCTATAAGTACACGTATTAGAAGGAAAGGTAGCGAAAATGTACATACACCAAATCTATCAATCACAACTTATCCTCGAAGGGTTGGAGCAAACATATTGTACGTCCACTTTTTAGTGTGTGTTGCTGTCCCACGTACTAGATGGTAGCTCAGAGACGTGTTGAAGAAGACACAAGTTGTGACTACCTGCTGTTGAAATTTTTCAAGCCTACCATTATCGGCCTTCAACTTGGCTTAAAGACTGCCATGATACTGGTAACCGTGACCAACGGCTTACCGTGCCTTTCGAAGCACGGAAACGTTCGCAAATGTAAATGCCACAAAGTGATTACCTATCCGTAACCAGCCATAGTGAAAGTTGCTTAACGCAGCGATCGTTTAAGAAGACTGAGTCAGCGCGGCCACGAGTGCTTCTACACCAAATTAAATTAAATGAATTCTTATTCTTTCGAAATGGTCGTAACAATTCATGAATCGTGCAGGTGTTAATCAAGTTTTAATTACAAATTAATAATTCTGCAATATTCAATTAATTTTGGCGCATGTGTTATGGTGTTATGTGAGAATACTATAATTAACCACGTGAGCAGATTGCTCAAAGACGGAAAGGTCAAAAGTACTCCAATACTCAGACCTGCATGTAAAAACGATTAGTGAATCGGCAGGGAAGCGAAAGAAGTATGCCTGAATCGCAAAGCCTGGCGATGTGTCCTCTCTAACTACCCTGTTAGGAATACAGCGTGAAGATAGTGAACTTCTATGGACTATAGAAAAAAAGATAAAATATAGATGTCAAGAGTATAAAGAGGTTCCACACAGATATCCGGGACGTAAACCATATTCGGCTACAAATGGTATCCCTCGTAATGGATGAGAAATAAGTTTCTATGGGAGCCCGAAGAAGAATGAAGATAAAGGTGATAGATCCCAGCAAAGTTCATGAGTTCATTGACAAAAATCTACGTAATCGATTTATCTTTCGAAAGACACAATTAACTGTGAAATTTTGGCTAATAGAATGAAATTTGAAACAGACTGGTTGGTCTGTTTCAAATTTTATTCTATAAATGATAGTTATATATATATATATATATATATATATATATATATGTATATATAAAAATAAATATTGTGTCCTACAATATTTATTTATAATAATAATTTTGTTGTAAGCGCATATCATAAAATCCTGAGTAGGATATATAGGTATATGCGTGTTTATACATTATGTATTAGAAACTAAGACCTTATGCTAACAGGAAATTAAATATTGGTAAATTGTTCACCGCCTACGTGACAATTTTAGCGTTCGCATAACCTACATTAATATACATAATAAACAGAATTGTATGTACTATAATATGTATTAAATCAATTTCATTACGAAAATATTGACAAACTGTCGAATCAGAGATACTTGGGACGTTCTGTCAGCCCATGTGATTCTCTCCTCTTACATACGGGTTCTTTTAGCGGAGCGTGAAGCTCATTACTAGGCCGTCAACTTGAGGGTTAATAATTGTGGAATTTGAGAGTGGCCCTCAATTCACTACAAAAGTCACCATGGCTTGCCATCAGGCGGACTTTATAAAAAGAAAATAACAAGAAACAGAAATTTATGAAACAGCCGTTTCGTGCTTTCAGCCACAATATAAATAGCGTACTCCACTATCATTTCCAGCGTCCAATTTATCTATAACATCATAATATATAAGTTAATCAGTGACGGATACCTAAGAAGCAGAGCAGTTAACTATGAAAATATAACTACTCATATCTAGAAACAAAAAAAAAGAACCAAATTCTGAATGTAAGCAAAAACCTGATAAGAGGAAAATAAATTAGCTAAACGAAATTGTTTCGCTTCAATTACAAATTAGTAGAACTCAACATTACAATATCAGATAGTCATAACAAGATGTTTATAAATAAATATGATATTTATAATGTAGAAAATACAATTTACGACAAGACAAACGGAACAAAACAAGTTATTCAAAACTTTCCAGTGCGGTATAAATTTATGTTGAGTATGTTGACACGTGGAGAGAAGTGTGTGATTGCACTGTAAACCACATCAACCACTTAGTACACATGTCAAAACATATAGACATATTTGTTTAGTCACAGTTTAACCACAGTATTACTAAAAATTGATTAGACATTCGCTTTTACCATAAAAATAAACCATCTACAACGTACTATCAACAACAATTCTATCATTAAATTTAAGTAGGCCATTAAAAATAAATTTGGTAATTTTCGAGTATTATGTTAATAATAAAACTGTAATTTATTAACAGATTGATAAAGTTACTTTCGCATTTATAATATAAGTACCATGAAACTTCAGACCAAAAGTGACATGATTGAACGTAAGCCACTCTTATACGACAGTTATTTAAAAAAAATAAAATTTGCATTAAGAATACCGATAATACAGTGAGTTGCTTTTAGCAGTACTAGTATTTTTTTTGTACTTGTGGAAATCCTTGTAGGTGTTATGCACTCCCTGACCTTACGTCAATACCCTTATCCAGAGAAGCGTACGGGTCTTTACAACACATCGGCTTGTCTTTGCTAGGACGACACTTAGCCCAAACTTTCAGATTTAGGTTGTTCTAAAATCTTTGGCGCGCGCAAGATTCCAGAACAACCTAAATCCTTTCAGATTTAGGATGTTCTGGAATCTTACGGAACAGATATGTGTAGTATTTAGTAACAACCAACCTGTATTCTGGGGATGATTGATTAACCCTAATTCAAAACAACCTTGCACTTGTTTATTTATTAATTTATTTACACTTTATTGTACGCTGGAAAATACAATTTTACATTTAGCTTTATTTACTTGTTCAGCAATAAGTCTTTAATCAAATCGAGAACATTGCAGGTCTTAAGTAAACCATTTATAGCATTTACAGCTTAAAGTGATAAACGGTACGTGCTAGATATAATGTACAAAAGTGATAGAAATATTTAACTAATTGTAGATTGTAATGATAAGTGGTACGTGCCAGATATAGCGTTGCGATACTTAGAAATGAAATTAATGATAGTCATCTAAATATTACAAAATTGGTAAAATGTACGAGCGTGTGCATGTGGGGTGTTATCGGCCCCACCCACCCACTCTATCAGTGTCGGCACTGTATACAATCGGTGCATTGTCGTCATGTTTATTCTGCAATCCACGTCAGTTTTGTCACCATGGTTTTATAGAAGAGAGTAAAAAAGCTGATAAACGTGTTATTAGACCCTGTGAGTGTTGATACTTCGATTTGATTTTGAATACCTTGAGTAAAACTTAATTTATACCTAATAGCAAGGCATAGTATTAGATAATGTTCTCTTATAATACTTGTCTATATTTTATTATATGCTAAAATGTATGTTTACGAACCAATTTTATACATTATTTGTCAGTGAAAAAAGTGTGAGAACATTCTGACATCATTGTGCCACTCACTGAGGTTGCACGTGACATGTGCGGATAGATTTTAGCACTATTCTTCACTAGCCCTTATCAGATAAAAACATAGTTATATTTATAATCTTATCAGCCGACAACTATGCGCGCGTGCACACAACAAACAACAAACAAAGACTGATAAATAGGAAAATTCCTATCACAGTGAAGTGCACATAATGGCACGAGCAACTGAACGATTAACCTAATTACTTTATCGATATTACAATATTGCAAATGAATAGATAGTAAATATCATAATATATTTCCCTTTTACCCGACTGCTTTATTGACTTGACACACTTGAGATATTGTAAAAATATCTGCTTTTTTTGTCATAATATATGGTTGAACGGTGTAAGACACTACACTGGAACAGGCACAGGGACAAGGCAACGACGCTGGCGCCTTTACGGAGTCGGGAGGTCAGACGGTAATCACTCCCAACAATGCCAAAAAACCAAATGACAGGTGGACTTTTGGAGCCAACATTAGCAATGGCGCAAGTTTGTCACATATTATTTTCCAAAACTAGTGTAAAATTCGTGTTTAATAGTATAATAATGGTGGAATATTATACATAAAGAGTTTGGAAATGTGCATAAGTGACAAAGGACTAGACATGACTAAATACTAAGAAAATATAAATACTGAAGACCAGGCTGTATAGAATAAGTTTCCTTTGCCAAAAATTGTACAAAGTACTCGTATGTACTAAAAAATCGTTCCAAGGTCTGTACCTAAATATACTTACTAGTTGACGCCCGCGGCTCCGCACGCGTTCCCGTTTACCACAGGAACTTGTTCCTGGGATATATATATCATCCATTCTTACAAACTTTCGTGTTTATAATACATATTAGTAGGACAGTTGACGGCCGCAGTTCCGGAGGCGTGGTGAAGTCTTCCACAGAAACTTGTTCCCGGGATAAAAAGTAGCCTATGTGTTATTCAGAGGTGTAAGCTATATTACTGTAAGGTTTCATCAAAATCCATTCTGTAGATTTTGCGTGAAATAGTAAAAAACATCCATACTTACAAACTTTCGCGTTTATAATATTAGTAGGATATATCAGACATTGTTTGGTTGTGAAAGTCTACTTGAGTCTAGACTCTATAGCTATAGTATTTTAAATAGCAAGTTCCTCAAATGACTCCGCCCGCCTTGTGGAAGATTGAGGCTACATACAAAGAGGCAGCACAACCAGAACCCCTTTAACTGCTTGAAGACCCTGGGCTTATTAAAAGAGGGAAACAGTAACAATTTATGCATCATCCCTTTTTCCCACAGATACTGTAAGGAGACTAAATAGGTCTAAGCCTCTTGAGTTAGTTTAGTAAAAATAGGGTTTCGGAGTGCAGTGATGTGCTACCCCTGAAGAACACATGAACAAATTTCTTTTCATTATAATAGAGACTATAAGAAAAGTGCCAATGGACACATTCTTTACTCCGTTTTTTAGCAAGTTTATTAAATTAAAATTACTTCTTAGCCTCAAGCCTAGATTGTTATGAGGTAACCAACAGTTACGAGTACAACATAAAAAAATATCCTTTTTTTGCGTCATCCTGCTCTTGAAGGAGTGACCGGCTCCGATGGATCTCTAAAGCCTGCAGATTTTTTTTTTTAACGTGTGGAAATCCACTTGGATGCTATGCCGGACTCTTACCGACTAAAACCACACGGCGCCCTTCCATTTGTCTATGGCCCGGAGTTCCGGGTAAGCCCTTCAGGAGGCCCCAGGGCTCAAAGCCTGCGGACTAAAGACCAAAAGGTAAAGTTTAGATAGTAGGAATCTTTTTTACGTGTGGAAATCTTCATGGATGCTTTGCTGGACTCCTACCAACAAAAACCACACCGTGCCCTTCCATCTGCTTATGGCCAAGAGTCCCGGGTGAGCCTTTCGTAGAATAGCTCCAGGAAAATCAGTTGGAGTCTGACATAACCAAATTGTTGGCCGTTCTCTGCCTCCACCCCTAGTCTCCTCCGGGTTATGCATTAAAAAATGGCAATTTGTAAGATTCCAATGCCAAAAAAAATTAAGCACTACTATATTAGAGCATCTCTTACATAACTAGTTCCATATAATGTATTGAAATCACGTGCGTTTCACGTGCATGTTGATTGATACATTTAGGTAACCGCACAAGGTCATTGAAACCGCATCATTATCACACGATATTAGGTTTTTTTCTTTCACATTATATTATTGTTTACTTTTACTTTAAATTTATAGTTTGTTATCTCGAACATTTTTAGTTAGGTCTAGAAATTGATAACCTTTAGCTCGTATTAAACTTGGTTAAGAAATACGCATTTAGTTAAACTTAAATAAAATAAATTTATAACGTCTGCCATACAGATATATTAATTTAAGTGGCTGTATGTAATTCCAAATTAACACTTTTTCACAAAATGCAAATGAAAGTAGGTGCATTTTTATTTTTTTTTTAGTCTGTTTGTTTGTTGCGCTAATCTTTGTAACGACGAATTTAACAGGACTTCACTGGCAGATCGTTGACATTATAAGGAGATACTTAGGCTACATTTTGGAACTAACAAGCGGGTGAAACCATGGAGCGTCCGCTAGTTGTAAATAAATATTAATATAATATCTACATATTTCCAATTAGATGACACAATACATGCGCAATAACGTGCGTAAAGCGCAATGAGTGAAGTCATCAATGGCGCTGGCATCTTTGTTTCAGTGGCTTATGAGTAATAAAGATGACGTCGTAGAGGTGATGATGCGGTTAACAGAATCATCAATGACGTCAGAGTTCATTGACATTCGGTGGTAAAAGGTATTTAAATTTGACATGGGATTTACATTATACTTTATCAAATAAACAAATTTTAATAGTTTTTTGGAATCCCATTTTAAGGAAAATTAAGCTTTCAATGCCTAAACTACACACAAAATATATAAAAAAGTAGGCTTTCCGTAAAACACAGGTATACAAAAAATTCTAAGCACGCCATGGCTAAGGAAAGCCCGTTCTTTTTTAAAATGTTTAAATTTCCCATTCGAAATAATAGTAATAATAATAAATTAACAAAATTTATGGGACTTTTTTTACACAGCGCCGTCTAGCCCAAAGTAAACTAATATAAGCTTGTGTTTTGGGATCCTAGACAACTGATAAATATACTTATATATTTCTAAAAAGATACATATTTTATAGAAAACACCCAAACTTCGAGACAAATATTTGTTCCGAGCCCGGAATCGAACCCGGGACCTCAGGCGCGGCAGTCGCATACACTACCACTGCGCCACCGAGGCAGTCAAATATAGAGATAGTAAAACTATACGACAGCACACGCTCATCTAAACACGAGCACATTTCCAATAATTAACAGGCGAGTGATAAATAAATTAACATTTTTCCGTTGCACACATTAGTCTAGTGGAATTTTTTTATATATTAATGTACTCGATAGAGTACTTAATACGTTCTGTAGTACAACTTGACCTTATAACACATAGCTATTTAATTGTTTCTGTACTTATCTATATTATATATATTGATGAGGGAAGATTTATTGAGGCATTTTCGGGAAAATTTCAGCAACTTTTTCGGGATAGTATACGGTTTTCTAATTCCAGAACTAGGTCAAGCGTGAATGTATATATAATTATTGACACCAGATATTTGTTAATAATATTTTTAAATTTCTCAGTACATACCTACATATAGATAAATGTTATTCAAACTTATATATTTTCTATATTATAAATTAGAATTACTTATATATTTTCTTTATGCAATAATAACATTAAAACTTGTGTGTTAAAGCGTTTTTTAGATACTTATATTTATCTAAAAAAAGGTATATTTTTTAAAACAATATTGTAAAGTCACTGCCACCAAACAGTTGTAAGCACCTTTTACCAAATGCCTATGATGGAACCCGAAACGATTATCAATGTTCCAAATTCAAAGATTGGTCCATTGAGTCGGAAGTTGACCAAAATGCAAAAGTCTATCTATATAAAAAGTAATCTATAAGCATTATAAACGCCTATCATCCTCTTTAATACTGCATCCAAGTATGGTGTACTGCATACAATACACGTCCACACAAACATTCGGAGTGTCAAAGTGGGTGTATTTCGGAGAAAGCCCGATAATGAGCGCGTGTCGATACCGGACGCGATGGACATACATTATCTCATCGGCTCTGCGTAGGTAGAGCACCCACTCAACGAGCTCTCTGACTAATACCCACCTACGTATAACATTGCTACTGACGGCGCCGGCGCATACCTCTAAATACCCAACCAAATAAACAAAGCTTCTTAATCAGTATAGAGCCCCGTTACACAACCTGATAATGGTTTTGATCGTCATGATCTTGACGCAACATAATACCCTCATTTAGGGCGCGATCGCGACTGTAATTTTATCCGTCAATAATTATTACGGAGCGTAATCCGTGATTGATGAGTGCCAACAGTAGCCGGCAAGCCGTTCAGAGTATAATTGACGCCGGCCTATTGTGTTGGGAGAGCTGTGTGCCTGCGCGCTTGGCCCGTACTTGATTGATCGCTTTACACTGGCATTACATTGCGACATCGATGCATAAATCTGTTCTTAATTAGATCCCAACTTTAATTAAATACAGACATGTTGAAATTGAAGTGCCTGTATGATTTGCAGCTTTAATTATTTACTAGATTACAAAATATGCTACGCAGAATATGACGTAGATGGAAGCTACAAACTGCTACAATAAGCAAAATTATTGTGTGTCTTTACAATTTTTATTATTGCAATAATAAATTCAACAAGTTTACAACAATACAAATAGTTTTTTTTAAGTCATAATTAACAGTCATGGACAGTTATGAGTATTCAGCCTCCATGCTACTTCACAGTCATACACGTTATGTCACTCAGGCTGATAGCTAATCGGAGCGTATAGAAGGTGAGATGAAAAGAGTCATAGGTTAGACGGTAGCGGTTGCGCGGCGAGTTAGCATAGAATCCGCTACAGCGGCAATTACCGAGGCCAGGCGTCGCGGCGTGCGGCGCACGATTGTTTACGGCGCGCACGCGCGACGAGCGCGTGCACCCCGCGCCCCGCGCCGGCAGCTGCTCTACACAGGTGGCGCGTGTTGTGGGAACTGGACGGTTCTCTGCGTTCCCACGATAGCGCGCTATATAAACCCCCGCTCGGCGCAAAACGTCGCATTCCGCGTTCAACGCTCAACGCTAACGTACACACCCCACTCGCTCACACAAATGTCTAACATGTCTTACGAGATCGCGTACTCGATCGCAGACGACGGCCCGCAGCCAGTCTCGCGCACTTATCAGTACCGCAAAGTGATGAAGCCGATGCTTGAGCGCAAAAGACGTGCTCGCATCAACCGCTGCCTCGATGAACTCAAGGAGCTGATGGTCAGCGCTCTTCAGTCTGAAGGAGAAAATGTTGCAAAATTGGAGAAAGCCGATATTTTGGAATTGACCGTTCGCCACCTTCACAAACTCCGTCGCCAGCGTCGCCTGTCACTCAACACCAGTGTGGATGCTGACCGTTTCCGTGCTGGATTTACTCACGCCGCCAACGAAGTTTCCCGCTGCCTGGCTTCCATTCCTGGAGTGGATGTGAGGCTTGGAACTCAACTGATGACACACCTGGGTCATCGTCTCAACGACATGCAGCGTGCAGCAGCCTCTGCGGATACTCCCCCAGCAAGCCCGCCGAGTCCTGCGCTGTCTACTGCCTCTTCCACCTCTGGATATGTGACTCCATCGCCACCAGCTTCACCCGTGCACATGCACACCGCCACTCCTCTGGACTGCACCACCAGTACGTTCACCAAGAGCCCTGCAGTGTGGCGGCCGTGGTAAACAGTTGTGACTAGAACTAGCGGACCCGGCTCCGCGGTCACATCTGTTCCAGTACCGTTCGGAGTCGCACACGCACTTATGTGTCCGCTAATATCCAACAGTCAGTGATTCGTGTTGACGATGTCAAAATAACGTAGGATCTCACGCAGTTAGCATAATTTAAAAAAAAACATAGTTCGTAAGTTAAACTTGAAAGCTTTAATGAAAACTAGGTTATAAGTGTAATTTTGTGATATTAAAGATTATTAATATTATAGTATAAGAAATGTTGTATCGAACACAATCAAGTTCGTATTGTTATATTTTTATCGTTGCAAAGAGTTCACAGAAATGTGAAAAAATACAAAAGAGTAAGTTAATAAAAAGAATTTAATTTATTTCTGTATTTTATTCCAAAAGGTGCCCACTTATTTTCTCCATACCTATTGAACAGTTTTACATTAAAATTCTCTCTAATTTTCAACAACTAAGAGGTGTTTAAGTTTATAATAACAAGACCTACCTAAGAGATGATTTATTAGTAAAAAGATAAACTGTACATGAGAAGTAAAAAAATATAAAACAGCCAACGAGAGATAAATACTAAAGAGGTGAAGGTCTTGAATTTAACCTTTGACATGGAGCGGGAGGCGCAGGCGCGTGCTTGGTAACTTTCCTGTTTACGTTCTCAGACCATAATAAGTATGGGTCGTAAGGGAGAATTACTACGAAGATTTTCGACTAGTGATATGCCATCTAATCGTATACTATTGCGCACATATTTTACACATTACTAACAGCAAATGTAAAACTTTATTGAGATGTTTTGACACTCAGAGACCTAGTAGCTTTAGGAGTAAGTATATACTTATTAATATAACTTATTAATATTAACTTACACAAGTAAGATCTTAATCTCATTAGTATGTTAATACGTAATTGAATGTTAAGATCGATGATCAAATTCAAATCCGGTTTTATGTTGTGTGAGCGAGTTGCTATTTACTTATCAGTTTGTTATTGCACTGTTAAGGCTACTAACAACGATATTCAATTATTTTATTTTTAATGTATAACATATACTAGGTTTGGCAGAATGGAGGAATGGTTTTTGCCGAACCTAAAATTTGTGTTAGTATTACCACGTGAAAAAGACGTTCGAATTTTGAAAACATTAAAAGAATTATAGAATATTGACAGCTAGCAACTATTTTGATTACCTACTTGCTAGGTACCTAGTATTCTATTTTTCTTTATCTTTAAATATTTGCAAATCCGTAAGTCTACTGTACAAAATACTACCTACTTGGAAATTAGAATTAACAAATAATAATTGAGTTTCACCAATGAAGGGGAAATTCTAGTAGTACAATTTACAAAAAAAAATTTGATGCCAACATATAATTAAAAGAAGGTTTTACACACTTTCAGTTGGTTCAGTATCTTAGAATAATAATATTTAGTACAGTGCACGTGTTAATGTTTTTGCGTTTGTTGTTGCGATTATAAGTATAGGTAAAATAAAAATAAATAAATATCCATCACGCCTTATCCCCGAAGGGGTGGCAGAGGCATATTATATGCCCACTTTTCACCGTGTGGATTCCTGTCCCACGTAATAGGTGGTGAGCCCATTGCCGTGTTGAAATAGACAGATGCAGGTTGTGGCTACCTGCTGTTGAAATTTTCAAGCCGCCCATAAGGCCTTCAACCAGGCTTAACGATAAGTATAGGTAGGTACTATAATACCTACAAGGAACAAAATATGTAGACTCAAATATGCAAAAGATTAATATACTTTAATAAATAAATACACAAAGATATATATCGACTTTTGACCACGAATTTACGCTTACGATTGAATAATTGCTTTAACAGCTATTTTGGATTTTTACTACTTAGCTGGTAAATTATCACCGACTTTAATAAAAATATAGGTATAACCATCGTCTGTCTGTATTTTAAATTATTGTAATAAGTAAAAAAAAATCTTAATGAATAATATAGAATGGTCCAAGAATAATTAGAATCCCCACTTGGCGTAAGTTTTCTAATAAACAAGTTACTTTGGAACTGCTAGCGCCATCTAATAACGATCCATGGAAGCTCCACGTTTTAGTAGGAACGCCATCTAGCGCATAGCTTTGTTAACGTTTTGAATAGGATAAGCTTATGCTGGATTAGGATGTTTTGAGCAACTTTTGTGTATTATTATTATATATTTATTTACTTATTTAGGTGGTTTCACGGTACCCCTGAAAGACAGGGTCATGATATTGGACAGAACGCTAGTTTACTCAATCCGTTCATAAATACAGTTTCAATAAATTCACGAAGGTATAAATTTTTTATAAGTAAATACTTATAATACCTAATTATCTACAAAAAGAATAAATCGACGTTTCACGGCCGCGTTTTAAGATAGATTTATAGTTTTGAGCAGAATATTGTTTTAAGAAACAAAAAAATAAACTTTTCTCATACCATTATACTGTTACTACAGACATTAGGTAGACATTTAGGCAACACAAAAGGGGTCAGCCGCGGTCAGTCACTAGTCATCAGTCGAAACAAATTTTGATTGATCTAAAATTTATATTTTTTTAATTAGCTTTTATACAAGTGACATCTAGTGGAAAGCTTTGGGACTAAAAAGCTTTAAATCAATATGTATCATGGAGTTCATCTAAGGGAGAACGTATAAAGCGCTCTAGTGGTAGGTCAGTCTGCGTAACTTCAGAGTATTACACAGAAAAATAGAGTTCGATATTTACGTATTAAAATTGGTACCAATGTTCGATCTCTGAGTTTAGTGCGTGTAGAGTCGCTGTAAAATTATCATGAAACGGTCACCATGATTCGAACTAACTTTATTTCAATTTGAAGCTCTTTTATTCAAAAATCTCGTTGGTGGCGTCATAGTTTTTTCAATTACTATTCTAAGGTTGGAACAAAATTTTATTGATATGACAATATGTGATGAAAACAAATATTATATATTTATAATATTTGTTTTCATTTGCTTTGGTACAACCGACATCTAGCGGAAAGCTTTGGGACTAGAAAAAGTTTTAAAGTTAGTGTATCATGAACCCCCAACGGAGAACGTCTTAAGCGCTTCAGTGGCAAGTTTGCGAAACTTTAGAGTACCGTAAAATACAATTTCAAAATTTTCTTAAACTTTATAAAATTAATTTATTTAAACATTAAATCATTTATTTAAACATTAAATTATTAATTTAAACATTAAATTAAAGATAGATAAATGAAACTAATGATCATGTGGCCAAACGCCATGTAAACTTACATAATTCACATTCCATGGAACGAAACACGTTATATTATGCTGATTTGTGAGTGTCAGTGTATGCGTGTAAGTAAATAGGTAAAAAACAAAATCCGTGACATACTCGTAGTTTAATTTTAGTCGGTAGGCACATATAGCAAATTGAATTATTTTATTATTAGATTAAGATAATATTAATACTGTTGATGTATATTTGATAAATGGTATAGATTTTTTTGTATTTGTTATTTGTTTTATGCAAAAGTGCTTGAATTTAAAACCTTTTTTTATATCTGAAATGATACTTATCATTCACGCCTTTATCGCGGTAGGGGTGGCAGAGGCATTTTATACGCCCACATTTCATGGAATGCAGTTTTGTCCCAAGTAAACGGTGGTGCGCCCATTGGCGTGACTGAAATTAACAGGCGCATGTGTTACAACATGCGCCTGTTAATTTGAAGCTGCTGTTGAAATTTTTCAAGCTCCCTATAAGGTCTTCAACTTGGTTTAACGACTGCAATGTTACTGGCAACATATACCAACGGCTTAACGTGCTTCCCGAAGCTCGGAAACGCTCGCAAATGTAAATACCGCAAAGTGTTCACCCAGCCGAGACCAGCCATAGAGAAATTTGCTTAACTCAGTGATCGTTTACAGAACACTTAGTCAGCGGGGCCATGAGCGCTTCAGGTTCTTTATTAGGTACTCAAAAGTGTTTATTATCGTATAACATTTGCCTCAACACCAGCTATTAGGTACTACAGACATTATCAGGCATTGATAACCTGAATAATGTCTTCAGAATGGCTTCCTATTGCATCATCGGATAAGTAGGTGACGCATTATTCGTTTGAAATTCGCTGCTTGCCTAATATTATGTTATTTTGAAGTACAAAGAATCTACCTATAGCCGCTTCGTCACTCTCGTTAATAATTAATGTTATCATTGTATGTAAAATATATTTTAATAGAACAGAAAAAAAGCCAAATATTGTGAGGGTATAAAGTCTAGGTCCGTATTCCAGAACGTTTCTCAATACTCGATCAACGCTTGAGACTAGATTTGCCCTATAAAATCTACTCTCAAGTGTTTCTTGAGTGTTGATAAACGTTCTGGAATACAGCCCTATATGTTTGTCTGTTTTCTGTCCTCTAAACGCTATCAAACTAAAACTTTGTGAAATAAATTTCATACAATTTTCACTAATGAGTTCATTCATTCATTTATATAGTCATGCCTTTATCGCCGAAAGGGTAGGTAGAGACTTACTAATCCCCATTTGTATTTAGTACCTTAAATTGCCTGTAATTGGTGAGCCCATTGTCGCGTTGAAATGAACCGACGCAGATTGTGGTCAACCGTTGTTAAAATTTTCAAGGCCTTAACGACTTCTACTAGACTTAACAACTGCAAATATTGGCAACCGGGACCAACGTGCTTAACGTGTCTTAGCTGCGGTAGTAGTGTGTAGCTGTTCCTAGCAGCCAAGTAAAAGTGAATCTAAAACCCGTTAAGTCTCGGAAGCAACTGGAAAAAAGTTGAAGATGAAGAGATTGTGTAATGTAGGCTCTCCAACATGTAAAGCTCCAATTTTAGATGTCATGACATCTATCTCCCTGTGGCTTTCCCTGCGATTGAAACTTATACATAAACACCCCTTTTATCAACCAACTGTTCGTTGCTTTACCCCGCACCTAACTGGGTCATTTATGCTATTAGAGTGAGACTGGTTGAGGAAAAGTGCCCGGCGAATTTGAGACGAGTAATTGGTAGCTACCTAAGCGACAGGAAGGTCAGGGTTAGGTACGCGGGCGAGGAGTGCAGCCGCTCTACGGTGCGTCCAGGGGTCGATCGGCGGTCCCTTGCTGTGGAACCTGCTTTTGGATCCACTTTTGAAAGGTCTAGAGCGAAAGGGATTGTATGTGCAGGCGTTCGCAGACGATGTGGTGCTGGTGTTTGATGGGGACTCGGCTTTTGAATTCGAGGGACACGCCAATGCCTCGCTCGAGCATGTGCGGGAGTGGGGCATCGGAAACAAGCTCAAATTCGCACCGCACAAAACCTGTGCGATGGTAATTACGCGGAGGCTAAAGTACGATGTCCCGCGCCTCAGCATGGGCGGGATAGACATTGGCATGTCCAAGGAAATCAAAATTCTAGGGCTCACCATAGACCGCGCACTAACATTCAACACACATGTCACCAACGTATGCAGAAAGGCGATCGGCATCTATCGGAAGCTGGCGAGGATGGCCCGGATCAGCTGGGGGTTACACCCCGAGGTGATCCGGACGATTTACGTCGCAGCCGTGGAGCCGACGATATTGTACGCTGCCAGTGCTTGGCACGCATCGGCGGAGAAGCTTGGTGTCCGAAAGCAGCTAAACGTGGTACAGCGCGGTTTCGCCCAAAAGCTGTGCAAGGCCTACCGTACGGTCTCTCTGAACTCGGCGCTAGTCCTGGCTGGTTTGCTCCCTCTGGACCTCAAAGTCCGAGAGGTGGCCTCATTATATGAGGCCAAGAGAGGAGTGAGCCAGCCATGGCTGGGAGACTGGGAGGTCGAACGAATGGCCCCGGCGATAGAGTCTCCTCACCCCGCGGAGCATGCGGTCCTGGGGTTCACCAGCCTGGTAGACGAGGGGCAACTGGAAGATGCAAACCGCTTTGAGGTGGGCATCTTCACAGATGGGAGCAAGATTGAGGGCCGAGTCGGTGCCGCGCTATCGTTTTGGAATAGCCGGACCGAAACTAAGGCCCTCAAACTTGCTCTCGCGCCCCATAGTACCGTCTACCAGGCCGAGCTCCTGGCGCTATGCAAAGCGGCCAGTGAGGTTCTCAGGCGAGGCGCGTCCACGTTCGGTATCTTCAGCGACAGCAGAGCCGCTCTCTTGACGGTAATCAACCGTCATGCCCTCCATCCCTTGGCAGTGGAAGCCAGGGCCGCACTTCAGCGCGGATTGGCCCAGGGTAAGGAAATTTCATTGTTCTGGGTCAAGGCCCACGCAGGGCTGGAGGGTAACGAACGAGCCGATAAGCTCGCAAAGGAAGCGGCTCTGACGTTGAAGAGAGCACCGGACTACGGTCTGTATCCTGTCTCATTCGTGAAGCGTGCCCTTAGGCGGGACACGCTTGACGAGTGGAACAAGAGATACAGAGAGGGCGGGACGGCCTCCGTAACCAGGCTTTTTCTCCCATGTGCAGTGGCGGCGTATAGTATCGTCCGCAAGATGACGATCGCCGGCACCACGACCCAGTTGTTGACGGGGCACGGTGGGTTCTCCGGATACTTGGCACGCTTCAAGTGTAAGGGGGACCCATCATGCGCCTGCGAACCGGGTGTTGAGGAGACAGTCTTCCACCTCCTGCTGGACTGCCCCATTCACGCGATGGACCGAGTTGATTTGGAGATGGAAGCGGGCATTAGAATTATACAGGAAAACCTGCCACTGTTGATTAAAGAGCACAGATACTTATTTGTAAAATATGCAAACAAAATAATTATTATCGTAAATAAGAGAAATGGCAAAACCCATATTGTGTAACTATATTGTAGATAATATATGTTTACAGCAATAAATAAAATGTTAACAATAATAAGTCCAGATAAGTATATAACAATATTAAATATAATGTAAACTGGAGAAAGGCAGTAAAATAAGAAAAACTATATATAAATTTAAAGCAACAATATTAGTTATTTTTAAATATTCATAGATATATAATAATACACGTAAATTAAATTAAGGGAAAGTATTTTTAAGCAAATATAATTAAAAATAAATGTCAAACTAAAAATTAAAATAAAAGAACCCTATCAATAAAAATAAAAACAGGGATAACTCCTTCCCTTCCCATAAGAATGATAGACTAGTATGAAAGTGAGAGAGGCATAGGAGCGAGAGGAGTGGAAGATGATGATATATAAGTTAAAGTTAAATTTAAAGATGGACTGAAAGTTGTGCGGCGTTACCTTGGCTGGCCGAATACGTAACGAAGTGATACGCAATTTGGCAGGTTTGAATGAAAGTGTCAGCGTTAAGCTGGAAAAGGGCGTGCTCCGTTGGTTTGGACACGTCCAACGAATGAGTGAGGAACGATTGACGAAGAATATATATTGTTCAAAAGTAGAGGGTAGAAGGAGTCAGGGTAGGCCGAGACTTACATATGAAGACCACGTGAGCAGATTGCTCAAAAACGGAAAGGTCAAAAGTACTCGGATACCCAGACGTGCGTGTATGAAGCGATTGATGAATCTCGAAGAAGCGAAAGAAGTATGCATGGATCGCGAAGCCTGGCGATCTGTCCTCTCTGACTACCCCGTCAGGGATACAGCGTGAAGATAGTTAGTTAGTTAGTTAGACTGAAAGGTTGGAAATGGATGAAAGGAATAGTAGAAGAACTTTAGCAAGACAGGAATAAGTTAATAGATTGTAAGTACACATAAGAAGTAGTAATTGTTGTAGAAGAAGTATAGCAACATAAGTACATAGATTGATAAGTGTATATAAGAAGTAGTAGAAGTTGCCTTGCGAGGCCAATGTTTAGAATACAGTCGCAAGAAATGTTAAGTAAACAAGGCTTTGTCCATGACAGAGATGTAAGAATATAAAAATAAAAAAAAAATAAAAAAACTGGTTCATTTACCATCTCGACACAAGAGACACGTGTGTTCAGTTGGTGAAACTTCAAATTAGTATCAGTTAGTATTTCGCCATCTGGACACCGGTAGTCACCGTCCAGATTTATATCAGCGCCCATTTATAACATTCATGTTAATCCTTTATTTTATCCGTCGTGGTTGTTTGACAAGAATATTTCATTAAAACTTGCATGCATCTGTGAAGATTTCAACTTTACTTACATGTGACTCCCGCTCCGGGTCTTTTATGGTGCAAAGGTAGGCCATCGCTATTCAGCGAGGCAATGCAGTCGGTGTAAAGCCGGGTCCGCAGCAATGTTTTTTCGTGTTACTAACATGTTTTACTAACACGTGATAGGGGACACACGGGGTAACAGTTTGGTTATGCAAAATACTGTACTCGTAACATGTTTACCGCGACCAACAAACTAAAGTTAGTAACAAGAAAACAGTGCAGTAGACGCGGCCTTAGTGTGTTAGCTAACATGAAAACTGTTTCAGCGGACCCGGCTTAATGGGTACGATTTGGTGAGGATTAATAAATTAAGTAGTTTATAAGTTTTCAAATAGTAATAATGAAATTGACGTATGATTATTTCTGTATTTTACTTTCATAGAATAAATTAAAAAAGGATCGTCAAATTATTTGATATACCTAGTTGTTCAGATACAGTATACGATTTAAAAAATGATGAAGTATTCATCAAGTAATTTTTTTTATAAAATAATTACAATAATTTCAGTGGCACGTGCCCTTTGTTGCGATAACTATATAAATTATCGGGTTGCCATGCTATTGTTTAAAACCTAAACTTTACCACAATAACCTGCTGCCCTCCATCCACTTCATTGTTTTCTGATAACAACTAGTTATTAACCATTTTTATAATATTGTTAACGTCAATGTCTATTCATAATGACGCAGTATGTGTAATTATCAATGTTTATCAATATAATATACAATCACGCCTCTTTTCCGTTGAGGTAGGCACAGACTTATTTCCTTTTTGCTACAGTTCTGGCGTTCGTTTTATTTCTTATTCATCAAAATGACGAATTACGGAAAAGCGAGAAACGGTATTTAAAACACTAGTAGACGCCCGCGACCCCGCACGTGTGGTGAAGTTTTCCCGTTCCCGTTTCCCACAGGAACTATTAAACAAAAATGTCAAGTTCCAATAATGAAGAATATGTGAGTATTTTTATTACATTTTATAGCATTACAAGAGTGTTTTTGTTCTCTTTTGAAAATAACATTTGTAGGGCAAATTAAATTAGTTAAGTGAAAAAAAATCATAATTTTTTTTTTCACTTAACTTATAGAGTTAAGTGTAAAAAAATATTTTATTGTTTTTTTATTCTGTTTCCTCCCAAGTGTGAGAGACATACGTGCGTACGTATATTGGCTAAACTCACTTCGCTCCTATTACGCCCACGCCTACGGCTTGGGCTGTAAAATTTGACTGAAATAACGCACTTATATCGTAATGTACTATTTTTGAGTTGCTTGTTTGTATTTTTTTCCAATCAGTTATATCATTAATAAAATGTTATCTTTTTCCTATATTGAACTTTATACCATTTTTATTGTATTCTGTTCCGTCAATTTTTAAACATTCGAATGTCGGTAAGCGGGTTAATTAGATTACAATAATACACAGATTGTGTTAATTTTATGCGTGTGTAAAAATGTTTACGATTATAACACGAACATAATAAATTACTTGTGGAAAGTTTATTCATAAGATAGCAATGCATAAGTAAATAAGGATATTAATTATAGCAGCACATATATCTGACACATGATGTTATCGTTCACTTGCTACGAGTGACACAGCTGATTAAGGGCGCATTGATGAATGAGGTTAGGTACAGAAGTACATACTGCCTGGGGGCCGAATCTACTATTGACAAGCCCTAGAATAGAACAACAATCGCTGTTTTTAGCTGTCAAAATGTTAGTAGACTATCCAAAATGCAACTGACTGCGGTCACTGGCGTGGTAGGTACGTGTTAGTAGAATACTATCAGCCGACCGGTAGAAGTCTATTGCAGTACGATCGTATTAGTAGACTACGAAAAACTGCCAAAATTGTGCCAGTGGCTTTCTTTTAACCGACGATTTCGACACGATTGAAATAGAGACTCGGCCCCCCTGGTTTGAGGTGAAACTCTTCATTGCTTGGAAACACATTAGAGTACATAAAATTGGACAGACTTGTCAGCAGAACAATTAATAAAAATAAAGTAAAGGTACTTTTTTTTTAAGTTTTACTTTGAAAAGTACAAAGTTACGCGATTTTATACGTCCGATAATGTACCATCAATGGTTTTGGGTTGTGTAATTATTGGTAGATGATGTGTTAGGATGTTGTGAGTGGTCTGGTCGCTAGTTTATCTTTCTCAGTAAAAAGCAAAATCTTTCAGGTTTTATCAAGTTTAGACTTTTGTTAGGACAAGTGTGTAAACTTTTATTTAGACGAAGTGACCATAACCTTAAGAATGGATAAAGAGTGTAGAAATATCATCAAATTGCATATTTAACGTCAAACCAACTAGCTAAAATATTCGCTAAAACAATATATTTATAATTATAATGACAAAATTTATATACCCATGCATGTATGCATTTGTAGGACGTCACTAAATTTAAAGATGACTGACACGAATATCACGTTCTACTCGTACTTGTTGACTTTTGTTTCGGAATATTTATGACACTAAAAATATAGTTTACACAATGAAGATTCAATCAATTTTGTTGTTGGCAATATGCTTTACTGTGTGTTAGCTACTCAGTGGTGTTATAGAATTTTGGATTGGGATGATAAATACGAAGTTACAACAATATACCGTTTCCCGGATTTTGTTATCATAATACAATTTTCTCTAATTGCCTCCCTTCGGAAGTATTATAAAGACATATTTTCGTCAGAGGGCGTGATCATAGCTTCTATATCTATGTAAATATGATGAATGATTCCATTTCATATGCAAGTGATTCATTCAAATTAGAGTTTGATCTAAGAGTTCATCGACTGTACATTAGATAACCTTGTCTGCTAACGATTGATTGATCTTTGATTTGATCCACTTCTAACTATTTATTACCACCACTCTGACAATCCTCTTAAATCCAGTTTTTTTTTGTATTAATTATAAATCTTCTTTAGTTTCCAAATACACGCCACAGCACGTGATTGCTTTCTTTCTTTAAATTTATGTCTCACAATTACAATATACACATCTTATCTATTCACGCCTTTGTATTCGAATGGATTAGCAGAGGCATACTTTACGCCCACATAGTAAGCATTTCTCATAAAACAAAGGTGTTGAGCCCATTGCCGTATTGTATAATGGACAGGCGCTGGTTATGGCGACCTGCTTTTGAAATTTTCCACACCGCCCATAAGGCCTTTAATTTGGCTTACCGACTGTCATATTACCAGCAACTACGGAAACGCTCGTTAATAGAAATGCCACAAGCGGTCACCCATTCGAGAACCAGCTTTAGCGAAAGTTTCTTAACGCAGTGATTGTTTTGCAGAACACTGAGTTAGCGAGGCTAAATTTAAATTATAAACCACATTACTTACAAGCAAAATGTAACGATCCAATAAAACATAAACTGACGTAGAACGTAAATTTTTGTGCGCTTAGCAAATTTTGTCGAGTCTGAAATACATACATCTTACTCTTAATAATATCATAAACGTGAAAGTTTGTATGGATGTTTGTTAATCTTTCACATAAAAAACTGCTGAATGGTTTTTAATGAAACTTTACAATAATCTTACAAATACAATACTTTATAATACATCAGAATAACACATAGGCTACTTTTAATCCCGGGAACAGGTTCCTGTGGGAAACGGGAACGGGAAAATATATTAGTTGACGCCTGTTGCTCCACCTATGTGTTATTCTGATGTGTGAGCTAAATTATTGTAAAGTTTCATCTAAATCCATTTAGTAGATTTTGCGTGAAAGAGTAACTAACATCCATACTTACAATCTTTCGCGTTTATAATATTAATAGGATAGCCTCCGTTACGGAAAGGATTTTGATTCATTCTTTTGTTAAAGTATTCTACAATATGAAGAGGCAGACGAAATGCAAATTAATCCTACTACTTAATTAATGAATTTGCATCACAATGACGTGGGTATAAACAAGACAAGTTTTTAAACATTGCTGTTTTTGTTTGTTTGAATTGCATTTTTTGTCTAAAACTCGTTCACGAAGTGGCACGTTTAACATAATTTTAAACTTTTTCCATAATTATCTACATACTATTATTTTACCTTTTTTTTTCGTGTGGAAATCCTCTTGGATGCTATGCCTCCTAGGCTTCTACCAACTAAAACCACACGTTTCTCTTCATCTGTCTATAGCCGGGAGTCCCGGGTGAGCCCTCTGAAGGATAGCCCCAGGGCTCCCGACAGACCTTGTCCGCTACCGCAGGCTCGTTGGGGGGAGGTTCGGGTGTTATCCTGCCTCTTTGGGGGTTTCGAGTGTTATCTCGCTTCTTTGGGGGGTGGGTGTTATACCACTATTGAGAGGGTGAAGGGCGTGCGTGTAATCCTCAAGGTGCGCCACTTTCCATGGCCTGCTTCTGTAAGAACGGCGAGGAGCCCGCCCGCCCTACTCAGGCACCCGGTCAATATTATTATACCTAAAGCTCATTTTTTGATAGGCAAGATTCAGTTCTTTGATAGTTGTGTTTAGTACCTACTTTAGTCCTATTTTAGTTGGTAATGGGGAAGTGGGAAAATTTGTCTGTCCTTTCAACAATATATTCCCTCTAGGTTTTACTAAAACTTTACTATTCTTCTTAAACGTAAAATTTCCTAGGTATTGTTTTATATACCTACTATCCAACAAATGTTTCGTAATTTTTTTCGATGCAGCAATTTCAAGAAGGTCGGTATTCTTTATATTTACTTAGTGTCAAATTATGAGCAATACCTTTAGCCTATATATATAACTAGCTAAGCCCTGTAGCTTAGACTGTTACGTACATCAAACCCCGTGGCATTCATTTAATCCCGTCGATTAACTTTATTGTATGAAAATTTGCTCGATTTGTTAATATTTATGCTTACTGCTCCAGTCTCCTATATATTAGCTAGATGATATTATATACTCTACGGCCTTCCTAGATAAATGGGCTATGACTTCGACTGCGACGTCAATGCATTGCCGGTGCCTGGCCAAATGGCGGAATCTGAGTGAATGGTGTTACTCGTGACCCAAAGATATGTAACAACCAATAATAGGTCTGTCTTTATTTGTTACTACGAGGTGCGGGCGGTACATGAGCGACACAAGCAGGAGACTAAGGGCCGTATTACACAACGTTTCTCAATACTCAAGAAACGCTTAAGGTTAGTTTTCGCCTTGTAATACTACTTTCAAGTGTTTCTTGAGTATTGAGAAACGTTCTGTAATACGGCCCTATAATAAGACCACATGAGAAAGTATCGTAAGAATATAATATGTTTGTCAAAGGTGCGTCAGTTATTTTGCTAAAAAATCACCAGTTGCGCGTGTCGGTCTATCAAACGCTAATTAGTGAGTCATCGTCTAGGTAATGCATGAGCTGTTTGTTGATGATAAGCTCAAGTAGGTACGGCAGATAACTGAGGCGACGATTATAGGACAATAGTTGTCTGGGATCGAATGCTACCATTTCTTAGAGATAGGTTGTCTAATAACCTTCTTTCACAACTCCAGCAGTTCCTTTATGGAGTATGACAGGCGGTACTATTACTATACAGGGGGAAATTTGCCATAAATATATTACTTCCCATAAATCGATCCTTATTAACAACACTATCGAATGGTGTAATAATACATGCTGTGTTCCTTTTTTCAAAAACATTGGTTAAGCATTCAATCCTGGCTAGAATTATTGATTTTTCAAAAATCCAATGATGTAGTTTTGATTTTTATCGTGCTCGTGACTCCTTTGAGCATTTGTCGATTTACCATAAAGTTTAAGATTAGGCCCTGAAGGTTCATTTCAAAAATTCATTTTGTATATAGACAACTCTGCAGTACATTTCTAGAGTAGGTACTACGGTTAGAATACCATTTGGACCACTACACTAAGATGATGTTATCACTCAAAACATCACTCTAGGTCCGGTGTACAGCCCCTGAAACTCTAATGTAGCTCAGCCGATGTTGGGTATCTTGGAAAACTTTACTTGCTTGATTTACTGATATTTACCTATCTATACTAATATTATAAAGCTGAAGAGTTGATTTGTTTGGTAGAAAGCGCTAATCTCAGGAACCACTGGTCGGATTTAAAATCGAGATTTGATTTTATCGAGGAATCATCACGCTATTTCCCTGGAGAGCTGAGAAGTAATCATAAATGTCGACAAATCGGGCAAATTTTAATGCATTATTGTAGAATTTATAAGCGACGGGATTAAATAGGTGCGACGGGAGTTCGAAGTATGTCACAAGCGAAGCCGGGGGGTCGCCTAGTTTATACATATTTCGAGTCTTATTCAGAACGTATACTATAAGTAAAAAGCATACCTTGTACTTCGTGACATTTTATACGTTTTTTACCAGCCGTGGTCACGGGCTGAGTTTTACTCAATTGATATGTGAGCGTGGGTAATTTGACGTTGAAGCCTAGTCTGTTAGTTAGTAGGGTTTGATCGCTTAGGTCTCAGTGAGGTATTAACAATTACACCTTCTATTTCTGAAGTGGCTCCTATCGGCTTGTTATAACAAAGACATTGTCTAACTTTCTGTGATATGTACCTACTTAGATACTGTGATTTATTGTAGATACCTATCAATTAGCGATAAAAGTGTGCAATATTAATAATATTTATTATAATAGTCATTAATATAGGTACTCGTATTTTGTCTTCGTGCTATATGGGCGTCATTCGTTTTTAGTATTTTTTTATCAATTTCGCAGCAGAATTATTTGTGTCGGCTACCCATCTGTAGATTTTTCAATATCACAGGAAATTTTCTTTATTTCCTTATACTGCTGTTTGAACTCTATACTATCTGACTTTATAGGCTTCAACATGGAATCTTGTAAATTTTTCCTGGTTTTTAGGGTGGCATCCTGCTTATTTTTCCATGACATGAGCATGTTCATTATTTTTTCTTCAAATTTCTCGTATTCCGTTTCTAGAGAAAATTTAGGCCTCAGACGTTTGCCTGATTTAGTTCGTGTTGTAGTGATTATTAGGTCTGTAAAGAAGTATGCATGGATCGCGAAGCCTGGCGATCTGTCCTCTCTGACTACCCCATCAAGTTTATGCAAGGCCTACAGGACGATTAGCACGGAGGCTCTGCCGGTGATGGCAGGTGTTCTCCTTTACCTCGAAATTTAGAGACGCGCGGCTTTATACTATTCGGGTAAGGATGGCATGGATGATATTATATGTTGTATTTTTTTTTACATTATTTTTATTTACATTCTCCAGTATAAATAATTTGAAACGGCAGGCAACTAAAGGTATGGCTGCGTTTAGTCCCGGTAATAACTAATATACATAATTATATTTAATTTGACTTTGTTATTGTGTGAGCACTATGTAGACTTATTTATAATTTTGAAATTGACATGACAGTTGCTGTGTAGTTTTTGGGTATGTCATGCTCGCCTAAGTGTCCTGGCAGTGGTGGCGTATGTATCGGGTCGCCTTGTTCCCTACAATTCGGTTGAATATGGCGATGGCTGATATATGCGTCATACCCGTGAACGGGTGCCGTCTGTTGGGACTGGTCAGCTCATAGCTGTTATAGCAATTGTTACAAATAATATTATTTGCGAAGAAGCGCTCGTGGCCCCGCGGTCTCAGTGCTGTAAACGATCACTGAGTTACGCAACTTTGACTATCGCTGGTCCTCGGATGGGTGACCACTTTGTGGCATTTACATTTGCGAGCGTTTCCGTGCTTCGGAAGGCACGTTAAGCCGTTGGTCCCGGTTGCCACAACCTGCGTCTGTCCATTTTCAACACGGCAATGGGCTCACCACCTATTACGTGGGACAGGAATCCACACGGTGAAAAGTGGGCATATAATATGCCTCTGCCACCCCTTCGGGGATAAGGCGTGATGGATATTTATTTATTTATTTTATTTAATATTATTTAATTTTAAGGCAAACTAAGTTTAGTCGACTGTTCTCACATAAATTCAAAGGAACTATGTAAGTGTAATTTTAATGAACACAACATTTATTTTGTTTTTTTTTGTATAAAATCTTTACTGTATAATTGGTCAAATATCATGTTAATCAAACTGTGTCAAATGGCGGTTAGAAAAGAGTGGCCATGAGTTTTATTGCCAGGTTCTTCCTCTGGCTCTACCAATTGCTTTGCGAATCTGGCAGTAAATGTAAATGTAGAAGCAGTAATCTTGACGTTCATAAGTGTTACTTTGTGACCTACATGAATAAAGATTTTTGATTTTGATTTGATTTTGATAGGTTTTTGTTAGCATGAAATCGCCACAGAATTGCCAGACTGTATCGTGATAATGTACGTGAAGAACATTTAGACGAATGGCAGCTGCGTTGGAACCTCTACCAGTTTTTCCCAGACGTTCGTGAACGCCTGAGAATGTCCTGGCTGGAGGTTGATCACTGTGTAGCTCAATTTCTTAGGGGACATTATAACTTTAGGAGCAAATTATATTCGTTTAAGCTGGTGGAGTCACAGTTCTGTCAGTGTTTAACTGCTGAAACCAAATATGATCAGACCGCCCATCATATACTTTGGGAGTGTAGCTTTTGGCAAAACGAGCTATTTAATATGCTTAAGTGTTTACAAATAACATCGGGAGTAGTTTACTATTCGGATTTCGTGGCATCGAGGGTGAATTTTCGTGCTTTTAAAAGTTTTTGCCATAGATATTACTGGAATCAAACATAGCTCATATAGGACCAGTAATAAACTATTACCGTGGTGTTTCCATATTTCTATAAGATTTACGCCTAGTTGCTTTCTAGGTCTCCCGCTTTGCAAAGGAGGGAAGAGGCATTACCTACGTTCTTTTACTACTTCCTCACATTATCTTCTGATTAATTTCGTTGTGGGTTCTTAGAGTTTTTTTTATTGGGATTAGTCCCAATAAAAAAACCCCGTCAGGGATACAGCGTGAGATAGTTAGTTAGTTAGTTTTTAGCAATAGAATTATACGTAGACGGTAAAAATATTATTATTACTACCAAGTATCAACTCGAGCATCAAGTAGGTAGGTACTTCTAAAGTACAGTCTATTCGTCAGCACTAGAAATCGAGGTCGCTTGTATTAATGAGATCTTGGTGGGGCCCAAGCGAAGTCGACCTTAGGGGTTGGGAGTTCCGACGGAATCGCTTTCACCTTTGCTTGCCATTTTGACTTCCAAATTTGACTGACAGTCCGAGACTACCAGGTCTTTAATTGGTCGTGCTAATTAGTGTCTAGCACATAAAACCTTTTAGCCTTTTTGTTACCATCTCACTAAAAAGGCAACGGGTTTAAAATTTCTTCCAAATTTAACATCTAAAACATAGACACATTTTATTTAAATTTATTCGGCCCTTTAGACCCAACCCAGTTCCGTGCTTCGGATGGTACGTTAAGCCGTTGGTCCCGGTTGCCAGTGGAATGGCAGTCGTTAAGCCAAGTTGAAGCCCTTATGGGCGGCTTAAAAAATTTCAACAGCAGGTCGCCACAGCCTGCGCCTGTCCATTCAACACGGCAATGGGCTCACCACCTGTTACGTGGGACAGAAGTGCATACGGTGAAATGTGGGCTTTTATTATGCCTCTGCCTACCCCTTCTGGGATAAAGGCGTGACAATATGTATGTATATATGTATGTAAATTTGACTGCCTCGGTGGCGCAGTGGTAGTGTCATGCGACTGCCGTGACTGTGGTCCAGGGTTCAATTCCCGGGTCGGAAAAAATATTTGTGGGATCCACAAATGTTTGTTTCGGAATTTGGGTATTTCCTATGTAAGTATAATATTTATGTATTCGAAAATATATATAGCTTATATTAGCTGACATTGAACTAAACGGCACCGTGTAAAAAAAAAATTGTTACACAATATATTTATTTTTATTTTATTTTTTATTTTATTAAACACAATACAGATTACAACTATTACAATACACAATATGAAATCACATGGTGCAGATCTGAATCGTAATCCAAACATTTGTGTTCTTTGAGAACTTCGTAATAAACCCCTACATAAACAAAAACGAGAGCAAAATGGCAACACTGCCTTGGGGATTCACGGGATAATTACTAATTTTTATTCTATAATAAAAATAATATAAAAAGTAAATGAAAATGTAACTAATAATTCTAACTACTGGGCGTGGAATAAAGGACACCTTTGAGCTGTTCAATATATGTATTTTAAACAAAATCAAAAATATTTTCATTCATTCAGGTTTAGGCAATTATAAATAGTCATGACAATAATTAAAATGAGAGTGATTCTAGTAGCCAGTTCCAAAGGCAGCCTACCCTTCATGGAAAAAGAATCAAGAAACTCCATTACAATATTTATTGCCAAAATCAAAAGTCAAACCATAACTTCACCTTGCAGCTTAATAAAAGTGGATCCCAGATTCTTCATAAAGTAAGATTTCGAAGCAACTTCTAATACACGAGATGATGAAGAAGGTGAAGCATGAAACGGGATATGAAGTCCTTCCATATTATCATTTAATTATTTATCGCTCGTGGCCCCGCGGTGTCAGTGTTCGGTAAACGATCACTGAGATACGCAACTTTCACTATGGCTGGTCGTCGGATGGGTGACCACTTTGTGGCATTTACATTTGCGAGCGTTTCCGTGCTTCGAAAGGCACGTTAATTTCAACAGCAGGTCTGCGTCAACAACACCCTGCGTCTGTCTATTTCAACACGGCAATGGGCTCACCACCTATTACATGGGACAGGAATTCACACGGTGAAAAGTGGGCATATAATATGCCTCTGCCACCCCTTCGGGGATAAGGCGTGATGGATATTTATATTTATTATATTTATTTTCTCATTTAGTGAGTGTATGATGATGATGAAGTGTTTGACCTCCAAGTAAAAAACAATAAACAAATAAAAACACTTTCTCTAAATCTAAACCGCACTGCTTTTGGTGAACTTGTCAACTTTGTGATAAGATAGTATCATTTTACATTGTCCTCTTCAAACAAGAATTTGTTTTGCATTGTTTATCAAGCAATTAGAACCAGTACAGACAATGTTTCTTTCAATTGCGCAATAAATTTATCAAAGGGCGATTGCCTTGTAATGTTTATGAAAAAATAAAGATGAGTTATGTTTTTATTTGTCGCACTTTCTTTGACGATAAGTGAAGGACTTAGTTCGAAGTATCTACGCATCTACTTTAAAAAAGTCATTGAAACATTTATCTACCTTAATAACTAGTAACTACTTCAACGAAATACTTCTCCGATCTCCACAATAATGTACGTAGTCTTACCTACACTTTAGTAGTTAGCTACTGCTTGCTAAATAACCAAAGGCTATCCGCACTCTAGACATAGGTTTCTTCACCTCGTAATGTATCTATAATATTAAACATGTAATTTACGAGTATGAGCAAGAATGACGCATATGTATTATATGGGCTTGCTCTGCGGCGTTCTCGGCGGAATCCTTAGTTTAATAAGTCTTCATTCTAGAAGTCTGCTTCATGAACTATCAACATTAGGTACCAGCCCTTTGGCATCTTAGTGTTTTAAATGTCCTGCTATCTTGTCACTGTAAGCGACGAGGATAATCACAGGCGTTTCTATTGTCACACTATATGTCCTGGCTTAGATGATGAAGAATAAATGCTGACTAATCACAAATATAAATGGGTGTTTGAAGCGCACCACCTGTACGTAGTACGTAATCTAATCTATGGCACCATCCACCAATACCTTCAGGGCCAAAGCGACCTCACCCGCTAGCGGTGCATCTGCTGACTTACGGATAAGTCAACGACGCAGGCTCTTAGCAGCGATATTCAAAAGACATAAGATAGCAGCGAAAAAAAATTGACCCTAGACTTGGAAAACAACTACGAATTCCTAACAGGATGAAGAAGAGGAATCTTAAGAGCGCTTGACTTGTAATGTCTTATATCCCATGACATCAAATATCTACCCCACATCATAATCAAGATCGAAGACGTGGATGACGACAATGTTTTCTGCAGTTGCTGATGCCTGAAGGCACTATAAACGACATTGGGCTGCTTGGGGGTTTTCCGCACAAGACTTTATGGTATGTCACCCATTGGGTCAATTATCATACTAGTAAGGCGATGTTTGCTTTAAAAAGTTCCCTCAATATGCCCAGGATCGGATAGAGAGTAATGATAGTAGGTTTTTGTCGTCATCACGTGATCTGAATGGGTATTTTCAATTATATATTTATCATCGGTGTCGAAGCTATTGCGTAAACCATATTTTATATAAGATTAAATCACTATCTTAAACATGTGAGAACCAAAAATTTCTGATGACCTCTCATCACCTTGTCAATAAATTGCTCGAAGATCAATAGGTTGCGTAGCGACTGCAGATAACGCAGCTTCATATCAGCACTGAAACTTTAAATTGAAATTATACTCGACCTTGGTATCTAAATAAGCCCTGACATCAGTTAAGAGAAAAAAAAATTATCTCAGAGATAGCAGAGAAAAAGCAAAAGAAAATGAATGTTTTGAACAAACTTTCCATATAGCACTCTGAATATCATAAGGTTCAAAATCGTTTGTAAGTAAAGTTGTTCTTAGTGTTGTCGTCAGTTATTTGCCGTGGAATCTTTCCACAGCGACGATAACCTGGGTTATCAGGAAGGCGTCCGCGCACGAGACCGAGTTTGTTCAAGCATCTATTTATAATTTACATTATAATTAACTAAAATGACACAATTGTTGTGAAACATAGACCATCGGCTCTCCACGTGCTTAGGTATATACCTAAGTGCTTCTGATTAAAACTAGACAGATATGGAATGCAGTATTTACAATAATACTTCTAAACTAATCCTGAAAAATCCGATCTTATCAGCGCAGTAACATAACATAGTTTGTAACACTGTTCATTGGTGTCAGTTGTTACGTAGCTCGATAGATGACTGTGATCATATTCTTAAGAGTGTGATCAACTTCATTACAACTATTAATGAATGCAAAGGTCACAGAAAATATTCCGATCCGCATAGAAAGTGGCTATAGTGGTAATGAAATCAATTGACGAAGAGTTGGTATACCATGACAATTAAAATATAGTGAAGAATTTCAACTTGTTTCGGTACGGTTCGGGTAGTTCAGCGGCTGGAAAAATGCCCTAGTTAGGCAAAAGTCACGGGTTCAATCCCTATCTCGAACCAGGTTGTTCCTTTTCACTTTGATATAAATTTATGTGAAAATTATCCATACTTGGTTACTCTTCTTTATAATCTTTTAGTGTTCTTTTTTCCACCAATTCTCTCCCGTTTACGCAACAGCCAGCCACTACGCAGCAACCACAGTCACTCACTGCGGCTACCGCAGCACTGCACTCATCTCATTGGGACTAGTCTTTTTCGATTCCGATTCACTGGAATCAGCGGCAACTCTTCCGACTCACTGGGATCATCAGGGTGTACTGTACCGACTCACTGGATCTAGACAATTTTGGACTGACACGATTATCAGGACACGAAGACACCAGACTTATACTCACAAACAACCTTTGGTCCCGGAGAGTGATATGGCGACCAGCGCCACATAGCGAAGAACAATCGAACGACATCGTTAGTCCTGTCCCGCAGCGTGACAGCTGAGGTATTCTAGCGCTGAAGAATACCTATTTAATCCAACAGCCCAAAATCATCCGGGTCGCGGTCCGCCACCCGTATCACCTAACCTGGAGGGAGGTAGGAGGATCCTCTTTTTGTGTCGGAGGAACATTTCCACTTGTTCCTTCACATTCTTCATGAACGGATGTACACGTCGGTACCTACAATATTGGAAAGGAGCGTTGAGCCGCTGGTTCCGGTCAGGTTACCAGTAACATGGCAGCCGCTAGCCATGGTCAAAATTTCAATAGCAGGTTGTCACAATCTGCGCCTGTACGTTTCAACACGGCAATGATCACTTATTACGTAAGTCAGAAATGCATACTGTGAAATGGATGTTGTCTCTGCTCTTCGGCGACAATGGGGTGACTGGTAAGCAAATTGAATAAGAGAACGGTCTAGTGTATTACTTGCCTTATAATACGAAAATACGTTCTTTTCCTACTAACTCACATTATCTTCTGATTAATTTCGTTGCGGGTTCAAAGACATGCTAACTTCTCCTGGGACTTCACCGAGATCGAGCTCGGTGTAACTGTTCTGGTGTTTTGGTCATTGCTGTAGATCCTGGTTTACAGGAGTCACAGTAGTGGGAATGAGGGTGGGATTAGTCCCATTTAAAAAAAAAATGAAAATAAGTAAGAACACTCTCTGGGCTAACTTCATGTATCAGTAGCAATTATTCTGAAGCACTGGTATTAGAAACGTTCTTGGTCCCGCGGACTCAGTGTTCTGTAAACGATCATTGCGTTAAGCAATTTTCGCTATGACTGATCACGGATGGGTGACCACTTTGTGGCATTTACATTTGCATTTCCGTGCTCCGGAAGACACGTTATGCCGTTGGTCCCGGTTGCCAGTAACATGGCAGTCGTTAAGTCAAGTTGGAGGCCTTATGGGCAGCTTGAAAAATTAAACAGCAGGTAGCCACAACCGGAGTCTGACTAATTCAACACGGCAATTGGCTCACCACCTGTTACGTGGGACAAAAGTTCATACGATGAAATGTGGGCGTTTAATATGCCTCTGCCTACCCCTTTAAGGCGTGACAATATGTATGAAAACTACTAGCAATATTTGAGTGTAATTCACCTGTTTACCCCCTCGGAGGTAGGAACGTCTCTCTTTATTTTAGTACTAGATGACCCCCACAGCTTCAATTCACAACAATATTTCGACCTCCCGTCGCACCTATTTAATCCCGTCGCGTCGCTTATAAATTCTACAATGGTGCATAAAAATTTGCCCGATTTGTCGACATTTATGACTACTGCTCTGCGTCCCAGTGTAGTAGCGTAATGATATATAGCCTTTAGCCTTCCTCGATAAATGGGTCGATTAATTTAACCTCGAGAAATTTTTCAAATCCGACCAGTAGTTCCTGAGATTAGCGCGTTCAACCAAACAAACAAACAAACTCTTTAGCTTTATAATATTAGTATAGATACCAGTTACTTCCAAGTTCTACCTGGATTTGGCGCCTGAGGTTAACTTTTTTTGACCTAGCAGTCACTTTGTCCTAGCAGCAATCGTTGAACTTTTGTTTTCGGTTTTGTTACGAGCGACTATAATGGAATAAAAACAAAGGCATATAAAATAATCAGAACTATAATGAAAAATATGTGTGTACCAGAGAACACAGGTAAGAAGTGAAACTTCTTTACGCCTTTTTTTTTGCAGATATAAAATTTCTCTCATACGTCGATAAAGAAGTTTCACCTCAAAAAGAAATGGCGCGTAACCGAAAAACGTGATAATTTTTTTTACAGCTATAAAATTTGTCTAAACTTCGATAAAAAAGTTTTACTTCAATACATTATTACAATAATATATTATGGCCGTGCAAAATTGTGTAGACGAGAGTTCACGAGAGAGAACCGATATATTTGCGACGTCATACATGAGCATCAAGCGCTATGGCTATGAGGCTAAGAGACGTCCATTCTTCCAACAGAGTGCGTGGGTAGAACAGCAGGTAGCCGCAATGTGTGTCTATTTTTAACACGGCAAAGGGGTCACACCTTTTACGTGGGACAGGAATACACATAGTGAAAGGTGGGCATATAATATGCCTCTGCCACCTCGGGGATAAGGAGTGGTAGATAAAATAAAAAACCAAATTTTGATAAACCAATCAGTTATAATGCACCCATTTTATAGAACCTTATATCTAGCTTTGTTGACCACGTGATGAGCGGAGGTCTGTAACTTCAGCAGTTCTTCTTTAATTAGGCGCGTTATTTCTGATTTCGCCTTAGCTACAGCGAGTTCTTGGGAACTTTCGATGGCAAGGTAAAGTTTTCGTTCGCCTTCTGGAGGTGTCTTCCCGGTTGGGACGTAAGTACCGCGGACTGTAATGCCGGCTTCAGAATACTCGCTGATTAGTGCTAGCGCCTCCTGTAAATTATAAATTGATTTTGCTGAAAAATTAATATCTCTACAAGATTGGATTAAAGAAAATGAGAGCTTCTCTTTTATTGTAGCATATGCTTTAGAAGTCAATAATAGTTATTATTCTATTTTGTTTTTGTTAATAATTGGTTTGTGTTTCAAACATATTGACCAATTTCAAAATTATATTCAGCTAGCTGACCCGCGCAACTTCGTTAGCGCCACATAAGAAAAACAAACAATTATCTCTCTAAGTTGTTTTTTTATGTATCCTATGTTACTTCTAATACCTCCAAGAATATGTGTACAAAGTTTCATAATAATCGTTGAATTAGTTTTCGCGTGAAAGCGTAACAAACAAACCTCCATTAAAATTTATAATATTAGTATAGATCTATAAAAATTAGCATTAGATTCAAAAATCAAGTGTTACCTTTACAAAATCTAATGGGAAAAATGACACTTGGATCCCGAACGATCATTTTTACGCAGTAATTTAACACAAATGAATATAAAAAACCCAATAATAGCAAGTTTGAGCAACATTATAAACAACTGGGCCCTTTGAGAAGAGATATTACACTGTCAGACATGTGCAATATGCATGTACTGCTTACAAAAAGGTTATCAGAAACACTCAGGTCGGACCCATTAATGTCTATAAGACGTAGATTTTAATAAGGTTGTTCGTAGGTATGAATTAAAAAAATAATAAGCGTAAGTAAGTATTGACGAAAAATATTTATTGTGCGAAAGTAGAGGGTAAAAGGAGTCAGGGTAGACCGAGGTTTATATACAAAGACTACGTGAGCAGATTGCTCAAAAATGGGAAGGATTCTGCAGAAAAATTACTCGGAAACCCAGACAGACGTGCGTGTATGAAAGGATTAATGAATTTGCAGGAAGCGACATTGTATACATGGATCGCGAAGCCTGGCGATCTGTTTTCTATGGCTACCCTGTCAGCCATACAGCGTTAAGATAGTATATGTAAGTCCGAAAAAGATTTCTTTTCACTTTTCTAACAGAGAATTCATAATTATAATTTAATTAACACAAAAAGATATAATCAATTACATAAATTTAAAATAATATAACACATGTTAAAAACTAATTTAAAAACCTGCCCCGAATCGTACCCAGTGCAAACGTGCCCATCACACTCGCTGCGTTTCCACGCTGGATTGCGATGGCCAGTCTCTGCACGAAGAACGATCCGGATCAAGTCACCAGTAAATTCTATGACCCTCTGTCCAATTTCTTTTATAAACACTTTAAAATTCAAAATTCAAAAGTAAATCTGGAGATTTAGATTACCCACTTACGACCTACTCCCCTTGAAGAGAGGTCGCGATGACGGAGTCTGTCAGGAGCCGTGGGGTCATTCACCCGGGACTTCCGGCCGTAGGTAAATTGAAAGAGGCCGTGTTTCGTGTGGTTTTAGTCGGTAGGAGTCCAGCATAGCATTCATGAGCATTTCCAAACGGCAAAACGAACCTACAACCTACAAACGTTTTCTTTATTCCACGATTCGGATTTTCGCTTTGTCCTAGAACTCCTCCCAAACCACTCAACACTTTTTGATCAAATTTGACCCATAATACGACATCTAGCCATAGATGGTTTGGAAAAACTAAAATTAAAAACCGGACATACCATGGAGGAATAATCACCGAAAGTTCGTGTTCGGAAATGGTGATGGCAAAACGCTTCGCTCAATTGAGAGTTACCGGGGACGGCAACTGCACCTAGTAACATTAGTATAATAATGGCGCTATATTCTCACCTTGCTAGTGACCCGCCAGCGTGCTTGCTGCGGGAAGTCGTTGATTTCCAGTTCCGTTTCATATTTGCGGAAAACTTCCTCGGCGGGCTCTGAAGCGCTTTCGTCACGCGGCTGGTAGTTGAGACGGGTGTTCAGTTTCGCGGCCAGTTGCTCTGCTACGATTTTAGCCTGAGATAAAGACACAAGAGAAATTTATTTAATCATGTAGGTGACAAAATAACTCTTAATAATGGGAAAAATTCACAACTGTCTTATTCTGTTATCAGCCTGAACGTGAACAGTATTGGGTTCTTCAAAAAGTATGGTGTCGCATATTTCAATAGGCTACGGTGACTACTTGCAATCAGGTGAGCAGTGTGCTCGTCTGCCACCTTTGTGGTTTAAAATTGCCTCATTTGAAAATACAACTCACCCAAATCTTTTCTAATCACATAGTTTACAAATCAAATAATGAAGTTGCAAAGCGTCAGTAATTAAAGGAAAGTGGAAGATTTTTTTCAAAAAAGTTTTTATTAAGTATGTTCAAGCTTTGAACAGTTTAAAAAATAAACACCCGCACAACTGCATTCTATCAAATATTTTATTTGTAAAATTCTTTAAAAAGCGCCTTCCTACCTCTCTGACTACCCCGTCAGGGAAACAGCGTAAAGATAAAGTATTTGTTTTTATTTTTTCCAAGTGAAGCACTTCTGTTGTCAAATTCCTACTTGTATGCAACAGGTAAACTCTACATCTTAAATATAGCGACCTACTTTTCTTCATATTAAAATTTAATTACTTCATGGGTAATCAGACTTTACTTCCGAAGATAAAACAATTTTTACTATATTAAGTCCATAGTTACCGTAATGAGTGTATGCGCAGACGGAGCTCCTTTCAAGATGGCTTCGGCGGCTTGCTGAGTGGCTCCCTTGTGTTCGGCGCCGAGTCCCTTGGCCAGGTTGATGCGTGAAGCGGCCTCTCGCGCCAGTTGCAACTTGCCGTCAGCGCTAACTCCCGGTACTGCCGGCGCTCCTGGCACACCGCAGCCTGCTACGCCCGGCTATAATACACAAACGCAGTAAATAACATTGGAATATTAGTGTCAGCGGTGGGACGTCATTCTATATCCAACATGGTGGAACCCCCAGGATCACTAGTTGTTTTTAATGTACTACTCAATGAGGGCTCCAGTGCTTGTGTCAGAATCAACGGAGCATGCACAGACTTTTTTCACATTGAAAAAGGTGTGAGACAGGGTTGTGTAGCGTCGCCGTTGCTGTTTAACCTATACATGGACAGTTGCCTGAAAGAACTGCAAGAGAGTACGTATGGTAAAAAATTGATGAACTGACCGTCAAGTGCCTCCTATACGCCGATGATCAGGTAATACTAGCATCATCGGCGGAGGAGTTGCAGTTGATGGTTAACATTATGTATGATGCGTTAAAAAACAAAGGAATGAAAGTGAATGTAAACAAATCGAATGTAATGGTTTTTGAAAGAGAGGCAAGTATGACGGATTGCTCAATTGTTGTGGAAGGAGAAATAGTAGAACAAGTAACAGAGTTTGTATATCTAGGTACAAAATTTGTGAGAGATGGAAAGTATGACTATGACATTGAGCGAAGAGTACTGGCAGGAAATAAAGGAGGAAAATGAATGGAGCCATGTACACCTTTATGAGCAGTCAGAACGTTTCGAAGAAGGCACGACTGGCTGTACATAGAGGTGTGCTGGTCCCCACACTTATGTATGGCAGTGAAAGTTGGGTATGGCAGAAAACTCATAAAAGTAAAATAAATGCAGTGGAAATGAGAAGTCTGCGAAGTATAGCTGAAGTGAAGTTGATGGATAAAGAAAGGAACAGCACGATAAGGGAACATTGGGGTATGACAGAAGATGTAGTGACTAAGATAGAAATGGGATGCTTAGATGGTTCGGACACGTGGAGAGGATGGATGAAAGTAGACTGACGAAGCAGATTTATGTGGCGAGAGTGAAACTGGTAGGGGTAGACCTCGACGTACGTATGTCAATCAAATCGAAGACCTTTTGGAAAAGGCCAGGTCAAGAGTACCCTTAACCGGCGAGCGTGTACGAAAACACTTATGAAAGTAGAAGAAGCGAAAGTGGTATGTCAGGATCGTAGCAAGTGGAAAACCATAGTCTCTGCCTACCCCGATGGCAAACAGGCGTGATAATATGTATGTATGTATGTACTATTTGATATCGCTGTGATATGAGGCTCTTCTCCTAAATATTTGTTATTTATTTAACTAAGCTATGTGTACCTAAATAATAAATAAATAAATAAAGATATGGGTTTTAAATGACATGGCTTATAATAATACCAAAAAAAGTGTCCTCCCTTTAAATCCAATATGACAGAATACTAAAGATGCCGTTAGTTTTTTATGTGTCAAATGAAAGGACGTGCTGAGAATTATTCTTTTAAGTATTTTGAAGTAGAGTGTAGGTCATAGACCGTTCATTGCAAATACATCTAATTAAGAACGTCCAAGATTCGACATGATAAATTATTACAGGGTAGCGCCATATTCGCTACTACTGCCTCATTCGCACAGGCAATCAAATTACATAGATACAACGTTAAATAGAAACTAAAAAAATATAAAAGTAATTTCAGCAATTCAAAAAGTTATGACGAAGATATTCAGAATGGGCGCTACTACAGTACCTAGCTAACATAATGGTCATATTCATACACCGCGCAAAGAATCAGGGGTTGTAAGAAGGAACAAATGTGCTGATAATGAGTTTCGAATATCTATGATATGTAAAAAAATATGGGATTGCTTGTTTTGGATTAAAATTCTACACCAACTCGACTTACTCTCTCAGAGCAGTCGAAAAATATGATGGGATTGAACATTTGCTGTGGTAGATTTGGTAAAAAGCAGTTAAAACAGAAAAATCTTTGGTACGTCACCACTTCGCAACAATATATCTAGAGCAAAGGCTTAGGTAGAATTATTGCACTTATTATTTCGTTTTAATGACCTGGTCTGGTAGAAAGTGATGTCGTCTACCAGAGCGTGAGTGAAGGTCACTTTCAAAGGTGGGAAAGGCTATTAATAGTAAATCTTAAGTTGATGATCCTGAGATAGGCATATCTCAGACTCGTCGATCATCGATTCACACTATGCTTGAACAACCCAAAGTTGTAATAATGAATCGGCAGGAAGCGAAAGAAGTATGCATGGATCGCCTGAGGATCTGTCCTCTCTGACTACTCCGTCGGGGAAACAAAGGATTATTCTACAGAAGAAATAATCTTGTTGTTTCGATTCGTTTTAAAATAGGTATCAATCTGAGTAACTTGGTAACAAGAACATTTAAAATATTTGGCAACACTTAAGGTCAAAAGTCCCACGTGGTTGTCTCACGTTATGTTATTACTTCAGAACAAGTGACTCGTATACGAATATGAAAATCATTATCAAATATTATGTAAAAAATCTCGTGTCACTGTGTTTATGTGAACTTCTCCGAAACGTCATGGGCGATATTTTGTGAACTTTTTAAAATAATCAGTCAAGAGGTTTACCAAGTGGTAGGGTTGAATTTAATTTTATAAGCTACTAGTTGAAGCCCGCGGCTCCGCTCGAGTGGTGAAGTTTTCCCGTTCTCGTTTCCCACAGGAACTTGTTCCTGGGATAAAAAGTAGCCTATGTGTTATTTTGATGTGTAAGCTATATTATTGTAAAGTTTCAACAAAATCCATTCAATAAATTTTGCGTGAAAGAGTAACAAACATCCATTCTTACAAACTTTCGCATCTATAATATTAGTAGGATTTGCTTTTTGTGCGTGTTTAAGAAATGAATCATTCATTCAGTTATTCATTCATTTCCTATATCCCTATGTGATAAGGATGATCCTTTAATTAAATTCTGCAACACATTAGTGCCGTGTCAGGGAGCAGGACCGTGTTTTGTCAGGAGTCCGTTTTAATTATCTGTAGCCGACACGGGCATGGACGTTGTGGAGTCTAAAATAATAACGGTACATGCAATTATCTATATAAACAATGTATGGCACCGGTTTTATTTTTCTTTCTGCCTAAACAAGTTCTTGCCTCGTTCCTAATCCGACACTAGTATGTAGGAATAGACATGTAGATCAACTAGTCTCCACTCTATACTAATATTTATAGCTGAAGAGTTTGTTTGGCTGAACACGCCAATTTCAGGAACTACTGGTTCAAATTGAAACTTTCTTTTTGTGTTGGGTGGAGCAATTTTCATAATTGACAACAAATTTCCATTCAATATTTTTAAATTAATAAACGACGGGATTAAATGGGTGGTAAAGGGTTCGAAGTACGTTACAGGCGATGCCGCGGGGGTCAGCTAGTAATATATAAAAATGCATATCTATTTCCCTTGATAAAATAAATATAAATAAATATTGTGGGACACTTTTCACACAGCGCCATCTAGCCCAAAGTAAGCTTATATTAGCTTGTGTTATGGGATCTAGATAACTGATAAACATACTTATATATTTCTAAATACATACATATTATAGATAAATAACACCCAGACACAGAATAAACCATCGTGCTCATCACACAGTTTTATCCTGGGTGGGAATCGAACCCACGACCTCTTGCGTAGCAGTCGGATGCACTCCCACCGCGCCACAGAGGCAGTCGTGCCATAACATGACAATTGTCCAAATTTACTATTTCGTTTTATATTGTATTCGTTATATCTAGAAGGCTTTTATAAGAAACGACATCTGACACTGATCTCAGACACAACTTGTATATAGATAGATAACATTCGCATTAGCAAAATTTGTTTTTAAATAAATTTTTGTACGCTTGGTAACAAATACAGTTTTATTATTTAGTAGAGTAAGATAAGCCGTGATAATGCAGATGTCTCATTATCGGAGACGCGAAGGACATATGTTCATTATGTAATGAACATTTAATAAATACAACAAACTGTTTTTTCAAAATTTCTTTTGCTTAAACCGCCTTACACCTCGCAAATTAATAGGTACTCTTATTACGTGTTCATCTACGCCAAGGACTTTGAAAAATAAAAGCGTTATAAAAGGCAAATGAATGTCTGACTACCAAGAGATGGTTTCTGATTATACATATAGTTTAAGTTCAATAAGAGGGCAATGGAGAAGACTAAGCTCAGAGTGTCAATTTGTGATCGAATTCGTCACCAAGAAATTCGAAAGACTCTGTTCACGAACACAGTCGAAAGAATCGGCTGGCTTAAGTGGAGGGCAACATTGCTCGTAGAATTATCGGCCTATCGGGTGGAAAGGTTCTCAAGTCAATACTCGAGAATCTTTCGACCCAATAGGCGTATCGGAAAAGGCAGCGTGGGATAGGCCTCCCACAAGGTATACAGACGGTCTAATAAAGGAGATGGAGACTGCTGAATGAGGGTGGCACAAGACCGAAAATTGTAGCGATATTTAGGAGAAGCCTATGTCCAGCAATAGAGCGGCAATACCCTGAGACGACGATGGCGAAGCTCAATAAGTGATGAACTACCATTTGTAAACTCGTGTTGATACACAGATATCGTTCTATTTCCAGTTAAAGTCAAAGATCTCGTCGCAGTGTGCATTGAGACATTACATATTTATCTAAGGTTAAAAGAGTAACACATAAATGTTTTGAATAACAAAGTAATTTTGTTTTTTTTATAAGCAAATCTAGCATATTAACTATCTTATTAGCCTGTGGATGAATAGTTTGTGTGGAATGTCCCGCAAACAAACCATGACCCAGAATAGTAGGAAAACGGTCTCCAAGCTCCTTAGTGAGGTCTGTTTAATGTTTATTTCAAAATTTATTTCAGAATCCTCTTAAACTTCACATGGCAGCGAGCTATCGAGGAGTGTGCATGTCAGACTCGTATCGACTAAACTATACCTTGTCTTCTTTCTGCCTGTGTGCCTCAAAACACAGCTAGTCCTGTGGACGTTGGTCCGCAGTAATCTAAAGGGATAGTAAAGCGACTATCCCTTCGGATGATTAAGCGAACCTGGGTAACGAAAAAACGTAGATTTGCGATACGTGTAGTCGTTTTTCGCACCTCAATAGCCATTTGCCCCAACGATCGGTTGTTCTGCTAGCATCTGTCCAGTCCAGTACCACATGAGTAGAACAGTCCTTTGGCCTATCATATATTTTCGGTAACCCAAAAAAAAATTCAACAGCAGGTCGCCACAACCAGCACCTGTCTATTTCAACACGGCAATGGGCTTACCACATGTTACGTGGGACAAAAATGCATACGGTGAAATGTGGGCGTATAGCATGCCTCTGCCTACCCCTTGGGGGATAAAGGCGTGACAATATGTATGTATGTAATGCAAAATAACTCATAAGAATACTCTAAAGAATATCCTACCTTAATCTCCTTGACAATTTTCTTGGCAGCAAACATTGTCTCGATCTGCTGATCAAGGTCTCCCTCTACATCCTCGTCATCTGAATCCTGCAGGCCAAGGGCAGCCTTCTGGTATTTCTTCTTCTCTGTTGCCGCCTGGGCTTCGGACTCGTCGAATTTGAAACCTTAAATAGGTAAATATATTGTACCTATGTCTTCTAGTACTGTTATTATTGCATTCCTAGTCTCATCATCATCATCCGAGCGTCTGTCCCAGTTGCGTCTCGCGACGCCCGGCGTCCATTTTGATTAAATTCCTAGTGTATACATGAACAAATAATACTCTATTTTTGTCTTTTGGTAGGCTTACCCATATAAGTCTACCAAATGACCTCTGCGTGTTGGACCAGTATGTCCCCATGGGACTATCCAACACACAGAGGCCCTTTGAGAATTTTATAATAGGAAATAGGACTCCCATTGCAGACAATCCACCGCTGCCTCATGTAGAAGAACGGTAATGGACCACCTCCAATTGGGTTTAAACTATTGTACAATATACTAACTACGAAATGGGCTGTAGATTTGTAGTTTGGTGACTTGAGCTATGGATGAAGATGGCATCTATCATTTTAATTATATTTTAAACTACTATTAAAATTATTATTGAGTTCTCGTTCGCAGATGCGAAAAAGTTCTGGTTGCCAGTAACATGGTAGTCGTTTAGTCTAATTGGACTCAACACCAAGTAGCTACTACTTGCTTCTACTCCTTTCATCAAGACAACCTAACGTGAGATCAAAACTGGTGAAGTATTGTCGTATAGGGGTATAGTACCGGCCTCAGTCAACTCCTTCGAAAAACAGCGTACTCATATGAATATATATTATTTAATCATTCAAGATCTTCTCCGCCGCAGCTAAAGTCAGTCAGTGCTGAATTTTAGTGTCTAACAAAGCCTTACGAGGGCGGCACTGAAAATTTCGGGAATCAAGGAAGTGACACAACATTACTATTTAAAAATGTATTTATTGCTTTTCGAAGTATTCTCCGCGAAATATGACACATTTTTCCATACGATGGAACCAATCATTGAAGCAACCATTCCATTCGGAAGTTGGGGTATCCAAAATGGCCGTTTTGTAGGCGTCCACAGCTTCTTCAGGTGATGAAAATCTCTGACCACGCAATTTATTCTTTATTTTAGGGAAAGTATAAAAATCATTAGGGCTTAGGTCGGGGCTTTACGGCGGATGGTCTAATAATTCTATGTTTTCTTGCGCTAAAAACTCTTTTGTTCTGTGCGCGGTGTGAGAACTCGCATTGTCGTGATGGAGGATGATGCGGCGGTTGCAGTTCTCTTTACGGAGTTGAAACGACCTGTGGCAAACAAATGCTAGCATACCATTCTGCATTAACCGTTCTTTGTCTCTCAAGAGGAATAGTCGCAACATGACCGGTTTTGGAGACAAACGTGGCCACCATTTTTTTTGCAACACTCCGTGAACGAACAATTTTTTTTGGCTTTAACTCATTTTCGAACACCCAAACTCGTGACTGGTTTTTTGTTTCGGGTTCGTACGCGTATATTCAGGATTCGTCACCTGATACGATGTTGTATACAGCATTTGAGGATCCTGCGTGGATTCTTTCGAGAGTTCTGACGCACCAAGTAACGCGAGCCGCTTTTTGCTCTTCACAGAGCGAATGCGGTATCCATCGGGAAAACAACTTTTTTACACCTAATTGTTCATGCAAGATTATTTGTATTTGACTCATGCCAATGTCTAAAGTTGCCTGAATTTCGCGGTATGTCACATGTCGATCTTCCTCAATCAGCTTACGCACAGCATCAACGTTTTCTTGGGTGACTGAAGTTTTTGGACGACCTTGACGGGGATCATCACTGAGCTTGACACGTCCACGTTGAAATTCATCAAACCAGCGATAAATTGTGGTTTTGGATGGGGCTTCATCACCAAATGCAGAAATCATCCGGTCAACACACTGTTTTTGTGTTAAACCACTTCGAAAGTCATAATAAATCATTGTTCTTGAATTTTCTCGAGTCAATTCCATATTTTTTTTTTGTTTTTGGCTGCTTTGCATTGCAGTTGGCCACAGACAAGTTAGGGAAACAATCAACATCTTAAAAAAGGGTTTATCGGTCGATGCAATTTGGAAGAAATCAAAGGATTGGGTATCATTAGGATAGTGAACAAATTAAATAATTATCTACAGCGAGGGGTACCAAGCGTCCCTGACAACACCATGATTTCCATACAAAGTCATAGATGTGACAAATGTATTGAAATCATGACACTAACAGAACAAAGAGGATACACTATTTAATTAGATACACATAATTACATTTTAATATTACACATATTTATGAAGGAAACTAATATATTATAGACATCAGGATTGCAAGAATATAGTAAGCATTGTATAGATGTAGGGAAAGGTATATGGATCTTAGATAGGTTTTGTAGAAATTCAGACCGATCGTAAAGAGTGCAAGAAAAGAAAATATGATTCACATCTCCATACTCTCCACAAGAGCAAAGTGGGCTGTCAACAATTTGAAATTTGTATAAATTAGCAGGAGTACAAACATGTCCTAGTCTCAGTCTACATATGATGGTAGTAGTCCATTTGTTGTAATGCATTTTGGAGAACCATGGCTTTTTTGGCATATCTGATTGAATGGATCGGAAAAACTTCCCCTTGTTACTGTCGGCTATCCACGATTGGTGCCAAGTGTCAAGGAGATAAGACCTGAGTAAAGACATGTCCGTAATTCATGTATGGAAAAATGTCACCATCTATGGCAGCTTCTTTGGCGAGTTGGTCAGCTTTCTCATTACCAAAAATACCAACATGACTTGGTATCCAGCTGAAGACTATTTTATATTCTAAGGTGGTACATTGATTTAGAAGGTTGCGTATCTCAAAGATGACTGGAGCTTGACTTTGAGCTTTAAAGGGGGAGCGAGATAGAGCTTGCAAGGCACTCAATGAATCGGTAAACACTATTGTCTCTCGTAGCTTAAAAAGAATATATTAGATATTCAATGGCCTTTAAAATACCTGTGCATTCACCAGTGTAGACAGAAGATTCTGGTGGCAGTTTAGTTTTCTGAATAATTTTGTATTGTGAATGGTACACACCCACACCCACACAGCTATCGTTGGAAGATTTGGATGCGTCAGTAAATATTTGATGCCAATGTTTCCAATCTTTACTAATAATTTCATTAAAAAAAATTATTTTGGTTATTACCTTGCTCTATGCCTAGATTAAATTTTATTTGTGGTTGAAAAACAAGAGTGTTGTAAGAATATTTATTTAATGGTAAACAGTTCCATTGGTGTGTTCTTGTTATGAGACTTTTAAATTTAGTATAACTTTTTATTAGACAAGGGACTTCCTTGTGTCTCCAATACTCAGAAGAGTCAATCATGCTTGAGAGTATTTCTATCTTCTTGTGAAGGGGATGATTTGTTATTTGTATGTTGCGAAAAAAGAACCTATCACTAATATATTGTCTTCTAAGCTTGAGAGGGGGGTCACAACATTCAACCTGACCTGTAAACAGTTAATTGGACTCGATCTCATAGTGCCAGTGATGATCCTTAAGGCCTTAGATTGGATGTTGTTTAGTTTTTGAAGAGCACCTATATTGCAAGGTTCTATATATTCTTCTATAAGAAGGTTCCATAATCTAACACGCTCCTTATCAAAGCATTATATATTAATCTCATATTAAAGGGGTGGGCGCCCCATCGTACAGCAGAAAGACATCTCAAAATATTAAGATTACGTTCACACCTTGCTGTGATATAGTCACAGTGAGGTAGACCAGTCAGTTTTGAATCTAAGATTAAACCTAAAAAATTTACGTGATCCTTTACTGGTAGTGGCATATTGTTATACATAACATTAATGGGTGGTGGTACCCGTTTTCTACTGAATAGAACTATACTGCTTTTTTGAGGTGATAATGTTTAACCATTTCCATCAAGCCAAATGTTCAAAGCCTTTAATGCTGTTGACAGTGACTGGTTTATTTCTGTTATAGAACACCCTGAGACAGAGGAGTAAGTCATCTGCATATTGTGATACATTGACACTACTAAATTTCCTAACATAACAATCTAAATCTGAAGAATATATATTATACAATAATGGACTCAAGACAGAACCTTGGGGTAAACCCGTCCATACTGTTCTACAAATTGTTTTGGTATTTATTTCAGGTAAGTGAATAAATCTTTCTGATAACATATTAATGATAAAATTTGCTAAGAAAACCGGTACATTTAATTGTGCCAATTTGTATTTTAAAATAGTTACATTAACATTATCATATGCTGCAGTTATATCTAAGAAAGCTGCTAAAACAGATTCATTATTTGTAAAAGCTAATCTAATGTCAGTACTAAAAGTACCTAAACTGTCAATAGTGGATTTGCCTTTTCTAAAACCATATTGATTGTCTGGTAGTAATCTATTGAATTCTAGAAACCATTCAAGTCGGTTCTTAACTAAATGTTCAGCAATTTTAGCTAGTACCGAGGACAAAGCTATTGGCCGAAATGCTAAAGGATCTGATCTAACTTTATTTGGCTTTAAAATTAATATCAAATTTTGAGTTCTCCATGAAAGAGGGATATGTCCTGAGATCATTACATTGTTTATAAGTGATTAATAATAGTTTAGGCTATCATTATTAAGGTTTGTGATAAAAGAATATGGAATGTTATCCTCTCCTGGGCGGAGTCTTTTAGGTTGGTTAGTATGTGTTTTAGCTCAGTGATTGTGAAAGGTGAGTTTAAATCGTTAAAGTTACTGTTGTTGGGAATAATCAATGTATATGAAAGACCAACGTGATAATCAGGGACAGATGGGGGAGCCAATCTGTTCATTATCTGCTCAGCAAGCTCTGGACATAAGGTTTGTTTCTCTACGATATGATAACATGATCTATATTTCCTAATATTTTGCCAGACAATTGACGGACTGACATCAGGACTCAAGGATGAACAGAAACTTTTCCACCCATTTGTCTTTTTGTTCCTAAGAAACACCTGTGTTTCCTTGGCTATTTGTTGATAGTTATCAAAGTTTTCTTTGGTCATGGAACCACAATAGCTCTTCTCAGCCTCTTTTCTTTTTTTAATTACTGCAGTACATACTTCATCCCACCATGGTGGAGATGGTATTTTATTTGGACCTATAGATTTTAAGGGGAATACCTCATCAGCTACTTGTACTAGCAGTTTTGCAAACAGGTAACAGTTTGTAAGAATATTAGAGGAAGAAATGTCCGGTAGTTCTGATATCCTTTGCTCAACAGTAGACTTATACAAGCCCCAGTTTGCATTTTTTAGTTTATGTCTTATACGTGGATTTTTGTTTTGCATTTGTGGTTTAGTAAATGGTAATGTAATTATAATAGATAGTTAGGTCTGGAGCCGTGGGAGGGTCATCTAATCGCGTTGGACTACCTGTATTTAGTATACATAAATTTTGATTGTCAATTAATTCTAATTATTTATTCCCGTAAAAGTTTGATAAAGGGGAGCCCCACGATTGGTGATGTGAGTTAAAGTTACCAAAACAAATAAAGGGTTTAGGTAATAAATTGAATAAACTGTTTACTTCACTAAATATATGTAAACTAGGACGAGAGAAATATGTACATACATAACAAATATTATTTACAGTGATAGCAATGACAGAAAGTTCATCACTATATGAAGGAAGAGAAAGAACAGAGTAATGTACAGAGTTTCTGATGAGTATGGCAACTCCGCCATAATTATCAGATCTGTCACTTCTCAAGCAGGAGAAGCCAGGAATCTTGAAAATAGATCCCTCCTTTAGCCAGGTCTCTTGGAGGCATATAAGAAGAGGATCATATTTGTTAATTATATCAATTAATTCATGTTTCTTGGATACTGCACTGCGGCAATTCCATTGTATTGCTACTGATCTTTGGTCCATTATTATTTGATATTTTGTATAGAGTTTCAAGTATTATGGCAACGTTGGACGGTGAAATCATTGTATTTGAATGTGATAATAATTCGAATAAAGTTTTGATCATATCAGATGTATTATTGTTATCATATGTGTTGCTTTTAAGAACAGGTGCAGAAGAAATAGTAGGATTTTTAACAATCTCATTATGAGCGGCCTGATCATATCCCATGGAAAACCGTGGTAGTGTTCTAGGTTTTAAAAAAACAGTTTTTTTGTAAGACTGGTTACTATTTATAAATCTACTGTTGTTATCATCTGAAGTGGCACGGCTATTTAAGAACGCTTCAGCATAAGATTTTTTGGTGATAGGAGGGTGTAACTTGGCCGCCTCCATATATGAAACACAAGTTTTACTCATAGTTTCTTTTATACCTTTTTGTCTATCAAATTCTAAGCATTTTTTAGAGTTAGCTTGATGTGAGCCCTTACACAGCACACACCATAACTCATCTTCATCTACATTACATGTGTCACCTGAATGACCTCTACCACATTTGTAGCATCTAGTTTCGGATCGACATTGGCTTTTGACATGTCCATATCTACAACAATTATAGCATTGCACAGTCGGGTAAATATATAGATCCACTGATAGTGCTGTGTAGCACATAAATACTCTTTTAGGTAATACCTGTCCATCAAAAGTTAAAACTACAGTCCCAGTATTATCGAAATTATTGGTATTATTTAGCGAAACTTTTTTTCGAATTCGACTAATTTTAATGATTGATCCACAACCGACAGGGACAGATAAGTTGTCAAGAACTTCCTCATCTGTCCAGTCAGTTGGAACACCTCTTATAACACCCATACGGGTTATACTGTAAGTAGGGATAAAAGCTTAAATTTTTCTAATAATAAACATCTATTGGTTAGGAAATTATTAGCATCAATATGGTTACCAAATGCAATTCTGACTTTATTACGACCTATACGTTTGAGCCTACCTATTCACAACACCATTGATGGAATTCTTTTTTAGAAACCTACCAAACTCAATAGGGTGAAGATAAGTACGGCTATTTTCAGTTGTGATTTCTTTTTGAACATTTACAACAAATGGAGCTACATCTGAGTTATTATAACTGAGGCGACCAATGTTGGTACGTGTGGAAGGGTTATTGTTGACCTGGTCCGAAACTTCAGGATGTGAGTTTTGTGGAATCGCGCTCAATTCACACTTGCAATCGGTACTGCTCTCCTTTTTTGAACCATATTTTGGTTTCTTTTTATTACAATTAATGCATACAACTCGCGAAGCAGGACGTTTCCGCTTTAAATTATCTGGTTCCGTTGATAGGGAACAGTCTGACGATTCAATAAAAGTTATAGGAGTTGGACACCTCCTAATAAATTTGGCGCCAGATCCCGAGCCGGGGTCGGCATTATAAAACTGAAAGACTTACCAGCTAGAAGTTATAAAATATATAAAAATAACAGAAAGTAACAAAATTAAACTAATATACACAATCCTTTTTAGAAATTAAAACGTTTATCCTATTTTAGTAAAAAAGCCGCGTCTGCTCCGTTTGAGTTTTCCCGCCCTTTTTCTCAATTGCATTTTCTTAACTACTAAACAAGTTTGACAAAACCTTGTGACAAGACCGAGAATCTTTTTTTTTTATAAATAAATGGTATTCGATTTTTAAAACCAAGGAGTTTTCAATTAAAAAGATTTTAATATGACAGGAACAGTGGAAATGTTCCATTCCCGATACTATTAGTGCAGCCCTCGTATTCATTTACACTTCACTAGGTCGTTAAACCATTAAACAACTCGAGTAACTAACTTAACAATTTTATTAATACTTTATCCAGGTGTTCCAGGTCCTTCAGCCCCAAATAGACTTATTAAACTATTCCACAAGACACATAAAATAAATTAATAAATAAATATTGTGGGACACTTCACACAGCGCCATCTAGCCCAAAGTTAGCTAATATAAACTTGTGTAATAGAATCTAGATGACTGATAAACATACTTATATATTTCTAAATATTATATATATGAAACACCCAAACTTCAAAACAAACATTTGTGGATCCACACATATATTTTTACCGACCTGGGAATCGAACCCGGGACCTCAGTTGCGGCAGTCGCATACACTACCACTGCGCCACAGAGGCAGTCAAGTGGTGGTTATTTGTGGGCTTAACCTACTTCTGACATAACTTGACTTCTGACAAACTCCATGTTTGTTTTGGAGTTTGGGTGTTTCCTATATATAATATTTAGAAATATATAAGTATGTTTATCAGTCATCTAGATTCTATAACACAAGTTTATATTAGGTTACTTTGGGCTAGACGACGGTGCGTGAAAAAAAAAAAATATTTATTTATTTTTCACGCCTTATCCCCGAAGGGGTGGCAGAAGCATACATATTGTATGCCCAATTTTCACCATGTGTATTCCTGTCTCTCGTAATTGGTGGTGAGCACATTTCCGTGTTGAAATGAACAGACGCAAAAAAAATGTCCCACAAAATTTCACTTACCTTTTCCACTGAACCCTCCGCCAGTATGGACCTTCTTGCCGTCCTTTTCCTGCGCCTCCTTGTATTTATCCCACAGTTGCCTCAGTTCCACAGGGCACGTGGTCCCAGCTAACTCGAAGGCCCGAACCACATCGCCTGCGTACCTTCCTTGTTCGGGCGTGAGAAACGTCCAAGCGTAACCTTTGTTGCCTGCCCGACCAGTGCGACCGCATCTTGATAGAAAAGAGTTGTTTTTATTTATTCTGATGACTACATGTTAAAATATCTGAACAAATTTTGATAAATTTTGGACTAAAGTCTGACGACCCCGTCAAGGATACAGCGTGATGATAGTTAGTTATAATAACTGTTGAGCGAAATCTTATTTAAATACCTAGTATCCTGTAGAATTTCAATCCCGTTATTTAATATTAATTTCACCTGGTTTGGACTGAATATATACTAAGATAAGATACTAAACACCTAAAAAATTACTTTAAAAAAGTGTGTGTACTTATGTAGAAGTTAGGTATACTTATTTGGCGTAACGAGATAAAAATCTTTTTAAAAATTTTGTCTTTCACCTCATCCTACGTTTGCAGAGAAAACTAAAATGTTGACTATAGCTAACTTCAGGGTGTTTGAAAACTACTTTGATGTAGTTATAAGTTGTCATGTAAAACACTTACAGCTAACTTCATGGTACCATGAAGTTAGCTGATAAGCGCACGCGCATCGCAATAATTTACTACCATCATTTTTCCCTAACGCGCCAAAAGCAGTATAACTAAAAAAACCTTTTCAATTTCGCTTCTAACCGGCGACTCACCTGTGCACATAGTCCTCATAATGATTGGGACAATCATAATTAACAACGAGCACCAGTTGCTTGACGTCAAGCCCTCTCGCAGCAACACTAGTAGCGACCAGCAGCTTCACCTTGCCAGATTTGAAGTCCACGATTGTGGAGTCCCTGTCGAATTGATCAATCCCTGTAACAGGTCACCATTAATATATTCGTCACTCAACAAAAAAAAAATTTGCCGGCAATTATAAGCATATTGGTCTTTTTTTTTAATTACACGCATAGCCCCTTTTTTTTTCACTCTTGAAGTTGTGCAACTAATTGTTGTAATAAATTGAAAACTGTTTTGCATCACAATAAGAGCATATTAACGAGGAAAATTTCGAAAAATCGACGAGTAGCAAATGGTTTTTCTAATAAAATTTGCTTTACCATTTTTTTGGGTTACAACCATCACTGTTCTACAATTACGTGATCTTACATATCTACTTTCACATTGTTTAAGAATAGAAATGTGCCTTATTTTATCCCAGTTAAAGTTGGTTTCTATTTTTATCGTAAGACAGCCGCAATTATATTATATAGATCGCAATACGCTTATAAATGACGGATAGAATAAATATTATTGTAATGCCGGCCGCCCAGATCCGCTGATCACTGAAAGGAAAATATTCTATTAGTAGATATGTAACCAAGAATCCTATTTATTTATGTATTGTTGTAGTTATTAAACAATTATATGGATTTATTAGGAAGTAGTTCGAAATAGGGTTAAACCAAAATACAACAGAATTGTAGAAATACATCAGAGTTGGGGTTGTGTTTGACGACCATTCGATCAATATTAAATATCTTTTAAAGTGAAATTGAAACTCAATAAATCCATATAATTGATATAAAATTATGGTCAGTTTCTTTCAAGAATTGATCCTGCAGGTGAACTACTGCAGAATAATACATGAAAAGGTACGTTATCTACAGGATATTGGCATGCTCGGACCAAAACACGCGGCGATCCGGTTGCATCCTGAGTCCTATTTGAATCATTTTTGGAAGTTTTTGGAAACGACTGCCATGCCATTACACCTTCAAGCACCTATCCTACCCTTACAGTAGAAGTAAATTTTGCCTGTAAAGCTCATCTGCTTACAGAAAAGATGACTTCTATTTGAGTTCTATTTCAGTAAAAAGATGCAGTTGTGGTATCATAAACTTTAGCTATATTTATTTTTATGCCACTGAGGTGGCAGACAAGCGTACGGCCCACCTGATGGAGAGTGATCACCGTAGCCTATGAACGTTTGCAACACCAGAGATGCAGCACTCGCGCTGTCGACCCTTTATAAACCTTCTAAGACCCCTTTCTCACTCTCAATAACAATAAATCATGCCAATTCTATCACATCTTATAATTTTTAAGTAAAAAAGCCATTTTTTAAACGTTGAATGTTCTTTTGGTAACATATCTAAGCCATTTTACTTAAAAAATCACTGCTCATAACTCTTAAAGCGAAACGTGTCAGTATTTTTTTTTTCTAATATACACGCAATCACGCTTGTTACCCTGAAGGGGTGAGTAGACACAAAGTTTGATGAGTTCTTGTTCTCATAACTTTGAAGATACAAATATCAGACAATCACGGAGACACAGGAGTAACCTGCAAAAGAAAATATCAGGGCCAATAATTGTTTTAGAACTAATGTTCTTTTTTCTAGTTTCTTTTTTTAAAAATTATTATTAGTCCCCAAGTAGATGGGTATTAATTTTAACTTTAAGGAACTCCAAAAGTATTTATATAGCTGTTAATTAATTGAAAGAATATTATTAACTACAATATTTGCTTAACCATTAAACATGGATTGATGTACAGCAAAAACTATTTTTTATCCCAATGTTGAATATGTAGTGATATTTATACTAATAAGAAACAATAATAATTCACAACGAAATCCCATCTTATTTACAGATTACCTGTCTCGCCAACATCATAATATAAGTACACTTCATAATTCTCACCTCCGTGCAAGCTCATGCAAGAGTACGAAGCCTTCATGAGGTCTTTGAGCAGGCTATCAGCATTCTCTTGCTTGTCCACAAACACGATAATGCTGCCCGCGTGGCTGTAAAGTCCTAGTAACTCCAACAGTTTGAAGAATTTAGCGTCCTCTTCAAGAATAGCCACGTGTTGTTCGACTTCCTTGCAAACTACGCTGCGACCCCCGACCTAAGGGAATATGATTAGATAGTAACTTTGGACAGATTTTACTGTAAGCTAGCTGGACCAACGGAGAAGAAAACGCAAAACTTTTATGCAGGTGGCGCTGTGGGTTTGTTACACAGGAAACACCAAGTTTTCCCACCCTGTTCATCTTGCGTTTTGAGTTTGCTCTAAGTTTGTTTTAGTAGTTTAGTTTTTAAAAGAAGAATGGAAAAAAGACAAATAAAGCCACATTTAAAAGGCACACACCAACCAATTCTTTAATAAATAAGTAAAAACGCGTATTTCGAACGAAATAGTATGAAGATTGACAGTTGTTTTGTAACAAACATTTGGAGCCCTCTACAATGAACTATTTGACAGTATTCTTACCCATTTGGATAAAATTTTGTGTAGATTTTACCCGGGAACGGGTTCCTATGGGTAACGGGTATGGTAAATCTCAGGGTAAGTGTAATTTTATTCTCCAAGTGAATTAATTCCAACGTTTGTTTGAAGGGTACATACCTGAACTTCTATAGGTTTCTGTAATATTCTTCTAGCCAGAGCTTCCATTTGTCGCGGAAAGGTGGCACTGAACATCACAGTCTGTCTGTCAGGCCTGACATTGTCTATGATCTTCATAACCTGCAAACAAAATTGTAAACATTAATTTAAATACTTATCATTCACACCTTTATCCCCGAAGAAGTGGCCGAGGCATACACCTACTTTTTTCCGTAAGCATTTTTGTCACATGTAACAGGTGGCCCATTGAAAATGGACATAGGCAGATAAAGGGACCTACTGTAAAAAAAATTAAGCCGCCCATAAAGCTTTCAACATAGTTTAATAACTGCCCATTCGAAGCACGGAAACCATCGTAAATAGAAAGCCCAAGCGAAAGTTGCTAAACGCATTGATCGTTTATATAACACTGTGTTAGCGTTTTATTTTATTCATTTAAATACTCATAATTATAAAAAAAAAAAATTATGGCCTACATCCCAGATGCCGACGGATCTTGGATCTGGAGATCTTGAAAAGATGGTAAGCCTCGATGATATGCAAATAGCACTCATGGCACGGATTTCAGATCTTGCTCCTAAACTTGTTTCCTCTAATAAATATAGCGATTTAAGGGTTCTTGTACTGCAGAGGCCTTTAAATATCACCACAAGTGTGCCAAACCTTATTATACTGACATTACAATGAGATACTTAAATTTATTTTTTGTAATGAACTGCAGATTGCTCCAAAATTATCTAACGCCGCTAGCATTCAATACGCTCCCGCGATTAAAGACATCATCAGTCTATCCTACGTACTAATGCTACGTATTCCGTTACGCGGTTACCACTTGAGAACCTTTGGATCCCCTTCCGACAATTATGCCCTGCAAGTAGCCTCTCTTGGACCAATCTCCCTACCGAGGGGTACAATTATTTACTTAGCGTTATGACAATGAAAAGCTACATCAATCCGAGATGCTATTACATCAAGAGGTCGATGGCCACTTTCACAATCATTTTAGTTATCCAGAAAATCTACAGTATACTTACTTGTGGTTCGAAACCCATATCAAACATTCTATCAGCCTCATCGAGCACAATGTATGTGACTCGTCTTAGGTTCGTCACTCGGCCCGAGTTCGCCGCCAACATGTCGATCATTCGCCCAGGAGTGCACACTATTATTTCTGCACCACGTTTTAGTTCAGCTATCTGAAAGGAAGAAAAAGATCAAACATCTATTCACCATACTTTTTTACATGGTGTCGCTCGTTCTTTCCTGCCAAAAAGAAGGACCTTTGTAAGTCCATTTGTTGTCCTACAACAACGGCTTGACCATAATAAAAAGCGTAGACGGAAATTTAAAAATCGGGCGGGAGGCCCGTTAAAATCCAATTCACGGAGAACGCCGCCGTTACTCGGACATATCGCTATCTCTGTAGAACAGCAAGATGGCTGTTCGAAATTAGTAGAATATTGAATGCATTTGCGAATACCAAAAATGATGAATGAAACTTGAATATATTTTTATTTTCTTTAAGACATTGTGTAACTAGACAATGTAAGCTGTGTTTCTGTTAAAATTACATAATGATTAATTGCGTTTTTAATATAAAACACATAGGCGGAAAATAATGTAATGTGTAATAATGTCGAAAAATGTACGCAATATAATCGCATATATTTTTCCGTAGGTAAATATATTTTTAAGTAAAATGTTGAACCGAAACATAGATAAATACTTTCTTAATCCGAATAACAGCGATGATTATGTCGAGATATTCTCAAATTATGATTTTGGTATTACGTTTGTATGGGAAATTTATTGTTGAAAAGTCATTTATTTCATATTTAGAAATGCCAAAACAAGGGACATTGTCATTTCAACAGTAAATTTACGTCTACCTTTCAAGTCGTATGATCGTGAATTGGGGCCCAGGTACCCCAAAGCTTCGTCCGTCAATCAACAGTGCTAGCTTGCAAAACAGGTTGATATCGGCTCATGAGATCTTTGGGTTCCGTTTGAAATGTGATGCAGAACAAAAAATAGTCAGTATTGTACAAGTTAATTGTAGAACAAAATACCAACCTGTTCAGATATACCAGTACCACCATATACACATACAACTGTCAGTCCTAATGATTTTGCGAACTTTTTAATGTCTTTGCCAATCTGCATGCAAAGTTCTCTGGTCGGTGTCATAATAAGGGATATTGGTCCATCTGTGTCTTCTAAAGGCGGCTGGTCTAACACGTGCCGGAACATAGGCAGAATAAACGCTAGCGTCTTGCCAGAGCCAGTCTTAGCTATACCTATAAGATCCCTAGAAAAAAAAACGGTTATTTTGTATTAAAATTCAAAAGTAAATCACAATCACAGTCTAATGCTGAATATAAGCATGTTTACACCATAACACACAACAAAGAAAGTACACACAGTAGTAAGTACAATAACATTTAAACACACTAACCTTCCAGACATAATGGCCGGTATCGCCTGAGCTTGAATAGGCGTTGGTTTCTCAAAGTTCAGTTTCTTCAATATGTCCATCTCTTTCTTACTAATGCCGCAGTGCGCCCAAGTCCTTATTGGTTTCGGGCAACCTTTCCCTTTCACTCGAATTCCTTCTAACTCGGTTCTATACGCCTCTACCTCTTCAAGTGTCATTCTTGCTAGCTCACTCACCTACAATAACAATACTAGTACATGAAAACTTGAATCTCTTTCTCGTATATAATGGTCATCTAAGAAAAGACCGCTGTCAACTGAAATTTCGGCTGTGAAAGTGGCATAGACAAATTGTCATGCCATTATCCCCGAAGGGGAAGGCAGAGGCATACTATATGCCCACATTTCACCGTATGCACTTTTGTCCCACGTAAAAGGTGGTGAGCCTATTGCCGTGTTGCAATGGACAGGCGCAGGTTGTGGCGACCTGCTGTTGCTTAACTACTGCCATGTTACTGGCAACGGGGACCAGCGGCTTAACGTGCCTTCTGAAGCACGGAAACGCTCGTAAATGTGAATACCACAAAGCGGTCACCCATCCGAGGGCCAGCCATAGTGAAATTTGCTTAACGCAGTGATCGTTTACAGAACACTGAGTTCGCAGGGCCACGAGCACTCTGTGAAAGTGGTTTTGTGTGAAATACCCTGCGTAGGGTATAGTGCAATTGAAAAAAGAAATTTGACAAGCAAAAGCTCTTTAGTAATAACTCTTAGTTTTCCGGGGTAAATTTGAACAATTACTATTTAATTATTAATAAGCCAACAATATTAATTAAGCCAACAATAAACATATCACTTGATCGGATGTTCAGAAAGAGTCATCTCCCATTTTTACACTATAATACGTAAAGGTAAAAATAAGAGATAAGCTCTTTGTGCATGATATAGATAGCAGAAGATATTTAAAATAATTAGAAAAACTTTCTTTCTTGCTATAACTGACGGGGTTAACAATTAAAAATAATATTAAAGGCCATATTAAAAAGATATTCAATACTAAACAAATGCTTAAGGTTAATTTTAACTTAACTATCTTCACGCTGTATCCCTGACGGGGTAGTCAGAGGACAGATCGCCAGGCTTCGCCATCCTTGCATACTTCTTCCCCCCTTATTTTTATTTCGTTAATTTTCGCTTTATAACACTACACTCAAGCATTTATTGAGTTTTGAGAAACATTCTGTACATACATTTCATATTGCAAATACAGTATTGAGTACATACTTCTGTGTAGAAAGCCTTCCTATAAGGCATGTAGTTCAAACTGGAGTGGTCAACTTTAGCCAAGTCCTTTCGTTGCTTGGATGCGAGATTCGCAGCTGCATCCTTAATGTCCTCTGTCTCCTCTTCTGAAGAATATTCTAGACCATCTTGATTCTGTTCTATGAGCTCACCTAATACACAGAGAATATTTATATTGGTAAGTATACAGGGTCATTTGTAAAACACCAGCAATCTGCTAGGACTAGATAGCTAACATCATAAAATAAATCCTACTTTTTTAATTTTTTTTTTTTGTATTTTAATGTACTGCTTGAATTAAAGTACTACGTACGTCCTTTGGATTTATGTGAGAACAGTCGACTAAACTTAGTTTGCCTTAAATTTAAATAAAAATTCATTAAAATTAAAAAATGCTAAGATTATATAATGTACTGGACGTATGTCGCTCAAAGTATCAGGCTTTCTATTACTTTATATAATAACCTAGTATTTATAAGAACAATAGCAACCTTACCTTTATTTTTTTGTTCAGATACTTTTTTCTTAGCCATCCCTGTGACAACTACAAATGAGCCACCAGTGCTCGGCACGTTTATAATGCCCCTCGCTTGGTCGATTTGGTTCACTTTACGTACTTCCTACGGACAATGTAAATATTACATAAACTGTAGATAAAATTTTAAGGTATTACATTTTTAGTAATTCAATCAGCCTATCAGACATTTTTGGGAAATACTGCATAGGTGTAGGCGTATAATATAATCAAGGCGTAACTGATAAGCTTAACATTTAGGGTTCTACATGTCTAAAGGCAGGGATTTAATTACCCTACTTAGGATCACATATGATGTGTGTGACAAAATCTTGGTACTAGTTGACGCCCGAGACTTCGCCCGCGTAGAGAAGTTTTCCCGTTCCCGTTTCCCACAGGAACTTGTTTCCGGGATAAAAAGTAGCCTATGTGTTATTCTGATGTATATATAAGCTATATTATTGTAAAGTTTCATTAAAATCCTTACAGTAGTTTCTATGTGAAAGAGTAATAAACATCCACACCTTTTATAATATTATTAAGATTATTAAGATTTTAAGTGATAATTATATTAGTTTGCCTAATGAGGTGCATTTTAAAAAGTTGATAATAATGTTATGGACAGGAGAACCTTCAATATACTTGTTACCTACCTGTTGCACTTCTTGCATGTAAGCATCCAGAGGGTCAATCTCTTCTTCTACCTCTTCTTGTTTCTTCTCTTCTGTCTGATGTTTCTCTTTGGCTTCTCCATCTTCACCTATTGCATGAATTTAGTACATCTTTATTTATTTATTTTATTTACACACCAGGTAACAGTAATAACAGTTGAAGGAGATATAGGTACAATGGTACTGCTTTTTTCTGTAAGAAATATCTCCCAGCAGACCGGCGATAGGAGAACATGAAGAAGTATGAAAATAACAAAAGTGTGTAAGTAAGAGAGCAAAGATAGAACTAAAATCACAAACATACAAGTGACACTTTATCATCATTAGATAGGTGATAATTCTAGCAAACAAAATATACTGGGTTTTCCTGAACGTCTACAAAAAGGGTCTTAGAAGATTTATGAAGGGTCGGCAGCGCGAGTGCTTCACCTCTGGTATTAGGCTAGTCTGCCACCACAGTAGTATAAAAAAAAAAGCTAATGTTATACCTATTAACAAACTCTAAAGGTTGAGAGAAATAGACGTTTTGACAATAATCATTTGACAAATCTTTCATTGCCTCATCAGATTTGAAATTTCTTTACTATGATATCAGTTTTAACAGTAGCATTAAAAAGTCATGGCACATAGAACTACTGGCAACGATACAGGTGCCTTTACTTGGTTTGCTCCCAATTAAGTAGAAAAACAATTTCAAATTAAATTAAAAGGTAGGGTTTGGAGCACGTCAGAGTTCTATGATATGAAGAAAACTAGTTACTTTAATGCTAATACTAAGGCCCACGGCCACAATCAAAAAATCAAATTGGGTACAATCAGCGCAAAAGCCCCAATAGAGTTGAAGTGCCAGGGCAATGTGACCCCAATAATAAGATAGCGTCATAGTCGGCTTCAGTATAAAGGCCTAGTTGCTTTAAAGAGAAACCTAAAAGGGCAACAAGCCTTTTTATAGTAAATAATTACCTTCATCAGCAGAATCATCTTCTAAAGACCACTTCTTAGTAGCGCCCACCTGCATATTGGTCACAATACTGCCTTTCTGTACTTCTTTCTTAGCAGACTCCAGCTCTTTTCGCTTGCGCTCTGCACGCCATCGCTCGACGCGATCCCGACGCTTTTGCATATCTGCTTCCAAACGACTTTGCTCTTCTTCCTATTATAAAAAAAATACTTTTAACTGCAGAGATTAGTCATATTAATCCAAAGGAACAATGTAAGTGTAATTTTAATGTTGTAAGCCATTCCTACATTTTAAAATGGCATCCATTGACTTTCTTGCCAGATTCTTCTTCTTCAAGGGTAGGCTGCCCTTAGAACCGGCAACTATAATCGCTATAATTTTGATATGATTTTAAACACAACATTGATTTTGTTTTTTTGTTTGTATAAATTCATTACTATATAATTGGTCAAATATCATGTTAATCAAACTAATGTAATTACTAGCATTTAGAAAAGAGTGGCCATGAGTTTTATTGCCAGGTTCTTCCTCAGGCTCTACCTATTGCTTTGCGAATCTGGCAGTAAATGTAAATGTAGAAGCAATATTCTTGACGTTCATAAGTGTTACTTTGTGACCTAAATGAATAAAGATTTATTATTATTATTTGAGTTAAACATTAATTTGCAATTTACAATAATTTGCTTTAGAAAACCCGTTCTTAAAGAGGGGTTTTCATAATCTCACGGAGATCAGTAGAGATTCAGAAAGGGGTTTTAAAGTTAGCGAAAATGTTTAACCCATGAAAATCTCCTTAAAAGCAGTTCATGTTCTTTAACTGTAAATTAGGATACTACTATACAAAACATGACTACATTGATAAGCAATTTTTTTGTTTTATAATAAACTATTTGAGCAATTATAAACAGAATGCACCTATAATCTCATATAACAGCATTGACATAATTGACATGGAAAGTTGCATTGCAGCTGTTTTCTCACTTCTATCATATCTAGTAGATAGAAATGCACTTCATTATAGATTGAAATAGTTTTTAATCACAGATCAAATCCAATCATGTCTAAAAGAAAAATTTATTAAGATTATAGGTATTATTTATTATACTTATGTACTAGATGACCCCCACAGCTTCGCCCGTGGAATATTTCGACCTCCCGTCGCACCGTTGTTTATAAATTCTACAATGATGCATAAAAATTTGTCCGATTTGTCGACATTTATGACTACTGCTCTGCTCTACAGTGTAGTAGCGTAATGATATATAGCCCATAGCCTTCCTCGATAAATGGGATTTCTAACACAAAAATATTTATTTTCAAATCCAATCAGTAGTTCCTGAGATTGGCGCGTTCAACCAAACAAACAAACTTACTTCTCAGCTTTATAATATTAGTAAAGATTATCTATTAAATTGTTAATTATAAAAACTAACTAACTATTTTGTTATTACTATAGTTAATTGTAAAACATAATTATTAGAACAAGATAAATTTGTAAGAATTAACCAAATAATTATATTAAATGTTACACCAACCCACCCACAGGACAGGCTTGTCTAGTGTGAGGCCAATGGTAATTACAATTTCTAGCTTTCAGTAATAAATTATAATTATAGTTACCTTATCTACAGATCCTAGGTCATAATCTGAAGAATCATTTTTTGAGGTCCTTTCTCTTGATTTAGACCTTTCTTTATCCTTATCAGGTGTCTTTTTTCTTGATGATTTAGAGCCATTTCGTTTATCATCCCTTTTATCGCTGCAGGAAAATCAAATCAGTAAATAAGTTGAATTAGGGTTTGGGAGTAACTGAGATTAGATATGCCACTATAGGTGACATCAAAATCATAACTTTTTAAATGTTTCAATTAATCACTAGTGCTAAATGTTGTTTACATGGCAAGCTATTAGTATAATTTTTCAGTTTAATGTTTAACATGAAATAGTAAAAAAAACTAACTATCTTCACACTGTATTATGCTATATACTATATACCTTATGGGAAATGGTCATACTTCATTTATTCAATAAGCTGAGTAACATTACAGTAACATAATTGAAATATTTTGTACAACATAACTGGGAGATCCAATGAGAGTAGTTTAAAACTATAGATATATAATGCATTTCCCTGTTATTTTTATTCAGAAGAGTACATTTTTTGGTATAATATAAAGCAACTATTGTAATGTAAAACACCTGTAAATCTCTAATAAAATAAATATAAAATAACCAACTTCACCCATGTTATCTGCATGTAAACTACACAAAACAATAAATGGTTTTTAATCTGCCCTATTGCATGCATCTATTCACAACCATTTGTAAAGTTTCTGACCAACAATTATCAACTCATCCGAATATCAATTGGAATAGCAAACATAATTCGCAAATACTGTACACACTTATAGACCCTACAGGAGCTGTGAATAGCATGTGTATTTCTGCAAATATATCTGATTGTGTATTGACATTTAAAATTTTTGTTGGGATGTTCGTCCAAAGGTTTGTTGAGAAAATATTTTTAATTAAAAATATAAATAAGTATCAATGTCTCCACAACATCCCAATGCACATAATTTATTTGAGATGTAAAAAAAGCACCTAGTTGAGTCGACTGGTAATCCACGGACTGGCAGTTATTTCTCTCAGCGAATAAGTATAGCTACTCACGAGAGGAAATGCTGCCAGCCTTTAGGACAAAATCCCAGGGGGCCTTTATTTAGATTTAGTTGAGTTAGATAAATACTCATTAAGTACAAAAAAGCTTAGCTAGTAAGGTGTATGCAAAGGTTATAACGGCACGAATGCAAGAAAAGTCTGAAAGGTATTTATGGGAGGCTCAATGCGGATTCCGCGTTGAAGAGGTTGCATGGATCAAGTGTTTTCTCTCCGCATGATCGCGGAAAAGTTTCTGGCTGTTAGCCAGAAGGTTTTCTGCGCTTTTGTGGATCTAGAGAAAGCATTTGATAACGTTGTGAGAGAAACGCTGTGGGACTTGCTGCCCGGATATGGCGTGGACGGCTTGCTACTGCCGGCAATACAGTCTCTTTATAGGGACTGTAAGACTTGCATGCGAGTAGGGGGGGATGTGTCACCTCTTTTTGATGTCTGTACAGGCGTCAAACAGGGATGTGTCGTATCAGCCTGGCTGTTCATAGTGTATCTGGACAGTTGCCTGCAGAAGTTGAAAGATTTTAATATGGGTGTGAATTTGGGTGACTTTACAGTAAACTGTCTGCTGTATGCTGATGATGCGGTGCTCATGGCCTCATCAAAAGCCGACCTTCAGACATTAGTCACTAATATGAAAGAGGAGTGTGAAAGTAAGGGTCTTCGCTTGAATGCAAGTAAAACTAAGGTTCTAGTATTTGAAAGAGGTGACGTAAGAACTAAATGCGAGATTAGGGTAAACCAGGAACGTCTAGAGCAAGTGAATGAAATTGTGTATTTAGGAAGTATGTTTAGCGCGGATGGAAGATGTGATTCGGATGTATAACGGCGAGTAGCTGCAGGAAACAAAGTTAACGGTGCTTTGTCCCAGTTAGTAAAGCGACAAAGCATCGTAAAAGAAGCACGAATGGCGATTCATAACGCAGTGCTAGTGCCAACTTTGCTTTACGGTAGTGAAACCTGGATATGTCAGCAGATGCATGAAAGTAAATTGAATGCTGTGGAGATGCGATCACTTCGAAAATTGTGCGGCGTTACCTTGGCCGACCGAATACGTAACGAAGTGATACGCAATATGGCAGGTTTGAATGAAAGTGTCAGCGTTAAGCTGGAAAAGGGCGTGCTCCGTTGGTTTGGACACGTCCAACGAATGAGTGAGGAACAATTGACGAAGAATATATATTGTTCAAAAGTAGAGGGTAGAAGGAGTCAGGGTAGGCCGAGACTTACATATGAAGACCACGTGAGCAGATTGCTCAAAAACGGAAAGGTGAAAGAAAAGTACTCGGATACCCAGACGTGCGTGTATGAAGCGATTGATGAATTTTGAAGAAGCGAAAGAAGTATGCATGGATCGCGAAGCCTGGCGATCTGTCCTCTCTGACTACCCCGTCAGGGATACAGCGTGAAGATAGTTAGTTAGTTAGTTAGTTATTAAGTACAAACTTTACACTACTATTTGTGTCATAAATTTATATTCCATACCTCTTTCTATCTCTTTCACGGTCCCTGTCACGGTCTCTTTCTCTGTCTCTTTCCCTACTACGATCGCGACTGCGGTCTCGTTTCGAATCTCTTTCCCTGCTACGACTGCGCTTTCTCTTACTACTGGTTGACTTTGAGGGACGGTCTCTAGATTTAGACCTAGACCTTCTTCTTTTACGATCGGGCGTAGGAGATCTTGTATGAGACCTACGCCGGTCACGATCTCTTTCTCGTTCACGCCTGTAAATATTTTCATGAAAACGTAAACGTACGTTACAATCCATACAACACAACATTAACACCTTTATGTGAATAAATGTATAATTTATATTTGAACTTACCCACTTCTAACCATTTTACATCAATAACCTAAATCTAACAGTTACGATAACTACAGAAATTCATCACAAAAATATCAGCAATCACAAAATAAAATAAAGCACGGCACGCTTGCGTTGACAAATCTTGATTTGTTATGAAAGTCCTTCATGGAATAGACCAAGGACAACGACCATACTGCCTAGTCATTCCGTTCCTATTTCACAATATGATGTCAATACAGAGAGGAAATAATGCGTATGGTATAACTACATAAGCTGATTTTTCGAGTTTAAAATCTCTGTGTAAATATTATATTTATGTGTACCTAAGCTTTATGTTCATAATAGATTATTACCATAAAGTACTGATGAATGGTTAATAGTAAAAAAAAAGCTGTCAAATTAAATTAAATTTGCAATTTACGCGGGAATATAAACAAGTGCGGACGCTTGCTGTATATTGTTTTCTAAAACTAGTGAAATCTTGTTTTATGTGCGGGAGCGGTGGTTTCTTGGATATAAAAGTTGTGTTAACGTGCTATAGTGAAAGACAATAATATACAATGTGTTACAGAAATGTGTAGTCATATGCGAATGTGGCGTTGAGAATCATATCAGTAACGCACGGCTAGGGGTTTTGATTCCCATCGACTTATCTTGTCGTGTGAAATGATTTTTTTCTATCATCGACATTGCAAAATATCGATATCGTATTTATGTTCATACCCTACACAAACAATAAACATACCTATTTCGAATGAACTCTAGCTTTGAACCCGAGTAGGTTCACCAAAATATTGAAATCAAATAAATAAATAAATATTGTGGGACACTTTTCACGCAGTGCCATCTAGCCCAAAGTAAGCTAATATTAGCTTGTGTTATGGGATCTAAATAACTGATAACATACATACTTATATATTTCTAAATACATACATATTATAGATAAATAACACCCAGACACAGAATAAACCATCGTGCTCATCACACAAAGTTTTATCCTGGGTGAGACAGGCGTTCTCGGGCACTAACATCACGCCTCAAGAATTTATGAGTATGTCATGTGTCACAGAGCGCATTGACTTTCTAAAACAGAAAGTTTATGCATGGGCCAACCGGATTCGACGTTATAAAAAACGCGTAGACCGATATACCCAGAATCGCATGTTCCAAAAGGATGAAAGGTGGGTTTATCGAAAATGGGAGAAACCCGATTCCGATGTGAATGATGGACCGCGACCAAATGCTGATGCCACAAGTGCATTTTGGCGTGGTATTTGGTCGAGGTCCGTTAGTCATATTGAAGGCGAATGGATGAGAGAGGTTGAGCGGGCATGTGAATCTATTCAAACAATGAACCCAATTAACATAATAGAAGACGATGTAGCAAATGCAGTCCGTTCATTGCCCAACTGGAAATCAGCGGGACCGGACGGACTGCATAATTTTTGGCTAAAGTGGTTCCGTAGTTCACATGCTCGCTTAGCAACTCAATTCCAGTCGTCTGTAGAGTCGGGCTCTCTGCCCGATTTTATAACGACTGGAATAACCCACCTTCTCTATAAATCTGGCGATGCCTTGGATCCCAAAAATTATAGACCAATCACGTGTTTACCAACAGTCTATAAACTTCTAACATCCATTTTGAGAATCAAAATTACTTCACATTTAGATAAAAATTCAGTCTTGTCTTTGTTTCAAAATGGATGTAGAGGTGGGACCCGAGGCACCAAAGAGCTCCTTATTATTGATATGACCATTAACCAACAGGTACGCCGTAATCGTCGCAGTCTGGCGACATGTTGGATTGATTATAAAAAGGCTTTTGACTCTGTGCCTCATACCTGGCTTCTGAGGGTGCTGGAGCTGTACAAAGTGGATGCAACTCTTTGTACTTTCCTGCGGTCATGTATGAGGCAATGGAGAACAGACCTTTGCTATCCAGGATGTCGTCAGATTGTAACAAATGGCTTGCCTATTGAACGGGGCATATTCCAGGGCGACAGTCTCAGTCCTTTATGGTTTTGTCTAGCACTGAACCCTCTTAGTACTATACTAGAGAGTTCAGGGCTAGGCTTTCAGTTGCGGAGAGAAGGTCGAGTTATATCCCACCTACTTTACATGGACGACCTTAAGCTATTTGCCACCACCAAATTTGAACTGATAGAACTATTGAAGTTAACAAAATCCTTCAGTAGTTCTATTAGAATGGAATTTGGCGTTGACAAATGTGCAGTCATGCATGTAAAGAAGGGTGGGATTGTGGAGTCTGAAGGTGTTGAGCTTTCGGATTCCATAATACTCAGATCTCTCTCCACTACTGAGACCTATAAGTATCTGGGTATATCACAGGCATTAGGAATTAACCAATCTGGTCTGAAACAAACATTGAAGGAGCGATTCTTTGGCCGTCTGAAAAAAGTACTGAAAAGTCTTTTATCAGGCGGTAATAAAGTGCGTGCCTTCAATGGGTGGGTCATACCGGTCCTAATGTATTCCTTCGGTATACTTAGATGGACTCAGACTGAATTAGATGCCCTGGATAGGAGAGTGCGGTCTCTGTTGACCACATTTCGAATGCATCATCCTCGTTCATCAGTAATGAGGTTGTATATCCCTCGGAAGAGTGGAGGTCGAGGCTTTTTAAATGTCAAGACCCTCCATAACCGTGAGATATGCAACCTCAGAGAATATTTTCTCAATGCTGACACGAGGTTGCATCGCGATGTGGTTGCAGTGGATAATGGACATACCCCGCTCTCGTTGGCTAAAGAGAATTGGCATAAACCTATAGTACTTGGTGTTACTGATCGCAAGGAGGTATGGAAGAGTAAGGAGCTGCATGGTCGTTTTTATCAGGCCTTACACAGGCCTGATATAGACTTCAATGCATCAGTATCTTGGCTACGATTTGGTGATCTCTTTGGAGAGACTGAAGGGTTTGTTTTTGCAATTACTGACGAAGTTGTAATGACAAAGAACTACAGGAAGTATATCCTGAAGGATGGTACGGTAGACATCTGTCGGGCATGTCATCGTCCCGGAGAGTCCCTTAGGCATATTATTTCTGGTTGTTCGAGTCTTGCAAACGGTGAGTATTTGCATCGACACAACCAAGTAGCCAAGATCATTCACCAGCAACTTGCTCTTAAGTACAAACTTGTTGATTTAGAGGTACCATACTATAGATATGTGCCCGACCCAGTTCTCGAAAATGGTCATGTCACATTATACTGGGATCGATCTATTATCACGGACAGGACTATTGTCGTCAATAAGCCTGACATAGTGGTAATAGATCGATTAGAACGCCGTGCAATTATTGTTGACATCACCATACCTCATGACGAGAACCTCATGAAAGCCGAGGTAGACAAACAAAAGAAATATTTAGACTTGGCTCATGAGGTTGTCGACGTGTGGGGTGTGGATTCAGCGATCATTGTACCGATAGTCATATCTGTCCATGGACTTATAGCCAAGAGCCTTGACCAACACCTACAAAGGCTCGCGTTAAACAGCTGGATCAAGGGCCTGATACAGAAAGCAGTTCTTCTCGACACGGCACGTATTGTGAGGAAATTCCTTTCTCTGGAGCCCTAACCACCGGTAGCTTGGTCCCTGTACCCGATACCGGTGGGTCACTATTTTTTATATTTTTAAATGTATTTTTTATTTTATAGATATATTTAAAAATGTAATTGATATGTTGTATAAATAAATAAAGAGAATAATAATAATAATAATAATATCTCTTTATTGTACACCAAATTTACAATATAACATTGATAACAGTTTGCAGATTATAGGTAAGATTAGTAGATTAGTAAGATTAGCAGAGTAAGATTATAGGTAGATTGCGAGATTGTCTTGAACGCTTCATAAACATATTGTCAACCTACTCATGTATCAGGCGCAAAATTAACGAAAATTACCTTAATATTAACGCTTAAATGAACTGATGATATTTTAAAACATACCTACTTTTTGCTGCAATATTTGCCAGATATGTGGATAATAAATGATTTAATTCGTGTTATGTCTTCCTCATATCATACATTTATTCCACTTTAAATTGTAGGTGCACAAGTGAATTCATTAAAAATTATCCGATTATCGTAAGGACGCCGCATAGCGTATGACACACTGTGAAAGCATATGAATAGAATGACACCACCCATTTGAAAATCGGTGAAACAGTTTAGGGGACATGAAGTTACAATGCAACGGATACAAAAATACATGAACACAAAAAAGCATTACCCTTCCACTGAGTCTACTTGGTAGAAGAAATAATAGGAAACAAATCCTTTTCCAAGTTAGGTTAACTTACATTTCGAAACATTTCTAAATGCATGTACAAGAAAAATTAACGCTAACGTCGCGATAGGCCTCCGGGACCCAAGTGACCTCACCTGCTAGCGGCACACCTGCTGAACAATGAACGAGGCAACGACGCAATAGCCCTGACGGGGTTGGGGGGTCAGACGGCAGTCGCTCCCAATAATGCTATTAAAAATCCATTTAGGATTTGGAAGCAACTGGGAATAGGATTACATAATACAGTAGAAGGTATTTGTCTAAGTGTTTACTAAACCGTGCTTTACGGTACCCTAAAATAATATCAGGAAACGCCAATTATTCACCCACACAAAGAAACAATAGGGTGAATCGTTCAATTCTGAGGTCATAATATTAATTTTTGAATTCATGGAACGTGAACAACCAGGAAATAGGTGACTTTAAGAGAATCAAAGTTCACTCAAAAATCTCACCGGTGAACAATACCGTGATTACTATTCAACTTTTACTTTCTTAATTTCTCAATTTTTACTGCTAAATTACCACTAACAGAAAAAATACGGTAATAATCGGCATGGTGTAAATGCCTAAAAACTAAATCGAGTCCAGTAAGTCCGAAAAGCAAGGTTTCGATGCAACCGCGAAGAAAAGGAAAAAAAAGAAAAAAAATGGACTGGGATTATTATGAGGTCACTAATAATTGGACAGTTCACCTTATTCTTTCGAATGTGTGTGTATAATGTGAGCGTTTCCAAATATTATTACAATCTTTAAATTTTAGGGTACCGTAAAGGAAGTTTTAGTAAACACTGACCGAAACACTTTCTACAGTATTATGTAAACCTAATACTGTAGCAATTCGTTCCGTCGGTATCATTTGCATTCTAGCGTTTTTATTTTCGGTTGCTTAAAAAGCTTACGGACTTAGCGGACTTCTTCGTTCGTTACTGTGTGGCTTTGCACAGGTGTTTGATACCTTCTTGCGTTTTATTAGACTACTACGGGCAATAAAGTGTAAAAGGCAATTACGAAAACATTGTTGCTGCAACCGTATCAGATTGAGAGGTTACCAACTTACCTAAGTCATGAAAATGATTTGATTCAATTTATTACTTTTGATCCTGATAATTTAATACAAGAAAATGTTTCACAAATTAATGTTTTTTAACTTTCGTTATTTTTATAAATCTATTTACTGATGTAACATACATACATACATATTGTCACGCCTTTATCCCCAAAGGGTAGGTAGGTAGGCAGAGGCATATTTAACGCCCACGTTTCACCGTATGCATTTCTGTCCCACGTAACAGGTGGTGAGCCCATTGCCGTGTTGAAATGGACAGGCGCAGGTTGCATCGACCTGCTGTTGAAATTTATTAAGCCGCCCATTGGGCCTCCAACTTGGCTTAACGACTGCCATTTTATTGGCAACCGGGACCAATGGCTTAACGTGCCTTCCGAAGCACGGAACTGGGGTGGGTCAAAAGGGCCAAAAAAAATAATAAAATATGTCTATTTTAGATGTTAAATTTGGAAGAAATTTTTAACCCGTTGCCTTTTTAGTGAGATGGTAACAAAAAGGCTAAAAGGTCTTATGTGCTAGACACTAATTAGCACGACCAATTAAAGTCCTGGTAGTCTCTAGAAGCTTAAATCCGATGTTTAATTTAAGTACGTTCTATTGTGACTTCCTGTTGACTAAATGGTGTCACCGATTTTGAGACGGCTTATGTCATTTAATTTGAATGGTTTTACGGTACGTCATAGGTTAGGAGGCGGTGTTTGATTTTTGAATGAATGCACTTGTGCAGAATGTATGAAAAATAATTAATAAATGATAAAGATAAACATAAAGGTGTAAGGGGCCCCATCAAAATCTACTGGGCCCAAGCTCTTAATGCTAATGGATGTGTGGGTGCACATGATAATGGATGTGGCAACGACGCAGGCTTCCATTTACGGGGTCGGGTCAGATGGGGGTCGCTCCCATAATGCCAAAAACAAAAGGCTAAACGATAGCTGCTCTTTACAGCCAAATAAAAGTGAACCCTAAACTCCACTAGGAAGCAACTGGGAATACACTAAGACGGAGAAATAGATAAATTTACACGTATCTGACAAATATTGCAAAAAAAAAACATTGACGATGTTTTAAAATTTCTATACGGAACCAACTTAATTCAAGCTTAAAAATTAAGTGTACCCCTGGTACATGAAGAGGTCTAGAGTCTAGAGTAGGCTAAGAGCGGCGCGGCACACAGGTGGCTGGCGCGAGCGCCGACAGAGGAGCTGGCGCGAATGTTTAGGTATAAGGTATACCATTTACTGAATTTTACCTAATAAACGGGAACTGTATTTTGATGCTTGATCATTGAAAATAACTTTCACCACTAGTTGTTTAAGTTTGTCTGTGGCATTATAATATACAAACGGATTGATGGATTTGGATGCGGCTTTCGTTATTTGAAAGCTGACGTGATCGAGAAGATACTTAGCTACAATGTACTAGCTTATGTCCGCGGTTCAACCCACGTATTTGATTTGAAATATCGGGATTGATTCAAAGTTTTCGTTTAATACTTTAACAATAATAGACATAAGTAAATAAATTATCTTACTTTAAACATATTCAGAAAAGTTTCAATAGGTTTTATGCTTTAAGTATGGTGTATTCATTAGTGGTGCTTTGTTTTGGATTTTTTGTTAGTCTCCAAATGACAAATGTGTATTTTTTTTAAATATTCTTACTATCACGTTCAACTGCGTTAATTTTATTGTCAAGTGTTTTCATTATAAATTTTATTAGACGAGGTACATAGGCTTTGAAAAATGGCAGCATTGTCACTTCTAAAATTCATTTCCTCATAGTAACTCAGTGTAGTTAGTAGTTTGTTGTGATTATGGTGTTTTTTAGCAATAGTGAATATTACGAAATTATATTTTGTATGGATGCCGCTGACTCGTTGGCTGTATGGGGAAAGATTTGTTGACGAAACACAAGAGGGTCACCGGCCGGCGGCGGTTTCCATCTCTGGAATGTTTTCGCAAGAATGTGAATCTGAATCGGTTCTACCTACCATAACGATTCATTTCGTGGGGCAATTAAGCAGCAGGGTGAACATATCGAACCTTTACTGTAATTGAGTTTAGTTGGATGAAGTGAACATCAAGTTATTTGTGTAATTTCGTGCTTGTAACCTTGTACCTACTTGGTCACTTTCTTTGAACTCGTAAAAAGAATACATTGCAAAAAGAGTGTAATATTTTATGCATTATGTGTGTCTGTAAAGTATATTGATGTCAGTGAATATCATGATCTTTATCGTAGTTATGTGAAGTGATAATAATCCTTACCTAATGTACCTACCACGCTGTTAGGTAAGTTCAGAAACTCAAGGCCGCTAACGCAAAGTTATGGCGCCGCTGTGTCTAAATTGGATCCAGGTAGGTAAATTGACCAGGCATACATAATTCTTACAGCTGAGCGCAGTTCAATGAACGTCCTTAAAAGTATGTGATTATAGGTAGTGTTGCGACGTACTTATTTTAACACACTATCGAAAAAATAAGGGGTTTCTTAAATTTGAATGAAATTACTGAGCCCATGACTTTTTTGACATTTCGCAATAGTGGCCGAGCATATGCTCAAGTTATCAGACATGTGTACCGAAGGTCAAATATGACTACACCTTTCTGAAACACATTGTATATGCAGTGAAATGCTATTTTCTATCTTGCCTTGTAAAATCCACTGAAAACCTCAATACCTATAAGAACTACCATTATACTGAGGGCAAGGACCAGGACCTAGGACTGAGGACTCGGCATCGATAAAGTGACTAGACATGACAGTTAAATAATAAGAAAAGATAAACACTTAAGACAAGGCTGTATGGACTAAGTTTCCTTGCTAAGACAACAAAGAACAACAACAATTACAAATGGACCACTAAAAGCCTCAATAACGCTCTACCACATTTATGGGGCAAGGACACAGGAACTACGACTGGACTTGACATCGATAAAAACTGGACAGGACTAAATTAGAAGATAAGATTGAAGAAATATCATATAAAAATAAGATTTTGCTAAAAGTCTTCGTAACCAGGCCATAAAATAAATACAAAAAAATACCAATATAACCTCTATTTTTTAATACTTTTGTGCCGCAAAAAGCTTAAAACTATATTATTTAATTAATTAATTTAGTTTATACAGGTGGTAACTTGAAGTATTTACAAGGAAAAAGTTTTTATTACTTAAAGTTCAAAACAATGGCAGAGGACGGCGAAAATGTAATATTTTTTCTTAAGTCACTTTTAGCGCCACTTGTTTGAAAGAATAATAATGTTTTATTTAAATATTATAATATCTTCTTTTGCAGATTTCTGTTATGACAGTAAAAGAGCCATTGGATCTAATTCGACTCAGTTTGGATGAGAGGATATATGTTAAAATGCGTAATGAACGAGAACTGCGAGGAAAATTACATGTTTGTATAAACAGTATTATCATCTCACCTGAGTTCTCTATAACCGTTACTTATTATCGTATCTTCTTACCTTATGGTCAATAGTGGTCGCACCCAAGCCAGGGGCACATTTATTTATTTATGATTCACTTTATTTTTTATAATTACATACATTCTACTCAGGTCGTTGAAGATGTAGACAGTGAGGGAGTTACATACTATATCTTTAGAACCATTTCCAAAGATTTATAAGGAATACTTCCTATATTTGTAAAATTCTCATATTTAAAGAAATATGTGTTGTATTACAGTTTAAATAAATAAATATAAATATCCATCACGCCTTATCCCCGAAGGGGTGGCAGAGGCATATTATATGCCCACTTTTCACCGAGTGGATTCCTGTCCCACGTAATAGGTGGTGAGCCCATTGCCGTGTTGAAATAGACAGACGCAGGTTGTGGCTACCTGCTGTTGAAATTTTCAAGCCGCCCATAAGGCCTTCAACCAGGCTTAACAACTGCTACTTTACTGGCAACCGGGACCAACGGCTTAACGTGCCTTCCGAAGCACGGAAACACTCACAGTTTAAAAACATTAATATATATTACACACTGTGGGTCCAGACAATTTAGTTGTCCACTACTAATTGTGTAGACTTTTTATTTAGTATTACATTTATTAATCTATTTTTTTCTGTAAAACTGTTGTTAAAATATAGAGTGCTCTTAATTTATTCTTGTGTGATGAGCATGATGGATTATTCTGTGTCTGGGTGTTATTTATCTATAATATGTATGTATTTAGAAATATATAAGTATGTTTATCAGTTATCTGGTTACCATAGTACAAGGTCTGCTTAGTTTGGAATCAGATGGCGTTGTGTGAGTTGTCCCATCAATATTTATATTAAATTACAGTTTGCTTTACAGGTTAAGCACAAGTCAGTTTTTACTTTTTGAAAATGATAATATCATTACTTGTTTAGTGAAAATTTAGAAATACCTAAATATTGCCAGTAAAGTAGGTGCCATTTAGAACTATAATAAAGGAGGGGAGGAGCAATCCACCACATCACCCTGAATTAGTCAATCCTAACATTCAACAGTCAAGGATAACCTCTACTAATTGTAATGGCGGAATGACGAACCAAACTCCTCAAGGAAAGGGATGTAGGATAGGTAAAAGGTAACCTTAACCTCCAGGTTGTCAAGATTGTGCAATACTCCACTTTACAACCTTGTCTTTATTATTGTTTTATGATGGATTTCCGCTATGTAAGACCAGATTCAATAAGTTAGGTGCCATTTGATGTTTAGTTTCAGGAAGAAGTATGCAATTCATTATCTGTGCAGTTGATTGACAACCTACTTTAGGCCACACAACAGTTATCTTATACTATCAGCATGATCACTGGTTCACTTCATTATTATCATCTGAGCATCTGTCCCAGTAGCACCTCTTGGGTCTTTCACTTTTTCCCAGACCCTGCGGGGACAGCATGACCAGACATTTGTTTCCCACGTAGCTCGGCGGTTACCGCAATTGTCTGCAATGTCACGGACGTGAAGGCTGACTCTGATGCTCATGAGACATGCGGAATTCTTCACTTCATTTTCGAGACATGCAGCTTTTGTCGCTCCAAGATTGGCCACATCTCACTGCCATGTAAAAGGACAGGCTTGATGATGGATTTTATAGACCTGTCCTTTCAACCAGATCAGCATTTTTGGGTCACAAAAGACACCAGTTATCCCCGCCCCTTTGTCCTTGCAGCATCGGTTCACCTATTGGCACATTAACTCTTAATTATTACTGTTGCAGGCTTATGACCAGCACTTAAATATGGTTCTTGGTGACGCAGAAGAAACAATCACAACAGTTGAAATTGATGAAGAGACATATGAAGAAGTGTACAGAACAACAAAACGGAACATACCAATGTTATTTGTAAGAGGTGATGGTGTTATATTAGTATCGCCACCAGTTAGAGTAGGTGCTTAGACTAAATAGATGTATAAGAACAACTTACAAAGTTTTTTTTTAAATAAAAAAAATAAATAAATATCCATCACGCCTTATCCCCGAAGGGGTGGCAGAGGCATATTATATGCCCACTTTTCACCGTGTGGATTCCTGTCCCACGTAATAGGTGGTGAGCCCATTGCCGTGTTGAAATAGACAGACGCAAGTTGTGGCTACCTGCTGTTGAAGTTTTCAAGCCGCCCATAAGGCCTTCAACCAGGCTTAACGACTGCCATTTTACTGGCAACCGGGACCAACGGCTTAACGTGCCTTCCGAAGCACGGAAACGCTCGCAAATGTAAATGCCACAAAGTGGTCACCCATCCGAGGACCAGCCATAGTGAAAGTTGCGTAACTCAGTGATCGTTTACAGAACACTGAGACCGCTAGGCCACGAGCGCTTCGAGCTATTATCACGCCTGTTTCCCATCGGGGTAGGCAGAGACTATGACTTTCCACATGCTACGATCCTGACATACAGCTTTCGCTTCTTCTACTTTCATGAGTGTTTTCATACACGCTCGCCGGTTAAGGGTACTCTTGACCTGGCCTTTTTCCAAAAGATCGTCGATCTGATTGACATACGTGCGCCGAGGTCGACCACTACCAGTTTGCCCATTCACTCTCGCCACATATATCTTCTTCGTCGGTCTATTTTCATCCATCCTCTCCACGTGTCCGAACCATCTAAGCATCCCTTTTTCTATCTTAGTCACTACCTCTTCTGTCATACCGCAATATTCCCTTATCACGCTGTTCCTTTCTTTATCCATCAACTTCACTCCAGCTATACTTCGCAGACTTCTCATTTCCACGGCATTAATTTTACTTTTATGCGTCTTCTGCCATACCCAACTTTCACTGCCATACATAAGTGTGGGGACCAGCACTCCTCTATGTACAGCCAGTCTTGCCTTCTTAGACACGTTCTGACTGCTCATAAAGGCGTACATGGCTCCATTCACTTTATTTCCTGCCAAAACTCTTCGCTCAATGTCATAGTCACACTTTCCATCTCTCGTAAATTTTGTACCCAGATATGTATAACAAGAATGGAACAAGTGAAAGAGTTTGTAAACTCTTTCACTTGTTCTACTCTTTCTCCTGCCACAAGAATTGAGCAATCCGTCGTACTTACCTCTCTTTCAAAACCCATTACTTTCGACTTGTTTACATTCACTTTCATTCCTTTGTTTATTAACGAATCATGCATAATGTTTACCATCAACTGCAACTCCTCCGCCGATGTTGCTAGTATTTACTGATCATCGGCGTATAGGAGGCACTTGACGGTCAGTTCATCCATTTTTATACCATACGTACTCTCTTGCAGTTCTTTCAGGCAGCTGTCCATGTATAGGTTAAACAGCAACGGCGACGCTACACAACCCTGTTTCACACCATTTTCAATGTAATAAAAAAGTCTGTGCAAGCTCCGTTGAACCTGACACAAGCACTGGAGCCCTCATAAAGAGATTTCAGTGCTCGTATCAAGTGGCTGTTTACTCCATACCTGGCCAGTGTTGACCACAGTTCATTCCTCACCACTCTATCATAGGCCTTTTCCAAGTCTACAAATACGCAATAGACTTTTCGCCAAAAGCTTTTCTACTACGCATCGTAAGGAAAAGACCTGATCCGTGCATCCCCTTCCTTTCATAAATCCTGCTCGTACATCCCACATTTTTCCTTCAGTTTCATTCATCACTCTTTTTATCAAAACTTTTGCATACAATTTGCCGACGATGCTGAGCAAGCTTATGCCGCGGTAGTTTTTGCACTCTTGCTGTGACCCTTTTCCCTTATAAAGCGGCACGATGACAGCCTTACACCAATCTCTTGGTACGCTGCCATTCCTCCAACAAAGGTTGAAAAGGCAGTACAGCTGGCAAGCTACCACGCCTTGTCCCGCTTTCAGCATCTCGACAGAGACCCTATCAAGTCCCGCAGCTTTTCCCACTTTCATGCTATTCAATGCTTCCACTACTCCTTCCATACTTATGACTTCTTCCTTACCAATTTCATTCATTTCCCAGATACTAGTCTGTACTTGCATATCCTCTTTTTCAAACAAGCTTTCAAAATATTGCATCCATCTTTTTAACACACATTCTTCTCCTTTCACAAGACTACCATCGTGGTTTCTGATATGGTTGAGATGCGATGTCGTCTGTTGACCCCTCACTGTTCTTATGGACTTCCTAAAAGAATTTCATATTCTGTTGGAAGTCATCAGATAACCTTTTATCAAATTCATCTCTGTCATTCTCTTTCTTTCTTTTCATCACCTCTTTTGCAACACGCTTATACCTTTTGTACTCCTCTTTTGCCAGTTTTAGGTCCACATCCGTTGCCTTCTGCATTCTTTGATTGACTTTTGTAGTCAACCAGTCCAACCATGCTTTCTTCTTATCAGACAACGCCTTTCGGACTTATGCACATATTCTCTTTCTTTTACACCCTTGGCTTCTCTTTCTTACCCCACACACTTCCACCGCAACTTCCACTAGACCTTCCTTAAATGACTTCCATACTTCTTCGATCTCACATACGTCATCAGAATTTTCAATTTTCTTGCATATCTTACACTTAAATTCCTCTTTTATGGCTATCCCTTGCAAATTCTCGACTTTTATGCGTTCTAGTACATTAACAGGTGCATGCACACGATGCCGCCACCGCTGAAACAGACCTCTTACTCGACTAACAACCAAGAAGTGGTCTGTGTCAATCCCGGCACCGCGGTATGCCCGAGTGTCTAACACTTTCTTTCTCATCCTTGCATCTACAATCACATAATCAATCATGCTTCTCTGGCTTCCTTCTTGTCTCGTAAACAAATGGATATCCTTGTGGTTGAACATGGTGTTGGTTACCACAAGGTTCCTCTCCAAACATACCTCAAGCAAACTTTCTCCATTTTTATTCACTCGTTCATCACCATACTTTCCCAATACACTTTCATAACCATCACGCTTCACACCAACCCAACCATTATAATCACCTAACATTACTATTCTTTCATTCCGTTTGCATTTACTCAGTATATCGCTTACACTCTCCCAAAATGCCTGCCTCTCACTTTGGTCCCCTGAAGATCGGCGCCACCGCGCATCTAGCGGAGCATAAACTCCTACAACAAAGATGCGGGTGAGACCAACCTTCAGCCTCAACCAAAGGAGTCTTGGGCTCACACATTCATATTCTGTCACACATTCATTCATTCTCGCGGATAGTAACACACCCACACCCTGACACGCTGTACTGGTCTTGGCTACACCTGACCAGTAGGCTGTATAGGGCCCATGTGTAGTGGTGTCACATCCTTTCCTCTTTGTTTCATTCACACACAGAATATCAATTCGTCTCTCTCGCATCATCTCACATACCTCCTCAATTTTATCTTTTAATCCTCCTCTAACATTCAGTGTAGCAAAGCGGCTATCCATAGCCCACTTTTCGCCTCGATGGGAAACGGGACGTGACGGGTGGCGAACCGCATCGCCGCCATTTTGGGTTTTAAAATTTTGAAACTCCATAGCGTTCCCACGAGTGGCAAGGGAAAACAAAAGTCCACCTAGACAGAGCCCCGCTTGTCTAAGTAAGGCTAGCCTTGTTCTGGGGTCGCCCGGTCCCAGGGCATAAGGCACGTTAATGCTAGGCTCGCCCCTAGCCACGCAGCACATAGGCACGGCAACCTTGGCTTGGCGGAGAGAGGATGGGAAGAGGATGAGGAAGGGAAAGGATTTATGGATAGGAAAATGACGATGTAGGAGAGGGGCTAGGATAGGGTAAATATAATATAATTTCCATATAAAAAGGGGCCGAATAAATTTAATAAAAAAGGTGTTTAGATGTTAAATTTGGAAAAAAAAAATTTTGAACGCATTGCCTTTTTAGTGAGGTGGTAGTAAAAAGGCTAAAAGGTCTTATGTGCTAGACACTAATTAGCACGACCAATTAAAGTCCTGGTAGTCTCGGACTAAATGTCAGTAACAAAATGGCATTTTGAGAAATACCAATAAATTCTCGTTCTTTTAGAGTAAATATGGCAAAATGTATTTGTGAGTTTTTTTAAGAAATTATTGGTATTGATACATTCTCAGAACCCCCCACCAAAACATCAAAGAGAAACTATAGATTTATATTCTTTGTCCATACCGTACCTCTGTTTCGTATCAGCGTTGTCGCGATCTAAGAACTCTAGCTTGGACTTTGGATGCCTGTTGGGTAGGTCCACTACGGTGGAACGTACGACGGCCTCTTGATACGGTAAACAGGCTGTAACATGCTGGCTCGCGATTTTTGCACTCAATATTTCGATTTATATTCATAGGTATTACAATAATTTCTATTGTTTATTAATTTCTTCATTCGTAAACAGCGAAACGTATTCCTAACGTACACTACACTAACTACCCAAAACAATATATTTACACAGCAGACAAAATTATCTATAATAATATGTAGGGTAAGTTCGCCTGTTCGCGTCCACTTAGTGGAGTTGGCAGGTATGAGCAAGAAAATAAAAATTTTGAGTAGTAATTTCGAATGAAAAATGGATTTCACATATTCTGTATATAGTCTAATTAAATTTATTATACAGTAATTTTAGACAAACCGATTCATATATTAATAAATAAAAAAACTAATAGCCAAAACATATGATATTCCCATTTTGCGTCCATAAAATCCAGATTGCGACCACCTGTGGACCAGTTTGCGTCCACCAACTTAGAAGAGATAAATATAAGAGGAAACTATATTAATCTTTAAAAAATAAGAAAGATTTTAGGTGTAGTATTGTTGACAGAGACTAAGCGCAAGAGCGACGATGTCTTACAGCTCCCGGGTGGAGTAAAACAGATCTACAAGAGTACAGTAAAACTGTGCTCTTGTTGATCTGGAGAAGGCACTTTTTGTGTGTGACTAAAATGTGGACGCAATATTTTTTTTTAGGTCTCACCTATAGGTTCAGTTTGCGTCCAAGTATGATTTTCGACATCTGTATCTATTTCTATAGTCGTTATAGTCAACGCAAAGAGGCTATTACAATGTGTATGTTAATAATGACGGAATCAATATAAAACTCATAATGTTTGTCATGATTTGTCATATATTAAAAACCATCTAAGTTAGAATTAGATAGACCAGATGGCGTCCATTGCGGACGCAATGTGGCTAATGTATAAATTAGGTGGTGCAGTTCGCGTCCAGCGTTATTTTAATTGTAAATCAAATAAAATTTGAGTATAAACATCATTTCTTTATTATATGGTTCATAATTAAGGTTTAGATACGATAATGTATCCCGAATAAAGCCATTAAAACTTTCCCATGAAACGCGCTGCTGCTCACAAATTTTTTTGCAACATATCATTCGATCGCAAGTATTTGTATTATACAAGATTTTAGTATATTTTTTACGCAATGGTGGTAACGCGCACAAAGCTTTTATTTATACCCATTTACTTACCACAAATCTAAGACACATTTTTGTTAGTGACTCGGTATGGTTATTTCCCACTGTTTTTGAGGAGTGCCCAAAGTTTTGGACGCGAACTGGGCGGTGGACGCGAACAGGCGACATTACTCTATGTATTTAGAAATATATAAGTATGTTTATCAGCTATCTGGTTACCATAGTACAAGTACAAGCTCTGCTTAGTTTGGAATCAGATGGCGTTGTGTGAGTTGTCCCATCGATATTTGTTTATCTTCTATAGGTACGAGTATATACCTAGTCAGGTCATAAGTATTGTCAAACAGTAAAAACTTTTTTTTTTAGAATGCTGGCCACAAAAAAGTTTATTGAATTCGAATTTCGAATTGTTCATGAAAATATAAATGTATACTTTTTAGAATTTTACTCATTTTTAAATATGGAGTGGACGCTTAAAGAAGACCGTGTTGCAGTTATTGCTTTGCATCGTTGCGGTTACGCGCCAATTCAAATTTTTGACATACTGAAAAATTTGAATATAACCAAAAGATTCGTTTATCGTACCATCAAACGATACAATGAAGACTCTAGTGTAGATGACAGGTCAAGAAGTGGTCGCCCTCGGTCTGTTAGGACTCCAGCAGTGATAAAAGCTGTGAAGGCGCGAATTCAAAGAAATCCCAAACGTAAGCAGAAACTGTTGGCCCTTCAGATGGGGTTAAGCAGAACCACGGTGAAAAGGGTGTTAAATGAAGACTTAGGGCTTCGGTCATATTAAAGAAAAACAGGACATCGTTTAAATGCTCGTCTAATGGACCTGAGACTGAAGAGATGCCGCGCTTTGTTGAAGCGGTACGCGGGAAAAAAATATCGGAAAATTCTTTTGGATCCTTCGGATGAAAAATTTTTTACCGTAGAAGAGTGCTACAACAAACAAAATGATAAGGTGTACGCACACAGTAGTGAAGAAGCGAGCAACCGTATTCCGCGTGTCCAACGAGGTCATTTTCCACCCTCGCTCATGTTATGGTTGGGAGTTTCTTATTGGGGCTTAACAGAGGTACATTTTTGTGAGAAAGGTGTAAAAACGAATGCAGTTGTGTATCAAAATACAGTCCTGACGAACCTTGTGGAACCTGTTTCTCATACCATGTTCAATAACAGGCACTGGGTATTCCAACAAGATTCGGCGCCAGCTCATAGAGCGAAGAGCACACAAGACTGGCTGGCGGCGCGTGAAATCGACTTTATCCGGCACGAAGACTGGCCCTCCTCCAGTCCAGATTTGAGTACGTTAGATTACAAGATATGGCAACACTTGGAGGAAAAGGCGTGCTCAAAGCCTCATCCCAATTTGGAGTCACTCAAGACATCCTTGATTAAGGCAGCCGCCGATATTGACATGGACCTCGTTCGTGCTGCGATAGACGACTGGCCGCGCAGATTGAAGGCCTGTATTCAAAATCACGGAGGTCATTTTGAATAAACTTTATTGTCATAAGAATCTATGTTTTGTTAAGTTCATTTTGGTATATAAATGGTTACGTAATGAATAAACTTGTTTCAATTATTTTATATTAAACATGTTACAGAATTTATGACCTGACTAGGTATATAAAAGAAAGTCGTGTTAGTTACATTATTTATAACTCAACAACGGCTGTACCGATTTGGCTGAAAATTAATGGGGAGGTAGCTTAGAGCCAGGAGACGGACATAGGCTACTTTATATCCCGGGAACAAATTAATGTGGGAAACGGGAACAGGAAAAATTCTATAAGCGGGCGAAGCCGCGAGCGTCGACTAGTTAATAATAAATAAACAAAATAAATAAATAGAAAAGAAAAATAGAACAAAATAAAAAAATAATTAAAACCCTAAATAGTACGTAACAGTTTATTTTTATCAATAATATATACATAGGTACACTGTACACACAAACTAATACCAATAACTAAGGGCTACGTTAGGATAAATATGAACAATTAATAAATACTTTACTAAAAATAACTAAATTCTATAGGAAATTGAAACTACTAAATCGTGATTCATTTAGTATTTATTTTATGATTTTTAATTACAAAATTTGAACTATAGGTAATATGTACTTAATATTGACAAAACAATACCTGTTGTCACACAGTATGAAAACTAAGTAAATTTTAATACAAAGAAGTTTTTGCTAATATCTATATTTGCCCATATCTTTTTATCGTGTTGACTCAGGACCTTGATTTTATACACATAGGGACTATACATAGATCTCAGTATCTGATATAAATTTCAACTTGCTAAGTCCACCTGTTCCTAAGAAACCCTAAAAAGACAAAAGGATTTGACAGTAGGTAACAGGATTTACAGTCATGTCTTCCTTTGATTTGTAGGGTTCCGTACCACAAACGGATAAAGTGAAACCATTATAGGATCACTTTGAGGTCCGTCCGTCCGTCGGTCGGTCAAATTCCCTTTATTTCGGGAATGTGTGGAGGAGGTATCGAGTAGAAATTAAAACTACAAACTCAGGTCTACTACGGTCCCTTAGAGTCACCGCACACTGGCTTATTTTTAGTATAAGTGTAAAATACAGGTATTAACGCGATCATGCTTATTTACCTTAAATAGCTTGACGTTTCGACTGGGTTGCACCAGCCGTGGTCACAAGCAGACTGAAGAGGCAGTGTCACTCCGATTGTGAGGTAGAATCGTCTGAATCTACCCTCATATTGTCTATCCACGCACCAGTACACACAACACTGACAATGTCCCTATTTTGTAGGCCGTCCGTATTCCGAGCGTTATCCGACTGTGCAAAACAACGAGGTAGTGTGATATCAATAACTGGATTCCACGTCGTAGATAATTTGAAGCCCTCCTCTCTATTGAAATTTGTGTGTTTTTTGATTTCAATTGCTTCACGCACCATTCTCGAATAATAATGGCGGTCAGTGGCGAGGACTTAGGGACGGTGAAACTCAATCCAGTGATTAGTGCCTGATTGTAATATATGTTCTGCAATCGCTGATTTGTTGGTCTGTCGGTTCTTTACAGCGGCGATATGTTCCTTTATCCTTTCAGATATGGTCCGCTTTGTTTGGGCTATGTAGTAACTACCGCAGCTGCAATTTATTTTATAAACGCCCGGCGTTTGGAAAGGCAGTACATCCTTCGGTGTGCCCACCATTTTGTTTACTTTAGACCCCGGCGTGTACACAGTTTGAATTGAATACTTTCGTGACACCGTTCCGATCTTATCTGTTACTCCTTTCACATAGGGCAAGTAGGCAGGTTGGCGTGTCGGGTAACGCTCGGAATACGGACGGCCTACAAAATAGGGACATTGTCAGTGTTGTGTGTACTGGTGCGTGGATAGACAATATGAGGGTAGATTCAGACGATTCTACCTCACAATCGGAGTGACACCGCCTCTTCAGTCTGCTTGTGATCACGGCTGGTGCAACCCAGTCGAAACGTCAAGCTATTTAAGGTAAATAAGCATAATCGCGTTAATACCTGTATTTTACACTTATTTTAATCATGCAACGCGAAAGTTTAAAAGTTAGTATTCTTTTTAGTATCTGCAACCGGTGACTTTGAGGGCCGTATTCCATAACGTTTATCAACACTCTAGAAATACTTGAGAGTAGATTTTATAAGGCAAAATCTGGTCTCAAGAGTTGGTCGAGTATTGAGAAACGTTCTGGAATACGGACCTGAGACTGTAGATACTGTGTCGCACTCGGTCGCCGCATTTGGCTTCCACAAAGCTACTAAGTCGCCGGTAGCGGATACTAAAAGAAGCTAGTGTGAATAATCTACCTACTCAGTTAACGTAAACAAAAGTTATGACGCAAAATACGCATTTATTCGTAACCCTCGGTGCGAGAGTTAGACTCGCACTTGTCTGGTGTTTAATGTTTGAGTCCAATTTCTATAAAATTGTGCATCCATATTGACTAACTCCCCTTTGATTCTTACGACTATTGTCCGTGCATTTCCGGACTTGGTGTAAGGCAGGGAATTTTTTCGAACAGTAGATCGAGTCTTCTGAAAAATAGAATAATTTCTTTTGAATCGTAGTCTACAAGAAAATATACTAATGTTAGTAATAAAAAAGCTATGTTAGTAGGCTTTTAAGTATTAGTTTCTACTTTCTACGACTCAAAAAGGTAGTGTTGTGCATGGTTATTGAAGCAGTCATGATGCCCAGTGAATATCTGAGTTAATCGGTTAGTTGTAACATCAAAGGACCTGCTCTTGAGTTAAGCTGATTTGAGACCTCAACTGCTAGCAGAGCACCTGCTGTCCATTAAAAGACGAGGCAACGGGTCTTCCCAACTGCTTAAATCAATAAAGTGAAAAAAAATTTGCTGCAGCCAGGTGAACCAGGTGTTATTGTACGAGTACAACGTATTGTTAGTGAACAGCAACTGAAAATCGGCTAATGACAAACCATAATGTTTATACTTAGTATAAGTACAACAAACAATATTCCCCACACACTGCAGTGTAATCGTTTTGGATTCGATTAATATTATAATTTCATGTTCTGCAATTGCGATCCCGATGATGTCCGACCGGTGGTCTTCCGTAGGAATCAAAGTACCTTGTACATTCGTGTCTATGTGTATCGCAATCCAATGAGAACCGGGTTTATTGTCGCAATCTAAGTTACTTTATGATATATGTGGGTATATCTACGTGAATCGGCAAGCGGTTTGCAGCATAGACTTTACATTCAATTTTTGGATCGATTAGTCTCAAGTACCTCTGTATTTCTAATGTATTCATGACCGCTGTATGGTAGGTGGTATCGGGATGGTAGATAAGCAAGTAATGAAGATCATCAATATGGATATCATATTATTTGAATTCACACACAATAGAAGGGAACTTCTATTATCACAATTCTCACCTAACTTAACCGAACACATAGCTAATAAAACAAAGAAATATTTTGTACGAATATATTTTATTGAAAGGATCAATATACAATAATACAAACTTAATTCTAATACACACTTAGTTCTAATACATTTTGTATACTACTACTACTATAGTCTACTGATATGTTACGGGTTTTATCTATTTCTATAACATTGTCAAATTCTGCATAAACAATACAGTTAAAAGTTTGTGTTAGAGCCGTATCAAAGCGAACTTCTATCAGTACGCTAGGTACCATGTTTTATAAGGTTCCAGTGAAAATTGCTATTGGCCGAAAGATCGGGGGTCAAATCAAATGCCAGAAGACAAAACCCTTTAGCATATTGTTCTCTAGATATGCCGTTTCCTTCATTAAGGAAATGTATTCCTGTTCCTGAGAACAACGTATGATAGGTAGAGGTAAAAATATTATTCCCAAATGATGGTTGTAAAACTTTTGAAGGTATTTGTTGCCCATTTATGTATAAACAAAACGTACTAATATCGTAATTTTCAAAGTTAAATGGGTTTTTAGAGAGGCTTCCATTAAATGCTGTATTATTCACAAAACCAACTATACACCGTTTACGAACTTGCCCAAGGAATATGTTATCAAGCGTTTTACCCTGGACGCCTGATGGTATCGTTAAAACTTTAACTTCAGCTCGTGTAATAGGATATTTTGCCGTGGTTGATGACAACACTTGTTGATGAGAAAGTAACACAGAAGGATTAATTCGTGCTCTACGAAGAATCAGAGTTGCGTCTGTAATAGTAACTTTATATTTAAAGTCGTTCGAAGAAGCCATGAGATAAAAATTTTCCCTAGAGCGAACTAATTTTACACACATATCAACACCATTAATCAAATTTTTTTCTTGATTTCTACATCACCATGAAGATGTCCAATAATTTCTATTTCTCTACTTTCACTCGCTAATTGTTGTCTTTTCATAAAACCTTCATTTTTATCATCCATTTTGCCGGTCACGTCTTCATACTAAAGACCACATGATAGATGAGACTTTTTAGCTGCTCGATAAGCATATGTACGATTTTTACGTCTTAAATTGTTCTGATAATTTTTATGGACTTCAGTATAAAAAGCGGGGATCGTCTCATCTTAATAGGCTTTTTAAATTTATGAAAATTTTTTTGTGAGAAAAAGGTTGACATCATTCAATCTCAAAAGGTTTTTGAAATTTACGATAATGATTTTGGCATAAAATGTGAAATTTTTTTCTGCTCAAAAGGTATTTGAAATTTACGATAATTATTTTGTGAGAAAAAAAATTAAATCAATAAATCTCAATTTTTTTTGAAATTTACGATAATAGTTTTGTTAGAAAAAAATTTGAAATGTTTAAATCTCAAAAAGTTTTTGAAATTTACGATAATTATTTTGGAATAAAATTTGACCCTTTTCCACTCAAAAGGTTTTTGAAATTTATGATTATCTTTACATCTCAAGGAGTTTTTGAAATTTACGATAATGATTTTGGGATAAAATGTGAACATCGGCTCATCTGTACCTAATTTATTTTTTTATTCATCGAGATACAAAGTGGGAATTGTTGCTTACAGAATAAAAACGAAGGTTTAAGGAATGAATATCATAGTGCTCTTCGTACGTTACAGTTCATACGCTTCGGTTACTATGGCTGTAAGTATTTTCATATTTCAAATAATGTTCTTAATTACGTTTTTCTTTTATTCATGTTTCCTCACCATTTCTGTGTGTCTGTCTAATGTGTCTAGTAGTTAGGGAGAACAACTACAACTTACCTAGTTGTCGTTATTAAAGTTCAAACTCGACTTATTCTGAAACTAGATGAATATTATCATATTTCTGATAATTCATTCTTACTTTTGTAAAAAAAATCTCTTATATCTCATCCAACAGAGACGATGGTGCTTATGCATCCCATCTAATCAAAATAGAGATATATGACAAAAAAAAGACGAGTGATATTCTGCCAACAGATCTATGGAAACATGCTGAATTTCGTGTAAATTATTACGCAACAGATGATTATATTTTCAGGACATAACTGCAAATCCGTATGGAAATCGTGTAATTCTTTTGGATATTCTAAATCCACTTCTAAAATGAACCCATGATCCGAATCATCAGGTACATGAAAGTTAGTATTAACTTTAACCCATTTAAATTTTCCAGTAGGGAGACATTGTGACATAGCCCAGCCGTAAAGGTTATTTGCATCCAGGTACATTAGAAAGGAAGATGGTACAGTAGGATCATATTCTGTCATATAAAGATTATTTGCTTTAGCATGTCTGTTACTACATTGGGATATACCCCCTCGAATTTTTTTTGCGATAAAAGCAATTTTGTTTATATCAGTTAACAGCTCTAAATTTATTTTAGTATGTACTAACATAGCGTCCCAACTCAAACCCGGTGCTGTGTAATAATGGGCTGGATCTAATTCATATGTTTTAAGACATACATCTTTAAAATTTTCAAATACATCTGCTTATAATAAAACATCTGTTTTTAAATACAAGTCAGAGTATTCTTTCATATTTTACAATGGAAATGATTCCGTACGTCTTGAGCATGAAGGTAATCATTTTTTGTAACATGCATATCAGTTAATGAGCTATAAAAATCTTCAGGAGGAGGAAGAGATGTTATGTTTAAACATTCAAATGAAGTCATGTATTTGTAAGGATAAATACCTTTACGTATTAAGCGTCGAAAGTCTTCCTCACATGGAAAATTTAATTTGAGTTCTTTGAATTGTTCCAGTAATAAATTTTTAGCTTATTTCTCCAAACTACTAGACATAAATTTAAAACAATCAAGAAATCTTAATTTTATGATACGATTATTTATGTTTAATATTTTTGAAAAAGAAATGTACTTCTCTTTATTCTCAGGAATGATTTCTATATTACCATCTTCAAAAGTAAGACCGTGGACAATAAAATGAGAATCGTAATTACCCAAGGTATGTAAAAATACGGGTACGAAATTCTGTACTAGATTTTTTTCAAAACAATGTGTATGACCAACTCCTTCATATAAACCAGTAAACCAATTATAGCAAATTTTTAAATCTTTATTCAAGTTGCGATTACAAATATAACACACATTAGTTTGATTACAGGCATTAATATTTTCTTCTGTTAACGGTAGCGGACTTTTAACAAATGTATTTTTTTACAGATATTTACCAAATCCTCTTTTATCATTTTCATAAACATAAGTGCACAATCTTTACCAGTAAATGATCTATACTTTGAAAGCTTATCATCGTAAAACTTAATTTTCGTTCGTAATTGTTAAATGAGATTTGGTTTCAAGGTATTAATTCATTGAACCAATTTCTTTTTCTATCACATTCCCATGGTAATTTTGTTGAAATATAGAAACAATCTTTTTCTTGATGTTGTTTTAAATTTATATGCGATGTAAAATTTAACAAACACCCGTCATAAAAATGAACCACACATTTCATTGTTCAAATTTGTTGGGCTACTAACCTTGAAAGATTTTTTATGTAACAATAATGACATCTGTTAGCTTGAGTTATGTATAATAAGTTTATATGATTGTGTCTTTTTTCTTTTGTGAAATATAATGGACCAACCACTTTATATTTCTTATTCACAGAATCGTAATCTAGACCAAAAAAATTAGTACTAAGATCATTAAGTTTTTAAAATTTATTAATATCTTTTAGTTTTACAGGAAAAGAAATATTACCGAATTTCAATTTATTTTTATGAGGAATATAACATTAACAGTTACCCTCTGAACATTGGATTCAGCTGGATATAATGCTAATAAAACCGCCCATCGAAAGCATTCCTTATCTTTATTTTGCACATTTATTACGGCTTTTTTAACTTTTATTTCTAATGGCAAGTCTATGTAGGATGACCCTCGTAATGGATTAAATTTATTAACATTCATGTCCAAGTAATTAATTTTTAGCAAACTCCATCCACTGTCTTTTTTCTCGAAATTTGAAATTTTGGTTCTTATTTCAGATGTTATTAAAGAATAGATTATATCTTTATCATCACCGCGACAAACAACATAATTTGTTATTTGGAAGTCGAACGTATTAAGTAGTCTTTGTTTATTTTAATTTTAGTTATTATTTTTAGTTGTCTGTGTAAAATCCGCATTAAGAATAAAATTTACTTTTAAAATAAAAAGATCTGTGATACATCTTTCAAGTAAAGTAAGTACGATATGTTTATTTTCTTTTAAAAATAATTCTGGTGTTTGAAAAGGTTGGGTATTGTAGTCAATAATTATATCAGATTTAATTCTATATGTGATAATTCTATTCCCGAAAGCATTTTCAACGATTTTAACATTTTTTAACTCTGAGTCATTCTTTAGTGAATTATTTTTATGCATATTACTTTTCAAATGGTTACTCAAAAACTTTTTTATTACCGACACTTTGCAAAGTGAACATTTAATTATATCATTATGTTCTGTACTTACAGTTGGAAAAACCACTGATGATGTGGAGGGTACTTCAAGGTGTATTCTTTTCATAGCTGGTTCCTCGTCTGTTGCGGTTTCTGTTCCTTCATTTCCTTTCCAGATTGGGAAATATTTAATTCCTGGTTGAATTCTGATGCTATAAAATCTAATGACACTTCTTTAGCAAGTTTTACTAGCTCCGAGTTATATGAATCACAGTTTAATGTATTTATGGTGGGTACACTATGTGGGTCGCGTTAGCACTATCTTTCACGGATCGCTGATCATTTAAAAGTTAAACTTAAGTAATTTATTAATACACTAAAATAGCAGAGACACTGACACTACTTAAATTATTTATAAAGTATTTGGTACAATTGTCTGAAGTAGCAAGCTGCTTTGTGACATTGTAAACCACATCTCAAACACTTTTTAAATTCTCGTCTGAATCATCTGTTGCGTAATATTTTACACGAACATCAGCATGTTTCCATAGATCTGTTGGCGGAATATCACTCGTCTTTTTTATGTCATAATCTCTATTTTGATTAGATGGGATGCATAAGCGCCATCGTCTCTGTTGGATGAGATATAAGAGACACTGCCATTTGAAAAATTTTCAACAGTGGACGATTTTTTTTGAACATTCTTCTTCTTCTTGGGTTTCTCAAAGAAATCGTCTATAATCGTCTTCCGCTTTAAAATAGCGTTCTTAACTTTGTGCCCGAGGGTGTCCTCTTCATCACTGGGCTCGTCTTCCTCTGGATAATAATAACTTTTAAATGTATTTTCAAGAAACTGAAACAATATAAAACACCATATTTAAAATATAGTTTTTTTTTTACAAAAGTAAGCTTGAATTACCATAAATATGATAATATTCATCTAGTTCGAGAATAAGTCGAGTTTGAACTTTAATAACGACAACTTGGTAAGTTGTAGTTGTTCTCCCTAACTACTAGACACATTAGACATACACACAGAAATGGCTAGGACACATGAATAAAAGAAAAACATTATTTGAAATATGAAAATACTTACAGCCATAGTAACCGAAGCGTATGAACTACACACTGTAACGTACGAAGAGCACTATGATATTCATTCCTTAAACCTTCGTTTTTATCATAAAAGTTATCAAAATAATTTAAGATGTAAAAATCGTACACATGCTTATCCGAGCTTACATAGAAACACCATTGAACTATGCACCTGCAGCTAAAAAGTCTCATCTATCATGTGGTCTTTGGTATGAAGACGTGGCCGGCAAAATGGATGAGATGGATGATAAAAATGAAGGTTTTATGAAAAGACAACAATTGGCGAGTGAAAGTAGAGAAATAGAAATGATTGGACATCTTCATGGTGATGTATTTAATCAAGAATTTTTTTTTATTCTGATTGTTCGTAGAGCACGAATTAATCCATCTGTGTTGCTTGCTCATATACAAGTGTTGTCATCAACCACGGCAAAATATTAAATTACACGAGCTGAAGCTAAAGTTTTAACGATACCATCAGGCGTCCAGGGTAAAACGCTTGATAACATATTCCTTGGGCAAGTTCGTAAACGGTGTATAGTTGGTTTTGTGAATAATACAGCATTCAATGGAAGCCTCTCTAAAAACCCATTTAACTTTGAAAATTACGATATTAGTACGTTTTGTTTATACATAGATGTGCAACAAATACCTTCAAAAGCTTTACAACCATCATTTGGGAATAATATTTTTACCTCTACCTATCACACGTTGTTCTCAGGAACAGAAATACATTCCCTTAATGAAGGAAACGGCATATCTGGAGAACAATATGCTAAAGGGTTTTGTCTTCTGGCATTCGATTTGACCCCCGATCTTTCGGCCAATAGCAATTTTCACTGGAACCTTATAAAACATGGTAGCGTACGGATAGAAGTTCGCTTTGATACGGCTCTAACACAAACTGTTAACTTTATTGTTTATGCAGAATTTGACAATGTTATAGAAATAGATAAAAACCGTAACATTTCAGTAGACTATAGTAGTTGAACAAAATGTATTAGAACTAAGTGTGTATTAGAATTAAGTTTGAATTATTGTATATTGATCCTTTCAATAAAATATATTCGTACAAAATATTTCTTTGTTTTATTAGCTATGTGTTCGGTTAGGTTAGGTTAGAATTGAGGTAATAAAAGTTACAATAGAAGGGCTATTGTGTGTGAATTCAAATAATATGATATCCATATTGATGATCTTCATTACTTGCTTATCTACCATCCCGATACCACCTACCATACAGCGGTCATGAATACATTAGAAATACAGAGGTACTTGAGACTAATCGATCCAAAAATTGAATGTAATGTCTATGCTGCAAACCGCTTGCCGATTTACGTAGGTATACCTATATATATCATAAGTAACTTAGATTGCGACAATAAACCCGGTTCTCATTGGATTGCGATACACATCGACACGAATGGAGATGGCCAGTACTTTGATTCCTACGGAAGACCACCGGTCGGACATCATCGGGCGTTTTTAGAACGAAATTGCAGAACATGGAATTCGATTACACTGCAGTGTGTTATAGTGTTTGTTGTACTTATACTATTAACATTATGGTTTGTCATTAGCCGATTTTCAGCTGCTGTTCACTAACAATACGTTGTACAATGATATCATACTAAGTATGTAAGATAATGAAATATTGTTTTAAAAATAATAAAGCACATAAGTATTGAGAATGTTTTTTTCTACTCAAATCGAAACCGATCATCGAGCGACGCACACTGTTTTTTTGCTATCGACAAAAGGGTCAAGGGTCTATCAAGTAAAAAAAGTTTACCTGATAGACCCTTGACACTTTTTTTACCTGTTTATTAGGTAGCTCAAATGCGGTTGCTGTAACTTTGAACTGGTTAGTCGTATGCAAAAATGGATCGCAATCGATCGGGCATGCCCAAACATCCCCAATTAGACAACAAATTTTTTTTTTTGCCGCGGATGTCCCTGCCGACGCCGATTGATAGGACACGGCGGGGGGAGTGACTGAGGAGGGGGGTTGGTCGTTCGGAGGTGTTCCAGTCCCCGTGAATCCCTACTACTAGTTTCCTTAGGTGTCAGTCTGTTTTTGCACATTTCCTCGAAGGTGATGCCTCGAAGCCCTACTATGGAGCTCTTATCTACGAGAAATTATCGGCTTACCTTAAGCAGTTTTCGGCGCTCCTTACATCCTTCATTTCTTTTTGGCTGTAGAGCCTGTAGACGAAAAATAATATTAAAAACAAAAATACGGATTGCACTTCGGGAATGCCGACAGAGTGAAAACTAAATTTATTAATAATGTTTTTATCTAAACGCGTTCGCGGTCTGATAAATATACATGCATATATGCACACACTATAGTTGCGTCTCGTAACGGTGTCGCGATATGTGTACCGCGCTAAAAGAAGTTTTTACTTAAATAAAAAAAAATATTTGTGTACCAGGGTACACAGGCAAGAATGAAAAATGAATCTTTACGACAATTTTACAGCTATAAAATTACTCTCATACGTCGATAAAGAAGTTTCACGATAAATAAGTTTCACTTCAGAACAACATGGCGCGTTACCTAAAAACGTAACGATTTTTTACAGCTATAAAATGTCTCTTAACGTCGATAAAAAGTTTCACTTAAATATTAAAAAAATCGTTTATTGTATGGAATCCCCCCAAATATTAATTATATTAAGTTTTTAGTATTTGTTGTTACAGCAAGAACAAAAATAAAAACATCATCTCTGAAAATTTCAACTTTAGCATCACGGTTCAAGAGTTCATGAGATACAGCCTGGTGGCAGACAGACGGACGGACAACGGAGTCTTTGTAATGATGTCTCATTTTACCCTTTGGGTATGTAACTCTAAAAAAGACTTACCGTAGACGTGCTTTCCCTTTCTTCGTTTACTCGGCATTCCCTGATGATGGCACTTCTATCTGAAATTGGATGAGATATGAAGACTTTTAACAAAGTGCTTCTAAAAAAATAGAGGTAGGTATTATAAGTACATTATGTCAACTTTTAATAATAGTACTAGAAGACCTCCACGGCTTCGCCCGTGGCATAGTTCAAACTCCCGTCGCACCTATTTAATCCCACCGCTTATAAATTCGTTCAACCAAACAAGCAAACAAACTCTATAGCTTTATATTATTAGTATAGATTGTGGTAATCATAAATGTCGACAAATCGGTCAATTTTTTATAAATTTTGATAGAATTTGTAAGCAACGGGATTAAATAGGTGCGACGGAACTTCGAAGTATGTATGTCACGGTTGGGGTGAAGCCGTGGGGGTCACCTAGTCGATAAATATTGATATTGTGAGACATTTTTTACACAGCACTATATAGCCCAAAGTAATAAGCTTGGGGTATGGGATCTAGACAACTGATAAACATACTTATATATTTCTAAAATTATACATAAACAAACACTAAACTCCGAAACAAACATTTGCGGATCACACAAATATTTGTTCCGATCGACCCGGGATTCGAACCCGGGACCTCAGTGCGGCAGACGCACACACTACCACTACGCCACCGAGGCAGTCATGTACTTATTTTATATATTATGTAGACTTACCCGCTTCGGTTAATGAGGCACCGCGTTTAAGCTCCATCAGACAAACAACAGCAGATTCCATACTTGGAATTTCATCAACCATTTCTCTGTGAATCAATTTAATTTGTATTTATAATACCTTTTGACAGAAAAAAACTAACTATCTTCACGCTGTATCCCTGACGGGGTAGTCACAGATACAGTGTGAAGATAGTTACGTAAAGATAGTTAAGTTAGTTAGTTTTTTTTTACCTTTTGACAGCAGTTAATAATGCATGCCGAAGTTTTATATACTACTCGGGACTTCACGCGAAACAAAATTCTACTCTCTTCTCGGCGCGCGAGAGTCCAGCCGCGACCACGGACGCTGCAACGGGTTCGAAACGGTGAATGTAAGTAGAATTTTGTTTCGCGTTAAGTTCTGAGTAGTATATAAAACATGAGTATACGCCGCGATAGTTCAAAAATGCACAGTCGCTATTACAGCAGTTATGTGAGGTAAGAATTATACTTATTATGTTATCTGTGGCCACATGCTTGTTTACGATCTCAATGGCTTAAAGGGGAATTACGTAGATACCACGGATTTGCAATTAAGTAGGTACGAGTACATAATATCGTACTAATATTGTAAACGTGAAAGTTTGTAAGTATGGATGTTTGTAACTCTTTCACGCAATATCTACTAAATGGATTTTGATGACACTGTACAATAATATAGCTTACACATCAGATTATCAAATAGGCTATTTTTTATCAAGGGAACAAGTTCCTGTGGGAAACGAGAACGGGAAAACTTCACCACGCGTGCGGAGCCGCGTGCGTCCACTAGTATCAGATAAAATCTCACACCGCTTAGCTCAGACTACAAATTAAAGGAGATGCTACACGGTACACCCAAGTGGTAGGAGATTTATTAGCTTATGTTTTTATCGCAATCCATTGGGTTATGATAACATAACCCAATGGATTGCTATAGAATTTGAAAATCCCATAGGTGGAGATTTCTGGAATAAACACAATCAACAAATCACAAAATCCCGGTAGATGTCAAAAACATGCATCGAGTACGTCTTTTAAACTCAGTATAGGGACTAGCTTTTGCCCCGCAATATCGACCACGTGAAATAATTATTTTGGGCAGAGTATCTACTTAAAATGTTTAAGAAACTTAATAGGTACCTAAAAACTGTCATGGTTTACTATAAATGGCTTATTTTAATATTTATATTTTTATAAATATCGTGTGTAGGCCTGCTAGCAGGGCAGGTGATAAATAATTAACAATAATATAAAAACTATTAATAAACACTTATAACGAAATATTTACACAAAATAAAATTTGAGTTGGAGAAGTGAAGTAAGTACTTACCTTAATATATTTAGCGATATTCAACAACACGGTGATACTGTAGCGCAGCGCACAACTGTTTCCAATTTAGACACAACTTGTACTGACTGACTAACCAGGGAATGGCTTTTAAAGTAAAGTAGGTAACGGTCCTTTTCATAGTTTCAATGGTCCCTTTTTTATTGAGCTTACTTTGGCCCGAAATAATTTTCTTTTATCTCTTTTCTACCTGCAATGAACATTCAACATAACACAGCCCTAATAAAGCAATTTTTCTTTAATATACCAATAAAGTGGCAAAAAAATATACGGCCTGCTTGATCAAGAGTGGTCACAAGAAGCCTATCAAAACTCCAGATAGGTACTGTATTGTATTATGGACTTGCAACACCAAAATCCCGCACAGAAGACTGCCAAATTTCTAGGAACCCTTTTGTATAACCTCACACTATAGACTTAATCAACGCAAGTGTGGTCTATCTCAATCAAAGTGACTTGATTCCGTCTACAAATAGAGGTTCGAATTCAGTTCGGTTAGAATCGTTATACACCATAGCTCACATATGGACCGACTCATATCGCTGAAGTTGGTAGGCCCAAGGCGTAATGGACCTATCAAAATTTTAAAGTACCGAAAATGAGGCAAAGACCCTTTCGAGTTTGGGAAGTCAGACAGCAGTCGCTCGTGGTCCCACGGACTCAGTGTTCTGTAAACGATCACTGCGTTAAGTAACTTTCGCCATGGCACAGACGGTGGTCACTTTGTGGTATTGACATTTGCGAGCGTTTCCGTTCCGAAGGCACTTTCAGCCTTTGGTCCCGGTTGCCAGTAACATGGCAGTCGTTAAGTGAAGTTGAAGGCCTATGGGCGGCTTGAAAAAATTCAACAGCAGGTAGCCACAACCTGCGTCTGTCTATTTCAACACGGCAATGGGCTCACCACCGATTACGTGGGACAGGAATACACATGGTGAAAAGTGGGCATATAATATGCCTCTGCCACCCCTTCGGGGATAAGGCGTGATAGATAAACAAAACAACAACAGACAGCAGTCGCTTGCAATCAAAAGTCGAACGAAAGCTGCTTCTAGCTGTATGCTATATAAAAGTGGACCCCATGATCCAAATACAGGTAAGGTTTGGAACCAACTGTGAAGTGAAGATGAAGACAAAGATTTGAAGGAAAACCTTCGTCTTTATATTCGTCTATAAAGTATACCTTCTTGTATACCTTCGTCTATACTAAGTGTATTCCCAGTTGCTGAAAGTTGACAGCAGTACGTACCTACTCTTTGTTTGTCCGCACGTGCTACTTATAGATAATCAGTGATTGCTCGTCACTTAAATACTGTCGTGCCATCTTGACACTCATAATTTTCGTACATCAGCTTTATTCTCCAAATGCATGTGCGTTTAGTATTTGCTAGATAGCTATGCCCAAAACTTGCTTCGCTTCACAACCACTTCGGTTAGTCAGCCATATTTAATCGGCATCAACCCAATAACATAGGTTTTCTTTCTTTATGCTGTGAACGGTAGTTTCTCTTCTTTGTTTTTCATCTGCCGTTTCTCTGTTAATCAATTTCATTTTGATTTAAGTATAAATAATATTATTTGAGAGCAATTATGGTCTTTTTAAATAGCTAAAATCACAGTTGCTACTTTCGATTCTCACTTCCATCAAATAGTCCATAAGTTTGTTTGCACTTCTAATGGTATAAAAATAAATCGGGTAGGTATTTAAATTAGACACAGATTCTAAAAGATGCAGTATTGTAAGCTTAGACATCAGAATAGGATTATTACTTGCTTTTTTTTAACGAGTGGTTGTCATGCCGGACTCGAACCGGCTATAACCACACGGTCCCTGACTAACTGTCTATTGCCGGTCGCTCCGGGTAACTCCTCGGAAAGATGTCCCAGTGCAAAAAGATACCTCGTAGATAATTGATCCTGGTAATGCCACCTAAATTTGAAACCGCTACCACAACGTCTAGTTTAGAGACGAGTATATAGGATGGGTCGTCTATAGAATAGGACATAGACTATTTACCATTTCCATATTTTTTTATTAAAGTGAAAAAAGACTACTTGGTTCGAGACGGGGTTTGAACCCGTGAAGTGGCCGGGTAGTTCATTGGCTAGAACATTTCGCTGGTTCTGTCCCTGGCTAAGGTCACGGGTCCAATCTCCGTCTCGAACCATGTTGTCCTTTTTCACTTTAATAAAAATGTATGTGAAAGTTAGCATACGAATTGCTTTAAAAGTTTATTTATATACCTACCTTTTATCCACCACACAACAACAAGGGAACAAGTTCCTGTGGGAAACAGGAACGCGAAACCTTCTCCAAGCGGGCGAAGCCGCTAGCATCCACGAGTAGCAATTTTTTTTTCTAGGTACCTAAAGTAAAAGATAATATCGTAGACAATAGGCAGTTATTTTTACAAAGAGTTAATCCAAAAACAATTGATTTGAAAAAACAAGGTCTTGAACATTCCAAAACTGGTTCCTTGTAAAAGTATTTATTATATACCTACAATAATTTACCTTGTAAACACAAAGGGTCTCTTATAATATCACTAAAATTTCTCAGGTAAAGGAGGCGGGAGACAAAGAAAATGATATTTGGTACAAACGGCATTATCTATTCGTCGCCGTCTTGCCGGGAAAACTATAACACGCTGTGAGTATTGACCACAGAACAAGGAATGTTGCTTGGTTCCTCTCGCTCGCACCTGCTAGAGACGAAAATAATAATAATACCGCCTACCAAGTTTATGTCAAACTGAAAATCGCATATGCGACCTGTTAATTGCCTTTTTTTTTTAACGTTTGGTAATCCCCTCGGACGTCATGCCGGACTCGAACCCAGGCCCCTCTTTCCCAGTGGGCACTTTGGGCAAGTGCCCAGGGCCCCACGATCGATAGGGGCCCCCTCAGATCTAATACGAAGAGTCCCTAGTTCCTGTCAGATCATATTATCATATTGTCATGCCTTTATCTTCGAAGGCATACAATACGCCCACATTTCACCGTATGCATTTTTGTCCCACGTAACAGGTCATTCCTGTCAGATCACGAAACGATAACTAATATTTATAACCAAAACCTTACTTGCCAACTCGAGGGAGTGCTTCGGAGCATTCCGTTGTCACAGGGAATCGTTTTGGGCTGCGACCTAAACGGCCATGTGGGTGTGGGGTGTGAGGAGTTTGAGCGTGTTCACGGTGGGTTTGGATACGGCACCCACAACGCTCAAGGAAAAACTATCCTCAGAACGTAGTGTGAGGCTGCGGATCTGACCATTGTGAACACGTATTTCTAAAAGAAATCCGAACATCTCATTACAGCGAGAGAAGCACTACTCAGATCGATTTCCTACTCACTAGGCGACACAGCATCGGCAAGGTGGCCAACTGCAAGGTCATAACCGGAGAGAGTCTCACTTCACAATACAGTCTTCTTGTCATGGACGTTTGCGTGAAGCCCATAGACAAACGCATCGAGCGGTGCCAGCGTCGTTAGCTGGTGGCTGCTTGTTGAAGCTAGGTCCCAGGAAAGGTGGTGCTCGGTGAGTCTAAGGGTGGACGCAAACGTGACAAAGAAACTTGGTAGTGGAACAACGCAGTCCAGAGGGAGAGTAGGGAAAAGAAAGTCCTCTTTAAAAAGTGCCAAGCGTCAGGATCTCCTGAAGATCGCGACGCATACAGGGCTGCAAAGCGCGCCACTAAGAGAGCTGTAGCCAGGACCAGACGTGACCACTTACAACCTCTATATGAGAAGTTGGAATCGTCTGAGGGGCATAAGCTTATCTATAAGTTGGCGCGCTCCAGGGTTAAAGCGGTACAGACCCTGAGCTGCTAAATAAGCAGCATAAAGAGGTGCAGCCTCCGGACCTCCCTCAGAATAAGGGACTAGTGCCACCGGTAATACCTGCAGAAGTCCAGATTGCTCTTCGCCGCATGATGAATCGGTAACCTGTCGGAGCCGATGGAGTCCCCATCGAAGCCTGGAAGGTGATGGGTCCTCGCGGTGTGGGTATCTTAGTAGAGCTTTTTAACCGCGTACTCTTCAGCGGGCAGCTCCCAAACCAATGGAGGCGGAGTATTATTACTCCAGTCTTCAAAGGTAAGGGGTCAGTGCAGAAGTGCGGGAGCTACCACGGCATAAACGTTATGTCCCACACCATGAAGATCTTCGAGAGGATTATTGACTCCCGGATCCAGCAGGAGTGTACCCTCTCAGAGTGTCAATATGGGTTTAGCTCTGGTCACGGGACCACAGACCCAGTTTTTGCCCTGAGGGTTGTCGCGGAGAAATACAGGATGAAGAACACGCCTCGGCACTGTCTGTTCCTAGACATGCAGAAGGCCTTCGTATGTGTTCCTCGAGCGATGATCTGATGGGCACTGCGGTCCAAAGGGGTTCCAGAATTCTATATTGACACTATCCGGGACATGTACCGCGACTCCGATTCCATGGTTCGGACTGCTGTTGGCCGACACGAAACCCTTCCCTATCTCTGTCGAGTACCCCAGGGTTCGGCCTTTAGTTCGCTTCTGTTCAGTGTCATATTAGACGTATTGTCGGACAGCATCAGGGACGCGCATGTGCAGCCGCCATGGTTACTCATGTATGTTGACGTTATTGCGCTGGCAGACACGGATAGGGGCAGATTAATGAGACGTGTGAAGGCGTGGAAGGAGGTAGGTCTACAAAAACATCATTAGACCTTCCCTTTTACATGGCAGTGAGACGTGGAGACGTGGGACGATTGGAGCGGATCGGTCGGTTTCGTTGGTATGGTCACGTCTTGCGGCAACCGCCGGGCTACGTGGGGAACAAATGTCTGGCAATGTCTGGCCATGTCAGCCTCGCCGGGTCCCGGTAAGACGCAAGAAGTGTTGGCTTGACGTCGCGTCGTAGGGGATGACATGCACGCCACCGGCCTCATTACAGGCGATGCCGTGCGAGGAGACAATGTAGGAAAGCGGACCCCGGACGTCGCGAGACGCAACTGGGACAGACGCTCGGATGATGATGATGATTACATTTATCTATTTGTTTCATGTGATTATTAATAAAAATAAATATTTAACCTTGTTTATCTAATTTTTTTGTTTATTCTAACAAAAAAGTGTTCTGTTAAAGTCGTTATCCTAAAATGCCCAGGGCCTCCAAAAGGTTAAAGACGGCTCAGCTCGAACCGGCTAAAACCACACAGTCCCCGCCTAACTGTCTATTGCCGGACGCACTGGGTAACTCCTCGGAAAGAAATCCCATAGCCTGTCAATTGCCTACAATTCGTCTGTATTGTAATCGTATGAAAAAGGGTGACGCCGCCTGACACACAATAAGGCGCCACTAGTAGGTACAGAGCGCGAAGTGATTTGTTTACTTGTTCTGTGGGGTTGACAGATTTCAAGTTTGCAGTTGAGGCCATAGGTACAGTATCAGCTAATGAAAATTGGCAATTTACAACAAATTATTAACTAACCTTTTCTTATTTATGTCATATAAATCCTCTACTGCGCAAATGTCAACGATATTTGAGTTCTGTGAATATCGATGACATTTGCGCAGTAGAGGATTTGGATCCGAGATTTGTGAATTACAGCGCGGGGCACACTTTTGCCCATTTTATACTCGTCGTAACCGCTGGTGGTACGGTGGGTCTTTTATGGTTATACGGTACCACTGAGTGAGTGACCCGAATGATGTGTAAGAGAAGTACGAAGTGGAAAAGTGTAATATGTGTAACTTAGATATCCATCGTTGTACCCCACTTGTTAGATGTTACCGCGTACGTTGTACATCTACGCGGTAATTAATCCCGTCCACACTATTAGTAGGTACCATAGAAATCGTAGAAACAGTTTTTACGATTTCTATGGTAGGTATAGATACACTGTTTAGTCGCGGTCACGGTGGCGGTACTAATTCTATTAAAAAGGGCAAACAAATAAAAAAACAATGGGTTTTAATACAAAATAGGTATAATAATTTATTTATTTGGTTTGTTGACAGTTGATGTGTTATACCTACGTTAGAAATATAATAGTGATTTTTATATTAAGGTATTAGCGTCATTTACAAAATATATATTTAACTTATATACTGCTAACTTATAATATACAACTAAATAGCTAGGTATCTATAGCTACATACAAAATTACTTTACTGACTGACACGGTATGGTCCTCATAGAAATCTAAAAGAAACTGCCACTGTGTATTGCCGGTGTATTGATACACATCAGGCATGGAATTTGTTGTAATATTTAAAAACATTACCTTAAATAATGTATGCAGGCTACAATAGCACAAAAAGCAATGTAGGTACTGTACATACTTCATTCTTCTGTCCTGTAATGTTTTTAAACTTTCGCAATTTTCACTCACATTTAAGATCTTTCGGGTCTTACTCGCGACGTTATTAGGTACAAAGCCTACCTTAGACTTCCCGACGTTTCGACCGGATTACACCAGCCGTGGTCACAGGTGGACTGATGTATTCAGCTTCGCCTCCTACAAGGTAGTCGGGAACTATAAGGTAGGCTAGTCTATAATCGGGAACTATAATTCTTTGTTTATGAAGTCGACAAAATAGACGACTGCGTTCTCGTTTGTTTGAACAAAGCGAGAGTGCTCAATAAAGTTTGTGGTACTTATGTACTTTCACAGACAGATTTAGAATAAAATATTGTAACTAAATAACTCTAAGAAAGAAGAGAAATTTCTACAGTTCTTGAACTTTTTATTTTATTATTGATAGCTCTTGATTGAACTTGTTAAAAATCTTGATTAAAAACACTTTACTTATACCACATTGTATACTTTTGAGGAATAGAAAAAGTCTTTTTATTCAAGACGAAAAACTACATTGTTGAAACTCAATTCAGTTAATTCGAAATCAGTTTCCTGATTAACAACTTTTTGCCGACATACAATAGCTTTGGTACTAACATAAATTACATCTGAATACAGACTTGTCAGGTAGTCAGAGAAACTAACTACCTTTTAAACACATGTTTTCCTTATTTTTTAATTCGCCTTTCCTTTCGAGTTGCTTCTTCATCCGTTTACGATACATCTTCGCTTCATCAGCACACTTTACTGTAATGACTTGCCTGTTGAACAGAAAAATGATATGCTATTATCACCTAACAAATGATATAAGACAGTTAAACGTTACATTAATGGCAATAACGATGACGAGACGAGAAGGTAGCTTGGGTTGGGTTCCCTGGTCATACATAATTGTGTGCTTTTATTCTAGTTCTTTGGATTTACTTCAGTCTTATAATGTCTCCATCCACATCCCGTATTAAAATATCATATTTATTTGTAAAACATTATAGTCTCAGAACACCAAATTCGCAGAACGAAATGGAAAGCGTAAAACTCTTACCTAACTAATTTTTCTGATACTTCGCATCGAATGGAGACTATATTTACGATATCAGCAACGAGTTTCGGATCCAAAACTTCCTTAGCTGGGCGGTTCATAAACGCTGGTGATTTCTTGCCGGTAAGACAATGAGTTGCTAATACTCTGAAAATGAAAATAAAGTCAGCGTTTAAAAATGTCTAATCTTTTTTTGAAGGTGAGGGTGAATTGAAGGAGTTATGTCAGGGAGTATGTTAGTTATGCCATTGACTACCTACTAAGTAGTAGTACTGAATGATCAAATATTTCTTCTTATCCCAGGGAAATAAATCGATGTCAACTATTTATCATGCCTTAATTCTAATTCAGGTGACAAGTATAACAGTTAGAAATATAAGTAAAACTTTTTTGGGCGTTGTTCATTATATATCTAACTAAACAGTTTATACAGGCTATCCCAACACGTAAGTAATAAAACAATAAAAGCTTTCTTCACTGTCGTAGCGAAGAAACCTAAACCAAAACCAGTTTCAAAACCGCAACTGGTAGAAACTCCTGTGCACGTATTCATGGTGTCCTGAATCGAATGCAAAACCGTTTGTCTCTACTCGTATCTCTTATGGTTCGTCAGAAATAGATGTGTACATAGACGGACGGATGGGCAGACTGAGCCGTTTTATAAGACTTCTCTAAACTTTAGGGTTTAGACTCGTGCATAAATCTGGGCTACTAAAATAATACATATTGTGACACGTATTTTCCCGACGGAGGAAGAGGCATACATGCACACAGTTTATCAGTTCTGTTCTATTTTTTCCCACGGAATGGGTGGCGTGAATCTATTGCCGGGTTGAATGAAATAGGTTGTGACTACTTGCTATTGATTTCTTTTGCTTAGTGTTCTGTAAACGGTCCCTACGTTAAGCAACTTTCGCTACGACTTGTCCTCGGATAGGCGGCCGCTTTGTGGCATTTTTATTTACGAGCGTTTTTGTGTTTCGAAAAGGCACGTTAAGTCGTTGGTCCCGGTTTCTAGTAACATAATTGTGGTCGTTAAACCAAGTTAAACGGCTTTTGGTCGGCTTGAAAAATTTTAACAGCAGGTCGCACCACCAGTCCATTTCAAAATGGCAATGGGCTCACCACCACACCTCATGGGACAAAAATACTTACGTTGAAATGTTGGCATTTAGAATTCCTCTGCCTACCCCTTCGGAGTTCTAATTTTAACTTTTGTTCTTAAAACCTCAGTCATGTTTGTGGCATCTATTGGGTATTTCAACTTAATTTGGAATTTGTAACACTTTACCTTCTTGGGAAAACTGCCGTTAGAAGTAATCTTGTAGCATTTGTGTATGACTTCCAGGTTAATCTCTTGAGCAGTTTTTTAGGAACTTTTGCGTTGCCATGACCAATTGGCACCTGTTAAGAAGAATTTAAACTTAAAATCTATTATAAATAAAAATAATAAATAAAAATAAATATCCATCACGCCTTATCCCCGAAGGGGTGGCAGAGGCATATTATATGCCCACTTTTCACCGTGTGGATTCCTGTCCCACGTAATAGGTGGTGAGCCCATTGCCGTGTTGAAATAGACAGACGCAGGTTGTGGCTACCTGCTGTTGAAATTTTTTAAGCCGCCTATAAGGCTTTCAACCAGGCTTAACGACTGCCATTTTACTGGCAACCGGGACCAACGGCTTAACGTGCCTTCCGAAGCACGGAAACGCTCGCAATTGTAAATGCCACAAAGTGGTCACCCATCCGACGACCAGCCATAGTGAAAGTTGCGTACCTCAGTGATCGTTTACCGAACACTGAGACCGCGGGGCCACGAGCGCTTCTATTATAAATACTATATAATAATAATCTTAGTGATCTGTTACTATTCTGTCGTTTATGAAAAATGATTAATAAAATATAAGATATTTTTTTCGAACTAGACTACTTCGAAATATTATCTATAGGTACTATTATTATAAGCTGAAGAGTTTTTTTGTTTGTTTGTTCGGTTGAACGCGCTAATCTCAGGAACTACTGGTCAGATTTAAAAAATTCTTTTTGTGTTAGATAGCCCATTTATAGAAGAAGGCTATAGGCTATATATCATTACGCTACTACATTAGGGAGCAGAGCAGTAGTCATAAATGTCGACAAATCGGACAAATTTTTATGCATCATTGTAAAATTTATAAGCGACGGGATTAAATAGGTGCGACGGGAGGTCGAAATATTCCACGTGCGAAGCTGTGGGGGTCATCTAGTTCAATAATAATAATTTAAGGCTACTGAGATGGCTACGTGATTCACTTACGAACGCCCACGAATTCGTTTACAAATAGCGATGGCGCGAAACGATCGCATATCTGAGAGCGCAGAAAGTCGCTAGTTCATGGTGGCTGTGTAATTCTTAGCTGCATTTGCGCAAATTTGTAGTTTCTCAACATTTTCGGCAGAAGAGTAGGTACTTGAGATATTGTTAAATTAAGCGAATAGATAAGTACTTACCAAATCGCAATCACTTTGCGTTTGTTGTACTCGTATCTGATCGTGTTGTACACTGTTTGTTAGTTCACTTGTGTTCGTGTTTGATATGCGCTGTTGTAGTAAATTATTTGTTTGTGCTGTTATGTTTGATTTAGGTGTTTGTAATACGTTATTCGTTTCTGATGTTGTGTTCAGTATTTGATATTGTTGTTCACTATTTGTTAGTGCAATTGCTTTTGATCTGTATTCTTGTAGTACCTTATTGACTTGTTCAATTTTGTCTAATATGAGTTCTTGAACCATACTATTTTGTTTTTCACTGGTGTTTAGTTTACGTTTACGTGGTATATTATTCGATTGTGCAGCTTGTTCTGATACACATTCTTGTAATATACTATTTGCTTGATCAGCCGTTTTTATTGTTCGGTTTCTTAGTACGTAAGTTTGTGCAGTTTTGTCTGATACGCATTCTGGTAGTTTGCTATTAGTTTCTGCACTTGGATTTGGTTCACATTGTCGTAGTATAAAATCTTTTTGTGCAGCTGAGTTTAATTTTCGTGTTCGTAGTTCATTATTCGTTTGTACAGTTTTGTCTGATATATATTCTTTTGTTTCTGTTACGCGTTCTTGTAGCACACAATTAGTTTGTTCACTTTTGTTTGAATTATGTTTTCGTAATACATTATTTATAGGCGTAGTTGAGTTTAATTTTCGTTCTTCCAGTATATTATTTGATAGTCCTGTAGTACCTAATGTTTGGTCTTGTGTTACGCTATTTGTCCGAACAGTTATACTTGATTTGCATTCTTGCTCAACACTATTTGTTTGTGCTGTGTTTGATCTCCGTTCTTGTAGCACCCGATTTGGTTCTGCACTTGTGTTTAATTTGCGTTTTTGATGTACTTTATTTGTATATACACTTGTGTTTAATTTGCGTTTTCGCTGTACATTATTTGTATGCACATTTGTATCTGCTATCCATTCTTCTAATACATTACTTGTTTCCACAGTTGTGTCTATCACCTGATCTTGTTTTGCACTATTTGTTCGTGCAGTTATTCTTGATCTGCGTTGTTGTACTATACTATGTGTTATTGCAGTTTTATCTGATATCTGCTCATGCTGTACACAATTTGTTTGTACAGCGGTGTCTGATCTGCTTTCTTGTAATAGGCTGTCTGTTGTTTCAGATGTGTTTGATTTACATTTTTGTAATAAATTATTCGTTTGATTAGGTGTGTCTGATATCTGATCTTGCGTTACATTCTTTGTTTGTGTTGTAGTGTTTGACTGCAGGTTTTGTAGTTCACAAATTATTTCTGTAGTTATGTCAGATTTCCCTTCTTTAAGTACATTATTTATTAATGCAGTATTGTTTAATTTACGTTTTTGTAAGACACTACTTATTAGCGTAGCTTTGTTTAATCTCCATTCTTGTAACACATTGTTTGCTTCTGCAGTTATATTTGATCTACATTTTTGTAGATTTATTGTTTGTATACCTGTGATTGATTTATGTTTTCGTAAGACATCCATTTGTGCAGTTGTGCGTTCTTGAGGCACATTACTTGTTTGTTCAATTGTATTTAACTCATGCTTTTGAAACACGCTATTTATTTGTGTTGTTGTGTTTAATCTCAGTTCCTGTAACATATTATTAGTTTTTGCAGTTGTGATTGGTCTGTGTTCTTGAGATACATCACTTGCTTGTCCACTTGTACTAGATTTAAATTTTCGACCCACATTATTCATTAGTGCAGTAGTCTTTAATCTGAGTTTCTGTGGTACATTGTTTGTTTGTGTAGTTGTGTTTGATTTTAATTGATGTAATACTTTATTTTTTGATACCGTTCTTTTTGATCTCATTACTTTTAGTGCTTTATTCATTTGTGCAGATAACCCACTTTCTTGTAAATTATAATGATTTGATAGTTCTTCAGAGTAATAGGTATTTAATGATTGAGACTGAGAACTTTCTCCCTCCAATAGGTCAGTTTCTGTGTTTTGATTAATATTGGGTAATTTTTCACAAGTTTTACCATCATTCCAGTTAAAATCCTTAAGTACTCTAATTAAATAAACTCTAGTTATAAAATTTGAACACCTTAATTTTATTCCTGTTAACTGGCCATACAATTTTAAATATTGTTTAGTAATATTATCAAGATATGGTTGTGCTCTGTCAATCATTGTCAGATACGGGTCGGGGTCTGTTTGCGATGCCTGGTCTACGTACATGATATTTTTTTGCGCATTACCGTTAAGTTTCAACCGTATCAGTTCCACTATTTTTGCCAAGCTATGTTCTGACAGAAAATTATCATCTTTGTTGAATAATATTTTATTGACTCCATCGAAATCATGAATTATAAGTTCATCTTGTGAGCCTGTTTTCTGAAAAATGATTAGGTTTTTGTTAAAAGCCGTTCTACACTTAACCTAATTTTTCTTCTATGTATGGTGGTGGAGAGCAGGAGCGGCTTTTCGTGGGTCTGCCAGCCCTGGAAGAGGCCAAATGTTCTCTTAACTAACTACTAACCGCATGATAAAAAAAGAAATCACTGCGACCTAGCAAAGGTATATCCTGCAAAAAACTGGGCTCTCCTCGAGAGTGCCCTAAACGTAATGCAACATTTGATAGATGACACTGTTCTCAGGCGTTTTAGAGCCTATTAAATTATAGGTTCCGCCAAATTCCTTTTAAAATTATGTATACATTTTATAGCTACCTATACTTATGGGAATTACTATTATATATTACATACATATTGTCACGCCTTTATCCCCGAAGGGGTAGGCAGACGCATATTAAACGCCCACATTTCACCGTACGCATTTTTGTCCCACGTAACAGGTGGTGAGACCATTGCCGTGTTGAAATGGACAGGCGCAGGCTGCGGCGACCTGCTGTTGAAATTTTTTAAGCCGCCCGTAAAGCCTTCAACTTGGCTTAACGACTGCCATTTTATTGGCAACCGGGACCAACGGCTTAACGTGCCTTCCGAAGCACGAAACTAGGGTGGGTCTAATGGGCCGAAAATATTTGATAAATATAATGTGTCTATATTAGATGTTAAATTTGGAAGAAATTTTTAACCCGTTGCCTTTTTAGTGAGGTGGTAACAAAAAGGCTAAAAGGTCTTATGTGCTAGACACTAATTAGCACGACCAATTAAAGTCCTGGTAGTCTCAGACTTTACTATTATATATTACTAAATATTATTCTTTTATTTACCAAACATAGATTCTGAACTACGGAAAAGAGCCATTTCTTCCGATGTTGCAGCTCTTGGTCTTCAAATACTTTACGCAATTCTTGTACTTGATCTTCTTTCTCTGAAATTTGATAATATAAACATTGTTATAAGAATATGAAAAGGAAATAACAAATAAGTAACGTAGATAGGTAAGTGCTACTAGGTATTCCTAAAGATATCTGTCGCAACACACACATGTCTACAGAGGACGGCCGCTCGGAGGGGATCGAACGCTGGAGACAATTGGCTCGCGACGATCTCTTCCGGAAGTGGGCCAAAAGGCTGGGTGGCCCCTTAGTTAGCCCCCAGCTCGTAGGGGCTGTCCGGCCCGTCATGCGTGCTTGGGTCGAGCTTGTGCTCCGTGTGCCCACACGGAGCGCCGACGTTTCGCCTCAATCGTTTCAGTTCCTCACAGGGCATGGCGTATTCGCCAAGCACCTGTGGGAGATGGCGGGGGTGGAGCCTGACCCCGTGTTTTATCACTGCCCAAGTGGCGTCGTGGACACGGCGGAGCATACACAAGCCTTGTGCCCCGCGTGGGACGGGCCGCGTATCACGAATGCCCGTACCTGCTTACAGATAGGTGCTGTAGAGCAGTGGAGGTGCTGGCTAGGTTCTTCAGCTCCTTAGGTAGCTCCGGGATGGTTGCTTCACTCCCCCCCCCCCTTAAAACGAACCCCTCCACCTCCAAGCTTACGCTACGAGCCGGTTTAAGATGAGGTGGAACACCGCCGTTGTTTATTGGGTATGACGGCCCCTATTTCATGGGCCGCCACACACCCCGCGGGGGCAGCAGGGATGACAGTGCGTAAATGATTTCCCCTCGAAACCAAAAATAAACGTCCTTACGTCGCCTTAAGACGTAAAGAGGTGGATTAACCAGAAGACGCTGGTTCAAGTCCAGCTCGTGTCTGAACAATTTTTCCACTTATTAATTTTTATTTTGAAAAAGCTAGCATACTATCTGCTTTTCAAAATTGTTTCTTAACAAACAAAAAAAACAATCATTTGAAGATTATAAACTTCCATAAGCTACGGCTACATATTATATGGACACCTAAATGATTGTATGTTTATTGTACGATAATATGCATTATATTATCGTACAATAAACATACAATCTATGGGAAGATAATGTGTTCTCGCATTCGCCTTTCACCTAAGTCAAAGTACATTAGACCTCTATCAGTTTGCCGATTGCCCTTCGGCCGCCTAGGAAACCCTTGTACGTAACTAGTGTCGTACGAAGAATAATTCTACTTTTTACGAAACTAGTTTTGTTAGAAGAAGACTTTTATTTAGTATCACCCATACGTGTATATAACTATGTAGTAAAGTTGTATGGGCTTCTAGACATAACATTCACTGTACTAGCTAATGACCCTACATTTCGCGCGGTCAGCAACAAAAGACATTTATAAGTTAAGTTCACGTCAAGCAAGCCAGAACGTGATTAAGCATTAAATTATTAGTTTTACAAATCAATTAAAAGTAATTGTTTAGTAGGTAATCGTTCCCGAACTTTCCTGGTATTCAGTAGGCAACCGAGCTAAACCAATACATCTCGCTATGTACCGCCTTTGTACACTTGTTATTATAATATTTTAATGTTTTACTTTCCGAAAGAAAGAAAAAGTAGTATCTAACAAAGAGTTTTTACTATTGAATAATGAAATCATTCTTTTAAACTTTCGCGATTGTCACTCATATTTATGATATTTCGAGTCTTATTCGCGACGTATATTATTAGGTACAAAGTCTACCTTTTACTTTCCGACGTTTCGACGAATACCCCAGCCGGCGTCGTCACGGGTTGACGTCGCGAATACGTCGTAAGACCCGAAATATCATAAATATGAAATCATGCTTTTTACAAAACCGTACGACACTAGTTACCCCGAAGGATTTTGTAGGCGGCACTTATTGCCCAGTCATATTAGGTAAACAATGGGTCAACCTCGGAATGAAAGATAATAAACTGTAAATTGGTATAAACCTTATTATTGACCTAAATATTGTCTCAAAAGTCACAAATGCAATCGTGTCCGCGTCTTAAGATATTAAAGGCCAAAAGGTCAAAAAATTCGGTTTTTGGCCAACATTTTGGTTCCTATTGCTTAAATGAGATTAGCAACTATTTTGAAAGTTGTAGAGTATAACATTTTCTACAACTTTTGTTTAAACTTTTTTTCATACGATCAACCGTGTTTCGGGTGGAGCGCGAAGAGTGTGCAGCGTCAGTCATATATGGGCTAATGCAAGTTCAAGCGTGAGTTAAGGTTATCAGTACATAGTATAAGTCAATTATTTACAAAAAATATGTTATTATTTAACAATTTTTATGGACTAATTATTAATTATTTAAAAACTATTTAACTATAGTATATTATTAACGGTGGATTATATATTTTAATTATATTTTAAAATAAAAAGACAGAAAGGGAATATATTTTACACAACATATCTTTATTTATCATTAAATAAAGATATGTTGACTACCCCGTCAGGGATACAGCGTGAAGATAGTTAGTTTTTTTTTTAAATATGGAAAATTATATATTTATTAAAATGTGTGTTTAAATATTAAAATATTTTTTGTTGATTGTGATGTGTGTTTTTGAATTGATTGTGATTGTGAATGGAAGCTAGTAAGCACATGCAATCTTGAAATTCCGGAAGAAAGTTATCTTTTCGGTGACAGTTATTCTACCAATAATTTGTTAATTTTTGTCAACAGTGTGAGTTGTGAGTAACATACATTTTTATAAACTTTCACACCATATGTGTGTGAAAGTTTAATTGAGATTTTGTAAAGATGTTTATTATTAAATTAATATCTTCTAACTCTAGAAACTATTCTGGAATTTGATATACAAAGAGCTGACATCCTGGATAACACAAAGGCTAATTTTTGTCACGGAAACAAAATCCTCTGGGCAACCATTGAGGTATTACTACTGCGTATATAGTTCAATGTGGGCAACAGATAACAGAAAACACTGGCGGAGTCGTAGGCATCAGTTAGACAATTTATACATACATACATACATATTGTCACGCCTTTATCCCCTAAGGGGTAGTCAGAGGCATACTATACGCCCACATTCCACCGTATGCATTTTTGGCAAGACAAGGGCAATTTACTAAATTCAAAATTTTAAGACATACCTACCTGAAATAAATACAATCGTTCCGCAACGCAGCATAACTCGATGTACGTCAAAAAGATGCAACTTATTCTCGTGGTCTTTATACAACTTATATTCAAGATTTAACTGTTCACTGTGAATAATTTCAAACGTTTTAAACCATCCATTCTCTTCTATCCATTGCACTATAACCCACACATTTAAAACCATATTTATTATTTTAACACGTGTTTATACAACAAGAAATTACCACACAGTTTTAACACAACTCTCTTTGCTGATGCCATACTTTACTGTGATACCATGTTGGCACATGGTACACGCAGGTAAACGATCACAATGCAGCTATAATCACGGTTGTACGGTTGTACACCCTAAAGTAGAATCATAAACCCCTCGTGCTTCGGGAACGCAAAAAAAAACCAATAAAAACTGCTCGGCATTCTAAAGGACAATAAATTGGCAACGAACTTGCTCGATCTTTAGGCTGGCGTAGTTTCCGTTCTTTACGTTTTTAACCGACTTCAAGAAAGGAGGAAGTTACTCAATTCATCGGAATGTTTTTTTATGTATGTTCACCGATTACTCGAAAACACCTGAAACGTTTTAGAAATATATTACTAGTGTCAAAAGGTCTTACTTTCCAGTACATATTTCCTAGGAGGTATCATTAATTTATTTGATTTTATTAAATGCAAAAAAACAAAAAAAAATCAATGCATAGAGTTCCTATTAGTCAACCCCAGGATCCGAAGGTAGTGTTTTTAAGCAATTGGGAAGACACGAAGATGAAGAAGACATCATCTACTACTATTATATACTTCTACCAACGTGACTTTCGTTCAGAGACTAGTACCACAGTTAAAAACACTCTAATGACAGAAACCTTGTCTTTTTATTTACACTTATTCATTAATTAGGTAATATTACCTACTACAATCTTACTTATTATAAACTAACACTTCGCGAAACAGTAGAAAATTAACTGACCCCCCCATTTTTCTTTTAATAATTTATTGTCATACGTCAATCATCTCATTACTTTTCAATTCAATTTTACGATCTATACACTTTATCAAAAATATCAACGTTTTATTAGTGTAACGGTGTTGACATCCTACTAATGCTAGAACGTGAAACTTGGTATGAATGTGTGAATGGATATTTGTTATTACTCTTTCACGCAAAAACTACTGAATGGATATTAATGAAACTCATTTTAGATAATAATATATTGTAGGTAAAGCAAATAACGAATGGAAAAGCGATATTACAGGGTGTCATACTTTCCGTAGTTCCATTAGCCGATGGATTCCATCGACATTGCCATTTTTTCATCGTTCCATCAATATGACATCCAATGAAACTACGGAGTGGATTATTACTTAATACATTACTCTATAATGTATACTCGTAGTATTGATCCATCTTCATCTTACGTGTATTCCTAATTACTTCTAAACCCTACTTGGATGGAGCAGGGTTGACCTTTGTTTGGCTGCTAGGAACAGTTATGACTTTACATTTAGCGACTGCCGTCTGACCTCCGTAAGGGCACCTGCGTCATTGCCTAATCGGTTAGTCAGCAGGTGCACCGCTATCAGGTACATAGTTAGTTTGGGCCCCGAAGATCTTTATGGCGTCCCTTACTCAAATGGCACTTTAAAACTTTTATGTTCGCTTACGCTTGGCCAAAAACTTGAAACATTTTTACAAACTTTCACTCATTATGTATGAGAGTTTGTGGAGATGTTTATTATTAAATCATATTCTTCTAACCCCGGAAACAATTCTGGTATTTGGTATACAAAGAGTTGACATCCTGGATAACATAAAGGCTACTGTTAGTCAAGGAAACAAGGTCCTCTGGTTCCATTTTCACTTATTAAGTCCTAGATTACATTATTACTTCCCTTTTTTTGGCACTTGTTTCATCCCATTTTGACAGTTTGTACACTTTGCCTATTTGGTGCTTCCAAGTGATGGCAAGTCCTCGTGTTTCGTTTTAAAGAACGTACTTACTATCACGAGGTCGGGTACTACGAGTATCTCATCTGTTCTCATCGTTGCGTGACGCCCATATGACTTTTCTGATGTCTACTCGGTGATCCCTAGAAGTTGTGGGGAATGACAGAAAAATCAAAATCACCCCATTCGGGGTGTATAAATATCTCGTATAATCTTGAAAAACACTAAGTTAGCGGGGCTATGAGCTCTTCCCATTATAAAGAAAGAAAGAAAAAAAAAATATTTTGTTCTCATACAGAGGCATTATACATACATACATACATACATACATATTGTCACGCCTTTATCCCCGAAGGGGTAGGCAGAGGCATATAAAATGCCCACATTTCACCGTATGCATTTTAGTCCCACGTAACAGGTGGTGAGCCCATTGTCGTGTTGAAATGGACAGGCGCAGGCTGCGGCGACCTGCTATTGAATTTTTTTAAGCCGCCCATAAGGCTTTCAACTTGGCTTAACGACTGTAATTTTCTTGGCAACCGGGACCAACAGCGTAACGTGCCTTCCGAAGCACGGACCTGGGGTGGGTTTAAAGGGCCGAATAAATAAAAAAAAATGTGTCTATTTTAGATGTTAAATTTGGAAGAAATTTTGAACCCGTTGCCCTTTTTAGTGAGGTGGTAACAAAAAGGCTAAAAGGTCTTAAGTGCTAGACACTAATTAGCACAACCTATTAAAGTCCTGGTAGTCTCGGACTATCACAGAGGCATTACAATAGAGCATATATTTAGAACAGTCCATCCGAACCTCTAAGGTCCGTGATAATATGCACATTAAAAAAAGAAAAGGTTTTACCAAGGTATCCAATGTACATTTACCTCTCTATGAGCCAAAAATGGCTTTTAGCTCAGCATTATGCTACTTCATCCTATGAAGAAGCGCTGGTATTCTGCTATGGCCAACTCATTACCACCTCAGTCGGAAAGCTGCCAAATTATACTTATATTTATTTAATTTATAGAATTAAATAAATATAAGTATAATTTAATTTTATACCATACCGTTGACATATTATATGTATGCTCTCAATGTCAACACACCCCAATCTCTCTACGAGTATACGAATCAACTCTTCCATAAGACGATCTAAAATTCACTCCATGATGAATCCTACGGATTTTTTTCTAAAGGGACATGTGGGAGGGAAGGGGAAGGAAATTAATTATATTTGTTTTCTTTAAATATTGTATTAATACATTTATTTATTATTGGTAAACATTATTGTAGAAACATTAAATAAAAATGTATGTATTATATTATGTCAATCATCTACAACAGGTTACTCTATTCATTTTTCCATATGCTGCCTGAAATTGGGGCCACTTGTTTACCAGTAGTGCGAAAATATTTTTCATACTATTTTAAATCATAACGTTCACTTTTTATAAAAGAAATAAACGACCGTAATTCCTAATCATCGGAATTGATTATATAATTATGGTAGATATGAGAAATATTTTCTTAGCTGCGTAAAGATTTTTATACTTAAATTCGCTTTTGTCCAAAAATATATAGTTGGTATAGGGCTTTGCAGAGTTTTCCTTCTCTCTGCCAAGACCTCGTCTGTTTATCAGCACCACTTGCAGCAGACATAAAAGCACCTCGTCAGGTATATTGCCATTGGTATGATATGCATTTATCTAATATTGACTCTTATGCTGCCTTACCTAACCAAATTAGGTATCCTACGAATATAAACTCGTTTATAAAAATGGTAATTTGTACTCTTTCACGCAAAAACTACTGAATGAATTCTGTCGAAACTTTACAATAACATAGCTATAGGTTTCCTCTATATTGCGAAAATATTATTAAGTAATTACAAAACTTATGAACTAAATAAACTGTTAAGAACAGTAAATTATTGAGTACGTAGCGGGCAGAGCCGAGCTACAGGCCGAATGTTGTCCCCAGCTGAAGTTCGAATTTTCACGACTCTAATGATTTTGTCTATACCGGGACAGATCAGAATAACACACAGGCTACTTTTTATCCTGGAAACAAGTTTCTGAAGGACACGGGATCGGAAAAACGTCACGACGCGGGTGGAGCCGGCTACTATTAGTATTCTTACTAAATAACTAAATGAATCGGGCGTTACATGGCGGAAATCCATCGCCAACGATAATAAAGGAGGGGAGGAGGATCCCACCACAGACCCTCGATTCGTCAATCCTAACGCACAACGGTCAATGATAACCTCTACTACTTGTAACGGAGGAATGACGAACCGAACTCCTCAAAGGAAGGGATGTAGGATAGGAATAAAGTAATCTTACCCTCCAGGTTGTCTAAATTTTTGCAATACTCCGCTTTACAAGGTGACATTGAGTCGACAAGTCGACACGTGTTGCGCCTACACACGAGGCATCTTCAAGATTGCTTGACAGCGAAGTGAACGCCACGACGACGTTAGGTCTTTCCAGCTGCATCTTCTGCATGCATCAGGGGGCCGAGTCTACTATTGACAAGCAGTAGAATCGAACCAGAACCGCTGCTTTTAGCTGTCAATATGTTAATAGACTATAAAAAAGGAAGCTGACTAGCTGCCACTGGCGCTGTACGTGCTAGTAGAATTCTATCGGTCGACCTATAGAAGTCTATTGGAGTACGATTGTAGTAGTAGACCACGAAAAAATGTCAAAATTGTACCGGTGGCTTTTTATTGAGCGACGATTTCGATTTTATTTCGACACAATTGAAATAGCAGATTCGGCCCCCAGGTCGGTGTCAAGCGACCTTTGTCAAGTCATCTGTCTAAATATCGTGGGTGTATCTTCCAGTACACGGTCGTAGCTTAAAAACTTTTCATTCTTCTGGGAGGCTCATTCCCAACCATCAACGTCATTTGACAAAGATGATGATATCAGTAGATTCGTCGATTCTATGATGATGATGACGGACTGCTTTCATTGTTCGACATCGAGATCCTCCTACGTTGCTCTTTACACTGCTTCCGAAATGTCTTTGCTTCAGCTGCACATATTATTATGATTGTATTCCTGTAAATCATAAAACTATAAATACCTACCTTTTTTCTCATATTTGGCGATAAGGCCGCTCTTTGTTCATTTATACGACTGTAATCTCTTAACATGAGTGTTTGTTATTGATGTGCAATAAAGTTTATTTTATTCTATTCTATTCTATTCTATTTTGGCATATAACATATACATACAACAACAATACCAAATGTTTAGAAGCCTATTATTTTTTTTACTCGCGGTATTCTGAGATATAGTGCTACGTTACTCCTTAGAAAATCAGCTATCAGTGGAAACTCCTTTAAAATAAGTCCAGCCGTTTCAGAGATTTGCTGGCACAAATAAACAGATAGAGAAAAAAAAAATAAACAATTGCTTTTATACGTGGTGGTGGTCGCGGACATGGGCAGGTAAGTGCAATGTGTGAGAGCGTGGAAGGCGACGAAGACCGAGTATTTAGAGTTAAATTCTACAGATTCAAATCCGTTTGCACCGTCAAGGCACGCATGGCTGCCGCATGGACCAAGTCTCGGGGAATGATTGGTGTCATTTGTGACCCAAAAATGTCAGTCTGATTGAAGAGACAGGTCCATATAACTATCATTAGATCTGTCTTACTATACGGCAGTTCCAGTCTGCTCAAGTACCAGTCATGTCTAACAGTTATATAAAACTACAATATAAAAATAGTTCTAAAAGTAAACTACAAAAATATACCTCACTAAAGTTTCAGCTACGTCACAATTTATGGACACTGTCTTTATTATATCTTCAATTAGTTTTGGATCAAAAGTTTTTGTCTTTGACCCATTTTCAAACTTTTTTATCCCTGGTATACGATGAGTTGCTAAAATTCTGTAAATATAAGCAAAAAGAAATAGGGTTTTTTTTTCAGAAACTCAGACATTAACGAGGATTAATACTAAAAAACTTTACATTATTAAAGTTTTTAAACTTACGCGATTTTCATTCATATTTATGATATTTCGGGTCTTATTCCTTATTTACATTATTATTCAAAAGTACATACATACATATTGGCACGCCTTTATCCCCCGTTGATGTAGAGAGAAATGTCCTAGGCTGAAGTATTGTTTAGGTATTTGACTCGATCAAATTCACGACTTCTAAAAATGTTACCTTCTTGAGAATGTAGCCCGGAGGAGTTGTCTCGTAGCAGTCGTATAGCAACTCCAGTCCACTGTTTCCAATAACCACCGTTGAAGTTTAACATTGCCGTCACCAATGGGCACCTGATGAGGAAGAAATGTAATAGAGCTTTTTAGTATTCTCACATTAATTGTACCTGATTCGCATGTTAAGTACGATTATATAAACCTGTATGTCAGTGCGCTTGAAGAGCTCATAGCCCCGTTAGCTTAGTATTCTACAAAGGATCTTTGCGTTTATCATCACAAACTATATTCGCGTCACCGCTTGGTTTTAAAATAGGTGATAATTTGTGGCCGTCCGCCATAACTCGCTTACAAAGCTTATTAAGATGACACAATATTGTACTGTCACTATAAAAAACGTATTGACATACACCGATAAATCCTCAATCTTCTTCTTCATAATAGTGTATTCCCAGTGACTTCCAAACCTTACCTGGATTTAAACTCCCATCTTCACGGATTCGGATTTCCGCTTTGTCCTCGAACTCCTCCCAAGCTAATCAACACTTTTTATCAAATTTGACCAATAATACGACATCTCTCCATAGATAGTTCAGAAAAAATAAATTCGAAAATCGGACATACCATGCAGGAATAATCACCTAAAGGAAAATAGAAATCGACAAAAGAACTTGAAAAACGGCTAAATGCTTCGCTTCCGGGGACGGCAAGTGCACCTAAGTAGTTCTTATTTGATTTCGAGGAGCTGGTATTGTTTGGCTTTAGATCTTCGTCATTATTGAAAGAGACTGACGTCTGTCCTTCCAGCCCCCTAAGGGCACCTACGTCGGCGCCTCACCCGTTAGTCAGCAAGTGGACCACTAACAGGTGAGGTCTTTGAGACTTGCATTTTATTGGGCGTAAGAGGTCCCACCTCTTCTTACACTGAAAAAATCTCTATGTGAATGTCAATTGGTTTGAAGTGAAAATTAGAAAATAAAAGAAAAAAAAATCTTAGACAGTGGACATTTGCAAACTAATGCCACTGGTACCTCTTGTTGCAGTTTTTTTTTTGTTGATTCAGGGAATACTTTTTCGCACCGTCATCCCTGCTTCAGGGACAGCAGGGATGGTGTGTGGGACTCCCGGCCCTTTAGGGGCCGTCCTGCCCACTAAACCCCGCGGTGTTTCACCTTCTTCCTAACCGGGTCGCAGGACCCGGCTAAGGAAATGCCCCACGATGAGGCTCTACTCGGGGGCTGTGCTTCCCCTTACAATCTCCAGGAGGAGGTTAACTTGTGCCCGCTTAGGGCCGTCCCCAATCATCCTTCTGAGAACAGAAGGAGGTGGAGAGTGACCGAGCGGGCACTTGAAAGCACCCCGGAACACGAGGGGTGCCAGCCGCCAGGACGCTTTTGTGAGCGGACTCACAGCCATGGCTCGCACCACGGCCGGCAGCGACAAATCTGTCCCAACAATGCCCGTGATTGCGGGGCCCTTCCCGTACACACGGTAAGCGTATGCTCAGCCATGTCCACGGCGCCGTTGGGGCAGTTACGGCACACGGAGTCCGGCTCCACGCCCACCAGCACACACAGGTATTTGGCGAAATAGCCATGACCTGTGAGAAGCTGGGTGAGGTGGTACGTCGGAGTACCGTGTGCCCTCTCTACCCATTGCCGTACGACGGGCCGTACCTCTTGTTGCAGTAGTCTAGGCCACATAAAATAATGACGAGCTAATAATATATTAAGAAAATATTTACCAAGTCCATATCATTTTGTTCTGCCAGTTCAATTCCAGTAATTGTCTGTTCAGTTTCGGGTAATCTAGAATTTATATACGAGTATAGAGGCAATGGACCGATGTCTTCAGAATCAGATATGGCTATAGATATTTCAGACAATGAAGTTATTGGAGGAAGTACATCATTTAAAGTAATTATACCGCTTGGGACAGCAACATCATTTTGTCGTATCGTCCTTGTCAAGTGGTTAATATTCTCAGGAGCTGATTCATCAACTGTGTCACTCACAGTAAAATCAATAGTTGTGTACTCATAATTAAGTATCGTCTTATTTCTATCAAAAATCATTTCACTAGATGGATCAGTAGTTTCAGGAACACTAGACTTAGCGCTTCCAAAGCTTTCTTTCAATTCCAGGAGTTTATTTAAATATTCTTCACATAATTCTGATATCTTATGTAAATCTGTCTGTGAAGATTTATTACAGCACAGCTCTTCGGTTTCGGACATCCTATCATTAATGTTAGGCAATGGTGTGCTAGAAGCCATGGGAGGATTGTCTGGGACATCTAAATCGCTGTTTTGCACAAGGTTGATGCTATGTTCAAGATTGAAATTATCTGCAAAATTACTGTTTTGTGAAGGATCTGTGGTGTTAGCAAGATTGCTGTTTTGTTCAGGATCGCTGTAATTTTCAACATTGCTATTTTGTGCAGGACGGTTGTTATGTGCAGGGTTGCTGTTATGTGTTGTATTGCTGTTATGTGCAAGATTGCGTTCTAGCCAACTATTTAATTCAAATTCTAAATCCGTTTCAGGGACTGGGATCATGAATCTGTTGAAATTTGTAACGCTTGGTACACCTATTCCTTCAGCAACATCATTTTCAATCTGAAAAAAGATACTTACACTAAATTAATTGAACAGTTCCACACGGTGAAAAGTGGGCATATAATATGCCTCTGCCACCCCTTCGGGGATAAGGCGTGATGGATATTTATTTATTTATTTATTTTTTTAATTGAACAGATCTGAAATCTGATTAGATTCAGAGAAAGGTAGTAAATATAAATTGCTGTATAATGTACGAGTATTATAATATTTTTTATACTCGTACCACTGAAGTGGCAGGCAAGCATACGTCCCACCTGATGAATCGTGGTCACCTTGGTCACCATTGGCTTATACAGCTACTGCATCATTAATTTTTGTAACAATTTTTTTATTTGGTCCATTAACAAAACCAAACAATGGTCTCACTACAGTGGATACCGACGACCGTGCTAAGTGGAGGAGAAAATGTAGAAAAGCGGACCCAGGGCGTCGCGAGACGCAACTGGGACAAACGCTCGGATGATGATGATCAACAGAACAAAACAACAAAGTTATAAATAGTAACAATAGTTAAAAAAACCGGACAGGTGCAAATTGGACACGTTCACCAACGGTTCCGTAAAGTACGTTTATTGCGTCAAAATCGGTCATAATTTCTTTTTCCATTAACTTAGAAGTTTCATTCCTTTACGGCTTCAAGTGACCGTACACCGGTTTAATTTTCAATTTTCCCGAGTTAAAGGGTATTGACAGTCAGACGGACGGACATCATGAGTGAATGTACTGTTACTACACTTGTACTGTTCCACTTTTATACTTTTTAAACCCGACCGATTTTGCCTTACGCCATTTTCAAAGGTTAGCCCATATTAAAAGGTGATATTAGACAGAAATAATTATCAAACACTAGCTGACTTGCCCGTCTTCGTCCGTGACATACTTCCAGACCCGTGGCACCCATTTTATCCCGTCGCTTATTACTTTTCCAAAAATGTGTGAAAGTTTACCAGATTTGTTGACATTTATGATTACTGCTCCGCTATCCTGTGTAGTGGCGTGATGATATACAGCTAAGAACCTTCCTCAATAAATGGGCTATCCAATACAAAAAGAATTTTTCAAATCGGTCCAGCCGTTCACGCGTGATGTCGTGACCAAGGGAAATAGGGTTTCATTTTTATATATATAAATAGATAACGATCAAAATACACTGCTGTTTTGAAGAACTTTACTCGTAAAAGTATCAACGCCTTTACAACCACTAACTTTATAAATAAGAAGCAAGGGAAAAGTTGAAGGTGGTGAGTTCTTGACCCACCACCGATGACACTTCCTTTGCTTCTTTTTCATAAAAATTTAATTTTGTAAGTGATTACAAAATCCAACTAATTCCAAGGCTTATAACTTTATTCGACGGCATATTGTTGAAAATTACAAGTGAATGTTCATTTTTATTTCATTCTAATTCAGCTGTTTGAAAATGGAATGGAAAAAAAATGAATCAAGCACTAGAGTTAACGTTCATCTGCGTGAACCGTCTTATATCACCTTTATGCATCTGGATGTCACTAAAATATGTGATTATGGTGATTATGATGGCAGTAGAGTAAGAAGAACCTACTTACATACTTACATCGACAATGTTTGGTGACATTTGTGTAACCACTTCCCGTAATGCATCGTAAATTTGAGTAATCTGTTCTGTCCTTCGCGTAGATTTAAGAGATTCCAACTTACGTTCTATAATGTTTTTATTAGCTGAAATTTGTAAAGAAATTGATTACGAACTTACATACTTATACTTAACTAGGTGACCCCCCCGGCTTCCCCCGTGACATACTTCGAACTCCCGTCGCACCTATTTAATCCCGTCGGTTATAAATTCTACAATAATGCATAAAAATTTGCCCGATTTGCCTACATTTATAATTACTTCTCCGCTCTCCAGGGTAGTAGCGTGATGATATATAGCCTATAATATATATTGTGATGTTGTGATGATAAATGGGCTATCTAACACAAAAAGAACTTTCAAATCCGACCAGTACTTCCTGAGATTAGTGCGTTCAACCAAACATACAAACAAACTCTTCAGATTTATAATATTAGTATTGATAACAAATTTCCGAGGCTCAAGCCACTTTAGCCTTTACGTGGTTGGGAAATTTAAAACGCAAGCGATAGCTGCTGAAAATAACTTCATTTTTCAAATCCAGCTAGGCATTGGAAGCAATTGGGACTACTCTAAGAGGAAGAATGGAACCGACCTACTAAACTACCCGTACCAACTGATGTAAAATAGTCTTACCACGTGTAGGTACCTAATTTAATTGCTAGTCATACTTTCGTATCGGGTCGCAAGGACCTCAGGATTTTGTATGCAAGGGGGACTTGGGTTGAGATGGATAAGTAAAGATTTATCAAAAAGTTCTAAATATTTACATGTGAGCGATATTATAAAAGTGAAAGCTTCATTTGGCGCACCGCACACAGATTTTTTCGTAGGTAGTAAGTTAAGTTAAAAGCTCGATCGGGTGAACAAGGGAACGCCGAGTGTACCCGAGCGAGAAAGATACAGTCAGCTGCTTTGCGCTTTTGTATATTCAATTCGATTTGAATTCGATGTGTTTAGTATATTCAATTCATACGTAATAATTAATTGCGATTGCCAATGAAGTTTTCACTTCAGCCGAGCGGTCTTAAGCCCACACCTAGGACGATTTAAATCGTCCTAGGCCCACACTCTTAAATGTTCATTGGCACCTATAATCAGTATAATTTTGTTGCCCTGGCCGTCTTATTATTTTTATACCACTGAGCTGGCAGACAAGCTCTTGGCCAACGGCACAGTTCGTCCGATTCAGTTTTATCTATTTAATTAAAGAATTTTCATAGGTACTAGTTAGTTTTAGAAAAAAACATTAAACAGTACAGTTTTTATCATACGCACGTTCCCACTATCTGTTCAGTTCGAACAGTACCATGACATTGTAATAATTTTCAGTAAGGTTTGTGCCACTCACAAATACTTATCACGAAATCGGTGCACAAACATAAACTGATTTTACCTTGCTGTTATCTCGGACCTGAAAAACACGGCCCATCATAGGAAAAACGAAAACGTAAGGCGGTAAAATTAAGAATTGTCTGGTAAAGTGCAAATTTACAAACACTGACAAAATGACACAGGTATCATAATTTCAAATTCAGCCTTTAGATGTCTTCATAAATGTTGCTAAAATCTTATTCTGACGACAGATGTCATACTGATCTTGAGCAATGAGTAGAGAGCACCTACTCAAAATCAGGAAGAGCATTGGACTTGTATTTGAGTTATGCAGCGATTTTTTTCTCTGGTTCGAGTGTTTCAAGGACTCATTTGCAAGCTTTGTGTCTAATTTTATAGCTTTTAATTTAGCGTGTATGTCTATATGTGACGTCATTTTGACTATAGCAATGTACAAAAGGTTTTTTGTTGATCTAAGTTTAACTAAAAATATACCCGATTTGTCGACATTTATGATTACTGCTCTGCTCTCTCGGATAGTAGCGTGATGATATGTAACCTATAGCCCTCCTCGATAAATGGGCTATCCAACACAATTTTTTTTTTATAAATCCGCAGTAGTTCCTGATATTTGAGCGTTTAACCTAACAAACAAACTTTTCAGCGTTATATATTAGTGTGGATTTGCTGTGACTGACTGACTAAAAAGTTAAGACACTAATACAAAACAGTATGTTATTTTGGACTTACTTCCCCTAATAAGTTAAAATATTAAGTAGTGCACATATCATATCGTAAAACGAGCCTTCGAAGCACAGAAACGATCATAAATGTAAATGCCACATAGTGGTCACCCATCTGAGGACCAGATATAGCGAAAGTTGCTTAACGCAGTGATCGTTTACAGAACACTGAGTTTGCGGGGTCACGAGCGCTTTCAAATAAATCACATAATGACGGTAATAAAATTATATAATACTGCTACTACCTTCCGGATTCGCCCGTGACATATTTCGAATTCCCGTCGCTTATAAATTCTACAATAATGCATAAAAATTGCCCGATTTGTCGACATTTATGACTTCCGCTCCGCGGTCCAGAGTAGTAGCGTGATAGTATATAGCCTACAGCCTTCCTTGATACATGGGCTATCCAACACAAAAATATTTTTTCAATTCCAACCAGTAGTTCCTGAGATTAGCGCGTTCAACCAAACAAACAAACTCTTCAGCCTTATAATATTTCTTTATAATATTAGTATAGGTAACATACCTGCTATATATAAGACGATTCCAACACGCGGAGACACTTCATTGTTGTCACTAATAACCACTGTATTCTCTTGTGATACACTCAATTCATAATGAATCAGTGCATTAATATCCAACATTTCAAGTATTTTAGGCTCGGTACCCACTGTCGTCCATTCCGTAATCATCCATAATTCAGAAGAAGACATTATATTTAGTTTAAAACACGTTTGCACTACATATGAAATGTTATATGGGTTTTAATAACCTAGATAAAACGTACAATATTTATGAATTCAGAGCTTATGGACTGCAAACGTCCATCTTGAACGATAAACGATCACTATTCACAATAATTCAATCGTAGTTACACCTGGCGCGTTGAACCCTTGGGCGCGCTTTAATAGATAAGTTAGTAAAAAAAATTGTTAAAAGATCAAATGGAGCAGCCAGGTGCAAGAGAACCGAGGCGTACATTACGATTAAACTTATTGATTTACCCACTTTTTGTTGTAAAATCTGTAAATATTTGACTGTAATAATATCACTAATGACCTATGTTATGTGGTACCTAGAAATTCTATGATTCGTGAGGCGCGAGCGGCCCGTTTGTTTCACGCCGCAGGGTGCAGGACACACGCGGGTGAGCGGGTTCCTCTCCGGAGTATCGTTGAGATGTATAACACACGCTTTATTGACTTAGACATTTTTGCACTTTCTGAAACTAAATTTAGAAGAATGGCAATTTTAAAATTAAAGAATTAGTTAGAGATTTTTTTTATTTTGTAAATATTTTTATTATTATTATTGGCGCATGTATGTACAGGCAAAATTGTAAGAAAAAAAAAATTATTCTGCGGACAATGGTGTGGGTTACATGTTTACTTAGTCGTAAGTTAAAATGTTAAACCTTAAGAGCTATATGTAACTGTTATTTGTCCCAATAAAGAAAAATAAAATAAAATAAAAATAAAATAAGATATGTCTCAACTAGATGACCCCACGGCTTAGCCTATTTTTTTTTTATACCACTGATGAGGCAGACAAGCATACGGCCTACCTGATGGATAGTAGTCACCTTAGCCTATGGACGATTGCAACACCAGAGGTGCAGCAGTGCAGCACTCGCGCTGCCGATACTTTAAAAACCTTCTAAGAGCCCCTTTTGAAGAACCCCATACTGTAGAAGCTAGGGAAACTCAGACAGGAAGTTCATTCACACAAGAAAAAAGCCTCTATCGGACCTAACCGTATGTGAGCACTCCAAACGCAAAGTATTAGAGTGAACACCCTGTCTATGGCGAGCGGTGAGATGATAGCAGGTAGACGTGGGTATTATATCAAACAATTCCTCAGAGCACAAACCGTTGTACAGGCGATAGAAGACACACAATTAGGCGAAGTTTCTCCTATCACGAAGGAGTTCAACACCGCCTGCTAGTAACACGCCTTTCTACCGAGTCAAGAGGTCGTAGCTGGTATTCAGGTGCACCAGTCCAAAGCCAGTGACAGCAGTCTGTCACGCCCTGTGGAGCACGCCGATTACTTATTTACAAATTATATAATTACAAAGTATACAATTTAAATAATAATTTTAATTGCTACGGTTTTATTCATACATGACCTCACTAGGCACGATGTACAAAAATAAGTCCAGAAACCCTACTGCTCTCTGCTATCTCCTGGGCAATCTAAATATTTTATTGATTTAGTATTAATTATCCTCTGAGTTGTATAGGCGCTCATACAATTTGGAGGTAGCTTAATTGGCAAGTCTCGAACTAGGTACTAATTTTATTATGGCGGTATAATAGACACGGTAAGGAACACTTGGCGCATGAGTTTGACTCGCACTTGACCGGTTTTTATATTTTTGTGTAATAACAAAAAATATATAACAGAATTGCTATTTTCTGAGTAATTCTAAATCAAGTGAATATAAAAATTTGCTTAGGTGAATGGGTATTCGATATTTTGGTACCTATTGTATACCTATATTATATTCAATAAATTAATATAATAATATTCATCATTATTGCATTGAACGATCATGACAGTATAAATTCATCTACCCGCCACATGAGTTACGCAGAGATAGCACTTTATGCTTCAATCAATGACTATCAACAAGATTACAAGGTGTAGATTTTGTCTCCGCGATATCAGTCTGGGGAAAATCGTGGGGAGTTTGGGGTTTATAGGAGCTTTTCAAGCCATGTCTTTATCTGTGCCTGGGGTAGGAGTAGTAATGGTTCCGGTCCATATACTGTTTCTTCTGATCCCCTTTTGGCCAGTTCATCTGCTGCGTCATTTCCCATTGAGTTACTGTGTCCTTTTATCCATTGCAGGGTTACTTTGTTCTTATCCGCAATGTGTTGGAGTGTGTTGTGACATTCCAATATAAGGACCGATAAAATTTTATTATTTTGTAATGCTTGTAGTACGGATGCGCTGTCCGAGATGATTTTAATATTAAAACCATGTAAGTCTCTAGCTGCAACCGCTTGTGCTGCCTTAATTAGACCTACACATTCTGCCTGGAAGATAGTGTTTCGTTTGTCTAAAGTGGTTGATATTTTAATGTTTACGTCGTCCGAGAATACGCCAGCTCCAGTTCCGTGTTTGGTTTTGGAGCCGTCTGTGTATATCCTAACTTCATCGATGCCAGAGCTGTCTATAGTTTCAGCGATAAGTTGGATATTATATCTTCGGTCAAAGACGTAGTACCCCAGGGTTTTGTCCATGGGGGTCTCAAGGAGCGGGTATTTCTCGAGAATCTCCTTTAGGACTTTGGTATGTGTTGTTTCTATGTTTTGTCTCCATAGGCCGTTTGATCTTAGTCTTAGTGCAGCTGCTTTTGCTTCTTCTTGTTTGACCAGATCTAGTGGTCTCAAGTTCAGCAGATACTCGAGTGCGGCTGATGGGGTAGTTCTCATGCACCCAGTGGTTGCTACACTCGCCAAGCGTTGTAGGCTTTGCAGTTTTGTTCGTGTTGTGGATAGTTGTGTTCTGGGCCACCATACAACTGCTCCGTAGGTCATAGAGGGTCTGATAACTGATGATAACTGATGTGTAGAGCCAAAGAGTGATTTTCGGGTTCAGACCCCATCTTTTTCCAACCAATCTTCTACACTGGTTGAAAGCTATACATGCCTTCTTCGTTTTAGTTTCAATGAGACTCGCCCAGCTCAGTTTGTTGTCAAGGATCACGCCCAGATATTTCACTTGAGTTGATAGGGAAAGTTTAGTGTTGAATAATTTTGGTAGGTCCAGGTCTGGTAACTTCCTTCTCTTTGTAAAAAGGATGAGGTGTCTGTTTTTTTCGGGTTTACTGACAGTTTATGTTCGTCACACCATTGTTCTACTATTTGAAAGGCCGTGCGCATTACTTTGCATAACACGTTTTCCGCGCTTGATTAGAATTGCTAGGTCGTCTGCATAACCAATAGTAGTGTATCCTCGGTCATTGAGTCTCTTTATGAGGCTGTCCACTACTATGTTCCACAGTAGCGGTGATAGGACGCCTCCCTGGGGGCACCCTTTTATTACCCTCGCCCTTGTGGTCGTATTCACCGTTACCTGAACCGCCCTTTTGCTCACTAGCTCTGTGATCCAATCTCTTAGTACCGGCATGACGTTGAGATTTTTCAGGGCGTGGTTGATGCTACGGTGTATAGTTTTATCAAAAGCTCCTTCTATGTCTATAAAGGCGTTGAAATCTTATTTGTGAAGGCAGTTTCAATTTTGTGCACCAACATATGTAGTGCTCTCTGCCCTTCCTGTAAGCATGCTGTTGAGGATGTAGTGGTCTACTAATCAGTATTCCATCCCTTAGGTGTCGGTCTACTAGTCTCTCTAGTGTTTTTAGAAGAAAGGACGTTAGACTAATAGGTCTGAAGGATTTGGCTTGTGTATAATTAAATAAATTATTTAATGAACGAAACTGTGAAGCGGACAAAACATTGTTAGTTTGTATTGTCAGTTTTAGAACAGAAAAATCTATTGGATATAACATGTTTAGGTAGAAAATAAAATACAGTAATGATATAGTAAAGTTTTAAATGGTAGGGATTGGCTATTATACATATTTTTTTGTTATTTTGTGACAAAGCACGGAATGAATGTATGCTCCTCATATAGCTTATCAAAACCTGGCTTAAACGAAACTAATATTTTTCGAAATGTGTCTTATTTTGTTGAATAAATTAAAGACATGGATTAAAATCTGCTCGACCTAGGGATTATTTTTCCACATTAAAATTACATAATAGAACATTGGTTCTGAAAATGAAGTACTTTATTACGTTTTGCCAGAACGGCACATATCATTTTGTACTCTCATTTTGCCAAGCTCTTTAATTCATCTTCACGATTCCAACGACAAATTGAAGCAAAGCTATTCAAACTGTATGTATCTCTATTGTGAAAATGTTTCTCTCTCATATCTTTAAGATTGTGAAAGAGACAGTCACAGTTATCATTTTATACTCCCTTCATAATCTTCGCTCCAAAATAGTGGTGGAAAAAACGTATCTTTGTTGAAAATGGATCATTTGTATCTGGTTCAGTTCAAAGATTCGAAACCGGTAAAGTGCTTCATTTGCATCATTTGTATCAGTGACTCAACTTATCTCAGCTCGATTTATTGGCGCAAATAAATTAAAATAAATCGATTTTATTGACCTTTGTTTGAAGAATTATGTATAGTATATATTGTGTTAGTATTTTGTTAAATTGAATTTCATTTGCCTAGTACATATTGCACCATAAAAATCGATTTTCCTTCATACTTTCTTCGGGCTTAGGAATGAAAGTTAGATTTTTAGTCCTAACTGGCGTATTTAAAATACGATTTCAATCATTATTTACAATCATAACAACGCGTACCTAATGCGTGAGTAGGTGAGCTAGTGTTGCTGTCTCTCTCAATCACCCACTAGTAGCGAATTAGTGAGATAGACGGCGGTCAGCGCTCTTCAACGCGACCGCAACTAGGTACGCGACCTGAAGCGCTCCGAACAGTATCTACGTAGTACATATTAGTCTGTGAGTCTATCTCACTAAACCGTCACCATCAGCGAGCGCCGCGTGCCGATTGAAACCGAGATGCAATTGAGCAAATGATTCATTTGAAACTATTTGTGCACAATTGGTGCACTATTTCCTGAATTTTATATTTAACAAGATGCCTTGTTTTATGTTACTCCCATACTACGCTTACTTTGTGGAATGTAGTGCAGATGTCCCTTTTTCATATATATGGTATCTGTTTGAAACCAAGGCACATATTGAAAATAAGACATTTGAGCCTGAACGACACAATCGGGACGGTACGTTTATCATTTATATCCAAAATTTATTCTGTATTTTAAACATTTCATAATTTTGGATCATTTCTACTGTTTATATATAAGCCACTATAATTTCATGTTACTCTATAAAATGGCTTTTGAGCTAAGCAATAACGATAAATCCTCAAAATAAATGACATTGTTTTAGAGTAAAAATGGCAAAAAATGCTATTTACTTGAATTTATCTGTACCTATCCTGATCTGAAAAAATCACTAAGTAGTTATTGCTTTTGCAAGTTGCTGCTAAAAGCACAAAGACCATAAAAATAAATTGAATTATTCTTCAATTTGTCACAATATTGTGTCGATTTGTAGGTAACAGTTAGTCGCGGGAATAAATCTATTTATTATTATTATAAATTGGCATTGCAAATGCTACCATTGACTGCTTAAGCATTGTCATTAAACGTGTCAGCGAAAACCATAAGTTCTATATTGAACTATAGACGGTATTGAATTTTATAAGACTAATTATACTAAACGATGATCGATAATAAATTTGAATATTGAATATCCTCCTCCCTTCCTGGTTTTGGTAGGAAAACTACTTTTGCTTCTCGCCATGGTTTGGGTATATATTTGTGAGCTATGCAGGCCCTAAATATTGGTATTAGGTGTTTGATGACTACGTTGGATGTCACTGAAGTGGTGCCGGGAAAATGCCGTCGATACCCGCAGATTTCAACGGTTCGAAGCTTTTCAGAGCCCACTCTGTTCTATCCGTAGTCACTATCTTGCTCGCAGCTTCCCATTGTTGTTATGTTGGTGTGTAGTATTGATTGTCTGACCACTCGTAGTCATTAGTAATCTGACAGCCAGGAAAGTGTGTTTCAAGTAGTACTGCGGTGGTTTCAGAATCTATGCTTGTATAAGTGCCGTCCTCCTTTTTTAGGGTTCCTAAAAGGTTTAAGTTGCCCTTGGCTAGGACTTTCTTTAACCTTGCGGCTTTGTTTGTTGAGTTTATATCACTACAAAAATCTTCCTCCGTCCTCCGGAATCTAATTCGCTTCTTGTAGTGAGATTGTGCTATTTTATAATTTTCCCAGTCTGTTGAGGTTCTGGATTTTTTAGCCCGGTTAAAAAGAGTTCTGAGGCCCTTGCGAAGTCTTTCGAGTTCTGGTCCCCACCATAAACTTTTATCGAGGCTTTTGGGGGTGGTTTCCGGGCATGCCTGCTGATAGCTATCTACAAGGGCCTTGGTTAGGGACTGTGTGTTTAGTTCTATGTTGTCTGTACTAAGTGTTGTGTCAGTCATGTTTGTGTCACTTGGTGCTTTGTTTAGTAGGTTTCTGTACTGTGCTAAATCGGTCTTACGGGGGTTTCGATATGGGGCAGAGTTTATTTGTTTATGTGTAATCTGGAAACACACGCGGCGGTGATCTGCAAATGATGGCTCGTTTGATACGTGCCATTTTTTAATGAGGTCCACCGCCTTATGTGTTGCCAGGGTAATGTCGACAATTGTTTGAGACCATGACGTTACGAATGTAGGTTCTGTGCCTCTGTTCATGATGTACAGGTTTGTTTTAACTAGATATTCTGATAGCTGCTCACCTCTGATATTTGAGTCCTTACTTCCCCACAGCGGATGGTGCGCGTTGCAGTCTGCGGAGATGATCAGGTCCCAGTTGTGTGTGTCGCAGTGTTGCACCACGTCAGCAAGCTCTTTTGAAGGAACTTCCTCATCGCCTGGCATATACACCGAGGCGAACACCAGAGCTGTTTGGTTTTCTGTGATGATTTTCACGGTTGTGATGTCTCTAGAACAGAATTGGTTAAGCAGGGTTGTCGGTATGGTTTTTAGCATATAAATGCATGTTCTCGGTTTGTCCACTGTAGTGTGTACTAGTAACTTACCACCGATGTTATTTAGACCGCATATCCTGTTATTTCTGATCCATGGTTCCTGGATCAGGGCGACGGTCCTGTTGTCGACCTCCAGCACTCTGCGTAGGGTTGCCGTCGCTATCTGTTTGTGCTGGAGGTTTGTCTGTATAATGTCTAGGGAGTTATGGGCTACGCAGGACGTCATCTTCGTCGCTGGTAGCGTTCCCTGACTTCGGCGATGGGATTGTGCCCATCTCGCTCGAACCCTTCCGTGGAGTCGCCGTTGCTGTCTTCGTCTGGTTTGCGTCGTCCAAGAACCGGATATATCCGCTCCCGGACCAGTGTGCTATTCGGCGGCCTCTCTTGACGATGTCGTCTTTCTGGTCCTCAGGAATTCCAAGGATAAGGTGAACTACCTTCTCCCTGGACCCTGCCTCAGTTTGATCGTCCGCCGTCATGTCGTAACACTAACACAACACACACACAACGTAACACGTCGGTGATGCGGATGTGGAGGAGAAGTCCTGCCCTGAGCTTTTTCGTCATTTTTGACTGCTTTATGACAGTCAGAGTTGTGCCCGGGATTGGTGATGTCATGGTTTTTGCCGTATTCACGATCCAGCTAAGCGCGTTCTCATCCTCGCACCACATCGCTAGCACTCCATCCAAAAGGAAGTGGCGACCGCGGTAAGATGGTGCTCGCGCATCGCAAGACGGTGGCGACAGAACTGCTTGCAGAATGCCATCATCAATGGCCTCCCTAAGCTGCTCTGCCTGCGCCTGAGTGAAGTTGCGCGGCGGAACTGTGGTAACTGCTATTCTCAGATGCGACTGTGCCGCATCTGCATAGCCCATGTTTTCGCGCGTTTGGAGTCCCCCTCGGCGACTGGGTCTCGTCCAGACGTACCCGCTTCGAAGAAGCTTGTCTGGCTGGGAGGCCGCTAGTCTCTTCAGGGTTATCCGCCGCTGCGTTCTGCCGACCGCGGCGTGCACGACATCCTCTCGGCTTCCGTCTGCGTTTTGGCTGGTCTGTTGGCGTTGGAAGGTTCGGCTTGGTTTGTGACGTGGCCGGCTTTACAGTCGGCGTCGACTTGCGCTGCGTTTCCGCTGCTGCGGTGGTCGACGATTCGCGCTGCGTTATCGCTGCTGCGGCAGTCGTCACGATGTGTTCTATTTTTGGCTTAGGAGCTTCCCTCGCGCGCCTTTCCTGGCGACTGCGTTCCGGTTTACCCTTCAGCCTTTTCTGTTTCGTTTTAACCGCGCGCTTGTGGGCGACTACGGTCCAACAATCTCCCTTACCATCTTCATTTTTAAAATTAATGGCCTCTACGAGGCCGGACATGTCGAGGCTAGAGCCTGGCTTATGGCACAAAGTGTCCCCCCCATAGTGCGTGGGACTGACCGATTGCTCGGTGAGAGATTCTCCGCCTTCGGCGGTACCCTCCTGGGGTAGTTTTCCTTTAGTTTGTGCTGCCATGGGTTTCGAGCTATTTAAATGAGACGCAAACCACCAGCCCATAATGAGTATGCGAGATGTGGGTGTTGGGACGGGAGAAAGGAAGATGAATGAAAGGAAGAAAATGAAATGAAGGTGCAAGAAGGATTTTAGGGAAAGGTAGGATAGGGTTTTGGGATGGGGTGGGTTTGAGGAGGAGACAACGGCCAGAGGTTTTAGTTACGTTAATTACAGAAGGTATTTAACCAATAACGCGCGGCAACCTTGAGAAGGATAGTCCACTGGCCTTGTCTAGGGGATCTTGGCGACCTGCGCTACTCTCTAGACCATTTGCCAAACCCAACATCGGACAGATGTTGGGAGTAGGGGAAATGCCAAGCACGCACCCAGTTGCATGATGTTCCCCCTGCCCTAATAAAAAAAATGATAAGTATCACCTACAAGTCACGAAACAAATAGGTTATTCAATTTTTTGATGAGAAGTGTATTGTGATTATGATACATACATACATACATACATATTGTCACGCCTTTATCCCCGAAGGGTTAGGCAGAGGCCTACTATACGCCCTCATTTCACCCTATGCATTTTTGTCCCGCGTAACAGGTGGAGAGCCCATTACCGTGTTGAAATGGACAGGCGCAGGCTGTGGCGACCTGCTGTTGAAATTTTTCAAGCCGCCTATTAGGCCTTCAACCAGGCTTAACGACTGCCATTTTACTGGCAACCGGGACCAACGGCTTAACGTGCCTTCCGAAGCACGGAAAAGCTCGCTAATGTAAATTCCACAAATGGTCACCCATCCTACGACAACCTATAGCGATTGTTACTTACTTAACGTAGTGATCGTTTACAGAACACTGAGTCAGCGAGCGCTTCTATGATTATGATATTAGTCTTTAAAAGGCCTATAAAATACTATTTCGTAGAACTCCTTTTAATATTAATGGCTAGGCAGAATGTTTGACTAAGTATACTTAGGCTATACCAAGTAAGTGGAAAAGAAAAAAGAAATAGGAGAACTCATGTGTCAGGATTTTTGGAGCCAACTGTCTGCGGTTGTTGTATATTATTTTTTACTAGCAGTCCCGCCCGGCTTCGCCCGTGATATACTTCGAACCCCATGGCACCCATTTAATCCCGTCGTTTATTAATTTCACAATAATGTATAAAGATTTTCCGAATTCGTTGATTACTTCTTCGCCAGTACCTACCTACGCCCGCATGGACTGGTCGAAATATGTAAATACTATCTACATAAACTGTACTTCGTGATGAAATAATTTATTTTGATAAGGATTATAGCATGAGTAAAATAAACGTGTTTAAATGTAGTCCAAACAAAAATTAAGGAATTTTAAATAAAAAAATGGTTGTTGTGCCTCACTCGACATAAATAGGTATAGTGTGTCGCGGACTTTTTTGTAGATATTTATAAGATCTACACTTAATTAGAACATTTTATGGATCTATCTTTTATACGAGTAGTTTAGGCAGCGTACGCAAAATAAGTAACTTTTCTACATTTTTTACACTTTTTCTCCGAAAAACCCAAATATTTTACGGAACCTTATTTTTTTCCAAAATAAAATATAGCTTTTGTTACTCGTGGATAATGTAGCTTTCAAATGGTGAAAGAATTTTTGAAATCAGTCCAATAGTTTTTGAGCCTATTCATTACAAACAAACAAACAAAGTTTTCCTCTTTATAATATTAGTGTAGATAATTAGTACTTAAACAATTCGGGTCAAAATCTAAACTAATATTACTAATATATAAAGCTGAAGAACTTGTTTGTTTGTTTTGTTGAACGCGCTAATCTAAGGAACTACTCATACGATTTGCAAACCCTGGAGATCGGAGCAGTACCTAATAATAAATGTCGACAAATCGGGCAAATTTGTATGCATTATTGTAGAATATATTAGAAATGGGCGAAGTCGTGGGGGTCACCTAGTCTATATTTATAAATATGAATTGCAGTTCGTTAGTCTCGCTCAAAAACTCGACTATGGCTGGACCGATTTGACTAATTTTGGTCTTGAAATGTTGGTAAAAGTGGGTTTAAACGATTAGAAATTAAAAGGACGTGTGGCACTCGGAGACTGCCGCGGTAAAGCTATTGCATAGCATACCTTTGTTATTCTTTGATATTAATTCAAATTACACTAAAAAAAAAGAAACACCCCCAGCCCCACCCCCACCCTCACCCCCTCATACTGAAACCTCATACTGTAAACATTCGGGATAAGAGGGGAGTGGTGTTTATGGCACAATCCAAGAGTTCGCTGAAAAAGCCCAGATCTCACCATAATATGCGAGCGTTCCGTACGCAAAATGTTAGAAAAAACAACATGTCTGTGACGTGGGGTGCTATGTTATAAAGTAGCCATAGGCGTCATGTTAAAAAAATCCTTAAAGCTCAAACTATAGGTATAACACGCATAAGGATGCAAAGTCTCTCCTGTCGCGAATAATCTCGACACCACCAGAAAAAAAGGGTAATTGATAGCTCTCATAGCTCTCCTTAATATCGAGTGAAAAGGTTGAAGCTCTCATTCAGGTGCACCAGCTCAAAGATGACCGCAATCTATGTGTGTGGTCGCACTTGGGACTATAGAGAGGCAGTGACTGCACCGCAGTAAAGTACTACCGCGCTCTGTGGAGCACTTTTTTGGACGCCAATTTGGTCTCATCCTCTAAATGACAACGGTACCAAACGTCTCGAAGATCTTAACATCGAGGATCACAATACCATTAGAGTGAGACAGAGAGGTTTGCCCTGGAATTGAGAGCGAAGGAGGATTATGAATCCCAAAAGTTAAAAGAAATAAAAATTAAAAATATCATATTTAACGTGATGCTTCTTTACCGGGTATTTGTCTCTTATTATCGTGATTTACTTAAATGTTATATAACTCGACTAATACCTAAACACAAAATCAGAAATTAGAAGGCGATATTAAGTCCGTCGGGTCAGCTAGTATTATAATGTGTGTGCTTAAGTGTAGGAAAGTGATTTGTTGTTGTGAATAGAGATGTTCTTTGTGATGTAACCAAATCTTCATAGAAAGCCCATTAAAGATTCTACTGCCATCTGCCGTACTGAGGCAAAGACACAGGATTTAGAACTAAAGACAAGGCTGTATGGACTGAGTTCCTTTGCCTGCCCAAGGTGAACGAATACCTGCGAATACCTACAAACTTTAGCTACAAACAATATGAATTTGTCAAGTGTCAGTAGCGACTTTTGGTGCGGTTTGATTTGGTGATTAGTAATGACGCACGTTTGTCGTATATTATTTTCCAAAAATAGTGTAAATTTCGTGTTTTTGTATTTAATAATGGTGGAATATTATAACATAAAGAGTTCGAAAAAGTGCATTAGTAAAGGAAAGTGATATATTGCAATGAATAGCGGTGTTGTTTGTGTTAGTGCCAAATTTCCAAAGAGAGCTGAAATAAGGGATCCACTGCGGCAGTGGCACTGCCTTATTGGGTCAAGGACCAGGCTCTAGGACTGTGGACTTGACATCGGCAAACGACTAGACATGACTAAAACTAAATCTATCTATCTATCTTCACGCTGTATAAAGAAAATATAAATAACAAGAAAATATAAAAACTGAAGACTAGGCTGTATGGTCTAAGTTTTCTTTGCCTTCTCAAGATGGGCAAAGACAACTAACAAATAACAACAAGTGTCAGTAGCGTCTGTCACGCATCTGTCACGTCGTAGATGTTACGTCCACCCGAGCAGAGCAAGGGTTTGGCGCCAGCAGGAGCGGTGACGCACGTTTGTTGTATATTATTTTCAAAAACTAGTGTAAAATTCGTGTTTTTGTGTTTAATAATGGTGGAATATTATACATAAGAGTTCGGAAAAGTGCATTAGTGAACTAAAGTGATATATTGCAAAGAATAGCGGTGTTGCTTGTGTTAGTGGCAAATTTCCATAGATAGCCGCAATAAGGGATCCACTGTCTTATTGGGGCACGGACTAGGACCTAGGACCGAGGACTTGACATCGACAAACGACTAGACAGGACTAAACAAAATTACAAGAAAATAATAAATACTGAAGACTAGGCTGTATGGACTGAGTTTCCTTTGCCTGCCCAAGATGGGCAAAGACAACAAAAAAAAAACCAGAGCAGAGCACTTTCGGATTGTTGTTTATTGCTGTTTGTGTTTATTTCGGATCATGTCACCATAATTTTGAATAATAAAAATAATTATTATTTAAAAGAAGAAACATAATAATAATATTTATTTATCCACTTTCTGATACCAACAAAAAATGTATCAGTAAGTTATTGAAAAGCTCACATCCGCAGGGCAGCTTGTGGCGAGCTGAATGTGCGTGGCTACACAGCGGTCCCGATTCCTTAGAGTTTTGTTGCCCTTCTGCACCGGTTAGGATTTAATGGCCTAACGGGAGAGCAGTGAGAGTGCTACTCCCCGGAGTGCAGCAAATCTCAACTCTGGCTTGCCTTAATTGGCCGGTCAGAGGGAGGGAGCCAGAGCTATATGCTCGGGGGTGGAGTGTCATTTTCAAGGGCATAACTACGGGGAAGCCCGCTCCGGGCCTGTCCCGCGAAGGTGAAACCGGCGCCGCACCGCTCGACACCCCAAACCGCTCACACCGGTGTTGCCCTCTGTCGCCTTACAGGCTTATCATGCCTATGGAGATTGTATAGGGGGCCCATCTAGTGAGTTGGCGAGTCACCGTCTGCCAGTAGTTTAATAATAATATATTAAAATGGCAGACGCCGTTTTCATCAATAGCATTTAACTCCCAACCCAATAGTCCATTTCATAGTTAGCACATTTTACAATAGTTTAACTCCCATTGGGCGTGGACTATCTGCAGTGGGGGTCCCATTCCCTATTAGATTAAAATTCTCAAAGGGCCTCTGCGTGTTGGACCTATGTCCCCATGTAAGCCTATCAAAAGTCCGGGTATCTTCATGAGAAAAAAAAAAAGAAGATACTCGTGTAAAGAAGAGACATAATAATAATAACCCCCTCGAGGACAGTCGTTATCTTTTATAGGATTAACGCAACCCTATGAGGGCATAGTAAATTCGCTTTTTGAGTTATCCACTTTCTGATACCAACAAAAAAATGTATCAGTAAGTTATTGAAAAGCTCACATCCGCAGGGCAGCTTGTGGCGAGCTGAATGTGCGTGGCTACACATCGGTCCCGATTCCTCAGAGTTTTGTTGCCAATATTTTGATGATATTATATTAAAATGGCAGACGCAGTTTTCATCCATAGTTCAAGTCACCCAGTACATTTAACCTCCAACTCAATAGCCCAATAGTAGTTAGCATATTGTACAATAGTTTAACTCCCATTGGAGATGGTCCATTACCGTTCTTCTACATAAGGCGGACGTGGATTGTCTGCAGTGGGGGTCCCATTCCCTGTTACATTAAAATTCTCAAAGGGCCTCTGCGTGTTGGACCACTATGTCCCCATGTAAGCCTACCAAAAGACCGGGTATCTTCGTAAGAAAAAAAAAAGGAGATACCCGAGAAGAAGAGACAAATAATAATAATAAAAAATAACTCTGACAACTCTGAGCTACAAACTGTCTTTTTATCATAATACATTTAAAATTAATTAATACAATAAAATATAACCAATAAAGTCCAAGAACAAATTTACAATAGAAGAATAATGTATTTAAGTGGAATAAATACAAATTATTCATGGATATTTATAAACAATCACTATGATATATAGAAAAAAATCAATTCATAGATGACATGACGTTTGACGTCAAGATAATTTCAACAATATTGTGATAATAAAAATGAAAAAACAAAGACTGGTATGCTAACAAGATCCAGGGCGGAACAAAATGCACGTTTACCATCTCCGGATTCGCCGCATAGCTCCGCCTCGCAGCCCACGGTGAGCACACCGACTGCTGTTGAGGCGTTGAGCTCGAGCACCTGCGGCGAATATTTCTCTCCGCCGTCGTCACCAACACCAGCGCGGCGGCGTGGGAGAGGCCGGCCACCAGTTTGCTTGGGGTCCCAAGGCCCATCGGCTTCGAATAGGGCTCCCGCTGCCGGTGGTGATGTGCACCGCATGCGATGGACTCATTCCATGAATGAAAATGTCATGTGGGCATATTATGAGGCTACAGAGGGGGGAACCAACGTGACCGCGTATCGCGATCGAATGCTTCTTCTGTTTCAGGGTCTTGAACCAGGTGTCAACGTTTCAGCACAACGACTATCGGATCAAGTGCGTGCTATTCAACGTTGTCATATGTTGGATAGTACCGTACTTGAGAGGCTACGCTCTGACTTGCGGCAGAGAAATGTTATCTCTCCCACATCACAAATAACACAATTACAGGTACCAACACCATTACCTCTCACACGTACCGATGATGGAGTGGATAGCGTAACTTTAACCGTAGGTACTCAGTGCAATGAACAAATAAGAAGTGCTTTGGAGTGTGCGATGCAGGATTATCTAAATATTAATGTGAAAATAAGACTGCGTCTGCCGCGTTTGCCGATGCATAAACGCAATATGGCGCTGGTGTGTGCCCTGGATTCGCTATTGTCTAATTATTTAGATAAAAGTGAAAATCTCAGTAGTACGCACTCAATTCTGTACTGTGCAGCTGTTGAAGCATGTCGAGTAGCTGGTGTTAAATTCCCAGATCACAAGATCACTACTCGACCAGTTTGTGCTGTACCATTGTGGCAGTGTAGGATTGAGCGGCGGATTGCTGAGACCAGGGTACTCATTGGCAAGCTTATCTGCTTTAGGTCGGGCAATACTCGTCCGAATGTGATGCGTTTTGTAGCTCGGGCTTTTGCTGGAACTGGAGTACGCAATTGTGATTATGCAACCCAAGTTACAGAACGCATCGACTTCCTAAAACAGATAGTTTCTGCATGGGCAAACCGAATTAGACGCTATAAAACTAGGACAGGTAGAAATATCCTGAATCGCACATTTCAGAGAGATGAGCGGTGGGTGTATAGAAATTGGGAGCAACCTGATACTGTGGGTGACATGCATTTACCAGATACTGTAACTACAAACTCATTTTGGCGTAGTATTTGGTCAGTGCCTGTCACCCATACAGAAGGTGAATGGATGCGAGATGTCAAGCGAATGTGTGACTCTATTAGTCCAATGGAGCCACCATCAATTACATCTGATGATGTTGCTTATGCAGTCCGTCAACTTCCTAATTGGAAATCTGCAGGACCAGACGGACTGCACAATTTTTGGCTAAAGTGGCTTCGGAGTTCACATTGTCATTTGGCATCTCAATTTCGATCATTCTTGGAATCTGGGTTGCTTCCAAGTTTTATGACCACTGGGATAACCCACCTGCTACATAAGTCTGGTAGTACCATGGTCCCCAAAAATTATGGGCCGCCTGAAGAAAGTACTGAAAAGTCTTTTATCAGGTGGGAACAAGGTTCGCGCCTATAATGATTGGGTCATACCATTGTTAACCTATTCCTTTGGCATACTCAGATGGACTCAAACTGAGTTGGACACCCTCGACAGAAAGGTTCATACTCTGGTTACTACATACCAAATGCACCATCCACGTTCATCTGTTATGAGGTTGTATATCCCGCGGAAGATTGGGGGTCGAGGCTTCTTAAATGTTAAGACTCTCCACAACCGCGAGATATGCAACCTTAGAAAATATTTTCTGTCAGCGAATATGGGTATTCATTGGTGTGTGGTTGCAGTAGATAATGGACTTACCCCGCTTAGTCTGGCTAAACAGAACTGGCGCAAACCTGTGATACTCACTACTGATGATCGCAAGGAGATATGGAAGAGTAAGGAGCTGCATGGACGATTTCCGGGCCCTATATGGGCCCAATGTAGATTTAACAGCATCTGTTTCCTGGCTACGGTTTGGGGACCTCTTTGGGGAAACTGAAGGTTTTGTCTTTGCAATTACAGACGAAGTACTAACTACCGAAAGTATATTCTGAAGGATGGTACGATTGACATTTGTCGGGCATGTCATTGTCCGGGTGAATCTTTAAGACTTATTATTTCTGGTTGTTCGCGTCTTGCTAACGGGGAGTATTATAAGTAGCCAGGATTGTTCATCAGCAACTAGCTCTTAAGTATAAACTTGTGGATTTGGAGGTATGTACCGTATTACCATTTTCAAGAACTGGGTCGGGTACATACCTGTACCCGACCCAGTTCTTGAAAATGGTCGTATCACACTGTACTGGGATCGATCCATCATTACTGACAGGACTATTGTTGCCAATAAGCCTCGTATAGTGGTGGTGGATCGATTAGAGCGTCGCGCAATGATTATTGATATTACCATCCCACATGACGAAAATCTCGTGAAAGCAGAAAAAGAAAAACAATTGAAATATTTGGACTTGGCTTACGAGATTGTTGACATGTGGGATGTGGATTCGGCAATCATTGTCACGATAGTCGTATCAGCACATGGATTGATTGCCAAGAGCCTCGACCAACATCTTATGAGGCTCGCGTTAGGCAGTTGGATCGGGAGTTTGATGCAGAAGGCAATTCTCCCCGACACGGCACGCATTGTCAGGAGGTTCCTATCTCTGGAGCCCTAACCACCGGTAGCTTGGTCCCTGTACCCGATACCGGTGGGCTACTACTTTTTATATTTTTAAATGTATTTTTTTTAGATATATTTAAAAATGTAATTTGTATGTCTGTATAGTTAATAAAGAGAATAATAATAATATACCCCTCGAGGACAGTCGTTATCTTTTATAGGATTAACGCAACCCTATGAGGGCATAGTAGATTCGCTTCTTGAGTCATCCACTTTCTGATATCAACGAAAAATGTATCAGAAAGTTATTGAAGAGCTCACATCCTCAGGGCAGCTTGTGGCGAGCTAAATGTGCGTGGCTACACATCGGTCCCGATTCCTCAGAGTTTTGTTGCCCTTCTGCACCGGTTAGGATTTAATGGCCTAACGGGAGAGCAGTGAGAGTGCTACTCCCGGGAGTGCAGCAAATCTCAACTCTGGCTTGCCTTAATTGGCCGGTCTGAGGGAGGGAGCCAGAGCTATATGCTCGGGGGGTGGAAGTGTCATTTTCAAGGGCATAACTGCGGGGAAGCCCGCTCCGGGTCTGTCCCGCGAAGGTGAAACAGCGCCGCACCGCTCGACACCCCAAGCCGCTCACACCGGTGTTGCCCTCTGTCGCCTTACAGGCTTATCATGCCTATGGTGATTGTATAGGAGGGGGCCCATCTAGTGAGTTGGCGAGTCACCGTCTGCCAACAGTTTAATAATAATATATTAAAAAGGCAGACGCTGTTTTCATCAATAGCTTAAATCGCCAAATCCATTTAACACCCAACCCAATAGCCCATTTCATAGTTAGCACATTTCACAATAGTTTAACTCCCATTGGAGGTTATCCATTACCGTTCTTCTACATAAGGCGGGCGTGAACTATCTGCAGTGAGGGTCCCATTCCCTGTTAGATTAAAATTCTCAAAGGGCCTCTGCGTGTTGGACCTATGTCTCCATGTAAGCCTACCAAAAGCCCGGGTATCTTCAAGAAAAAAAAAGAAGATACCCGAGAAAAGAAGAGACATAATAATATATTTATTAATTTTTTTAGTTAATAATAATAATAGCCTTTATTTGCGACAGTATTACATTTACAGTATTTATCTTAGTTATTCTATACTTATTTCTATACTTATACGTTATCTTACACTCTACACTTAACCATTATGCATCAACAACCCTGTCTGTATGCCACTTATTGACAAAGGCCTCCTCCAACTCCTTCCATGCCTCTCTATCCTTAGCAGTTCTGGTCCATGTGCCTCCTGTCACGGCTTTTATATCGTCCACCCATCTTTTAAGTGGTCTACCTTTTTTCATTTTCTTATGACTTGTGAACCAGTTTATTATCGACTTCGACCACTTCTCCTTTCCTCTAATTATATGGCCTGACCATTTCCATTTTAACATTTTTATTGTTATTGTCTTTTGTTTTCGTGTGTTTCTTTATGGTTTCCATTCTTATTCTATCTGATAGTCTTTTCCTCATCATGCTCCTTTCCATGGAATTCTGACAAGTTTGTAACTTCGTAACATGTACTTTAGTAAGTGCCCAGGTTTGGCAACCATAGGTAAGTACAGGTAATATACTGGGAGGCAATTCTCGTTTTCTTCGAAATAATCTCGAATTCGAGTTCACTCTTCGAATCCTTTTTCGACCACAAAATCTCGTAAATCGAGATGGTTTTTTTGAATGTCTTATTCTCACCACTATTCGAACGAACGTTCGAGATTATTGTGTGAAATTTTGCCATTTAAGAAGCATGTCACATTACGATGCATTCCGTTCGACACTTTTCATCCGGTTTGAAAACGGTTACAACAAGACTACTGTTACAAAATGTTCTAAAAGTTTTTTAAGCTTATTTTACACGTTATAAGCAATAATTACGTATTTTATAGTAATAATTACAGGAAAAAATATTGTAAACTGCATATAGTCCATTATACATTTGGAAACGCAAATGAACCGAGAAAGCCAAATCTTGGATATAACGTGGGGGGGGGGGGAGGGGGCTAGAAAAGCTTAAGTTCAAATTGTCGACCAAAATAACCTGATGGGTTTTCCGCCATCTTGAAATCCATCCGCAATCTTGTTTTTTCGAATGTCTTATTCTCACCACTATTCGAACGAACGTTCGAGATTATTGTGTGAAATGTTGCCATTTAAGAAGCATGTCACATTACGATGCATTCCGTTCGACACTTTTCATCCGGTTTGAAAACGGTTACAACAAGACTACTGTTACAAAATGTTCTAAAAGTTTTAAGCTTATTTTACACGTTATAAGCAATAATTACGTATTTTATAGTAATAATTACAGGAAAAAATATTGTAAACTGCATATAGTCCATTATACATTTGGAAACGCAAATGAACCGAGAAAGCCAAATCTTGGATATAACTTGCTAGAAAAGCTTAAGTTCAAATTGTCGACCAAAATAACCTGATGGGTTTTCCGCCATCTTGAAAATGGTAAAAAAAAATAAAATAATAATAATAAAATTGTAAAAATTTAAAAAAAAAATAAAAAAATAAAAAAAATCGTATCTCAACGGGGAACCGAGTTATGATGAAAAAACAGAATATAACTTTTTTCAAGATGGCGGAAAACCCATCAGGTTATTTTGGTCGACAATTTGAACTTAAGCTTTTCTAGCCTCCTCCCACGTAATATCCGAAATTTGGCTTTCTCGGTTCATTTGCATTTCTAACCCGATTTTTCCTTCGTAATGACTGGACTAATAATAAATGTTACTTAATGTATATTTTAAAAATTGCTTATACCGTCCCGTAAAATGAAAAATATCTGAATGCGTCACTGTGTGTTGTCTATATTATTGAAGACTGTGTTATTTGTAATCACAAATCAAATTGCTGAAATTTCCACATTGCTGAAACATCGGCGACGACGTGTTTGAAATTGAAGCGAGTTGCAATATGTTTTGCACGTATTAAACTATTAATTTATCAATCATTTTGATATTTATTAAATGTAAAATGTAATATAATGCTAATTTAGGGTCGGTCACTTAAGAAATGTCTAAAGATTATAGTGATTCGACTTCGAAATCTGCGTCTCGACTGCAACCAACCATTCGAAGCAACTCGAGTGGCTTCCCTTCGAGAAAAGTCGTGTTCGAGATTTGCAGAATAGCTAAACGTCAATAAAACTCGAATAAATATCGAATTCGAAATTTATCTCGAAATCGAGACTGTTTCGAAGGCATGAGAATTGCGGCCCTGGTATCAAATAGTTTTCGTTTGATTGTCATGTTAGTATCCTTACTTTTCATTATTTCCTTTAGGCTCCAAAATTGTTTCCAGGCATTCCCGATGCGTCTGTCAATTTCTTTCGAGGTTAGGTTTACAGGAGAAATTATTTGGCCTAAATAGATGTATTCATTGACATATTCAATTGGGTTATTGTTCATCAGAATTGGTTCTTCCCTGCCATTGGTCATAACCTTCGTCTTTAAAGTGTTCATGACCAATCCCAGCTTACCACTTTCTCTAACCAGGTCGCTCAGCATAGCCTGCATTCCACAACTTGATGACGAGAGTATTATTAAGTCATCCGCAAATCTCAAATGTGACAAGTTTTCACCGTTAATGGAGAGTCCACATGTCTCCCAGTCTAATTGACGAAAGACTTCTTCCAGAACAGCTGTGAAGAGTTTTGGCGAAAGCGGATTACCCTGACGTACGCCTCTTTCTATTATTATATCTTTGCCTTCCTTCTCTAGTTTTATTTTAGCCTTACTGTTATCGTATTTATTTTTTAGTATTCTTATGTATTTATTTTCAAGGCCTTGGTTTTTGAGTTTCATGCTCTATTGTATCGAAAGCCTTACTGTAATCCACAAAGCAGCAGTAAAATGTTATGTTATATTCTTTGCCTTTTTCAAATAGTTGTTTGATGACATGAATGTGGTCCAAAGATGAATATCCGTTTCTGAAACCTGCCTGCTCCTTTGGTTGATTTTCATCCAATATATTGGTTATTCTATATAGTAAAACTTTTGCGAAGATTTTAAATATATTCGACAACAGACTTATGGGTCTATAATTGTTAATGTTGTTTTTACCACCTTTTTTGTGTAGAAGTACTATTGATGATGTTGTCCATTGGTAAGGTATTATATCGTTTTTTAAAACTTCATTGAAAAGATGTTTAAGAATTGGTATCAGGTGGTTTCCATTTTGAATAAGGAACTCGTTACGTATGCCATCCGATCCTGGAGCTTTATCTGCTTTTTAATTTTTTACAGCTCTTCGTACATTATATCCGGTACTTCGTTTCCTCCAGTTAGAGTTGTTGTTTGTACGATGTTTTCCCTGGAATACAATTCTTTAAAAAAATGAGTGGCTATTGATAAGATTTCCGGGCGTCGCTTTTCGCATTTATAATTTTGATTCATCAAATGTGGTATCCAATCTCGTTTTTCCGATAGTAATTTAGTTGCTTTTTGGTGCCTCCAGTTCTTTGTATGCATTTTTCTAGTTGTTTTAATCTGTATCTCTGACGATCTTTTCTCATGTGTGTCTTGATTTCCTTGCTTATATTAGCTATATGGTTTCTTATGGTTATTGTCTTTTCTGGTTTAGCTATAAAGTTTGCTCTATTTCTTATCAAGTAGCTGCTTTCTATTTTGTCTTTTTTATCAGTGTAGAGAAGTTCTTGGAATTTGTTATATTTACTCTGTATGTCTAAATCCTTTGTCTTTTCTATGAATTGTTCTAGCTTTTCTTCTAGTGAGTCAGTGCTCTCTAATATAACGCTGTTGGTTTGCTTTGCCTTAATTGGGTCTATTATTGTTAAGTGTGTTTATTTGCAAAACAGCTCTTATCATTCTGTGGTTACTGTTAAAATTAATGTTGTTTAAAACACTACAGTTTCCAAAGTATTTGCTTTTGTTCGTTAAAATGTAATCTATCTCGTTTTTGTGGTTACCGTCTGGAGACATCCAGGTCCATCTGTTGTTTTCACGTTTTTGTAAACAGTATTTAGTACTTTTAGGTGGTTTTCGTAAGCCATTTGCACAAGTTTCTCCCCATTTTTTGTTCTTTTGCCTGAACAATATGGGCCCAATATAGTTTGTTCGCCATCTCCTCTTGTCCCTGTTCTTGCATTGAAATCTCCCATTACTACTAAATTGTTGTGAGAGTGATTATTTATTGCCTCTTGTAACATGGAGTAGAAGGTATCAATTTCTGTTTTGCTCGATTGTTCAGTTGGAGAGTATACTTGAACAATAGACCACTTTTAGTTTTTAGGAGGTAAATGTGTTATATTGAGTATTACAATACGCTCCGAGATGCCCGTGAACTCGTCAATAAATGGTTTAAATTCATTTTTTATTAAAAAACCAGTTCCATATAACCCTGGTGTTTCTCCTTTATAATATAATAAAAAATGCCCATGGTCTTCTATACTCTCCCCTAGGCGCCGAACTTCACTCAATCCCAGTATTGACCAATTTACATTTTCTAGAGCTAGTATTAGTTCCGTTAGACTCTCATTGGTTCTCAAGGATAACACATTGTATGTTGCAATATGTATTTTATCTTCCATTTGGCGATGTTTTTTAGGAGTGTGTAAGTGGAAGTTAGTTGGAGGGTAGTAGTCTTCTTCCCCAACGGTGACTGGCCGGATTGGGGTGTCCTTAGAATTAGTTGATTTTGTAGCAGTTGAGTTGTCTTGGTTCCGGGTGTCGATGCCGTTTACACATTTTTTGGCATTTCTGATAGTGAAGCAGATCTCCCTCTTTCAATATAGTTCAGAATATTAGGGCTTATGATGTCTTTTCCCACAGTTTTGGCTGCTGAGTTGATTTGTGTCTTGAGAATGGTAGTTTTCTTTTGGTTTAAAGAGTTTGGCGAGCCTGACTCTTCTCTTTTCCTCTTTTCTGGGTTATTACCTCTGTTTTTCTTTACTATTAATTTGTCGTATTTTATGAATGCTATATTTCCTTTTTCCTTTTCTTCTTCAACCTGTATCTGCAGTTGCTTGCGTTTTTCTAAAATTTCTTTGGAATAATCTTCCTTAATATATATTCCTTGCGGAAGTGCGGACTTGTTTCGCAATATCAAGTGTTTTTTCCACAGCGTAGTAATAGTAACTACGACCGGGCGGTTTTTGTTGTTGACCTGTTTCCCAATTCGGTATATTCTACTGATTTCATTGCTATCTAAGTGTGTTCCCGAGTCTATAATGGCGTCCTTGATACAATCCACAAGCTCACATTCGGTTTTACCTATTTCTTCTATACCAAAAATTGCTAAGTTGTTTTTCCTTTTTTCATCTTTCAAAAATTTTATTTCCGTTTCAAGTTGAGATATTTTTGTTTTGAGAGTACTATTTTCTTCCATAATAAATTTCAACTTTTCATCCAGTGCTTCCATTACATTTTTTGTCACAGAAGTTGTTATAAGTAGAGCTTGATCATTAAGTTTATTATCCAGGATTTATATAAGCTTCTCCATAGTTTTTTCCTCCATTTTAGGGGAAATGTTACTGTTATGGCAACACTATATTTTAGTTGACAGCCCTAGACTGTGGTTGGCAATACTAGGTTATGTTTGGCAACACTAAGTGCTCTGTGGTAACCCTGGATTTTGGTTGGCAACACTTCTGTTAATGACACTTTGAATTGTTTGTGATATGTTGCTCACTTCACTTCAATGATTTTTGCAATTTCGAAGTTATGTTTGAATAATTTTTGTTGTAATTTATTTTCAGAAATGTTAATTTATACTGTATTTTCTTTTCAGTCTTCTTTGTTTGTGTTCTATTCACCAGTTTTGGTTAGAGATACGGTAAATTACACTTCACTTTTTTTGTACAGTCTGAGTAAATATTCGCGGAGATTGTTGACGTACGTATAATCAGTTCAATGACCGGAACCGGACGGAGTTCGGAAAAGTGCATTAGTTAACTAAAGTGATATATTGCAAAAAATAGCGGTGTTGTTTGTGTTAGTGCCAAATTTCCATAGATAGCCGCAATAAGGGATCCACTGTCTTATTGGGGCACGGACTAGGACCTAGGACTGAGGACTTGACATCGACAAACGACTAGACAGGACTAAACTAAATTACAAGAAAATAAATACTGAAGACTAGGCTGTATGGACTGACTTTCCTTTGCCTGCAAAAAAAAACCAGATCAGAGCACTTTCGGATTGTTGTTTATTGCTGTTTGTGTTTATTTCGGATCATAATTTTGAATAGTATTAAATAAATAGAATAGTATGCCGTTTTCTGATGGTAATCATCAGACTACTTTTGAAGTTAGTTACATGCAATATATTCTGTGAGTAACACTTACGCGGTACCTCGCTATATGTAATTCATACAATTAAATAACAATAAATAGGTCCTACTTTCACATTCATTGGAGAAATATTTGCGGCATTTTGCTGAATATTTATTTACTCGTGACGGTGATTGGTAAAGGAATCATGAGTGACATTATCACAGTAATAGCCCCGGTTAATATTGCAGTAATTAAATATTGGGGTAAACGTGATGAAGACCTAATTTTACCGCTGAATGATTCCGTTAGTGCAACGTTGGACACGAGTGTTATGTGTGCTAAAACTTCCATCTGTGCCCGACCCGAATTCACTGAAGATGAAATATGGCTTAACAAAGAAAAAGTATTATTTTCTAAACGACTTCGTAATTGTTTAAAAGAAATTAAAGCCAGAGCGGCATCTCAAAAAAGCGTCGAGGAAAACATTCTCCGATTGAAAATTCGTGTTTGTTCAGAGAACAATTTTCCTACTGCAGCTGGTTTAGCGTCTTCTGCAGCTGGTTATGCTTGTTTTGTATTTGCATTGGCTAAACTTTACAAAGTGAGGTCTGATATTAGTTCTATTGCAAGACTCGGTTCTGGAAGTGCTTGCAGAAGTGTGTACGGGGGATTTGTTAGGTGGCATGCTGGTACTGAACCCGATGGCTCTGATTCTGTAGCAACTCAAGTGGCTGATGCTTCACATTGGCCAGAAATGAGAGCCTTAATTCTTGTAGTGGGTGATGCTAAGAAAGGAACAAGTTCGACCGGTGGCATGGCAATATCTGCTAAAACCTCGGAATTGATGAAATACAGGGTGGAGTATTGTGTACCAAAGAGGATGGAAGCTATAGTTGATGCTATCAAGAACAAAGACTTCTCAAAGTTTGCTGAAATCACTATGAAGGATAGTAATCAATTTCATGCTATATGTCTTGACTCCTATCCACCATTTGTCTATATGAATGATGTTTCGCATTCTATTGTGAAGTTAGTTCATAAATATAATGAATTTTCTGGTAAAGTGAAGGTCGCTTATACATTTGATGCAGGCCCAAACGCTTGTCTATATCTACTTGAAAAAGATGTCCCTGAAGTAATTTCGTTGATCAAACATGTGTATCCATCGTCCAACTCTTCAGAATTTATAACTGGTCTTCCATATAATGAAGTTGGTAGTCCTTGTAATTGGGATATGTATGAACCTCATATAAAAAATTTAATAAAATATGTTATATACACTAAAGTTGGCAGTGGGCCAGTTGAAGTAACAGATGGCTCTCATCTTTTGAATGAAGATGGGTTACCAAATATTTAATTACATTTGACATAATTTTTATTACTAGTTGAATTTATGTATTATGTTGTAGAATATTTTAAAGGTAAGGAAAAAGGTTAAGGAGTTAAGGTTATAAAGGTTATAGGAACATTGTTTTAGTATAAGAATTAATTTTATACCTATGAAGAGTTATTTATTTACTACTGAGAAAAGTGTATGAATGATTGTATATTTTGTAAGTGAAATATATGTTTTTGGGACCAAATGGTAAATGTCTTTTATTATTTCTTACATATCCACTTTTGGATCTAACATCTACTACAACTGATATCCACATCTTGGTGAGCAAGTAATAATCATTTGGATATTCTCATAATCCACCATCTAGCTGAAATTAAACTAATATAAGCTTACCAGTCACACCTTTGTAGGCAGAGGCATAACAGCGTGCCACATACAGCGTATGCATGTTAGTCCCACGTAACAGGTGCTGAGCCCATTGCCTAGAAGACTTCCAACTTGGCATACTTCTGCCATTTAACTGGCAACCATCACCAAAAACGGCATGGCAACCCATGTTCTGAAAACGTCCTAACACGTTTGGATTTGGTACGACCCGAACACGGGTTTGGTTAGCCTCCCGACCAAATCTTACCTTCTATGTAGAGCAGTCCGGTGGACATAATTATTATAAACTGAGTCTGCCGCATCGGACGTGGTCTGCTTCATACAAAAATCGGGACGTGTGGAAGGTCGGGCCGGATCAATGTTGCCGTTCTAGCTTATTTGTCGTAAATTTTCCCAGATCTAATTTTATTTTTCCGCAAAGATACATTCATACATTTTTCCCCAAAAAGAACTACGTTAATACATAACGTAATTATATATATAGTGTTTATTGGCTTGATGGAGAGGAATACTATGCAATCCAGTTGTCTACACAGTTAAATAAAATTGAAATGTCTACTTGTAATTATAAATTAACAGCTTTTCACTAAATGCATATGAAAGTAGGTTACCCTAATACCTATATACTTTACTCTTCCCCAAAAAAATTATTTTAAAGTCCCCTTATCTGGACAATAGAGTCCGAGACTACCAGGACTTTAATTAGTCGTGCTAATTAGTGTCTAGCACATAAGACCTTTTAGCCTTTTTGTTACCACATCACTAAAAAGGCAACGGGTTCAAAATTTCAAAATTTTACACTTAAAATATTATTTTTATTTTATTAAATTTATTCGGCCCTTTAGTCCCACCCCAGTTCCGTGCTTCGGAATGCACGTTAAGCCGTTGGTCCCGGTTGCCAATAAAACGGCAGTCGTTAAGACAAGTTAAAGGGCTTAAAAAATTCAACAGCAGGTTGCCGCAGCCTGCGCCTGTCCATTTCAACACGACAATGGGCTCACCACCTGTTACGTGGAACAAAAATGCATACGGTGAAATGTGGGCGTTTAATATGCCTCTGCCTACTCCTTCGGGGATAAAGGCGTGTCAATATGTATGTATGTTATCTGGACACCCTGTGCGGTCGTCTGCTGTCCGGTGCGGTCTGATCCGGTCGTCTGTTGCGAGAACAGAGGCGCAATTCACAAATCTCGGATCTAAATCCTCTACTGCGCAAATGTCATCGAAATTCGAGTTCTATGAACATCGTCGACATCAAGAACGGCGTCGACACTCAGTCGCGTACACTTACGACAAAGGCAGACTTTATCAAATGAATACAATATTAAATTAATTCATAGGCTTGAACTATGAAAAACGCAAAGGAAGGCACGTTAAGCCGTTGATCCCGGTCGCCAGTAACATGGCAGTCGTTAAGTCAAGTTGAATGCCTTAATGGCGGCTTATAAAAATTCTCTTTATCCCCATTATCCCTTCGGGGATAAGGCGTGATAGATAAATAAATAATATCAAAATAATAATTTCATTTTGGACAAAGTAGGTACCCATAAAATAGACCTAAGAGCAAGAATCGTTGAAATGCAACCAACTCAAAGTCCTTCTAGGTACCTATATTTATACCGTCAATGTAATACATACATAGACAAAATAAGAAATTCTGTGTTAGATTTGTGACTAGGTACAATTTGTAATATCTTAGAGCATAGAAGTAATATTACTAGAGTAGTAGGTACATTATTAGCTCAATGTGTAAACAAGACCAAAATCATTTCATCAAATACTAAAACAAGTCCTGGCTTTGTTTCTTACTAGGTAGGTATATCTTTTGTGCTAAGGACTGTAAGTGGCACTTAAATTACAATATCTATGATGGTAAGAGATTTTTCTTGGTGATAATAGTTTTTATTTACATAATAAGAACAGAAATTAATAGATAAAATAGAACATTTATCAAACTTGTCATACGATTAACCTATGTATAACCCTTTGTTACCTAACAATAGAAACTAGGTACGAGTACCTATCATTATTTTAGATCTACTAGTCCTATTAAGTTGGTAACTACCCAGAAGATGATCACACCAGCCAGTTCTAAACAGATACTAATAAGTAAGTATCTACCTTTATCTTTTTAAGGGACAGGTCTATAAAATTGCACTCGTGTACCTACGTTAGGTACAAGAGGACAGAAACCATAGTCCTGTCCGTTTACATGGCAGTGAGACGTGGCCAATATTGGAACAATACAAGTAGAAGCTAATGGCTTTTGAAGGAAAAGAAAACATGACGGATTGCTCGATATTTGTGGAAAGAAAAAGAGTGGAACAGGTGAAAGCATTTGTCAATTTAGGTTAAAAATTTGCGAGAGATTGAAAGTGTGATGTTGACATTGAACGAAGAGTTTTGACTGGAAACCAAGTGAATGGAGCCATGTACACCTTTAAAACCAGCCAGAACGTGTCTAAGAAGACGAGACTGGCTGTACATAGAGGAGTGCTTGTCCTTACACTTACATATGACAGTGAAAGTTGGGGTAAGACAGAAGTAGCATAGAAGTAAAATTAATGTAGCGGAAACATTGAGTTACAATACTATAGAGTCACAATCAGAGAAAAAAATGGCAATCCTCGTACAACGTCCGTGATGCCAAAGTGTTCGGTTGTTTCCTGCCCAAAAAAACAGCAGATACGTGACAAAAAAGGATGGTGTCTCATATTTTAGGTAAGTATCAAAACGAATTTACGTATTTATGTATCCACAGTGCGTGATTACATTTAAATTTCAAAAAAAAACATTTTCTTAGCAAAAATAAAATGCTGACCGCGCATCGCGTCTTAAGTGTATCTCTTTCACACTTTAGATAAATATGCAAGAGTAAAAGAGAAACAAATAGTGTCGCGTCCGAGAGTGACTTGCAAATTATGTTCTAACGGAAAGCTATGGAGCGGATTGACACTAAATATTTTTTGAGTTTATGAACTTAATATTTATATTTATGTATTACCATGTTGCTGAATGTTTTATTTTTTAGTTTTTCGTACTAAAAATAGGTCGATTGCGTTTTACTATTTTAAGGTATAAATAATTGAGTACAATATTTTTGTTTTTAGTTTTCCTCGAAACCCCATAAGATGCTCAGAATGGACAGTTATTATAGCAAAAGCCCGAAATGAATTAAACTTCAAGCCATATAAAGGGACGGTTGTATGCTCCAATCACTTTCCTCCTTCAGACATTTATACAATAACGAAAGGTTTTAGCAGGCTTAACAAAAATGCAAAACCTACTTTACAAGTAAGAATTTATCCTTTTAAATGAATTTATTATATTTAACTGTCGATTTCGATTCAATTTGATTTTCTAAGTTCTAATACATAAAACCTTTATACCTCATATTAATTTTGTTTTATTCTGCTCTCTGCTCCACGCATAACCACTACTTACTTAATTTACTAGTGCAATAATATGATAGGTAGATGAAATAAAAATACTGAAACATTTTTTGAAATCAGATGGTAGTTTCGGAGTTCTTCTAGGTATATTTTAACTCACTCTTTTATACAGTCTAATTTTGTTATATATTACTCTTTACATTTTACATTATACACTCCTTCTAGGCAAGTGCACTCCATCTAGGAACACTGCATTGCTTACCATCAGGCAACTTGTGGTCAAGCGCTTGCCTAATTTGATATAAAAAAAAATATAATAATTTGAGTATCAATAACGTCTCCACTGCTGACTTGTTCCCTATTCGTACGCAAGCCCATAGTGAATGATGATGACAATGCATACGAGCGATTTTGAACATTATGCAATCGGCCTAACGCCTAAATTCGAGCAAATGTCATTTTTAACTTTGTTATATTAAATGTATAGGTATGTAGAACGGCGCTCAGACATTTTTTGAGTGTTGTCTGTTTATGATTGTGACTCTATAGTATTGTACCTCAATGAGTGGAAATGAAAAAGTCTGCGAAGTATAGCTGTAGTGTAGTTGATAGACAAAGAAAAGAATGGCGTGATTAGGGAACATTGCTGTACACCAATTCGCCAATGTCTCGTTACTAGAACGGAATTTAAGAAAAACAAATTTTCATAAATATAAAAGACACTTAGGCTTCATCGTCAGGCACACCTAGGTGACCCCTACGGCAGTGGCGGACTAACAGAGGGGCGGAAGAGGCGGCCCGCCCCGGGTCCCTGGTCTTGGGGGACCACCAGATGGCTCAACATTCCCCTGATTGTATTAATTCTAAATAAAACTTCAATAATGTGCTTATTATCTACATAATTTCATCAAGATCAAAACACTGAAGCCATCCAGTCTTTTTAAGCTACAGCTTACTACCTATATTTTTAGTGTGATCTGATATTTTTGCAAAAGGTTAAGTATTTTTTCAGATTGTAAAATTATAAACCCGATCTTATTCGTTCAAAGTAGTTAAGTATTTAGATTATTGTTGCGGTATAAATGAGTTCAGAGTTGAGTTAGTGCATTTTCGAGTAGGTATTTGGAAAAGTACCTAAGTAGTAATTGTTCGTATAATTTAGCCAAGAAATTACATATAATTCGTAGTTCCTAGTCAATATGCACCTATGTGTAGGTACATTATATTGCTTCAGTTCTTGCATTTTTTATGCACGTTTATTAAGGACGTTTTTTTGACGCGGGGAATGCGTTTATTCGCCGTCATTCCTACTGCAGGGGCAGCAAGAACTCTTACTCTTCACGCTGTATCCCTGACGGGGTAGTCAGAGAGGACAGATCGCCAGGCTACGTGATGTGGTTAATAATTGAGTATGTCAAGAGACTATCATGACCAGTGTTCGAAATAGTTAGGTTTGACTATCTACATAAGTCTACTACTAGAGACGAGTACTATTGCCTTTAAAAATATTGGTACTTACCTAATTGGTTAGCACCATATTGGTTAAACAAATCAATAATATTCTCTTCGTAAATTCCTCCATTCCATTAGGTATGTATGTTTAATAAGACTAGGTAATTTAATTCGAAATAAAATTTCACTTACACATATAAACGAATTAAACAGTAAGCATTTATTTATACATACAAATGTGAACTGCATAAAAAGTTTGTAAAACCTCTTTTTTAGGGGGCCTCATTCAACTTTGCCGCCCCGGGCCTCTGATGGACTTAGTCCGCCACTGCCCCACAGCTTCGCCCGTGACATACTTTGAACTCCCATCGCACCTATTTAATCCATTTGCTTATAAATTCTACATTAATGCATAAAAATTTGGGCGATTTATCGACATTTATGACTACTGCTCCGCTCTCCAGAGAAGTAGCGTATAGGCTATCCAACACAAACATAATTTTTCAAATCCGACCAGCAGTTTCTGAGATAGCGCGTTCAACCAAACAAACTTCTCAGCTTTAAATAAATAAATAAATAAATAAATATTAGTAAGTAAGTATAGTTATAAACATTTCAATATATTTAATATAATTATATGGGATTGGTTCGAAAGATGAAGCGGTTTAATTTGTTTTAAAACCTATGTGCACAACCACAACACATTAAAAATACTATAACTACTTTTTATAATTTTACTCGTCTTCGTCTTGCCCTAACAGCGCTCGTGGCCCCGCGGTCTCAGTGTTCTGTAAACGATCACTGAGTTACGCAACTTTCATTATGGCTGGTCCTCAGATGGGTGACCACTTTGTGGCATTTACATTTGCGAGCGTTTCCGTGCTTCGGAAGGCACGTTAAGCCGTTGGTCCCGGTTGCCAGTAAAATGGCAGTCGTTAAGCCTGGTTGAATGCCTTATGGGCGGCATTAAAAATTTCAACAGCAGGTAGCCACAACCTGCGTCTGTCTATTTCAACACGGCAATGGGCTCACCACCTATTACGTGGGACAGGAATCCACACGGTGAAAAGTGGGCATACGAGTATAATATGCCTTTGCCACCCCTTCGGGGATAAGGCGTGATGGATATTTATTTATTTACTTTTCATTTCCACAAAAAATCCTTAAAAATAATAATTTTACCCTAGAATAGGGAAAAAGCCCCTAATCTGAACACCCTGTCTGGTCGTCTGGTCGTCCGGTGCGGTCTGATCCGGTCGTCTGTTGCGACAACAGATTTGGTCGGCAGACTCGGCGGAGCAAATCTGTCGAGGTCCGCCAGACCAAATTTGGTCGCGTGTTAGCTCTTTTACGACTTACGTTACTCCTTCAAAAGCGATCTCCCATCTATATCCCATTCTATCTCATTCATCCATCTCGGTCACTCCTCTCACTCACATACTCAGTACTATATTCTAACATTTCGTTGCATGCATCACGCTTACAATCATTCCCACATATCGTCGATCGAATTCATTACCGGAACATTTCCGAAATTATGTGTTTTGAGTTAAGTATGAGGATTGGTAGAGAATCCTAAAATCTTTCTAAATCAGTATCAGTACAACTCAAATTTCAAATCTACGCGTCAGAAAAGTGTAAATTCTAAAATGGAAAAATAAAATTTATTAAGCTTCTCGGATTCTGTATTAGTTTATTTCAAAATGTCTGACTGATACTTTAATTTTTATAGTTCAACACTAGTTCATCAACGGTATTTTTTGAAATGTTCCAGTATAGCTTTGAAATTTAAAGTGAAAATAGTGTTTTCGCTTGGTTTGTGCCACTAGTGCTCTGAACGACGTGCGAAGTTTGAAGTTAGTTCGATGCAAGTTTTACGTAATTCATTCAAATGTTCTATAAAGCTAAACCACTGGTAAAGTGTCCGTTTTTACAGACTGACTCGAGAGTTCAGAGCAGAGCCCTTTTTTTCCCCAGACAGGCGCGGATTATACGTTTGGACTCGGCCGGAGCCGATCAAGTCGGTTCACATAGACTGGCTAGAAGAGCACGGCTCAAAGCGGATGCGTTTGGAGCCGAGAGTGTGCTTTTGGACGGCAATCAAGTTCTAGGATAGGATCGAGCAGTCCAAGGCTGAGTGAGTACGAAAGAGTACGTAAACGCAGCTGGTCGGCTACGAGAGCGCAAAAGGCCACGCCGACAGGGGCAGCCGCCCGGCTCCTCTTTTTTTTACACTAAGTGCGATTACATTAATCATTCTCACGTGACAAAAGAAGTAAAACTATAAAATAAACCTTATTTTAAATATCTAAAATTAAATATTAAACGTGACCAATATCTGCATTGCTCGCCGAATCGGTCACCAAGACGGACACCAAGTTAGCAACAGTCAAAAGTGGTGACAGTGATCTGTCTAGCGGTACATAAGTTTTCTTACGACAAAGAAAAAAAAATGATTCAAATAGAATCATATTTTTTTAAACTCATCATCTTCCAAGCGTCTGTCCCAGTAGCCTCTCACGGCACCCGGGGTCAGCTTTCCTACGTTTTCTTCTCCCCTTCGCACGGTCATCGGCATACCCTGTAGTGAGACAATTGGCAGGCATGTCATCGCTCACGACGTCAAGCTCACATTTCTTGAGTTTTCCCCTCTTACCGAAACACGGCAGGACCGATATGGCCAGACATTTGTTCCCATGTAGCCCGGTGGTTGCCGCCAGACATGACCATACCAGTGAAGGCAACACTATTACAACTTATCTGCAACATCACGGACGCGAAGGCTGTCGAGGATGCGAGAGTTCCTCACACGGTCTATCTGTGTGACTCCAGACATCCACCGGAGCTTTTATATTTCCGTGACATGCAGCTCCTGCTTGTGTCGCTTCAGTAGTGGCCATATCTCACTGCCATGTAAAAGGACAGGCCTTCACACATCGCACCAAAATGCCCCTGTCTGCGTCTGCTAGTGCGATATCATCAGCATACATAAACAGACATGGAGGCTGCTCATGTGAGTCCTTGATGCTGTCTGACAGTAGGTCTAATATCACGCTGAACAAATAAGTACTAAGGACAGAACCCTGCTGTACGCCGAAGGTAATGGGGAAGGGTTTCGTGTCACCAACAGCGATTCGAACCACGGAATCGAAATCGCGGTACATATCCCGGATAATGTCAATATAAAGCTCTGGAACCTCTTTGGACCGCAGTGCCCACCAGATCATCGCTCGAGGAACACAGTCGAAGGCCTTTTTCATGTCAAGGCACAGACATGGCTGGACATGAAGACGGCCTTCGACTGCAGAGACGTATTCTTCGTCTTGTATTTCTCCGCGACAATCTCTAGGGCAAAAACAGAGTCCTTGGTCCCATGACCAGCGACACTCCTGCTGGGAGTCAATAAATGTATTGGCAGTACAAAGAATAGTGTCGTCCGAAAAACAAACAAATTTTATACATTATTTTCATCACATTATCATGTCAGTCATTACATTATCAAGCAATGAACACATTTTTAGAAAAGAGTTTAGCATCGCATTTCATAAGCAATAAAAGATCAATACTTACTTTGTTTGTCGTATCAAAATGATATTAGTGAGGATAAATAATTTATTATTATCAATAATAGATACTTTATGACCAAGATTTGATAAAAACAATAGACCAAATTGATATAATTTTAATTTTTGATGTTATAAATAAACTACAAAAGAACTCAAAACTGCTTGTTTTTAGTCGATTTTACCGGCTCATTTAGAAATATTCTACTTGACCCTAATTTATGTCAAGAATTTTTTGCTTCATTATTGGAACATTTAAATAAAAATGATGATTACCCAAAAAATACAAATTTTCTGTACTGTTTTTGACCGACGATAATACAGAATGGCCCATTTAAAACGGTCAGTATGAGCATCTCTGAAACTATAAGACATTGAAAGATCTCTTTTAAAGAACCATGTCACCAATTTTGATGGAAACAAAAACTGATGTCAAAATCTATGAATGTAGTTTTTGTTTTCATCAAAATCGATGACATGGTTCCTTAGAAGAGATCTTTGTAAGTCTTATAGTTTCAGAGTTGCCCATACTGACCGTTTTAATGGGAATGTGGGTTTATATTAGGTAAAAGAAGTAGGACGGGGATATTTGGAGGGAGGGAGGACATTCAATTAAAAATCGTTAATTGAAAAAGGCGGCTTGAGGAGCGTATCAAAAAAATAAGTATAAAAGTCATCAATTGTCAAATCGCCTGGCTGTCATGAGATGTCAGAAGTCAGTGTCAATCAGGCACAGTCAGACGACGACGAGTCGCTCAATTTATTTGTGTTGGATTGGATCGAAGGGGTGGTTGTTTTGATTCAAATTATGCAATTAAATTGCTGTAACCGAGTGTGATTGTTATTACAACACGGAGCAAACAATGTCTCTAGATCCGGATCTTATAATATCAGTGCCTCGTTCTCGTGTTGCCGAATTTTATAGTAAATATTACAATTTAGTGGAAACATTCTACTGTGTCACATTGTCTGAACATAAATACTGGCTAGAAAATGAGAATCCAGATTGTGTGTATTTTAACGTAACGTTCAACTTAAATCCAGATGATGGAAGCTATAATCCACATGAATTGGTTGGAAGAATACAGGTATGTAACGTAAATTATATTCAGTTCTCGTTTTTTTTTCTGTAAAAAACCAGTTTGTACATGAATAACAAAGACAATTGAATATATTAATGAGAACCGTCATGACTTCATTTAGTACCTATTATTGTTTGTCGTGCTGCATATTTAGTATTCATCTAATTTTCAGCACTGGTAAATATACCTATATTATGGTGTCAATATGCATATAATTGGTTTCGCAACCATGATGTTGTTGAACCTTGCTACATATCTTCAATTATACACTACACTTGTACTATTCTTCATTATTTTACTTTTTAACTTGACTGGTTTCGCCTTACATCTTTTACCAAAAGTGGTCAATTTTGTATTTTGTTATTTTCAAACTTTGACAATTGTGAATTCTGAATTTCGTAAAGGAAAATAGAGGAAGATTTAGCACTTTCCAATCTGGCTCAAAGGACAAAATATATTGTAGCATGTGGTAATCGTATTTTGCAAATGAGATGTAGATTAGAGATAAATTGGTGGTCAAACTTTGACAATTGTGGAAAAGCAAAAGTTGGAATAGTACAAGTGTGAAGATGAGTAGCAAGTTCCATCAAGTGCCTACAATCAACAGTATAACAGCTTCAATTTATAATAACTTTTAATTAATCTATATACCTACTTTCTTAAAACAAAGCCATGTTAGTTACACAACTTATAACTAGAAAGCCAATATTTGGAATTAGATGGATTTGTCTCTAGACAAAGAGCAGAATATGTGAAAAAAGGAAATATTAATGAAAATAAAAAGATAATTGTGTCATTCATTTGATATGAAATGAAACTGAATTCTAAGGCGGTACAAAGCTTGCTGGTGATCAGTATTGAAAAATTTTGTTGATGTTTACTTACCAGGTTGTACAAGCTTCCTCACCAATGTGTTAAAGATGACCAATATTTGACTATTGTGTTCATTAAACTACTACTGTAACCTCTTCTACTATCTACTTTGTTATGTATTTTGTTTGATAGCATTACATTGCATAATTTTTGAATTGCTATACATATTTGCCAGTGATTCTTTTTGACATTTCTTCCTATAAAAATCCACAATTGGGATAACTAAACACTCAACATGAAGATTTGTAACATCAACGGAAGCCCAGCGGACTCAGTGTTCTGTAAACGATCACTGAGTCACGCAACTTTCACTATGGCTGGTCCTCGGATAGGTGACCACTTTGCAGCATCAACATTTGAGAGCGTTTCCATGCTTCAGAAGGCACGTTAAGCCATTGGTCCCAGTTGCCAGTAACATGGCAGTCGTTAAGTCAAGGTGAATGCCTTATGGGCAGCATGTAGCCACTACCTGCGTCTGTCTATTTTAACACGGTAATGGGCTGACCACCTATTATGTGGGGCAGGAATACACATGGTGAAAAGTGGGCATACAAAATGTATGCCTCTGCCACCACTTCGGGGATAAGGCGTGATAGATAAATAAACAGAATATACCTTTTGCAATGAGTTATGATATTTTTAGACCAAAGCTGTATGCTCGTAACAGCTCAGCATGTAGCAATAGGGTTGCCAGATTAGAGAACTAAAATTTTTGGACAAAGGTACAGATAATGATTTACATAACATATTACAAAACATAACTATGCGTGACTTGTAACTTTACGTCAACGTAGAAAAACAAAGACACGGGGCGTAGCGAAAATTTATTTCGTCGGTGTGGGGCGCATAAATTACCGATGCGACTGATAGTAAACTTTCTGGACTCGCAGGGCTTTTTCTTGATCAAATCTTTCTTTAAGAATACTTATTCTTAAAGATGGCACTTGCCATAGATGAGATAAGTGAAATGATCTCCCTGCCTGTGTTTTCCCGAACGTCTACAGTATGGGGTTTATGAGGGTTCTTCAAAAGGGGTCTCAAAATGATTATAACAGTTGGCAGCGTGAGTGCCGCACCTCTGGAGTTGCAAACGTGCGTTGGCTACGGTGACCACTTTCTATCAGGAGGGCCAACTTAATGGTATAAAAAAAAATTCTTTCATTGCAGCAATAAAGTGTTATAATCATTATTTATACTCATTATGTGCTTAAAAGGTTTCATACCGGCAGTGATCCCCGGTTTGTGTGTTGTGTAATTTTGGGTTAAGGCAATTGGAACTGTAATCCCGTTAGTATCTGAAAGCTGATACAACACGGCCTCAAACGCTACAATACTAGCATCCAACCAAGCGTGAAGCATGAGTGCGGTATTTAAAAAGTGATAAGACTTTGCTAGAGAATCGGATCCATGCCATACTAAAAGCCTCGCCCGAATGAGACGAGTATCAGTCAACAGAGTAAGTCAGGTCCTGCAAAAGGTTCAGCTTCGTAAACCACATCCATGATATTTGGCAAATTGTACAGAAAAGAACAGTAAAATCAGCTTCTTTTCTGTTTTTATATATTTTTTCTGTTTATGACTTTTGCGGGCTACGGCTACGTTCGACTGCATAGAAACCTGTGCAGTTCTGAATGCATTGCAGCGATGTCGTATCGACAGACGTTGAGGTGTTGAAATGTTTGTATTACACCGCTACCATTACCGTCAAGTTGCAAGACATAAAGATCGAGGAGGTGCGTAGAGGGGTGGGACAAAGAGATGGAATATTCCTTAAGCCAAATACCAACACGCTGAAAACGTCTTTCCAAGTAGGCGATTTTCGTATTGAAGACTGTGACCGTAAGGCCTTACATTTGCCAAGGATATCTAAAAAAGGTCGCAGAGAGGGAATTGTTGCGCAAGGCTGGTCTCTGATGTGGCAAAAATTGGGAATGTCCATTAGTGGACTGCGAGGCAGTGATTTGATTGAATGTAGCCAAACCACACGAATGTGCACGTGTGTCACTCTTTCAAAAATCCTGTTTTCGTTGTATTGCTAGTTTTGGGTCACGTACAGTTACATGTACTGCATTATTTGTTACCTAGTGGTTAAGATGTAGGACTTAGTTAACGCGGTCTGAGTTCAGTCTCCAGCCATTTCACCGACGAGCTTGATCATACTCGTAACACAACCAATTTAGCTTAGCTGTTAGTGACAATTTTGAAAATAACGGTTACATACATTACGGTTCTTTTTAAAAAAAAAATGTTTACTCTTTGCAAATTTACTGCTGTTCGATTTGACTCTACGCCCGCGGCAGTTGATCGACCCTACAACTTAGCCCTGCAGAATACCGCATTATGAACGGCCCTCGAATAAAAAATATCAATATATCAGTATGATATTTTCTACATGTTGTGGACAACTTATATTCATCAAAATCTGTATCCTTCAAAGAAATTTTACGATTTGTAAATACAATAAGTGCTGTTTGGTCTAACTCGTGCCTAAAACTAACTTGTCAAATATTTGTCGACGCAAAAATGATAGGTAAATGCGAATGATTTCTATTTTCTAGTCAGCTATTTCCGGGTGCAATGCATCATCGATCATTTAGAGATGCGACAAATCTAATGACAGCGAGGTTGGTAGTGGCAGAGTTCAGCAGTGCTCAGTTTGTTTGGGGGCCACCCGGCGGGTGCAGTGGGCGCACAACCCGGATCTCGCGGTGCCCCGCTTCCCCTTCACTCAGCGGGCTCGTGCGTGGAGGTGTGCATGCGCTTGCGGCACATGATACGGTAGTCAATAGTCTCGCCGCGAAGCACGCCGCGCTCGTACACGCGCGTGATGCCATGCGACGCGCACACGCATTAACTAAATATTATGTTCGCAATCGTCAACTCCCAGGTGAGCGAGACTTAAAATCCCCGTTAACAGCTGTTGACGCAAATAGTGATTAAATCAATCCCGTTGTCCCTGACGTCATTGCATTTGTCTCCTCACGACTTTCACTTAAGCCATGATTTTGTGTAGCGCTCATTGTAGTGATGTTCATTCACAATCAACCGATATAACAATCCCGGAAGTAGGGCCGGTTCGTTAACGTCATGTGGGTATGCTAATTATTGTATAAAGTGCTCAAACATTCAAAACGTCTAAGATTAATGTTGTTGAGGTGTGAGATAATTTATGTGAATACCTAGGTAGGTAAGTAATAATCCATAAGTGAAACTTAAACCAGTGTTTTGAAGGCAAATTCAAAGTTATTATGCTTTAATACTATCAGAGATCGTTCAGATAAATCTATCATGGTGGACGTGTTGAGTAACTATTGTGTATGACAGTGACAGCCCATTGCTGTCACATTGGATCCTTATTGTTTTTGCAACGTCTTGTGAAAGCGGTGTAAAGGGTTAATTAATGTACATCTTGTCTTCGTCGCCGCCTTCACTTGAGCAAAGTGTCGCAGGTCCGGTACTGCTCGGACATCGCTGCAACTTTCACTTCGCCTCCGACATTACCACATTACCAGTCATAATCTTTCGTTATCTGCAATATCTGATCATGGATTTGGATTTAATTAGGGAAAATATTTCTGAGGATCTTGACGTGGTCACAGACGGTTTCTTATATGGGCAACAGCTTGTTAAATAGGGCATCGACAGTTTCTGTATTATTAGATCTGTTTTCCTTTTTGACAAGTTCTCATAAGTAGTCTTACCACGCGAAGGTTACATTGCCGGATGTTTCGCAAGTAAACAAACAGAATACATAAACGACGTCACTTTCATTTTATTTTAACATAAAGTTATTCACAATGTTGTGACTTAGGAAAACACGCTACTTGGGAGTATTTTGCTATTGTTAGAAGCACATTCGAAAACGTCAACGAATACCGGATAAGGAAATAGAATTTTCCATTTGTTGTTTTTTGTGCAAAGATTTTATTATGATAATCAGGGTATATAAATATAAAAATTAACAACTGCCACCAATTTTGTCGTATGTTAAGTTATTGTAGGTACATCAACAATTACAAGATGTAAAAACTAACGCAGCTGACACTCGATATTTTATATGACGTATAATGCCATTTCATGGTCAATTCGAGGTAGTAACGGTAGTTTAGGACAGTGTTATTTCAGTAAACACTTGCTGTGCGTAGGATTTTCTACTACAGTATCAAGGCTAGGTGATAAATTGTCTAAACTTCAGTGTAGGTTGTTTCGGTATAACTTAAATATAATTCTAATTGTTAAATTGGAAACACTAGGTTTCCATTGAAACACGTATTAAGGTCAGATTACATCGACTAAACGAGATGCTGAGGAAGTAAATGTTAGCGTAGTCAGGTGCGAATATTAAAATTGCGAACGAAGATGAGTGTGCAGCTTTTTGTCATAAAACTACTCGGATTAAAAAGTCATTTTCTTTTTTCCACTCGAACGAAGACGCGCCCAAAGCCTCAAAAGCCTATCATAAGTAATAACAATATCTACTTAAGCCAGAACTCAAATATCATATCATCACATTGGGGATACCCTCATTAAAAGGGTTCCATACCTCAAAAGGAATAAAAGCGGAACCCTTATAAGATCATTTTCTTGTCCGTCTGTCCTTGCGTGTGTCACCATCGATTTTCACAGAAACGGGTAGACCTAGCAAGTTCAAAATTGTACCAAATACTGAAGTCTAAAGTCCCTATTAGGTGTATATACATCATGGTTCTGAGTCAACACGAAAAAAGGTATCAGGTATACCAAAATTTATCTTAATTTTCAAACCTTTTTATTTTAGGACATTTCCTTGTACTAAAAAGATCTTGCTTGTAACCAAAATTGACAATTCTTGGACAACTCCTGAAGGTTTTGGGTCGGAAACATAAACCGTTGACCTGGAATCACGAAATTTGTCAACAAGCAAGGTCTTACAACACACGGTCTTGCACAAATAAAGTAACAATTCCAAAAAGATAAAAATTAGGAGGTTTTTTGATGGGGCAAAGTTGAAGTTTTGTGGCACAATTGCAAATTGCTTGACGAACGCAATGCTCGACTGCGACGGGCTACTGCAGAACATTCCTTAATATCAATCGGTGGTGCGAGCAGAAAGCGTAGACTACAAGTATATAGAACAGAGCGGTCACTGGACCAAGTAAATGTTCGTCAAAATAGCAGCATTTTGTTCTCGTTTTCATTATCAGTCGCAATCGCGGACATTAGAATGCTACTGGTCGCCCCGCGGCATTCGCCATTAACTAGATAATACTCTGAAATATGTATTTCGAAATCTGTAAAAATAAGTAGACTTACCTTGTTATCATTGACATTAATAGGTACGCTTAATTGTCGCATTGTCATACCGCCCGGCGAACGTTGCACGAGAACCATTGCGTTAGTATTACAGACTGGTGAAATGACAATGCTTCTCTGTGGCCCTTATGCTAATCGCAAGGCCGGTCCCAAACGTGGGTCGTACTGGTCATCATTTTAGTCTACTTTTCAATTGCCTCTACGAAATTAAATTTTCACTCCGGTGCAAAAATTGCACTTCGTTAAATGCGCACGATGTATTTTTGTACACTTTTCGTTAAGGTATCTTCTTTCTTCATCTTATTGCACGCCTCATAAGCGAAGTGTTGATGTGGGTACTACTGTCACTTCGCGCAAAACATCTGATTTTTCAAACTTAAAATGTCTCTATTTATCATATATTGCACTTGTAAAATAATATATACACAGACATATCAAGAAAAAACACTATTTTAAACACTTATGATATTTTCGATGCCATTTTTGTTATTTAAACTAGTTAAAAAACTGTTCAAAAAAGTTCCGTCTTGGACGTCCGTGTGTTAAATATCATTAGATTAGATACGGATCATTTTCTTGTTCACACGATAACGACCGAAATACTTTACTAATCGAGTCTTTTTTTTCTCTTACGCTTCAGTATAATTAGGAATAGAACCCTTTCAATTTTCACGGTCTGATTCGATGTGGTTTAATTGTTATTAAATATTAAATAAACAATTTTAGCACAACGCCATCTAGCGCAATTTAAGCTAACTAATCCTTAATTTTTTTTTTGGTTAGATGTTTGGAAAATTTTAAGTCATTTGTCCAAATTTAAATTAAAACGAAACCATACTTTTTATAATATAATAAAAGCGCGTGAGGCGAAAATTGTGCGCAAATACATACAGTATGAGAACTGAGAAGTACATATATGAAATGAGCAGTTTCCTGGATGGAAACTGCTCATTTCATACATGTACTTCTCAGTTCTCATACTGTATGCATATTATACGAAATGACGCCATAACGTAAATTTCCATTTCTGTGAAAATCGCAAAAGTAGAGAAGACGTTCTTTTTAGCTATTGGAGGTATTTATAGCGAAAATATGTCTGTATTGTTTTTACGACGAAAACTATATTGGTGATATCGACTACATCCGCACAAAGACGATGTATTTACAAATAAATAAAAAATTGGGAAGTTAAGACGCATTAAGAGGATTCCCAACAATATTTTTTGTTTGAAATAAGAACAGTCTTCCATAAAAAACGATAATGTTCCTAATTTGTACACTGAAGATTGAATGATTTACCATGTTACTTTTGGAGGTTAGAGTTCTTATAAGTTTTCCTGTAATCTGTAAGTAAAAAAATTATCATATACTAGCTGGCACTTTGAAAAATTATTTCAAAAGCTATAATTTTTCAAAGTGCCAATTTTAAAGATGGGAGGAGCTGGGAGGGTTGTGTTATTTCTTTCTTCATCTACTTTAAACTTATAATACACTTCTAGGTAGATGCAATCATTTGAATAGCTGATACTTGTTTCTGTTTTGTTTTCAGCTCCTTTCGTTATTGAAGTGAAACTTCTTTTCGACATTGAGAGAAATTTTATAGCTGTAAAAAAAACGTGACGTTTTTCGATTAGGCGCCATGTTGTTTTAAAGTGAAACTTCTTTTTCATATGTGAAACTTCTTTATCGAAAATGAGTGAAATTTTATAGCTGTAAAAAATAATTAAGCTAAGAAGTTTCACTTCTTAGCTGTGTACTCTGGTACACACAGATTTTTTCTCTCATTTCATTTCACTTATTTTTCTTTATCTTTTCACCGATTTACTTACAGTTTTCTTGGTCTTCTCAATGTGTTTTTCCATTATACTACTCAAAAATATTATATTTCTTATGATACTCTTAAGATTTCTTATCATTCTCCATCTTCTCGATATCGAAATGATCTATCAGCCGACAATCTTTAATTATTTACCAGACTTTAAATTTTTCCGTCCAATCTCCTTGTGGATATAATTTTATTTTTTAATAAAAAATCGGGACGGCGTTACGTGTGATAAAAATGCAAACGGTTAAAAGTGGGCGTATAGTACGCCTCCGCCAACCCCTTTGGGATAAAAGCGTGACTGTAAAGCATGTAGTAGTTAAATAAATAAATATTGTGAGACATTTTCACAGCGCTGTTTAGCACAAATTATGTTTGGTCGTTGGGATCTTGATAACTGATAAAGTTCTAATATGTATTATCATATTTTCACATATATACTTACACACATATCATGGTAAACATCAAAACCACGAAACTGACAATATCGAATCAAACAAATATTTATTTTATCCGCCAATGTCGGAAATCGAACCCGAGACCTCAGCACGGCAGTCGCATACTCTATACCACTAATCCGATGAGACTGTTAATTAACTTAAGATTTAATTAAGTTACAAAAAAAAACAACATAAAATACCGGTTTATTAAATTTGACTGACTTTATTTTAATTCTAGCGTCTGCAAACTCAGTACCTATAGCTAATTACATATAGAGAAGTTTTAAGTATGTGCGACACGAAAGCGCTAAACTATAGATCTATCTAATTTATCAGTCACGATTTTATCCCTGAAGTGGTGGCCACATTTCACCGTAAGCATTTTGTCACCCACGTAACATGTGGTGAGCCTGCATTGAAATAGACAGCCGAAGGATGTGGCGACCTGCTGTTAAAAGTTTTCATGCCGCCAATAAGGCCTTAACGACTGCCATGTTACTGTCAACCGGGACCAACGGCTTAACAGTATTTTCGAAACATGGAAATGCCATAAAGTGATCACCCATCTGAGAACCAGCCAATAACGAAGTTAGTTGCCATAAGTTGTTTAACGCAATTATCGTTTACAGAATAGGTACTGAGCTAGCTGGGCTACGTGCGCTTCAATTTCAATTGCTTGAAATTGAATTGATCTCTCTAATACTATTATTTAATACTTTATACCATAGAAATCAACCACATCAACTCGTTCTAACCGACGCGTTCCACTTGTTCCACTTGCTATTCCAATATGATCCCCCAGGGGATTCTAATGCACTCGGTATTCCTTTAAAATCCCCTAAGATTACCACTGCGCCACATACACTACCACTGCGCCACCGAGGCAGTTTAAAAAAACTGTACAAATGATTTCAATCGCTAATATGAATGAACCATTTATTTATTTTTACTGACATTTATTTGTTATTACAAACATTAATTTGTTTTTTAACCAATTTTCAATTGTTTTCACCGACGAACAATTCAATTAAGTCACACCATGATGAAAAGGCTTTAATGTTAGTCATTTTAATAACAGGGGATCAATATAGAAGTAATAATTTTAGCACTTTTTAATACCCTTGTTTAGTGGAATAGTAAGTGCTTAGCGATCCTTTGGGGGATAGAAATGGGGGATCATAGTGGAACGCGCCTTCTAACCTAACCCTTATTGACGCATTGTTTTTGCTCCACGAGTGAGAGTTAAAGAAAATCCTTGGAAAAATGACATTTTAGTTTATCTCGTTGCTTCATGAAGCTGTGGCGTGGCTGTCGTTTATGTTTAATGGATTATTATCTTCTTCAGATCCGACGCGACTTATTACTTTATTTATAAACTAGTTGACGCCCGCGGCTCCTCACGCGTGATGAAGTTTTCTACGTTCTTGGAACACACACAGGAAACTTTCGTGTTTATAATATTAGTAGGATTTACTTTGGTTTACATAAAATTGTTATGGTCGTGCATATTGTTGTTTGTCATAGTGATATGCGTTTTCTGTTTGATAGTACAAAATCTGATTTGCGACGAAAGAGTTGAGAATTTGAAAAGTTGAGAATTTGAAAAGTTGCGAATCTGTTGAATTGAAAATTGGTTAAAAAGAAGGAATTTAGATAGTTACCAACCTAAAAAACTCATTTGACGATTAGTTGTAAAGATTTATGTGAAACCAAACGAATATTATATATTAATAAAAACATTCTATTTATTTACCTTTTTAAACAGACACACGAAGTAATCTGAAGAAAAATAATTAGGTACAATGTTAGCTGTTAAAAATGGTGTCTCTGAACTAGTCACAAGTGATTAAGTAAATACCTAGGTACGTCATAAATTAATTGCACTTCCAACGTGCTTTCCAACTTTTTCAAACAACTGATGATTTTTTAAGAAACGTTTTGTTAAATACTTATATTTAGTATCTACCTAGTTAATATTTGATGTTGATCATCATGCGCAACATAATCTAGTAAAGACAATCCTTGTTATGGCAAGTGGCAACTGTCGATACGATTTGTTTTGGACGTAGTACCTACTTATGATTATAAGCGCGTGTGTATCGTTCAAAAGTATGTCGCGTGCCCGCATCCTGTTTGTCGCTGACGCGACATCGAACGAGGTGCCGTCTGTCGACGTCGCCCGAATACTACCACCCTATTGGTCGCTGTTATCTCCTCGTAACCAACGATAGAATTTCTCCTCTACAAACGGAACTAATTGTTTCGGTCAGTCACTCCTAGACGCTTTTTTTTATCTATCCTCAACCTAATCTTACACACATTGCTCAAACTATTGCACGATAAACCGTTCAGATAAGAGATGTGAATTCCTTCAAATTGAGGACACGTGCTCTAATGCAGGTCAATCTGAAATTAAAGAACACGAAGCAAGGGTGTACTATTTTCAATAGTGAGTTGGTAATTTGTTATAATCTTTGAAACTGTCTAAAATTGATATGTCGAAGCTTACTACGTCATTTCTTGTTATTTTTCTCATCATCGTTATTTTTTCTAAGAAGCTGAAACTCTATTGTAAATTAACGGGATCCTTACCGTGTTTGAACAGTACACTTGTTTGATATAGTGTTTATCTGTGTAGCACCTACTTCTATATTTTATATGTTTTTAATGGAAAAAAACGTACCTAGATACTTCTTATCGTTGAATTTCAATCGCAGAAATACGAAACCCTCATCTAATTACCTATTCGTTCAAAAGATTCATAATTAATTTCATTATTGGCGTCAATGAGATAAAATGCTCTGTACTGACGTCAATCCTATCGATGGAGTCACTTAGGTGTCAATGCAAAAGAAGGAAAACAAATATTTCAGAACATAATGAACAGTATGAAACGGGGACGTGTCGATATAGAATACGTCAAAACATGTGCAAGTAAGGACGTCGATAATGCTTGAGTGCGTGACTGCAATAATGTCATCTGAAATGAAACTTGTCAGAAAAGAATACCCTGACGAACACCTCCAAGATTACGCCAGCACTACAGTGAGTGACCGATTACTTAATCTTTAGTGTTTCTAATGTATAGTTTGTTATGTGTAACATGTCATCGTTTCACAATTTCACATTGGATTTTCCCTGCCCTAAAATTTGCCATTACCGTTACATTGACTGTGGACGTTCTACTAATAGTCTGTATTAAGTTTTGTTTATTGTTCAGTAATAAGAAACAGCGTGTTTCCCTCCTGATTGTTAAACAACGAGGCAAAAAACGTAAACAAACTGATGTTTCAACGTGCCAGACCGTATCCAATGAGGGATAATCCTATGGGTTTTTTATCCAGACTAAAATAGCTTTCTGGCATTTGGTACAAGGAAATTAGACATTGTAGGTAACAAACTGTTTGAGTTCCTGTTTATTGCATTCGTAGAATTAATTTGAAACTTTTCAAAATTAATAGGTATGTACCTAATTCAAATATGATAGGACAGCTAACGTTAAGGTATGCAAAATTACCTTTCATAACCCCTCGGCATTTTTTTTATGAATTTTTGGTATATTATTCGTGACATCTTGGCTCGTTTATACCAAGAAATAAAAAAATATCATAAAGAAGTTTAAGTATTCACACAACAATGATCACAGATGACCCCAAACGCGTAAATCGTATGATGTTTGACGTAACGAGCTGCGTTATTTGTATAGGACTATGTATATGTATATTTCTATACTTAGCAGATTGAAATAAATGGCGTTCCAATAAATCAGTTATCAAACAAGACAATTAGGCAAGTTAGTTTCAAAATTAGTTTCTAAATATCGCAAATGAGTCCCGTAAAGTCCCTTTATACCATAATTAATGAGTATACACCATGATAGTTAAAAAATAACATAAATCAATTAGATGCAACTTATGGCCGGTTTCAATATTCTATCTTCAGTTAAACATAGTTCGCTACTACAGATAAACAGTTGAATTTTTCACTTTTGTGACAGATAGTTCAAAGTTTTCTATCTATATCCAAATATATCTATAACCAATTATTGAAACCGAAATTTTCATCGATAGGTACCGATGGTAACTACTTTGACATAATTTTAGACAATAGTATAAGATAGGTAGGTTATTGAGACCGGCCGTTAATGAAAATACTATACATAAAAGTTTAACAAATACCAGAAAAAGAAATTTCCCAAAGTGTTTTCTGTGTAAAGTAAAATAAAGACTAGTAACAACATTGGATTATACAGGTAAGATAATAGTTAACTCTACTAATTAATAAACAATGTTTACCTAACCAATGTCTTGTTTATAGTGGATAGCAACGTTGTTCAATATCATACTCTACCGGCAGCGACTGCTTGACTCGATTTTTTAGAAAGTTGCATCCGGCTGAGCTATGTAGGCGGGGCGCTTCCGTACCGTGCCCAGCCCGGATGTAGGCTCCAGAAACCTACTAAACTTTATCACCCGACACCATACCACTTTGGACATTTAATTTCTAATTTAAAGTTGCCAATGCGCTTAATTATGTATACTATAGATTTCGTATCGATTAAGGGTCATATAAGTGATCCTACAAAATTTACCGTATCGACTTGGGAAATCGTTTGTTGCTTATTTTCGTTCTTGGGAAAGTTATTGAAGTCGATTGAGTGATCGATTGGCAATACCATTTGCAAAAGGTAGGTTGGTTTAGCTAGGATTTGGGCAGGAACGGGACCTTACATCCTCCTCACTATCACGGCAATTATGCTGGTCATCTATTACTTTGGACCAACCTATAAGTGGCGAAGTTATGTCCCGGCATGTATCAATTGTTAGCGCAAATGCTCCACTTCGCATTTCGTCCAATTGTGATTCAGTGATTCAATTCAATGTAATTCATTTCGATGAAATAAATTTATAGTTTTACATCATTACTTAATTAGGTTAGGTCGGTAAGATTTTTTTATACCACCCGGACATTCTTTTTTTTTGACAAATGTAAATTAGACCAATCGCGAGTGAAGGGAATGGGCAAAAATCGTTCGTGATCGTAGTCAATTGATGGGCTGGTTAGATTATTAAAATAAAGTTGGTTGCAATAGGATATCGAATAAGTCATCTTGTACCCGTAGCTTATATTCAGTACAAATTTAATCGAAATGAAAATCTAGAGTGTATATAAGTTTCTTAGCCAACTAGGTCTGAACGCGGATCTTGGGCATGACTAACCGTCATTTTGTAGATTAAATTTTCTAGCTTTAACTGACTGGCACTGATTTTATCAGCTTAAGCAATTAGGTACATCTCCTGTATTTTATAACTTGACCGTTAAAGAGGCTTGCTCTTGCCGATTTATAAACAACATAGGGTGCTACTTGGATTTTCTCGTGGTTTCCTGCCTATGTATATTATACTTTAACATAAAAAGGTTAGAAACGTATTTTTTTTAAATACGTTTCTAACCTTTTACCTATACCTATTTTGTGGGCCGTTTGCAGACATGCATATGGCCCACCTGATGGAAAGTGGTCACCGTAGCCTATGGACGTATGCAACACCAGAGGTGCAGCACTCGCGCTGCCGGCCCTTTATAAACCTAAGTCCCCTTTTGAAGAACCCCATACTGTAGACGTTCGGGAAAACCCAGGCAGGCATTTATATCTCTCCATTACAATTACTTGAAAGGGTTTTAATATATATTTTCAAATAAATCACTCGTGTCATTAAATAAAAAAAAAGTACCTATATGACAATAAATGCAGAAAATTTCACTAAAATATAGTAACTTTTCTTAAGGATGCATGGCCATTGGAACTCTTTTTACCAATCTCTCGCTATAATAAAGACTTGCATTTAAAATATGTGGCAACGCTCAGATCAGCCATGTATATTTGTAGAAAAGGTATACGACTAGGATACATACAGGAAGTTTTGTTATTGATTGCTGTGTAGGTATTGTAACTGATAGCAATGATATACCTAATACTAATACAATAAAAAAAATAGTACAAAGGAGGCCTTAGTATTAAATTTCTATTAGGTAGTGTTCGCTGGCGACACAGTTAAGTAAAATGAAGCGTTAGGCTGCAGTCAGATATATAATTCGCAGACGGAAATGATTTGACTCATGACGTTTGCTTAGATCAAGGACATTCTAACTATACATTTGCATACCTCAGTACTTCTTTAAATTGTTTTAAACTAAATACATGAATTAAATTATATTCGTTTTATTTAGTTTTGCTGTGGCTAATTACATACTTTGATGCTTAATAGCAGGTTAGCAATAACCTGTATCAGTCTGTTCCATCGCGACATTTAACTTTAACAACATAAACACCTTTATAAGTGGTATTCAAAGATATTGGAAAAGACGTGGTATTGCCTCTGATTTATGGGGTAAATGCGTGTTTATACTTATGTATGCATAATACTATTGATCAATATAACAACATTATGGGTAACTCTCAAATCGGATAAATACTCTCTGAAAGCCATTACATAATGGTATTATTGAAACTGACTTTATTATCAAAACGGTAAAAGGCGTAAAAGATCTAATTTCACATACTTTTTTATTCCGACTGCCTACCTCATTTATTTGAACGTCAAAAACCAAATAGGTACTATTCATATTGAAAACGCGTGTTCGATTTTTGATATAACTTGTGAGATACGGATTCCTGTATTAAAACAGAAATATTTTTGTCAATTCGAGAATTATGAAATACAACCGGTACGACTGACGTTGCGCACTTTAAAGGTCAATGATCATCTGTAGATCCGCTTCGACGCCCTCATGACCCTGTGCTGAGCCGGTGTCCGTCGCTGTTGTATTAAATTTGCTTATTTATCAATAATCATCAACCGGGCGCATCTGTGGTATAAAAAATCCGGATGCTAACGTTAGGATGGGAGGATCCGGATTTTTTATTTATACCTAATCGTATTTAAGACTTGTTTCTCTTGACATGGGATCAACCATGGAAATTTAGTTTGTATGTAATATATATTTATAGCTACTTTAAAAAAAATATGCCGTAAGTAGATGGCTCGACCTACCTGTTGCACTTCATGTTCTAACCTTGGTTCAGCGGGCACCAATAAGACTTACAGACACAACTTAAGGTTTCTATATGAAATACTAACTAGTAAGTTTAGTACAGAAGTTTAACCCACAGACAAATCAGCCAAATCGGTTCAGGGGTTATAGCTAATTGAGTAACAAACATACGAAGATCTTCATAAACTTCTATACCAGTGTATAGACAGCTCCAAAAGTTGCTTAACATACTTAAATTTACAAAACATCTTAACAACTGAACTACTATAATGTCATTGTCGTAACAAAATTCCACAAACTTAACATTACAAACGCCAAATTTGTGATGTTAAGTGTATTTTGGTATTGTGTGACAGCACTAAATTAAGAAAAGTTTAATATTCAGCATATTTTTGTATGTTTAAGTGTACAAACGACTTTAGGGGCTGACTGTACATATTTGTTACTTCTACGCGCTCAAACGGTTGGACCAATTTTTATACATCGTGATGTTTAAAAAACACATTATAAAACTGTTGATCTTGTTTCAGAAATATGTGGAGTCATCGTTGGGGTGGGCAGGCGAGCGCGGTGAGGATTCCAGTTACGACTCGGAGTGCGAAGATGAAGGGGCTCACAGATCAGCTTCTAGGACACCTTCAGATACACTCGCCGCAGAGTTCGCGGAATATGTTACTCTCACACCTACACCTCCGCAACTTAATCAGGTAATGAATCCTTCAATATGCACTTATATCAGATTTATAAAATATAAACGAGAAGTGGGCGTCCCCGCGGTTTCACGGATCTTCGTTTCGCACCACAAGTTATTCGAACCGCGGTACGAATCACCCAAGTACTATTTCAGTATGGGGCGATTGGCACCGGAGTAGGTACAGTGGTGTGAATAGCCCAAGATAGTTTTGGGATTGTGCGATTCGGACCACTAAGCGAAAGTACCTAATAATCATATTGTACGTACTGATTTAAACTCACAGAAAAAATTGAAGATTTCTAATTTATCCGTACAGACGATGAGAAAAGTGGTTAGAGCAAAAAAAATATATAGTGATGCTATGTAAAAATAATGTTCATGATACATTAAGTTTGATTAACATAATTAGCTAAAAACAACCCGCGTTATGCCTTCCGTGAAAATACGGGGTTAATATATAGCTTAAGTTAAGATATGTGTTAAAGTACGTTAAACTCGGATAGATAAACAGTGAAAGATTTTTTTAAAATCTAAATACTGTATATTATAATAAAAATAAATAAATATCCATCACGCCTTATCCCCGAAGGGGTGGCAGAGGCATATAATATGCCCACTTTTCACCGTGTGGATTTTACCTGTCCCACGTAATAGGTGGTGAGCCCATTGCCGTGTTGAAATAGACAGACGCAGGTTGTGGCTACCTGCTGTTGAAATTTTTCATGCCGCCCATAAGGCATTCAACCAGGCTTAACGACTGCCATTTTACTGGCAACCGGGACCAACGGTTTAACGTGCCTTCCGAAGCACGGAAACGCTCGCAAATGTAAATGCCACAAAGTGGTCACCCATCCGAGGACCAGCCATAGTGAAAGTTGCGTAACTCAGTGATCGTTTACAGAACACTGAGACCGCGGGGCCACGAGCGCTTCAATTATACTATATTTTCACAATATTATATTTTCTTATGTATTTAGTAAAAAGCTGTTAATTTGGAATTACAAACAGACACTTCAATTTTATTTATTCGTATAATTAATTTTGTAATATTGTCATGCCTTTATCTCCGAATGGGTAGGCAGAGGCATACTATGCACCCACATTTCACCGTTTGCATTTTTATCCCACGTAACAGGTGGTGAGCCTATTTCCTTGTTGAAATGGACAGGCGCAGGTTGTTGTGACCCCCTGTTGAAATTATGTATGTATGGTATAGAGGGACTAATAAGGCCTTCAACTGGACTTAACGACTGTTATGTTACTGGCAACCATTCCAAATTCCAACCATTGCAATTCATTTTGTAAATTGTAAGAATTAAGCATGCAGGCCGGTTTTCTATTGTTGTCCAACTTTTTTATATCCAAATCATGATTTGTCTTCAACATCACACACACAAACTGGATGACAAATATGTGCTACGTGCAAAAAGTTATGTAACACAATAGAGATGGCCTGCATACTTAATTCTTATGCGCTCTATACCTGTCCGTTTTATTTAGTCCAGTTACCAAGATATAACATGTAGAACTATAATTCTAACCATACTATGAAGAGATTGATTATAATTTTATGATAAAACATTGCACAAAATTGTAAATATGTATTTTTTTTATGATTCATAGGCCAAAATCGAGTTTGCTGTGAAATTAGGATACTCTGAACGTCTGGCCAGAACGGCACTGCAGCGGTTAGGGCCGGATCCACCATGTAATGAGTTGTTGGCGGAGCTGATAAAGCTTGCGGCAAAGCAACCCCCGCGGCCTCTGTCTCCTCCACCGCCGACAGAACCTGAACCGCCACCGGACAGGGCGCCTCTCAGGCATATCGTCATTGACGGCAGTAATGTCGCTATGAGGTATGTGCGTTTTTGAATTTATTTAGTTTAGTGACTGTTGTATTTTATTGCCATTTATGTGAATTTATTGATTTGACGCGGTTTTGTGGTTCTAGCAAGTTTTAATATAAAATTTCATAACCATACACGAAAATGGCAATTAATAATATTAAATACAACATACAATAAGACAATTAATAATTTAATGTTGATTCATGATCATTTTACCTGCTGACTTCTCGTGTGAAAAGTAGAGAACACACTACCCAATTAAACGCAGTCTCTATATTGTTTCACGACACTAGACGTAAGATCAGAAAGTCATCCTTAGTGTACAATTTTAAAGATACTACGAGAAGGCTCGTAAGTAGAATGCTTTGAAAATAAAACTCAAAGCGATGATCGCTTCTGTACAAGTTGCGGCTTCTGACGAAAAATCAGAGTGTACAGAGCGTTTACGTTGAGGTAGAACCTCTGAAAATAACTTAAGAGTATTTCATTAATTAAATGGAATGATTCGATATCGACTATTGCGGTACTAAACTTCTTAACTCCATATGTTTTTTCAAAATGACATTATATTTTAATTGTTTCAGCCATGGCAATAAGGAAGTGTTCTCCTGTCGCGGCATCGAAATCTGCGTGGAATGGTTCCGTGCCCACGGGCACAAGGAGATCACGGCGTTCGTGCCCAAGTGGCGCAAGGAGGCGTCGCGGCCCACGCACCCCATCGCCGACCGCGACGTGCTGGAGCGCCTCGAGCGCGATCGCGTGCTCGTGTACACGCCCAGCCGACTGCTGGGCGGCAAGCGCCTCGTGTGCTACGACGACCGCTACGTGCTGCGCCTGGCCGCCGAGACCGACGGCATCGTCGTCTCCAACGACAACTACCGCGACCTGGCCGCCGAGAGCCCCGACTTCCGCAAGGTCGTCGAGGAGCGCCTGCTCATGTACTCGTTCGTCAACGATCGGTTCATGCCGCCCGACGACCCGCTCGGCCGCGCCGGCCCCACGCTGGACGCATTCCTGCGCGCGCCGGCGGGCCGAGCCGAGCCGCCGCCCGCGTGCCCGTACGGCCGCAAGTGTACGTACGGGAACAAGTGCAAGTTTCACCACCCGGAGCGAGGCGGGCGGCCGCACAAGTCCGTGGCCGAGAAACTATCGGAGCGAGCGGCGCGGGCGCTACGTGCTCGCGAGCTTCACACTGTTAGCCTACCGCCGGGCGGTCGTTTAGGCCCCGGGCCCGCGCCCACTGACAAGCGGCCGCTTGCGCGTGCGCACTCGGCCGCGCCGCGTCTTCCGGACGCCGGTGCCGCGCTCGCGTCGCACTTTGACCGCGCGCAGTTGCAGCTCGGCGTGGCCGGGCCGTCGCAGCCGGCGCACGACGTCAATCCTCACCGGAAGCTGGTGCGTCAGCTGACGCTCAACCCAGTGTGCGACCCTCGGCTGCACACGCTGGCGGCGCGCGTGGCGAGCGCTCCGGCGCCTGGTGTGGGGGTGGGGGTGCAGTACGGGGCGCTGGCGGCGTGTTCGTCGGAGGGCGCGCTGGCGGCGGAGGCGCGGCGCCGCATGCACTTCCACCTGGCGGGCATCTTCCCCGAGGCGCAGGTGGCGGCGGCCATGGCGGCGCACCCCGACGAGACGGACGCGCAGGCCATGTGCGCGCGCATACTGGCGCACTACCGTCCCGAGCCCAGCGCGCGCTGACCACCCTCACCCCTCCACGCCTCCGCCACCTGACACGATATACTGCCGATTTTTGAGCGTGAAAAATCGGACCGGTAAATCTCACCGATAGCGGCGAACTGGGCGATTGTGACCTGCTGGCTGTCGCTGATCGCCAGACGTTTCTTGTACGTTTGCGTACTCTATCGTATGCTTCTCAGAAGTGTATGCTGATAACAAAAGTTTTATAGTTTCTCCAGACGTATTTCACTTGAACAGCTTACTTGACTCGAGGGTTTGTTGATTTGAAATATAACGTGCCTCAAAACATGTATATCGTTCTTCGTAATTGAATCATAAAAATAGTCATGTTGTCCCCTCGACATCGAGTGCCTAACAACACAGCATTACTATTCCTTGAATCTAAGAATATTTCATAATTTCGTCAGCTGAGCTTTCAGTCGAGCTCAGAGTCACACTGAAAGCTACAAGAAATTTAAAAAAAATCTTAATGTATAGTTTTGATGATATGATATAATGGTTTGCCTAAAATCAACTGACGGATAACAGCGAATAGAATCATGTATTATAGTTTCTTACATGAAAAATATGACAAACATATAGACAATTAATTATTAAATAGTGTATATTGATAGTTAAATGTGATCATGTAAAAATCATTATTGGTACCGTGTACCAATTCAAATTTTTATTTACTTTTAATGTTATAATATATTTTTAATGTTTATAGGTTATATTTATGGTTTAACTTTGACTTATTAAAGTTTTAATGTTAAGTATAATATTGCACGATGGGTATGGCTACTATGTTCAGTCCTAACGCTTGTAATATTATTTTGGTTCACTTAGATTTAAGCGAAGGCCAGCTATAATTGACTAGTTCAGTCAATTTATAGATGTAACGTTGAACCAATCTGTTGTTTGATTTTATTAAATTGAACTGTTTAAAACTTAATGCAATGCATAAATTGAAATGTAAGATACATATATCTACCAACATGGTATGCTTCATAGAATGATGATTGTTATATTTGTGTATACATTTTTATGGAATATACCATGTATTGTTTAGTATAATTTTATCTATCAAATTTTACCCCTATAATCTAGCTCAAGCAGGTGCTGTACACTTTGAGTATCTCCGGACGCACTGACCAATAGAATTGTTTGTAAATATTTTTTTGATATAAAGGGTTTCATAGTAAGGTTATAGAAAGACATGGCAAAACCACAAGGGTCCATAACCCTTACAGTTTTTGAGTAAAGTTTTCACATTAGCTACGGGTTATTTTTGAACATGTGTAAAACATGGTGTTTCCTATATATAAAATGTATTTTAAAAATATATAAGTATGTATATCAGTTATCTAGATCCCATAGTACAAGCTATAGCTTAGTTTGGGCTAGATGGCGGTGTGTAAAAAGTTTCCCACTATATTTATTTAAGATTATATAAAGAAATTAATAAAAAGCAGCTACGGGTTCCAACATTATGTGTGGCCGAGGCACTTGGTCGATTATATTCAATTTCAATCACCAAATATTAATTTTATTCAATTACAGTTTCAATTCAATTTGGTTTAAATTTGGCTTTACAAATCACAATTAATGTTTTTTTTTATTAATCTGACCTTGCCCGACGATTTATTATTTCTCATACGATGTTTTGACAGCCTTTGATGAATATTTAATATTGAAATACATGTCAAACCTGGAAATCTAAAATTGCTGATTTTAAGTCTTTTAGCTTGAGCACATATATTAAGCACTAGAGGTAAAATTTGGTAGTTGGAAATTTGAAGTGTTATGGGAAAACTTTTTTATTCAAGAAACAGCAATCCCAAACATCTTCAAATACCGTGTAGGTCACATTCCTTGTGGAATGTTTAATATAAATATTATGTCTTTTTTGACATTATAGGAGTTAGTAATATTTTACGAATAAAGCATTATGCCGTATTACAATTGATTTATTTCTTTTTAACCCTATCTGGATTATTAGATATTCTCTTCAATATCATTTTCATATAAGATTTTCTGTCCGTATCTTCTAATTTCGTAGATAGTTGAATAAAATCTTGTCCAATAAATTTTTTAGGAGTTTTATCACCGTTTTCTTGAGCCGAAGGTGTGAACACTCTTGTTTTCTTATTAGTTCTATACAAATATGGTGAATCCACTACCTCCATTTTATTCTCATCAGATTTCATTTCTTTCTTTTCAATAACATATTTTTTTTCTACATTCTTATTATTTATTATACCATTTTCTTTTGGTCTTTTGTACAATTTAAATATATTCATTATTACATTATAAACATCGGGTAAACAGTCTGCTTTGATACCCAAGCAGCTTGTTTTCAGTCCAAAGTTAATCAAAGTATGTTTTCTTAAGTCTTTCATGCATAGTACAGGTATCTCTTTAGTTTTGCACATTTCTACAACTGGTTCGACTATCATTCTTGGATTTACGGAAGATTCAATAACAATGGCTGAACATGAGCTGTTCTGTATTGAGCTGCTGCACTCGTTTATCCCAAAAAGTAGGCCGTCAACTTTTCTGTGAAGTATAAAGTATTGAATGAGAGTAGGTAATAAGTAATTAAAACACTAACAGGCCATAAATTTTTCCAGACAAAGAATTTAACAATGCACTAAATAGATTTTTCAATCTATAGCAGCATTAGACTTCCTCGTTGGCGCAGCCGCCGTGGTAGGGCGATTTGGGTGTTTCCTATGTATAATAAGTCAGTATTTAGAAACATAGAAGTCTACATACCTATAAGTCAATCTAGACGACTGATAAGTTGTCTAAATCCCTTAGTAAAGCTTATAGTTGACTGACGTAGACGAGCGAAGCGAGCCGACGAAGACGAGCGAAGCGAGCCGACGAAGACGAGCGAAGCGAGCCGACGAAAGTCTCCGTTTTAACTGCATTGGTACGGGAAAAATGCTATTGATGTCAACAGGTCGCATTTTTCATCGGATTCGCATGCAACTTGGCATGGACCATCCTTGATGTAGCCAACAACTTTTAGCGAGCGGGTTTTTCGGTCAGGGGAAATGGAGGCAGGGGAGGAGAAATGGTCCTGTAATGGTTGGCAAGAGTGCTCAAAACGAAAAAAAGAAATGTTGAAATTTTATTTAAATATTTAAGTTCACAGAACCACTAGTTTCGTTTGGGCTAGATGGAGCTATGTAAAAAGTGTCCCACAATATTAGGGTTGCATTGCAGCTTCGGCAAAGTGTTGGAAGGTAGATAAAAAAATCATGCAGTCATGTACTCTTTGTTCAGAACATCATAAGTAAAATATAACACATACTTAAGCTTTGGTTGTTTTGATCTCTTTTCTTTGGGAATCCCTTTAATATCATTCCAATGTGGTTTTTTATATTCTGGAATTTGGATCTTATGTTTGTTCAAGATGACTTGCAGTTCTAATCCTTGCTCTGCTGTTATTTCAGGCCTGGAATAGGTTATAATTGAAGTTAATTATAAGTTTAGTCAAACATACAAATACTATTAATATCTTGGCTATTAATAAAATGTACAGATGTGTCGCGACGCCGGGGTCTGCTTTCCTACTTTTCTCCTCCACTTTGCACAGTCATTGGCATCCCCTGTAGTGAGACCATTGGCACGCATGTCATCCTTTACGACTACAAGCCAGCATCTCTTGGGTCTTCCCCTCTTACCAGGACCCAGCGGGGCCGACTTGGCCAGACATTTGTTTCTCACGTAAATGTACAGTGTACTTTTTTATAATTCTTAATTGCTATTACAGTAATAATCAGATATATCCATCTACTGCTGAAGGTAAGCCTCTACCAAGTACTCAGTGCCAGACAACAACTAAGGCAACAGGTATGTGCTAAGCCTACTGTCCTACTACTAATACTAGGATGGTTAGCATAAGATAGTTGCATGGTGGAAATTTGTATTTATAAAAATCATAGATATTTTAAGTAATGATATATGCACAAGCATGCGGCTTTCAGAACAAATGTTCATAATTTCAATGTACATAAATATTTGCTTTTAAAATGTTGTATGTTCACTTCAGTTAATTATTTATGTATAAAATCAATGAGTGACACAATTGTATAAAGTGTGTGATGCATATTAGTATGAGAATTAATATTTGTATACACCTGTATGTAATGTATATATTAGTGTAGGAAATAGTGGGAGAAACATCGCAACACAGGTTCGCATAGTATACGCTGCGTTTGCCATATCTCTTTAGTTGCGATATCTATGACAAAAATGCTAATTTTGACCATGCAACAATACCAAGACTTATTCAGTTGAGATTTGCTATACAGGCATTTGACCTGAAAGAATATAAGATTTTTTAAATTCTCATGGTCAAGGCTGCCATCATAGATTAGTCATCCACAAATAGTCTGTGGGTGTACCAAGCTACCAAGATATCTGGGGCCTAACAGACCTCACCTATTGGTTAATGGATGAGGAAAAAATACAGTCGTTTTATAGGGTTGTGGGGTCGGAAAGCAGTCGCTCCAATTAATACTGATAATTAAAACCCACATAATAGCTGCTTAGGGTTTGGAGGCTACTGGGAAAACATTTAAGATTACAAGATCTACCAACCTTATCTGACATTTAAAGGCACTCGCAGACAGCAGATGTTTGATGCACTTTACTTAAATATTAACTTAAATTCATTTCTGTAGTGCCTACTTACCAAAACAAATGGTCAGGACGACATAACACGTTTTTTAAGCTTTTCTTCAATTTACCCTTACTAATGGTATTTTTCTTTTTTTGTAAAGTTGAGGCTTCCATATTTTCACAATTACAAATTTATTAAGTGTACCTATCTATGCAGAGATTCTAATTAAATTAAATTAAATTTTCGCCAATGCATGCATGCGATGAATAGTAAATAAACTCTTGTATGTCAAACTCAAATGACATTGACATTGATTGTTGTTAGTTGTCTTCGCCCATCTTGGGCAGGCAAAGGAAACTTAATCCATACAGCCTAGTCTTCAGTATTTATTATTTTCTTGATATTTAGTTTAAGTCATGTCTAGTCGTTTGTCGATGTCAAGTCCTCAGTCCTAGGTCCTAGTCCGTGCCCCAATAAGGCAGTGGATCCCTTATTGCAGCTCTCTATGGAAATTTGGCAACAACACCGTTATTCATTACAATATATCACTTAACTTCACTAATGCACTTTTCCGAATTCTTTATGTATAATATTCCACCATTATTAAACACAAAACACGATTTTTACAATAGTTTTTGTTTTATTGCTAATGTTCGCGCCAAAAGTCTATTGACATTAGCATATCAGTGACAGTATTTTTTTTGTAATTGTTTTATGTCCTGGTTATAAAGAAAATTTAGCCAAATCTTAATCACAGACATTACAAGACAGCGAAAAATATCGCACACACATAGACAGGTAGGTTAGCTTAATTATTTCTGGTGTAATTAACTAAATATCTGCACGGTGTATCACTGACGGGGTATAACGTATATACAGAGGATAGATCGCCAATCTTCGCGAGCCATGCATGCTACTTTCGCTCCCTGCAGATTCAATAATCGCTTCATACATAAACGTCAGGTACTCGAGTAGCTACTTTTGACCATTCTGTTTTTGAGCAATCTGCTCACGTGGCCCTCGTAAGTCGTACACAATATAGGTATATTCATCGTCAATCGTCTTGCGCTGTCGAACCTGTAAAAAGACCCTTTTTGAAGAACCCCATATTGTAGACGTTCGGAAAAAGCCAGGCAGGGAGTATATTCCACAATACCTATAAAAGCGTAAGCGGTTAAAAGTCCCTATTGAATCGTACTTAGCCGTATGCGAGCGTTCCGGACGCAAAATGCGCAGAATATGCACATGTCTATGGCGAGCTTAGATGGCTTGCGTCGAGCGGTGCGATGATAGAAAGTAGCCGTGTGATAAGCAGCAGGCAAATATCAAGAAGGTGAGAATTCTTACGACAGAATATTAATTGCGCAAGCTGGGCGTTAGAGTAGAAATTAATCAAGCCCATAAGGGCTTCGGCTGAAAATCAGCGCTTTTGTTATATCCAGCATCGTACTTTTTAAAGTCAGTTTTAAATTCATTTTTGTGTTGACTTACTTTTATCGAGGAAGGCTAAGGGCTATGTTTTATCACTCCACTATGCAGGAGAGTGGAGCAGTACCTAATCTTAAATGTCTACAAATTGGACAATCATCATCATTCATGAGATCTCATTCGAGATTCGAGATCATTCTATAGGTATTGTAAAAATGTTCATAAAATGAAAACATCTGAGCTAAACAATGTTAATTTTTTACCAAATGACAACTATTTCACATCAAACCAAAGAAGAATAACGTAAATTGGATTATTAATCACGGTAGGTATATTATATACAAAATAAATACGAATCAAATTGAAAACCTCCTCCTGAAGTCGGTGAAAAAGCAGAAAGGGATTGATCGATCAACGCACAGCTGAAACTACTGGGGCTAGAACTATAAAATTTTGCACACCTATTCCTTATGTGACGTAGATGTGCACTGAGAAATGAGTTAGAAAATTCAATCCTTTAGAGGGAGAAAAGGGGTTGCATAGTTTGTACGGAAAAAAGTGATTTTACTGGATTTTTTTGTGCAGGTAGCCTAATGGAAACCCAAGGCGCACATCTAGCGAATTGAGGGCCACCCTCACACTGGATTAACACATAGTTTACTTTTAGGGTTCGGTACCTCAAAAAGAAGAAACGGAATCCTTATAGCATCATTTTGTTGTCCATCCGTCTGTCTGTCTGTCAAGATCCTTTTTCTCAAGAAGGTATCAAGCTGAAATTTATATCAAATACTCAGGTCTACTATCTTTTGGAGTAGTGGAAAATTTACTTCGAAACTGACGCAATCAAAAGATACAGCTGTTAATGCCGCAAAATGCCGCAAATTTCCGCAAATTTTCGACACTTGCAAGGGAATCATAACTTACAGGTTCCCGTGACCTCAGAATCTTGAAATTTAGTGCGAAGCAACGCCTTATAGGCGTATATAAAGGAAAAAATCAAATTAAAAACGTTGAAAATTAAGGGGTGCCCCGTGTCCCCATACATATAGATATTATGTAGAATCACCAATTAACATAAACCTCAGAGTTGTATGGGCATTCACACAATTCGGAGGTCTAGCTTAAGTGGGATTTAACTCCAATAAGGTACTATTTTTTAACGAAACACGGCGCACGAGTTCGTCTCGTGCTTGACCGGTTTTTTTTATTCCAGGTTTACGTTCCTGTGGGAAACGGTACAGGAAAACTTGACTACGTGGGCTAAGCCTCGGGCGTCCCTTAGCATTGTTATTATTGGTTGATGGAGGTATAAGTGTGACCTTATGAAAGGACAGACCTAATCTATTAATAAAATAATAAATATAGTTGGACACTTTTCACACAACGCTATCTAGCCCAAACTAAGCTTTAAGCTTGTGCTATTTGATCTAGACAACTGATAAACATACCTATACATTTCTAAATACATACATATTATGCAAAAGAAACACCCGAACTTCGAAACAAACATTTGTTGATTACACTAATATTTATTCCGACCCGGGAATAGGATTGGCACTACCTATACTAAAAAAAATAACTATTTATACTAGGTATAAATAGTTAATTTTTTTTAGATATTGTTCACAATGTCGATGTTTTATAAAAATCTCGTAGGCATAAATGGTCGGTAAATTTAACTATTTGTTCTAAATAGTATAAAAATATCAAAGAATACCCACAATATAAAGAAAAAGTCTTTTTGTTTCTTTGTTTGTAATGAATAAGCTTCGAAACTGTTGTACCGATAGTAACCTGCTTGGCACCAATAGAACTAATAAAAGTATAATAGGTATAAATAATATAATATCCATACTAATTTATAAAGCTGTAAAGTTTGTTAGGTTGATCGCACTAATCTCAGGAACTAAGTACTGGTTCGATTTGAAACATTATTTTTGTGTACGAAAGCCAATCATTTATCGGGGAGGGCTGTAGGCTTAGATTATACAAATCGACGCTTGGGGCTAGTTTTTCTCTTATAAATACTATTCTCAAGTGTTTCTTGTATAATATAAACCTCTAGTTATATAAACACTCAGTTTCATGTGACTACCCAAGAGAGTGGAGCAGCAATCATAAATGTCAACAAATCGAGGATATTTAATATTATATTATTATATTATATTGAAGTGAACCTTCTTTATCGACGTTAAGAGAAATTTTATAGCTATAAAAAAATAATGTCCTTATCATATTTGTGTGATCTACAAATATTTGTTTCGGAGTTTGGGTGTTTTCTATGTATAATAATTATACATACATATTGTCACGCCTTTATCCCCGAAGGGGTAGGCAGAGGCATACAATACGCCCACAATTCACTTTTTTCTTTTTTGTCCCACTTAACAGATAGTGAGTGGTGAGGCTATTGCCGTGTAATAAATAATAATTATATATGTATTTAGAAATAAATGAGTATGTTTGTCAGTTGTCTAGATCCCATAGCACAAGCATAAAGCTTCCCACAATATTTATTTATACCATTAAGTTCTACGCCTAGGCATACAATACGCCCACAATTCACTGTTTGCTTTTTTGTCCCACTTAACAGATGGTGAGTGGTGAAGCTATTGCCGTGTAATAAATAATAATTATATATGTATTTAGAAATAAATGAGTATGTTTGTCAGTTGTCTAGATCCCATAGCACAAGCATAAAGCTTCCCACAATATTTATTTATACCATTAAGTCCTAAACTTCAGTTAAATTACAGTTAAAAAAAGAAATTGGTTACGTTTGTATCGTATCTTGCTTGAAATATGATGGAATGCATTATGAACGGCAAGCCTTCCATGTATTTTACAGGCATAATAATAGTCTCAAAAATGCATACGGTGAAATATTATGTGGGCGTTTAATATGCCTCTGCCTACCCCTTCGGGGATAAAGGCGTGACAATATGTGTGTAGGTATATAGTCTCAAAAGTCTTCCCGATCCATCGTCAACCTGATTAGTTCACATGAATAGACTGTAGCCCCTCGTTCGAACCTTAAAGGTGGATTCTGGGTTTCGCTATAAATATCCATAGTTTATTGGAGAGGCGGTGGTCTACGCAAAAATAGAGAAAATATAACGACGCAATTCATAAATAAATAAATAAATAATAAATATCCATCACGCCTTATCCCCGAAGGGCTGGCAGTGGCATATTATACTCGTATGCCCACTTTTCACCGTGTGGATTCCTGTCCCACGTAATAGGTAGTGAGCCCATTGCCGTGTTGAAATAGACAGACGCAGGTTGTGGCTACCTGCTGTTGAAATTTTTCATGCCGCCCATAAGGCATTCAACCAGGCTTAACGACTGCAATTTTACTAGCAACCGGGACCAACGGCTTAAAGTGCCTTCCGAAGCACGGAAACGCTCGCAAATGTAAATGCCACAAAGTGGTCACCCATCCGAGGACCAGCCATAGTGAAAGTTGCGTAACTCAGTGATCGTTTACAGAACACTGAGACCGCGGGGCCACGAGCGCTTTAAACTTTAACTTTAAACTTTAAAAAAAACCTACAAAATAATTAAGTATCCGAAGTTGTGACTTTATTACACTTAAGATGAAGAAATTTTATAATTTTAATCCTATTATTATAGACAGAATAGTGTGGTCACACAATGAAACAAAATCAATAGGATTATTTGTATTTTAGACAAGCTTATTTACCGTCACCGGACAGTTTGGAGGAGAGGAGAATGGCTAGGATAAGTAGGAGAATACGTATAACCAATCCGTAAGCCAAACTAATTTTCCAAGGCCAGATGTTACCCATCCACAAATTCAACACCTGCAGTTGGAGTAGCAGGTAGTTGAAGTAACAAGTAAAACAATGAATGTTCACTTACCTTTTGTCATCGTTCTCCGCTAAGCAATAAAGACCTGAAAGGCAATAAAGAGAAACCAATTTCCAAAAAAGGACGCCTAATATTCAATAGTTTATTGTTTAATGGTTACCATCCAAGAAGGTTTTATCTGTGGCATTGTTGCAAATATTTCTCTCACAGAAACACTTTGTTCTTCGCATTGTTTTGTTTATAAACCCAAATTGATGGTTGGGTCCTTTTTTTCCATTACAAAAAAATGTTAACCCATTGTGATATTTGATATTAGGTAAAGGCAGACGGTTAATCCAAACAGCTAAAACAAATTAGTTTACTAATAATGTTTATTTTGCATCACAATATATATAACGTACTTTAATTTCATAAATATATAATAACTAGGTAATTGCTTACCCGTGACATACTTCGAACTCCCGTCGCACGTATTTAATCTCGTCACTTATAAATCCTACTAATATTATAAACGCGAAAATTTGTAAGATGGATGTTTGCTTGCAGTTTCGACTGGGTTTGCACCAGCCGTGGTCACAAGCAACTCAATTTAAGGTAAATAAGCATTATCGCGTTAATACCTGTATTTTACACTAATTTTAATCATGTAACGCGAAAGCTTAAAAGTTAGTATTTATGATTATTGCTCCGCTCTCCAGGGTATTAGCGTGATGATATGACTATAGCCTTCCTCCAAAATGTTCTATACAACACAATTTTTTTTTTCAAATCCATCCAGTAGTTCTAACAAACTCTTCAGCGTTGTACAGAGTCATTTGTAATACATCAGCAAACTGCTAGGAGTGGATAGCGAAGGTCATAACCAACAACGTTTGTTCTACCACTTTTGGCAATTCGTTACAAAACGAGTACTATCATACATGCATCGATGAACGATGGACGTGCCCGCCTGAAAAAGGTCAAGGTCAAAGGAGCTATCACTGGCCCACACCCATCCCCTGTAATTTTCACGAGCTGCATAGAGTACTTTATTTCAATGAGTACATTAGATAAAAGAAAATTATAACATAAACGAAATTAAAATTTGAAAAATTATCTTTGCACATTTTTTATGATGTTAGGTACCAAGTCATAGGATATTACTGACTGATGACATACTTATATATAGACTGATGCCTAAGCTAAGCTCGAAGCATGTGTTTCGGATCATTAGGTTTCCGCATATTTATTATAACATTTGCTATATACCGCAGTTTACACTAATTTATTATTAAAGAAAACTGATAGGAGTGTATTAGTACATTACTATATAAATATATTTTATTTTATTTTTTACTATCAGAAAACTTACAGCTAATACATTACTATATAGTAATAATTATATAATTACATAATACATTACAATACATATTCATATATAGTAATAATTGTATAAATTACACACTTGCGAGGAAACAGATTAAAAAAATAAAACTATTTTATCAATTAAGTAATATGACCACCTCATCAAAACACAAACGTGTCGTGGTTTTCACGAGAGATCGAAAACACTTGTGTAATGCTATAAAAACTCGCCTATTCTTCATCATTGGAAGTTGACCTTTATAAATGAACTAGCTGTCCCGCCCGGCTTCGCCCGTGACATACTTCGTACCCCGTGGCACCCATTTAAGGCCTCTCTCTGGTTTTTGTAGTCTTGTCTTTTTCTAGTCTATCAAAGTTTATATTTTATATTTATTTGTTTACATCATAATTTATTTTTAACTACACGATGCAATATGCCTGCTGACATAGCTTTCATTCTAATAAATTATACATAATGAAGGTCTGATGATGACCAGGTAAGTGCTTATTGGTTCTCAGTAACGGAAATAGTAAGGATGACCTAGCTTTCAAAATTTATCTAATTGTGCACTGGTGCCACTACATGGTACATTCTGAAGGTCTGATGATGACCAGGTAAGTGCTTATTGGTTTTCAGTAACAGAAATAGTAAGGATGACCTAGCTTTCAACATTTATCTAATTGAGCACTGGTGATACTACATGGTACATTCTGAAGGTCTGATGATGACCAGGTAAGTGCTTATTGGTTCTCTGTAACGGAAATAGTTAGGATGACCTAGCTTTCAACATTTATCTAATTGAGCACTGGTACATTCTGAAGGTTGTAATGTATCATTTTTTACTTACTTTTTTTAATTAAATTTTTCATTATTCATTCTCTCAAATTATCTGCATGACCATTATCTGTAGCATTCATAGGCCTTGATAATTCAAGAGTTTTTATGTTCTCTTAATGTTTGTTTACCTTTTGTAATTTTTAATGTCAGTTAATGACAAGCCTAGATTTTATTTTTAATTTATTGTTAGAGCTGCCAGTAGGTTAGGTTGTATAGATATTAGACCTTGTTATAAATTTAAATTCTTAATTATTTGTATTCTAATATTGTTTAAATTTTGAAATGCTCTTTAAAAGAAGGAAGCCGGGGACGTCACATCAGTCTACTTTTGGTGCTCACCTTGAGAGGAGGTGCTGGGAATAAGTGCTGAGTGTGAGGGTTGTGCTCTCCAGAAATAGTGAAGTGATGGTCTGCAGTGTTGTGTGTTATTAACCGGCTCTGTGAAAGACGCCGACCGCTCGTTAGTTTCAGCCCTCTACCTGCCTGAGTTCGCGACCAGCTTTCTCCGAGGTCGGTGACGTGGAGGGCTTGAGGGGATTTGAGGCCCCCTTCTCAGCGACGTGGAGGCCTACTAGAGGCCCCTCTTCCTAGCAACGTGGAGGCCTACTCGAAGCCCCATCTTAGCGGCTGTTCTTGAAGAATCACGACTTTAATTTACTCCCGGCTTTCCTTGGTTTTATTTTCTTAACATTTTTATATTATATTAAATCAATTTTACCTTTTCTCCTTTTTCTTTTACTTTTCCTTTTAAGCCAGGACTCCTCCAGTCCTGGTGACCGTTTTCTCCTTAACTTTACCTTTTTCCCCTCCCGGAAAATAGTATCGTTACAAGGTCTGATGATGACCAGGTAAGTGCTTATTGGTTCTCAGGAACAGAAATAGTAAGGATGACCTAGCTTTCAACATTTATCTAATTGAGCACTGGTGATACTACATGGTACATTCTGAAGGTCTGATGATGACCAGGTAAGTGCTTATTGGTTCTCTGTAATGGAAATAGTTAGGATGACCTAGCTTTCAACATTTATCTAATTGAGCACTGGTACATTCTGAAGGTCTGATGATGACCAGGTAAGTGCTTATTGGTTCTCAGTAACGGAAATAGTTAGGATGACCTAGCTTTCAACATTTATCGAATTGAGCACTGGTGATACTACATGGTACATTCTGAAGGTCCGATGATGACAAGGTAAGTGGATATTGGTTCTCAGTAACGGAAATAATTAGAATGACCTAGCTTTCAACATTTATCTAATTGAGCACTCGTGATACTACATGGTACCTTCTGAAGGTCTGATGATGACCAGGTAAGTGCTTATTGGATCTCAGTTACAGAAATAGTTAGGGTTATTAGCAAAACAAACAATAAGCTATAAATAATCACCTTTATTTTCATTTGTCATTTATTGGGATAAGTGTTGGTGAAGGTGGTGCATGTAGGCTTTCTTCTTGAAGTACCGGACTTCCTTGTTCTTTATTGCCTGTAAAATATATGGCGGATTTCTAATTGCCATATTTAGACTGTGCTGCGGATCCAAAAGTTCCGGCAAAATACAATTTAAATAAAATGTACATAATTTTATTTTCATTTTTTTTTTTAAAAAATCATCATCTCTAATTATTGTTTCTGTTTTCAGAGGCTTTGACTCATTAAACCATACTCCAAATAAACATTTTGCTTTCCGAGTCACATGCAATTGCCCTTGAACTTGGTAATACCAATTGTGGGTTTTATTAACCTGCAAAATGCCCGAGTTATCTTTAACCCAAAAATTTACTTTTTTTTGAGCTATGGCTTCGTATAGTCCTATCTTGTGCGCTGACATGGGACATTTCACCTCTATCGCGTCTTCTCCAATAAGCCCATCTGGAGTAGCTCCTAAATATGGAATCTCGGGATCTATAAAAAGTCCGCATGGTCTAATTTCAACATCGTTTTGTATAGATAGCTGATCTAGCGCTTTTTTTTCGTGTTCTCTTCCATGCTGTATAGGCGCAGCATCTATATTTATTTTGTAGAGCAGTTGTTTGACTACGCTGGCGCAACTAGTATCAGGCCTCATTTTAATAACTCTTCCAAAGTTTGAAGCCGTCAACAAGGAGCGCCGGAGTTCGAGCCATTCGCTTGACTCGCTCTGCAAAATTGTTTGTCTTTCAATTTGTATTCTTTCTTCCTCACTTTTATCTAAGTTGGAAAGAAAATTCTCTTTTATTTGTTCTAGCATCGCATCACTCACATCGGGTCTTGTGGTTTGTTCTCCATAATCTTTATTTACGGCACCATGTGTCTGTCGTTTTTTGTAATAAATATGTTTTAACAAATTTATTTTTCTGCGATACTTGTTATCTAAGGTGCTCATTTTGCCCTTAGGACTTTGTCCGACAATCGTTTTATACAATATGGAAACAGGTTTTCTTTTAGTATTAAAATTAACTGCAGACGCTGAACATCGAGTTTGGTGAATACCAAATTTGTTGTTGTTTGTAAATTATTCGTGCAAAAAAGCCTGCACGAATAATTTACAAACAACAACAAATTTGGCTACCACGCTACGAAAACTTTCCACGATGTTACTGTCAACATCATGAACAAGACTTCTGGAATGCCCCGCAATTGTATTAATAAAAAAACATATTTTCTGCCATAAGGAACTTGTAAAAAATGCTTGCGGTAAGATTTCAACATTTTGTAGACTGTTACAGATCAGTGTCGCCTTGTTCTTGCTAGCGATTGCACGGCCGACTCGTTTAATCAACACATTCAGTAACGTAATTGTGCAGTGACGTATTCGTGCATAGTTATGGGACACCGCACTATCGATATAATACTATCGACACCAGCATGGATAGATTCCTATTAAAATCCTCATCTACTGGTAACCTTAGTGGCAAACGACCTGTTGAAGCGGAGGAATGGTCGATCCCTAAACGCCCAGCTCCAGCAAGGAGGAACCAAGTAAAGTATGATGCAATTCGTCAAGTTGACAATCGATATTCCAGTCTTCCCGTTGACGCGGAGGCAGAAGATAAAGGTTGCTTTCAAAAAGCCGTTCAACCAGTGAAGGAGTCCGGACATGTGCCACCCCTGATCATGGAGTTAAGTAAGAAATGCACGCATGGGCAAATCTTAGAGTTAGTGGGAAAGTACACAAACCGTTTTCATTTGCAGTACAAAGGCAATAACAAAGTTGCTATAATGTGTTACTCTCCTGAGGGTCACCAAGCAGTGAAAGTGGGCTTACGGCAAGAAAATGCAGCATTTCTGACCTACACACGGAAAGATGAACGCACTCCTAAGGTAGTTATAAAAGGCTTACCTGACAATGTGGAGAATGAACTAGATAAAGAATTGGAAAACCTTGGCTTTCCTGGAGCAAAAGTGACGAAAATGAAATCAGCTAAGTCTGATACAATGCCATATCCTCCCTTTTTAGTTCAGCTTCCAGCAGGTTCTGACTTAAACAGTTTTAACCGGATCAAGTATCTATTTAACTGTGTAGTTGAAATTCAAAAATTTAAGGCAAAGAGTAGTGGGACTCAATGTTACAGATGTTAGCGTTTTGCTCACTCCTCAAGAAACTGTAATATGCCAGCTCGATGCGTAAAATGTACAGGTTCTCATTCGACTATTGATTGTCCCAAGATTGGTCGAGAAGAGCCTGCTACCTGTTGCAACTGTAAAGAGAACCATCCGGCTAATTATCACAAATGCCACTCTCGCCTAGCGTACTTGGAGAGGATAAACAAAAACAAAGTTACTGTGAGAAAAATATTAAGTAATCCACCTCAGGCACCAGAGCTGAGTCCTTCTACTTCTGCTTCAGCCCTATCAGCTGGAGCCTGGGCATCTGCTGCTACAAAAAGTGTACATAATACTGAAGCTAATGAAAAACCTACCTTGTCAAGTATGAGCGATCCTACAACCCAGGAGATGATCAAAATTATTAATGTTATACCTGAGTTAAAACAACAATTTCTAGCTTGTTCAACAATGTTTGATAAAGCTGTACTTATTATAACTCATTTAGGCCACTATGTTTAATGGTGAAAAAATCAATTTACTACCGTGGAACTCTGATGGGGTGCGTAACAAAATACACGAGCTTCTGAATCCTGCGGTGGGTGCCCTATTGTTGATATTATTGGTGTTTGTGAGACTAAGCTAACTGATAAGATTTCTATGGATACGCCTGGGTTTTGTTGTTACGGGACAAGGTGTGGCTATTATTGTCAGAAAAAACATACAACATACTCTAGTCAAAATACCTTCACCTAAGAACATTGAGGCTATTGGTATCAAAATTATTCTATCAAATACTGAATATACTATCTTATCTATTTACCAATCTCCAAACTTACCCCTACTACACACTGATCTGGATATACTCTTGAGACTTGGCAGTAAGGTGATTATTATGGGGGACTTTAATGCTAACCACCCCTTCTGGCATAGCTCTTATACGATAGGTCGAGGTAGAACTCTCTTTAACCATATGTTAGAACATGACTATGTAATCTACTCCTCTACAATACCTACCCAAATAAATTACAGCCATGATCTGTCACCTACTAATCCTGATTTAGTCCTTTGTCACAGTGTTCACTACATAGATAACTTAAGCGCGTTGCCAGTCTTGTCCTCTAACCATCTACCCTTGATCTTCTCAATTCAGGGTTATGTTCAGTATAATTCTTTACCTAAAAGATATAAATTTAACGAGGCCAATTGGCGTGGATTTCGCTCCTTGTTAAATTATAACATCTCTTTAAGTAGTAGGGTTCTTAAAGACACTCAAGAGATGGATGATGCAGTCGAGCATTTACAGAACAGCATCTTGGAAGCGAGGGATCTTAATATTCCTAACTCTGTGACTTCAATGAGCTAACATAAATTGCCACGTAGAATCAGAAAGCTCATACGGCAAAGAAATCAGCTTCGCCGTCAGGATCAAAAGCTGTCAGGTGGCACGGCAAAAATTGAAATTCGTCGTCAAATAAATAACCTACAACATTTATTTATTTATTTATTTATAATTATCCGTGCATCAATACAGACACATTTGGATAAAGTTTGGGATGAAAAGCTAGCCAAAGTGGATAACCCTAGTAATGATATCTGGCGATTCGTCAAAAACTTAAAGCCAAATAACAGTAAACCACCTTCCTTAAAGCAAGCAGACGGTTCCTTAACGACGAATACTCAAGAGCAGTGCGAGACACTAGCTAAGGCCTTCAAAGCAAATATGAGTCTTACAATAGACTGGAAGAGTCCCGAAGTTGAAGACGACGTTAGAAAGTCTTAGATCTTGACAATTACAAAGTTTCTGAACATTTTAAACCGGTTTACCCACATGAGATAATAAAAACTCTGCATAAGTTAAAGAATTATAAATCTCCAGGTGTGGATGGTATCCAAAATATTCTTCTTAAGAATCTTCCTCAAAAAGCTACTGTCTATATCACCAAGATTTTTAATGCTTGTCTTAATTTTGGCTATTTTCCTAAAGCATTGAAGAAATCTGGCAAAGATGAATCTTTACCAGTTAATTATCGACCAATTAGCTTATTGCCTGCACTTGGTAAAATATTTGAAAAGAGAATTTCTACTCGTCTATTATCATATTCTAATCAAAAAATCATAAATGAACAATTTGGCTTCCGGGCACATCACTCAACCACTTTACAACTCACTAGGCTGACAGAACACATAGTGCATAATTTAAATCTTAATAAATCAACAGGCATGGTCCTGCTTGATGTAGAAAAGGCTTTTGATTCAGTGTGGCATGAGGGACTCATTCACATGCTGATCTCTTTCGGCATACCATTGCACATTGTTAAGGTTCTACAATCTTACCTAAGTAATCGACATTTTGCAGTTAACATAGGGAATATAAAATCGTCCTTACACACGATACCTGCTGGCGTACCGCAGGGTTCAGTCCTCGGGCCAATTTTGTTCATTTTGTACGTCAATGACTTGCCTATCCAGTCACGCACACAATTGGCATGTTTTGCCGATGACACAGCAACGTACTCCACATCAGAGGACATAGACCTTGTTGTGGGCAGACTGCGAATGTCACTTGATCTCTTGCAACAATTCTTTTCAAAGTGGAAACTCAAAGTCAATGGCCATAAAACTGAAGCTATCATGTTCACTCGTAAACGCCAGGCCCCACATAAGCTCCTTAATATAGATGGATGCTCAATACCCTGGAGTCAATCAGTGCAATATCTTGGGCTTACCATGGACAACAAGATCAATTGGACTAAACACATTGCCAAATTACAGGTTAAAGCTGCCCAAGTTTTGGGTGCCTTACATCCAGTAATGAACAGGAAAAGTAAACTGAGCTCAATAACAAAGCTTAGAATCTATACAACCCTGGTCCGCCCCTGTTTAACGTACTCGTGTCCAACCTGGAGTAGTACGTGTAATAGTAATTACCAACTACTTCGAACCATTCAAAACAATGCAGTTAAAATATCGTACAACACACAGTTTCGGACAAACTTAACCAAATTACAAATCACTATAAACTTACCGTTATTAAAAACATATATAATTAAGCAATCAATTCAGTTTTTCACAAGGCGTAAACATAGAAATCATTCAAACAAATTGATCTCAAATATTGGCCAGTCGAAAATTTCCGAATTGCCGTATATCGATAGTTATGGTACCTACCGCTTGCCTTATCACTATGTTTTGTTCCCAATCCGTGACAGTGGCGGTACCAGCTAAAGTATACTGTAATAAGTGCAGGCGCAGTTCTATTTGCCTACCTACATTAGTAGTTATTATTATGTTGTACAATGTTTTATAAGAATGCAATAAATGAATTAAAACTAATTAATTCATAACAGTTACTAGCATGTAATTAGACTGTGTTATTAATATGTGATTTAACTGGTAAGTGTATTTATTATTTAGAAAACTTTTATAGGCGCTTGAGTCTGATAAGGTAGTTACGTTATATTATAGAATTTGTAACTAACTTTCAACAGTTGTTACCCTGTACCATGTAATGTTATTTTGTAATAAAGAACTTTTAAAAACAAAAACAAACATTTGGTATGGTTACCAAAGGCATATAAATGTACAGTCTGGATGTCTTCAAAAAGTTTTTGAGTGCTAAAATCTAAATTTTCTAACGAGTCGTGGTATTTTTTGCTGCATTTTCGTATTGCTGACCTAATGCTCATGATGCGTTTTTTTGTGATTAGTTTTCTGAAACTTATAGGATATTTCGTATCAGTGGTTAGGTTGTCTAATTTGTTGCACAAGTTTCTTAGAAGGTGGTTCCTATAATCTACCTTTTCAACTGTAAATTGAGGATAAGGTCTTGCTTCCAAAATTTTCGCATACCTGCTAGAGTCTCCGTCAGAAATGAGGCGACCATAAATCAGACCATACATTTCCATAAATGCTTTAAACCCTTCCACAATTATTGTTGACTCCATGGCAGTCGATAATCCCGTAATTTTTTAAAGCACTGGTGAGTTCTAGGGTTTTGATTTTTATTAAGGTCTTGCGTACATATGCTACAGTATTTATTTTTAATGCCAAGAAACAAAAACTTTTTTGTGTGTCTTCCAATTATGGCAGCAGCTCCTGACATTGCTGAGTAGTTCTTTTTGTAAGACCTCTTACTCCGGCATCCGTCTACAACCACATCTATAATAGGTATCCCATCTTTGCTGACGTTACCTTTTTCTAAAGCAATTCTTTTTTCTTCTTCAGCAGCAACTTTCATGGATTTGCTAAGTGCTTTGTCCCAGGCATTGGAAGCAATGTCGTGGCGTTTTTGGTATACAGGTTCAGACATCACGGGCAAGTCAAATGCTGATAACAGTTCCTCTAATTACGAATACCCTATACCAACTGAAACGGCGCCCGCGACCGCTGCTGTATTAATATCTAAGTCGCCAGCGACATTACAAAGAGAAAACTTCTCTTTACACATCAAACATTCTACTGTAAACATAGAAGCAAGTCCAACACGTTTCTCTCCTATAAGTTTCAAACTTTGTATACCACAGTTAAAAGCACCATGGCCGCCTATTTCTTGTATTTTGGAAAAGAAGTAAGCTATATCTATATATCGTCTTCTAGATATATTTTTTGTTTCTGCTTGTGATTCTTGTTCTTCAATAATCAAATCTGGTAAATCTTCTTCATCTTCTTCAACCTAAAACAAACATTTTAACAATACAGTGTCAAATTAAATTAGCTAGGGAAACTATCGAACATATACCGCAGTGTAAGCAAACACAATAAGTTAACATAACATAACATACTTTCACGTCTTTATCCCCGAAGGGGTAGGCAGAGGCGTCCTATACGCCCACGTTTCACCGTATGCTTTTGCTTTTTTGTCCCACGTAACAGGTGGTGAGCCCATTGCCGTGTTGAAATGGACAGGTGCAGGTTGTGGCGACCTGCTGTTGAAAATTTTCAAGCCGCCCATAAGGCATTCAACTGGCTTAACGACTGCCATGTTACTGGCAACCGGGACCAACGGCTTAACGTGCCTTCCGAAGCACGGAAACGCTCGCAAATATAAATGCCACAAAGTGGTCACCCATCCGAGGACCAGTCATAGTGAAGGTTGCTTAACTCAGTGAACGTTTACAGAACACTACGTCCGCGGGGCCACGAGCGCTTCTAACACAATAAGTTACTGGCATAATTTGCTCTAACGCTGTGCAAAAAATTACACCACTATGGAATAAGAGGCAAAGCTCTCGACATTCTGTCTTCATATTTGAACAATAGAATACAGAGGGTCGATATTAATGGTACACGTTCTGTAGGATCCATGGTTACAATGGGTGTGCCGCAAGGCTCGATACTTGGGCCATTCTTGTTCCTCATTTATATTAATGATTTACCATTTTATGTAGGGGACAGGAATAGGATTGTTTTGTTTGCAGATGACACCTCATTAATTTTTAAAATTAAAAGACAATTAGATAACTATGACGATGTAAACAATGCAATTGCAAGAGTAGTTCATTGGTTCAGCTCAAATAATCTTTGCCTTAATGAAAATAAAACTAAATGTATAAAATTTACTCTACCAAATGTAAAACAAGTTGCGGCCAATGTTCAACTGAATGGAAAAGTGTTAGAGTTTGTAGAATCAACTGTGTTCCTAGGTATAACTATTGATGCCAATTTGCAGTGGGGCCCACACATAGAAAAGACAGCCTCTAGATTAAGTTCGGCTGCATACGCTGTAAAAAAGATCAGGACTCTAACAGATGTGGATACGGCTAGAATGGTTTACTTCAGCTATTTTCATAGTATTATGTCTTACGGTATTCTCCTTTGGGGGAGTGCTGCAGATTTAAATATTATTTTTGTTCTACAAAAGCGGGCTGTACGCGCTATTTATAATTTGGGCCCCAGAGTTTCTCTCCGAGAAAAAATCAAAGAAGTAAATATTCTAACCGTACCATCACAATACATTTTTGCCAATCTTATGTATGTCCAGAAAAATCTATCACAGTTTTCTAAACTCTGTGATAAACATAATATAAACACTAGAAATAAAAATAATCTTTCAGTCCACCACAGTCGGCTACATAAGATTGGCGATTCTTTCCAGGGTAACTGTATACGCTTTTACAACAAGCTTCCCTGTGACCTGAGAAATTTACCTTTAAATAAATTTAAAAAGTTTATTAAAAACAAGCTTTGTGAAAAAGGTTTTTACTCCGTTACAGACTATTTGCAGGACAGGGACGCCTGGAAATGATCTGCTGGCAAAGTGAAATAATATTAAATTGTAAATAGGCCATCAAAAAAAAAGCCTTCCTAAGTTTCTTGCCGGTTCTTCTCAGGTGGGCCGCGTTCCGAACCGGTGGTCGCTTTAAATATTTTAAATAGTGTATGACATTTTGTAAGCGCCGTTAAAATGGTCTATGCAAAATAAAGATATTTTTATTTTTTTATTTTATTTTTTTCTGCCCCCTCATCAACTGCCATAATAGACAGATCGTGTGTATCTGTTAATGGCTGAAGTTCCTGATTTTGTGATTCGGAGTTTTGCTGGTTTCTTAATTGCCTGAAAAATAATAACTTAATGAGTTAAAGTAATATTTATTGCTATTACAGTTTGGTGATAATAGCCATATTTACACCGCAAAAAAACTTATTATTAGTCACCAAGGTCTCCATGAGACCTTTCGAATGAGGTTAAACACGCTGGTTTTACGTAGCGCCGTCACTGAGATCATATACCCACTTTCGTAGTCCACCATCAGGTAGGTGACATCATCAGTCACCAAGGTCTCCATGAGACCTTTCAAATGAGTACAATCACGATGGTTCTACGTAGTGCCGTCACTGAGATCCTATACCCACCTTCGTAGTCCACCATCAGGTAGGTGACATCATCAGTCACCAAGGTCTCCATCCCCCGTCATTCGAAATTCTCAAGATAGCTTAAAACTAAAAAATAAACACAATAGAAATAATGTACTCAATAGGGTAGGTACTTACCAATAGTTTTGGAGAGCTCGGCCACGCTTCACCTTACTTTTATTCTTATATTTAGGTATAGTCAGGCTTACTCTATGATCGGTTGAAAAAACAAAACGAAATTACAAACTACTTTAAATATATTTACAAACTTAATTACTATTGTTGTTTTACTAAATTATTATATTTGTACTATTTACAACAAGATTTCATTCATAAAATATTCAAAACGTGGACTTTTAGATTTTATTTGGGTAAAATAACGCGCGTATACTCCACCCGTCACAAGAGTCATCGGGACACGTTTTGGGTTTTTATTCATAATTTAAAAATATTAAAAGGAATAAGAAAAAAAACAATACAAATTGTGAAATACGTCAGTACATATTTTTTGATACAAAATTCATGCCTAACTATTTAGCCGTTACAGAGAAAATTTACAATATAGGTTGAAAAAGGACCTATTTAATAAGATTTTTTATCAAATTTATGGGAAGTTTATTAAAATTTTAAACAATACAATGTATTTGTGATGACCTTAAATATACCATATATTTTTTATAAGGGAAACGCACAAACTGATTCATCTGCAATCTTCTTTAAACTTACCTTGTTTATGGGATTTGAGCAAGGTAATCCCCTTAATCTCGTTGTTTGTTAATTTCACATTTACAATAATGTATGAACATTTTCCAAATTCATTGATTAGTTACTTCACCGCTCTCCAGTACCTACCTACGCCCGCACGGGCCGGTCGAATTATGGTTACACGAAATTAATTTCTTTGCTCTTTATTTTCAATCTGCGATAGCTCGTAAGATATTCATTTAATTTGCAAGGTGTAAAGGGACAAAATAATCTTCATGAAATGCTGAGGCCAACTAACGTAGTAAAAATGATAAGGATTAATAGCATATTTGTGTAAATGGCCTTCAAAAAACCGCTTTATATTTGATGGTTTTTTAAAGTATAAAAATGTATATAGTATGTTATTCTTATGAGATAGACATATATCGTATCGGACTTTTTTTTAGAACTACATTAGATACACAATTGCACAATATATTATTATGTTATATCTCAAAGGGACAGCGTTTTTGTTGAAAGCTCCCAGACGGCTTATTTTGTCCGACATCCCCAACAAATATCGTTATAGTTTGGTCAATGTATACAAAAACTTAACAAATTATGCATAAGAACCCTATATAAGAATCACACTAACTATTAAAAAAACCGTATCGTAATTCGTTTCGTATTTTTAAAGATAAGCATACATAGAACAGACAGCGAAAAGCGACTTTGTTTTATAATATGTAATGATGATGATGAAGAAAGATGGCGGCACGCACATTATTTTCTGCCGTAACGGCGTACGCTAAAGCTACTACAGCAAAGTTTTTGATATTCTTTATTTATTAGATATATAGAAACAATATATAGAAACAATTTTGAAAAGCAATTAGTATGCTAACGTTTTCTAAATTTAAATTTTAGGGTGAAAAATTTTTTGGACTCGAACCTGCGTCTTCTGGTTCAATGCACCACACGCGTTACCAACTACACCACCGTGACCTGCTCGTAACTGACGAACTAATCCACCTCTTTACATCTTAAGGCGACGTAAGGCGCCATCTACCGGCACTTAGCAAAGTTGCACGGTACGAATGTATAGAATTGCATCTATAATCATTCGATTTATGATGACACCTGCCTAAACATTAGAAACAATTTTGAAAAGCAATCAGTATGCTAACTTTTTCTAAATTAAAATTTTAAAGTGGAAAAATATATCCGTCACGAGCTGGACTCGAACCAGCGTCTTCAGTTTCAACGCACCAGACGCGTTACCAACTACATCACCGTGACCTGCTCGTAACTGACGAATTAATCCACCTCTTTACGTCTTAAGGCGACGTAAGGCGCCATCTACCGGCACTTAGCAAAGTTGCACGGTACGAATGTTTAGAATTGCATCTATAATCATTCGATTTATGATGACACCTGCCTAAACATTAGAAACAATTTTGAAAAGCAATCAGTATGCTAACTTTTTCTAAATTAAAATTTTAAAGTGAAAAAATATATCAGTCACGAGCTGGACTCGAACCAGCGTCTTCTGGTTCAACGCACCAGACGCGTTACCAACTACATCACCGTGTCCTGCTCGTAACTGACGAATTAATCCACCTCTTTACGTCTTAAGGCGACGTAAGGCGCCATCTACCGGCACTTAGCAAAGTTGCACGGTACGAATGTATAGAATTGCATCTAAAAGCATTCGATTTGTGATGACACCTGCATAAACATTAGAAACAATTTTGAAAAGCAATTAGTATGCTAACTTTTTCTAAATTTAAATTTTAAAGTGGAAAAATATATCAGTCACGAGCTGGACTCGAACCAGCGTCTTCTGGTTCAATGCACCAGACGCGTTACCAACTACACCACCGTGACCTGCTCGTAACTGACGAATTAATCCACCTCTTTACGTCTTAAGGCGACGTAAGGCGCCATCTACCGGCACTTAGCAAAGTTGCACGGTACGAATGTATAGAATTGCATCTAAAATCATTCGATTTGTGATGACACCTGCATAAACATTAGAAACAATTTTGAAAAGCAATTAGTATGCTAACTTTTTCTAAATTTAAATTTTAAAGTGGAAAATTTTTCTTTTTATCCGTCACGAGCTGGACTCGAACCAGCGTCTTCAGTTTCAACGCACCAGACGCGTTACCAACTACACCACCGTGATCTGCTCGTAACTGACGAATTAATCCTATCTATTGTTACCCTACCTATTGTTTGATTTTTAATTTAAATATAACAGGCCAACAAAAACTTAAGGATTTTGTGACTAGAAGCGATCATAGCCCTACTAACTCAGTGTTCTGTAAACGATCACTGCGCTAAACAACTGTAGCTGTAGCTGGTTCTTGGATGGGTGACCGCTTTGTGAAATTTCCACTTATGAGCTATTCCGTGTCTCGGAAGGCACGTTAAGCCGTTGGTCCCGGTTGCCGGTAGCATATGGCAGTAGTTAAGCCAAGTTGAAGACCTTGAGAGCGACTTGAAAAATTTTAACATCGGGTTGCCACAACCTGCTTCTGCTCCTGTCACCTGTTAGGTAGGACAAAAGTGCATAGTACGTGGAATGTGTGAACGTATACGTATAGTATGCCTCTGCTTACCCCATCGGGAATATAGGCGTGACAATATGTAAGTATGCGTGTGACTTGAAAATAAATTATGTGTTTTATTTAATGTTTTACTAGAATTTTTCTACCTATGTTCTATATATTGGGTTTAATATATTGATATTATCACATTTTCGCGTTAATATGTTTGTTGCAAAATACCTACTCCTTTGAAACCGGTACTACTGGTAGCACCACGAGATTTTTTTTTACCCGTGGTATTTACTACTATAATGTCTGGTTACTACCAGACATTATAGTAGTAAATACCACGGGAGATTTTACACGGCTTGACCGATTTTTACAAAATTTTATATTTATCTTCGGTAGGTCTGAGACTAGGTCGTAAACTATTTTTTGTCCCCTTATGTAGTTAATTGGCCCGGCAAACGCTGTTTTGTCATATAAAGAGCTTGTATGACAAATCAGCGTTTGCCGGGCCAAATATTATATTACTAAAATTACAAGATTATCTACCTATCAACGGCCAGTAGTGACCTTGATTTTTTTACCTTAATATTGTAGGAACCTATGGTGCACGTGATCTTGCCTGTATGAGGTAAGCCTGTTGACCAACGGACGTGACACGACGACACGAAGCGCGCTTCGGGGTTGTAAGGTCAGACGGAGTTTGAATATTTTCTATGTATAATATGTATGTATTTAGCCATATTTATCTATCACGCCTTATCCCCGAAGGGGTGGCAGAGGCATATTATATGCCCACTTCTCACCATGTGTATTCCTGTGTTGAAATAGACAGACACAGGTTGTGGCCACCTCCTATTGAAAATTTTCAAGTCGCCCAAAAGGCCTTCAACTTGGCTAAACGACTGCCATGTTACTGGCAACCGGGACCAACGGCTTAACGTGCCTTCCGAAGCATGGAAACGCTCGCAAATGTACATGCCACAATGTGGTTACCCATCCGAGGACCAGACAGTGAAAGTTGCGTAACTCAGTGATCGTTTACAGAACACTGAGTCCGCGGGGCCACGAGCGCTTCTACACATATGTATATTCTATAATATGTATGTATTTAGACATATACCTACCTAATGTTTTTCAGTTGTCTAGATATAATAACAAAAGCTTATATTAGCTTAATGTAGCTAGACGGCGTTGTGAGAGAATGTCCCAAACTATTTATTATAATATTCTTTTGTATTCAATCTTTTATGACTGACGGTAAAGTGCAAACAAAGTACTTTTTCTTTTGAACATCTTGACCGTGCCCAAAATTACTGCGAAGAGATTCGCAAAACAAAAGCATCTTATGGTACCCTTGGATAAAGCTATTGTCTGTAGTGGAGATACGACACAAGGCAAGTAATAGCAAAGTACGGTTATGAAATTTTTACCTGAAATATCCCTTATAATTTGAGATTTGACAAGCCTGCAAGTTCAGTCTTTTTGAGACATTCGTAACAAACGGGTTACTTCCTCAGACCATAAAGTGTTTATAGAAAATGTCTGCTGCTCATGACAACATTAGTGTGAATTGGTTATTAGTGGAATGGTTCAGTGATAAGCTTCAGGAAGTTGTATGTGCGAAAGAAGTTCAAGGTTCTAATATCACGAAGAACCTAAAACCAGGTGTTTTTAATTTGGTCAGGGATGGAGAAACTCGAAAAGCAATCATTTTGGCGAGCGCTGGTAAGTAATTCCTAAAATTTACATACCTACTTTCAGTTGACGCGATTTCTTACAACTCCAAGTTGAAACTTACATCCCTAATGAGATTATTATTACTTTTTCGTTATATGGCCTATGTGGTATTCTAATATTCTAAGCTATATTAAAGTAAATCAAAATCCATTCAGTAGTTTTTGGGCAAAAGAGTAACAACCATCCATCCCATACATTTTTACAAACATTCGCATTTATAATATTAGTAAAAGTTAACTAAAAATCTTCAAGCTGTATTCATGACGGCGTAGTCAGAGAGTACAGATCAAAATTTCTTTAGTAGTTTTTGCGTGAAAGAGTACCAAACATACATCTCATACATTCTTACAATCTTTCGCGTTTATAATATTAGTAAAAGTTAACTAGCTATCTTCACGCTGTATCCCTGACGGGGTAGTCCAGAGAGGACAGATCGCCAGGTATCGCGATCCATGCATACTTGTTTCGCTTGCCGCTGATACATCGTCGTTTCATTCATTCATCATCGCTTCATACATAATATTAGTAGGAGATGGCTAATAGGACGGAAATTATGCCCGCGGTTTGTTAATGTGGTAGTTGAAATTAGGTCAGTTTGTACGACACGATGGAAGGTGTTTTAGAATGATTATTTTCTTCAGAGCAGTAGTGTGACCTGCTCTATTGGGAGTTCTGCAAACTATTAATTACATTAGATCACAATTTGTAGTTTAAAAACCCGTGTCACTTATTTCACAGAAAAAATATTACAGAATTTTGTTTCTCAGAAAATGTTTCACAGAATATCTATACTATAATATTATAAAGATTTGTAAGTTTGTTTGTAATGAATAGACTTAGAAACCACTGGGCCGATTTCAAAAATTCTTTTACCATTAGAAAGCTACATTATTCATGAGTAACATAGGCTATATTGGATTTTCAAAAAGTTTAGGGTTCTGTACGAAATCTCGAATAGGAAAACTTAACCTCGGGGGCGAAGGTGCGGCATCAGCTACTTAAGAATAATTTAGTCCTTTTGAATATTATTATTACCTACATATTTTTTTACTCACAAACTTATCGAATAGCAGAATTATTTTTTAACAAATATTGTTTGTCTGGTGTCATTTTCCAAAATTAAATTACAATCTTATATTTTTCCCGATAGCTTGTAATAATTATCGAAATTATCTTGCTTATAGTACTCAATATCTAGGTTAGGTACTAACCTAACGTGAAAAACCTAAACCTAACTAAATATTTAATTAAGTGATCACATCTAATTCCAAGATACACAACTACATACGACGGCATATTGTTAAAAATTACAAGTGAATATCTATTAATCATCGTCACACAATAATGTTAAATGTTAAGCATATATATCAGTTGTCTAGATTCCATAGTACAAGCTTGTATCTAAGTTTGGGCTAGATGGCGCTGTGTAAAAAATGTCCCACTATGTTCACACGGCTAAATTGGGATGAATTAATCCCAATTTAACCGTGTGAACGTGATATGAAAGTAAAATGAAGCAGTCACTCGAGTGAACGTTCATCCGAGTGATAGTAGATAGATAGTCTGATATCAGCTTTAAACGATCATTGTTAAGCAACTTTCGCTTTTTGTCTGATTACGGATGGGTTACCGCGTTGTGGTATTTCCATATACGACCGTTTTCATGCTTCCTCTTTCTCATCTCCACATTAAGCCGTTCGTTGCCAGTAACGGCAGTTGTTAAGTCAAGTTGTAGGCCTTATTCGCGGCTGGAAATATTTCAATAGTTTGCAGCCACAACCTACGTCATTGTATTACAACAGAGCAATAGGTTCACCACCTATTTCGTGGAACAAAAATGCGCTCAGGGAAATGTGGTCGTATAATACGCCTCTGCTACCCCTTGGAGGTAAAGGCGTAACTGATAAACAATTCAATTTAAACACCATCTGCTGACATTTTATAGTTATAAGTATCGTTGATTTGGTAAAAAGATTTATATTAAATGAACAATAATTGAAGATAATAACATAATATAATAACAAACGTTGAAATTTTGAGAGTAAGCTACCTTTACAATGTAGGCGTCCACTAAGAACGGATTTTTCTTAATTCCACCCTTTTATTTTTTTCGTGTGGTTATCCTCATAAATGCTATGCCGGACTCCTGTCGACTAAAACCACATGGTACCCTTCCAATTGTCTATGGCCAGGAGTCCGGGGTTAGCCTTTGGAAGGATAGCCCCAGGGCTCCCAGCAGAGTTTAACCGCCAACGCGGTCTCGTCTTCGGGTGTTATGGTCTTGTGCTACTTTTCAAGTTCCACCCCTAAGGGGGTAAAATAAGGGATAAACGATTATATGAAAGTTCGTCTTCGTTTTAATTTTGACATATAATTTTATTTGAAACATAAAACTAAGATTTTTGTTTTTCCAAAGTGGGTATATTTAAAATATTTACTATTTATATTTACAGAGACTCGGACGCCACTAGATTTTGTATTAGAAAGTAAAGCAACAGTGGCTGGACCAAGTAAACCGAAAAGTCCTGCAAAAGAAGAAGAAAAAGAGTTAGAGGAGGCTTTCTCAGCTTCTGACTCGGAATGGGTACCAAGTGATTCAGACGCGGACTCGGAGGATTCGCAGCAACATGTATGTAAAACTAACTTATTTATTTATTGTTTGTTCAGTTCGGCTCACCATTAATACCAGTCGTATCATTAAGCCGTTGGTCCCGGTTGCCAGTAAAATGGCAGTCATTTAGCCCAGTTAAAACCTTATGGTCGGCTCGATAAATTTCAACGATAGGTCGTTACAGCCTGCCCCTGTCCATTTTTTCAATGGGCTGATCACCTGTTATGTGGGACAAAAAATGCATACAGTGAAATGTGGGCATATAGTCTGCTTCTTCAGAGATAAAGGCGTGACAATATGTATGTATGTAATACCATTATCAGAGCAGAGTTATGTCAGGTTACGCCCTGTTAAGCCAAGTTAAAGGCCTTATAGATGCTCGAAACAACAAGTCGCCACAACCTGCACCCGTTCATTTCAACACGACAATGGGCTCACCATCTGTTACGATAAATAATATAAATAATATAGATTTAGCCCATAAAGTGACATCACCAAAATGAAATTCTGGATTCAACCAGTGCCTAATACCAAGATGATAAGGCTGATGATAAGGAATACTATTAAAATTGTGTTTTGTCATATAGGTGGAGACCTTGAGGCTGGCTAGGAAAACTAAAAAACGCCGGTCCACGCCACGTGGTACAGAAAATGTAATCCCGCTAATAAGAGCGAACTCTATTCTAGCTACGGAAACCAACCAACAGAACACTCCAAAAGAGACAAACCATGCAAACAAGAAAAACAAGGTAGTGAAAAACTGTATGAATCTTGAAGATTTTAAACAATTAGGAAGGAATATAGATGCTGTCATGGAAGTTTTTAATCCTTGTTTAACACAAAATAATGAAATAAAAGCACAAGTGTGTAGTATGCTTTTAGATATTAAGGATTTACTAGTATCTGATAGCAAAAAATTAAATAACAACGTGGAACGAAAAGTTAGTGAAGAAATCGAATCTACTGACACAATCGTAGAAGAAAATGCCAGTAAAAATAAGAAGTCTCACGAAAAGAACAAAGATACTTTAGAAACTGAGATGAAGTCAGCTAGCAAAGAAAGTAATGATACCAATCACGTGGACACGTCTCAAGGAAATGTTGTCATAAGTAACACATTGGCTAAAATTGAAGAGACAAATGTGGTAACAAAAGAAAACAAAAATGATGATCGCACTACAGAATGGGTAACGTATTTTTTTGGATATCTATAACTTACTATTAAGTATATTAAGTTAATGTGCGTAAAATGTTTTGGTTCATTTTAACACAGCTTCATATAACTTAATTCGATCGATCGACCATGGTCACGTTCAACGAGGCAAGACAAGTCGCATGTTGGTGTTGCTAGCCTTGCGTCTTAGCTTTTGGCATATTATTTAAAAAACCTAAGTAAAAGTGCTATGGGATCAATATAGATGTATAAACTCCTTACTATATAATTGATCAAATATCATGTAAATCAATATTTTGTAATTACTGGCGGTTAGAAAAGAGTGGCCATGAGTTTTATTGCCAGGTTCTTTCTCAGGCTCAACCTATATTTTTTTTAAAAACAGTAAGTTCAAATCATAATTATTAATTTTTAATACCAAACTACAGAAAATTAATATAAAAATAAATTAAATTAAATCATAAATCAAATTAAATGTAACTTCCTAAATAAAATCCAAAATAAACAATAAATTCCAGTAAAATCATTAAAATTAAGTCAAATAAAATAATAAAATCATATGCAATTAATAAAATCAAATAAAATTAATAAAATCAAATAAAATGAATTAATAATCCAATTCAATTAAAAATCATACCTGTTTAATGGTGCATGCAATTGATAACAGCGACGCTTTGCGAATCTGGCAGTAAATGTAGAAGCAATATTCATGACATTCATAAGTATTACTTTGTGACCTACATGAATAAATGTTATACATTTTCGTTTTTCATAAGAAGAGAAAATCTAAGTGATTTGCTTTCTCAAAAAGATAATTTATTTTTTACTTATACATTACTTAAATTATTGTGAACTCCCGTTGCACCCTATATCTCTAACGCATGTCCAGTAATTAGTTTTTAAATAACGTATAAAAGTAAACCAAGTTTGTTGACTTTTACAATTACTACTCTGTAGTAGAAGCGTGATGTTATATAAGCTTTCTCAATCGACAGCAAATTTTATAAAAAAAAATATGTATGTAATCGATTAGAATGTATCAATTAACCTGTATGCGTTTATAATTATAATAGCATAAAGCGTTTTAATTTTTTTTTAAATGTTACCCACTTGGAAGTAACATTTCCAAAAATAGTTTATCTTAGGCTTTCCTTCGACAGAACCAAACAACATTCATAGAGCCTTTCATGACTGTAAACAATAGAAATAGGAAAATTAGTAGAGGGGCTTGAGGGCGGGTCCGTGTCGCATTTATTAACATTATATATTAAATAAACTTGTTAATTTAGATAAACAACTATAGCCACAATTTTTACGTAATATATTAAGAAAGAATATGATTGATTGATTCGTCGAGACTTAGAGACGAAAGGGACTTAACCTAGGACTAAACTAATTAAAACCATGGTGCTATTACTTACATGCATGCTTATCCATAAAACTTTTAATCTTTACAATTCTTTTAGGTTATGTTTAAACATAATGATTTTTTATTTTTCAGATTCCCATAGGATCCGGTACAACAGTGATACATCATACGAAATATAAAAAAATCAATTTTGATTCCTACAGCACGGCAACACGGGGTTTATTGAGCGCCGTGTTCCCACGAAGGTATTTTTTTTTGTTTTATGAAATTTCAGGGTTTTATTATCAACAAGGTTATAGTTGTCGTAAGTATCGATCGGATAATTAATAAATCCATTGATTCTTAGCATATCTCGGAGTCTTGGTGCTGGTAAGCTGTAATAAAAAACAAAATACAGACGGCCATAGAATTAATACCATTTCATAAAATTACAATTAACCTAATTAAAATCACAATAGCATGGAAAATGTTAGACTTGCCGGCTGAGCAATAAAATATAATTGTGAAATATTAAAACAGATGTTTGCTAAATGACTGCTAAATTGAGATTCTTGTAATTCATTATCCATGTGGGATCATTGTGAGGGGCTACTTAAGATTGGTCAAAAATGGAAAGATCAAGTGCCAACTTTGCTTTACGGTAGTGAAACCTGGGCAGCAGATGCATAAAAGTAAATTAAATGCTGTGGAGATGCGATCACTTCGAAAATTGTGCGGCGTTACCTTGGCCGACCGAATACGTAACGAAGTGATACGCAATATGGCAGGTTTGAATGAAAGTGTCAGCGTTAAGCTGGAAAAGGGCGTGCTCCGTTGGTTTGGACACGTCCAACGAATGAGTAAGGAACGATTGCCGAAGAATATATATTGTTCAAAAGTAGAGGGTAGAAGGAGTCAGGGTAGGCCGAGACTTACATATGAAGACCACGTGAGCAGATTGCTCAAAAACGGAAAGGTCAAAAGCACTCGGATACCCAGACGTGCGTGTATGTAGCGATTGATGAATCTCGAAGAAGCGAAAGAAGTATGTATGGATCGCGAAGCTTGGCGATCTGTCCTCTCTGACTACCCCGTCAGGGATACAGCGTGAAGATAGTTAGTTAGTTTGGAAAGATCAAAAGTACTCGGGTACCCAGACGTATGAAGTGATTAATGAATCTGCAGGAAGTGAAAGAAGTATGCATGAATCGCGAAGCCTGGCGAGGTGTCATCTCTGACTACCCTGTCAGGGATACAGTGTGAAGACAGTTAAGTTACAATAAATGAAACTGCCAAAAAGTACTTGAAACTTTATGTGTTATATTTGAATTTAATACAATTTATGTAATTTCAGTGTTCTGGCTACACATTCACTGAGCGGGAGACGAGCGCCAGCTTTTCCGGATAAGCCAGTAAAAATGGGTTTGGACCATAGGGCCGTATCTGACATTATCGAGGAAGTTTTGATATATTTTCCGGACATTGAAGAAAAGTCTGTAAGGTATGTTTTGCTCACTTTGGTTAAACTGTGATAATAAGCATAGCTAGATCATCTATTATAATATTTATATCTATCTATACTATATATTTTTTCGTGTGGAGATTCCCTCGGATGTCATGCCGGACTCGAACCGGCTAAAACCACACGGTCCCTGCCTAAGTATCTATTGCCGGACGCCCCGGGCAATTCCTTGCAAAAATATGCTCGAGAAAGACTGGTGGGGTAACATTATCAGCGCTAGGTAGTCTAGTCTGATTGTCTCACTACTATTTTACACTTAGAGCACCTGACAACAGAACTTACTGACAGTCAACAGCTCGACACTTTTAAAGTAGATAATAGAACTAGTGAAAATTTGCTATTATTAATATTAAGCTGTTTTCTTTTTTTGAAAAAATAAAAAGACGTACAAAATAAAAAATATAATACAATTTCTCTTCATTTGAACGCACCTTCTGCGCCTAATCCAAGCTGAACACTCTACGAATCGACAATGTCTAATCTCAGTATAAACAGCAAAAGATTACAATTAATATTAATAATATATATATTTAATTATAATTTATAATAGAAAATTGTAAATTAAATAGTGAAAATACTGTCAAGCTTAACTGTTTTCTCCGTCATAAGAGACAATATGACAGTGCGCAAAAAGTATCTGTTGGATTTTTAGATAGACTTGCCAGTTCTTTACTTATAATGCCTAATATATTTTGTTTACAGAAACCTTATTACTACGAAATGCGCCGACGAGTGCAAAATGATGAGAATGAGGAACAGAAGAGCTGCACAAGACGCTAACCGCACTTAGAAATTATAGGTGACCAAATGCAACTACCTATCATTTTACGCTAACGATTATTTGGACCTTAAATTACATTTGGATAACATCTGACAAACTAGCTTTAAAAAAAATGCTGTAAGGGACAGGTTTTTGTATTGAATTGGACTAACATTATAGAGATTATAAAAAAATTATTTGTCATTACAGAAACAAAAATATAGAGGCTCGATTTAATTACATAAAAAATACCTAATCTAATTATCAAAAGATTAAGTTTTGTAATTTAAAAAGCTTTCTTGTAAATTCAATTCAATTCAAAGTTGTAAATTTAAGCACTTTCTTTTTGTCAATTAGAGTAGGTTCTGTAATTAACAATACTTTAGTTAATTACAATAATTTTTACGTACTTATTGTAGCACTCAAAGCCGTTGGCATCGGTTACTTATAATTTGGTAGTTGTAAAGCAAAGTTGAAGGTAGCAGATCGTCCCTTTCAACCCATTGGTTAAGTTGGCAGTGGCAAGCAGCAGTTGGGAGTTTGTAACTAACACATGTAATGTAAACGTCGAGTGACTACGGTAACCACGTTTGATTGGGCCGTCACACTGTCATGTTATACACACTATATTATATTATACTACAGGTGTCTTGAATACTTTACGTCCTTGTAGGATGAATGCGCCGGGCAAGCTTGTGTCCACCACCATATTTTTTTTCTTTTTCATTTTAATATATAAAACAAGTGGACCCATGTTTGGTTTGAGTAGAATAAAAATATATTTTAAAAAAACATAAAATGAATACCTGAAGCCGATTCGTTTAGGGTGAAAACTATCATATTTACAAGTCGAGCTTGTAACCTTGTTGTAAGGTTGAATAATATACAATGTCTTCATAATGACTTATTAGGACATTAAGAGACGAAGTTGACTGTCATAAGTCTGTAAGTTATATTCATTTTATTATATTATTCAAAAAGTACTTTTTAATTTTTTTTTATGTAGTGAAACTATAAACACTATTGAAGAGAACTACTTATAAATTTCAATTTTTTTGTACAAACTCTTATTTATTTATTTAATACTGGTAATAAACGATATGAGTTGTGTTTGATTCATGATAATAACGGTAAATACTAAATTATATAATAATATATTTCATCTATCAATCTTCACGCTGTTTACCTGATGGGAAAGAATAGAGAAATTATTAATAGCTATAGAATTACAATTCAGGGCACAATAAATCATATGGGTTTTACCTATTTTCATAGATATCTTAACTGAAGAGATATGGCGAATGCAGCGTTCACCATGCGAACCTGTGTCGCCAAGTTTCTCACACTACTCCCTGCAGTCATATAAAATATTATATCGCACACTAATGTGAATTACACACTTTTAAACAATGTCACTCATTGGCTTTCTCACAACAATAATTGACTGAAGTGATCGTACTACTACATTGCAAAACCAATTATTTATTTACATTGAAATCCTGGGAAATCAACTTGCTAAGAATGCAACTTTATGCGAATTCAACTCAATGGTCCTAACGGGAAATTATGAACGTTCGTTCTCAAAAGGGAGACAGCGCCATGCGCTTTTTTCATCTCTTTATTTAAGATTATCTTTGCCTATCCTGATGTTAAATTAATTTGATATTTTATGTTTTTTTTTGTTCAATATTTCCGTTCCGTTTTATATTTAAATACTATTGATAACCTACAGTATTTTTTTAAATCGTAAAATTTAAGTATGCACAGCTAATGGTTACTAAAACTTTTATGTTAATATAAATTAGGAAGTCACCTATTTAACCGACTTCCAAAAACTAGGAGTTTATGTGTTTAAATTCTATATTTATTAATACGCAATACTCAATGTTATGTTTTTTGTTTAAATTTATTTTTATTGAATCACGTTTTTTTCATTCTGTGTTTGTCAATAATTCACGCCCGATGTTAATTTTATTGTTTCTTTTAACATTTCAATTAATGTATTTATAACTTAATATTTTTATTATTTAAAATTTTGTATTTATTAATAGTTCACACCTCAGTTCACACCTGATGTTAATTTTTTGTTATATTTTTTTTATGTAATGCAAAGATGAGATCAACTTTTCTTTCGAATTTCTCGATCGATTTGAATCAACTTCTTTTTTGTGACACTATTATTTCATTCCATGTATTTGAAGTAAAAATCTGTTCAGCAGAAGTTAAATGACTTGAAGGCATTTTTTTACACAACAGTGAAAGGCATTGGTTATAACTCAAAATACGTATCTCCTTCTTAGTCCGACCTAAAAAGTCAATTTATAGTTTCATTATTGATGTGCCGTATCTTGTTTTAGAAACATTGGCAATAATTCAAAAAAATTATGAAAATCAAAATGTTTGTGTATGAAATACTGCTTAGTTTTTTGGAGCGAGCGAAGCGAACGGAGCTCTCATGGAGCAAGAAGAGTGATTGTTTGACATTTGACTTGTTCGTAGCGAATTGACCGATTTTAAAAATTAAAAAAACATGTGATTGAGCATAATGAGGAATGGGGTTTATGGTTGAGAAATTTAAGAAATCGAAATTAGTCAAAAATGTTTGATTAGGCGAAAATTAAAGTGCGCGCATTTTATTTCTTTGTGTAGGTTTTTTAATACTTACACTAACGGCACGCTATGATGACCGTTCATTTCACATTTTTGTCTCATGAAAATAATATATTTCAGATTGAAATAAAAAATACTCTAAATATAGTATGCATAAAACAAAAAAAAATTAAAGTAGAGAAAAAAGTAAGGAATTTTATTTCAGAAAAAATCGTAATTTTTGCTTTATTGTAATATGTCAAACGGCCATCATACGAGTACTGTGCTGCTAGTAAAGGTTGATTTATTGAATTAGAATCAGTTAAATGCTCTGCTCCAATTATTTGCTGCAAGCGAAGCAGTACCACTTTAGCCTAGCTATATCATTTCTTGTTCACATTGATAGTGTACTGGGATCTGCTGAGGAACACAAGATTTCAATAAGCAAGTCTATTTATTACCTTTGCCACGACGCTACCAGAACATTTTTGGAAATATTAATATGAGAAAATTTATTATTATGTACTGAAAGTACGAGCTGCCTCTGGTCGGACATCTTTTAAGTTGTCTTAATTTTTTAAAATGAAAATATCTTGATTCATGTAAGTCACAAAGTAGCACTTATTAACGTCAAGATTATTGCTTATACATTTACATATACTGCCAGATTCGCAAAGCAATAGGTAGAGCCTGATAAAGAACCTGGCAATAAAACTCATGGCCACTCTTTATTAATCGCCAGTAATAACATTAGTTTCGTATATATAATTAAAATGAAATTTTTCTTATAATATAAAAATTAAAAAAAAACACTACTATCACATAATAGATTGTATTATAGGTAGGTACACATATTATTCGTTAAACGCTCGTAGCCTCGTTGACTCAGTGTTCTGTCAACAATCACGATGCGTTAAGTAACTTTCGACATGACTGGTACTGGTTGGATGGGTGACTGCTTTGTAGCATTTACATTTACATGCATTTCCGTTCTTCTGAAGACACGTTAAGCCACCGTTAGGCCCGGTTGCCGTAACAAAGTACTCGTCAAGCCAAGTTGAAGAATAGTAGATGTACTACGTAATTTTACTTTTCAAGTGTAACTTAATATTAAGTATATTACAATTATAATTTAAGAATAATTGTTTTGAAATTTGATTTTAGATAGCATAATAATCTGTCAAGGCAATAAAATATTTTTTTTTTCAATATGTTTCGTTTAATTCTTTCATATTTATTATTTATTTAATTGTACTTTCTATGGGTCTATTATGTCCTGAAATAAATGATATAATATAATCCAACTTCGTGGTTATTTAATTGGTATTCTAATGGAACCCTACCCATTACTTTGGGGCCCAAGTCAGCCTCACAGCCTGCCTGTGGTGCACCTGCTGGCTAAGTGACGAATGAGGCCAAGGTGAAGAGAAAGAAAATTCAAAACTAAACTGCATCAACCTGTTTGGTCAGCGTGGTACAGTGAGGCCAAACATCCTCCTAATATGGCGCGAATTAGGAGAGGTCTACTATATCTAGCATTGGACTGACAGGCTAATATGATTGATTAATTCGATTGATTACGCCTTATCCTCCGATAAACCAACCCTGTTAAAAACACTCGTAATTTTATTCTGTACCTAAAATTTTAAGTTTCAAAGATAATAGCGAATATTTGTTGTTTATATTTTTGTAATATTTATACATACATTCGTACATATTATCACGCCTGTCTTCCATCGGGGTAGGCAGAGACTATGGCTTTCCACTTGCTACGTTCCTGACGTACAACGTTTGTTTCCTCTACTTTCATGAGTGAGGCAGAGTTTTATACAAGCTCGTGCGTAAATAATATATTGAAATATTACTTTTTGGGAAAAGGTAATATTTAGCTCGCCAAAATAGCACCGCCCGCCTGAAGGTAAGCCATGACTAGCTCAGAGCCACTGTCAAGCTATTGACAACTCAAGTTGGCGGCCTCTTCAAAATTCCAGGGTTGTAAGAGGAGACAACACATGTGCTGGCAAACTATTGATTTTGGGTTGTTGTATAAATTATAATTCTTCAGCTTGAGAACTCTCATATCGCGATGCAGGATTCTTAATAGATATCGATATAGTTTGATAGCTCTTCGCTATGTGGCGCTAATTATCACATATTAAAGAAAATCTACCACTACTTCAACATAACCTAGGTTTAAGTAGTGGTAGATTTTCTTACAGGGCGCGGCAGTACTTTACTGCGGAGCAAAGACTGCTTCTCTATAAGTCGCAAGTGCGACCACACATGGAGTACTGCTGTCACCTTTAGGCTGGTGCACCTCAATACCAGCTTCGACCTTTTAGCTCGGTAGAAGGGCGTGCTATGAGGACTGTCAACAATCCTCTTCTAGCAGGAGGGATCAAACCCCTTCGCGACAAGAGAGACTTCGATTCCTTATGCGTCTATCGCCGGTACAACAGTCTATGCTCTAAAAAATTTTTGATTCGATGCCCACGCTGTATTCACCACTCGCCATTTACAGGCTGTTCATCCTTACACTTCGCGTCTGGAGCTTTCGCATACGGTAAGGTCCGATAGCGACTTTCTTCTGCAGACGCTTAAATTGTGGAATGCCTGGTCTTTCCCGAACGCCTACAGACTACTACGAACTATTACAAATATTTTGACGCTCAGGAGTAAGAGAGAGAAATATTACTTTCTCTTCTACGCCGCAACGGCGGTCTAATCTCCCTTCGTCTTAAGAATTTTCACTTTAACATTTTTTACCCATCCCAAAAGTGCACAACGCCGCGAAACACGTTTTCTCAAACATGTATGGAAATATTGTAATTATTTTCGAATAAAGAACATGCGAAGTACAGCTGGTGCGTTTTTTTGAATTTGGAACATCACAACGCTCCAGCAATGATGTATGAAACCAAAGACCTTATATTTATAAGTATTAGGTCTTTGTAAGTAAAAGGTCTTTGTTTGAAACGGGGTGCAGGGTTATTAGATACTCTTTGATTGGATCTCTTTTATCATTCATGGCATTGTTTTATGCGGGGGAGTGGTGGATTCTTGGACATAAAAGTTGTGTCAACGTGATGTACATAATAATAAAAAATATTTCGAACACTTTTACACAGCGCCAGCTCAAACTAAGCTATAAACTTGTATGTTATATTATTGATCTAAACAACTGATAAAGATAATTAAATATTTCTAAGAAAATAAATATTGTAGAACATTTTTTACATAGCGCCATCTAGAACAAAGTAGATACGTACATATTATATAGGTATAGCAAACAACCAAACTATGAAACGAACATTTGTGGTTCACGCAAATATTTGTCCTAACCCAGGAATCAAAACTGAGACTTCAGCTCGGCAATCTCATACACTATAACTTACGCCACTGACGCAGTCAATAGTGAAAGATATCTTGCAGCGTAAAATCTACTGAAGGGAAATCATTAACATTATCTTTTAGTACATACATACTTACATACATATTGTCACGCCTTTAACCCCGAAGGGATAGGCAGAGGCATACTATGCGCCCACATTTCACCGTATGCATTTATGTCCCACATAACAGGTAGTATTTTTATTGCCGTGTTGACATGGACAGGCGCAGGCTGTGGCGACCTGCTATTGACTTTTTTCTAGCCGTCCATAAGGCCTTCAACCAGGCTAAACGACTGCCTTTTACTGGCAACCGGAACCGACGGCTTAACGTGCCTTCCGAAGCACGGAAACGCTTGCAAATGTAAATTCCACCCATTCATATAGCGAATGTTGCTTAACGCAGTGATCGTTTACAGAACACTAAGTCAGCGGGGCCACGAGCGCTTCATCTTTTAGTAATCGCCCCAATATGGCTAATGTAACTTATAATATAAATTAGTATGTTTTATTTCCTTGCATTATTTTGAGAAAAGCACTACATATGCCTCGGCGGAAATAGCAATCGCCTGTTTCGTAACTCGACGTGCAATTGCTTATTTCCCGGCGTTTTGCATTATTGTACTATTTCACTTCAATAATTAAAAAATATTGGTCAAATACAGCTTAGATCAGTTAAAGCTTCCTTAGCTATTGTTCTGTGCTGTGCCAGCGATTCAAGGCTTCTTGTTGCCTCGGGACAATCTGTAATACGAATAGCTAGTCTCTGCATCCCAACGGTGAGAGTATTCAACACATGGACGAATTTGTGTCTTGTACAGAAGACATCTCATTAGCGACCTACGTTTAATGTATGTAATTCAATTAAAGTAATACCTACTCATGTGCTGTCAAATTTTTATGAATGTCGCAATATACAGACTAAGTTAGTTATTATTTTTAAAATCCCGCTCGACTGAGCTCAAAATTACTATGAACGGATCCGCAAAAAAAGGTCTTTTGTTGTTGGCAAAAACTATTGTCCCTAGTTTAGAGCGCAGCGGCGCCGGAGCAAATAATAGCAAAGTACGGTTTGAAATTTTTACCTGAGAAACCCCTTATAGTTTGGTTTTTGACAAGCTCAGTTTTATTACGACATTCGTTACAAGCATGTTGCTAATTTAGATAAATATAATAATAATCGTGTATATTGACGTGAAGTGTTTATTGAAAATGGTTACAGAACAAAACATTAGTGGGAGTTGGTTATTAGTGAAATCGTGCAGCGATAGAGCCCAGAAAGTCTTAAGTCCGAAAGAAGTTCACGCCTCCAACATGACTACCTCAAACTACCTCAAACGAGAGAATTTAAATTTGATCAGGGACAGGAAAGGTCGAAAAGCAAGAATCTTAGCGAATGGCGGTAAGTAATTCCACAATCTACGTACTACTAGTTCATGAGTTTCTTTACAACTTCAAGATGAAACTTGCATCCCAGATCCTTACTTCCTTGGGTCCTTACTAGTAATGTTACCATCCCTCTAGACGAGAACCACATGAAAGCCAAAAATTTAATTGTGTGCGAAATGCGTAGTACGCAGTTTGAGTATATTTGAAACACACTTAACGTGCAATGTGAACGTATACGCCTCTGCCACCCCTTCGGGGGTAAAGGCATGGCTAATACAATATTTCCACATCGCAAGTGAAAAAGGAGAGTGTCCGTTAGTATTTTATAAACTTAATAACGCATTTAAATCAAAACTAGCTCAATGCATTATTGAAAGAGAGGGAATCATCGTCACTAATAGCGTGATTTTTTCTTCAGGTTGAAGTTAACTTGGCACGCTGTATATAGCGAATACTTTTGCCTGTATTAGACGTGAGCGAGCAACACAAAAACACTAAACTTTGAGTTTCTGTGTTTATATATCTCCTTCTTCGTACAAGTACTACGTAGGTAATTAGGGGAAAAAGGGTCACCCTTCGTACACTTTTTACATTTTTATTTTTTACTTCTCGGATAATTATCATTATTTTCGAGTTTATGCATCTAAGTGTAGCAAATATATCGTAGTTGGTTACAAAAAAGTCTGAAACTGTTATGTCAAAAGATTAAGGGATTACAGCCGTTTTTCTACGATAAGATATTTGTACGAACGCTCCCCACGTCTGAGGTACTTTCGTACAGCCTATTAAATTCGTATTTTTTAATTACAATGATTATATATTTATCACAAAAGTAACTTAATAAGTGAGTCATAGTTAATAAATGGTTTTTGAGGAAAATAACAAAAATAAAAGGCTTTTTACATAGACAATTCTAAATTCCTAAGCCAAATAGTTTAACCACTTCGCAGTGTCAACTAAAGAAGCAGGCCGGGTTTCGAAATGGCTTAAGTACCGTGGACCACACTCATACTGTTCGGCAGAACACAAAAGAGTGCAGTCAGGACTACATTACTACATTTAGGAACATTCGTATGCGTCCGACTCTGCCCCCCATACTACTGTATGAATGTGCCCCAGGCTTTGCAGAAAATTAAATTGCAACTTTAAGTACGAATTCTAATATACCTGTCAGGCCATAAATTCTGTCACATGTTTAATATAAAATAATTGAAACAAGTTTATTCATTATGTAACCATTTATATACCAAAATGAACTTAACAAAACATAGATTCTTATGACAATAAAGTTTATTCAAAATGACCTCCGTGATTTTGAATACAGGCCTTCAATCTGCGCGGCCAGTCGTCTATCGCAGCACGAACGAGGTCCATGTCAATATCGGCGGCTGCCTTAATCAAGGATGTCTTGAGTGACTCCAAATTGGGATGAGGCTTTGAGCACGCCTTTTCCTCCAAGTATTGCCATATCTTGTAATCTAACGGACTCAAATCTGGACTGGAGGAGGGCCAGACTTCGTGCCGGATGAAGTCAATTTCACGCGCCGCCAGCCAGTCTTGTGGCTCTTCGCTCTATGAGCTGGCGCCGAATCTTGTTGGAATACCCAGTGCCTGTTATTGAACATGGTATGAGAAACAGGTTCCACAAGGTTCGTCAGGACTGTATTTTGATACACAACTGCATTCGTTTTTACACCTTTCTCACAAAAATTTACCTCTGTTAAGCCCCAATAAGAAACTCCCAACCATACCATGAGCTAGGGTGGAAAATAACCTCGTTGGACACGCGGAATACGGTTGCTCGCTTCTTCACTGCTGTGTGCGTACACCTTATCATTTTGTTTGTTGTAACTCTCTTCTACGGCAAATTTTTTTTCATCCGAAAAAAGAATTTCCTGATATGTTTTTCACGCGTACCGCTTCAACAAAGCGCGGTATCTCTTCAGTCTCAGGTCCATTAGACGAGCATTTAAATGATGTCCTGTTTTTCTTCGATATTACCGAAGCCCTAAGTCTTCATTTAACACCCTTTTACCGTGGTTCTGCTTAACCCCATCTGAAGGGCCAACAGTTTCTGCTTCCGTTTGGGATTTCTTTGAATTCGCGCCTTCACAGCTTTTATCACTGCTGGAGTCCTAACAGACCGAGGGCGACCACTTCTTGACCTGTCATCTACACTAGAGTCTTCATTGTATCGTTTGATGGTACTATAATAATATTAATGGAATATTTTGTCTCAGAATTCATGTTACAATTTCAAATTTTATGGTCATACCACAGCCGAAAGACATACAGTCGGTCGACGAAGCTGTCTAGACAGAGCAATCGTGCGGGGGACAAGGGACGAGACGCGGGAGGGTTTGTCCCGAGCTGCGAACAAAATATTGTTAGTAGCTCGGGACAGTCTTTCAGGGCTGACGCATTCACGACCGCTTGCTATGATTTTTGAATTTTTGTATAGATTTCTTTAATACATGGGGTTTTTAATATTCTAAATACAAATTTCGTGTTCATTTTGCAATCCGACATGGCCGCCGCGCCGTGGATATAAAATTTCATGTTGGGTATCGTATAAGGGGTTTTTTAGTATGCCAAGTACGAATTTAGTGTTAATTTTGCAATCCAATACGGCCGCCGGCGCCGTGCCGTGATTTTTAAATTTCATGCTGGGTATTGTATAAGGGATTTTTTGGTATGCTAAGTACGAATTTCATGTTAATTTTGCAATCCAATATGGCTGCCGCACCGTGGTTTTAAAATTTTATGTTGGGTATCATATAAGGGGTTTTTTGGTATGCTGAGTACGAATTTAGTGTTTATTTTGCAATCCAATATGGCCGCCGCGCCATGGATATAAAATTTAATGTTGGGTATCGTATAAGGGGTTTCTTGGTATGCTGAGTACGAATTTCATGTTAATATTGCAATCCAATATGGCTGCTGCGCCGTGGTTATAAAATTTAGTGTTGGGTATCGTATAAGGGGTTTTTTGGTATGCTGAGTACGAATTTCGTGTTAATATTGCAATCCAATATGGCTGCTGCGCCGTGGTTATAAAATTTAGTGTTGGGTATCGTATAAGGGGTTTTTTGGTATGCTGAGTACGAATTTCGTGTTAATTTTGCAATCCAATATTACCGCCGCGCCAACCTTTATAAATTTTATGTTGGGTATCGCATAAGAGTATTATGGTATGCGGAGCCACACATATGCGATTATAACTATACTCTATACTATGTTATCCTGTGTTCAAGTTTTTCGTCATAATTAATATTTAAACTTGTTCAAAGCGTAACCAATATTTTTTGTTGAAAACAATAGTAGCATTAATACCCAACATGAAATTTTATAACCACGGCGCAGCGGCCATATTGGATTGCAAAATTAACACTAAATTCGTACTCAGCATACCAAAAAACACCTTATACGATACCCAACATGAAATTTGAAAACCACGACGTGGCGGCCATATTGGATTGCAAAATTAACACGAAATTCGTACTCAGCATACCAAAAAACCCTTTATACGATACCCAACATGAAATTTTATAAGAATAGTTCGGCGGCCATATTGATTGCTAGAAACCCCATAATTTTATATCTACTACGCGGCAGCCATTTCGAAAACGCTTTCTCATAAAAAAAAACTATCGATTCGACATGAAATGAACCTTATTTACTTCCGTGTGCGGCATGAAATGAAATCTCAGATCCTTTTTTTAAACCGGTATTTATATTATTGATTTATTATATATACATACTAGCTGACGCCCGCGGCTTCGCCCGCGTAGAGAAGTTTTCCCGCTCCCGTTTCCCATAAGAACTTGTTCCCGGGATAAAAAGTATATGTGTTATTCCGATGTATAAGCTATATTATTGTAGAGTTTCATTAAAATCTATTCAGTAGTTTTTACGTGAAAGAGTAACAAACATCTCTACAAACTTTCACATTTATAATATTATTAAGATTAAGATATTATATTATAATGTTGATAGTTGATTGCGAGTACGAGTTAATAAATAACATCAGCCTTGTATACTTGTGACAACCCTACAAGCATCACTGTCTAGACGTTGTCGGCATTTTTGTCAACTTCAAAGGCGTAACGCTACTGGTAGGTTTACTCTTTATACTGTGGTCATACGTTCAATCAAGTAATTTTTATAATATACTAGAGGATCCATCCGGCTTCGCCCGTGACATACTTCGAACCCCGTGGCACCCATTTAATCCCGTCGTTTATTAATTTCACAATAATGTATGAACATTTTCCAAATTAGTCGATTACGTCTCCGCTCTCCAATTTGCCCGCACGGCCCGGCCGAATTATGGTTTCACGAAATTAATTTCTTTACGCATTAATTTGATTTTGTCATATCTCCTAAGATATTCCTTTAATTTACAAGGTGTTAAGGGACAAAACAATCTTCATAAAATGCTGAAGCCAACTAACATGAAAAATTATAAGGATTAATAACGTATTTATGTCCATCAAAATACAGCTTTATAATTGCTCGTTTTTTAAAGTATTAAAATGGATATGAGATAGCCATATACCGACGCGGATTTTTTTTTAGACCTATATTAAATACACAATTCCATTATACATTATTTTGTTATATCTCAAAGGGTTTAGGGTGTGTTTTCGTTAAAAGCTCCTAGACAGCTTATTTTTCCAACACCTCCTACAAATATTGTTATAATATAGTCAATTGTGCTAATTCTGTTGTTGAGACCACTAAACTAAATTTCTCTAAAATTTTCTTATTATTATTAAGAGATTGCCAAATGCTATTCTGTTATTAAGTCGAACTAAAGATGGTGATATCATAAATAACACTTAATTTGTATCTGAATATTCATTTTATGTGATGAATTGAGTGATGATTAAATGATGATGAAGATGCGAAAAATGTACATAGACATTCGAATGTAAATACATGCCGACTAACTGTGTATAAAAAAGTAATTGAGCTGCCTATGTACATTTTTCACGTTACAACGTTTTACACGTTTTCACGTTTCAAACGGTTACTAAAATTGATAAACGTTCCACTAAAATTAGACTTTTCACCAAAATTAGACGTCACCTATTTAGGTGACATCTAATTTTAGTGAAAACTTCAAAATTTTGTGTGACGTTAAATTTGTATCTGACGTCACTAAAATTCATTTTAAGTGATAAAATTCAACAAACACTGAAAAATATACATAGACAGTTCAATCACTAAGTTAGTGAAATGAAATGAAAAATCTTTATTCATGTAGGTCACAAAGTAACACTCATGAACGTCAAGATTATTGCTTCTACATTTACATTTACTGCCAGATTCGCACAGCAATAGGTAGAGCCTGAGTAAGAACCTGGCAATAAAACTGATGGCCACTCTTTTCTAACCGGCAGTAATTACATTAGTTTGAGTTACATGATGTTTGACCAATTATATAGTAATTAATTTATATAAAACAAAATCAATGTATGTAAAATGAATTTATACAAAACAAAAAAAAACAAAATCAATGTTGTGTTTAAAATCATATCAAAATTAGAGCTATTCTAGTTGCCAGTTCTAAGGGCAGCCTACACTTTAAGAAGAAGAATCTAGCAAGAAAGTCAATGGATGCTCTTTTCAAAAATGTAGGTATGGCTTACAACATTAAAATCACACTAACATTGTTCCTTTGGATTTATGTGAGAACGGTCGACTAAACTTAGTTTGCCTTAAATTTAAATAATTTTATTTGTAACAATTGCAATAACAGCTATGAGCTGACCAGTCCCAACAGACGGCACCCGTTCACGGGTATGACGTACATATCAGCCAACGCCCTACTCAACCGTATTATAGGGAATAAGGCGACCCGATACATACGCTACCACTGCCAGGACACTTAGGCGAGCATGACATACCCAAAAACTGCACAGCAACTATCATGTCAATTTCAAAATAATAAATAAGTCTACTTGGTGCTCACACAAACTCAAATTACATATTTTTATATTAGTTATTACTGGGACTAAACGCAGCCAATTTAGAAACCTTTAGTTGTCAGACGGTTCAAATTATTCAATATGCAGAAATGTAAAAATACAACATATATATGCAGATTCAAGACAAGTACAAAAATAACACAAAGTAGTTCGAGCGAAGAGCAAGCAACTCATTTCCATTTATTTTTAACATTCAAATAATCATTAATTGTGTAGTAGACCCTTTTCAAGAGGTGCGTCTTAATTTCCGCTTTAAATTTATGTAACGGCAGGTTCATAATGTCTAAAGGAATTTTATTATATAGGCGTACACCAATTCCTGCAAAAGAGTCGTGAACCTTTTGTAAACGATGATGCGTTCCAATTAATTTATGCCTATTTCTAGTATTTATCGAATGTATGTGTGTCTATTGTATAAATGTATGTTCTGTTTAACTAACGTGATATTTGCAAATATATACTGTGATGCAACCGTTTAAATGCCAATTTCTTTAAATTTCTCTCTAAGAGACACTCTAGCACTTAATTTTTATATTGCACGTATAGCTCCTTTCTGGAGTACAAAATTTACTTGTATATCAGCTGCTTTGCCCCACAGCAAAATACCGTAAGACATGACACTATGAAAATAACTGAAGTATACCAGCCTAGCAGTTTCCACATCAGTGAGCTGCCTGACTTTACTAACGGCAAAGGCTGCCGAACTGAGTTTACCTGCAAGACACGTAACTGCAGTGGAACGCCCAAATAACGTGTCTTGCAGGTAAACTCAGTTCGGCAGCCTGAGTTTACCTGCAAGACACGTTATTTGGGCGTTCCACTGCAGTTTGCTATCTAAAGTGATCCCCAAAAATACAGTTGATTCTACAAGATTTAGGGTATCACCGTTCAATGTTATATTTGTACCGCATTTCCTGACATTAGGCATGCTGAATCTGATACACGTTGTCTTCTTAGCGTTTAGTAGCAAATTATTGGTCGTAAACCAATCTACAACTTGGGCAAGTGAACTATTTACGCCGTTAAAATCAGTAAGCGTGCGATCAACTTTAAAAATTAGTGACGTATCATCAGCAAATAAAACAATGTCGCACAAGTTCTGTATATAGAATGGCAGATCGTTAATATAAATTAAAAATACAAACGGACCTAGAATTGATCTCTGCGGTACGCCCATAGCTACAGAGGCTCCAGAGGAGCTAATTCCATTGACATCAACATGTTGTATTCGATCATTTAGGTAGGAGGCAACAAGGTCCAGTGCAGAGTCTTTGACACCATAATAAAATAGTTTTCGCAATAGTGTTTTATGGTCAACGCAATCAAATGCTTTGGAGAGATCGCAGAATACACCAATAGCATCTTGTCTATTCTCCCAGGCGTTATATATATGATTTAGAAGTGTCACACCTGCATGAATGGTAGAACGACCCCTTGTGAACCCATACTGCTCTTCATGTAATAGCATATTTGATTTAAAGCTTGTAATTGCAAGATATAATTTTTTCAAAAATTTTGCGAATGGCAGGTATTATTGAAATTGGTCTGAATTTATCAGGGTCGGTTTTGGATCCAGATTTAAATAGAGGTATTACTTTACTGTGTTTTATTAAAAATCCGAAAACACTTTATTGATAAAGTCAACACATTTATTAAATATTTCAGCTAGATGTGATGATATATTAACAATAATAGACTGTATCAATTTTACAGAAATACCCCAAAACTCAGCTGTCTTTTTTGAGTTAAGCGACTTGAATACTTTAATGATATCGTTGGGATTTACATATTTAAAGCTAAATAAGACACTACACTGATCCACGCACCAAGCATACGTTGAGCTTTCATTGGACAAGAATTTAACGAGCTAGTTGTTTTCGCGGGTATGTCTGTAAAATAGTTGTTAAAAGTTTGTGCTACATCTAATTTGTTATTAATCACTTTGTTATTCATAATGAACTCAATGTTATTATCACGAGGTAGTGATCGGCCGGTTTCAGTATTGAATCAAGTCATGTAGACTTGATTGATGATATTTTTTGACTCTTTAATTTTATTACTTATATGTAACGACTTGGCAGCAGCACAGGCCTTTTTGAAGGTTTTAGAATAAATTTTAACATATTGAATAAAGGCAGGATCAAAATTAAATTGCTTCATACCATATAGTTTGTACAACTTAGCCTTAGCTTTTGTAAATTCCTGTAGTTGCCCACTCACAAAATTGCCAGTTTTTGTTTTTATAAAATGTTTTTGATTTAAAAATGTTATTGTACTCAGCTTTAATGGTATTAAATAAAGAGTCATATAAGTCGTTTGGATCTTCCTGATAAAAGTCATTATTAGTGACTTTTGCTGAAACATTAACATTAAATTGTTTAAGTCGATATGCACTCATTGGCCTACATACAATTTTATTCGCTACTATTTATTTTATTAGAAACGAATATAAGAGCGCCACTACGAATAGCTTTCTTTCTTGAGAACGCACTGCTAAGTGAATAAAATTCATTGTTGAACAATAGTTCATGACTTTTTAACCAATGTTCTGTAACACAAAAATGTGAACATTGTGTTCCTTTATAAAAAGATCTATTTGTAGTAGTTTTTCAGATATGCCTTCAATATTTTGGTGAACAAAGTTTAAACTACTAGAAGTATTGTTAATATACTCAGAATTATTACACCCAATATTATTTTCAGTGTTTTTAAAAAAGGTGGACTCAATGGGCTCAAAAGACCTATAACCATGGCCAGATTTTTACCTGTTGTCTTACAAGCTAGTTTTTTGGGATAATATCCCAAGTTAAGTTTAAATTATGCTCAAAAGGAGCTGGTTTATAAGGCAATAGTTTGGCTTGATTCAATAAAAAATTGGATAACAATACAGCTATCTGACGTCGTAAAGTTTGATAGTAAATAACTATCTAATGTCAAAAATTAATTATTCTGTAATAAAGGATTACAGTCAAATAATTCTATATTCCTACAATATGTGGTCAAGGTATGTAACTTTCTATTCATATTGTATCTAATATTGTTTTCAATTTGTGTAAAAGATTTGCTATATGGCAGTGTAGATAGTATAACCTCTTTAACTTGCAAATTTGATAACTGTTCATAAAACTTTATGATAGTTCTAATGTTCACATTATCTCTTCTGCCAATAAGTATCACTATTGTTGTTTGTGGGCAATGTGTACTGGTTAATACCTTATTAATTATTTGAGAGTAGGATGCCCCAGGAAATGAAAGGGTCATGACCGAATTACCCAGATGTTGAACTAAATGATAACCTAAACTCTTGCCTATTTCATCACAATAAACAACAGCCTTTTCAACGTTTAAAGGTTGTGTAATATTTGTTACAGGGCTATTACAGCAAGTTTTATTTGTGTGTATAATATTGTCACATATACTGCCCACAGAGTCAACCATTGGAGAAGATGACTCGGCCCGAGATGTTATTGACAAAGAAGAACATAGTAGGGATTTTTCACAGTCAGGTGTTTGATTATATAATTTTTCAAGTGAATAGAACCTTTGTTCATTGCTGTGACAAGACTCCACCAAGCTATTCAATGCCTTAATGTACTCTCCAATTTCTTTCTGTGATGTTTTGTATTTTAAAGTTATGGAATCTAAGGAATCATGTAAACTCATAATTTCTGTCTGTAATTGATGTATATCTCTCTCATATTGCTCTGTTTGGGTATTTAATTGATTTTTACTTGTTTCTATTAGTTTTTTTAACTGTACATTTGATTTACAAGTCCTAAGATATTTGTTCGCTCCCATTCTAAGCTTTTTCATGTGATTCTGTGATTTGAAAATAAATTTATCGAGTATTATGTATTTTTTAAATTTATTCCTGCTACTACTAACTAATTTTATTGATGTGTTGGTGTTAGTCGATAACAAGTGGTCACCAGTTTTGTCTACTGCTATAATAGGAATATTCAATGCTGACTTATCTATTATGTGCGAGGTGATGGGCTCATCAAGACAAATTAGATCTGGCTCTGACCTCCCACACATTAGCTCATTATACAGACTGTTGGAAAGGGCAGCCTGATCTACCGATTTTAGATTTTCCCTAAAAGTGATGGAGTTATGAGCATCACTCAGCTCACACTCTAGAACGCTTATACGTTTCAGAGCATGTTCATGGGTGTTGCTGCACTCTTCTAGACCCTTTACTGTTGACTGAAGGTGATCCCGCTGAACGGTGAGCTCCATGACATGTGTATGTAGCTCAGCCAACTCTTGTTTGAGTTGGGTGTTTTTCTCAATTACATAAATATTTCTTTTTCACTATCATCCCGTTCCTCTAGCAACTGTTTGTTGAGATTTTTGCAAATCTCCAGTTCCTTTATAGTGAGGTTGAACTTCTGTTGCAACTCACGGGATACTGCACTACAGGTCATCATTTTTATTTAATTCCTAATAAATACCAATATGAAATCTATAATAAATCGTTGAGATTTATTATAGATTTCATATTACTACACACTACTATACACTATTGACAAGATTATAAAAAAGCTAAATAAAAGTGCAAGTATAACTATGTCTTCAACAAACCTAGTATATTTGAACCTTATATTGAACTTTGATATTTTATTTATATATTTAGGTACAATTTTTATATTAATATTCCAATATATGATAGGTGATGTTCGGTAGGGTTTGTGGTATGTTTGTTCAGTAAAGATTTGAATTGATGTACTACTATAATGTGCCCTACTCTCAATTTTTATGTTCGAAATTTTTACAGATTAGTATTAGGTAAGTATACTTTTCTTATGTTGAAGTTCATTTCATGTCACAATATTTGTTTGTTTTTATGAAGATTGTAGGATCACCATTAATAGTTTATTATAGGTATCGTACACTTAATTTTTCACAACGCTAAAAATAAATTCAAAAATTTATGGCTGATCACTTATTCACGAATAACTCCGTCGTAGCCTTGTGCATGTATATAATAGTATTTACGGTATATTTCTGTGTGTTAATTTGCACTTTTAACACTTTTTTACTCTAGTATACTTTAATATTTATAAAATTCCTTAATAAAAATATACAGAAGCACTGTTTACGTTACGGCGGTAGTCCGCATCTAAATATATGTTTTGTTGAATTTTATCACAAAAGGAATTATAGATATGTCAGATACAAATTTAGTGCTGTTTATGATATCACCAAGTTTAGTTCGACATAATAACAGAATAGCATTTGGCAATCTCTCAATAAAAAAAACTAAGAAAATTTTAGAGAAATTTAGTTTAGTGGTTTCAACAACAGAATTAGCACCATACAAAAACTTAACTAATCTTAATAATATTATAAACGTGAAAGTTTATATGGATGAATGTTACTCTTTCTCGTAAAAAGTACTAAATGAATTTTGATCAAACTTTAGAATTATATAGCTTTTACATCCGAAAAACATATAAGGCTACTTTTTATTCCGGGAACAAGTTTCTGTGGGAACCGGAAACGGGAAAAGTTATCTACGCGGGCGAAGACGGCCCGCGTCTTCTAGTCCTTTATAAAATAAATAGGTATACACACGTTATCTGTTTTATACTACTTACACTCGAGTGGTATTTCCATCTATACTCATATATTTAAAATTTAAAAAAATTACTACTTAAAGCCCGCGACAAATTTTTGGAACGAAGTTCCTTACGGCAGGCTTGGAGGAGATAGGGACTTTGCTGCGCGACCGAACTGAAAAAAATGTGATAGTAAAACCGTAAGAATAAAACCGTAAGAAAAAGTCCGTGGAATAAAAGCGGTAAATGAGACGTGCGCAGGCGCGACAGTCGTTTGTTTTGCAAATTGTGTCGATTTTCAAACTGTCTATTTACCTCAGTATAGTGAACACTAATTTGGAAATTGCTGTAACGTAGATGTGTGGTTTGGATGGTATGCTGCTCCGCTGAGACGCAAGAGGCCCGAGTTCGAATCCTAGTACAAACGGTGACTTTTTGTATGATTATTTTAAGTACTTAAATAAAAACTGATCAGCAAAATTTAAGAGAAAAATCAAGAAAACCTACATAAAATTGAGAACGATTTTTTTTTGAAAATTGTGTCGATTCTACATTAGCCGAACGAACTTCGTTCCTACCTGGTGTCCCACGACACCGTCGCAATTACTTCATAAACTTAGGTACGCAATGACGTTGAGAGTTCTTTCAGAGGAAAAGTTAATTTAATTCTTTTTAGCGCATTTAAATAAAATTTTGTTTTTTTTTTAAGTTTTTTACTATTAATTTATTAATAATATATTGTGGGACACTTTTCACACTAATATTAGCTTGTGTTATGGGATCTAGATAACTGATAAACATACTTATATGTTTCTAAATACATACATATTATACATAGGAAACACCCAAACTCCGAAACACACATTTGTGGATCACACAAATATTTGTTCCGACCTGGGAATCGAACCCGGGACCTCTTGCGTAGCAGTCGGATGCACTCCCACCGCACCACAGAGGCAGTTAATTAATGTATGAGTTATTAAATTAACCGTAAAAAAAATGTTTGTGCATAATACGAGTATAATATACAGGGTCATTTGGAAAACACCAGCAACCACCTAGAAGTAGATAGTCATAACCAACAACGTTTGTTCACTTTTGGCAATTCGCTACACAGCGAGTACTATCGTATATTGAAACTTCGAGCTTCGTCATAGGTTTTCGCTCTTGGATTCGCTTAAAAGAACTCCTGGGTCTCTTTTTCGTCACGTACTGCATGTTTCGATGAAAGATGAATGTGCGTGCATCAATGCGGTTGAAAAAGGTCAAGGTCAAAGGAGTCATGACCGGTCCACCTGCATCCCCTGTGATTTTCACGAGTCGTGTATTACTGTAATTCAATTAGTACATTAAATTAACGACAAATATGAAAAAAAAAATTCAAAATCGAAATAAAAATTCGTAGAACATGTTTTTATAATGTTAGCTACCTAGTCCTAGCAGGTTGCTGGTGTTTTAAAATAGACTCTGTATATAGACACACTACTTAACTGAACTGTTAAACATACTTATATATTTCTAAATACATACATATTATATACACGAAACGCCCAAACTTCGAAATAAACATTTGCGACCAATTTTAATAAAAATATTTCTGCAAAAGACATTTGCACAAATATTTGTTGACTATCGCAACCGAGGCAGTCAAATGTACATAAATATATTGTTCTAAATATATACTAAGTATTAGCAATAATACTAACTAATATTTTCAATATCTCACTTTCAGATGCGCGACCACCACATAAATACATATTAAAAAGCAACAAAACAGTGGCTGGACCAAGTAATGCAAAAAGTCCTACAAGAGAAGATGATGAATTAGAGGAAGCCTTTTCAGCTTCTGACACGGAATGGGTACCGACTGAATCAGACGTAGACACGGAGGATTCGCAGCAACAAGTATGTACAGTTTTATGACTGGGTGGTGGTGATATCATAGTGGTAGTGTTTTTGACTGTCCCGCTGATTCCCGGGTCGGAATAAATATTTGTGTGATCCACAAATGTTTGTTTCGGAGTTTGGGTGTTTCTTATGTATAATATGTATGTATTAAGAAATATGTAAGTATGTTTATCAGTTGTCTAGATAGTAGCACAAAAGTTAAAAATCTCTTATCATCATCTTATCTCATCATCTTTCGTACAACTATTATTATTTTCTTTCCATCCCAAGGTTGCTTGGAAGATATTGCTTTTAAGCGACCCTTTGTACAATATCTTGCAAATATCTTTGTAATCTAGATTTAATTTGGTGTACAAATAAAGTTTTATTGTATTCAAAAAACTTAGTTTGGGCTAGATGGCGCTGTATGAAAAGTGTATCACGATACTTAATTTACTTGTTTATTGTTCATTAAGTGTAAGAACAGTATCAAAGTACCCTGATAGAACATCAGGGTGTAAAGCATGTTTTTGGATGAGCGAGTAGACTCGTATACTTACCCTTTTTACTTGTTCACCCGCGTTATATTTTACACTCTCTAAGCCAAGACCTATTCCCTATACAAATATATTTTCTTATACGTAGGTAGTAAGGAAATACTTCAGGCATAAAGATGTGCTCGTAGTGCAGAAATTGTATTTGTAGATGTATAACTGTCAGTTTGAATTTTAGTTTAAATCACAGAGTGGTGACACCAATAGGCGCAACCTAGTAATATTAAGGACAACTAAACTAGCTAGAAGCGTCCGTAGCTCCGTTAACTCAGTTTTCTGTATACCATCACTGCGTTAAGCAACTTTTGCTATGGCTGGTCACGGATGGGTGACCGCTTTGTGGCATTTCTATTTACGAGTGTTTCCGTACTTTCAAACGCAAGCTAAGCCGTTAACATGGCAGTAACATGTTACATGGCAATCGATATGCCAAGTTTAGTTGATATAGCACCCCCAAAATGCAATTTTGGATTCTACCAGTAGGATTACGCTAAGTATAGAAAGACATGGTTTAGATGAAGGGTATACTGATAATAACGTTTTTTTTTCAATTTGTTGCAGGCTTTGGAACTGGCTAGAAAATATAAAAAACGCCTGTACGCACCACGTGGTACAGAAAAAATGCCGCTAATAAACGCGAACCCTATTCTGGCCAAAAGAATCAAAATAAGAGAAAAATATCATTCATTTAAGCACAAAAATGTTGTGAAAAAGCCGCTGAAATATAGAGACTTTTTAAAAATAGGAGAGGATATAGATAACATTATTAAAGTGTTCACTCATCACGGATTAATACGTAATCACAAAATCGAAGCACAAGTGTCTCAGAAGCTTTTAGAAATTAAAGATGTAATAATGTCTGATGAAGAGACTGTAAATAACAACTCGAAACGAATACCTAATAATGAAATCGAATCCACTGCTGTGATCGTGGCAGAAAATGTCAGTGAAAATAAGAAAACTATTGAAAAAAAGAAAGACCATTCAAAAGATGTAATAGAGACAACTAGCGAAGAAAGTATCGGAATCAATGAGACCAACCACGTGGACACATCTCAAGAAAATGTTCTCATAAGTAACACATTCGCTACAATTGAAGAAACAAATGCGGTAACACAAGAAATTGAGAATGATAATGATAATTCCTCTAAAGAATGGGTAACGTAAGATCTTAAATATAAGATATTAAAGTTAATTATAATGTTAAATATATGATTACTGTGTGCAATAAATATTCTTTATTTTTATTCTTTATTGACCTGCTTTCAATAAATAATAAGAATAAAAATAGGATTTCCTTATTTTTATTAAGTATGTCGTTGCACTCTTGTAATTCTTATGCAATAATATACATATAAACTAAAAAAATTACATAAATATGTGGTAAGGTGCTGATTTGCTACATACCTAGGTAACACTGAAAATGTTTAGAACTGGCCAGAAAGAAATATTGTTAATGAAAACTTTTTTGAATTTCAATTATAGAACTTTTTGGTAATATAATATATTGCATTTATTTGTCATTTGTTTTTGTGAATTGGCGACAAATGTAAAACTCTTGTTAAACGTGAAAATGAGCTTAACGCGAGAAAATTTTCGGCCGATGATTTATTATGACTTTCGTTGTGGGCTTACTCAACAACAAAGCTATGATAGGCTGCGATTAGCATTTCATAATGAAGCCCCATCTCGTGCCACTATTTACAATTGGTTTAACGAGTTTAAGCGTGGACGTAGCAATCTCAGTGATGATCCGCGTGAGGGACGTCCTTTAACAGCGACTACTGAAGATAACATCAGTGCTGTGCGACGTATGATAGAGGAAGATAAGAGAGTGATATCAGATACGGGTAAGCCTAGGCATTGGTATGATTCAAGTTCAAAAAATATTACACGGACATTTAGGCGTCAGGAAGCTTTGTACCAGATGGATTCCCCATACTTTTACCTACGACCAGAAACGCCTTCGCATGGACTGGTGTCGCGAAATGTTAGATAAGTTCAACGGCGGTGACTCAAATGCTGTATTTGACATCGTCACAGGTGATGAAAGCTGGATATATTGCTACGAACCCGAAACCAAAAGACAATCACCTCAGTGGGTGTTTCCTCTTGAGGATCGGCCAACTAATGTAAAGAAAGGAAGAAGTCATTTCGTGACAGTTATGCTAGAAGATCGAAGGACAGTTACTGCAGAATGGTACGTTAATCGCTGTTTGCCTGTAGTCTTGGAAAAAAATCGACAGCAGCGCCCTCGAAACAGGATCCTTCTTCACCACGACAATGCTTCAGCGCACTTCGCAAAACGGACTGTTGAATATTTGACTATGGCAGGTGTCGAGATAATGAGTCATCCGCCATACAGTCCCGACCTGGCGCCCTGCGACTTTCATTTATACCCAAGAACTAAAGATAAACTTCGAGGTATTCGCTTTACGAGCCCTGAAGAGGCGGTGAAAGCGTACGAAAATGCCATAGAAGAGACCCCTAAGGAAGAATGGGCGCACAGCTTTTCTCAGTGGTTCCATCGAATGCGACGATGTGTAGAGAGGAACGGAGATAACTTTGAAAAACAATAAAAGTATTAGCAACTTTCTACATTAAGCCGTTTTTTATTTTCTAAACATTTACAGTGTTACCCACGTATTAGATTCAAGTAATAAGCAGCCAGGTAGACACTCAAGCAGGATAAAACCCTAAAACCTCGAACATATTCACATTTAAACTCTTTGCCTCAACTGATATGTGTCTCAACTAATATACAAGGTGATAGGGGCTCATGTACATTGTGGGATTCTGCGGGTTTAGTCACACTTAGACAGCAGGATCTTTCTTAAAACCTCTTAAAAGAAAATACAGAACTTTATGTTAGTCACATACAAATCCCCATCCGTGGCAATGGAAAAAGCTGTATACACAATTGTAACCGTCTGTCAAATTTATTACTTTTCTCAGTTTAATTTAGAGAAAGCATTACAAAGCTTTCAGGCCACGTACGAGTATTAACAAAGTGATTTTAATTTTTCAGATTCCCATAGGATCCGGTACAACACTTGTACACCATATAAAATATAATAAAATTAATTTTGAAACCTACAACATGGCAACTCGAGGGTTATTATGCGCCGTGTTTCCAAGAAGGTATTTATTTATTTTATGAATAACAGTATTCCATAACCAACTAGGAACCATATTAGATTACCTATTGATAGAATACCTATCTATACTAAATTATAAAGAGGAAAGATTTGTAAGTTTGTTTGTAACGAATAGGCTCAGAAACTTCTGGGCCGATTTAAAAATTTTTGTCGCTATGTTATTTAGCTACATTCTTCGTAAGTAACATAGGCTTATATCTGTTCATTTTTCCTTAGTCTAATTCAGCGACGTAGTGGTAGTGCTTATTTTTTACCTTAACTACGTCATAAAAGTACCTACAAAAAAATATTACTACCCTACACTTCAATTAGATATGTCGAATTTCGATTTATAGGTCTATCAAAAATATCCGTTCAACTGTCAAAGGCAGTCATGAATTAAATGTTTTTGAGTTACTACCATCTAGCCTCTCCATCCCTTTATGCACACTTTTGTGGGACTGAAGAAAATGGTGGGTCCCAATACACATCGGAACTGCAATTTAGCACTTTTTTTCCCTTTCCATTGCTACACAATCTTCCCCATCTGCCGTCCGATGGTTAAAAAGCATTTATGTGACATTTTGTCTAGCTTAACAGATGTAGATTTTTTTTCTCTATGTCTGGGTTTTAATTTTCTACAATTATTATCTTATTGAGATAGCGAGACCACATGTACAGCTAAGTACATAATTTCCCACACTTTTCTAATTTTCTAATGATAAAAACGGTTAACACACACTAAAATACTAGTATTACAGTATAAAGAGAGAGAACCTATGATCTTTCGGTTGTGCTAATATTATGTTTTCTAATTTAACGGCCTTATAGTCATCGGACGGCAGAATTGCTCTTTGTAGAGTTGAGACAAGTACTAGAGTATTATTTTTCGTCGGGATCTTTTGTTCTTCTCTTTGAATTTGGGTACTACCTTGAAAGAGCAGGATGGGACTTGAAGCTGATTTGTAAATTTAAATTTAATACAATTTATGGATTTTCAGTGTTCTGGCTACACATTCATTGAGTGGCAGACCATCGCCTGCTTTCCCGGATAAGCCAGTGAAAATGAGTTTGGACCATAGAGCTGTTTCTGATATTATCCAGGAGGTGTTGAAAAGATTTCCGGATATTGAGGAAAAGTCTGTGAGGTATGTTTTGCTTGGTTAAACTGATATAATACATATCTAGATCATAATATTAATACCTGTATATATATTTCGGGATATGACGTCAGCTCTTATTAAATTAGAATAAAGACGATGATATGTAGTCGATTAGGACATGTTGTGAAAGGTGAGCCTCATTGTTCTCCTTCTGGGAATTTTCCTCCTCATCACTGTGGCTGCAGGTCAGATAATATTAGAGTAAACTACGCATTTTTTTTTTTATAATAACGATTACTAATCATAACATTTATTGACATCTCACTCACTCTCGCATAAAGATTACAAGTCATGCATATAGAATACCATAATGTTAACGAGTACATATTTTTATTTTTATATCTAAGCTTGAACTGTCTAAGATGTAAATGCCCACTGATTAAAAATGTCGATAGTCACTATACTGAAGTTCAAAATGTCACGAGTGACCTAACACTCGCTCGTCGTCGTACCTATTTACGACTTTGCTCAAGACTAGTCTAAAAAAAAACCAATTTTATAATTTTGTTTTAAATGTTACAGCTTTCAAACTCGGCTATGAGTGAGATGATTATTTACAATGGTGTCTTATCATTTCTTAATTATTCTTAGTCAAATTATTATTCATTTATGATTTAAACGGTTATCCATACCTCCATTATGCGTTTTGTATTTTATGATAAATTATCTTTAGGCATACGCCTAACAATTATACCCTTTACATGTATGCTGATTAAAATTATGATAAAAAAATTAGAGTAAATTAATGTTATGCCAATAGAACCATTATGCGTTTATAACACTATACTTATCATAATTTACGTGAGAAAACTTTATGCTGAAACTGTTATGCCAAACTACATTATGCTGAAAATAATCATGCGATCGAAAGGGCTCCCAATATTTTTAAGGCCTATTTACAAATTTATATAATATCATTATCATTTAGCTGATCAGATCATTTGCAGGCAAGTTCGCCTTCATATAAATAGTTTTAAACGGCGTAATAGCAGTTTATTTAATTCAACCTTTTAAATTTATTTACTGGATATATAAGGTCGAATGAGCTGCATTGTTGACAATGAGCTCGAACACTTTGCAGATAACTGAGGCGATAGCTATTTTAGGTTCGCGGGCAAGTCGGCTGTCTCTTGAGCCTTGTGAGATTATAATTTCTGTGACTTATTCAGGTATAAATATTTTGTATTTTACCTTTTAGTTATTTTGTAAGAATTTCGATACTCAACTACAATTCGTCGCAAATTAATATTCACTTGACAAATTATTTACAATTATAAAACAAAGAATATATTAATATACAATAGAAAACTAAATTGAATTGACATTGACAATTTTTTCCATCATCTGTAACAAATTGACCATGTAGAGATAATAAAAAAAAATGTTTATCTTGGATTATCTTTATTCAAAATAAAATATATTGTTCACAGAACCCTCATAACCACGAAATGCGCTGACGAGTGCAAAATGTTGAGAATGAGGAAACGAAAAGCTGCACAAGACGCTAACAACACTCAGTCATCTAGGTGATCAAAACTAGTGTAAGTGTAAAGTGGCGTCACGAATTCAATTCTACAATATACACGCTTATAGCACGCATTGACTGAGATTGCTAAAAGTGACCTTTTACTATTCATATACACATTGTAATTAAACACAAATAATTTACACAATTTATTTTAACAACTGCATTAAAGTTCACAATTACATTGTTAATTAGCGTTACACTTTATTTATACTAATTAAATTAAAAAGAAAGAACTGTCCTCCTCCTCCTCTATCTAGAATCTTTAATTTTTATAATATTCGTCATACCTCCTACCACCTAATTTTAAACATTCTTGCAAAATCTACATACCATTTCAAAGATATCAAGTAACATTATACAAGCTTGCTTTTTTTTATTATGAGGTAGTGTTGACATTTAACAAATTTTAATAATAATATGATATTAAAATATTATATTATTATTAACAATGTTTAACTATACATTTTTATTAGTAGACATTTAACAAATTTTACTAATAAAAATGTATAGTTTTAAAATAATCACAACAATAGAATAATATTAAAATATTATATTATTATTAACAATGTTTAACTATACATTTTTATTAGTAGACATTTAACAAATTTTACTAATAAAAATGTATAGTTTTAAAATAATCACAACAATAGAATAAATACAATTTTCACAAAACTTACTTTAACGCTATTAAAACTAAGCAGTGTTATGTAAAATTTGTATCAATCACGCCTTTAGCCCCGAAGGGGTGGCAGAGGTATGCCTGTATAATACGTTATACGCCCACATTTCACCATGTCCCCTCTACTAACTCAGTGATCTGTAACCGATCACTGCGTTAAGCAAAATTCGCTATAACTGGTCCTTGTGAGATGGGTGATCACTTTGTGGCATTTACATTTTGTGAGCGGTTCCGTGCTTCGGAAGGCACGCTAAACCGTTGGTCGCGTTTGCCAACGGTGAAATGTAGGCGTACAGTATGCCTTTGCCTACCCTTTCGGGGCTAAAGGCGTGACTATATGTATGTATATATGAATGTACCTCATCTGATCGTTATATTCTGGATGTCTCCCTTAGAGCCGGGAGTGACCTTTGCTTGACTACTGAACTACAAAGAAGCTTTGATTTAGATATTATTTTTGGCGTTGTAGGAAGCAAATACCTCTGACCTCCAGCCTGCTTGGTTAAGCAACGGAGACACATTAACTGAAAAAAAAAAACAATAGCCCGCACAAACTACACAAAGACCTTATACTTATAACTTGACTGTGCACTAGGTGAAAATATCGATCTGCGCAAGAGGCCTCTCGGTGGTAGTGTGTCCCTTTCTAAATAAGTGACCATGACAATACAGAAAACAGGTCAAATTGCCTGAACGATTGATCGAACCTACCTAATTTATTGTAAGTAAGAAACAAAAAAATTAACCAAAACATCGTGTGTATCTTTTTTGGAATCTACATCATATACCCGTGGGTTACGGGTAGGGAGTACTTCAGTTCCTGCTTTTATAATAGACTAGCTGACCCGCGCGGCTTCGCCCGTGACAAACTTCGAACTCCCGTTAGTTTATCAGTCACGCCTTTATTCCCGCCACTCCCATTCAATCCCGTCGTTTATTACTTTTACAATAATGTATTAATATTTGCCCGATTTGTTGATTACTGCTCCGCTCCTCAGGGTAGTAGCGTGATTATATAGCCTTTTATCAATCTTGCCTTTATTCCCGTCGATCCCATTTAATCCTTTCGTTTATTACTTATTACAATAATGTATGAATATTTGCCAGATTTGTTGATTACAGCTCCGCTCCTCAGGGTAGTAGCGAGATGATATAGCCTTTTATCAGTCACGCCTTTATTTCCTTCGCGCCCATTCAATCCCGTCGTTTATTACTTTTACAATAATGTATGAATATTTATAGAAGCGCTCGTGGCCCCGCGGTCTCAGTGTTCGGTAAACGATCACTGAGGTACGCAACTTTTACTATGGCTGGTCGTCGGATGGGTGACCACTTTGTGGCATTTACATTTGCGAGCGTTTCCATGCTTCGGAAGGCACGTTAAGCCGTTGGTCCCAGTTGCCAGTAAAATGGCAGTCGTTAAGCCTGGTTGAAGGGCGGCTTAAAAAATTTCAACAGCAGGTAGCCACAACCTGCGTCTGTCTATTTCAACACGGCAATGGGCTCACCACCTATTACGTGGGACAGGAATCCACACGGTGAAAAGTGGGCATATAATATGCCTCTGCCACCCCTTCGGGGATAAGGCGTGATGGATATTTATTTATGAATATTTTTCCAATTTGTTGATTACTGCTCCGCTCCTCAGGGTATTAGCGTGATGAGATAGCCTTTTATCAGTCACGCCTTTAACCCCGTCGCTCCCATTTAATCTCGTCATTTATTATCTACTTATACAATTGTGTATGAATATTTGCCCGATTTGTTGATTACTGCCCTGCTCTTCAGGGCTACTACCCTGAAGAGCAATCCACGATAAATGCGCTATAAAACACATATTAGTATAGTTAACTTTATATTATTATTAGTATAGTTACCAAGGAGACGCGCGGACTTTGCAGAGCTTGCTCGCTATTGGCTAGCAAGCTAGCTTAGCTTAGCTAGCAAATTATCGGCCATACTTTGCACTTGTCATTTAAAGATCAATTTTTTTCACAATAAAATGATTATAATAGGTTATCCTTAAAAGATAGGCATATGCAGTCGCGAACTTTATTTTTGAACTTTTAAAGGGGAATAATTATGTAATACATAGTTTTTGCGTAACTTTAATCGTTTACGCAGCGTTCGCAACGGAAGCTATAAAAGAAATATTTTGTCCCCGGTTTTGCCACATTTATCATTGCTGTTCCGCACCTATTGGTTGTAGCGTGATGCTATATAGCCTATAGCCTTCCTCGATAAATGGGCTATTCAACAAAAAAATAATTTTGCAAATCGAACCTGTAGTCCCAGAGATTAGCGCGTTCAACCAAACAAACAAACTCTTCAGATTTATAATATTAGTATAGTATAGATATCACCTGACCTACCATTGGTACAATACTGTGTACTTAGATTATATAAACACCCAGATTACTAATGCACGCGACGAAAATGCAGCCAAAAAATATACACTACTTCGGATATGTCGGTCAATCCGCCCGCCAATGACCGTATTGGGTCATTGGAGCACACGTGACGCACACAAACGCAACGGCGTACGTAATATACTCGCGCCGGGCGTGGCTTACCCAAACATGGCTAAAAAAGTGGCAGCAACTTTGACGACACGCGTTGTACTGGACATGGTATCTGGGTGTTTATATAATCTAAGACTGTGTACGTATCGAGTAGGTGCGTCATGTGTGTTTTCACGTCATTGCCGTTGTGGAGAAGCCGTCGACAATTTTGGACACTATGGACTTTCACACGGAAGAAGCGCAAGACGTATCGGTACCTACATCTCCAGTTTAAACAGTCGGTACGTAAGTATATACCTACCTACTATTAAGAGATTGTAAAAATATTTGATCAACGAAATTCATGGTGACCCGAAACTTTAAGCAAGATTGTGGATCTTGCATTTATAAGTAATACCAAGACCAAACATTTAAGCACTACTCTTACTAAGTATTAATGAGACAACGCCTGAGACAAGGACACACTACAATTGAGAGCACTCTCGCCAGGACCGTTTTAAGGTAGCTACCGCTGAGAAGGAAATACCTACCCTATTGCCAAGACTATAGGTGTCATTTTAGCTCAACGAAATTATTCTTTATCCGCGGGATTCTACTCTAAAATCCTTCCTTTCGCTCTGGTTCAAAATAGCACCCTCGTCGTAAAATAGTATTTTGCTCTATTGTTATACAATCTACTATTCTCTGGCATACTTCTTGTGGGTATCGAGTACGTGCTTTGAATTGGAACCGCCTTCCTTACCTCCCCTAACACCCCCTAACACTGGTTACCTACCTCTTACTGTTGCACTTATACCTATATCTACCTACAGTATTTACTCACAGGCAGGCATGACATTTATAAAGGGTAAATAAATAATTTACATTTCTTCATTCCATTTATATTTCTTTTTGTTTTATTAATTTTACAATTATTTATTATATTATTTATTATATTATATATATATAGCGATAATAATTAAAATAGTTATATAAAATTGGTGGGGAGGTAGCTTAGAGCCCGGAGACGGACATATGCTACTTTTTATCCCGGGAACATGTTCCTGTGGGAAACGGGAACGGTAAAACTTCTCTACACAGGCGATGCCGTGTGAAATTAATAAACGACGGGATTAAATGGGTGCCACGGAGTTCCAATAATGTTACGGGCGAAGCCGGGCGGGAAAGCTAGTACTAACTAAATCAAAGAAAATAAAGAATTTCTTTGATTTAGTTAGCTTTTAAGAAAGTGCTTTAGTTTAAGAAACGCTCGTGGCCCCGCGGACTCAGTGTTCTGTAAACGATCACTGAGGTACGCAACTTTCACTTTGGTCCTCGGATTTGTAATCCCTTTGTGGCATTTACATATGCGAGCGTTTCCGTGCTTTGGAAGGCACGTTAAGCCGTTGGTCCCGGTTGCCGGTAACATGGCAATCGTTGAGTCGAGTTGAAGGCCTTATGGGCGGCTTGAAAATTTTCAACAGCAGATAGCCACAACCTGCGTCTGTCTATTTCAGTACAGCAATGGGCTCACCACCTATTACGTGGGACAGGAATACACATGGTGAAAAGTGGGCATACAATATGTATGCCTCTGCCACCCCTTCAGCAATAAGGCGTGATAGATAAATAAAAATCAAAATAATGATAAGTAATCTTAAGATAGAAAAGACATTCTTTGATTTAGTTAGCATTTAATTAATATACTTTAGAAGAAAATTTTGAATTGTTTGGCCACCTCTATGTTATTGACATTGACTGTCAAACGGTTCAAGTCTATAGTAGAATGCAGCGCTGGCTTAGCGCCCTGTTACGTTGCACTTATACTAGTATTATAGTATAAAGAGAGAAAACTATGTCTTTCGGCTGTGCTAGTATAGTCGCACGCTACCAACAAAGCCGCAAATGCCGCACTTTTTGACTGCAAACGACGTACTGACGTGGCGTGTGCAGATGCCCTTAAAGGTAGTATTCAATACAACCGTGTTGAAAAAAATTTGTCATGCCTTGCAATACTAATCGAGCACATTGAAAATGAACCTACGGAAAAAAATAACGTTGACATTTAGATTTTTTTTTTAAAAAGTTTTAATTATATAAGTATTTGTTTTAAGTGCAAATTGTAGCTGACTAAATTTCTTGTAAGAGGTTTTCAAAATATCGATCATCAATCTTCGTTTTCAAAATATCGAGCGCCAAAATTTTTTTTTTTTACAGTTTCTGTCATAACGTTTTACAGTTCTCGTAAATACGCATCTTTTATATATATATTACTTTTGCGTGAAATAGGAGCCTTTATTGGAGCGAACCTAGTAGTAGCAGCTGCATAGGAATATGTTTTAACTAATTAAATATCTCGCTATCTTAGGGGGCGTACAAGTATTACGTAACGCAAATTTTGAACGAACGTTAACTAAAACGTTACATTGGATATCTTAACATGTTAAGTTGTGCATCCTATGCAATATCCTTCAGAAAATACATACCTATGGTCTACGTGCCTTTGGTGGATAGGCATTTCGCTTCAAAGTTCTTCATTTTGATATGCTACTCGATAAGTAGGACTTGAAATATTTTTGAACACAGACATTTTGGTGCCAAGTATTCATATTTTTCATATCAGAAAATGATTAGGATGGGGATATATCATTAATGCCACATATTTGGGCATACTTTTATATATTATTTGTAAAATAATTAAAAAATATGGGTTAAAGACATGTTGTGTAATGAGAGTAGGTACTTCATACATATATACAAATAGTCACGCCTTTATCGCCGAAGGGGTAGGCAGCATAATAAACGCTCACATTTCACCGTATGCATTTTTGTCCCACGTAACAGGTGGTGCGCCGTGTCGAAATGAACAGGCGCAGGCTATGACGACCTGCTGTTGAAATTTTTTAAGCCGCCCATAAGGCCTTCAAGTTGGCTTAACGACTGCCATTTTATTGGCAACCGGGACCAACGGCTTAACGTGCGTTCCGAAGCATGGAACTGGGGCGGGTCTAAACGGCCGAATAAATTTAATAAAATTGGAAGATAATTTGAACCCGTTGCCTTTTTAGTGAGGTGGTAACAAATAGGATAAAAGATCAGACGTGCTAAACACTAATTAGCACGACCAATTAAAGTCCTGGTAGTCTCGGACTGAATAGGTACTTTATCTACTTTTATATATACTTCGTGTTGCGAGCAAAGTCGAGGGCACAGTTAATACTTAATTAATGACTATATAAGTAAACCTTGGGATATGCGTAAGTATTCCTGGTCTACCCAGGTATACCACGGGTCCACGCCATTTAGTCTGCCTAGGAGTTTCACAGGTTAGCGTCAGCGAACATCAGGGAAAATTATTCCCGTTGGACAAATTAGTTTAAATAAATAAATAAATAAATATCGATGGAACAACTCACTCAACGCCATCTGATTCCAAACTAAGTAGTGCTTGTACTATGATAACCAGATAACTGATAAACATACTTAAATATATTTCTAAATTCATACATATTATAGATAAATAACACCCAGACACAGAATTAACCATCGTACTCATCACACAAATTTTATCCTTTGTGGAACCGAACCCACAGTTTGACTACTACTCCTACTTTGGATCCTTAACCCAGTAGAGTTCCAACTATGGTAAGTTTTAGAGAACATAGCCTAATCTAAAACACACGAAACTGAAGCAAACAGTGGATAGATTCTTGATGCTGGCTGCCAGGCTGTATAAAGATAAGAATAAAAGTCAAAGGCATAGAATATATTGTGATTTTTTCTGAGCCTTACAAGATAAGATAAGTTTACATTATTAATTGTTTCTTCTTCACGGGTATCTTCTTTTTTTTTTCTTATGAAGATACCCGGTCTTTTGGGAGGCTTACATGGGGACATAGAGGTCCAACACGCAGAGGCCTTTTGAGAATTTTAATGTAACAGGGAATGGGACTCCCACTGCAGACAATCCACAATTATTATTATTATTATTATACCGCTGAGGTGGCAGATAAGCATGCAAGCAACCCTTAGGGGGAAGGCAGAGGTGAATTGCACACCCAAACTTTGTCAGTAGTGTAACACATAAGCAAACCTATTGTCTTCACCAGGCGCCATTATACAGGGAAAATCAATCTGTAATCCGAACCCACCTTCCAACAACCAGGACAGTTGTTACTCATCCACAAATACAACCCCTGCAGTTCGAGTAACAGGTAGTTAAAGTAACAAATAAAACAATAAAGTTACCTTGTTCATCGTGCCAAAAAATATCGGATGATATATTTTTTCTGATTTCAATGTATAACTGTAATAATAATAGTAAGTAATTGCCACTACCAAGAAGCTCAGATACCAAGACTCAGGTATTGTAATAAATATTTTCTTGCTTAAATACTTACACGCATTGTTTAGGTTTTTGTGTAAAATCCCAAAACTATAGTCGGATCCTTTTTAAGCAACATTAAAAAACCTGTAAAACTAATTGTGAGGCAAAAGCCCAAACATCGACAACATAACGTTCATACTATTCTGCAATTTGTTATGTATTTTTAATTACCTTGCCATTAGTAAGTAACACATCTTTTTAATATATAAAAGGCAAAGTCCTGACTCACTGGTGACAATCAACGCCCAGCTCATAATCTTAGAAATAGATACCTGATATTTTGCACAGGGGTTTCTTTTATAATGTAGGTAAGGAATAAGAAAGGACTTTTTTAAATTCAATCCCTAAGTGGACTTTCGGTTATAATTTAAGGTGGACGTGAATCAGGAATTTTTGAAATGTAACCTAAGGGGGTAAAATAAGGGCTGAAATTTTGTATAGAAATCAGTCATTTCTGAACTAATCAACATAATTTTTTTTTTTGGCTTTTGGTTAATATAGACGTGTTTCACGATTTTCTAAAATTTTACCTTAAAGGGTGTAAAATAGGGGATAAAAGATTGCATGGAAATCCATCATTTTTAAACGAATATACATAAAAATATATCATAAGCTATCGCTGACAAATAGAGATGGAAGTATTTCAGGATTTTCAGAAATTCTAAAAGAGAGGATAAACGTCATTTAGTCTAACTTTTAATAAAAAAGAAGAGAAGATTTAATGGCAACCCCAAAAATCTCCGGGGCTTAAGCGACGTCACCTGCTAGCGGCGCAACTGGTGACCAACGGAAGAGCCAACGACGCAGGCGCATTACGGGGTTGGGAGATCAGGCAGTCGCTCCTATCAATGCCGAAAATTAAAAGCCGAACAAAGCTGCTCCTAGCAGCCAAAAAAGTGGACCCAGGCCTAAATACAGGTAGGATTTGGCAGTAAATACACTAACATGAGAAAGGGAATAAAACACTAGAGGGTTGAAATTCTCTACATTGGAGATATTTTGAAAATTTCTTTTTTGGGCATTCTAGGTATATCCGATTATGAAGACAAACAGTAGTTCAATATTTTTTCTGACTGTCAGTCTGTTTGATATGATAATGAGCATCACGCCGAAACTATTGAATTGATTAAAATGAAACTTGCCATGATATGAGTTTTTACTCCGAGAAAGGCTTGGTACTATTGGTCTACAAATTTTACTTTGAGAAACAAACTGTGCAACTCATCAACGCATAGTCATCATTATTAAATTTTTTGTTAGGACAGGGATACTTTAAGATTTCTTTTTTTAAATATTTCAAAACCACCTGATGCCCCACATCTCAGCCTGCTAGATCAATTTTACCTGTACCCGATTCCACAGTAAATAGTAAGATATCCTTAAAATAGACTTTGTGCAGACTTTGTAATATTGTCGTATATTGTTTTGTAATATATCTCAGGGTTTAGGCAGTGTTTTCGATGAAAGCCATCTATCAGCTTAATTTTTTTTCGACATATTTATCAATTATCGTAATATTTTAACCAAATATTGTCTAACTAACTAACTATCTTCACGCTGTATCCCTGACGGGGTAGTCAGAGAGGACAGATCGCCAGGCTTCGCGATCCATGCATACTTCTTTCGCTTCTTCGAGATTCATCAATCGCTTCATACACGCACGTCTGGGTATCCGAGTACTTTTGACCTTTCCGTTTTTGAGCAATCTGCTCACGTGGTCTTTATATGTAAGTCTCGGCCTTCCCTGACTCCTTCTACCCTCTACTTTTGAACAATATATATTCTTCGTCAATCGTTCCTCACTCATTCGTTGGACGTGTCCAAACCAACGGAGCACGCCCTTTTCCAGCTTAACGCTGACACTTTCATTCAAACCTGCCATATTGCGTATCACTTCGTTACGTATTCGGTCGGCCAAGGTAACGCCGCACAATTTTCGAAGTGATCGCATCTCCACAGCATTCAATTTACTTTCATGCATCTGCTGACATACCCAGGTTTCACTACCGTAAAGCAAAGTTGGCACTAGCACTGCGTTATGAATCGCCATTCGTGCTTCTTTTACGATGCTTTGTCGCTTTACTAACTGGGACAAAGCACCGTTAACTTTGTTTCCGGCAGCTACTCGCCGTTCTACATCCGAATCACATCTTCCATCCGCGCTAAACATACTTCCTAAATACACAATTTCATTCACTTGCTCTAGACGTTCCTGGTTTACTCTAATCTCGCATTTAGTTCTTACGTCACCTCTTTCAAATACTAGAACCTTAGTTTTACTTGCATTCAAGCGGAGACCCTTACTTTCACATCCCTCTTTCATATTAGTGACTAATGCCTGTAGGTCGGCTTCTGATGAGGCCATGAGCACCGCATCATCAGCGTACAGCAGACAGTTTACTGTAAAGTCACCCAAATTATATTAAAATCTTTCAACTTCTGTAGGCAGCTGTCCATATACACTATGAACAGCCAGGCCGACATGACACATCCCTGTTTGACGCCTGTACAGACATCAAAAAGAGGTGACACATCCCCCCCTACTCGCACGAAAGCCTTACAGTCCCTATAAAGCGACTGTATTGCCCGCAGTAGCGAGCCGTCCACACCATATCCTGGCAGCAAGTCCCACAGCGTTTCTCTCACAACGTTATCAAATGCTTTCTCTAGATCCACAAAAGTGCAGAAAACCTTCTGGCTAAGAGCCAGAAACTTTTCCGCGATCATTCGGAGAGAAAACACTTGATCCATGCAACCTCTTCCACGTCGGAATCCGCATTGAGCCTCCCATAAATACCTTTCAGACTTTTCTTGCATTCGTGCCGTTATAACCTTTGCATACACCTTACTAGCTAAGCTGACCAAGCTGATCGCCCTGTAGCTGGAGCAGTTTAGGCGCGAGCCTTTCCCTTTGTAAATAGCTACTACAACTGCTACTCGCCAGTCATCAGGGACCTCACCCGTCCGCCAGCACAAGTTGCATAACAGACATAGTGTGTCCCAGACACGCGACCCACCGTACTTGATCATCTCAGCAGTAACTCTGTCTTTTCCCGCAGCCTTACCACATTTCATACTTCTTATCATAATACATAATACATAATAATCTTTATTGACATATAAACTTTCTACATATTTGATGGTGGAACCCCTGACTCCTGCGCTAGTTAATACGGTGTTGCAGAAGTCAGTATATTCCCCTCTATATGATTACACAGTAATGACAGTTTAATGTCAGTTGTACAAAATAAAAGTTACATCATAAAAACTATTATGGTAAGTGTTTAACCTTATATCCATGTTTGTGAGTACAGTACGTGTCATTTGGATGCTGTGTGTGCGTGTGCACGCTCGTACGAGTACGTGAAAATGTGTTGTTTGTGCATGTGTGTTTGTGTTATGCGTGCGTGTATTTTCGTGTATTTTCGTTGGTCTTTTTAGTGCTTGTGTGTTAGCGTGGTGTATGAGAATGTACGGTGTATTCAATTGACAACTGTTAAAAGCTTTTCCATACTTTCATAATTCATTGTTTCCAACCAATTTATTATAGTTTTCTTTAATTTGTTATTATTTAATTTAGTTATTTTATTGATTTTGTTGCATTGTCTATATATATATGGAGCCAGAAAGTTGTAATGTCTTTGCGCAAAACTAGTTTTGAATAATGGCGCAGGGAAGCGTTCCACTCGTTTACGCTGTGCAGGTAGCGTTGGCACTGTTTTTTTATGGAATCTTCTTAAGGTTATCGCTTGTTCTATTTCTTTCATACTAATGACTTCAATGACATCGGGATCCGGAGCATCGAAGTGAGCTCCACTTCCCGACGTGGCATCTCTGTCTTTTCTTGCATACATCTTTCCATAATATTCACTCCATCTCTGCAGGACGTCACTTTGGTCTGTTAGGACGTCATTGTTAACACTAAGCACTTTATTCATACTGCAGATTGCCGAACAACTCCGGGTCTTGCCTACCTCTTTCCAGAAGAGCTTGGCATTATCCCGGAAATTGGACGACAACCTTTCATCCGCTTTCATTCTGCACCTTTCACGAGCTTCTTCTATCAGTGCCTTCGTGTTAACTTTCTGCAGCTTGTATCTCTCTTTCATATTAAAATCATTACGCGAGGCTAAGTAGTCTACCAATGCTTTCTTCTTCCTTCGAACTGCTTCTTTCACTTCCTCATTCCACCATGCATCACGCTTATTACTACTGCCTCTTTTCGTTTCTCCACACACTTCCACAGCGGCATTTATCATACTGTCCCTAAGGTTCTGCCATACACTTTCCACATTCTCACTGCTTACATTGACGTCGCCAAGCTTTTCGGCTACTCTTTCATTATATTTATCCCTAATGGATGCATCCTGCAGCTTCCAGCTTTTGATGCTATAAGTCGGCTCAGGTTCAGGACACTCGGTACGATGACGCCAACCCGCGAACAGACCCCTAATCCTAGTTATGACTAGGTAGTGGTCTGATCCCAGCTCAGCGCCTCGATAAACCCTTGTGTCCATCACCTGTTTACGGAGCCGACTATCCATTAGGAATAGATCTATCATGCTTCTCTTTGACTTACATCTCCTCGTATACATATGAATTTGTTTGTGGTTGAACATTGTGTTCGCCACAAACAAATCCTTTTCCTTACAAAATGCCAGTATTAGCTTGCCAGCGTCGTTCACCCTTTTATCCCCATACTTCCCGAGTACCGACTCAAAACCATCGCGAGCGGTACCCACCCATCCATTCAAGTCTCCACATACTATAAGTCTTTCATTTCCTTCTATCACATTTAGAGCTTCTCTCATACTCTCCCAGAAGTCCTCCAGCTCACTCGCGTTCGACGAAGATACTGGCGCGTAAGCAGCTACCAGGAAAATCTTCGTCAAACCAAGTTTTACACGGATCCAGAGGATTCTAGGACCTACCAGTTTGTACTCATACATACCGGAGGCCAATCGCGAGGACAGCAAAATTCCAACCCCCCGACTGCCATGCTCGCTCTCTGGTACTCCAGACCAAAGCGCGAACATCCCACCCGGGAGCTCCAAGACTTCGCTGCCCTTGCGCTTGGTCTCTGTCAAGCACACTGCATCTAACTTTCTCTCATTCATAACATCCATCAACTCATTCATCTTATCTGTCATTCCTCCCCTAACATTCCACGCAGCTACCCTGCACTCCATCCTCCACTTCCCGCCGTGTCGGGCCGCGCGTGTAGGGTGGCGGTCCCCTACGCCGCTCTGGCACACACTTTTCGCACCAGCGGGGACGAACTGGTGCGCGTCGCCTCGGGGGCACGCCCTAGCATCATTCGCCCTGGTGGCACTCGTGTTGGAGTAGAATTGCAGCCGTAGCTGGCAGGGATGGCGACGTGCACGCTTCTACTCTTCATCCATTCAAATATTGTCAATTTTAGGTATATACTAAACCATCCTAATGAATCACTATATCTAATATAATGTATTAGTGATTTTGTTTAACATAAGTATAGTGGATTTTATTATTCGTCGTAGATATTCGTTATAACTAGAATTCAAGGGTTTCTTTGAATGTAGAGCAAATTCTAAACCTGGCATGTTTGCAAGTGATGTTGTAAGTTTGTGACGTTGTAGGTAATAGGAAAATAAATTATTGGTGAGCGTCTATGATATATTTCATTGCTTTATTCCCATGGGAACGGGTACTAAGTGACTTAAACCAAAAATAGCCTTTAAAGCTATTAAACATAGGAGCGTGAAATTTTGTAAATGTATGCTTTAGATATTTTCAATGAGCACTTGGAAAGAAATTCCCGGTATTCCCACGGGAAGTGGAACGACGCGGCTGATATTAGGCACACGCATTAGACATAGAAACATAAAATTTGGTGAAAGTATTTATTAGGGACCTACCTTAGATGTGCACCATGAAACTATTTACCGGTGTTCCCACGAGAATGTAATCCTACTATTATAAATGTGTCAGTTTGTATAGATTTTTATATGTTTGGATATTTGTTACTTAATCATATTGAGATGAAATTCGGCATAGAGATAGAACATTTTTTGGATTAACACATAGGGATTTTTTTATAACGAGCAAATATCTTATTCCTACGGGAAACACTTTTTGTGCAATAACCAAATTTCAGACGAGCGGAGCCACAGGCATCAGTTAGTCTCTAATACATGTTTAGGAACAAAAATATGCTGAAAACTATTATGATATAAAAGCACAGAATAAGTAAATAAATCACAATCATAAGTAAGTGAATCACGCTCCAAATTTAGGTAGGGTTTAAAAGCAACTGATTGACCTGATTTGATAACATATCTCGATAAAATTGTGTGATTTATTATTATATTGTTTTTAATTTTTTATGGTATTTCATTTAGCGGACAGATCTACTAACGGACAGAGTACTATTTTTCGGATAAACCCTATAGTGTAGAAAATTGGCTATATATTAAATCACACCTCATACATGTAGGTAGGATCAGCTATTATGCAGCCAGTCGGAACCTTGTGTATTGGTCACCAGTGTACCTACTTACAATTTTTGTATTATAAAGTTTTCTTTTTATTAAATTAAGAAATATTTTTTAGGAAATTTCTCAAATTCGATTTCAATTAGAAACCACATGGTCTACGGATCTTATCTATCTATACTATAATAAACTTGTAAGTGGTCGCTGTCTGCACATCAAAGATAAATAAAAAAATATATAAAGGGGGGTTCTTCTTAAGGCAATAGACATCAAATCAATTATTTTTGGAATTCTTTACAGTTTGACTGTGTATTTGTGCACGCTAATTTCTGAAACGGCTGAAGCAATCGATGTGCGGTTTTCACTAAAATATTGTGCAACTCTTCACTTAACATTGAATATTTATTTTATATCAATCGGTTCATTAACAAAAAAGTTGTTACCATCTGATTTCATTATTTTGTTATTCGTGTTCGATAAAATTTCATAAAAATGTTCAATTACAATAAATGAAACTTAGAATACAGAATTAAGTTCCACAGTAAGGGACCACCTATTGATCCTTGGACGCACCTTTTCTCCATGGAGCGTCTACACTCTCGTCCGCATACCTTACCCTTACACTTCTATCGGTAAGGTTGCTGCCGATCACCCTCCTCAAATTTGCCGGACACTTTTCCTCAGCTAGTCTTACCTTTATGACAGGCCACCAGGCGCTATGTAAGGCAAGGCTAAAAAGAATAATAACTATGGTGCCTCTGGACATAGAGGGGCTATACACCATAGTTACTATTCTTTTTTCATTAAGTTTAGCCCCTACGTGCCTCATTCTCTCGTAAACCTTACCATGGACGGGCAGTAGCTCAATCGGTCTGTACGATTTAAGTTTGGTATACGAGGTTTTACTCAGTTTTTTCAGCACCATCACTAAATGTTTCCTATTGGACAAATTAGTTAAACTACCAACATTGATCACACGCGAAGTGTGTGTGTTCAATGGGGTCAGGGCGTGTGACAAATTAGTTTGACCTATCACACACCCTTCATACTGTTAACTATGGTATGTTTTAGAGAACATAGCCTGTTGTAAAGACACGAATCATATAGAAATATATAAACTGTAGGTTTATCAGTTGTCTGGATCTCAAATGAAAAGCCTATATTAGATTAGATCAGGAAAATTTAAACGAATTTTTTTACATGTATTTTTTATTTGTATTAATCGAAGTAATTACCTATGCAATCAATGCATCTTTGCCAACGCAGTGGCAGGTTATTGAAAATAAAAAAAAAATTCTTAAAGAAATCAGCTGGACGCCAAATTCTGTAAAAAAGTAGTAGTCTGTAGGCGCAAGGTCTGGTGAGTAGGACAGATGAGGGAGAGCTTCTAACACCAGTTCTTGCAACTTGGAGACCTTCTGCTATGCAGTATGAGGTTGACGTGCAGGAGCAGCGGAGAAGAGCGATTGACCAATGCTGGTTGGAGAAGTGCCAGCTTCTCCATCATTGTGTTCAGTTCTTCACAGTACACATCTGCAGTAATGCTCACCCCGTTAGGTAAGAAGCTGTAATGAATCATACCGGCGCTAGACCACCAAACAGTGACTATCACTTTTCTAGGAGTAAGTTTTCGTTTAGGGCATTGTTTAGGTGCTGAACCAAAAAGAAACCAACTTTTATCGCAGGTAACAATGCGGTTCAAAATACCTTCTTTTGTGGGTCTGTTGAGCAGTGCAAGGTATGTCACGACGCGTACTTCACGGTAGCGATCATTGATTTCGTAGGGCACCCATTTGTCAAGCTTTTTTACCTTGCCAATTTGACGCAAATGGACCAATATTGTTTTGACGCCAACGTCGAAAGCTGCTGCTAATTCATCTGTAGATTGTGTATCATCAGCTTCCACAATCGCCTTTAATTCGTCATTGTCAACCAAAGTCTTCGGACGACCGCGAGGTACATTTTTCAGGTTGAAATTTCCAGAACGGAAGCGAGCCAACCAATAACAGTTGGTGCGTTGGTTTGTAGTGTTAGCTCCGTAAACGTCGTTGATGTAGTGTGCCGCTTGTGTCGCGTTGCTGCCACGACGGTACTCATAGTCCATAATTATTCGAATTTTGAACGTATCCATGATGACGAAAAAGTTTGAAATGCGATGAAAATGTAACACTAATCAATAAACAAATGACTACTTTAGGAAAAATAATTCCATGTTTTATAAATAAAATTTATTTGAAATTAGAATTCTTGGCCAAACAAACATTATTTTGATTTGAAGTGGCCAGTACTGCAAAACGGCAATTTCATAGGCATAGACCTATTATTTCCCTCACACATACGTATATTTAGGTTAAAGTTTAAAATTTTAGTAATAACGTAATGAGTATTAATCGCGTTTTAGCTTAACGTCAATATAGTGTAGCTGCAAGTCTTAATTTGACTAAATCCTTCATAATCTCATTTTCAAACTATCTATTTTGCAACATACGCAATCCACCTACTTCAATATCCGTCTAGGATACAGCTTGAAGATAGTTAGTTTTCGTTTTTATTATTTAAATATGAATATTTTTTTACTTTTTAAGCGAACCAAACTAATTGGACACAATTATATGTTAAGAATTATTGTATTTAAGTTTAAATTTATTTTATTATGAGTTTTGGAAAATGGTGGCTAAAGCACTTTTGTCTCTTTATTGGTCGTAGGTTTAGCGATAAGACTCATGAATCCCACGTCCGGTCTTACCTCTAACAAAGGCCTCGCTGTAGCAATCAAAGGCAATGTCGCGAGTGTATTACCTCGAGTGTGTATGTACTCGTAACTTTGCATGAGGTATGGTCAGGGGTGGGTTATTCAGTAGGGAATCGGTGAGTGATCATGAGATACTTTTGTTAGTATAGATCAACGCCAATATTCAGACATATGATATTGTTTAGAGATTAATAAATTATGTAATAAATTTTAACATGATTGATCAAATGCAATACAATATTTGTTCAAGATTACATAATTATTGTACATCTTTATAGTATTTCCGATCTCATAGCTGCTTTGAATTGGCTCCGTATTTTATATCCGTATGCAATATTACATTGCAAAAATAATTATAAACTTAACCAATTCATCATTGCCAAATAATACCATATTGAGTGTTAAATAATCATTTTCACTATTTACTGTGCTAAACGTAGATAAAAATAAACTTAAAAATTGTACCGGTGTAGTGTCAGTTAGAACATCGGAAAAATTTTCAATATTTGAAATTATTACTTGGATTTGGCAAGATTTATAAAACTTAAATACTTAAATAGTTTTTCAATCAAGGTTTGTGAGTTTATTTACTTTTACATCCTCATATGTCCATTAATAGTGCGATTTTGTAATTTTCTATGAATAAAACATAACCTTGTTTTGTTTCGCATTTCTTTGCTCTAAGTCTACTTTGCTAATAATTACTGATTCTGTAGTACGTAATTATAACAAAATGTCGAATACTATTAACATGATAATGACGCATAAGGCCTTGGCTCATCAGCAAGAGACAAGGCTTCAAATAACGTTGAAAGAGTTACAGATTTTGAGTGAGAAGTGTGATATACTGAACAAGGAAAGGGACGAAAATGAGTTAGAACTGCTAGGTATTTTAAGTAAGAACGGACAACTCAAGAAAGAACTGGCACAGTTGCATTCACTGTATACTGATACCTTACAGGATCGGGATAGGTTACAACTTATAGTTGACAGTTTTGACTCATGTAGGGATCATTATGAACAAACTCTGCACCAAATTAGAATACTAAAGGAGGAGCTACAACGATCGGAGATCAATCTATCGCAACTAGAAGACGAGAAACAGAGCACAGTGGTTCAATCTAATCAGAGTTTGTTCGATGAACTGATGGCTACAAGCTTAGATACTGCTACAGCTCACCCTTCCATTGTCATAGACCTCACTTCTGATGATGAAACCGGGGGCTGTTCTAAATCATTAAAAAGTTAAAGAAATATTTAAAAATTAAAAAGTTTATTACTAAATCTAAAAAAATGATACATAAATACAAGTTTTTAATAAATAGCATGTCACTTAATAGACAGAGATTACAACTGATTGACCAGGTAAATATGTATATGTTAGAACTTGATACTGTCGCACAACAGTACAAAACTGATAAACAGGCCCTACAATGTCAGATTGACCGACTTCAAGACTCTTTGAAATCAATTTCATATAAATATGAAACAGCAGAGAAACAGAGTAGGGAACAGGTGTTAGCCATAGGTAAATTAGTAAATTCATGTCATTGTCAAAATGACCTTTTGATATCCGCAGGCACATGGCCTACGGATATCAATTGGTCCCTCCTAACCCTTTAGTTGTGAAAGAATTAGATGCAATGATGAATTTTCACCAATTAAAACTGTGTGAGGTGTGGATAATAGTATATTAAGTTCAAGTAGTACTTGCGAGGCATCTATAATAGAAAAGTTGCAAATAAAAAGTGATGCAAAGACCATAGTCTATTTCGATGAAATAAGTAAAAATTTTGGACATTATTTATCACAGTTAGGTCATTCTGTAATAAATCATATATATCCAGGAGCTTCATACTCTCAAATTATAGATTTTATATTGACTGGTACACACTGCATGCAGTCTACTATAGTGGTGCTGGTTGGTAGAAGAGGCAATATTAATAGTGAGAAACTTTTAAAATTGTTTGATTATTTATCAAGTAAAGCAAGTAATTTTGTCCACCTTACCATACAGCACTGCTATGAGCCACAAGGAAAATCACTTAAGATACAAATTAAATATGAAACTACATACTATGGTATCATATTCCAAAAAAATGAATTGTTCGATTGGAACATAATTTTCAATAATAATAGTTTGTTGACATTAGATAGATATTTTCTATCAACATTTTTACAACGAAAGGTAGCTCTGTTGCTATCTAATTTTTTCATTTCAAGCCAATTTATTGGCAAGTACAACTGCTTTTATTGAGCAGGATAGTTTTGACACTTCACATTTGGAAAATGAAATTCCAAAAAACTAGTTTATAGGACAACAGATAATAAATCTCGCCAGTTGACTTTGGCCCCTGAGAATAATCTTAGTAAAAATATTGTTTTTATAAACCTGGTGCACCATAATGTTAGAGGTTTAATAAATGGTAAAGATTTAGAGTTAGAGCTGTACATTAATGCAAATTCTATTAATATTTTTTGTGCTACAGAGCACTGGTTAAAAGATCATGAAATCACATTGTTGAACTTCGTAAATCACCGGGTTGCTAGCTCGTTCAATAGAAAACATTCTAAACGTGGAGGCTCTTTAATATTAATTAATAAAAACTTAAAATTTAAAGAACGTAAAGACTTAGTAGCCCTCTCCATTGAGCGAGTTATTGAGATTGCCAGTATTGAGTTTGAGCATTTCATCTTGTTAAGCGTATACAGTCCCCCTGATGCTTCTTACAATAAATTTGAAGAAAAGTTCAAATGCCAATGTTCTAAGAAATCTATAATAGTTTGTGGAGATTTTAATGTCGATATATTAGATACATCATTAACTCCATCAGAGAGAAATAAAATGAAAAATTTATTTAAATCCTTTAATCTGCATAGTACATTCTTAGAACCTTAAATATTTTGCACTGGTGGCCGTAATACGAGTGATTACGGCCACCAGTGCAAAATATTTTTATATTATATTTTTACTGATATTAAACCTATAGATAAAGGTATTGTGGATCCTGTAGAGTCAGATCATCGTGGCCAATGGATAAAGTTTCTTAAAAGTAGTAACAAAGCCTGCAAAAATCAAATTAAATATGTACCAATTAACCAAAGTCGTTTGAATAATTTTAAAGAAAATGTATTAAAGCGATTACCATATCTACCTAACTTCACTTGTGTAGACCAGTCATATAAACACTTATTTAATTTGATTAATTATGAGTTTGGCAAAGTTTTTACCTCAAAAACACTACAGATTGGTGGTCGTCCTGTTTTCAGTGACTGGGCAACACCAGGTATCTTTAAAAGTAGAAATAAATTATTTGAATTATATTCAGAAAATTCATATAATTTCAGGCAAACCAGGAATATGTTAAAAATTATTCAAAGATATTTAAACAAACGTGTTATCTTGCTAAGTCAAACTTCATTAAAAATAAAATTTCTAATTCTGTAAATAAAATAAAAATGACTTGGAACATCATTAACTCTGAATGCGGTAGATCTTTGGTGACTAAAAGGGATTTCCACTTAAAAGTAAATGGTTACCATGTTAGAAGGGACCTGGAAGTGGCGACGGAGTTTGAACATTTTTTCAAAAATGTACCTGTATGTGTATATTGACAACAAAATCTCTCCAAGCCTCTTGCAATTCCGCTAAACATTTATTAGAAGAATCTGTTCTTTGTTGCAGGGATGCATTTGTATTCACAGATATTTGCGCTCAGGACATTGTAAAGACATTTAAATGTATCGAAATTAAGAAAACCGCGGACCTTTGGGGATTATCGGTCAAAACTGCATCATGTATAATTGAGGTCATTGCGCCCCATCTAGCAACTGTGTTTAATGACTGTGTTTCTAGTGGTGCATTTCCTGATTTAATGAAACACAGCAAAGTTGTTCCCTTGTTCAAGGCTGGCAGCGCTACAGACCCGACTAATTTCCGACCAGTGTCGGTGCTGCCAACTTTGAGCAAAGTATTTGAAAAAATAATCTTGATTCAAATGCTATCCCATTTTAATAGTCATAAAATATTTCAAGCGAATCAATTTGGGTTTACGAAAGGGCGCTCAACTTCCGATGCTGGTGTTGAGTTATTAAAATATATTCATGAAGCCAGGGAAGACAAGCGCGATGCATTAGGTAAATTTTGCGATCTATCAAAGGCTTTTGATTGCGTTCAACATGAAACGCTGTGCAAAAAATTACACCACTATGGAATAAGAGGCAAAGCTCTCGACCTTCTGTCTTCATATTTGAACAATAGAATACAAAGGGTCGATATTAATGGTACACATTCTGTAGGATCCATGGTTACTATAGGTGTACCGCGTGTAATGATTTACCATTTTATGTAGGGGACAGGAATAGGATTGTTTTGTTTGCAGATGACACCTCATTAATTTTTAAAATTAAAAGGCAATTAGATAACTATGACGATGTAAACAATGCAATTGCAAGAGTAGTTCATTGGTTCAGCTCAAATAATCTTTGCCTTAATGAAAATAAAACTAAATGTATAAAATTTACTATAACAAATGTAAAACAAGTTGCTGCCAATGTTCAACTGAATGGACAAGTGTTAGAGTTTGTAGAATCAACTGTGTTCCTCGGTATAACTATTGATGCCAATTTGCAGTGGGACCCACATATAAAAAAGACAGCCTCAAGGTTAAGTTTGGCTGCATACGCTGTAAAAAAGATCAGGACTCTAACAGATGTGGATACGGCTAGAATGGTTTACTTCAGCTATTTTCATAGTATTATGTCTTACGGTATTCTCCTTTGGAGGAGTGCTGCAGATTTAAATATTATTTTTGATCTACAAAAGCGGGCTGTACGCGCTATTTATAATTTGGGCCCCAGAGTTTCTCTCCGAGAAAATTTCAAAGAAGTAAATATTCCGTAACATCACAATACATTTTTGCCAATCTTATGTATGTCCAGAAAAATCTATCACAATTTTCTAAACTCTGTGATAAACATAATATAAACACTAGAAATAAAAATAATCTTTAAGTCCACCACAGTCGACTACATAAGATTGGCGATTGTTTCCAGGGTAACTGTATACGCTTTTACAACAAGCTTCCCTGTGACCTGAGAAATTTACCATTAAATCAATTTAAAAAGTGAATTAAATACAAGCTTTGTGAAAAAGGTTATTACTCCGTTAAAGACTATTTGCAGGACAGGGACGCCTGGAAATGATCTGCTGGCAATATTAAATTGTAAATAGGCCATCAAAAAAAAAGCCTTCCTAAGTTTCTTGCCGGTTCTTCTCAGGTGGGTCGCGTTCCGAACCGGTGGTCGCTTTAAATATTTTAAATAGTGTATGACATTTTGTAAGCGCCGTTAAAATGGTCTATGCAAAATAAAGATATTTTTATTTTTATTTTATAAATATTTAAAGAAAGGATTTGGTGTTCTTTGCTAAGTGACGTTATGTGATTAAGGCTTAATTCGTTTTAGTGACAACACATTTCATCTCTAACACGATAGTTCTTAAAACGTTTCGGATTCTTATTATGTGTAAATGCATCACAGCATTTACACATAATAAGAATCCGATAGGGATTTAGGCATAATGACATTAGATGGATTGAGAATCTTCAATTCTAATATCATTATACCTAAATCTATGTATGTAGAACTATGTTTTAGAATAAAAGGATGAATCATTAGTTATCAAATTTGCAATGGAACAAGACCAGCTGTTAAACTAACAATACTTAATTGATACAACTGGTGACATATGAGCGGTACCTGCTATCGGCATAAGTTGAAACAGTTGATATACCTGACGACCAGGGTAGAGAGACCAGTTTGAAATTTAAACACGTGGCATTTCGGACCTGGATCGGGCACATAAATGTGGGACCATCTGAGCGCCGCATACAACAAAGCGACAACGCCGATGGATGAATCACGCCCATATTTAGGTATGTAGGAGCAGCTATTAGTCTCGTCTATTGGAGCGTGATTCGAATTATGCTACAAAACAATACAAAATCATTTTTAGGAAATAATTCAAGTTTATGCTTAATTACAGGCAACTATGCCTTATCCGAGTACGTGGTTTTAATTAGGATTCTAATGAGGCACTACCCATAATTTCGCCCACTTCAGCCTCACCTGCAGTGGTGCACCTGCTGAATCGGTCGCTAACGAGGCCATATGAAATATTCAAATAAAATCCGTTCTAAAATGCCGCTAATTGGGAGAGGCCTACTTCTAGCAGACGACTGCCATAGGCTGATTTGATTAATAGAAGGGTAGCTCCTGGATATATGAATTACGACACGGGAACATGGTCGCCATTGTTAGTATACTCAATCTAAAATTAATATTTAAAAAAGTACCAATCAGATTTACGGTAATACCGCAGGTAGAGAGTCAGTAGGTACGTACATCTAGAATGAAATAAGAAAATGTTAATTTTTGTTCATAATTTTATGACGTAAGTGCAGGTAAAGGAACTTGATTTTTGAAAATTTCGACTGTGCTCAAAATCACAATCTGCAATCTGCTCACGTGGTCTTCATATGTAAGTCTCGGCCTACCCTGATCTCTTCTACCCTCTGCTTTCGCACAATATATATTCTTCGTCAATCGTTCTTCACTCATTCGTTGGACGTGTCCAAACCAACGGAGCACGCCCTTTTCCAGCTTAACGCTGACACTTTCATTCAAACCTGCCATATTGCGTATCACTTTGTTACGTATTCGGTCGGCCAAAGTAACGCCACACAATTTTCGAAGTGATCGCATCTCCACAGCATTCAATTTACTTTCATGCATCTGCTGACATACCCAGGTTTCGCTACCATAAAGCAAAGTTGCCACTAGCACTGCGTTATGAATCGCCAGTCGTGCTTCTTTTACGATGCTTTGTCGCTTTACTAATTGGGACAAAGCACCGTTAACTCTGTTTCCGGCAGCTACTCGCCGTTCGACATCCGAATCACATCTTCCATCCGCGCTAAACATACTCCCTAAATACACAATTTCATTCACTTGCTCTAGACGTTCCTGGTTTACCCTATTCTCGCATTTAGCTACCGCGGTATTAAGGTGATGTCCCACACCATGAAGATCTTCGAGAGGATTATAGACTCTCGGATCCGGCAGGAGTGTACTCTCTCGGAGTGTCACTATGGGTTTCGCCCTGGTCATGGGACCACGGACCCTGTTTTTGCCCTGAGGGTTGTCGCAGAGAAATACAGGTCGAAGAACACGCCTCTGCACTGTCTGTTTCTAGATATGCAGAAGGCCTTCGACTGTGTTCCTCGTGCGATGATCTGGTGGGCACTGCGGTCCAAAGGGGTTTCAGAGGTCTATATTGACACTATCCGGGACATGTACTGTGACTCCGATTCAATGGTTCGGACTGCTGTTGGCGACACGAAACCCTTCCCCATCACCGACGGGGTACACCAGGGTTCTGTCCTTAGTCCGCTTCTGTACAGTGTAATATTAGACGAATTGTCGGACAGCATCAGAAACCCGCATGAGCAGTCTCCATGGTTGCTCATGTATGCTGACGATATTGCGCTGGCAGACGCGGACAGGGGCAGATTGGTGCGACGTGTAAAGGCGTGGAAGGAGTCGCTTGAGAACGGCGGTCTGAAACTAAATGTGGCGAACACCGAGTACTTGGCACTAAACTCGACAGATCCCACATCCGTCCGCATAGGCGGTGATTTGGTCGAGCGCACGGACCAGGTTAAATACCTGGGATCTGTTTTTCACACGTCCAGTGACATCGATTGCGATGTCAAGTCACGCATTGCTGCCGCGTGGGCCAAATGGCGGGAGTAGACCGGTGTCATTTGTGACCCTAAAATGCCGATCCGGTTGAAGGGACAGGTCTACAAAACTATTATTAGACCTGTCCTTTTACATGGCAGTGAGACGTGGCCGATATTGGAGCGACACAAGCAGGAGCTGCGTGTCACGGAAATGCAGATGCTGCGGTGGATGTGTGGAGTCACGCGGATGGACCGCGTGAGGAACTCTCGCATCCGCGGCAGCCTTCACGTCCGTGACATTGCAGACAAGTTGCAAGAGTGTCGCCTTCGTTGGTATGGTCACGTCTTGCGGCAACCGCCGGGCTACGTAGGTAACAAATGTCTGGCCATGTCAGCCCCGCCGGGTCCCGGTAAGAGAAGAAGACCCAAGAAGTGCTGGCTTGACGTCGTAAGGGATGACATGCGTGCCAATGGTCTCACTACAGGGGATGCCGACGACCGTGCGAAGTGGAGGAGAAAATGTAGGAAAGCGGACCCCGGGCGTCGCGAGACGCATCTGGGACAGACGCTCGGATGATGATGATGATGATGATGACGTACTGTCAACTGAATGAATCTTAATTAGCTGACGATTAAAAGGGTTGAAAGGGTAGATTTGAATCCTAGTCATATCACTTTCAACGTGCCAAATATTTTTTCAAGAATTAAGCACAAGATGCTTCAAACAATACTGAAATAAGTCAAAACACAGCTTTAGTAGGGAACACGGTTATTAACATTTTTGTTCACTGATGGCGGACCATCACTCTTCACCAAAATCAGTATGACATAATTTACGCGAAGGAAATATTAATAATAACATTTTTTTTCAGCTTCAGACTTTAGAACTGGCTAGGAAATATAAAAAACGTCTTTACGCGTCACATGTTACCGTAAAAATAATGTCGTCAAAAAACGTGAAGCCTATTCAGACTAACGAAAAAACAATACAAGAGAAAACTACAAAAGTAACATATCCTCTTATTAAGAAAAACGATATTGTGAAAAAGACGCAAAAATATATTAATTACAAAAAAATAATAGACAATATAGATTGTATCATTAATGTTTTGTCCAAACCTGGATTAGATCGAGATCAAAAAATTGAAGCAAACGTGTGTTTTATGCTAATACACATAAAGGATTTAATAAAGTCTAATGCAAAAACCTATGGGGAGCAAAATCTTAGCGAAAAAATTGAATCCACCGTTACGGACGTCATAGAAAATATTTTTTCCAAAGGATACACAAAAGTTCATGACATAACTTGAAATTAGCCCATTATGGTTTTTTATTAATGAAATCTGTAATAAAATAATATAAATATTGGTTTTAATATTAATTTGATTTATTCACTAAATATTAACTTAAAATGGATGTATCCAGTTAATATGCAGCAATCTTAGAGGCTCATGCAGGATAAAACTCTAAAATTTGGAACAACTTCCCAAATATATTCTTTATCTCAAACATTATCTATGATCTGGAGATCTACATGGTTAGTCTGGGTTCACGCACACGTAGGCAGAGGGATTAGAATCACGACCTTTTCAAATAAAAGGCGTCATTATGATCAAGTAGGTGGGAAATCATAATATAAGACGAATACGAAATCTATAGTTACTCCTGACTCATATAACTATATCATAAAACTTTACAAAGCTTTTAGTCACGTATTTTTATTTTTCTGATTCCTATAGGTACCGGTACAACAGTTGTGTACCATACGAAATACAATAAAATTAATTTTAATGAGCTCACCACGACAACGCGGGGTTTATTGAGCGCCGTGTTCCCAAGAAGGTAATATTTTTTTTTTATGAATACGTCGTGTACCATAATCACCAAGGAACCCTTACAGTTTTGCTATATTCATATATTTTTCTATAGCGCAACTGGTAGACTTAGTGCTAGAAAGCTGTGTTTGACATGTGGAATAAGTTAAACTTGCCTAAACAAAAATTTGAACTAAGTAATCTTTAGAACAATTGCCCTAATAATCCAGAAGCCAGATAAACTTTATATTTCTTTCGGAAACATCCAATCGGCTGCTAGATTAAGGTTTTAGTATTTCATTTCCTGTGGGACTTTTTTTTTATTTAGATATGAGTAAAATGTTAGGAGAGCCGGAAAGGACTTGAGCTTGATTAGTTATATATGAATTTACTACTATGTATTGGTTTGCAGCGTTCTAGCCACTGAGCGGATGACTGCCGCCAGCTTTCCCTGATAAGCCAGTGAAAATGAGTTTAGATCAGAGAGCTGTATCTGATATTATCCAGGAAGTGTTGAAAAAGTTTTCGAAGAGCAATGAAAAGACTGTGAGGTTTGTCTTGCTCACTTGATTATAGTAGCATAATACCTACATATCTATTATGATGTTTATACCGAGTTATACTCGTATCTAAGGTATCCGTGATAAGGAGTCACTCCGTTTCACAACTTGTCCACTTGAATAACTTTCTCTTCAACTTAACTACTTAAATAGTTTCCAGGTCTGGTGGGGTAATATTATCAGCGTTGGGTAGAGTGACTGTCTGAATGACCCACTAGTGTTTTACACTCAAGCTATCAGGGAGTAGACCTCACTGACTTACAACATGCTTGCCACTTTTAAAGTGGATAAAATCATATAGTGAAAGTTTTGAATATAAATTAATATTCGCTTTAATTTATGCGCTTTTCACTTCTACCTTGTCTTGAACTGAATACATCACTGTCCCTGTAGCGTATTCCGACGTAATCTCATAATAAAAATTACATTAACAGCGTTATCAAAACATTTGGTAAGCTAGGGTTTCCCAACAAGGCTGATGCTGCTGACGCTGCGTATAATGGTGTTGTAATGAGATCTTCCAGTTACCTCTACTGTTCGATCCCTAACATCACATAGTCGCCATCCTATTTCAATGTGTGCATTTTTGTTCCACGTAAATAATGAGCCCGTTAGGCGTGTTGAAATGAATTACCTAATGAAGTTATAATTGTTCACAGAAACCTCATTACCTCGAAATGCGCCGACGAGTGCATAATTATGAGATTAAGGAATCGAAGAGCTGCACAAGACGCTAACCGCAATCTGTCATCATAGGTCAGCAAAATTCATGGTAACAGCATGACTTGATCAAGTGATCAAATATTATAGCATTCATACATGCACGTCATCATTAACGCTAATAATAGTGAGTAAAGGGACTACGAAGAACCCATTGATAAAAATGACGACATCTGTTGACTGGCTACTGCAGTAGGTACAGATATTTAACAACGATTTGATAATTGTATTACTTTCATTACTTTAATACGCATCTATTATATTGTATAATTTATACTGTCAATTGGTGAAGAGTTCATGTAATTTCCTTTGATAGTCTAATCTATTAGGTTGTTTTAAATAAAATTAAATTTGTGGAATTAAGTACAGTTGGCTTTTCGTGACATATTTATTATTTAATTATATGTCTCGAAAAGCCACTTGTGCTTTTGTATTCGCTTTTCGTGATATACCTATCTATTATGTGGTTAAAAAGTTTTATTAAGAACATACTCGTATAATTATGAGTATTATGTAATGATTGAAAATCAAAATAGTGAGCATATTTGAATGCATTTTGTACGCTATGATAACCTTGATAACAAACAAAAGGTATACATAGTATATCTGTTATACACCTTTAAGAGGTGTATATTAAATACTGCGTTTATTTAATTTAATAAAGTCTAGTCTTATATGATAAATTTCGATTATTATTTTTGGAATCAAGTAATTATAGAAGTAGAAACTTTTATATTCGGTAGTATTCCCTTAGTTGCTATCTGTTTGCGTGTTTTATAAGTTTTATTATAGACATAAGTGTGTACATTGTAATTGTAATGATTTAGTAAAAGTAAATCGTAAAAGTATATTTGTCGTTTGCTTTGTATCGTTTAATCTAAGAACTACTAAAACTATAATAAACAGGACGGGGGTTTTCATTGAAACACCTACGCTACGTGCAAGCCGAGACTCACTCAAAAGTTCTCTGGTTCTCTTAGGAGTATAGTATCATGCACGTCTTTATCCCTAAATGGGTGGCAGAGGCTTATTAAACGCCCACATTTCACCATGTGCATTTATATCCCACATAACAGGTGATAAGCACATTGCCGTGTTGAAATAAACAAACGCAGGATAGTTATAGGTTTATATTTATTTTTTATTGATAGGTTATAGTTATAGCAGGATAGGTAGCCTTGAGAGTCTGGAAATAATGTACTACCTGTGCGAATATCGAATGGGATTAAAAAGTGCTTTTTACTTCTCGCTCGCATACTAGTTGCGTCGCATACTAGTCACACTCAACGGTACAGTTTGAAATTCAATAACAACGATTAGGGTTGTTCCTACTTTTAGAAGATTCCAAATTTAATTAATAACTTATTTTTATATCAAGAAAATAGAGATTGTATACTAAATTTAAAGCATTTAAATAAAGATAAACAAAGTTGTTCTGACATTATTAGTCTCAAAATGATCTTAAATGAATATATGGTACATTAGTATTGTTGTAATTATTGAAATATCAAAACGATTTCGCCGAGGATATTTTTACGCAGAATGCTGACATTGCCAATGACCCCATAAGCCGCCTTTTCTAATGCCATTCTTTATTTGTATTACAATAAAAACACCGAACGAAGCTAACTAAAGAAGATAACTATTCTACAGCGTTACAACAGTGAGTTACGCTTACCCACCGGTGCTACGAGATAGCTACAAATGCTACTTCATCGCATTACGAAACCGCTTAAGTGTCTATAAATGGAACTGTTTGGTTTACTACTTGTCAATTGTTTTACCTTCTTTCGTTACCTTAAATTTTAAGCCTAAAATATGATTTGCTCATTGTTGTTATTGTCGCCATTAAAGGAAACTATTGCTATCTGATCTCCCAATCCAGTAACAGCACGGTGCGTCGCCTGCGCCTGGGTTGCAGTTGGAGTTGGTGGCGCTCCAATAGACCTTGGTATATTGCTTGTCATCTTTATGCATACTTGAGCCCATGATCATATAAATAATACCGGACGGAATTTCTGTGTCGCTTCATTTAACCAGCTCGCACTTACGCATAGCCCCTTACGCATACATTCACACAATACTAAGGCGAGGTAACTGAAACCCTACATTCAGAAACCGTGCATTAGTTTTATCTTTCTCCCTTGTTCTTGTCTCTGACCATAGTTTGTAACAGATTTTGTTTTTGCTATTGGATTTACTGCTGAGTAATGACAGAAACAATAAATTTAAATATATCTTGATTTTTTTTAGAGTATTTGTAACAACTATATTTCAAGCATTCAAGAGAAACAAATCTTGCAAAGACATACAAACAGTAAATACCACGTGGTAACCATTAAAGCTTTCGAATGGTAAGAAAATTTGTTATTAATGACTCAAGGTCTCTTTTCAAATTAAATTGAAACATATAAGTTGTATTTTTGAAACCATTTTAAAGCTCTTCGTTATCAAGCGTATCAAGCTACTCGAGAGTGGCAGAATATAGATTCCAACGCCTAATATCCACCATTAATAACCAGAATGGCGGTTTTATCATAATTGTCAACTAATCAGGCGTACTTAAACATTATTTGTAAACTAATTATGGCGAATGGGTTAAAAATATATGATATATATGATGCAATGGGAGTATTTCTGGTATGTATGTCCTGAGTAGAGTCGAGAGGCAAAGTTAGAACTTAGTACTGACTAGGAGTATCTTAGGGTCTGCGTCGGCGTGCTTAGTCCACTTAGGGTCTCTGCTAGTGTACTCAGTCTACCTAGAAGTTCCACGTGTCTGCGTCAGTGAACAATTGGATAAATAAATAAAAGATAAAAGGATTCCTGTTGGACAAGTAAGTCTAATTTAACTAGTTGGATCACGTGGACGAAGGGATCCGAAACCCTCCAGACTTTTAATTATGGTAAGTGTTAGAGAAAAAAGCGTGTTCGAAAGACACGAATCTCTTAAACAATCTTTGTAGCAAGCAGTGCGTCAACTCGTAGATTTTTGATGGTCAGGTAGTAAATGAGGTCTATAAAAGTCAAAGGTCATAAAAAGTATTTTGTTTTGGCTAAGTTTTTAAAAAAATATGTACTGGGTGTACTTTGTAAACCACTTCAATGTGTAAAAAAACAGTCCCATAATTAGTATTATTACTTTAAAAAAATATACATTTTCTTTTGTAACAGCTACTTGTATTTATCTACCTGTTCCAGGTCCAGGTAAATTAACACAATCACGCCTGTATCCTTGTGAGACAAGACAGAGGTGAATATCACACCCACCCAAACGTTGCATTGTTAGTCCCACGTAATTAGAGGCAAACCTATTGTTATCACCAAGCTACATTTACTTGAAAATATCTGTAACCAATCTGTAATCCGAACCAACTTTCCAAGAACCAGGATGGATGTTACCCATCCCAAATACAACCCCTGCAGTTCGAGTAACAGGTAGTTAAAGTTCAAGTAAAACAATGAACGTTCACTTACCTTTGTACTGTTATAATAAATGATATAATCGCCACCACCCAAGAAGCTGTTAACTCTGATTGTATTGTCTGATGGCTCAGGATATGAATTTAAGTTAGATCCCTTGAAAATAAATGGCTTTGGGCCCCACTTACCCGCCTCCTCGACCAGCTCTGCGCCTGGGTAGACCTCGATGTCCTGGGACGGTCCAATCAATTCGGAGGGTGCACAATTAGTTAGGGTCGACGAATAACCGATTTATTTAAAGGATCTTGCTGGTATTCTTCTGTTTTACATAATTTTGGCGCGGAGTGCGTGCCGGTTGAGCGCTTGAATTTTATGCGACGGTGGCGCTGCGCAGTGTGCGCCGCGCGGCTTGACAGCGGAACTACGCGGCTCGCGTAACGCGATGGCGCGTAAGCATTGCGGTTGGCGGGTGATTTAAATAATAGGCCCAAAACCCTACACTGATATTGTTACATATATAATATATTGTCTCACATACATACTTTCTTAAATGTATCGTTCAGGTTATTGTATAAAATACCAAATTATTGTGGTATACGGTTTTTTTTATCTTTGGCCCGTATTTCAACGGGCATCACCAGCCTGATGGAAAGAAAATTGAGTTTGAGGGCCGCCATCCTAGCTACCACGGCTGCCATAAGTTGACGGTAGAAATATGCTTTAATGTTTCTAAGTCGCGTTTTGCCTTAACGTCAATTAAGAAAACAAAATCTGTGACGGAGATCTCAAAGGTGCCGCTCGCCTTTTGTTCTCCAACGACGTGCTATCACCAGATACTCTTGTCACCCTTCAGGCCTTACGGACAAAACATCCTCCAGCTCCAGTAAACCCATATTTTCTCGACCCACCAACAGCAGGGCATGCATGCCTTCAAATTCAAAACAAAGATGTAACGAATGCCATTTTATCTTTTAAACCAGGTTCGGCTGCAGGTTTGGATGGAATCTCACCCCAACATTTGAAAGACTTAACATCGCATTCTGTGGGTGATGCAGGCGAGCAACTTGTAAATTCGATTACTAAATTAATAAACTTTATGTATTCCGGTAATGTCAATCCAGAAATTGTTCCCACTCTTTTCGGCGCGAACCTCATTGTCCTAACCAAAAAGGACGGAGGGGTGCGACCAATTGCTGTTGGATCAACACTACGACGTCTGGCCTCCAAAATTGCTGTTCGACATATTTTACCAAAATTAATTTCGGAATTTGAACCCGTACAGTTAGGCTTCGGTGTAAAAGGTGGGTGCGAGGCAGCCGTCCATGCCTTACGCTCGTTCCTAACTTACGGACAGCCTGACGTTTTGCTCAAAATTGATGTCAAAAATGCATTCAATTCGGTAAATAGGGATACCCTGCTAACGGAAATAAAACAACATATACCGGAAATTTACAATTATCTTCTTCTCAGTTACGCTGACCCAACTAAATTGTTATATCGTTCTAATGAACTGTCTTCGGAAGTAGGTTGTCAACAGGGTGATCCTCTTGGGCCTGCAATTTTTAGTTTGGCTATAAATCCGATAATCAAAAATTATAATTCTAAATTCAACGTTTGGTATCTGGATGACGGAACCCTAGGAGGTGATGTGGATACTGTTTTTTCGGACCTTTTTTTAATCAAAAATAAATTTGAAGCCATTGGTTTGAAGCTTAATTTTAGCAATTGCGAACTTTTTATAAATAACTGCGACTTAAATTTTAATGACGTTGAACAAAAATTTAATATTTTGGCTCCAAATATTAAAATAGTTAATAGTAATTCCCTTTACCTTTTAGGTTCTCCAATTTTTGATGGATCTATTTCTGAATATATTAATAATTCAATAACTAAATTTCAAAATACTGCTGACCGTCTCCTTGAAATTAGTCCACATTATGCACTCTGCATCTTAAAATTCTGTCTTTTCGTCCCAAAATTTACATATGTGCTCCGTGGCTGCTCTTTTTGGAATCACCCAGATCTTTTGACACAAGTAGACGACATAATCAAAATTAGCTTAGAATCAATTCTCAATATGCAGCTAAACGAGCATTCTTGGACCCAAGCATCCCTACCTACACGTTATGGTGGTTTAGGGATTCGCAAAATTTCCAGTGTCGCTTTACCAGCCTTCCTATCTTCTGTCCATAGTTCAGCAAATCTCATAAGTAAAATTTTAAGGGCATCCCCTTCAAACTTTGAGATTGCTGGCTTGGAAGAAGCTAGAAACGCTTTCTTAATTGCATGCCCAGGTCAAAATTTTCTAGATTCTCCAAATTTACAGAGGAGCTGGGACGACATACATTGTAAATTGTTTTATGACAATCTTTTGAGCTGTAGTACAGGTTCGGCGCGTGCTAGGCTTTTGGCTGTGGGTGCGCATGAGGCCGGCTACTGGCTTCACGCGTACCCTTCGTCAAATACAGGAACATTTCTTGAGCCTGACACGCTTCGAATCGCAACCTGTCTACGGCTTGGGGTTCCGGTCTGCGTTCCTCATAAATGTCCCTGTGGCAGTGATGTCGACAAGCTTGGACATCCCGGACTGTCATGCCAAAAAAGTGCAGGCCGTTTCTCGAGACATGCCGCACTAAACGATATCATTCGCCGGTCTCTTGCCACTGTCAACGTGCCAAGTCTACTTGAGCCGACTGGTATTGCAAGAGACGATGGCAAGAGACCGGACGGTATGAGTTTGATTCCATGGAAGATGGGCCGGGTGCTGGTATGGGATGCAACCTGTTCAGACACGCTGGCCCCTTCCCATCTACATGGAACCAACAACAGAGCTGGTGCGGCTTGTGAAGCGGCTGAAAAAGCTAAAGCATGCAAATACAGGGGTCTAGGCTCCGAATATGATTTTGTCTCATTCGGTGTCGAGACCCTTGGTCCGTGGGGTCCTAGGGCTACAAGGCTTTTTAAAGAAATAGCAAAAAGGTTAGTCGACATCACAGGAGACCGAAGAGCTGGCACCTACCTCGGCCAAAGAATTAGTTTAGCTATTCAAAGGGGGAACGCTGCCAGTATCTTCGGAACCTTGCCTAAAGGGACTCCTTATATTAATATATTTTAAATTATCATATTTTAAGGTTATTTAATAATTTGTTGTAAATACAAGCATCATTTGTTTTTTAGTAAAAAAAGTAAAAGTAAAAATATCTTTATTTTGCATAGACCATTTTAACGATTAAGTGTAGCCTTTTAATGAAGTCTTAACTTGACTAAATCGTTCATGATCGCATTATCAATCTATCTATTTTGCGACATACTCAATCCACCTACTTTAATATCCCCTGGGATACAGCATGAATATAGTTAGTTTTATTATTAAAATATGAATTTCTTTTTACTATTTAAGCGAACCAAACTAATTGGTCACAATTATATTTTAAGAATTATTGAATTTAATTTTAAATTTATTTTATGATGGGTTTTGGAGAATTGTGGCTACGGCTCTTTTGTCTCATTATTGGTCGTAAGTTTAGCTTACAAAGGCCTCGCTGAATCAATCAAAGGCAACGTCGCGAGTCTACTACCGCGAGTGTGTATGTACCTTTGCATGAGGTATGGTCATGGGTGTTATAAAATTTCATCAAATAATTTATTAATCTCTATACAATATCGTATGTTTGAATGTTGGCGTCGATCTATACTAACAAAAGTATGAATATGAATGATCAAATGCAATAAATATTTTTTCAAGATTACATAATAATTGTACATCTTTATAGTATTTCCGATCTCATAAAAATTTAAAGAAACGATTTAGTGTTCTTTGCTGAGTGACGATATGCGATTTAGACATAATACGTTTTAGTATCAACACATTTCAGCTCTAATACGATAGTTCTAATAACGTTTTAGGTGTGATGCATTTACACATTATAAGAATCCGATAGGGATTTAGGCATAATGTAATTAGATGGATTGAGAATCGTAATTCTAATTTCATTATGCCTAAATCCCTATCGGATATAGAACTAACGTTAGTTTTGTACATATATATTCCAAATTCCTTTTAGAATACAAGCATAAAAGGATGAATCAGTAGTTACCGGATTTGCAATGGCACAAGACCAGCTAAACAAGTGGCATATCGGGCCAGGATCGGGCACATAAATGTGGGACCACCTGAGCGCCGCAGACAACAAAGCGACAACGCCGATGGACAAATCACACCCATATTTAGGTATGTAGGAGCAGCTATCAGCCTCGTCTTTTGGAGCGTGATTCGAGTTATGCTACAAAACAATATAAAATCATTTTTAGGAAGTAATTTAAGTTCTTGTTTAATTACAGACCACATAGTCTAATCCGAGTACGTGGTTTCAATTGGGATTTTAATGAGGCCCTACCCATAATTTCGCCCACGTCAGCCTCACCTGCAGTGGTGCACCTGCTGACTCGGTAACTAACGAGGCCATATGAAATATTCAAAATAAAATCCGTTCTAAAATGCTGCTAATTGGGAGAGGCCTACTTCTAGCAGGCGACTGCCATAGGAAGATTTGATTAATAGTAGGATAGCTCTAGGATATCTGGATTACGACACGGGATTCCCACTAAAAACATACTTGCGATTGTTAGTATACTCAATCTAATATTAACATTTAAAAAAGTACAAATCTGATTTACGGTAATACCGCAGGTAGAGAGTCATTAGGTACTTACGTACATCTAGAATGAAAGAAGATAATGTTATTTTTTTTCAAAATTTTATGACGTGGTAAAGTTAATGTAACTTGATTTTTGAAAATTTCGACTGGGCTCAAAATTACTACGAACAGTTTCGTAAAAAACAAAGGGGACCTTTGTTTTTTATTACCGTTGAGATCTGCGAAAATCATAATGTCCGTAGTGGAGACACAGGTAATAGGAAATGGGAAAGTACGGTTATAAAATTTTTACCTGAGAAATCTTTACATTTTTAGATTTGACTAGCTTACAAATTCAGTCTTATTACGGAATTCCTAACAAACGGGTTGCTAACTCAGTCCAATAGTCCTACACTCTGTGTTTACCGACGAAGCTAAGCATTTGTTCAACATGTCTGCTGCTCAGATCAGAAACGGAGAAGTTCGAAAGGCAATCGTCTTAGCGAGCGCTGGTATGTAATGCCTTTAATTTACATACCAACTACCCGTTCACGTGTTTCCTTACAACTCAAAGTTATAACTTGCATCCCTTGAGATCATTACTTGTTCGTTGCATTTTCCGTCGAAAAATATTTTCGTAATAGGAATGCATATTAAAATTATTGAAAAATATTATAATTTTCTTTGTTTTTAGATTCTAATTAACTAGTTAGTTCAAAGTATGGGAACAGACTAACTTTTGACTGTATTAGAAACTAATCCCGCACATAAAAAATAAAAATCTATTACGCATAATAATGCATTTAAATCTAAACTAGCTCAATTCATTTTCAAAACACATAAAGTATCGAGAATTGCATTTTTGTAAAAGTAGAGAAATACCTACGTTTTAAGTGATCAAATCCAATCCACCATTGTTAGGGTTTTTATTTATTTACGGGTTAATAGTAGGATACATAATTTCCCCTACAGATAACGGGCCATCTCCTTGATGGCATGAAAGTTCTATCAACAACAACAACAACAATCATTGTGCTTCATTGTTCTAATTTCTACACTTATAACATCTTTGCGCCAAAGTCTCCAGTATGTGGCTGTGTTATTCATATAATATCTACTTATAGAAGTTCCAATGGGTAGATTAATTCTTGAGTGTTTGTATAATACATGTTTATATTTGTTTATTATACACTGTTACTTGAAATACACTAATAAGCTCTTACAGGTCACTTCTGTTTCTCACATTAGTGTCCAATAGATATGATAGCCTTAGATTTGAAGATAAAATGTAAAATATTTTCTATTTATATTTTCAGACATGCGACAAAGACTTGATTGCCATTTAGAAAATACCGCAACAGTGACTATACCTTGGTACAGCAAATTTATGAAAGAAGAAAATCTGTCAGAGAAGGGCAGCCTCTTGGTCGCTGATTCGAAATGGGTACCGAGTGAATCAGACGTAGACTCGGGGAATCCGCAGCAACGTGTATGCATAACTAACTTTTTTATTTTGTTGGTACAGGGTTTTGTTGTAAACGTGCATGTGTATTGAATTTCGTGTGATAATCCATTTTCCAAAATAAAATGTAGACTAAGGCACTAACCCGTTCTGGGCAGTGAGGTTTGAAGATAGTTCGTTAGTGCCTACAGCACTCTTGTACGACCAACAAAACTGCCCCCATTTAAACAGATTTTCTTATCCTTACGTGTTAAGAAACGGAAACACTTCTTGGGTAAATGTACGCGGATTGCAGAGATTGTAACTGTGAATGGGTTTGGATTTTGGTTGGACCTGTAGAATGATGATGGTCATAATATACGTGTCCTATATTATATGAGATCATCATTACTATTTGCTTCAAAAAATGAATGGGTATGTAATTCTTTTCTGTCTACCCCCCTCGGGGATTTACGCGTGATTACATGTACGTTTAAACATAAATTCATTTTTTGAAAAGCTACGTACACAACTCACAACTGACTTCTAGGAAAATTTAATTAGTCTACGATTAAAAGGGTTTGAATCCTAGTCATATCATTTTCAACGTGACAAGTTAATTTTTAAGTTCAAACACAGCTTTAGTCGGGAACACGGTATTTTACATTTTTGCTTTCAACCATTACACATTACCAAAATCAGTATGACATAATTTACGCGAAGGAAATATTAATAATAACGTTTTCTTTTTCAGCTTCAGACTTTAGAACTTGCTAGGAAATATAAAAAACGACTGTACGCGTCACTTGATACAGAAAAAATAATGACGTCAAAAAACGCGAAGCCTATTCTTACTAACGGAAAAACAATACAAGAGAAAACTACAAACGTAACGTATCCTCGAATTAAGAAAAACGATGTTGTGAAAAAGTCGCAAAAATATATTTATTACAAAAAAATAATAGACAATATAGATTGCATCATTAATGTATTGTCAAAACCTGGATTAGATCGAGATCATGAAATTGAAGCACAAGTGTGTTCTATGCTAATACACATAAAGGATTTAATAAAGTCTGATGGCCAGAATGCAAACAATGGGAAACAAAAACTTAGCAAAAACATTGAATCCACCGTTATGGCCGTCATAGAAAATGCTAGCGAAAATAAGAAAACTAACGAAGAGAACAAAGATGATTTGGAAAATGTGATGGAAACAAATAGCGGAGAAAGCACTGAGTCCAATCATATCGACACTTCAATTGAAGAAACAAATGTAGTACCACAGGAAAATAATGACGATGACCGCCATAAAGAATGGGTAACATATATTTTTGAACATCTATATAAATAATAAATTAATATCGTTAGGACAACTCACACAACGCCATCTGATTCTGACCAACTCATTGACAGTTTTAGTAAATTATTTTATTATATATTCTCGTAGCACTCACTAAATATAAAAATATATCAGTCAAGAAATATAATTTATACTCTAATTATACTCGTAAAGAGAAATCCGTCCACTACTACCAAAAATGTCCACTCCAAGTGTGTTTTAGCTATCCCATTACATCGCCTTGGGGTTTGAGTGTAAAAAAAGAGTCTGATTATGAAAAAATCACAAAAGCCTTACATACCTTTTTTTAAAATGAAATGTAAGAACTGAGAGTTTGTAGCCATTTATTAATTTCTAAATAAGTATTTACACTCTACACTTCACTACTTTCTTTAAGCAATATTTTTTCCAAAGGATACACAAAAGTTCATTCACTAAATATTAACTTGAAATGAATGGATTCAGTTAACATGCAGCAATCTTAGGCCCATATTCCAGAACGTTTCTCAATACTCAATCAACGCTTGATGCTAGATTTTACCTAATTAATACTACTCTCAAGTGTTGATTGAGTATTAAGACACATTCTGGAATACGGGCCTTAGAGGCTCATGCAGGATAAAACTCTAAAATTTGGAACACCTTGCTATATATATTCTCTATCTCAAATTATCTATATCTATGATCTGGGCATCGACATGGTTAGTCTGGGTTCACTCACACGTAGACAGAGGGATTTGAATCACGACCTCTTCAAATAAAAGGCGCCATTATGATCTTGTAGGTAGGAAATCATAATGTAATACGAATACGAAATCTATAGTTACTCCTGACTCTGCGTAGCTATCATAAAACTTTACAAAGCTTTTAAGTCATGTATTTAAATTTTTCAGATTTCTATAGGATCCGGTACAACAGTTGTGCACCATACGAAATACAATAAAATTAATTTTAATAAGCTCAACACGGCAACGCGGGGTTTATTGAGCGCCGTGTTCCCAAGAAGGTAATATGTTTAATTTTTATGAATACGTCATGTGCCATAATCACCAAGAAACCCTTACAGTTTTGCTATATTCATATATTTTTCTATAACGCAACTGGAAGACTTAGTGTTAGAAAGCTGTGTTTAACATGTGGAATAAGTTAGACTTGCCTAAACAAAAATGTCAACTAAGTAAATCTTAGAACATTTGTCCTTATAGTCCAGAAGCCAAATAGACTTTATAGGTCTTTCGGAAACATGCAATCGGCTGCTAGATTTTTTTTTTGATAGTCTTTTTTTTATTTAGATTTGAGTTAAATGTTAGGAGAGCCGGAAAGGACTTGAGCTTGATTAGTTATATATGAACTTACTACTATGTACTGGTTTGCAGCGTCCTAGCCACACATTCAATGAGCGGAAGACGGCCGCCAGCTTTCCCTGATAAGCCAGTGAAAATGAGTTTAGATCAGAGAGCTGTATCTGATATAATCCAGGAAGTGTTGAAAAAGTTTCCGAACAGCAATGAAAAGACTGTGAGGTTTGTCTTGCATTGACACTTGATTATAGTAGTATAATACCTACATATCTATTATGATGGTTATACCGAGGTATATCTTAGGTATACGTGATAAGGAGTCACCCCGTTTCACAACTTGTCCATTTGAATAACTTTCTCTTCAACTTGACTACTTAAAGAGTTTCCAGGTCTGGTGGGGTAATATTATCAGCGTTGGGTAGAGTGACTGTCTGAATGACCCACTAGTGTTTTACACTCAAGCTATCAGGGAGTAGATCTCACTGACTTACAACATTCTTGCCACCTTTAAAGTGGATAAAATCATATAGTGAAAGTTTTGAATATAAATTAATATTCGCTTTAATTTATGCGCTTTTCACTTCTACCTTGTCTTGAACTGAATACATCACTGTCCCTGTAGCGTAATCCGACGTAATCTCATAATAAAGATTACATTAACAGCGTTATCAAAACATTTGGTAAGCTAGGGTTTCCCAACAAGGCTGTTGCTGCTGACGCTGCGTATAATGGTGTTGTAATGAGATCTTCCAGTTACTTTAACCTCTACTGTTCGATCCCTAACATCACATAGTCGCCATCCTATTTCAATGTGTGCATTTTTGTTCCACGTAAATAATGAGCCCGTTAGGCGTGTTGAAATGAAATACCTAATGAAGTTATAATTGTTCACAGAAACCTCATTACCTCGAAATGCGCCGACGAGTGCAAAATGATGAGATTGAGGAATCGAAGAGCTGCACAAGACGCTAACCGCAATCTGTCATCATAGGTCAGCAAAATTCATGGTAACAGCATGACTTGATCAAGTGATCAAATATTATAGCATTCATACATGCACGTCATCATTAACGCTAATAATAGTGAGTAAAGGGACTACGAAGAACCCATTGATAAAAATGACGACATCTGTTGACTGGCTACTGCAGTGGGTACAGATATTTAACAACGATTTGATAATTGTATTACTTTCGTTACTTTAATACGCATCTATTATATTGTATAATTTATACTGTCAATTGGTGAAGAGTTCATGTAATTTCCTTTGATAGTCTAATCTATTAGGTTGTTTTAAATAAAATTAAATTGGTGGAATTAAGTACAGTTGGCTTTTCGTGACATATTTATTATTTAATTATATGTCTCGAGAAGCCACTTGTGCTTTTGTATTCGCTTTTCGTGATATACCTATCTATTATGTGGTTAAAAAGTTTTATTAAGAACATACTCGTATAATTATGAGTATTATGTAATGATTGAAATTCAAAATAGTGAGCATATTTGAATGCATTTTGTACGCTATGATAACCTTGATAACAAACAAAAGGTATACATAGTATATCTGTTATACACCTTTAAGAGGTGTATATTAAATACTGCGTTTATTTAATTTAATAAAGTCTAGTCTTATATGATAAATTTCGATTATTATTTTTGGAATCAAGTAATTATAGAAGTAGAAACTTTTATATTCGGTAGTATTCCCTTAGTTGCTATCTGTTTGCGTGTTTTATAAGTTTTATTATAGACATAAGTGTGTACATTGTAATTGTAATTATTTAGTAAAAGTAAATCGTAAAAGTATATTTGTCGTTTGCTTTGTATCGTTTAATCTAAGAACTACTAAAACTATAATAAACAGGACGGGGGTTTTCATTGAAACACCTACGCTACGTGCAAGGCTATGTAAATGCGAGTGGGACGACACACCGCCTAACCATATAGTCACCACTTGGAAACAGTATTGTACAGAGCTCCCATTACTTAATAAAATTATTATTCCACGGCATCTGGGATTGATAGAAGGATGTACTGTAAACTTAATAGGCTTTGCCGATGCTAGTGAATGCGCTTACGGGGGAGTTGTGTACATGCAGGTATATAAAAACTGTAGTTATTCGGTACAGTTAGTGGGTGCTAAGTCAAAGGTCTCGCCAGTCAAAACTATCTCGGTGGCGAGACTGGAGTTGTGCGCGGCCCTTCTGTTGTCTAAGTTACTTCGTAAAGTACAAGACACAGTTTCGCCCCACTATCAAATTAGTAAAATTTATGCGTTCAGTGACTCGAAGATAGTACTCGCATGGATAAATTCGTCTCCACACCGCTGGCAGACTTTTGTCTCCAATCGTGTCACTAAGATTTCTGAGCTTATTCCTGTTGCCTGCTTCTATCATGTAGCGGGTACGGAGAATCCCGCAGACTGCCTGTCTCGTGGTGTCACACCCATTCAACTCGTCTCTCATCCGCTGTGGTATCATGGTCCGCCATGGATCTCTCGTGATCCATCGGAGTGGCCCATACATACTGACGACCACAATATACTGAATGAGGATATACCCGAACAGAAAAGCGTCGCTTATCCGGTGGTTTCTGATACTTTAGAACCCCCGCTCTATACGCTCGCACTCCGCATGTCATCGTGGTCTAAACTGTTGCGTGCAGTCGTCTATGTCTATAGATTTGTTAGGCTACTGCCAAGGGGTAGTTCAATATCAAGCTCAGATCTAAACTTCGCAGAAACTAAGTTATTATTAATTATGCAGAGTGTTCATTTAAGTAGCGATATTAATAATTTAAAGAACAACAAATCGTGTTCTCCCGCGCTTTGTAAGCTCAAATCGTTTCTTGATGAACATGGTCTTATTCGTGTGGGTGGTCGTCTGCAAAATTCAGACGAAAGTTATGAATATAAACATCCTTGCCTCTTACCTCGTCGTGGCCATATTATTGACTTACTTGTTGATTACTATCACATCAAGTATCTCCATGCCGGTCCAGAAGTACTTATGTCCGTACTAAGACATAAGTATTGGATATTAGCCGCACGCCGAATAATTCGGCATAGAATAGACAAGTGTAACACTTGCTTTAAATTCCGCCCACGTCCAGTCTTTCCACTGATGGCAGACCTACCTAGCCATCGTGTAAATCAAGTTGAGAAGGCGTTCACATACACTGGTTGTGACTACGCCGGCCCGTTGCAGTATACACCAGTACGTGGTCGAGGGGTTAAAAGTCGCAAGGCTTGGCTATGTATCTTTACGTGTTTAACCACACATGCCACGCACATTGAAGTGGCCACAGACTTAACCACATTAGCATTTCTTGCTGCCCTGAAACGTTTTCTTTCACGGCGGGGCCCTATACAATGCCTTTACACTGACAACGGCACTTGTTACGTTGGCGCTAGTGCCTATTTACGTGACCTGTACAAGTTTCTCAACAATGAGTACAGTTCTCGCCTAGAGGAAGAGCTTTCTGAAAGTCGTATAAACTGGAAGTTCATTCCACCTGCTTCAGCACACATGGGCGGGGCCTGGGAGAGTATTGTAAAGATAATAAAAGGGCATCTTTTCAAAGCTATTGGCAATCAGATCCTAACTTATGAGGAGCTAATTACTGTTCTCACGCAAGTGGAAGCACTTGTTAATTCGCGCCCGCTAGTCGCTCTGAGTAGTGACCCCGCTGAAACGTCAGCGTTAACTCCCGCACATTTCTTTAATACCACCCCACTATTATCGTTACCTTCTCCGCAAGCAGATTCCAAAAACTTGCTACAAAGACATGCTTCTCGACAGTCTTGTGCAAACGTTTTGGCGGCGTTGGCGCCGGGAGTATCGATTTCAATTGCAAGCTAGATCCAAATGGAATTGCCCAACAGACCCTATACAGAAGGGCACTCTGGTAGTTATTAAAACGGACAACGCCCCTCCTCTTTCATGGCCATTGGGCATTGTTGAGGAGTTATACCCCTCGAAAGACGGTACGACGCGTATCGTCTCTGTGAGAACTTCTAGGGCCACTTACGTACGCCCTGTTGTGCGTTTGTGCCCATTACCGAATCAGTAAGATATTTTTGTTGGTTGGGTTTAGTTTTAGTTTTTACAGTTACGTTAAATAGTATATTAGTATTATAATATAACTCTAATTAAATACGATAGTACTTTAGTAAATTGCGTAGCTTGCAGTCGCATTCAATTTAGTAGGTTAAGAATTCTCACATTATTAGTATCTCCTGCCCGGATATGGTGTGGACGGCCAGCCAGGCCACACAGACGAGTACCACAGAGTTTCTCTCACAACGTTATTATTAGCGCAAAAAACTTTCGCGTTAAAATGTTGGGATTATTAATTATTAGTTACATGAAATGTTATACATTGTGTAAGGCTACTAACATAAAGTACAAACATAAATAAAAAGCTTTCGTAGCCCTACTTACTCGGTTTCGTTAAAGATAACTGATTTAAGAAACTCTCTCGGATTTTGGATGGATGACCGCATTGTAGCATTTTCATTTACCAGCGTTTTCGTGCTTCGAAGGACACGTTAAGCTGTTTGTCCCGATTGATAGTAACGTTGCAATCGACACTCATTAAGTCAAGTGAATACCCTGGCATTGGGCTCACCACAATATGCCTCTGCCACACCTTCGGGGATAAAGTCGTGGCTAATAAATTTATAAATATACTTAAATAATTAATACCGAAAGCATAAAACAAAGGTCTTGGATACAATTTTAATAATTTATGCGAAGCGAAGCGAAGCTTTAATATAACAACTGCACTCATTACTTCAGCCAGTTGCAGTCGGTATGTTTAAGCTTCAGAATCTATTGATCAAATTTGTTTAGAAACCAATTAAAAGTATACGCTACAAAAATTTTTTTTTGAAATACGTCAGCATTAAGCGGAAAAATAGGTAAACATACATTGAACGGCCCACTGGCTCAGTTGGTTATATAACTGCCTTCTAACCTGCGGGTACCGGGTTCGATTCTATCCTACTTACAGGGATAATTGTGACGCTTCTGTGAAGTGTAGGTACTTTATTTTATATTAAAGTCTCATATATTTTGTTTATCTATCACGCCTTATCCCCGAAAGGGTGGCAGTGGCATATTAGTATATGCCCCCTTTTCACCATGTGTATTCCTGTCCCACCTAATGGGTGGTGAGTCCATTGCCGTATATAACTCTCATATATATAAACTATATAAAGCTAACTCCGGGCGTCGTGAGATGCGACTGGGACTGACGCTCGGATGGTGATGGAATGCTTACTGCTCACATAAATATACATACTACTTAAATGTATCGTTCAGGTTATTGTATAAAATACCAAATTATTATGGTATACGGTTTTTTTATCTTTGGCCCGTATTTCAACGGGCATCACCAGCCTGATGAACAATAAATTTAAATATATCTTAATTTTTTTTTAGAGTATTTGTAACATCTATATTTCAAGCATTCAAGAGAAACAAATCTTGCAAAGACAAACAAACAGTAAATACCACGTGGTAACCATTAAAGCTTTCGAATGGTAAGAAAATTTGTTATTAATGACTCAAGCTCTCTTTTCCAATTAAATTGAAACATATAAGTTGTATTTTTGAAACCATTTTGAAGCTCTTCGATATCAAGCGTATCAAGCTACTCGAGAGTGGCAGAATATAGATTCCAACGCCTAATATCCACCATTTTTAACCAGAATCGCGGTTTTATCATAATTGTCAACTAATCGGGCGTAATTAAACATATTATTTGTAAACTAATTAAGGCGAATGGGTTAAAAATATATGGTGCAATGGGAGTATTTCTGGTATGTATGTCTCGAGTAGAGTCGAGGGGCAAAGTTAGAACTTAGTAATGACTAGGAGTATCTTAGGGTCTGCGTCGGCGTGCTTAGTCCACTCAGGGTCTCTGCTAGTGTACTCAGTCTACCTAGAAGTTCCACGTGTCTGCGTCAGTGAACAATTGGATAAATAAATAAAAGATAAAAGGATTCCTGTTGGACTAGTAAGTTTAAATTAAACTAGTTGGATCACGTGGACGAAGGGATCGGAAACCCTTCAGACTTTTAATTATGGTAAGTGTTAGAGAACAAAGCGTGTTCGAAAGACACGAATCTCTTAAACAATCTTTGTAGCAAGCAGTGCGTCAACTCGTAGATTTTTGATGGTCAGGTAGTAAATGAGGTCTATAAAAGTCTAAGGTCATAAAAAGTATTGTGTTTTGGCTAAGTTAAAAAAAAAATGTACTGTGTGTACTTTGTAAACCACTACACTGTGTAAAAAAACAGTCCCATTATTAGTATTATTACTTTAAAAAAATATAAACTAACTAACTAACTAACTATCTTCACGCTGTATCCCTGACGGGGTAGTCAGAGAGGACAGATCGCCAGGCTTCGCGATCCATGCATACTTGTTTCGCTTCGTCGAGATTCATTAATCGCTTCATAAACGCACGTCTGGGTATCCAAGTACTTTTGACCTTTCCGTTTTTGAGCAATCTGCTCACGTGGTCTTCATATGTAAGTCTCGGCCTTCCCTGACTCCTTCTACCCTCTACTTTTGAACAATATATATTCTTCGTCAATCGTTCCTCACTCATTCGTTAGACGTGTCCAAACCAACGGAGCACGCCCTTTTCCAGCTTAACGCTGACACTTTCATTCAAACCTGCCATATTGCGTATCACTTCGTTACGTATTCGGTCGGCAAAGGTAACGCCGCACAATTTTCGAAGTGATCGCATGTCCACAGCATTCAATTTACTTTCATGCATCTGCTGACATACCCAGGTTTCACTACCGTAAAGCAAAGTTGGCACTAGCACTGCGTTATGAATCGCCATTCGTGCTTCTTTTACGATGCTTTGTCGCTTTACTAACTGGGACAAAGCACCGTTAACTCTGTTTCCGGCAGCTACTTGCCGTTCTACATCCGAATCACATCTTCCATCCACGCTAAACATACTTCCTAAATACACAATTTCATTCACTTGCTCTAGACGTTCTTGGTTTACCCTAATCTCGCATTTAGTTCTTACGTCACCTCTTTCAAATACTAGAACCTTAGTTTTACTTGCATTCAAGCGGAGACCCTTACTTTCACACCCCTCTTTCACATTAGTGACTAATGCCTGTAGGTCGGCTTCTTATGAGGCCATGAGCACCGCATCATCAGCGTACAGCAGACAGTTTACTGTAAAGTCACCCAAATTAACACCCATATTAAAATCTTTCAACTTCTGCAGGCAACTGTCCAGATACACTATGAACAGCCAGGCGGACATGACACATCCCTGTTTGACGCCTGTACAGACATCAAAAAGAGGTGACACATCCCCGCCTACTCGCACGCAAGCCTTACAGTCAATATAAAGCGACTGTATTGCCCGCAGTAGCGAGCCGTCCACACCATATCCTGGCAGCAAGTCCCACAGCGTTTCTCTCACAACGTTATCAAATGCTTTCTCTAGATCCACAAAAGCGCAGAAAACCTTCTGTCTAAGAGCCAGAAACTTTTCCGCGATCATGCGGAGAGAAAACACTTGATCCATGCAACCTCTTCCACGTCGGAATCCGCATTGAGCCTCCCATAAATACCTTTCAGACTTTTCTTGCATTCGTGCCGTTATAACCTTTGCATACACCTTACTAGCTAAGCTGACCAAGCTGATCGCCCTGTAGCTGGAGCAGTTTAGGCGCGAGCCTTTCCCTTTGTAAATAGGTACTACAACTGCTACTCGCCAGTCATCTGGGACCTCACCCGTCCGCCAGCACAAGTTGCATAACAGACATAGTGTGTCCCAGACACGCGACCCACCGTACTTGATCATCTCAGCAGTAACTCTGTCTTTTCCCGCAGCCTTACCACATTTCATACTTCTTATCGCTTGTTCTATTTCTTTCATACTAATGACTTCAATGACATCGGGATCCGGAGCATCGAAGTGAGCTCCACTTCCCGACGTGGCATCTCTGTCTTTTCTTGCATACATCTTTCCATAATATTCACTCCATCTCTGCAGGACGTCACTTTGGTCTGTTAGGACGTCATTGTTAACACTAAGCACTTTTTTCATACTGCAGATTGCCGAACAACTCCGGGTCTTGCCTACCTCTTTCCAGAAGAGCTTGGCATTATCCCGGAAATTGGACGACAACCTTTCATCCGCTTTCATTCTGCACCTTTCACGAGTTTCTTCTATCAGTGCCTTCGTGTTTACTTTCTGCAGCTTGTATCTCTCTTTCATATTAAAATCATTCCGCGAGGCTAAGTAGTCTAGCCATGCTTTCTTCTTCATTCGAACTGCTTCTTTCACTTCCTCATTCCACCATGCATCACGCTTATTACTACTGCCTCTTTTCGTTTCTCCACACACTTCTACAGCGGCATTTATCATACTGTCCCTAAGGTTCTGCCATACATTTTCCACATTCTCACTACTACTAACATTGACGTCGTCAAGCTTTTCGGCTACCCTTTCATTATATTTATCCCTAATGGATGCATCCTGCAGCTTCCAGCTTTTGATGCTATAAGTCGGCCCAGGTTCAGGACACTCGGTACGATGACGCCAACCCGCGAACAGACCCTTAATCCTAGTTATGACTAGGTAGTGGTCTGATCCCAACTCAGCGCCCCGATAAACCCTCGTGTCCATCACCTGTTTACGGAGCCAACTATCCATTAGGAATAGATCTATCATGCTTCTCTTTGACTTACATCTCCTCGTATACATATGAATTTGTTTGTGATTGAACATTGTGTTCGCCACAAACAAATCCTTTTCCTTACAAAATGCCAGTATTAGCTTGCCAGCGTCGTTCACCCTTTTATCCCCATACTTCCCGAGTGCCGACTTAAAACCATCGCGAGCGGTACCCACCCATCCTTTCAAGTCTCCACATACTATAAGTCTTTCATTTCCTTCTATCACATTTAGAGCTTCTCTCATACTCTCCCAGAAGTCCTCTAGCTCACTCGCGTTCGACGAAGATACTGGCTCGTAAGCAGCTACCAGGAAAACCTTCGTCAAACCAAGTTTTACACGGATCCAGAGGATTCTAGGACCTACCAGTTTGTACTCATACATACCGGAGGCCAATCGCGAGGACAGCAAAATTCCAACCCCCCGACTGCCATGCTCGCTCTCTGGTACTCCAGACCAAAGCGCGAGCATCCCACCCGGGAGCTCCAAGACTTCGCTGCCCTTGCGCTTGGTCTCTGTCAAGCACACTGCATCTAACTTTCTCTCATTCATAACATCCATCAACTCATTCATCTTATCTGTCATTCCTCCCCTAACATTCCACGCAGCTACCCTGCACTCCATCCTCCACTTCCCGCCGTGTCGGGCCGCGCGTGTAGGGTGGCGGTCCCCTACGCCGCTATGGCTCGCACTTTTCGCACCAGCGGGGACGAACTGGTGCGCGTCGCCTCGGGGGCACGCCCTAGCATAGTTCACCCTGGTGGCACTCGTGTTGGAGTAGAATTGCAGCCGTAGCTGGCAGGGATGGCGACGTGCATGCTTCTACTCTTCATCCCCAAATATAACATAAAAAAATATACATTTTCATTTGTAACAGCTACTTGTATTTATCTACCTGTTCCAGGTCCAGGTAAATAAACACAATCACGCCTGTATCCTTGAGGGACAAGACAGAGGTGAATATCACACCCACCCAAACGTTGCATTGTAAGTCCCACGTAATTAGAGGCAAACCTATTGTTATCACCAAGCTACATTTACTTGAAAATATCTATAACCAATCTGTAATCCAAACTAACTTTCTAAGAACCAGGATGGATGTTACCCATCCACAAACCCCTGCAGTTCGAGTAACAGGTAGTTAAAGTACAAGTAAAACAATGAACGTTCACTTACCTTTGTACTGTTATAATAAATGATATAATCGCCACCACCCAAGAAGCTGTTAACTCTGATATTGTTACATAATATAATACGGGTTCAAAATTTATTCTAAAATTTAACATCTAAAATAGACACATTTTATTAAATTAATTCGGCCCTTGAGACTCACCCCAGTTCCGTGCTTAGGAAGGCACGTTAAGCCGTTGCTCCCGGTTGTCAATAAAATGGCAGTCGTTAAGCCAAGTTGAAGGCCTTATTGATATGATAAGCTTAAAAAATTTCAACAGCAGGTGCCACAGCCTGCGCATGTCTGTTTCAACACGGCAATGGGCTCACCACCTGTTACGTGGGACAAAGATGCGTACGGTGAAGTGTGGGCGTTTAATATGCCTCTGCCTACCCCTTCGGGGATAAAGGCGTGACAATATATATGTATGTATGTATTGTTACTTATATATATTGTCTCACATACATACTTTCTTAAATGTAACGTTCAGGTTAATACCAAATTATTGTGGTATACGGTTTTTTTTTATCTTTGGCCTGCCTGATGGAAAGCAAATTGAGTTTGAGGGCCGCCATCCTAGCTACCACGGCTGCCATAACGACCTTTAGGTTGACGATTGAAATATGCTTGAATGTGTCTAAGTCGCGTTCTGCCTTAACGTCAATTTAGTGTAGCCTTTTAATGAAGTCTTAACTTGACTAAATCTTTCATGATCTCATTATCAATCTATCTATTTTGCGACATACTCAATCCACGTACTTCAATATCCCCTGGGATACAGCATGAATATAGTTAGTTTTATTATTAAAATATGAATTTCTATTTACTATTTAAGCGAACCAAACTATTTTTTTTATATGATATTTTGACTGGTCATGAATTGGAAGTCATCAATTGAATTGAGAGGCCCATGCCTCAACTGCCTTTTCAGAAAATATCCTTCCTTTTTAATCTTTTAGGTAGTGTAGGATTTAAGAGTTGATTTGCCAGAATAACAGACAGGCGCTTCACATATTTTACTCTAAACTTTTCTATTTCAGCCTGAACAGTAGCTACGTTGAGGTGTTCATGTATTTCATTGTTTCTAGAGTACCACTGTGCTTTTGAGATAGTTCACAGAATCCCATTTTGTACTCGTTGAAGGCACATTATGCTACTATTGCTGGCGGAGCCCCATAAGTCCAAATAGGTTTCAAGACTGAGTTGTATATCAAAAGTTTGTTGTCAACAGAAAGAGTTTAGTTTCTTCCCATGAGCCAGTTTCAGTTACGAAACTTTAGGTTAATCTCATCTCTTTTCTTTTTATTATGATAGTTCCAAGTGAGTTTTCTATCCAGATGAAAGCCAAGATATTTTGTGTGATCAGTATGTGGCAGAAACTCTGAACCAAGTTTAACTGGTGGACAATCTCCTCTTCTTAGTGTAAATGTGATGTGATTTGATTTTGGAGCACTGGCCCGAATTCGCCACTTATTAAGCCATGCAGTTGTCTTATCCAGTAAGAGTTGAAGTTTATTACTAGCCTCACTCGGGTCATCATCACTAGCAAGATAGGCTATGTCATCAGCGTAGGTTGCAACAAAGACTTCGTCAGATGTTGGGAGGTCCGAGGTAAAAATGTTGTACAGCATAGGGCCGAGAACCGAGCCCTGTGGTACTCCAGCCTTAATTGTGCGTAGAGTAGATCTTGCATCTCTCTGTTTTACTTGAAAGAGCCGGTCTGTGAGATATGATTTTATGAGAGGATAGAAAGAATGCGGAAGTTTGCTTTTTACCTTGCACAATAGACCTTCGTGCCAGACTCTATCGAAAGCCTGTTGAACGTCGAGGAAAACTGCTGAGCAGTACAATTTTCTTTCAAAGCATTGCCTAATTTTATCACGAACCCGGTGCACGGTGTTCAGTGGTGGAGTGCAGCTTGCGGAACCCAAACTGGTGCTTGGGTACGATATCGCAACAAGCGACATAATCCTTTAAACGTGATGCAAATATCTTTTCCCACAGTTTAGAGAGAACTGGTGTCAGGCTTATTGGACGGTATGAAGAAGCCTCGTGAGGTAGTTTACCAGGTTTGTGGATCATAATGATTTGAGATATCTTCCAGAGCTTAGGGATGTATGATAGTCTTAGAGTTGCATTGAATAGTGAGGTAAGCAGTGTTATGCACTTTTTAGGCAGCTTTTTAAGGACTGTTGGGGTAATTAGGTCAAACCCAGGGGCCTTGTTAGGGTCTAATAGTCTGATTTCCCCTGCCATTTCTTTTGGTGATGTAGGTTTAATTGGCAGACATAGTTGAAAGTCTTGGTATAGCGTTCGCCGTACTTTTGATTCATCATTTTCACCACAGTTTGGCTCGAATACGCTCTCTAATGGTCTGCAAACACTTCAACCTTATCAGAGTCTGTTTTAGCCCATTCCGTTGAAGACCTTAGAGGATCAAGATGTTGTTGAGGTTTTCCAGTTATCTTTGTTGCCCTCCATAGTGACGTTTCTCCCTTCCCGTGGGGGGACATGCTTTCTAGTGTTTTTCGAAGCCTGGAGTTCGCTGCCTCTTGCTGCGAGCTTAAAACCTTAAGTTCTTTTGATGCTAGATTGAATGCAGTTTTGTCTGCCGGGTGCTGGGATTGGTGCCATATCCTTCTTAACCTCTGTTTTTCTCTTAGTTTTGATATTAAATCAATAGATTGTGGCGATATTTTTGGAAGGTGAGATAGGTAGGGTGAGTTTTTTCAAGCCGAAACCTGAATTAAGTTCGTTATGTATTCACAGGCTTTGTCTATATCTTCCGGGGTTTTCAACGGAATCCTTAGGTTAATGTTGTCTTCCAGGTATTGTTGGAAACCATTCCACTCAGTTTTACTGTTTTGTTAGGGATTCCGGATGTTCCACACTAAGGACTGTTGAGCTCAGGGTAAGGATTACCGGCGTGAGGTCGGATGCTCCATCAAGGCTTGATTCCACGGAACAGTATAGGTTACTAATGCCCTTGGTTACAAAAAAGTTCAACACGTCAGGTAGTTTATTTTGGTCAGTCGGCCAGCTGGTTAGTTCGCAGGAGGATATAGCTGTCATGTGGTGCGTATCTAGGCAGCATTTGAGTGAGCGGCCTCTGGGCAGAGTGATACGTGAACCCCAGTACGTGTGTTTAGCAGTCCAGTCTCCTCCCGATATAAATTTATTTCCAAGTTGGACGAAGTTACTTTCAAACATTTGGGGAGTAATTTTATGTTTAGGCGGTCAGTAAACAGCAGATAGTGTTATCGGACCCGCACGATCTGTTAGTCTGATTGTTGTAGCCTGGATGTGTTCTGTACAGTAGCTTTCCAGTACAGTGTGCCTTATGTTGGATTTTATCACTATTGCGGTACCTGCATGAGCTTTTCCATCACCTGGATGTGGGGTAAAATAAATGTCAAACCCATTAATTTGGTAGCTGCTCCGCTTAGTAGCATGAGGCTCTGAAATAAGAACTATGTCCAATTTGTAGCTTTTTATGATTTCTTCAAGTTCTAGGATATTGGACGATAGTCCATTGATGTTTCAAGTTGCAATTCTTAGCTGTACTAAGAATGCAGTTTAGAGACGACAGTTGTCAATAGGTTCAGGATATATGTTGTAAGAGCCTATTTGTTGTAAGAGCCGATCTATCTTATCAGATTGTTGGATCAAAATTTGTTCAATAGAGGAACTTTGTTGTGGGTTCAGTTTGGTCTGGGAGCCAAGGTTAGGATACCGTTTTGCAGTAATATCCGCATAGGTTCTACCATCCCTTAAATTTTTGTTTCCCATTGTAGTTGTATACGCTTCGGGGTCGGTTTGAAGTTCTTCTGGTTTTGTTTTGAGAGGTCTCAGGGTATACGTTTTTGACCGTTTTTCTTTCCTGGCTAGGATTTCCTTATAGACCTGGCAGCCCTTGTAATTTGCTGGGTGGTTGCAGGAACACAGAGCGCACTTAGCGGTGCTGGTGGTATATGGACTTGATACTTTTAACTGCTTTATTATTTTCATTAGGTTCAAGGTTGACAAAAAACGTAAATGATGGAGATTTCTGTGGACCGTAGCGGGCATTAATGATTTCACCACAAACTCGATTTCCAGTGGCTTCTATTGCTTCAATTATTTCATTGTGTGGTGTAGTGTAGTGAAGTTTACGTATCACTATGCGATACGGCCTCTTTTCTTTTTGAGTAAATGTGTGACCAATTAAGCTTTTTTCTCTTATTATTGAAATCACAGTTTTGTAGGTGTCTGGACAATCCACTAAAACACGCAGTAAGTTTTTATTAACTATTTTTATCTTTAATAGTTTTGGATCACACACAGACTCAATCAATTTGGAGAGCTCATTAACATCTTCAATTCCATATAGAACAATAGGAGGGGGCCTGTTTGTTTTTGTAATGGCAGCATCATAAGGATGTTCTAGTTGATCTACTTCTGGAGACGTGAACCTGTTGGATACCGTCAGTTATCATTATTTTACGCTTGCGAGGTACTCGTTGCCATGTTGGTGGTGCTTGCAAATCTGATGAATAGGATGTTAAATCTACAGTGGCGCTGATGTCTGATGATTGTGGTTTAACGCTTTGGTTTGGTATATTGCTGAGGGAGGCCGAACGGGGCCTATTAAATAGTCCAGGATGGAATACTTGTTGAGTGAGAGTTTTCTGATTTGGTTTAGTAGGTAGATTTTGATAGGATTAATTCATGATTAGTCCCACGAGTAGGGTCGAAGTATACGGTCGCTCACAAGGTGACGCTTATTCCTGCGAGAGGGCACAATACAACAATGTTGACCTGTCACATTGAGGTTGGTGCTAGTGACTGAAATCCTTCCAGTCATTTATCCCATCGGCGCAGCCCTCACCTTAGGATTAGGGTGATTATTTTATTGAGATTGTCTTTCTCGCGGACCAGGCGGCAAAGCCAATCCCACCAGCCTTCCTAAACATGACTGTAAGGACCAGTTTGTTGTGGTCATTTCCTACCTACAATAGGGCAAGCTTGCTAGGCTTGGTAGATCGGGTTATTTAACGCCTCCCAAGACTCGGCGTATTCGCTCTACAACCCAGAAGGTAGGTGTAGGGTGAGCCTTGGAAAGACAAGATAGTGAGTCCTAAAGTTTTGAGCACTTAACTTCCTATCTACTCTATACATTTTAATGACCATTTCATCATAAGGCTCGCTATAGCCTCTTCCAAACAGTTACCCGGTTGGGTGTATGGTTATACCGCCAATGCTCGGTCGCCAGAGCCTCGTTTGTTTTCTAGCAGGGAGCACCACGGCAGCCAATTAGCCGCCGCCACCTTCCAGCGCGTGCAGGTGAGGTTGACTTTTGGGCCGGTAAAGATCTTGGTACAGCTCTCCCCTTACCCCCCAAAACTAATTGGTCACAATTATATTTTAAGAATTATTGAATTTAATTTTAACTTTATTTTATGATGGGTTTTGGTTAATTGTGGCTACGGCTCTTTTGTCTCATTATAGGTCGTAAGTTTAGCTATAAGACTCGTGAATCCCACGTCCGGTCAATCAATCAAAGGCAACGTCGCGAGTGTATTACCGCGAGTGTGTATGTACCTTTGCATGAGGTATGATCATAGGTGTTATAAAATTTTATTATATAATTTATTAATCTCTATACAATATCGTATGTTTGAATGTTGACGTCGATCTATACTAACAAAAGTATCACATGAACACATACACTCCCCTATTCCCTACTAAATAACCCACCCATGACCATACCTCATGCAAAGGTACATACATACTCGCGGTAATATACTCGCGACGTTGCCTTTGATTGATTCAGCGAGGACTTTGTTAGAGGTAAGACCGGACGTGGGATTCACGAGTCTTATAGATATTGTATGGAGATTAATAATTTATATAATAAAATAAATAAATAAATAAATATCCATCACGCCTTATCCCCGAAGGGGTGGCAGAGGCATATTATATGCCCACTTTTCACCATGTGGATTCCTGTCCCACGTAATAGGTGGTGAGCCCATTGCCGTGTTGAAATAGACAGACGCCGGTTGTGGCTACCTGCTGTTGAAATTTTCAAGCCGCCCATAAGGCCTTCACACGTTATTAGAACCAATTCTAATAACGTTTTAGGTGTGATGCATTTACACATTATAAGAATCCGATAGGGATTTAGGCATAATGTATTTAGATGGATTGAGAATCGTAATTCTAATTTCATTATGCCTAAATCCCTATCGGATATAGAACTAATGTTAGTAAGTTTTGTACATATATATTCCAAATTCCTTTTAGAATACAAGTATAAAAGGATGAATCAGTAGTTATCGGATTTACAATGGCACAAGACCAGCTAAACAAGTGGCATATTGGACCAGGATCGGGCACATAAATGTGGGACCACCTGAGCGCGGCAGACAAAAAAGCGACAACGCCGATTGACAAATCACACCCATATGTAGTATGTAGGAGCAGCTATCAGCCTCGTCTTTTGGAGCGTGATTCGAGTTATGCTACAAAACAATATAAAAACATTTTTAGGAAGTAATTTAAGTTCTTGTTTAATTACAGGCCACATAGTCTAATCCGAGTACGTGGTTTCAATTGGGATTCTAATGAGGCCCTAACCATAATTTCGCCCACGTCAGCCTCACCTGCAGCGGTGCACCTGCTGACTCGGTAGCTAACGAGGCCATTTTAAATATTTAAAATAAAATCCGTTCTAAAATACCGCTAATTGGGAGAGGCCTACTTCTAGCAGGCGACTGCCATAGGCAGATTTGATTAATAGTAGGATAGCTCTAAGATATCTGGATTACGACACGGGATTCTTAATAATAATAATAATCTTTATTGGACATCAATATAATATGTTCACTACAAAAAATTAAATTACATGCATTGGTTCTATCTACTACAGTGAGTGGACGACGCTATGCCTTCCTAAATAGGCTAAAAGTAAGCCTGTGGTAAGGAAGAGCGATGCCATTCCCCAATGGAGACAAATATGTAGATAACCTTAGACGAAGTTACGAAATACATGCGCATCTATATTATAAACATAGTTATTGATTGTATGTGCGTGCATGTGTGTGTGTGTGTGTGTGTGTGTGTGTGTGTGTGTGGTGGGTGACTATTTTTCAAAAAAGGCTTCAGTGTCATCATAATCCAATTGCAGCAGAAAACCCGAACAGCTTCTCTGGCATTGAACAGATTTAGACCAAAAATCGTACAATTAGCGTTGATTTTGTTGTAAAGGGATGGCGCTAAATACGTTGACATCCTTTTTATGAAAGAAGTACGCGGCGGTGGGATGCTACAGATTTTGTTTTTCCGACGTTTAGTTATTGTGTGGAACGGAGTTCTGGAGTGTTGCATTAGAACTGTATGTAAAATAAATATTTGTCGAACATTTAGAACTTTGTTGACTTGGTAGAGCTGAGTGGTTGGGAATAAAATTGGTTTAGATGTGGCTACCTTAAGTATAGCTCGGTGGGCGATTTCTACAGGCTATAGCACGGTTTTTGCAGCTCCACCCCAGCTCGAAACACAATAACTAACTAGAGAGAGGCACATCGCCGAATACACACAGTGGATTATAGTTGCATTTGCTACGTGTCGCAAGGTTTTAAACATAAAAATTAATTTTCGAATATGACCAGAGAGGGCCATGGTGTGTTCCCTAAAATTTAAGTTTCTATCAACTATTATACCAAGATATTTAGTAGAGGTCACTGTATTTAAAGATGGACACTGACAATTTGAGCGAGTCATAGGAGGACAGGAATGAGCCTTTATGCATAAGGGGTTTATTGGTTGGGATATTGAAGTAATGGAGAAAGTAATAAAATTAGTTTTAGTGGTATTTAGGGTAAGAGTGTGAGAAGAAAGCCAGATCAGTATCGAGTCGAACCCATGCTGTGAGGTCAATTCTAACTCCGGCCATGAGTCACCACTAAAGGTGACTGCAGTATCGTCGGCATAGGATATAATTTGGGCTTTTGATATATTTAAATTACACAGATCATTAATGAATATCAGAAATAATGTTGGCCCCAGAATACTACCCTGTGGAACGCCGTACTGAATAGGCAGCACATCGCTCACGTGATTTTCAATTCTCACATACTGAGTACGGTCAGACAGATAGCTTTTAAATAAGTCGAGCGATAGACCTCTGACACCGACACGCTCCAGCTTAGTTAAAAGGGTGGAAGTGGGAACAGTGTCGAAGGCCTTCGCAAGATCCAAGAATATGGTCAAAACCTTCTTCCTGTTATCCAAATTTTCTGCTATGTGACTTATTAAGTTTTGTACTGTATCATCTGTTGATCTGTTCTTACGAAAACCGAACTGATTAGGTGATAATATTTTATAATGTTCAAGAAAACTAATCAATCGCTTGTTTATTAAACGTTCTAGCACTTTTGATAGAGTACTAAGAATAGCAATTGGGCGATAGTCGTTCACTGAATGTCTTCCTCCACCCTTGAAAATAGGCTGTACAATTGCCTTTTTAAGAGAAGTTGGAAAAGTAGCCGTTGCAAAGCAAAGATTGAATATGTGGCTTAGTATAGGTGCTAGTAATCGTGAGTAACGCTTTAGAAATACAGTTGAAACACCATCCCATCCTGTAGCCGCATTTGTTCTCAATGACTTTATGGTTAATAAAATCTCGTCAGGGTCTGTATCCTCCAAAACAAAAGAGTTCTTAAACCGGTCACTGTAAGATGGTTGCGAGTAAGAAGATGCATTTTTGTTGATTAAGTTATTCGCCAGATTTGTCCCTATGTTTACGAAAAACTCATTTACTTCATTGCAAGACTGTTTCGGAGAGGCTGATAGTCTCAAAAGCCGACTGGAAGAATCGTGAGTTTTATTAGTGTAAGTGATATTTTTTTATTGAAGCGATTGAAGCGATTGAAGCGCTCGTGGCCCCGCGGTCTCAGTGTTTTGTAAACGATCACTGAGTTACGCAACTTTCACTATGGCTGGTCCTTGGATGGGTGACCACTTTGTGGCATTTATATTTGCGAGCGTTTCCGTGCTTCGGAAGGCACGTTAAGCCGTTGGTCCTGGTTGCCAGTAAAATGGCAGTCGTTAAGCCTGGTTGAAGGCCTTATGGGCGGCTTGAAAACCTTCAATAGCAGGTCGCCACAACCTGCGTCTGTCTATTTCAACACGGCAATGGGCTCACCACCTATTACGTGGGACAGGAATCCACACGGTGAAAAGTGGGCATACAATATGCCTCTGCCACCCCTTCGGGGATAAGGCGTGATGGATATTTATTTATTTATTTATTTGATATTTTTTATGGTATTCCAAAGTTTTTTTGGGTTATGAAGAGCCTTATTTAGTTCCCTTGTTTTTATTTTTAATTGTTGTACAAAATTTCCTGTATCTTTTATAGGTAATTGACAATGTAATATTATCTGGTGATAATTTCATTTTTTTATGCAGTGTGTCACGGTTATGAATGCAGCGGAGCAAACCCGGTGTTATCCACGGTTTGAGAAGTTTTTTCTTGGCTGATATTTTTTGTGTTGTCGTACATTCATCAACTGCCGCCTTCAGCATCGTGGTAACATGCTCCATAGCTGCATTGGGATCCGAAATACGCATAACAGACTCATAGTCCAGGTTTTCAATTACCAGGTCAAGGGCATCATAGTTTATTTGTTTAATAATACAAGGATATGATGATTTTCTTTAGAGAGATTTTCTTTAAGGCAAAGCAAAAATGAGCAATGGTCAGTTAGAGTCGAGTCATATACGAGAGTAAGAGATTCAGATTTTGTGCGCAGTATCATATGTGCTAAACAGTTATTATTCCGTGTGGGACGCGTATGAGTTGGTAAAAACCCGTGATAGGCTAGAGTGTTTAAATAAATGTGAGCTTTATTAACATCGGTTGGATTATTTTTAATGTCAATGATGGTATCTCCTGTTACGACGACTGTTTTAAAACTGGCGAGTGATAGGAGTACTCTACCTAGTTCCGAAAGAAATGGTTGGATGTCATCATTTGAAGGTAAGCGGTAAATACAAAGTATTGCCGTGTCCGCGTCTAATTTTAAGATCAGTCCAGAGGCCGATTCGTTAAAGTCAGGTTCTTCATAGGCAGACACAAGGTTTAATTTTGCATACACGACCACACCATCGTTCTTATTTAAGTGTGTGTTTGTTCTGTATGTAACAAAATTAGGTAAAGTAGGTGTTAGGTTATTAGTAGTACAATCCAACCAACCTTCCGTCAGGACAATAAGGTCGCAATCAATATTAATTCGGTGAAGCAGAGTCTGCAACTCCAGAAAGTTAGCGTTCAAAGATCGGATATTTTGAGAGAGAATTTTTAGGTGATATCGTCTGTTTTGAACACATGACTTAGTTTGTTCTGGCGAGCACAGATAGCTGTCAGATACAGAAAAATTGTCAATGTTATCGATTACATTACTAATAACATCAGTCATTTTATGTATTTTGCATATATATGGGCATGAAGTGAACAAGGCCCTTTATTGGAAATAGCAATGGATATACGCCAAAGCCTATTGTGACACCATTTAGCATATCTTCCAGAAGTGTATTTAGTTTGTGTTAGTTGTGTTGATGATTGTGTGATGTATATAGTGTGCAATATACAGTGTTGATTGTGTGATGTATAAAGTGTGCAATATACAGTATTGACAGTCAGTACATATTCAATTTTTAGACAACTATACATTTCAGCAAAGCTTAAAATAAATATTTGAATATAATGACACTGCTGAGTAGAAAACAAAATAAATACAAGTCAATCGCCGCGGCGCCCAAATAGTTGATTCAAATGAGATTCGCTTTTAACTGCAATAGATGGACTATCTACGTCCTTTTTAAGCAGGATACGCCCGTTCGTAGTCCAGCAGTACATATAGTGGTTTTTCTTCGCCAGTATACGAGCGAGATAAAAAAGACGTTTAGAGTTTGACGTCAGTAGTTCTGCAATATAGATAGGAGTCTTTGGAGTTATTCCCAGATATTAGAATATCCCAATTAGAATTTAACTTATTGTTGGAGTTTAATTTGCTATATTCCTTAACAGCTGACAAAAATTTACTTTTAATTAATGTGTTGGTGAACTCAACTGTAAATGCAGAATATAGGCTTTCCTTCTTAGATGGCTGTCTTGAAATATCTCGCACGTCAGACAGCTGTAGGCTTAATTTCAAATGTTTTGATAGCTCGATCAAAGCGCTAAAAAGAGTTTCCTTCGTTTCGTTAGGTCTTTTTGGTACGTTGCGCACCTCCACTGACGCTTTAACCATAAATTTATCAAATGATTCCAGCTTCTCTTCCAACAATGCAATTTTGATGCCCATGCAGCTTCGTTCCTTCTCGAGGCCTGTTATTTTAGACTCTAGTAAGGTCAACTTGTCAGTGATAAATGACATGGATTTTTCTATTTCAGTATTAGATTCTTCAATTTTGCAGTTAGACGCTTTTATCTCAAATAGATGACTCTGAAGTTCGTCCAGACGGTTGTTCTGCTGACCAATCAGGTTATGAATCATATCCTTAATTTCTGTCTTGAAATCAGATAAGCTCTCATTGATATCTTCTGAAGATGGTCGACGCCGTTAAGACCGCTGTCCAAGGTCACCTACATTTTTTCGTCATACTGTTTTTGTATATTATCGGTTTCCGGTCGTGACGGAGCACTCTTTTGTTTTAGAGATGTTTTAGCGAATTTCGACATCATGTAATATTGTGTCTACAATCCGCAGCCATCAATTAAATAACAAAAAGTGATGCCACAACCGAGATCTGAAACCACGGCCACTTTGTGCGTCAGAATTTCACGCACCGAGTTAACTTACACGGCCACATAAACGTATGCTGAAGCAGTCGGAATAGCCGATCTGTTACTAAACAATCGAGGCAACCAATAGGCGCACATTGATGTCACTGACAAGCGATCCAGAAATACCCGCACAAATCACTTGCACACAGTAATTGCAATTGTTATTGTTTAAATCGTAGCACACTAAATGCCAGTCATCTGCAGCTTAGGACTCCTTTTTCATGACAGCCAGAGTTTTAACTTGATATCTGGCCTAAAAGCACAGACTTATTTCTTGTTTATTACACCAAAAGTATTTTTAAATCACAGAGCACTCACAGACACGTCCACCCGCTAGCGCACTCGCCTAGCAAGTGCGCTATATATACATACATATAAAGTATGTGTTAATAAAAACATACTTGCGATTGTTAGTATACTCAATCTAAAATTAACAAGTCTGATTTACGGTAATACCGCAGGTAGAGAGTCATAAGGTACTACATCTAGAATGAAATAAGATAATGTTAATTTTTGTTCATAATTTTATGACGTCGGTAAAGTGCAGGTAAAGCAACTTGATTTTTGAAAATTTCGTCAGGGCTCAAAATTACTACGAACAATTTCGTATAAAGAAAGGGCACCTTTGTTTTTTTATTGCCGTTGATATCTGCGAAAATCATAATGTCCGCAGTGGAGACACAGTGTAACGTTACTACTTTCCGGGAGGGGAAAAAGTAAAGTTTAGGAGGAAACTGTCACCAGGACTGGAGGAGTCCTGGCTTAAAAGGAAAAGTAAAAGAAAAAGAAGAAAAGGTAAAGTTGATTTAATATAATATAAAAATGTTAAGAAAATAAAACCAAGGAAAGCCGGGAGTAAAATTAGGTCTTGATTCTTCAAGTACAGCCGCTAAGATGGGGCCTCGAGTAGGCCTCCCGTTGCCAGGAAGGGGCCTCAGGTAAGGCCTCCACATCGCCGACCGCAGAGGAGTAGGTCGTGGTTGTGAGGGCCGGCAGAGGGCTGAAAGCCACCAGCCGTTGGCATCACCAGCCACTGCCGACCACGACGTTGTTATTTCAGAGGGCACAGCCCTCTCACTCGGCGCTATTATTCAGTACTTCTTGCCAAGGCGAACACCAAAAGTAGACTCTCCTCACGGCCCCGGCTCCCTTCCTTTTATAGATTGGTTGACATTTCAAAATTTTAACAATGTGGTTCTAGAACATAAAATAAGAATAAAAATTTATAACCAGTTCTAATACCTATACAACCTAACCTACTGGCAGCTCTAACAATAAATTAAAAATAAAATCTAGGCTTGTCATTAACTGACATTAAAAATTACAAAAGGTAAACAAACATTAAAAACTTTCAAAATATAAAGGCCTAGGAATGCTACAGATAATGGTCATGCAGATAATTTGAAAGAATGAATAATGAAACATTTAATCAAAAAAAAAAAGTAAGTAAAAAATGATACATTACAACAGGTAATAGGAAATGGGAAAATTCGGTTATGAAATTTTTACCTGAGAAATCCTAACATTTATAGATTTGACTAGCTTACAAATTCAGTCTTATTACGACATTCGTAACAAGCGGGTTACTAACTCAGTCCAATAGTCCTATACTCTGTGTTTACACTGACGAAGCTCAGCATTTGTTCAACATGCCTGTTGCTCAGATCAGAAACGAGGAAGTTCGAAAGGCAACCGTCTTAGCGAGCGCTGGTAAGTAATGCCTTTAATTAACATACCTACTACCAGTTCACGTGTTTCCTTAAAACTGCAAGTTGAAAATTGCATCCCTTATGAGATCATTAATTGTTCGTTGCATTTTCCGTCGAAAAATATTTTCCTAATAAGAATGGATTTTAAAGGTATTGGAAAATAATAAACATATAATATTTTTTTTTTTAGATTCTAATAAACTAGTATAATTGTATTTTATAGTCGTTTAATTTGATACAATTAATGGGAAGAAGGCGGGAGACGCGACGAACACTATCGACACGTACACGATAATATTAGGTACTGTAAACGCGGGCGCACGGCGCGAGACGTCTCGTCTAACAGGACGAACAAGGAACCGGCGGGCGGCCGCGGTGGCTGCGCCGACCGATCGCGCAGGTGGCGTGATACGCCTCGCGCATGCGCGCTATGCTCGGCGTCTGACTATTAACCCTGCGACGGCCCTGTGATACCCGATCTAACCCGTTGACTGCGGAGTGCTACAGTCTCCCCCTCTAACCCGAACGAACGCCCCGTGATCGGGTTAGCCTAGGTAAATTAATCAGCCCTACGAGGCCTCCCCCTCCTACGCTTTTCCTGGACCGGGGGTTGTACTCGGCCCACGAAAGGAGTTAATACTGATGTATGGTACTTACCCAGGATAACACCATCGTTGATGCGTTCCAAGACGTAGGTGGTAGGGCCGACCACGGCTTGGATCTTGTACGGCCAGTCCCGACGAGGGATAAACTTAGGGGTCTGCCCCTTGCTCGCATCGTTTGCCCCTTGGGTCTTTAAAAGTACTAAATCACCTACCTGGTAGTCTGGGGCAGGGCGGCGGTACTTATCGGCGTATAACTTTTGTGCCGCTTGTGCGCTTTCATAGACGTCACGAGCGTCTAAGAGCACCCACGACATCTTCTTTAGATAATTGGTTATCTCGCCTACGTGACCATCCTTCTCGAGAATAGCACGCATCTCAGTTAAAACGACGGCGGGAGCGCGCATCTCCCGTGCGAAGTTTAGATACGCGGGCGAGTAACTTGTATCTGATGTAACTGCCGAGTTCATGGCGAAGCGGATCGCAGGTAAGTGGATATCCCATGTATTATGGTCTTTACCTACCAATATCGCCAGCTGCGGTTTGAGGTCACGGTTCTTCCTCTCCACCGGGTTCGCCTCAGGATGATAATACGAGGTGAAAGATTGCGTAATGCCCATCGCATGACAGGTCTGCTGCATCATATCACCGACAAACTGAACCCCGTTATCGCTGACGAGGCGCCTGGGAACTCCGAAACGTAAGTATACTTCTGACACAAGTACCTTAGCGCATTCTTCACTCGTAGCCACGGCGAGGGCAAACAACTCCACCCACCGTGTACATGTATCTTCAACTATCAGGATCCATTTATGCCCCTTGGCTGTCTCGGGTAATGGGCCGAATAGATCCACGGCTAGCACCTCAAATCGACGCACTGACGCCGGCGTTTGCAGCAAGCCTGCTGGTTTTCGGTTATCAACCTTATAACGCTGACAAGGCACACAATCCTTAACGTAGCGCATAACGTAGGAACGCATCCCAGGCCAGTAGTACTTACCGACCAAGCGTTGCAACGTGCGATCTGCGCCCAAGTGACCCGCTGTAGGCGCATCATGGTATTCGAACAGGATTTTAACGCGCTCTTGCTCTGGCACTACTAGACTAACGTCATCGTTGTGCTCGTTATCGGGGCCATACCTGTAAAGGACCCCTTCTGGGTACCCTTTACCGGCCCATTCCCTCCCCCCGGAGGGATTGTCGGACTCTAAAGCATCGACAATCTTTTTTACCTCTGGGTCCATTAGCTGGTTTTCTCTTAAATCTTGCAGGCTGCGGGACGGCATCTCAGCTACAGCATAGCAAATGTCGCAGTCCGTGTCCTCGGTGCACGCCGGGCGGGACAATGTATCAGCGATAACATTTGACTTACCTGATGTATACTCGATCCTGAGGTTGTACTCCTGCAAGGTCAGAGCCCACCTGGCCAAACGACCGCTTGGTGCCTTCAGATTCATTAGCCACTTTAGGGGCTGATGATCGGACCTAACTAAGATCTCAGCTCCATCAATGTATCCCCTAAACTTGGAGACTGCCCAGACTACGGCTAAGGCTTCCCTTTCCGTAGTGCTATAGTTCCTCTCGGCCGTGATTAGGAGTCGGCTGGCGTACTCTATCGGTCGCTCATCAACTCCCTCCCCCTGGAGGAGAACCGCCCCGAGAGCGTAGCCGCTGCTATCGGTCATGAGCACGAACGGTATTATAGTATCCGCCTGACGTAATATCGGTGCCGATACCAACAGCTGTTTAATATGGTCAAAGGCTGACTGTTGTTCAGAGCCCCACTGCCACACGCTTCCCTTTTTCAACAGCGCCGTCAGTGGTCTAGCAACCTCTGCGTACCCTGGAATAAAACGTCTAAACCAGCTCGACGTCTGAAGGAAGCATTTCAAGTGCTTCACATTGCGGGGTGAAAGCATGTCGGCAACTGCTGCCGTCTTCTCAGGATCGACATGGATGCCACCTGGTAATATAACATGGCCTAAGAACTTTACCGACTCTCTAGCAAAATGTGAGCTCTTCTCGCGGTTCACTCGGAGGTTAAACATACCGAGGCGATCAAACACGCTTGTCAGGTCAGCGAGGTGTTTCTCGAAGCTGTTGGAGAGCAGTATTAGGTCATCCAAATATGCGAACAGGGTAATACCTGGTAGGTTGGACTTGAACCTGTCCATCAGCCTCTGGAAGGTGGCCCCAGAGTTACGGAGTCCCATGGCCATGCGTTTGAAACGAAACGTACCCAGTGGCGTCGTGAAGGCGGTTTTGTCCCGATCATCGGGGTCGACAGAGACCTGAAAATAACCGGCTCGGAGATCCAAGGTAGTCATGTACTTGGCTGACTTTGCGTCACCTGGAAACACCATAAGGCTGGTGATGACTCGCCGATTAGCTAGAGTCACAGATACAGTCGCCATCTTAACCGCCTTTCGGCGGCGAGGCGGCGCGACCCGTCGGCGAGTCCGATGCAGCGTTCAGTGTCCTCAAATTGTACTCCTACTTTTAATAGAATGGCATAAAGCGACGGACTAGCGACACTGTGCGTCGCCCCGGTGTCTACGATAGCTACCCCTTCTTTGTCTGCTATCCCTATCGTAATCAACGGGTGTGGCGTGATAGTAGCAATGTCGTCCTCTACGACGTTAAAATCGGACGGCTTAGCTGGCGTAGGCTTCGTGGTACACGTTTCACACTTCGACCTAACTACGCCCGGTCGGCCGCATCCATAGCATCTTATGGGGTGAGTGACCTCTTTCTCGCTACCTACCACCTCTCTGCTAGCCTTACGACAATCGTTAGCGGAATGACCGAAAGCTCTACAGGCCGTACATCGTACACGAATACGTCTCGGGTTTTCGTTGGAGTTAGAAGTGAGCTTAGCACTCGCAGTCGCGTTCGGATTCGAAGTCGAACTAGCGGTTTCGCTACGGACTGGGTTATTAAGACCTAAAGTCGCGGTGCGTTGGGTTGTACGGTTATTCGCAAGGATCGTCGCGTCTTTTAGCTCGTTGATCGTGTCCTCCGCGAGTCTCGCCTTCTCTAACAAATCGTCAACATCTATATATATAACATCCCGTGATAAACGCTTTCTAATTCGACGGTGTAATAAGCCGTATACTATATCGATTTGCATAACCACAGGTATAACATAAGGTAATCTACTAAATAAAGATCGTACCTTTGACACAAATACGTCAGCGCGTTCACTTTCACTTTGTTCACTGGCAAATACATCACGTAGGGTCCTGTAGGCGGGTTTCTGCACGCCATAAGTGGCTCGCATGCGGGATAGCGCGTCGCACCACGAGCTGATGTCGGCCCGTGCGCCGCGCCACCACACCGCCGCGTCGCCGGTCAGCAACATGGAGAGACCGCGCAGCCCGTGCTCGTCGGACATGCCGGCGCACTCCTTGAACACCTCCGTTGCGTCGATAAACGCCTCCAGAATCTCGGGATCTTGTGACTGCCCATCGAACCTGGCTGTGCACTTAGAGAAGTTACCACTGCCGCTAGAGGTCGCAGTTACGTTCGCCGTGGGTGACGCCGCCGGCGTCGACGTCCACTGATTGCTTGGATGCTGTATCGATCGCAAGGTTTCTATTAACATTCGGTTGGATTCCGCCTGTGACCTGGCGAAAGTCTCCATCATGGTGGTAATAAGCCTCTCTGTGCCGAGGGTCGCTGGGGCCGGTGCACCGCCGGCGCCACTAGCATAAGTTCCACCAAGCGTGTGGTTGAGCGAGGCGCCCTTCTGGTTGCGCGTCTCTTCTCCTGGATCTATGGCCGAGGGTCGATGTTGGGTATTCGCGCCAACGTCGACTTCGGTTGCGCGTACTTCTACCAATGAGTCGCACTCCTCGTCGCCTTCGCTGTCGAGGTCCGTCTTACGATCTGCCGCGCGTGTATTTCGTGTCGTACGTTTCATGATCACGAATCACAACACAATAAACTTTATAGGCACTAGGTATTACTTCACTGAATTCGGGTTCGTAATTCGTAGTTACGAACTGGCCGCGAGTTGGGCGTCACTATAATTGTATTTTATAGTCGTTTAATTTGATACAATTAATGGGAAGAAGGCGGGAGACGCGACGAACACTATCGACACGTACACGATAATATATGAGTACTGTAAACGCGGGCGCACGGCACGAGACGTCTCGTCTAACAGGACGAACAAGGAACCGGCGGGCGGCCGCGGTAGCTGCGCCGACCGATAGCGCAGGTGGCGTGATACGCCTCGCGCATGCGCGCTATGCTCGGCGTCTGACTATTAACCCTGCGACGGCCCTGTGATACCCGATCTAACCCGTTGACTGCGGAGTGCTACACTAGTTAGTTCTAAGTATGAGAATAGACTAACTTTTGACTGTATTAGAAACTAATCCCGCACATAAAAAAAAATCTTTTACGCATATTAATGCATTTAATTCAAAACTAGCTCAATTCATTTTCGAAACACATAAAGTAACAAGAACTGCAATTTTGTTAAAGTAGAGGAATACCTACTTTTTAAGTGATCCGTTCATTGTCCGGTTTTTATTAATTTACGGGTTAATAGTAGGATACATAATTCTCCCTGCAGATAACGGTCGAACTCCTTGATAGAATGAAAGTTCTATCTCGTGCTTCATGTTCTAATTTCAAAACTCATAACGTCTTTGCGCCAAAGCCTCAAGTATTAGCGGCTGTGTTATTCATATAATATCTACTCATAGAAATTCCAATGCGTAGATTAATTCTTAAGTGTTTGTATAATACATGTTTATATTTGTTTATTATACACGGTTACTTGAAATACGCTAATAAGCTCTTACAGGTCACTTCTATTTGTCACATTAGTGTCTAATAGATATGATAGAATATGAAAGTCTTAGATGTGAAGATAATGTGTAAAATATTTTCTATTTATATTTTCAGACATGCGACAAAGACTTGATTGCCAATTAGGAAATAACGCAACAGTGGCTGTACCTTGGTACAGCAAATTTATGAAAGAAGAAAAACTGTCAGAGAATGCCAGCCTCTTGATCACTGATTCGAAATGGATTCCGAGGGAATCAGACGTAGACTCGGGGAATCCGCAGCAACGTGTATGTATAACTAACTTTTTTATTGTGTTGGTTCAGGGTTTTGTTTTGAACGTATGTGTATACTTTTTCCTTTCAATCCCGTGATATTTTAAATTCGCGTGTTTTATACCAGTGAGATAAAATAATTTTAAAAATAAAAAGTAGCCTAAGGCACTACCCCCTCGTGGGCAATGTGTTTGAAGATAGTTCGTTAGTGCCTACTGCACTCTCATAACCAACAAAACCGTCCCCTTAGAAACACATTTTCTTATCCCTACGTAGTAAGGTAAGGAAACACTTCTTGGATAAAGACGGAATGTACTCGGACTGTATAGATTGTAACTGTGGATGGGTTCGGAGCTTGGTTGGATCTGTAGAATGATGATGGTAATTATAGGCGTGTCCTCTATTATTTGGGATCATATCTATATGCTTCTTAAAATGAATTAGTATGTAATTCTTCTCTGCATTACACGTTCCACCATCACTCTTCACAAAAATCAGTAAGACATAATTTACGCGAAGGAAATATTAATAAGCGCTCGTGGCCCCGCGGTCTCAGTGTTCTGTAAACGATCACTGAGTTACGCAACTTTCACTATGGCTGGTACTCGGATGGGTGACCACTTTGTGGCATTTACATTTGCGAGCGTTTCCGTGCTTCGGAAGGCACGTTAAGCTGTTGGTCCCGGTTGCCAGTAAAATGGCAGTCGTTAAGCTTGGTTGAAGGCCTTATGGGCGGCTTAAAAATTTCAACAGCAGGTAGCCACAACCTGCGTCTGTCTATTTCAACACGGCAATGGGCTCACCACCTATTACGTGGGACAGGAATCCACACGGTGAAAAGTGGGCATATAATATGCCTCTGCCACCCCTTCGGGGATAAGGCGTGATGGATATTTTATTTATAAATATTAATAAAAACGTTTTTTTTCAGCTTCAGACTTTAGAACTGGCTAGGAAATACAAAAAACGTCGCATGTTACGGAAAAAATAATGTCGTCAAAAAACGCGAAGCCTATTCAGACTAACGAAAAAAACAATACAAGATAAAACTACAAAAGTAACATATCCTCTTATTAAGAAGAATGATATTGTGAAAAAGATGCAAAGATATATTAATTACAAAAAAATAATAGACAATATAGATTGTATCATTAATGTTTTGTCCAAACCTGGATTAGATCGAGATCATGAAATTGAAGCAAAAGTGTGTTTTATGCTAATACACATAAAGGATTTAATAAAGTCTAATGCAAAAACCTATGGGGAACAAAATCTTAGCGAAAAAATCGAATCCACCGTTACGGACGTCATAGAAAATGCCTGCGAAAATAAAAAGTCTAACGAAGAGGACAAAGATGATTTGGAAATAGTGATGGAAACACATAGCGGAGAAAGCAGTGAGTCCAATCATATCGACACTTTAATTGAAAAAACAAATGCAGTACCACAGGCAAATAAAGATGATGACCACCTTAAAATATGGGTAACGTATATTTTTGGATATGTTTATCTTACATATAAGTACAAAATTATATTATTTGAATATATGCACAATATTTTGGCTCATACTTTTATTAAAATATAATGTGAGAACTGAGAGTTTGTAGCCATTAATTAATTTCTAAATAAGTATTTAAGCTCTACTTTCTATTAGCAATATTTTTTCCAAAGGAAACACAAAAGTTCATGACATAACATTGAAATTAGCCCATTATGGATTTTTATTAATGAAATCTGTAAGAAAATAATATAAATATTGGTTTTAATATTAATTTGATTTATTCACTGAATATTAACTTAAATTTGATGTATCCAGTTAATATGCAGCAATCTTAGAGGCTCATGCAGGATAAAACTCTAAAATTTGAAACAACTTCCCATAAATATTCTTTATCTCAAACATTATCTATGATCTGGGGATCTACATGGTTAGTCTGGGTTCACTCACACGTAGGCAGAAGGATTTGAATCACGAACTTTTTAAATAAAAGGTGTCATTATGATTAAGTAGGTAGGAAATCATAATATAAGATAAATACGAAATTTATAGTTACACCTGACTATGCGTAGTCATAAAACTTTACAAAGCTTTAAGGTCACGTATTTATATTTTTCAGATTCCTATAGGATCCGGTACAACAGTTGTGCACCATACGAAATACAATAAAATTAATTTTAATAAGCTCAACACGACAACGCGGGGTTTATTGAGCGCCGTGTTCCCAAGACGGTAATATTTTTTTTTTATGAATACGTCATGTACCATAATCACCAAGGAACCCTTACAGTTTTGCTATATTCATATATTTTTCTATAGCGCAACTGGTAGACTTAGTGCTAGAAAGCTGTGTTTGACATGTGGAATAAGTTAGACTTGCCTAAACAAAAATTTGAACTAAGTAATTTTTAGAACAATTGCCTTAATAATCCAGAAGCCAGATAAACTTTCTATATCTTTCGGAAACATCAAATCGGCTGCTAGATTAAGGTTTTAGTATATCATTTCCTGTGGGGTCTTTTTTTAATTAGATTTGTGTAAAATGTTAGGAGAGCCGGATATGGACTTGAGCTTGATTAGTTATATATGAACTGACAACTTTTTATTGGTTTGCAGCGTCCTAGCCGCACATTCAATGAGCGGAAGACCGCCGCCAGCTTTCCCGGATAAGCCAGTGAAAATGAGTTTAGATCAGAGAGCTGTATCTGATATAATCCAGGAAGTGTTGAAAAAGTTTCCGAACAGCAATGAAAAGACTGTGAGGTATGTCTTGCTCACTTGATTCAAGTCAATACCTACATTTCTATCATGATGTTTATACCGAGATAAGGAGTCACCACAACTTGTCGATTTGAATAACTACCCTTCAACTTGACTACTTAAATAGTTTTCAGGTCTGGTGGGGTTATATTATCAGCGTTGGGTAGACTGACTGTCTGACTGTCCCACTAGTGATTTACACCCATGCTATCAGGAATAAACCTCACTAACATACAACATGCCACCTTTGAAGTGGAAAAAATCATTTGGTGATAAATTTTAAAATAATTTAATATTGGCTTTTATTTATGCGCTTTTTGCTTCTACCTTGTCTTTATTTTAATACATCACTACCCTGTAGCATAATCCGACGTAATCTCAACAATAAAAAATACATTAACAGCGTTATCAAAACATTGGATAAGCTAGGATTTCCCAACAAGGCTGTTGCTGCTGACGCTGTGTATAATGGTGTTGTAATGAGATTTTTCAGTTACTTTTACCTTCACTGTTCGATCCTAAATAAATATCCATCACGCCTTATCCCCGAAGGGGTGGCAGAGGCATATAATATGTCCACTTTTCACCGTGTAGATTCCTGTCCCACGTAATAGGTGGTGAGCCCATTGCCGTGTTGAAATAGACAGACGCAGGTTGTGGCTACCTGCTGTTGAAATTTTCAAGCCGCCCGCCATTTTACTGGCAACCGGGACCAACGGCTTAACGTGCCTTCCGAGGCTTGGAAACACTCGCAAATGTAAATGCCACAAAGTGGTCACCCATCCGAGGACCAGCCATAGTGAAAGTTGCGTAACTCAGTGATCGTTTACTGAACACTGAGACCGCGAGGCCACGAGCGCTTCTTCTTCGATCCTAAACATCACATAATATATATGTCGCCATCCCATTACACCGTACGCATTTTTGTCCCACGTAGTTGGATGAGCCTGTTAGGCGTGTTGAAATGAAACACCTAATAAAGTTATAATTGTTGTAAAATTAAAGTTATAATATATCACGAAAAGCCACCTGCACTTTTTTATTCGTTTTTCGTGCTATACGTATATATCATGTGGTTAAGAAGTTCTATTAAAACATATAATTATAAGTATTATGTAATGATTGAAATTGAAAATAGTGAGTATATTTGAATGCATTTTGTACACTGTGATAACCTTGCTAACACACAGAAGGTTTACATATATCTGTTATACACACATTAAGAGATGTATATTAAATACTGCGTTTAGTTAATTTAAAAAAGTCTAGTCTTATATGATACATTTCGATTATTATTTTTGGAGTCAAGTAATTATAGAAGTAGAAACTTTTATATTCGGTAGTATTACCTTAAACACATAAACAGATAGCTATGTTTATGTGTTTTATAAGTTTTATTATGGACATAAGTGTGTACATTGTAATTGTAATGATTTGGTATTTTGATTTTCGTGATAAGTAAATCGTAAAAGTATATTTGTCGTTTGCTTTGTATCGTTTAATCTACGAACTACTAAAACTATAATAAACAGGATGAGAGTTTTCATTGAAACACCAACGCTACGTGCAAGGCGAGACGCCGCCGCCGTCAAAAGCCTTCGTCACCCCCATAAACCCCGTACTTGCCAAATTCTACAGTTCAGGGTCAACAAAAATATCCCACATATTTTGGTTCTCTTGGGAGTATAGTATCATGCACGTTTTTATCCCTAAGTGGCAGAGGCATATTATACGCCCACATTTCACCATGTGCATTTTTATCACTCGCTTTGCTCGTTCGTAAACTATTTGCGTTTATACTCACACTCCTCGGCACTGTCTGAAATACAATATCAACAATTAGGGTTTTTCCTACTTTTAACTAACTAACTATCTTCACGCTGTATCCCTGACGGGGTAGTCAGAGAGGACAGATCGCCAGGCTTCGCGATCCATGCATACTTCTTTCGCTTCTTCGAGATTCATCAATCGCTTCATACACGCACGTCTGGGTATCCGAGTACTTTTGACCTTTCCGTTTTTGAGCAATCTGCTCACGTGGTCTTCATATGTAAGTCTCGGCCTTCCCTGACTCCTTCTACCCTCTACTTTTGAACAATATATATTCTTCGTCAATCGTTCCTCACTCATTCGTTGGACGTGTCCAAACCAACGGAGCACGCCCTTTTCCAGCTTAACGCTGACACTTTCATTCAAACCTGCCATATTGCGTATCACTTCGTTACGTATTCGGTCGGCCAAGGTAACGCCGCACAATTTTCGAAGTGATCGCATCTCCACAGTATTCAATTTACTTTCATGCATCTGCTGACATACCCAGGTTTCACTACCGTAAAGCAAAGTTGGCACTAGCACTGCGTTATGAATCGCCATTCGTGCTTCTTTTACGATGCTTTGTCGCTTTACTAACTGGGACAAAGCACCGTTAACTTTGTTTCCGGCAGCTACTCGCCGTTCTACATCCGAATCGCATCTTCCATCCGCGCGAAACATACTTCCTAAATACACAATTTCATTCACTTGCTCTAGACGTTCCTGGTTTACCCTAATCTCGCATTTAGTTCTTACGTCACCTCTTTCAAATACTAGAACCTTAGTTTTACTTGCATTCATGCGGAGACCCTTACTTTCACACCCCTCTTTCATATTAGTGACTAATGCCTGTAGGTCGGCTTCTGATGAGGCCATGAGCACCGCATCATCAGCGTACAGCAGACAGTTTACTGTAAAGTCACCCAAATTCACACCCATATTAAAATCTTTCAACTTCTGCAGGCAACTGTCCAGATACACTATGAACAGCCAGGCGGACATGACACATCCCTGTTTGACGCCTGTACAGACATCAAAAAGAGGTGACACATCCCCCCCTACTCGCACGCAAGCCTTACAGTCCCTATAAAGCGACTGTATTGCCCGCAGTAGCGAGCCGTCCACACCATATCCTGGCAGCAAGTCCCACAGCGTTTCTCTCACAACGTTATCAAATGCTTTCTCTAGATCCACAAAAGCGCAGAAAACCTTCTGGCTAAGAGCCAGAAACTTTTCCGCGATCATGCGGAGAGAAAACACTTGATCCATGCAACCTCTTCCACGTCGGAATCCGCATTGAGCCTCCCATAAATACCTTTCAGACTTTTCTTGCATTCGTGCCGTTATAACCTTTGCATACACCTTACTAGCTAAGCTGACCAAGCTGATCGCCCTGTAGCTGGAGCAGTTTAGGCGCGAGCCTTTCCCTTTGTAAAGAGGTACTACAACTGCTACTCGCCAGTCATCTGGGACCTCACCCGTCCGCCAGCACAAGTTGCATAACAGACAAAGTGTGTCCCAGACACGCGACCCACCGTACTTGATCATCTCAGCAGTAACTCTGTCTTTTCCCGCAGCCTTACCACATTTCATACTTCTTATCGCTTGTTCTATTTCTTTCATACTAATGACTTCAATGACATCGGGATCCGGAGCATCGAAGTGAGCTCCACTTCCCGATGTGGCATCTCTGTCTTTTCTTGCATACATCTTTCCATAATATTCACTCCATCTCTGCAGGACGTCACTTTGGTCTGTTAGGACGTCATTGTTAACACTAAGCACTTTATTCATACTGCAGATTGCCGAACAACTCCGGGTCTTGCCTACCTCTTTCCAGAAGAGCTTGGCATTATCCCGGAAATTGGACGACAACCTTTCATCCGCTTTCATTCTGCACCTTTCACGAGCTTCTTCTATCAGTGCCTTCGTGTTAACTTTCTGCAGCTTGTATCTCTCTTTCATATTAAAATCATTCCGCGAGGCTAAGTAGTCTAGCCATGCTTTCTTCTTCATTCGAACTGCTTCTTTCACTTCCTCATTCCACCATGCATCACGCTTATTACTACTGCCTCTTTTCGTTTCTCCACACACTTCCACAGCGGCATTTACACTGTCCCTAAGGTTCTGCCATACACTTTCCACATTCTCACTGCTTACATTGACGTCGCCAAGCTTTTCGGCTACCCTTTCATTATATTTATCCCTAATGGATGCATCCTGCAGCTTCCAGCTTTTGATGCTATAAGTCGGCCCAGGTTCAGGACACTCGGTACGATGACGCCAACCCGCGAACAGACCCCTAATCCTAGTTATGACTAGGTAGTGGTCTGATCCCAGCTCAGCGCCTCGATAAACCCTCGTGTCCATCACCTGTTTACGGAGCCGACTATCCATTAGGAATAGATCTATCATGCTTCTCTTTGACTTACATCTCCTCGTATACATATGAATTTGTTTGTGGTTGAACATTGTGTTCGCCACAAACAAATCCTTCTCCTTACAATATGCCAGTATTAGCTTGCCAGCGTCGTTCACCCTTTTATCCCCATACTTCCCGAGTACCGACTCATAACCATTGCGAGCGGTACCCACCCATCCATTCAAGTCTCCACATACTATAAGTCTTTCATTTCCTTCTATCACATTTAGAGCTTCTCTCATACTCTCCCAGAAGTCCTCTAGCTCACTCGCGTTCGACGAAGATACTGGCGCGTAAGCAGCTACCAGGAAAATCTTCGTCAAACCAAGTTTTACACGGATCCAGAGGATTCTAGGACCTACCAGTTTGTACTCATACATACCGGAGGCCAATCGCGAGGACAGCAAAATTCCAACCCCCCGACTGCCATGCTCGCTCTCTGGTACTCCAGACCAAAGCGCGAGCATCCCACCCGGGAGCTCCAAGACTTCGCTGCCCTTGCGCTTGGTCTCTGTCAAGCACACTGCATCTAACTTTCTCTCATTCATAACATCCATCAACTCATTCATCTTATCTTGCATTCCTCCCCTAACATTCCACGCAGCTACCCTGCACTCCATCCTCCACTTCCCGCCGTGTCGGGCCGCGCGTGTAGGGTGGCGGTCCCCTACGCCGCTCTGGCTCACACTTTTCGCACCAGCGGGGACGAACTGGTGCGCGTCGCCTCGGGGGCACGCCCTAGCATAGTTCGCCCTGGTGGCACTCGTGTTGGAGTAGAATTGCAGCCGTAGCTGGCAGGGATGGCGACGTGCACGCTTCTACTCTTCATCCCCATTCTTTCTTCTTAATTCCCCATCTTCATTAGACGATTCCAAATTATATTTATAACTTCTTTTAATATCAAGAAAATAAAGATTGTATACTAAATTTAAGAATAGAACAGAACTATACTTTATTGTACACCAATTATTAATATTTACAAATACATGGAATACAGGTTTTGAAATGTATAATGGGCGGCCTTATTGCTAAGTGCAATTCTTACAATGTTGTTTTAACTTAATTAGTCTCAAAACGATCTTAAATCAATATACGGAACTACCATAAGTATCGTTTTAATTATTGAAATACAAAATTACGAAACGATTTCGACGAGTGATTGTATTTTTACGCAACATGCTGACAGTGTCAACACAGTTTTATATAATACTAGCTGTGCCTCCCGGCTTCGCCCGTGACATACTTCCACGAGTTTCACTACTAACACGTGTTTTTTAAATTAGAAGTAGATATACGAAATTTGGTGTAGCTATCTTTGAAAATGAAAAATTTCACATATAAATTTACAACTCCTATTTTAGATAAGTAACACTTAAAAAATTTATAAGTAAAAATTTTGCAAAACCGCCATTAACGTATTGTTCATTTATTTAAAACCAGAAGCACGATTAGGTACGTTATTTCATATTTCTTACTTTAAAAATGTGGAACTTTCTATAACTGCTTATCTTTTATTTTTCCTCTAAGAGGTAGATATTAAAAAACCCCTTTTTTAGTTAGTGCTTAAATTAAGGGTAGCTTACGCTAACAATTTCAAGTTACGTAGGTGTAAGTATTTTGGCTGGGCTTGATAGCTTAGTGAATCAGCTGTAATTTTATTAATATATACTAGATCGTTCAATAAGTCCCGAAACTAACTTGGAAATGGCGTATATATTAAAAACTCTTTAGATTTTTAAAAAGTACTGGCCTTAAATAAAATATATGTGTAAAATTTTTAAATTGGAACATTAAAATATTGATTTTGCAGACATTTATGTGACGCTACGCTTGTAGTTTCGATACAATGAAAAAATAACGAGTTTCGCGTGTTAATAAAACATTGTTTTTAATGGAAACAATACCGTTGAAGCACAGCAATGGCTTATAAAATGTTATGCGGGATCAGCTCCCTCTAAAGCAACCATTTGTCGGTGGTATGCCGACTTCAAACGCGGTCGCATGGACACAAATGATGGGGAACGCTCAGGTCGTCCAAATGAAGCAGTGACTCAACAAAATATTAACCAATTCCTCAAAATCGTAATGGAAGATCGGAAGATAAAAGTGCGCGAGATAGCCGAGATAGTGAAGAATATAGCTGGTAGTGTTTTCACTATTTCATATAAAAATTTGACCATGAAAAAGCTTTTTTTCAAATGGGTGAAGTGTTTGTTTATAAATGATCAAAAGGAACAACGTTTCAATGATTCAGAGCGATGTTTGGCGCTGATGAATCGTAATATAATCGTAATAAAAGGTGGAAATTTTAAAATTACTTTCTTGTTGGGTGCCTACATTATAAAAATGACGAATAGGAAACCGTAGTTTTAACTAAAAACTAACTAACTATCTTCACGCTGTATCCCTGACGGGGTATTTAGAGAGGACAGATCGCCAGACTTCGCGATCCATGCACACTTCTTTCGCTTCTTCGAGATTCATCAATCGCTTCATACACGCACGTCTGGGTATCCGAGTACTTTTGACCTTTCCGTTTTTGAGCAATCTGCTCACGTGGTCTTCAAAAAAATAAAATAAAAATATCTTTATTTTGCATAGACCATTTTAACGGCGCTTACAAAATGTCATACACTATTTAAAATATTTAAAGCGACCACCGGTTCGGAACGCGGCCCACCTGAGAAGAACCGGCAAGAAACTTAGGAAGGCTTTTTTTTTTGATGGCCTATTTACAATTTAATATTATTTCACTTTGCCAGCAGATTATTTCCAGGCGTCCCTGTCCTGCAAATAGTCTGTAACGGAGTAAAAACCTTTTTCACAAAGCTTGTTTTTAATAAACTTTTTAAAATTATTTAAAGGTAAATTTCTCAGGTCACAGGGAAGCTTGTTGTAAAAGCGTATACAGTTACCCTGGAAAGAATCGCCAATCTTATGTAGTCGACTGTGGTGGACTGAAAGATTATTTTTATTTCTAGTGTTTATATTATGTTTATCACAGAGTTTAGAAAACTGTGATAGATTTTTCTGGACATACATAAGATTGGCAAAAATGTATTGTGATGGTACGGTTAGAATATTTACTTCTTTGAATTTTTCTCGGAGAGAAACTCTGGGGCCCAAATTATAAATAGCGCGTACAGCCCGCTTTTGTAGAACAAAAATAATATTTAAATCTGCAGCACTTCCCCAAAGGAGAATACCGTAAGACATAATACTATGAAAATAGCTGAAGTAAACCATTCTAGCCGTATCCACATCTGTTAGAGTCCTGATCTTTTTTACAGCGTATGCAGCCGAACTTAATCTAGAGGCTGTCTTTTCTATGTGTGGGCCCCACTGCAAATTGGCATCAATAGTTATACCTAGGAACACAGTTGATTCTACAAACTCTAACACTTGTCCATTCAGTTGAACATTGGCCGCAACTTGTTTTACATTTGGTAGAGTAAATTTTATACATTTAGTTTTATTTTCATTAAGGCAAAGATTATTTGAGCTGAACCAATGAACTACTCTTGCAATTGCATTGTTTACATCGTCATAGTTATCTAAATGTCTTTTAATTTTAAAAATTAATGAGGTGTCATCTGCAAACAAAACAATCCTATTCCTGTCCCCTACATAAAATGGTAAATCATAAATATAAATGAGGAACAAGAATGGCCCAAGTATCGAGCCTTGCGGCACACCCATTGTAACCATGGATCCTACAGAACGTGTACCATTAATATCGACCCTCTGTATTCTATTGTTCAAATATGAAGACAGAAGGTCGAGAGCTTTGCCTCTTATTCCATAGTGGTGTAATTTTTTGCACAGCGTTTCATGTTGAACGCAATCAAAAGCCTTTGATAGATCGCAAAATATACCTAATGCATCGTGCTTGTCTTCCCAAGCTTCATGAATACATTTTAATAACTCAACACCAGCATCGGAAGTTGAGCGCCCTTTCGTAAACCCAAATTGATTCGCATGGAGTATTTTATGACTATTAAAATGGGATAGCATTTGATTCAAGATTATTTTTTCAAATACTTTGCTCAAAGTTGGCAGCACTGACACTGGTCGGAAATTAGACGGCTCTGTAGCGCTGCCAGCCTTGAACAAGGGAACGACTTTGCTGTGTTTCATTAAATCAGGAAATGTACCACTAGAAACACAGTCATTAAACACAGTTGCTAGATGGGGCGCAATTACCTCAATTATACATGATGCAGTTTTGACCGATAATCCCCAAATGTCCGCGGTTTTCTTAATTTCGATACATTTAAATGTTATTACAATGTCCTGAGCACAAATATCTGTGAATACAAATGCATCCCTGCAACAAAGAACAGATTCTTCTAATAAAAGTTCAGCGGAACTGGAAGATGCTTGGAGAGATTTTGTTGTCAATATAGGTACATTTTTGAAAAAATGTTCAAACTCCGTAGCCACTTCCAGGTCCCCTGTAACATGGCAACCGTTTACTTTTAAGTGGAAATCCCTTTCAGTCACTAAAGATCTACCGCATTCAGAGTTAATGATGTTCCAAGTCATTTTTATTTTATTTTCAGAATTAGAAATTTTATTTTTAATGAAGTTTGACTTAGCAAGATAACACGTTTGTTTAAATATCTTTGAATAATTTTTAACATATTCCTGAAAGGTTTGCCTAAAATTATATGATTTTTCTGAATATAATTCAAATAATTTATTTCTACTTTTAAAGATACCTGGTGTTGCCCAGTCACTGAAAACAGGACGACCACCAATCTGTAGAGTTTATGAGGTAAAAACTTTGCCAAACTCATCATTAATCAAATTAAATAAGTGTTTATATGACTGGTCTACACAAGTGAAGTTAGGTAGATATGGTAATCTCTTTAATACGATATGGTAATCTCGTTAATTGGTACATATTTAATTTGCTTTTTGCTGACTTTGTTACTACTTTTAGGAAATTTTATCCATTGGCCACGATGATCTGACTCCACAGGATCCACAATACCTTTATCTATAGGTTTAATATCAGTAAAAATATTATCAATACATTTTGCACTGGTGGCTGTAATACGAGTGGGTTCTAAGAATGTACTATGCAGATTAAATGATTTAAATAAATTTTTCATTTTATTTCTCTCTGATGGAGTTAATGATGCATCTAATATATCAACATTAAAATCTCCACAAACTATTATAGATTTCTTAGAACATTGGCATTTGAACAGTGCTTCTTCAAGCTTTTCTTCAAATTTAATGTAAGAAGCATCAGGGGGACTGATACTTCATATGTAAGTCTCGGCGTACCCTGACTCCTTCTACCCTCTACTTTTGAACAATATATATTCTTCGTCAATCGTTCCTCACTCATTCGTTGGACGTGTCTAAACCAATGGAGCACGCCCTTTTCCAGCTTAACGGTGACACTTTCATTCAAACCTGCCATATTGCGTATCACTTCGTTACGTATTCGGTCGGCCAAGGTAACGCCGCACAATTTTCGAAGTGATCGCACTTCCACAGCATTCAATTTACTTTCATGCATCTGCTGACATACCCAGGTTTCACTACCGTAAAGCAAATTTGGCACTAGCACTGCGTTATGAATCGCCATTCGTGCTTCTTTTACGATGCTTTGTCGCTTTACTAACTGGGACAAAGCACCGTTAACTTTGTTTCCGGCAGCTAATCGCCGTTCTACATCCGAATCACATCTTCCATCTGCGCTAAACATACTTTCTAAATACACAATTTCATTACAAGTTTTAAAACTGTTTTTATTGTCCCAATCCAGTAACGGCACGGCGAGTCGCCCGCCTGCGCCTGGATTGCAGTTGGGGTTGGTGGGGCTCTAATAGACCTTGGTATATTGCTCTTGCTTGTCATCTTTATCCATACTTGAGCCCATGATCATATAAACAATACTGGACGGACTTTCTGTGTCGCTTCATTTAACCAGCAAGCTCTTACGCATAGGCCCTCACACATACATTCACACAAAACTGAGGCGAGGTAACTGAAACTTTAAGTAACCGTGCATTAGTTTTATCTATCTCCCTTGTTCTTGTCTCTGTCCGTAATTCCTAATGGATTTTGTTTTTGCTATTCGATTTACTTAACTTCAGTAATGACAGAGACATTAAATATTAATATTTCTCGCTATCTTTAGTTTTTAACATCAATACCTACTAGTTAGACATCAGTGCTTCATTCAGTTTTTATTTTATTTTATTGTAATACAAATAAAGAATGGGATTATAAAAGCCGCCTTTTATAATCTCATTCTTTATTTGTAAGTAACTAACTAGTAGGTATTGATGTTATATTCCACTTGAGCAATGAGCTTTGAAAATGTCATTAGTGGGTTTGGAACCGCACATTTCTTGTATCGGTGGTTTCAGGCTCGAACTAATAATATACTTTTAAAACTACAATTTTCGATAAGAATTTACGCATCCGTTTCAGTCTTCATGTATGTGCTATTGCGTATAAACTACGGTAGAGTCGCCTAATGCATTCATTGGTATAGAAAGACCAATTCCACAAACATCTATCTGTTAAATAAAGATGTCCAAGTACGTCTTCGCTATAGATGGAAATGTTGCCAATAGTCCCAGAACACACTTTATTAATATCCATCACGCCTTATCCCCGAAGGGGTGGCAGAGGCATATTATATGCCCACTTTTCACCGTATGGATTCCTGTCCCACGTAATAGGTGGTGAGCCCATTGCCGTGTTGAAATAGACAGACGCAGGTTGTGGCTACCTGCTGTTGAAATTTTTAAGCCGCCCATAAGGCCTTCAACCAGGCTTAACGACCGCCATTTTACTGGCAACCGGGACCAACGGCTTAACGTGCCTTCCGAAGCACGGAAACGCTCGCAAATGTAAATGCCACAAAGTGGCAACCTATCCGAGGACCAGCCATAGTGAAAGTTGCGTAACTCAGTGATCGTTTACCGAACACTGAGACCGCGAGGCCACGAGCGCTTCAAACGAAACTTTATAAATAACTAACTAACTATCTTCACGCTGTATCCCTGACGGGGTAGTCAGAGAGGACAGATACATAAATAAATAAAAATATCTTTATTATGCATAGACCATTTTAACGGCGCTTACAAAATGTCATACACTATTTAAAATATTTAAAGCGACCACCGGTTCGGAACGCGGCCCACCTGAGAAGAACCGGCAAGAAACTTAGGAAGGCTTTTTTTTTGATGGCCTATTTACAATTTAATATTATTTCACTTTGCCAGCAGATCATTTCCAGGCGTCCCTGTCCTGCAAATAGTCTGTAACGGAGTAAAAACCTTTTTCACAAAGCTTGTTTTTAATAAACTTTTTAAATTTATTTAATGGTAAATTTCTCAGGTCACAGGGAAGCCTGTTGTAAAAGCGTATACAGTTACCCTGAAAAGAATCGCCAATCTTATGTAGTCAACTGTGGTGGACTGAAAGATTATTTTTATTTCTAGTGTTTATCACAGAGTTTAGAAAACTGTGATAGATTTTTCTGGACATACATAAGATTGGCAAAAATGTATTGTGATGGTACGGTTAGAATATTTACTTCTTTGAATTTTTCTCGGAGAGAAACTCTGGGGCCCAAATTATAAATAGCGCGTACAGCCCGCTTTTGTAGAACAAAAATAATATTTAAGTCTGCAGCACTCCCCCAAAGGAGAATACCGTAAGACTTAATACTATGAAAATAGCTGAAGTAAACCATTCTAGCCGTATCCACATCTGTTAGAGTCCTGATCTTTTTTACAGCATATGCAGCCGGACTTAATCTAGAGGCTGTCTTTTCTATGTGTGGGCCCCACTGCAAATTGGCATCAATAGTTATACCGAGGAACACAGTTGATTCTACAAACTCTAACACTTGTCCATTCAGTTGAACATTGGCCGCAACTTGTTTTACATTTGGTAGAGTAAATTTAATACATTTAGTTTTATTTTCATTAAGGCAAAGATTATTTGAGCTGAATCAATGAACTACTCTTGCAATTACATTGTTTACATCGTCATAGTTATCTAATTGTCTTTTAATTTTAAAAATTAATGAGGTGTCATCTGCAAACAAAACAATCCTATTCCTGTCCCCTAAATAAAATGGTAAATCATTAATATAAATGAGGAACAAGAATAGCCCAAGTATCGAGCCTTGCGGCACACCCATTGTAACCATGGATCCTACAGAAAGTGTACCATTAATATCGACCCTCTGTATTCTATTGTTCAAATATTAAGACAGAAGGTCGAGAGCTTTGCCTCTTATTCCATAGTGGTGTAATTTTTTGCACAGCGTTTCATGTTGAACGCAATCAAAAGCCTTTGATAGATCGCAAAATATACCTAATGCATCGTGCTTGTCTTCCCAAGCTTCATGAATACATTTTAATAATTCAACACCAGCATCGGAAGTTGAGCGCCACTAGACTCACACCCTACAAATGTGAGAACATAACAGCAAGAAAGTGCACACCAGTGTCCGACTATAATGCTGTTGGTAACTATTATTTTATTATGTATTGGAGTGGAGAAGAGCGAGCAGACCACTGACCACAGCAGCGCTGTCTACGGCGTTACAACAGTGAGCTACGCATATCCAACGGTGCTACGGAATAGCTACGAATGCTACTATATCGCATAACGAAACAGCTTAATAAGTGTCTATAAATAGAACTGTTTAGTTTCCTATTCGTCATTTTTTTTATTTTATTCTCGTCCCGGTTGCTTAATTAATCTACCTTGAATTTTAAACCTGAAACCGGAATAAGATTTGCTCATTGTTTTTTTTGTCTATCTCCCTTGTTATGATACATTATAACGTTTTTATCATAATTGTCAACTAATTGGACATACTTAAAAAACTAATTAACGCGTATGGGTTACAGATAAATGGTGCAATGGGAGTATTTCTTTAGGTATGTCCCGAGTACAATCGAGGGCACAGCTAGTACTTACTTAATGACTAGGAGTATCTTAGAGTAAAGTACTTAGTCTGTGTCAGCATATCTCTCTCTTATATTTGTATCTAATAATTTAAAATGTAAAGAACGTAAAGATATTGTGGCCCTTTCTATTGAGCGTACTGCAGAATTGTCCTGTGTTGAGCTTGAGCAACTCATTGTCCTCTGTGTCTACAGTCCTCCAGATAGGGATTATAATTTATTAGAAACTGTAATGGAAAATGTATTGAAGCGTTTGTTCACTAGTAGAAAACATGTTGTGGTGTGTGGGGATTTTAATGTTGATTTACTTGTGCAGTCTTCGAAATGTATTAGATTTAAAAATTTGTTTAAGTCTTTTGGCTTACAAAATTTATTTTGTGAGCCAACTAGAATCACCACACATTCTAGAAAATGTATAGATAATATATTCTGCAACTGTGTATCAACAACAAGGGAGATACTAAGTAACTTTCCATCAGATCATCTTGGTCAGAAAGCAGCATTTCCTATTGATGTCACTTCTAAAAAGAATAAAATTGTATGTATGCCAATGAGTGCACATCGACTTAAACAATTTAATGTAAATGTTTCAGCAAAAGTCACTCATATTGACTTTAATCAGGAAGATCCAAATAGCTTATATGACTCCTTATTAAATATCCATCACGCCTTATCCCCGAAGGGGTGGCAGAGGCATATTATATGCCCACTTTTCACCGTGTGGATTCCTGTCCCACGTAATAGGTTGTGAGCCCATTGCCGTGTTGAAATAGACAGACGCAGGTTGTGGCTACCTGCTGTTGAAATTTTTTAAGCCGCCTATAAGGCCTTCAACCAGGCTTAACGACCGCCATTTTACTGGCAACCGGGACCAACGGCTTAACGTGCCTTCCTAAGCACGGAAACGCTCGCAAATGTAAATGCCACAAAGTGGTCACCCATCCGACGACCAGCCATAGTGAAAGTTGCGTATCTCAGTGATCGTTTACCGAACACTGAGACCGCGGGGCCACGAGCGCTTCGCATGATATTTAAATCAAAAACATTTTATAAAAACAAAAACTTGCAATTTTGTGAGTGGGCAACTGCAGGAATTTACAAAAGTAGGGCTAAGTTGTACGAACTATATGGTATGAAGCAATTTCATTTTGATCCTGCCTTTATTCAATATGTTAAAATTTATTCTAAGACCTTTAAAAAGGCCTGTGCTGCTGCCAAGTCGTTACATATAAGTAATAAAATTAAAGAGTCAAAAAACAAGGCAAAAATGACTTGGAATGTAATCAATACTGAAACCGGTCGATTACTACCCCGTGATAATAACATTGAATTAATTATAAATAACGAAGTGTGTAATAATAAATTAGATATAGTACAAACTTTTAACACGTGTCGCGTGTGCGCTCGTGGCCCCGCGGTCTCAGTGTTCTGTAAACGATCACTGAGTTACGCAACTTTCACTATGGCTGGTCCTCGGATGGGTGACCACTTTGTGACATTTACATTTGCGAGCGTTTCCGTGCTTCGGAAGGCACGTTAAGCCGTTGGTCCCGGTTGCCAGTAAAATGGCAGTCGTTAAGCCTGGTTGAATGCCTTATGGGCGGCTTGAAAATTTTCAACAGCAGGTAGCCACAACCTGCGACTGTCTATTTCTACACGGCAATGGGCTCACCACCTATTACGTGGGACAGGAATTCACACGGTGAAAAGTGGGCATATAATATGCCTCTGCCACCCCTTCGGGGATAAGGCGTGATGGATATTAATTAATTAACAAACTTTTAACAACTATTTTATAGACATACCCGCGAAAACAACTAGCTCCTTAAATTCTTGTCCAATAAAAGCTCAACGCATGCTTGGGGGCAGCGTGGATCAGTGTAGTGTCTTATTTGGCTTCAAATATGTAAACCCCAATGATATCATTAAAATATTCAAGTCACTTAACTCAAAAAAGACAGCTGACTTGTGGGGTATTTCTGTAAAATTGATTGAGTCTATCATTGTTAATATATCACCACATCTAGCTGAAATATTTAATAAATGTGTTGATAAAGGAGTGTTTCCAGATTTAATGAAACACAGTAAAGTAATACCTCTATTTAAATCTGGATCCAAAACCGACCCTGGTAATTTCAGACCAATTTCAATATTACCAGCCATTAGCAAAATTTTTGAAAAAAATATATTGCAACAATCACAAGCTCATTTTAATTTAAATATGCTATTACATAAGGAGCAGTATGGGTTCACAAGGGGTCGTTCTACCATTCATGCAGGTGTGACACTTCTGAATCATATATATGACACCTGGGAGAATAGACAAGATGCTATTGGTGTATTCTGCGATCTCTCCAAAGCATTTGATTGCGTTGACCATAAAATACTATTGGGAAAACTCTATGGTATCAAAGACTCTGCACTGAACCTTGTTGCCTCCTACCTAAATGATCGAATACAACATGTTGATGTCAATGGAATTCGCTCCCCTGGAGCATCTGTTGCTATGGGCGTACCGCAGGGATCAATTCTGGGTCCGTTTCTATTTTTAATTTATATTAACGATCTGCCATTCTATATACAGAACTTGTGCAACATTGTTGATGATACGTCACTTATTTTTAAAGTTGATCGCATGCTTAGTAATTTTAACGGCGTAAATAGTTCACTTGCCCAAGTTGTAGATTGGTTTACGACCAATAATTTGCTACTAAACGCTAAGAAGACAAAATGTATCAGATTCAGCATGCCTAATGTCAGGAATTGCGGTACAAATATAACATTGAACAGTGATACCCTTAATCTTGTAGAATCAACTGTATTTTTGGGGATCACTTTAGATAGCAAACTGCAGTGGAATGCCCAAATAACGTGTCTTGCAGGTAAACTCAGCTCGACAGCCTTTGCCGTTAGTAAGGTCAGGCAGCTTACTGATGTGGCAACTGCCAGGCTGGTATACTTTAGTTATTTTCATAGTGTCATGTCTTACGGCATTTTGCTGTGGGGCAAAGCAGCTGATCTACAAGTAATTTTTGTACTCCAGAAGAGAGCTATACGTGCAATATATAAATTGAGTGCTAGAGTGTCTCTTAGAGAAAAATTTAAAGAAATTGGCATTTTAACGGTTCACAGTATCTACGCATCACAGTATATATTTGCAAATATTATGTTAGTTAAACAGAACATACATTTATACAATAGACACAGTGACATACATTCAATAAATACTAGAAATAAGCATAAATTAATTGGAACGCATCATCGTTTACAAAAGGTTCACGACTCTTTTGCAGGAATTGGCGTACGACTATATAATAAAATTCCTTTAAACATTATGAACCTGCCGTTACATAAATTTAAGGCGGAAATTAAGAGGCACCTCTTGAAAAGGGCCTATTACACAACTAATGATTATTTGAACGATAAAAATAAATGGAAATGAGTTGCTTGCTCTTCGCTTGAGCTATTTAGGATTCGAATGAATCTTGTGATATGCCTTGAATCTGCATATATTTGTTGTATTTTTACATCTCTACATTATTAATAATTTGAAACGTCTGACAACTAAAGGTTTCTAAATTGGCTGTGTTTAGTCCCCGTATACAATGTAATTTAAGTTTGTTATTGTGTGAGCACCATGTAGACTTATTTATTTCTTTGAAATTGACATGATAGTTGCTGTGCAGTTTTTGAGTATGTCATGCTCGCCTAAGTGTCCTGGCAGTGGTGGCGTATGTATCGGGTCGCCTTATTCGTCGCCTCGTTCGTAGGGCGATGGCTGATATAATGCGTCATACCCGTGAACGGGTGCCGTCTGTTGGGACTGGTCAGCTCATAGCTGTTATAGCAATTATTAAAAATAATCTTATTTATATTTAAGGTAAACTTAAGTTTAGTCGACTGTTCTCACATAAATCCAAAGGAACAATGTAAGTGTAATTTTAATGTTGTAAGCCATTCCTACATTTTAAAATGGCATCCATTGACTTTCTTGCCAGATTCTTCTTCTTCAAGGGTAGGCTGCCCTTAGAACCTGCAACTATAATCGCTCTAATTTTGATATGATTTAAACACAACATTGATTTTGTTTTTGTTTGTTTGTATAAATTCATTACTATATAATTGGTCAAATATCATGTTAATCAAACTAATGTAATTACTGGCGTTTAGAAAAGAGTGGCCATGAGTTTTATTGCCAGGTTCTTCCTCAGGCTCTACCTATTGCTTTGCGAATCTGGCAGTAAATGTAAATGTAGAAGCAATATTCTTGACGTTCATAAGTGTTACTTTGTGACCTAAATGAATAAAGATTTATTATGTTTCTTCTTTTCACGGGCATCTTCTTTTTTTTTATGAAGATACCCGGGCTTTTGGTAGGCGTACATGGGGACATACTGGTCCAACACGCAGAGGCCCTTTGAGAATTTTAATCTAAAAGGAAATGGGACCCCCACTGCAGACAGTCCACGCCCGCCTTATGTAGAAGAACGATAATGGACCACCTCCAATGGGAGTTAAACTATTGTAAAATATGCTAACTAAGAAATGGGCTATTGGGTTGGGGGTTTGATGAACTAGGTGATTATAACTATGGATGAAGGCGGCGTCTGCCATTTTAATATCTGATTATCAAAAATTTGGCAGACGGTGACTCGCCAACTCACTAGATGGGCCCCCTATACAATCGCCATAGGCATGATAAGCCTGTAAGGCGACAGGAGGCAACACCGTTGTGAGCGTCTTGGGGTGTCGAGCGGTGCGGCGCCGGTTTCACCTTCGCGGGACAGGCCCGGAGCGGGCTTCCCCGTAGTTATGCCCTTGAAAATGACACTTCCACCCCCGAGCATATAGCTCTGGCTCCCTCCCTCTGACCGGCCAATTAAGGCAAGCCAGAGTTGAGTTTTGCTGCACTCCCGGGAGTAGCACTCTCACTGCTCTCCCGTTAGCCCATTAAATGCTAACCGGTGCAGAAGGGCAACAAAACTCTGAGGAATCGGGACCGATGTGTAGCCACGCACATTCAGCTCGCCACAAGCTGCCCTGCGGATGTGAGCTTTTCAATAACTTTCTGATACATTTTTTTGTTGATATCAGAAAGTGGATGACTCAAAAAGCGAATCTACTATGCCCTCATAGGGTTGCGTTAATCCTATAAAAGATAACGACTGTCCTCGAGGGGTAAATAAATGTTTTTGTTTTTTTTGTTTTCTTTCCTAAATGTTTTCTTATTATTATTATCTCTTTATTTATTTATACAACATATCAATTACATTTTTAAATATATCTACAAAATAAAAAATACATTTAAAAATATAAAAAATAGTGACCCACCGGTATCGGGTACAGGGACCAAGCTACCGGTGGTTAGGGCTCCAGAGAAAGGAATTTCCTCACAATACGTGCCGTGTCGAGAAGAACTGCTTTCTGTATCAGGCCCTTGATCCAGCTGTTTAACGCGAGCCTTTGTAGGTGTTGGTCAAGGCTCTTGGCTATAAGTCCATGGACAGATATGACTATCGGTACAATGATCGCTGAATCCACACCCCACACGTCGATAACCTCATGAGCCAAGTCTAAATATTTCTTTTGTTTGTCTACCTCGGCTTTCATGAGGTTCTCGTCGTGAGGTATGGTGATGTCAACAATCATTGCACGGCGTTCTAATCGATCTATTACCACTATGTCAGGCTTATTGGCGACAATAGTCCTGTCCGTGATAATAGATCGATCCCAGTATAATGTGACATGACCATTTTCGAGAACTGGGTCGGGCATATATCTATAGTATGGTACCTCTAAATCAACAAGATTGTACTTAAGAGCAAGTTGCTGGTGAATGATCTTGGCTACTTGGTTGTGTCGATGCAAATACTCACCGTTTGCAAGACTCGAACAACCAGAAATAATATGCCTAAGGGATTCTCCGGGACGATGACATGCCCGACAGATGTCTACCGTACCATCCTTCAGGATATACTTCCTGTAGTTCTTTGTCATTACAACTTCGTCAGTAATTGCAAAAACAAACCCTTCAGTCTCTCCAAAGAGATCACCAAATCGTAGCCAAGATACTGATGCATTGAAGTCTATATCAGGCCTGTGTAAGGCCTGATAAAAACGACCATGCAGCTCCTTACTCTTCCATACCTCCTTGCGATCAGTAACACCAAGTACTATAGGTTTATGCCAATTCTCTTTAGCCAACGAGAGCGGGGTATGTCCATTATCCACTGCAACCACATCGCGATGCAACCTCGTGTCAGCATTGAGAAAATATTCTCTGAGGTTGCATATCTCACGGTTATGGAGGGTCTTGACATTTAAAAAGCCTCGACCTCCACACTTCCGAGGGATATACAACCTCATTACTGATGAACGAGGATGATGCATTCGAAATGTGGTCAACAGGGACCGCACTCTCCTATCCAGGGCATCTAATTCAGTCTGAGTCCATCTAAGTATACCGAAGGAATACATTAGTACCGGTATGACCCACCCATTGAAGGCACGCACTTTATTACCGCCTGATAAAAGACTTTTCAGTACTTTTTTCAGACGGCCAAAGAATCGCTCCTTCAATGTTTGTTTCAGACCAGATTGATTAATTCCTAATGCCTGTGATATACCCAGATACTTATAGGTCTCAGTAGTGGAGAGAGATCTGAGTATTATGGAATCCGAAAGCTCAACACCTTCAGACTCCACAATCCCACCCTTCTTTACATGCATGACTGCACATTTGTCAACGCCAAATTCCATTCTAATAGAACTACTGAAGGATTTTGTTAACTTCAATAGTTCTATCAGTTCCAATTTGGTGGTGGCAAATAGCTTAAGGTCGTCCATGTAAAGCAGGTGGGATATAACTCGACCTTCTCTCCGCAACTGAAAGCCTAGCCCTGAACTCTCTAGTATAGTACTAAGAGGGTTCAGTGCCAGACAAAACCATAAAGGACTGAGACTGTCGCCCTGGAATATGCCCCGTTCAATAGGCAAGCCATTTGTTACAATCTGACGACATCCTGGATAGCAAAGGTCTGTTCTCCATTGCCTCATACATGACCGCAGGAAAGTACAAAGAGTTGCATCCACTTTGTACAGCTCCAGCACCCTCAGAAGCCAGGTATGAGGCACAGAGTCAAAAGCCTTTTTATAATCAATCCAACATGTCGCCAGACTGCGACGATTACGGCGTACCTGTTGGTTAATGGTCATATCAATAATAAGGAGCTCTTTGGTGCCTCGGGTCCCACCTCTACATCCATTTTGAGACAAAGACAAGACTGAATTTTTATCTAAATGTGAAGTAATTTTGATTCTCAAAATGGATGTTAGAAGTTTATAGACTGTTGGTAAACACGTGATTGGTCTATAATTTTTGGGATCCAAGGCATCGCCAGATTTATAGAGAAGGTGGGTTATTCCAGTCGTTATAAAATCGGGCAGAGAGCCCGACTCTACAGACGACTGGAATTGAGTTGCTAAGCGAGCATGTGAACTACGGAACCACTTTAGCCAAAAATTATGCAGTCCGTCCGGTCCCGCTGATTTCCAGTTGGGCAATGAACGGACTGCATTTGCTACATCGTCTTCTATTATGTTAATTGGGTTCATTGTTTGAATAGATTCACATGCCCGCTCAACCTCTCTCATCCATTCGCCTTCAATATGACTAACGGACCTCGACCAAATACCACGCCAAAATGCATTTGTGGCATCAGCATTTGGTCGCGGTCCATCATCCACATCGGAATCGGGTTTCTCCCATTTTCGATAAACCCACCTTTCATCCTTTTGGAACATGCGATTCTGGGTATATCGGTCTACGCGTTTTTTATAACGTCGAATCCGGTTGGCCCATGCATAAACTTTCTGTTTTAGAAAGTCAATGCGCTCTGTGACACACGACATACTCATAAATTCTTGAGGCGTGATGTTAGTGCCCGAGAACGCCTGTCTCACAAAGCGCATGACCCTCGGTCGAGTATTTCCCGATTTAAAACAGATTAGCTTCCCGATGAGTGCCCTAGCCCGAGCGATACGACGCTCAATTCTATACTGCCAAGCTGGCACAGCAGGTTTAGGAGGAGAAGCAAGTTTCTTTTCAAAAAAATTCACTCTAGCTACTCTACATGCTGCAACGGCTGCACAGTATAGAATCGAGTGCGTATCACAAAGGTATTCACTATTATCCAAATATTCAGATAATAGCGAATCTAGAGCACACACCAGGGCTATATTTCGTTTATGCATAGGCAAACGCGGTAGGCTAGGTCTACAGCCTGGACTCATAGATCGATATTCCAGCATTGCATCTTTCAAAGCACTCCTTAATTTATCATTGCACTGGTTACTTACGGCAATAGCCTCCACAGCTACAACTTCATCATTATGCGGTGTGTTTGGTACCTCTAAACTTGCAACCTGAGATGAAGTTCGACAGGCGAGGCTATTTCCTATTTCAGAACGTAGCCGCTCAAGTACAACACTATCCAACATGTTACAACGTTGAATAGCCCGTACCTGATCCGATAATCGTTGTGCCGAGACGTTAACAGCTGGTTCAAGATCCTGAAACACAGTTAATAGCCGACTACGGTACGCAGTAAGGTTGATTCCCCCCTCTGTAGCCACAAAATATGCCCGCATGACGTTTTCGTTTATAGAATTAGTCCATCTCATGCGGCGCACATCACCACCGGTAGCGGGAGCCCTATTCGAAGCCTGTGGGCCTCGGGACGCCAAGCAAGTCGGTGGCCGGCCTCTCCCACGCCGCCGCGCTGGTGTTGGTGACGACGGCGGAGAGAAGAACTCGTCGCTGGAACTAGAGCTCGACGCCTCAGCAGCAGTCGGTGTAGCTAATGTGCTCACCGTGGGCTGCGAGGCGGAGCTGTGCGACGAGTCCGGAGGTGTTACTGGTGCTTTGAGTTTGTTCCTGGATCTTGTAATCATTTTGTCATTGCATTATATTTATTTTCGTTTGCCTTATAAAACATGACATTAAACGTCATATCTATCCATCATCATTAAAATATTATGGTATTTATATATAGGTTTTATTCCGTTAATTTGATGAATCAAAATCATTTTTGTTCCTTTAATGTGAATACATACACAGTTTCTGCAGTAATTTCAATTAATTTATAATATTATTTAAAATATTATCAGCAAAACGACATTTGACGTGTACGTTTATTATTATTATTATTATCATACTAAGTCCACTCAGGGTCTGTGCTAGTGTACACAGTCTACCTAGAAGTTCCACGTGTCTGCGTAAGTATAATATATATAATATAATATGATAAAAGGATTCCTGTTGGACAAATTAGTTCACTAACCTAGTTGGATCACGTGGACGAAGGGATCCTAAACCCTCCAGACTATCAATTATGGTAAGTTTTAGAGAACATAGCGTGTTCGAAAGACACGAATCTCTTAAACAATCTATGTAGCAAGCAGTGCGGAAACTCGTAGATTCTTGATGGCCAGGTAGTAAATGATCTGTATAAAAGTCTAAGGTCATAAAAAGTATTGTGTTTTTTGCTAAGACTTTACAAATGATATACTGGATATGTTTTGTAAAACACTACAATGTGCAAAAAAACAGTCCCACTATTATTATTATTACATCACAGATTTTCATCCGTAACAGAACGTACTTGCTTTTATCCACCTGGTCCGGGCCCAGGTAGATAAACACAATCATGCCTGAATCCTTGAGGGGCAAGAATTACACACCCACCTAAACTGTACATTGTTAGTCCCACGTAATACAGGGCAAACCTATTATTTTCACCAAGCTATATGTACTTGAAAATATCTATAACCAATCTGTAATCCGAATAAACTTTCCAACAACCAGGATAGACGTTACCCATCCATAAATACAACCCCTGCAGTTCGAGTAACAGGTAGTTGAAGCACAAGTAAAACAATGAACGTTCGCTTACCTTTGTACTGTTATAAAAATGATCGAATCGCCACCACCCAAGAAGCTGTTAACTCTGGTATTGTTATAAATATTTCCTTACATACATACTTTCCTAAATGTTTTCTTAAATTCTAAAAATACGAAAATTCCGGTTATGTTTGTTTGGCCCGTATTTTGACGGGCGTCGCCAGCCTGATGGAAAGCAAATTGAGTTTGAAAGCCGCCATTCTAGCCACCAGGGCTTCGATAGTGATCCTCGGGTTGACAGTTAACGTTTCTCTTAAAGGACCCAGGATTATAATAGGAGCACATGCGCCAGCAGACGGTTACATGCTTATATAGTGCGACATAAAAAAGACCTGAAGTCTTTCAGTTCCTCAGTAATCCTCATGCGTGCTAAGCCGAACTTCTATGCTATTTGAGTTGGAGACCTATTTTTTTATTACTTAAACTGTGTGGAAAACAATTTACAAGTGGAATGCCATAGTCTCTGCCTACCCCGATGGGAGACAGGCGTGACGATATGTTTATATATATATATATATATATATATATGTATACATATGTATGTAGGAGCAGTTATCAACCTCGTCTGTCAGAGCGTCATTCGTATTGTGCTACAAAACAATATAAAAACATTTTTAAGAAATAATTCAAGTTCATGTTCAATTACAAGCCACGTAGGCTAATCCAACTACTTGGTTTTAATTGGGATTCTAATGGAATAACTTCGGAGCCCACGTCAGCTGACTCTGTAAAGAACGAGGTCAAGGCGAAGAGAAGAAATATTCAAAATAAAACCCAGCACAAATCCGTTCTAATATGCCGCTAATTGGGAGAGACCTAATTTCAGCAGGGGACTGCTATAGGCTGTTTTTGTTAATAATAGGATAGCTCCGTGATAACTGGATTACGACACAAGATTTCCATGTTGTGACGGGAACCCGGGACTGAAAAACACTTTCAAAAAGGTAGTTATTCTCAACCTACAATTTTTATTTTCCAAAATTATAAGTCAGATTTACGGTAATACGGTTACTGCAGGTACAGAGAGAGTCATTGGGTACGTACATCTGGAATGAAATAAGATAGTGTTCATTTTTGTTGAAACTTTTATTATTAACAGTTTCGCAAAAAAGGTAACTTTGTTTTTATTACCGATGATATCTGCGAAAAACACAATGTCCGTAGTGGAGACACAGGTAATAGGAAATAGGTAAGTACCGTTATGAAATTTTTACCTGAGAAACTTACATTTTGAGATTTGACTAGACTACTAGTTCAGTCTTATTACGACATTCGTTACAAGCAGGTTGCTAACTCAGACTAGTAGTCTTACACTCTGTGTTTATCGACGAAGAAAAGTGTGTATTGAAAATGTCTGCTGCTCAAATCATAAACAGGAAAGTTCGAAAGGCAACTGTCTTAGCGAGTGGTGGTAAGTAATTCGTATTATTTATATACCAACTACCAGTTTACGTGTTTCCTTAACACTCCAAGTTGAAACTTATATCCCTTATGAGATCATTACTTGTTCGATGCATTTTCCGCGGAAAATATTTTCTTAATAAGAAAGCATAATAATTAACTAGGACAATATTAAAAGGTAGTTCACTGCATACTAAGTTATTTTTAAGTGGTTAGAGCAAACAACGAAATGAAGTAACCGTCGAGAAAGTTTTCATACTGACCCAGTCATCTACTGAGTATGAGACAGACTAACTTAACTGTATAACCGACTAGGTTACCTCTGATATGAAAAATGAAAACGTATTTTACGTATTTCAATTAAACCTAGCACGTTTTCGAAACTCATGCCAAACATGGCAATTTTGTAAAAAAATAAAAAAAATAACAGTCGTTCACTTTAATGACAAGAAAATTTTATCTCGTGTTATATGTTCTAATTTTAAAACTCTTAACTTTCTTACGTGAAGGTCGCTTTCCCAAAACACTAATCTGTTTTGATACATGGAAAAAAAAACCTTATTACTCTACTGGTTTCCGTGTTATTCATTTATTACCTCTCATAGAAGTTCCGATACTTAGATTATTATAATGGATGTTTATGGGTTTATTTATACACGATTACTTGAAATACACTTATAACTTATTCAGCTCACTTCAGTGCATCACATTAGTTTCAAATGATAACCTTAGATTTATGCTATGCTGAAAACAGTATCTAAAATAATTATATATATATATTTTTAGGCACGCGGCACACACTTGATTGCCCATTTGAAAATAACAAAACAGGGGCTGGCGCAACTAAACCTGTAAAAGAAGAAAAAGTGTCAGAGAAGGGCACTTTTTTGGTGGAATTAGGCGTAGACTCGGAGAATCCGCAGCAACGTGTATGTATAACTAATTTTATAGTTATGTTTATTGAGAACACAAGCAGCGTTCTGTCAGAGCGTTTTTGGATGATCGAGAAGGCGGATAATTTCTCAGATTAAAAAGTAGCCTAGGGCATTACCCTGTCAGAGTACGACAGTTTAAAGAAATAGTGCCTATACCACTCTCTGATCCAACAACTGTCCCCATACTAACACGAAAGGTAAGGTTACAAAACACTGTTAAACATTGTAACTGTGGATGTGTAACCAATTATTGGCTCTTATTTCGAATTATAGAATGCTAATATGGTTGCCCACTATTAAGTAGGGTATGTACTACAAGTAGGTGCAAAAGTTTTTGCTTATACTAAAAATTGTGTATTTATTTCTCCCCTGGATTTACGTGTGATTGTATGTACGTTTTAAGATGGAATATTTTTTTGAGATAAGATCGTACGCCATTAACTTTTAATAAACTTGTTTAGTTTTGTGAATCTGGCATCAGATTTGCAAGAAGAGATCCAAGGAGGTTTGTATTTCAGTCATAACATTATCACTGTAACAAATCAACGTGTAACTTAAGGATTAAGAATAAAATGCTTCTAACAATACTAAAATACTTAAGTCAGAACTTGGTTTTAGTTGATAAAACGGTTCTTTTATTTTTGGGTTCAACCTTTACATTGCACCAAAATTAGAAAGACATAGTTTACGTACAGGAAATATTAACAAATGTTGTTATTTTTCAGTTGAAAACCTTAGAACTAGCTAGGAAATATAAAAAACGCCTGTACACGGCATATACTACAGAAAATACAATGCCATCAAGTAACAAGAACCCTATTCTGACCACTGAAACCAAAATAGAAGAGAAGACTACAAAAGAAACCGTTCATGAAATTAAGAAATACGATGAGAAAAAGCGTCTAAAATATAGTAATTCCGAAGAAATAATAGACAATATAATTAATATATTCGCCAAACCTGGTTTTGATCGTGACCACGAAATTGAAGAACAAGTGTGTAATATGCTTCTAGATATTAAGCATTCAATAATGTCCGATTTTCAGACAGTAAATAACAATGAGGAACAAAATCTTAACGAGGAAATCAAATCCACCGCGATGGTCGTAGGAGAAAATTCAAGCGAAAATATAAACGTAGAGAACAAAGATGATTTGGAAAATGTGATGGAGACATCAATCGAAGAAACAAACGCAGTAACACAAGAACATAATGATGACCCAAAAGAATGGGTAACGTATTTTTTCGACTTCTATATCTTACTAAATGAGTATAAAGTTATATAATAAGAATATGTGCAGACTATTTTGGCACATTATTACATAGTGCTTTATAGAATTATTTAATTTAGTTTAACTGCTATAGGACCCAGATCAAAGATAAATATTTTAAAGAGAAAATCCGACTAACCGACTCATTGACTATTTTATTAATTAATTTTTGAGATGGAATTTAAGAATGCCTTTTCATAGTGGGACCTAGATCATAATAAAAATAAAAATAATAATTTGATTTGGTTGGATGTTGATAGGAGAGTGAGTCACCCTGTAATTTCATAGTATGCTCGATAGATAAGCTTTTTACAACATTCAATTCATAACCGTGCAATGTGAAACAGGATTGAAAGCGGGTAGTTTTATTGTTTGTCAATCTAATAGATAAATCTTATATGAATATAATCAAAAAAGTCTTATTTCTTTTTGATAAAAATGACAGGACTTGACATTGTAACGATTCTAAATAAGTCTTTGCACTACTTTCTAAGCGTAATGTTTTAACTAAAAGATAGACTAAAGTTAATGAGTTTGGATTGTAATTAACCCATTGATTATAGATTTTTTAATGTCATTGCTTTTAATTTAAAAAAATAAATATAAATATTGGTTTAGCCACTATTATAATTTATATAATTTACTCCTGAGTCCGCGTAATTATAAAAAAACCTAACAAAGCTTTTATATAACGTATTAGCATAATGATTTTAATCTTTCAGATTCCCATAGGATCTGGTACAACATTTATACACCATACAAAATACAACAAAATAAATTTTAATAAGCCCAACACGGCAACGCGGGGTTTATTGAGCGCCGTGTTCCCTAGAAGGTAATTTTGTTTTCATGAAAATATTGTCAGGGTACCATAACCACTCAAACGTTCAAGCTGCTAAAGCAGCTGACTTTTTTTGCCTTTTCTTTTTTAGAACTGACCTCATTTCAAAACCTTTTTAAACAATGTTGTCTGTGGTTTTAATGAATAAATTTTATACCATTAGAATCGTGGATAAAAAGCCCGTGTATTAGAGGTTTAATATCTATATGTCACAATATCAAAATTCAAAGTAAATGCGGTATAAACATTGCCGGCGGCCATTTTCCCGCCATTTTTTTAGTTTTGCGTTAATATTTAATGGGTTAACAATTTTTTAGTTTTTTTTAGAATAATTAAAAGTTATTAGTGTCGTATATCGTTTTAATCGTTATAATTCCAAGAATTTAATTATGTAAAAAAAATAATAGTGTTTCATATTAGTTTTTCGTGTGAGTGGCAAATTTTTGAAAAATAACGTTTATTTATTTTTTTACCGACTTTTTCGTGTTTATACCAATATATCAGTTAATTATGATTAAAATTAACAAAAGACCCATATTAGCCATTGATTTTGCTTTAGCCTAGTTGGGAGGCTTAGTGCTAGAAAGCTTTAATTTAACATGGATACAAGTTTATATAAGTATTTAAAAACATCCGATTGACGGCTGGATTAAGGTTCCTGCGTATCATTTCTATTGGAATTGGGCATAGTGTTGAAAGAGTCAGAAATGACTCAAAACTTGAATAGTTATATTTGAACTGAATACAATGTATTGGTTTACAGCGTCCTAGCAACACATTCAATGAGCGGAAGACCGCCGCCAGCTTTCCCAGATAAGCCAGTGAAAATGAGTTTAGATCAGAGAGCTGTATCTGATATTATCCAGGAAGTGTTGAAAAAGTTTCCGAACAGCAATGAAAAGACTGTGAGGTATGTCTTGCTCACTTGATTAATGTAGTATAATACCTACATATCTATTATGATCTTTATACCGAGTTATATCTTAGGTATACGTGATAAGGAGTCACCCCGTTTCACAACTTGCCCATTTGAATAACTGTCTCTTTAACTTGACTACTTAAATAGTTTCCAGGTCTGGGGGGGTAACATTAACAGCGTTGGGTAGACTGACTGTCTGAATGTCCCACTAGTGTTTTACACCAAGCTATTAGAAAGTAGACCTCACTGACATACAACATGCTTGCCACCTTTAAAGTGAAAAAAAATATTTAAAGTTTTTAAAATAAATTAATACTTATTCGCTTTTATTTATGTGCTTTTCGCTTCTACCTTGTCTTGAACTAATACATCACTGTCCCTGTAGCGCAATCCGAAGTAATCTCAAGAATAAAAATTACATTAACAGCGTTAGCAAAACATTGAGTAAGCTAGGATTTCCCAACAATGCTGTTGCTGCTGACGCTGTGTATAATAGTGTTCTAATGAGATCTTCCAGTTACTTTTACCTCTACTGTTCGATCCAAAACATCACAGTATATACATCAACTATATACCTATGTCACGATCTCACTTCACCGTATGCAATTATGTCCCACGTGATGGAGATGAGCCTATTAGGCATGTTGAAATGAAATACCTAATAAAGTTATAATTGTTCACAGAAACCTCATTACCTCGAAATGCGCCGACGAGTGCAAAATGATGAGATTGAGGAATCGAAGAGCTGCACAAGACGCTAACCGCAATCTGTCATCATAGGTCAGCAAATTTGATGGTAACAGCATGAATTGGGACGTTATCGAGTTATCAAATAATATTGAATTCATACATGCTCGTCATCATACGCGCTAATATCCAGAATGGACTACGAAAACCCTATTGACAAAAATGACCACGTCCGTTAAGTGACTACTACACTGGGTAGATATTTAACGACGATTTGATAATTGTATTACTTTCGTTACTTTAATACGTATCCATTATATTGTATAATTTATACTGTCAATTAGACTGCCTCTGTGGCGCGGTGGGAGTGCATCCGACTGCTACCCAAGAGGTCGTGGGTTCGATTCCCACCCAGGATAAAACTTTGTGTGATGAGCACGATGGTTTATTCTGTGTCTGGGTGTTATTTATCTATAATATGTATGTATTTAGAAATATATAAGTATGTTTATCAGTTATCTAGATCCCATAATACAAGCTAATATTAGCTTACTTTGGGCTAGATGGCGCTGTGTGAAAAGTGTCCCACAATATTTATTTATTATTTAAAATTAGTGAAGAGTTGTTGTAATTACCTTTGATAATGCCTTAAGGTGTAATCTATCAAGTTGTGTTAAATAAAATATACATAATATATTCGTTATATACCTAACCAGTATGTGGTTAACAAGTTTAATTAAAAACACATAATTCTAAGTATTACGTAATGATTGAAATTGAAAACAATGTGTAAATTTAAATGCATTTTGTACGCTGTGATAACCTTGACAACAAACAGAAAGTATATTTCTGTTATACACTTTTAAGAGGTGAATATTAAATACTGTGTTTATTTAATTTAAAAAAACTTCTAGTCCGATATGATAAATTTCGCTTATTATTTTTGGAATCAAGTAATTATAGAAGTAGATTTTTTTATATACAGAAACAGATAGCAACTAAGGGAATACCAGTAGTATTCCCTTAGTTGCTATCTGTTTCTGTGTTTCATAAGTTTGATTATAAACTTAAGTGTGTACATTGTAATTGTAATGATTTAGTAAAAGTAAATCGTAAAAGTATATTTGTTGTTTGCTTTGTATCGTTTAATCTAAGAACTACTAAAAGTATAATAAACATTTCGGGGTATTCATTGAAAACCTACGCTACGTGCAAGGCGAGACGCACTCAAAAGCCTTCGTCACGCCCCATAAACCCCGTACTTGCCAAATTTTACAGTTCCGGGTCAACAAAAGTATAGTACCATGCACGTCTTTATCCCTAGATGGGTGGCAGAGGCATATTATACGCCCACATTTCACCATGTGCATTTAAACCCACATAACAGGTGATAAGCCCATTACCGTGTTGAAATGAACAAACGCAGGATGTTCAGAATCAGAATCAGGTATTTATTTGTGAAACATAGGTAGTACAATAATAATAGATGTCGAATACTATAAAGTCCGCTATGTTTTGTCCTAAGGACGTACAAATATTTTATAAACAGATTTAAACTAATGTCAAATTACAATAATAATCACAAATTACAATAATAATCACAAAATAAAACAAAAAAGGTACATTACAACTCAAATAATTTACAATTAAGTCAAAAGAATTCCAATTAAATCAGTTAAATTACTATAAAATAAATTAAATTTATTTACATAATCGACAATAAATTACATTATATTTTTATTATGCTATGTCATTATCATTAATAAAATCGTCTATTGAATAATAACATTTAGCGATGAGAATTTTAAGAAGTGTACTTTTAAATTTATTGAATGGCTGGTTTTGTGTTGCGGCCTGTTTTTCACTTAAGTCTCGAAATATACCTGTGCGAATAACGAATGGGATTAAAAATGGCAGTGTACCTTTTACTCCTCGCTCGTATATTATTTGCGTCTAAAGTCACACTCATCGGTACAGTTTGAAATTCAATAACAACGATTAGGGTTTTTCCTACTTTTAGACGATTCCAAATTAAAATTATAACTTATTTTTATATCAAGAAAATAGAGATTGTATACTAAATTTAAGCATTTAAATAACCTATACTTTATTGTACACCTTGAACAATATTATTTAACATAGTAAATAAAAGAATGTTGTACAATTCTTCCAGACAACCTTTGTGTGGACATAGCTCAAGGACAATCAGTCGTGGGTATCAGTGGTGCAGTTTTATACTAAAACTAATTATACATTAATACAATAATCACTAGTAAACATGAAAAACAAATAAGTACAACAGCACTCAAACAATCAATCATAAATATACTAAATCAAATACATATACATATATAAATACATTTACATACACTTAAATATACTTACAAATAAAGATAAATGTAAGTATATAATTAAACATTTTACTCTTAGTTATTAAAAAATTTAAAATAAATTAAAAATAATTAAATAAAACGCAATTAAAATACATAAAAATAATTAACAGCTTGGCAATGACAGATAATGATTTTTGACCATTTTCTTAAAAGTATTAAGCGTCTTAGCCCGCCTTACTTCCAAAGGTAACGCATTCCACAACCGAACTGCCTTCACTGTAAATGGTTCGTCATAAAAACTAGTTAAATTTGAAACTGACTACACCTATGTACTCCGCATAGGTGTCGTCAGATTCAAATTTTCCTAGGATTTTAGGAATCTCAAATTATTATCTTTAAGGAAGTGGAAACGGCCCTTAAGGTAACCAGGAGAAGAAGGATTAAATAAGATGTTATATAGAATAAAAAGGATATGAGTATTGCGGCGAAGACGAATGGGCAGCCACTTGAGCTCAGTGCGAAATTCAGAAACGTGGCCATATTTACGCAAGCCAAATATGAACCTGATGCAATAATTTTGTAAGCGCTCAAGCTTATTTAGCTGAACCTCGGTAAAATCGAGATAACTAGCATCACAGTAATCTAGAATAGGAAGAAGAAGAGACTGTGCTAAAGCAGTTCTAGTTGAAATTGGAAGAAAGTTGCGCACTCTACGCAAAGAACCTCCAGCTGCAAATAATTTACGGCTTACCTCCTGTACTTGTTGGTTCCAAGATAAAGTTTTATCAATAAAGATTCCTAGATTTTCACTGAATCACTAACAGGTATATGAATTCCATTGAAAATTATTTTCGGAAGTAGTGTCCAATCTATATTTGATACTAGTTGACGCCCGCGGCTTCGCCCGCTTAGATAAGTTTTTCCGTTCCCGTTTCCCACAGGATCTTGTTCCCGGGATAAAAAGTGGCCTATGTCGGCTTCTGGCTCTAAGCTACCTCACCACCAATTTTCAGCCAAATCGTACAGCCGTTGTTAATTTATAAATAGTGTAACTAACACGACTTTCTTCTATATATATAATTTAATCTTGGACTACCAATTGCAATTACATAAATAAAGATAAACAATGTTGTTCTGACTTTATTAGTCTCTAAATGATCATAATTCAATATACGGTACATAAGTATTGTTGGAATTTTTAAAATATCTAAACGATTTTGCCGAGTATATTTTTACGCAGAATGCTGCGACTGTCCTCGAGGGGTTTATTGTTATTATTATTTATTTATTATTAAAAGAAAAACATACAGAGTATATAAAATTAAATCCTGCAAAACTGTTCTAACAGTTTGACTGCAGGTAAGAGTCTCTATAATAGATACATGTACGTTTTAATACTTGGTTCTTAGTTTTATATTAAGTACTATACATATTTTTATACATTCTTAAATTTATAATTACTATAGCTAGTTAACACTTGTCTAACACTTGTATCCGTCATACAATGTTATTATAATCTTACTACAATATTTTAATCTTACTTCCATTACCTTGAGTTTTAAGGCTAGAATCGGCATATGATTCGCTCATTGTTGTTATTGTCACCATTAAAGGGAACTATTGCTATCTGATCTCCCAATCCAGTAACCGCATGGTGCGTATCCTGCGCCTGGGTTGCAGTTGGAGTTGGTGGCGCTCCAATAGACCTTGGTATATTGCTTGTCATCTTTATTCATACTTGAGCCCATGATCATATAAATAATACTGGACAGAATTTCTGTGTCGCTTCATTTAACCAGCTCGCTCTTACGCATAGGCCCTCACGCATACATTTACACAATACTAAGGCGAGGTAACTGAAACCCTACATTCAGTAACCGTGCATTAGTTTTATCTTTCTCCCTTGTCTCTGACCATAGTTTGTAACAGATTATGTTTTTGCTATTGGACTACTCAGCTTCAGCAATGACAGAAACAATAAATTTAAATATATCTTATTTTTTTTAGAGTAATTGTAACATCTATATTTCAAGCATTCAAGAGAAACAAATCTTGCAAAGACAAACAAACAGTAAATACCACGTGGTAACCATTAAAGCTTTCGAATGGTAAGAAAATTTGTTATTAATGACTCTAGGTCTCTTTTCCAATTAAATTGAAACATATAAGTTGTATTTTTGAAACCATTTTAAAGCTCTTCGTTATCAAGCGTATCAAGCTACTCGAGAGTGGCAGAATATAGATTCCAACGCCTAATATCCACTTTTTTTAACCAGAATGGCGGTTTTATCATAATTGTCAACTAATCAGGCGTACTTAAACATATTATTTGTAAACTAATTAAGGCGAATGGGTTAAAAATATATGGTGCAATGGGAGTATTTCAGGTATGTATGTCTCGAGTAGAGTCGAGGGGCAAAGTTAGAACTTAGTACTGACTAGGAGTATCTTAGGGTCTGCGTCGGCGTGCTTAGTCCACTCAGGGTCTCTGCTAGTATACTCAGTCTACCTAGAAGTTCCATGTGTCTGCGTCAGTGAACAAATGGATAAATAAATAAAAGATAAAAGGATTCCTGTTGGACTAGTAAGTTTAAATTAAACTAGTTGGATCACGTGGACGAAGGGATCGGAAACCCTTCAGCCTTTTAATTATGGTAAGTGTTAGAGAACAAAGCGTGTTCGAAAGACACGAATCTCTTAAACAATCTTTGTAGCAAGCAGTGCGTCAACTCGTAGATTTTTGATGGTCAGGTAGTAAATGATGTCTATAAAAGTCTAACGTCATAAAAAGTATTGTGTTTTGGCTAAGTTTTAAAAAAATATGTACTGGGTGTACTTTGTAAACCACTACAATGTTTAAAAAAACAGTCCCATAATTAGTATTATTACTTTAAAAAAATATACTTTTTCATTTGTAACAGCTACTTGTATTTATCTACCTGTTCCAGGTCCAGGTAAATTAACACAATCACGCCTGTATCCTTGAGGGAAAAGACAGAGGTGAATATCACACCCACCCAAACGTTGCATTCTAAGTCCCACGTAATTAGAGGCAAACCTATTGTTATCACCAAGCTACATTTACTTGAAAATATCTATAACCAATCTGTAATCCAAACTAACTTTCGAAGAACCAGAATGGATGTTACCCATCCACAAATACAACCCCTGCAGTTCGAGTAACAGGTAGTTAAAGTACAAGTAAAACAATGAACGTTCACTTACCTTTGTACTGTTATAATAAATGATAAAATCGCCACCACCCAAGAAGCTGTTAACTCTGATATTGTTACATAATATAATATACATAATATAATACAACGGGTTCAAAATTTATTCCAAATTTAACATCTAAAATAGACATATTTTACGAAATTAATTCGGCCCTTGAGACTCACCCTAGTTCCGTGCATCGGAAGGCACGTTAAGCCGTTGGTCCCGGTTGTCAATAAAGTGGCAGTCGTTAAGCCAAGTTGAAGGCCTTATGGGCGGCTTAAACATTTTCAACAGCAGGTGCTAACACGGAAGTAAACTGGGATTCCTATAAGTCAGCTAGGAATCGGTGTAACCAAATGATACGCAACGCTAAACGCCGACATATCTTCGACAACGTCTCTTCCTCGTCACCTTCTGAAGTTTGAAGGTTTCTTGGGACATTGGGCATTGGAAAGGTAAGGCAAGAGGAGCTGCCTAAGACTATTGGACTGGATGCCATTAACATACATTTCTCCACTTCCCATACAATGGATATCCAAATTATTAGTCAAACGGTAGACTATGTAGCCAGACTGACTAAATCCCATAATACCCCTTTTACATTTTCTCCAGTCTCGGCAGATGAGATCAAGAAAATCATATTTTCAATAAAATCTAATGCTGTTGGTTGTGACAGCATTAGTCGTCGCATGATCGTAACAATTATAGACCAACTTCTACCCATTATATCACACCTAATACATTTCTCTTTGGATTCATGTCAATTTCCTGCTCTGTGGCGAAAAGCCTATGTTCGACCATTGCCTAAAATTAATAATCCTTCCCTACCTAATCATTTTCGTCCTATTTTAATTCTCCCTTTCCTCTCTAAGGTTTTAGAGGCGTGTGTACATAAACAGTTATTTATGTACATACAGCAAAATAATGTTTTAAGTCCTCTGCAATCGGGTTTTAGGCGTGGACACAGCACAACTACAGCTTTGCTTAAAGTAACGGTGAATCACGAAATTCTTTTGTATATACTTTCCCATCTTAAAATCTCATCTGACGAACTGGAATGGTTCTCTTCTTATCTTCGGGGTCGCCAGCAGTGTGTTTGCGTTGATGATATTTCATCGAAATGGTGCAACCTAGACGCTGGTGTTCCTCAAGGCGGTATACTCTCTCCTCTTCTGTTTTCCATGTTCATAAACTTTTTAACTCCTGATCTTCAGTGTGCGTATCATTTGTATGCTGATGACCTGCAAGTGTACTGTGAAGCTACAGTGGTCAACATAGCAGAGGCTTTTCGTCGAGTAAACGCTGACCTAAATACAATACGAAGCTGGTGTGATAGGTTATGCCTGTCAGTCAACCCTGATAAATGCCAGGGTATCATAGTGGGGAGTATTCGCATGATGAACAGATTGACCGATGTAAACGAACCACCATTATTAACCAGATAACCATTCCTGTAACTTTGAGTGCCAAAAACCTGGGTTTACATCTGGATTCTACTTTAAGCTGGCGGCCGCAGGTCACTAACGTTTGTCGGAAGGTTACGGGGACATTACGGGCTCTTTACAGATTCAAAAATTTTTTGCCTCTCAAGACTAAAGTAATGCTTGTGCAGACTCTTATTTTTCCTGTCATTGACTATGGTGATGTGTGCTATTTCGACCTGAATGCAGACCTGCTCAATAAACTAGACCGGCTTCTCAACAATTGCATTCGATTCGTCTATAATCTTCGAAAGTTTGATCATATATCAACTTAACGTTCTGAGCTGCGCTGGTTACCGATACGTCAGCGTCGCAACATGCGCGCTGTGACGTTTCTTTATACGCTCTTAAACTTTCCAAACACGCCCTACTACTTGACTTCTCATTTTCAGCTTCTGTGCTCTAACCACAATAAAAATCTTCGTTCTTCTCTGTCCTACTCATAGCTCCAGTCTCATTCACTCTTCTTTCTTTGTTCAGTCAATTCTTCTATGGAATGCTCTTCCTCAAGAAATCAGAATGGCCACTAACCGTACGGTGTTTAAAAGTAAAGTTCGTCAGCTCTACAGCAACTCATAGATAAATTAATCTGTTAATATGTATACCTGATATGTATAAATTCATTATATACTTTATGTATAGTAAATTATTTATTATTATTTTTTTTTTTACGGAAAGGTCAAAAGTACTCGGATACCCAGACGTGCGTGTATGAAGCGATTGATGAATCTCGACGAAGCGAAAGAAGTATGCATGGATCGCGAAGCCTGGCGATCTGTCCTCTTTGACTACCCCGTCAGGGATACAGCGTGAAGATAGTTAGTTAGTTAGTTTTTTTTATGTATAGTAAGTTACTAATATGTATATATATATATATTTATGTATATGTATGTACTTGTATTTATATAATATATATGTATGTTATCTTGAATATGTGTATGTGTTCGTATTTAAATATATATTTCTCTCATTTTTTATTTTATTAATTAGTACCTATGTTATGTGAGCCATTATAACTTTCATTAAGCACCTACCTTGACTTATCTCTGTAACGCCCAAAGGTTGACTGGTAGAGAATGCCTATGGCATTAAGTCCGCCTGTGTACATGACTATGCAGAAAGTTTAAATAAATAATTAAATAAATGCTGACAGTGCCAATGACCCCATAAGCCGCCTATTAAAATGCCATTCTTTATTTGTATTACAATAAAAACACCGAAAGAAGCTCCGATATCTAGCAAGCATGTATTGTTGTTATATTCCACTTGAGCAATGAACCCAGAAAAAGTAATAAGTGGGCTTCGAACCGTGTCGGCGTCGCATATTTCTCGTATTGGTGGTGTGAGGCCCGAAGTAATAATATGCATTTAATACTGCAATTTTTAATAACAATTTACGCATCACTTTCAGTATAAATTATCGCTAAAAACAGTATAAATTATGTGCTATTGCGTATAAACTACGGGAGAGTTGGCTATTGCATTTGTTGGTATAGACAAACCAATTCAACAAACATCCATCTCCAATAAATAAAGATGTCCGACTACGTCTTCGCTGCAAATGGAAATTTTGCCAATAGTCCCTAAAGACACTCAGCATAAATATGGAAAAACAACAGCAATAAAGTGCACACTAGTGTCCGACTAAAATACTGTTGATAACTATTCTACGGCGTTACAACAGTGAGCTCCGCTTACCCCCCGGTGCTACGAGATAGCTACAAATGCTACTTTATCGCATTACGAAACCGCTTAAGTGTCTTTAAATGGAACTGTTTGGTTGTTTACTACTTGTCAATTGTTTTATCTTACTTTCGTTACCTTAAATTTTAAGCCTAAAATATGATTTGCTCATTGTTGTTATTGTCGCCATTAAGGGCCGGTAGGCCAAGTCGCGTAGGCACCACAACGCTTCCTCAGCTCCCGCCAAGATAGATCGACGATGTATTTTCTGCTGGCACGCCACAGTAAAAATGATTGGCAGTAGCAATCGAAATGGAACATCTCTGTTATTGTGTTGGATTATATTTTAGGTTTATGATATACTAGTTGACGCCCGCGGCTCCGCCCGCGTGATGAAGTTTTCCCGTTCCCGTATTCTAAAGGAACTTGTTCCCGGGATAAAAAGTAGCCTATGTGTTATTCTGATAGATAAGCTATTATATATATAATATATAGTTTTGGTAAAGTTTATTTAAATTCTAGTAGTTTTACGTGCAAGTAACAAACATCCATACTTACAAATTTTCGCGTTTATAATATTAGTAGGAGTTAATGATGATATATTTAATAACAAATTTAGGCTTTAAGTACAAGTACCAAATATAATGTCCCGTACCTACTCATTATACAATTTTTTTTTAATAAATTCTATTATCAAAAAAATCATAATGTTATGTTCCTGTCTTCGGCAGCTAGTCACTGTTGTACTTCAGAACATATCTTCCGTCCGCGCTAAACATTCTCCTTAAGTACACAATTTCATTCAATTGCTCTAAACGTTGCCGGTTTATCCAAATCTTGCTTTTAGTTCTTACTTTTTCTTTTTCAAATACCCGATTCTTAGTTTAACATGCAGCGAAGATCTTTACTTTTATATTAGTGACTAATACCTGAAGTTCGGCTTCTGATGAGACCATCACTACCGTATCATCAGCGTACAACAGACAATGTACTGTAAAATTTCCAATTTTACAACACATCATAATCTTTTAACTTTTGCAGCCACACTTTTGCACAACTGTCCAGATACACTATGAAAAGTCAGGCGGACATAACATAACCCCGTTTGACGCCCGAACAGAAATCAAAAAAAAGACGCCAAGTGAACAACCCCCTTGGTCGCACGCAAGCTTTACAGTCCGTATAAAGAGACTGTATCGCCCGCAGCAGCTGGCCGTCCACACCATATCCTGCCCGGATATGGTGTGGAGGGCCAGCCAGGCCACACAGACGAGTACCACAGAGTTTCTCTCACAACGTTATTATTAGCGCAAAAAACCTTCGCGTTAAAATGTTGGGATTATTAATTATTAGTTACATGAAATGTTATACATTGTGTAAGGCTACTAACATAAAGTACAAACATAAATAAAAGGCTTTCGTAGCCCTACTAACTCGGTTTTGTAAAAGGTCACTGATTTAAGAAACTCTCTCGGATTTTGGATGGATGACCGCATAGTAGCATTTTCATTTACCAGCGTTTTCGTGCTTCGAAGGACACGTTAAGCTGTTTGTCCCGATTGATAGTAACGTTGCAATCGACACTCATTAAGTCAAGTGAATACCCTTTGAGCGACTTAAAAATTACAACAGCGAGTCGCTACAATCCTTAAAGTCTGTCCATTTGAACACAGGCATTGGGCTCACCACAATATGCCTCTGCCACACCTTCGGGGATAAAGTCGTGGCTAATAAATTTATAAATATACTTAAATAATTAATACCGAAAGCATAAAATAAAGGTCTTGGATACAATTTTAATAATTTATGCGAAGCGAAGCGAAGCTTTAATATAACAACTGCACTCATTACTTCAGCCAGTTGCAGTCGGTATGTTTAAGCTTCAGAATCTATTGATCAAATTTGTTTAGAAACCAATTGAAAGTATACGCTACAAAAATTTTTTTTTGAAATACGTCAGCATTAAGCGGAAAAATAGGTAAACATACATTGAACGGCCCACTGGCTCAGTTGGTTATATAACTGCCTTCTAACCTGCGGGTACCGGGGTCGATTCTATACTACTTACAGGGATAATTCTAACGCTTCTGTGAAGTGTAGGTACTTTATTTTATATTAAAATCTCATATATTTTGTTTATCTATCACGCCTTATCCCCGAAAGGGTGGCAGTGGCATATTAGTATATGCCCCCTTTTCACCATGTGTATTCCTGTCCCACCTAATGGGTGGTGAAACCATTGCCGTATATAACTCTCATATATATAAACTATATAAAGCTAACTCCAGGCGTCGTAAGATGCGACTGGGACTGACGCTCGGATGATGATGAAATGCTTACTGCTCACATAAATATACATACTACTTAAATGTATCGTTCAGGTTATTGTATAAAATACCAAATTATTGTGGTATACGGTTTTTTTTTATCTTTGGCCCGTATTTCAACGGGCATCACCAGCCTGATGAACAATAAATTTAAATATATCTTAATTTTTTTTTAGAGTATTTGTAACATCTATATTTCAAGCATTCAAGAGAAACAAATCTTGCAAAGACAAACAAACAGTAAATACCACGTGGTAACCATTAAAGTTTTCGAATGGTAAGAAAATTTGTTATTAATGACTCAAGGTCTCTTTTCCAATTAAATTGAAACATATAAGTTGTATTTTTGAAACCATTTTGAAGCTCTTCGATATCAAGCGTATCAAGCTACTCGAGAGTGGCAGAATATAGATTCCAACGCCTAATATCCACCATTTTTAACCAGAGTCGCGGTTTTATCATAATTGTCAACTAATCGGGCGTACTTAAACATATTATTTGTAAACTAATTAAGGCGAATGGGTTAAAAATATATGGTGCAATGGGAGTATTTCTGGTATGTATGTCTCGAGTAGAGTCGAGGGGCAAAGTTAGAACTTAGTAATGACTAGGAGTATCTTAGGGTCTGCGTCGGCGTGCTTAGTCCACTCAGGGTCTCTGCTAGTGTCTAGTCTACCTAGAAGTTCAACGTGTCTGCGTCAGTGAACAATTGGATAAATAAATAAAAGATAAAAGGATTCCTGTTGGACTAGTAAGTTTAAATTAAACTAGTTGGATCACGTGGACGAAGGGATCGGAAACCCTTCAGACTTTTAATTATGGTAAGTGTTAGAGAACAAAGCGTGTTCGAAAGACACGAATCTCTTAAACAATCTTTGTAGCAAGCAGTGCGTCAACTCGTAGATTTTTGATGGTCAGGTAGTAAATGAGGTCTATAAAAGTCATAAAAAGTATTGTGTTTTGGATAAGTTAAAAAAAAAAGTACTGTGTGTACTTTGTAAACCACTACAATGTGTAAAAAAACAGTCCCATTATTAGTATTATTACTTTAAAAAAATATACATTTTCATTTGTAACAGCTACTTGTATTTATCTACCTATTCCAGGTCCAGGTAAATTAACACAATCACGCCTGTATCCTTGAGGGACAAGACAGAGGTGAATATCACACCCACCCAAACGTTGCATTGTAAGTCCCACGTAAATAGAGGCAAACCTATTGTTATCACCAAGCTACATTTACTTGAAAATATCTATAACCAATCTGTAATCCAAACTAACTTTCCAAGAACCAGGATGGATGTTACCCATCCACAAATACAACCCCTGCAGTTCGAGTAATAGGTAGTTAAAGTACAAGTAAAACAATGAACGTTCACTTACTTTTGTACTGTTATAATAAATGATATAATCGCCACCACCCAAGAAGCTGTTAACTCTGATATTGTTACATAATATAATACGGGTTCAAAATTTATTCCAAATTTAACATCTAAAATAGACACATTTTATTATATTAATTCGGCCCTTGAGACTCACCCCAGTTCCGTGCTTAGGAAGGCACGTTAAGCCGTTGGTCCCGGTTGTCAATAAAATGGCAGTCGTTAAGCCAAGTTGAAGGCCTTATTATATTATATTAATCAGTCTCAAGGCTTAAAAAATTTCAACAGCAGGTGCCACAGCCTGCGCCTGTCTATTTCAACACGGCAATGGGCTCACCACCTGTTACGTGGGACAAAGATGCGTACGGTGAAGTGTGGGCGTTTAATATGCCTCTGCCTACCCTTTCGGGGATAAAGGCGTGACAATATGTATGTATGTATTGTTACATATATATATTGTCTCACATACATACTTTTTTAAATGTATCGTTCAGGTTAATACCAAATTATTGTGGTATACGTTTTTTTTTTATCTTTGGCCTGCCTGATGGAAAGCAAATTGAGTTTGAGGGCCGCCATCCTAGCTACCACGGCTGCCATAACGACGTTTAGGTTGACGGTAAAAGTATGCTTTAATGTGTCTAAGTCGCGTTTTGCCTTAACGTCAATTTAGTGTAGCCTTTTAATGAAGTCTTAACTTGACTAAATCGTTCATGATCTCATTATCAGTCTATCTATTTTGCGACATACTCAATCCACCTACTTCAATATCCCCTGGGATACAGCGTGAATATAGTTAGTTTTATTATTAAAATATGAATTTCTTTTTACTATTTAAGCGAACCAAACTATTTTTTTTTATTGGATCAGCAATCAGTCTCAAGACTTCACAGAATCCCATTTTGTACTCGTTGAAGGCACATTATGCTACTATTGCTGGCGGAGCCCCATAATGGAATACCATAAGTCCAAATAGGTTTCAAGACTGAGTTGTATTTCAAAAGTTTGTTGTCAACAGAAAGAGTTGAGTTTCTTCCCATGAGCCAGTTTCAGTTACGAAACTTTAGGTTAATCTCATCTCTTTTCTTTTTATTATCATAGTTCCAAGTGAGTCTTCTATCCAGATGAAAGCCAAGATATTTTGTGTGATCAGTATGTGGCAGAAACTCTGAACCAAGTTTAACTGGTGGACAATCTCCTCTTCTTAGTGTTAATGTGATGTGATTTGATTTTGGAGCACTGGCCCGAATTCGCCACTTATTAAGCCATGCAGTTGTCTTATCCAGTAAGAGTTGAAGTTTATTACTAGCCTCACTCGGGTCATCATCACTAGCAAGATAGGCTATGTCATCAGCGTAGGTTGCAACAAAGACTTCGTCAGATGTTGGGAGGTCCGAGGTAAAAATGTTGTACAGCATAGGGCCGAGAACCGAGCCCTGTGGTACTCCAGCTTTAATTGTGCGTAGAGTAGATCTTGCATCTCTCTGTTTTACTTGAAAGAGCCGGTCTGTGAGATATGACTTTATGAGAGGATAGAAAGAATGCGGAAGTTTGCTTTTTACCTTGCACAATAGACCTTCGTGCCAGACTCTATCGAAAGCCTGTTGAACGTCGAGGAAAACTGCTGAGCAGTACAATTTTCTTTCAAAGCATTGCCTAATTTTATCACGAACCCGGTGCACTTGTTCAGTGGTGGAGTGCAGCTTGCGGAACCCAAACTGGTGCTTGGGTACGATATCGCAACAAGCGACATAATCCTTTAAACGTGATGCAAATATCTTTTCCCACAGCTTAGAGAGAACTGGTGTCAGGCTTATTGGACGGTATGAAGAAGCCTCGTGAGGTAGTTTACCAGGTTTGTGGATCATAATGATTTGAGATATCTTCCAGAGCTTAGGGATGTATGATAGTCTTAGAGTTGCATTGTTATGCACTTTTTAGGCAGCTTTTTAAGGACTGTTGGGGTAATTAGGTCAAACCCAGGGGCCTTGTTAGGGTCCAATAGTCTGATTTCCCCTGCCATTTCTTTTGGTGATGTAGGTTTAATTGGCAGACATAGTTGAAAGTCTTGGTTTAGCGTTCGCCGTACTTTTGATTCATAATTTTCACCACAGTTTGGCTCAAATACGCTCTCTAGATGGTCTGCAAATACTTCAACCTTTTCAGAGTCCGTTTTAGCCCATTCCGTTGAAGACCTTAGAGGATGGAGATGTTGTTGAGGTTTTCCAGTTATCTTGATTGCCCTCCATAGTGACGTTTCTCCCTTCCCGTGGGGGGACATGCTTTCTAGTGTTTTTCGAAGCCTGGAGTTCGCTGCCTCTTGCTGCGAGCTTAAAACCTTAAGTTCTTTTGATGCTAGATTGAATGCAGTTTTGTCTGCCGGGTGCTGGGATTGGTGCCATATCCTTCTTAACCTCCGTTTTTCTCTTAGTTTTGATATTATATCAATAGATTGTAGCGATATTTTTGGAAGGTGAGATAGGTAGGGTGAGTTTTTCCAAGCCGAAACCTGAATTAAGTTCGTTATGTATTAACAGGCATTGTCTATATCTTCCGGGGCTTTCAACGGAATCCTTAGGTTAATGTTGTCGTCCAGGTATTGTTGGAAACCATTCCACTCAGTTTTACTGTTTTGTAGTCTTTAACGGCGTAATAACCACAATTTTTTAATCAATTTCTTAAATTAATTTACTGGTAAATCTCAATGTTACATGGAAGCTTGTTGTAAAATTCGATAATATATTGTCTTCTACCTATTTAACGATCTTTGCTTTGGTTTTCTTGCACAAGAAGTCTATAAAGTCGACGTCAAACATCTTTTAAAAAGGTCAGTAGGTGTCTGATCAGACAAGTCAAAGGTCGGTCCAGATGTCCCAATAAAGTCTCACGTTGTGCAAGGAAAGTCTGTTCGTCTTCATTCCAGTTAAACGTGTAGCAGTCGTCTGTCACTATTTCACACAGTCGACTATAGTGGACTGAGAGATTGTTTTTATACCTAGTATTTATATATAGTCTAGAAAACTGTGAAATAATATTATAAAAAAACCTAACCAAGCACTCCGGGAGTGCCGACAGAAGTGAAAACTCAATTTATTAATAATTTATTTATCTAGTCGCGTTGGTACATGCAAATATACACACACACTATAGCTGCGTATCGTAACGGGGAGTAGCGAGTCCAAATTTATCTCATCTAAAAAATTGCGTACCGCGCTAAAAGAAGTTTTTCCTTCAAAAATTGACCGGGATCGACGTAAAGATGATGATGATGAAAAATAAATCTACACTGAAAGAGTCCTAATTGATTACACAGCATTATTTAATAAGACCTGTAGATGACCGGAATCAACGTTAGATGATGATGATGATTATGGTAGCGAGTCCAGAGATTTTATCTCATCTAAAAATATGCGTACCGCGCTAAAAGAAGTTTTTCCTTCAAAAATTGACCGGGATCGACGTAAAGATGATGATGATAAAAAATAATTCTACACTGAAAGAGTCCTAATTGATTACACAGCATTATTTAATAAGACCTGTAGATGACCGGAATCAACGTTTGATGATGATGATGATTATGGTCGCGAGTCCAGAGATTTTATCTCATCTAAAAATATGCGTACCGCGCTAAAAGAAGTTTTTCCTTCAAAAATTGACCGGGATCGACGTAAAGATGATGATGATAAAAAATAATTCTACACTGAAAGAGTCCTAATTGATTACACAGCATTATTTAATAAGACCTGTAGATGACCGGAATCAACGTTTGATGATGATGATGATTATGGTCGCGAGTCCAGAGATTTTATCTCATCTAAAAATATGCGTACCGCGCTAAAAGAAGTTTTTCCTTCAAAAATTGACCGGGATCGACGTAAAGATGATGATGATAAAAAATAATTCTACACTGAAAGAGTCCTAATTGATTACACAGCATTATTTAATAAGACCTGTAGATGACCGGAATCAACGTTAGATGATGATGATGATTATGGTCGCGAGTCCAGAGATTTTATCTCATCTAAAAATATGCGTACCGAGCTAAAAGAAGTTTTTCCTTCAAAAATTGACCGGGATCGACGTAAAGATGATGATGATAAAAAATAATTCTACACTGAAAGAGTCCTAATTGATTACACAGCATTATTTAATAAGACCTGTAGATGACCGGAATCAACGTTAGATGATGATGATGATTATGGTCGCGAGTCCAGAGATTTTATCTCATCTAAAAATATGCGTACCGCGCTAAAAGAAGTTTTTCCTTCAAAAATTGACCGGGATCGACGTAAAGATGATGATGATAAATTATCTCATCTAAAAATATGCGTACCGTGCTAAAAGAAGTTTTTCCTTCAAAAATTGACCGGGATCGACGTAAAGATGATGATGATAAAAAATAATTCTACACTGAAAGAGTCCTAATTGATTACACAGCATTATTTAATAAGACCTGTAGATGACCGGAATCAACGTTAGATGATGATGATGATTATGGTCGCGAGTCCAGAGATTTTATCTCATCTAAAAATATGCGTACCGCGCTAAAAGAAGTTTTTCCTTCAAAAATTGACCGGGATCGACGTAAAGATGATGATGATAAAAAATAATTCTACACTGAAAGAGTCCTAATTGATTACACAGCATTATTTAATAAGACCTGTAGATGACCGGAATCAACGTTAGATGATGATGATGATTATGGTCGCGAGTCCAGAGATTTTATCTCATCTAAAAATATGCGTACCGCGCTAAAAGAAGTTTTTCCTTCAAAAATTGACCGGGATCGACGTAAAGATGATGATGATAAATTATCTCATCTAAAAATATGCGTACCGCGCTAAAAGAAGTTTTTCCTTCAAAAATTGACCGGGATCGACGTTAAGATGATGATGATAAAAAAATATGCGTACCGCGCTAAAAGAAGTTTTTCCTTCAAAAATTGACCGGGATCGACGTAAAGATGATGATGATGTCTTACGCTTTTTCGTCTTACGCTTTTTCGATCAGGACACGTGACCTGACGCGAGTTTAAGATTTTATACCCATTACAGAAAGTGCTCAACGCCGCTAAAGAAGTTTTCACTTCAAAAACAACAATGTACATTTTAATATTATACTAAGGCTTGTGGAAGGCCTTGAAGCAACCGTCCAAGCAGAGGTTTACATCACACTTCCAGATTGTTCTCCTCGTCTTGGGACACAGCCAGCAACAGGTGTGCTTGGAGCCAGTACGAACGGGGAAGTGGTTGTGGTCAAGATTCGGTCTCGTTTGCGTCCTGTGCTTAATAGTGCGTCTTACCGTACTTGTCATTGCCTGTCCAGTCGTGCTTGATCGTATAGTTAGTCGTCGGCATTCATTTGTCAGGTCTACTTGTCTATGTCTCCGAAGTAAATCTTCTGCCAAAATTGTCCTAAACTTTCGATGAGAAATATTTGTACGATTGCTCGAAAATAACACAAAGCAGTTAAATAGGGCGTTGTATAAGCGGCGGAAGAGTTTCTTATACCACACCCTATTTCTCACTCGCTCTAGAGGCTGTCCTGATAGGTACTGGTCTTTCCTGTCAATTCCGCCCATTGTCTTGTTATAGTCCAGTACTATGCTCGGCTTGTAAGTTAGTCTATTGTACTTGTCATTTGTCCCAATTTGAAGGTTATGGTACGTCGAGATCATACTAACAATGTTAGCATCCCGCCATACCAGAACTGACAAATCAGAACAGTACGTCGCCACCACTTCACCGTGTCTAAGGTCTGTCTTAGTCAGAGTCTTGACGGAATCGGGAACGAATTCTCGATTCAGTCGTAACGTGCCGAAACAGTCAGTCTTTTGTTTTTTAAGGTGTCTCAGTAACAGTGGGCTATTGTAAAAGTTGTCTATTATCAAAGTGTGTCCAAGGTGAAGCAGTGGCTCAACTAAGTCGTACACAATTTTGGCAGTAGCGTTTGTGGGTCGGTCAGTCGTCACTTGTCTGTCATTTGTCTCGTCAACATTCTCAATAGTCTGTTCGTCGCCTGGTTCAGTGATCCGTGCGCCATTGTCATCTAAAGTCGGTGATGGTCTGTCTTTTCCTGCGTATACAAAAAACTTCCAGAGATAGCCACTGGAAGACTCACAAAGTTCGTAGGTTTTAACTCCGACCTTTGCAGCCTTCGTTGAGATCTTTTGAGCGAAGTTTAATCTCCCGTGCCATTTAAGAAGAGATTCGTCAATGGCTATCTCCTGTGAAGGCATGTATAAGGAAGAAAATTTTTTGTTAAAATAGTCTATAATGGGTCGTATTTTGCAAAGTCTAGTCGTGTCCTGTAATGTCTGTCTGTCAAAGAAATGAAGCATCGTTTTTAACAATAAAAATCTATTATACGACATGATTTTGGCAAAATATTGCATTGTGCCAAAACCATTGACCGTAAAATAGGCCTCCTCCTCTGGCAAAGGATAGAGGCCTTGCAAGATTATTATGTAGATTCCGTAGTGTGTGATATATATATATATATATATATATATTACCACACTAAAACCACGACCAACACAACCTGGCAAAATATATATATACCGACACTACCAGGACTTTAATTTCTTACAAATTTAACATCTAAAATGTCATATTTACGTGTTCATTTTAGATGTTAAATTCACCATTCACCACCTGTTAAGTGGGACTAAATGCATACGGTGAAATGTGGGCGTTTAATTTGACTCTGCCTAGCCCTTCGGGGATAACGGCGTGACGATATGTATATATTTATACAATGTATTAAGAAAACCCTGTTCGACCCGAAAGGGGTATTTAGGCCATTTAATAACATAACTAAAAAAAAAATTATTTTATGAATTTTATTTTTTTAAATTTTTCATTTGTATATTAGTAATTTCAGTATGAAATAGTTATAATTTTTTTAAATGCTTGTTTTTGGTATTAGGATTAGTCCAATTTCCTTAATATATAGCAAATTTCCTAAAACTTACAACACCTTTGTTCGCATGCGGCGACGAGTGTATGTGATATAAAAAAACCACCGGCAGGTGTAAGCTGACCTTTTGACCTTGCATTTCCGAATAGCCCTTTCCCTGTGTTGCCATGTAAGCTACCACATTATATTAATTTATAATTAATTTTATTCGGGGTAAATTTTTTTTTTAAATTAATTTTAATTTTTTTTAAAATTAATTTTTTTAAATTAAATTAAATTTATATGGGGTAAATTTTTTGGGGTAATTTTTAAGGTAATTTCTAAAAACGATTACACGAATAGAATCACATCTCGATACCTACCAATACCTTCACGGATCGGACAGGGTTTTCTTAACACATTGTATATATATATATATATTTAGAAATATATATTTACACACGAACGATATATACTAATTGAGTTAAGAAAGCAGATAAGAAAAGCACCGGCTCCAAAGGTTAAAAACCACAAAACGCAATTTTATTTACAATACACTTTGTATCAGTTTGAACAAACCCTTATTTCGGTCTGTGATCCTTAACCGTTATACGTTTGAGCTGCCATGACCGCTGATTTGAAATATGTACGCAACACAACAGTAAAATGTAAAATACTCGTTTGTTTCATTATGTTTTTATCTCGGAATGATTTTTTAATAAAATATATGATACGTTTTCATAGTAATAGTAATTTATAGCATGAAATATTAAGAATCTCTAAAAATACACCGACGCGAAAAATGGCGGGCAGTGATGATATTTTATTTCCGAGTGAAATATATTTAAAATTATCTTAAAACATTGTATATTTATATATATTCATGAAGCTCGAATGATAAAGATTACAACGGTATATAATACTACGTAAATAAGATAGTAAAAGATATATACTTACATCTTAATCACAGACGCTCGTACCGCACTCACACAATTTCACAATGACAAAGAACATATTTTTTAATTATTTTTTTTCTTTAAAAATTTGGCCGTAGCATGTAACTGTTACGATTGAAATAGACAGCTACATACGCCACAAAGACACGAGTGTGCGTCCTATGAACTAAAATCATAGATAATATTTTTAATGATAAAGCGCTCGTGGCCCTGCGGTCTCAGTGTTCGGTAAACGATCACTGAGGTACGCAACTTTCACTATGGCTGGTCGTCGGATGGGTGACCACTTTGTGGCATTTACATTTGCGAGCGTTTCCGTGCTTCGGAAGGCACGTTAAGCCGTTGGTCCCGGTTGCCAGTAAAATGGCAGTCGTTAAGCCTGGTTGAAGGCCTTATGGGCGGCTTGAAAATTTCAACAGCAGGTAGCCACAACCTGCGTCTGTCTATTTTCAACACGGCAATGGGCTCACCACCTATTACGTGGGACAGGAATCCACACGGTGAAAAGTGGGCATATAATATGCCTCTGCCACCCCTTCGGGGATAAGGCGTGATGGATATTTATTTATTTATAAAATTTTTGAAAAATTTTGTTATGCACGAGGGCAAAATGCGCTGCTTTAGCAGCTTGAACGTTTAGGGTTTTAAAAAAGTCCGCTGCTTTAGCAGCTTGAACGTTTGAGTGGGATTCCGGATGATCCATACTAAGGACTGTTGAGCTCAGGGTAAGGATTACCGGCGTGAGGTCGGATGCTCCATCAAGGCTTGATTCCACGGAACAGTATAGGTGACTAATGCCCTTGGTTACAAAAAAGTCCAACACGTCAGGTAGTTTATTTTGGTCAGTCGGCCAGCTGGTTGGTTCGCAGGAGAATATAGCTGTCATGTGGTTCGTATCTAGGCAGCATTTGAGTGAGCGGCCTCTGGGCAGAGTGATACGTGAACCCCAGTACGTGTGTTTAGCAGTCCAGTCCCCTCCCGATATAAATTTATTTCCAAGTTGGACGAAGTAACTTTCAAACATTTGGGGAGTAATTTTATGTTTAGGCGGGCAGTAAACAGCAGATAGTGTTATCGGACCCGCACGATCTGTTAGTCTGATTGTTGTAGCCTGGATGTGTTCTGTACAGTAGCTTTCCAGTACAGTGTGCCTTATGTTGGATTTTATTTTATTTATTTATTTATTTATTATACGCTTTATTGTACGCCGAGACAGTATTATGATATAGAAATTTGATACAAAAATAGCAGTACAATGGGCGGCCTTATCGCTTAAAGCAATTTCTGCCAGGCAACCTTTGGATGGAAAAAATATATTGTTAGGAACTAACTGGTAGTTGTTGGCGTCAAGTTATATAGAAGTAATATATATAATACAATACTTAATAATCAAATCAAAATAAGTATTGAAAAATAAAATAAAATACTTATAAATATATACTACACAAATTAAATAATATAAATCTATACATACAAATAATTAAAATATATAAATAATATATACAAGTAATTACCTATTATATGTGTTCCTATGTAATGTATAATATTTTTATTTATTGCTTGTTAAAGTAATAGCTTTTAACAGCTGATTTAAACTTTAGCAGTGTCTCAGTTTGTCTAATAGCCAGCGGTAATTTATTCCACAAGCGAACTGCTGTGACGCTAAAGGAACTATCAAAAAAATTTGTGGAATGTGGTGGCATTTTTAATTCTAAGTTTTCCGATGACCTCAAACATCTGTCATGCGTATCATGTAGGAACTCAAAACGGTACTTTAAATAGGACGGTGTCGATGGGTTAAACAAAATATTATATAACAAGGATAGAATATGAGTATTCCGGCGAGGTCGTATAGGTAACCACTTGAGCTGTGTACGAAACTGTGAAACGTGATCATACTTGCGCAAGCCAAATATGAATCGTATGCAAACATTTTGGAGACGCTCAAGTTTCTCTAATTGGCTTTCGGCGAGATCTAAGTAACTGACATCTGCATAATCAAAGATTGGAAGAAGCACGGAGTTTGCAAGCGCAATTTTTGTAGCTGTAGGAAGAAAACGCTGCAGTCTCCTTATGGAACCTGCGGAAGCGAACATTTTCCTACTTACCTCCTGCAGCTGAGGACTCCATGATAAATTGGAATCAATAATAATACCCAGATTCTTGACCTTATCGCAAACAGGAATGGCTGTACCATCAAAAACAAAGTGTGGAATTTGCGACCAATTTATTTTCGGTGTTGTTTTTGGGCTGCCAATTATTATGATTTGTGTTTTTGAAGGATTGACTTGTAGCCCATATGAACTACTCCATGAAGATATTTTTAATAAATCTTTATTTATGGCATCCACCGCCTCCGATAGCTGTTCCAGGGGTGCCTGTGTTTAGATTTGGAGATCGTCTGCGTAAAGGTGGTAGGAAGAAGTAAGTTGATTTGAGATAGTATTTATAAAAATTGCGAAGAGGAGGGGAGAGAGAACGCCACCCTGGGGCACTCCGACACTAGTATTGCACCAACTGGATACGTCATTATCAATTTGTATACGTTGTCGGCGGCCACACAGGTAACTACGGAACCACTCTATTACCGTAGGAGATATGTTAAGAGAGCGGAGCATCGAAAGTAAAATGTCAAAGTCTACGGTGTTAAAAGCGTTACTGAAATCTAGTAGACAAAGAACAGTTAACTTCCTATTCTCCATACCAGTCCTAATGTCATCTGTAATATTTACCAAAGCTGTGGTTGTACTGTGACCGGGACGAAACCCGGACTGGAATGGATTGAGAAGATTATTTTTACGGATAAATGAGCTTAATTGGATGTGGACAAGGCGTTCAAGTGATTTAGAAAGGAATGGTAGAATTGATATTGGACGGTAATCTGTCAATAACTGAGGGTTTGATTTTATTGGTAAAGGAGTAATTAAAGCGTTTTTCCATGGCGATGGGAAAATACCAGACGTTAAGGAATAGTTAAAAATGTAACAAATGATGGGTAGGATTTCATCGAGGATTGGAAGAATCATATTTCGCCCGACACAGTCACTACCAACAGCTTTGGACGTGATCGCCATAATGCTCTTCTTAACATCACTAGCGGTAAAAAGTTCGAAGACAAAAGGAGAATGATTGGGGGTTGAAATAGTAGAAAGATTATGAATGGTCTGTGCCTTCAGAGTCCCATCAAAATTGGACAAGGCGGTAAAATGCTGGTTTAGAACCTCAACATTTAAATCTTTTGAATTTAATTCTTGCCGCAATTTCCCAACCCCCAGTGTACGTAGAAATTTCCAGACCTTTGATGGGTCACTATTTTGAACTGATTTATGAATATGCTGGCGTTGTGCACTGTGTTTTATCACTATTGCGGTACCCGCATGAGCTTTTCCATCACCTAGATGTGGGGTAAAATAAATGTCAAACCCATTAATTTGGTAGCTGCTCCGCTTAGTAGCATGAGACTCTGAAATAAGAACTATGTCCCATTTGTTGCTTTTTATGATTTCTTCAAGTTCTAGGATATTGGACGATAGTCCATTGATGTTCCAAGTTGCAATTCTTAGCTGTACTAAGAATGCAATTTAGAGACGACAGTTGTCAGTAGGTTCAGGAGGGTGCCCATTTGTTGTAAGAGCCGATCTATCTTATTAGATTGTTGGATCAAAATTTGTTCAATAGAGGAACTTTGTTGTGGGTTCAGTTTGGTCTGGGAGCCAAGGTTAGGATACCGTTTTGTAATAATATCCGCATAGGTTCTACCATCCCTTAAATTTTTGTTTCCCATTGTAGTTGTATACGCTTCGGGGTCGGTTTGAAGTTCTTCTGGTTTTGTTTTGAGAGGTCTCAGGGTATACGTTTTTGACCGTTTTTCTTTCCTGGCTAGGATTTCCTTATAGACCTGGCAGCCCTTGTAATTTGCTGGGTGGTTGCAGGAACACAGAGCGCACTTAGAGGGAGTGTCGCGGTCCTTTTTTGGGCAATCTGCTGTTCTATGTCCTTCACTGCATTTCACGCATCTGAATGGTCTCATGCAATTATTCTTAGAGTGACCATATTGTTGGCAGCGCTGGCATTGAACAATGGATGTGGATTTGCGAGGGTCCTCTATTTTAACTTGCTGGTGGTATATGGACTTGATACTTTTAACTGCTTTATTATTTTCATTAGGTTCAAGGTTGACAAAAAACGTAAATGATGGAGATTTCTGTGGACCGTAGCGGGCATTAATGATTTCACCACAAACTCGATTTCCAGTGGCTTCTATTGCTTCAATTATTTCATTGTGAGGTGTAGTGTAGTGAAGTTTACGTATCACTATGCGATACGGCCTCTTTTCTTTTTGAGTAAATGTGTGACCAATTAAGCTTTTTTCTCTTATTATTGAAATCACAGTTTTGTAGGTGTCTGGGCAATCCACTAAAACACGCAGTAAGTTTTTATTAACTATTTTTATCTTAAATAGTTTGGGATCACACACAGGCTCAATCAATTTGGAGTTCTCATTAACATCTTCAATTCCGTATAGAACAATAGGAGGGGGCCTGTTTGTTTTTGTAATGGCAGCGTCATTAGGATGTTCTAGTTGATCTACTTCTAGAGACGTGAAGCTGTTGGATACCGTCAGTTTGCGTTTATCTGGAGGAGAATCATTCATCATTATTTTACGCTTGCGAGGTACTCGTTGCCATGTTGGTGGTGCTTGCAAATCTGATGAATAGGATGTTAAATCTACAGTGGCGCTGATGTCTGATGATTGTGGTTTATCGCTTTGGTTTGGTATATTGCTGAGGGAGGCCGAACGGGGCCTATTAAATAGTCCAGGATGGAATACTTGTTGAGTGAGAGTTTTCTGATTTGGTTTAGTAGGTAGATTTTGATAGGATTAATTCATGATTAGTCCCACGAGTAGGGTCGAAGTATACGGTCGCTCACAAGGTGACGCCCATTCCTGCGAGAGGGCACAATACAACAATGTTGACCTGTCACATTGAGGTTGGTGCTAGTGACTGAAATCCTTCCAGTCATTCATCCCATCGGCGCAGTCCTCACCTTAGGATTAGGGTGATTATTTTATTGAGATTGTCTTTCTCGCGGACCAGGTGGCAAAGCCAATCCCACCAGCCTTCCGAAACATGACTGTAAGGACCAGTTTGTTGTGGTCATTTCCTACCTACAATAGGGCAAGCTTGCTAGGCTTGGTAGATCGGGTTATTTAACGCCGCCCAAGAATCGGCGTATTCGCTCTACAACCCAGAAGGTAGGTGTAGGGTGAGCCTTGGAAAGACAAGATAGTGAGTCCTAAAGTTTTGAGCACTTAACTTCCTATCTACTCTAGACATTGTAATGACCAATTCGTCATAAGGCTCGCTATAGCCTCTTCCAACCAGTTGCCCGGTTGGGTGTATGGTTATACCGCCGATGCTCGGTCGCCAGAGACTCGTTTGTTTTCTAGCAGGGAGCACCACGGCAGCCAATTGTCCGCCGCCACCTTCCAGCGCGTGCAGGTGAGGTTGACTTTTGGGTCGGTAAAGATCTTGGTACAGCTCTCCCCTTACCCCCAAAACTAATTGGTCACAATTATATTTTAAGAATTATTGAATTTAATTTTAAATTTATTTTATGATGGGTTTTGGATAATTGTGGCTACGGCTCTTTTGTCTCATTATAGGTCGTAAGTTTAGCTATAAGACTCGTGAATCCCACGTCCGGTCAATCAATCAAAGGTAACGTCGCGAGTGTATTACCGCGAGTGTGTATGTACCTTTGCATGAGGTTATGATCATAGGTGTTATAAAATTTTATTATATATTTTATTAATCTCTATACAATATCGTATGTTTGAATGTTGACGTCGATCTATACTAACAAAAGTATCACAAGAACACATACACTCCCCTATTTCCTACTAAATAACCCACCCATGACCATACCTCATGCAAAGGTACATACACACTCGCGGTAATACACTCGCGATGTTGCCTTTGATTGATTCAGCGAGGACTTTGTTAGAGGTAAGACCGGACGTGGGATTCACGAGTCTTATAGATATTGTATAGAGATTAATAATTTATACAATAAAATGTTGGACCCGGTTGCCAGTAAAATGGAAGTCGTTAAGCCTGGTTGAAGGCCTTATGGGCGGCTTAAAAATTTCAACAGCAGGTAGCCACAACCTGCGTCTGTCTATTTCAACACGGCAATGGGCTCACCACCTATTACGTGGGACAGGAATCCACAAGGTGAAAAGTGGGCATATAATATGCCTCTATATATATATATTAATCTCTTTTCAATATCGTATGTTTTTTTACTAACAAAAGTATGAACATGATTGATCAATTGCAATAAATATTTTTTTCAAGATTACATAATAATTGTACACCTTTATAGTATTTCCGATCTCATAAAAATTTAACGAAACGATTTGGTGTTCTTTGCTGAATGACGATATGCGATTTAAGCTTAATACGTTTTAGTATCTACACATTTCAGCTCTAATACGATTAGTTCTAATAACGTTTTAGGTGTGATGCATTTACACATTATAAGAATCCGATAGGGATTTAGGCATAATGTAATTAGATGGATTGAGTATCGTAATTCTAATTTCATTATGCCTAAATCCCTATCGGATATAGAACTAATGTTAGTTAGTTTTGTACATATATATAATTCTTTATAGTATTTTCGATCTCATAAAAATTTAAAGAAACGATTTGGTGTTCTTTGCTGAGTGACGATATACGATTTAGTCTTAATACGTTTTAGTATCAACACATTTCAGCTCTAATACGATAGTTCTAATAACGTTTTAGGTGTGATGCATTTACACATTATAAGAATCCGATAGGGATTTAGGCATAATGTAATTAGATGGATTGAGAATCGTAATTCTAATTTCATTATGCCTAAATCCCTATCGGAAATAGAACTAATGTTAGTAAGTTTTGTACATAAATATTCCAAATTCCTTTTAGAATACAAGCATAAAAGGATGAATCAGTAGTTATCGGATTTGCAATGGCACAAGACCAGCTAAACAAGTGGCATATTGGACCAGGATCGGGCCCATAAATGTGGGACCACCTGAGCGCCGCAGACAAAAAAGCGACAACGCCGATGGACAAATCACACCCATATGTAGTATGTAGAAGCAGCTATCAGCCTCGTCTTTTGGAGCGTGATTCGAGTTATGCTACAAAACAAATAAAAACATTTTTAGGAAGTAATTTAAGTTCTTGTTTAATTACAGGCCACATAGTCTAATCCGAGTACGTGGTTTCAATTGGGATTCTAATGAGGCCCTACCCATAATTTCGCCCACGTCAGCCTCACCTGCAGTGGTGCACCGGCTGACTCGGTAACTAACGAGGCCATTTTAAATATTCAAAATAAAATCCGTTCTAAAATACCGCTAATTGGGAGAGGCCTACTTCTAGCAGGCGACTGCCATAGGCAGATTTGATTAATAGTAGGATAGCTCTAGGATATCTGGATTACGACACGGGATTCTTAATAAAAACATACTTGCGATTGTTAGTATACTCAATCTAAAATTAACAAGTCTGATTTACGGTAATACTGCAGGTAGAGAGTCATAAGGTACTACATCTAGAATGAAATAAGATAATGTTAATTTTTGTTCATAATTTTATGACGTCGGTAAAGTGCAGGTAAAGTAACTTGATTTTTGAAAATTTCGACTGGGCTTAAAATTACTACGAACAGTTTCGTATAACGAAAGGGCACCTTTGTTTTCTATTGCCATGCAAATCATAATGTCCGCAGTGGAGACACAGGTAATAGGAAATGAAAAGTACGGTTAGGAAAATTTTACCTGAGAAATCCTTACATTTATAGATTTGACTAGCTTACAAATTCAGTCTTATTACGAGGATCGCCTTGTACCGTTTGTGTGCACGGGCCCTCCTAAGTTTCTCTCTGTGGTACGCCCCGTACCACCGTCCGATACCCCACGCAAGTTGCGTCCAGCTTCCGACCTCGGATCACGCGTCGTGCCGCCTGGCTTTGGTTTCCCGGTCTGCCACCAGCGGCAAGCCCCGGGGACCGGGTCAGGAGGTATCGGCGTGCCGAGGCCGGGGTTAGGGCAGCACATGGTATCCACCCCCCTCCGCGTTTACACCATCATCCGCCTGCAGCGGCCGCAATGCCGTCGCCGCAACCGCACCTACCTACGCGCCGTGCGACGCGCCCCCTCGCCCCTCGCGGGGGGAAGCGAACGTTCGTCCGTTCCCGCGGACTTGTGCACGCCGCCATCGCGCATCTAACAAGGATGGCGACCGAGAGCCAGCCCAGCCTGACCTTCGGCCGCCCAGCAACAGCCCGCCCCAGCACATCCGGGGGTCAAGAGTTCTTCCCGGGCAGCCCGCTGCCCAGGACGCCTACTCCAACCGCACCGTCGATGCCAAAAATCGACGGCACTGACGCCGTGCAGAAGCGCACAGCATCGGCCGCCTCCAGTGCCCGGCCGGCCGGGCCGGCCCATGTTTCTGGCCAAGACGCAGCCATCGCCTCCACTTCTGCCGCCACCGCGCCCTCTGCAGCTACAGCTGGTCGAACTCCTACTCGACCAACGGCACCAACCCTAGGCCACAGATGGCCAACACCTGGAGGTAGCACCTCCATTCCAGCGGAGAGGTTTCCCTCACCGCCGCACAGGACGCTCGGGCAGGTGACATTTACACCGCCACCAAACACGCAGCGCCCGTTGCCCGGGACATCCCCATCGTCACCGATGGAGATGTCATACGCCGCTGCGCTTAGCAGCCCACCGCCACCTCCGAAGCCTCCAACCCCTCAGCCGAGGAGATTGACGCCGCGTACATCGCAGGCAACCGACGACGCGCCTCGAACCACAGCGCCGGCAGCCCCGATGTCCACAACTGCTACCACAAACGCCAACCCCCAGACAGCGAAATACCCTCCGCTCATCGTGGAAACGCTCCCGGACTGGCCAAACCACTTCCGGGAGCTGAAGAAGCTTCTGGGTCACGCACCGAACGGCCGTGCCTTCGTGAAAGGGGTCCGGTTTATCCCAAAATCGGACTCTGAGTACCGAACCATACAGAAGTACCTGTACGACCTGGAGAAGGAGACCAAGATCTCATGGTTCTCCTACTCACTACCACAGGAACGCAGCTTAAAGGTAGCCATCAGGGAGCTGCCACATAACACAGAACCCAAAGACATCGAGCAGGAGCTGTCAACCTTGGGATACACCCCGGAATTCGTGCGCCCAATCCGCGCACGCTCAGGACGCCCGGGTTGCCTGTTCCTGGCGCAGCTCCAACGCACAAAAGACATCACCCCGGGCATATATGACATCACAGAGATGCTCTGTATGCCCGGGATCAAAGTTGAGGCATGGCGCGGTAAAAGGGGACCAGCGCAGTGCCACAGGTGCCAACAATTTCGGCACTCCTCGCACCACTGCCACAGGCCGCCCGCTTGTGTGCGGTGCGGCGGGGAACATGCCGCCAAGAGCTGCCCGCGCCCACTGGAAGAACCACCCACGTGCGCAAACTGCGGTGGACCCCACACCGCAAACCATGTTGCCTGCCCGGTGTTCCGCAAGGAGGCGCGGAACAAGAAGGCCGGCACCGTCGCGCGCACTGCATCCTCAAAGCCTGCCCCCTCCGTCGCAGCAGCAGCGGAATCTAACGCTCCAGGTTCCTTGATGGCAGCTGCCAACCCCGCTCCGGGGGGGAACAGGAACAAGAAGCGCAAGAGAGGTCCTCGCAAGCAGGCTGCAGAGGAGCAGCCTGCTTCAACATCGGCCAAACCCGTGGTCGCTGCCCCCGTGGGGGGGACGAAGGCGAAGCGGGACCCGAAACCGACACCCAGCGTGCCGGCCGAAGGGACTAAGGCTGATCCTTTGATCACCATGGTGATCGGAGTGCTGACCGAGGTGCTCCAAGCCATCCAGGAGGGACGGGATCCCGTCCAGCTCATCCTGCAATGCGTAGGGAAAATCTGTGCCTATGGCAGATAACTCCCTACGCATCATCTTCTGGAACGCCGACGGGATGTCCCCCGTGAAGACCAGACTCCTGAGGCAGCTGCTCGTACAGCGGCAGGTCCATATTGCCCTCATCTGCGAGACGCGCCTCAGGAAGAGCTCAGCACTCCGAGCACCAGGGTACCATGTGTACCGAGAGGAGCAAATCTCCCAGACCGGGACAGCTTTCAGGGGATTGGCAGTCCTGGTGAAGAGAAATGTTGTCCACCAACCGCTGCCAACTGTTTTGCTGCAGACGTCGTACGCCCTGGGCGTAGAAATTTGCGTCGATCGCCGCCCCATCCGGGTGTTTGCGTTCTACAAGCCGCCGGACGCGCGACTGGCAACGGCTGATGTCCACACCCTGATGGACTCACCGGACCCGGTCATAGTCGCGGGCGACTTCAACGCCAAGCACACGGCCTGGAACTCCACGCGCATCTGTCCCAACGGGCGCCGACTCTTCAGCATCGCGGAACAGCATGGATATGAGGTGCTGGGGCCAGAGGTCCCGACTCATTTTCCATACCAGGCAGCGTTCCTGCCGGACGTCATCGACCTGTCGCTGGTACGCAACCTACCAGCTGCGCCATCGATTGACGTCCTGGACGACCACCTCCTCTCGGACCACCAGCCAGTCCTCCTGACCCTGACGAGCAACCCTACTCGGTCATCGCCACCATCGCCTCGCTTTCGCCAAGATTGGCAAGCATTTGCCGATCTTATGGCGAAGCACTCGCCGCACCGCCGCATTGAGTCCGAGTCAGACGTCGACGCGCTCGCTGAAGATCTCAGCGCTGTTATTAACACAGCGCTACGAGACTCCAGGTTAGAAGCCCCGTCGATCCGGAAACCTCCTCAACTGCCGGCCTTCATCTTGGCGATGATCGAGAAGAAGCGGAAGCTGAGAAGACTGTGGCAGCGCAACCGATGCCCGACCCTGAAGTGCCAGTTCAACGCGCTGGCTGCAAGGTTCTCGAGCGCCCTGGAAACAGAAGCGACCGAGTCCTGGCAGCGCACCATTGAGCGCGCCGGGGACGACTGGTCGGGCATCCACCGCATGTGCCGCCAACTCTCCGGGAAACCGCCTCCGATTAGACCCCTCATGGCCGGTGACGGTACCCCACGTTACCGAGCCGAGGATCGAGCGGAGATCTTTGCGGAACACCTGGAGAAACAGTTCCAGCCGAATCCAGCTTCCGACGCAGTTCGAGTAGAAGCTATCCAGCAGTATCTGAAGTTTTACTTCCCAGGGCCATCACATCGTGCCTCCCGCTCCGCGCGAAGCTGGGCGTCTACAAAACTTACATTCGCAGCCGCCTCACCTATGCCGCCCCTGCATGGTACGCTCTGGCAGCAGAAACGTACCGTGCACGGTTGCGTGCGCAGCAGTCGCTGTCGCTGCGACACGCCGTAGGCGCCCCTCGCTTCGTGAGGAACGCAACGATCGCCCGAGACCTACGCATGGAGAGCCTCGACGACTACATCGGTCGCTTGAGCGCCAACATGTTCGCACGCGCCGGGGAGTCGAACTTCCGCCACCTGCGGGAGATCGCTCCATACCACCGGCGCCCCCCGGACAGACCTCTGCCGCGGGACTTAATCCCCGCTGCAGCCCGACCGGACCAGACAACGTCACCCTGAGGCCGGCTGATGGGCGCCTGCCGGGAACCCTTCCCGCCAGGCTCGACCTCGCCGACGCCCCCAGGGTGACCCCCAGATGACGACCTCAGCTGCCGCTGGCTTGTAGACCGCCCATCGGAATCATCCGGTGGGGTCAGGGCTCGCTAGCGGCACGCTTCAACACCGGACTTGACGCCCGGACTTGACCCCACAGCTATTTACAGCCAACCCAACGACCCGCCTGTATCGACAGGCGGCGCTGAACTCTACTGCAAGAGGCCAATGCCTCGTTCAGTCTCCCCCCAACTCCTCTAGGGGAGTTGTGAGATGACCAGTCGGATGTAGTTACTTTACATATATTATAAAAGGTATATTGGGCATTTCGGCTTTCATTTAACCCAGCGCTTGTCAGTGGGAACAACAACCTCGTCTATGGTCCGTTCGTAGCCGGTTGCAAAAAGCGCTGTTTTTGGTAGCTCTCTTCGGTGGTGATACCGGTATCCCCCGCCTTGTTAGTACTGGTTAGTGGACCGCTAGCCAGATCATTAGTTCCTGCAGCGGACGTCAGGTAGACGTTGAGCGCTGGTGGAACATTGGAGCAAGCGACGGCGGTGCCACAGCCTGATTAATAAGTAATCAGGAGGCGCCATCTGGCGGGGAGGAAAGAGCTACAATTGAATTGCTGAAGGATTCAAAGGACTACACGTAACGACGTCAATAACCAAGCAGGTTCACAAGGCGCCACCAGAGGGCGCTGCGGCAAGCGGTTGCTACAAATTGTGTCTATGCAAAGGTGTGTGACCCCAACCAATCTGTGAGTACATTTTTGACCTTATTTCTTCATGTGCATCGATGCTTCGAACATTTTTAGACTTTTATTTTAGTGATTTATTGTTCTATAATATTGGTAATTTCAACCTTAACGTTTAGGCTTTATTAACTTGTATAATTAACTTGGGTGTTGGACTTGTATTAGTTTAAGGCAATTCTCTGTTGAGACGGGGAACCTATGCCCAATTTCATATTGAGTTGAATCTAAACACTTAGAATATTTTTCAAAATAATATTTTATTTTTAACAAGTTATTTCCCATATTAGGTTCTGTTTATGTTATTATAAGTTTCTCATGCCAACCTAGATGGCGTTGTACTATTTCGCTGTATCGCGTTATAGTTAACTCACGGGGTTTGTATACTGGTTTTGAGTTTCCTTACGAGGGCATAGATGGCGTTGTGCACTATTGTTACATCTCGGTATAAGTCTCGCTACCCCGAGGCCTATTTAAGTTTAAGTTTTATTTGTATAAGTGAGAACCATTGTTTTGAACCGTATCATAGTAAATATATACTCAGTATAAAAGGCTGTGTATTATTTAAAGTGGACCCAATTGTGTTCATGGTCCTTACGAGTCGGATTGCGACGATTCGGCATACTCCGTGGTAGTCTTCGAGACTACAAGTCAGGTTTACTGGTCAGTGGATCGCTGGTCAGATAGTATACCCTGCTGACAAGGGGAACGCTTCGCGCTGCGTCTCGTCGGCTGAGGAATCAGGAAGTGGTCACAGAGGAAGCAGAACGTTGCCGCAAGGGGGCGCCACCAGTTACACAGTGAGTGAGTGCAGTGTGGGACATCAATCGTGAGTACATTTTCGAATTTATTTGCCAAAGTAAAGTTAGAAGAATTTGAACCTTAACGTCAAGACTAGTGAAACTTAGTAGAAGAAGTATTTGAAAAATTGCTAACAAGTATTGGAACTTAGAATATTTTAAGTAGATTTAGACTTGTGATAGTTTTAAGCTAAAAGTTGGTTTGATGGGGAATCCACGCCCGTTTTCTAACAGACTTTATGCTGCAAACACTTGTAATATTTTGAAAAATAGTTTTGGGACTTAGAATAATTTTAGTTCAAATTGTCTTAGTTAAAAATTTGCGATTATTTTATGTACTTAGAAAATCTTTAATTAGTTATTAGATGCTTAAACAATAATAGTTGTTTTATTGCTAGCATATTTGTGTACTATTTGCATATTAAAAAACATTAAGTGTATGTTAGTTGCTTTATGGTCTGACAGTAAAATATTTATGCTTTCTATTTATTAGTTTAAAGTAGTTGTGCTTGTGTTTATTTAGTAAATTCTGTAATTAGATAAGATATTAAAAATGGAGTCGTTGGTCAATCTTCAGGAGGACATAAAGGCTAAAATGTTAAAAGCTAGATCTAATTTTAGGAAGTCTCCAAAAGAAAGAGTAACGTTTTCATATATCGAAGCTAGAGTTGAAAATTTGGAGAAACAGTGGGCATTGTTTTCAGAGACCCATACTCAAATTATAAGCACAGCAAAGAAAGCAGAACTTAGTTGCTCTGACTATATGAAAAATGATATGTATGATATTGTTGAAGAGTTTTATATACAATTTAAAAGCGAATTAAAAGATATGTTAAATAGTGTAACCCCCAGCAAGTCGCCTTCAGAGTTAAAGTCTTGTTGTCATAGTGAGAAGGTAGGCAATAGAGTCAAGCTGCCAGAGATTAAAATCCCTACCTTTTCTGGTAAATACACAGAGTGGCAAACATTTAGGGATTTGTTTATGGGTTTAGTTCATGAAAATAAGACATTAGATGATGCGCAACGGCTCTTTTATCTAAAAGGACACTTGACTGGAGAAGCTGAACAATTGTTACGTAACATTAAAGTAAACTCAGATAACTATGAGATTGCATGGGATAAACTAAATAAAATGTACCACAATAAGAGATTTCTGGCTAAGGGTATTTTAAAGCGATTGCTAAATCAAAGGGCTTTAACTTCAGAATCGGCTTCAGAAATTAAAGGTTTGATAAATACTACTACTGAATGCTTAGAGTCCATTAAAGCTTTAGGGGTAAACATATCGTCTTGGGATATTTTAATTATTTATTTAATCAGCGCTAAACTCGATCCAGACACAAAAAAAGCTTGGGAACTTAAGGTGTCATCGGATTCCACTGATGAATTGCCCACGTTTGAGGAGTTTTCAGATTTCTTAACAGGTCGGTTTAGGGGTCTGGAGAATTTAGAGTCAAAACCCCGTGTTGAGAAAAAATCTAATTCTAAGTCATTCTATATCATAAAATCAAAGGTTAGTGATTCTTGTGCGTATTGTGCTGCAGATCATAAAATATCTTCTTGCAAAGCTTTTAGCAAGGAATCCAATGAGAGTCGACGTGAATTCGCTATGGAAAATAAATTATGTTTTGTTTGTTTAAATAGCAACCACATTGCCAAATATTGTAAAAAATTTGTACGGTGTCAGGTGTGTAAACGGCGCCACCATTCTTTATTACACCCTAGTGGTGTTTCTGGGTCTACTAATGAAGACACGGTTCAGAAAAAGTCCTCATCGGGTATACAGATGAAGGAGGAAATAGTGACTAATAGTCACAAGCATTCCGCGGAAGCGGAGGGGTCAAGTGAGCCACTGGTCTCTTGTCTTTCGACAGGGAACTGCGGTAAAACAGTTCTATTAACTACAGCGGTCGTGCAAGCTGAGTCGAAAGTTGGGAATTTTCGCATGATTAGAGCTTTATTGGACCAAGGGTCGCAGGGATCTTTTATAACCGAAGCTATAGTGCAGTACCTGGGTTTAAAGAAGATTTCTACGAATAACACTATAACTGGCGTCGGTGGACACAAAAGTGTAGTGTCAAGGTCTACCGTTCAGGTTAATATAAGGTCAAGAGTCGATCCTAGATTTCAAATTAAGGTTAATGCTTACGTCTTGACGTCAGTTACGGCCCTTCTCCCAGTTGCTAAGGTAACTAGGGTAGAACGGGTAAGCTTGACTGTGGGAAAGTTGGCTGATCCGGAGTATCACAGACGTAACAAAATCGATATTTTGTTAGGTGCTGAAGTATACAGCCACATTCTTAAAGTAGGTATTAATCGCAGTGAATGTGGGTCCCTCTTAGCGCAAGATACTGCCTTCGGATGGGTGTTATCTGGAGTTTGTGACGTAGACAACTCAATAGTTATACCTTCTCACATCACCGTGATGCATTGTAGTTTAGGTGGTGACGATTTGTTAAAAAGTTTTTGGGAACTAGAATCCGAACCGTTAGGTGTTAAGAAAATGCTCACGGAGGAAGAGCTTAGATGCGAGAAGATGTTTACAGATACCACCAAACGGGATAACAGTGGCCGATATATAGTACGGCTACCGTTTCGGGATGCGGACCCGGACTGCAAGTACGGTGAGTCGAGGAAAATAGCTGAAAGAAGATTTAAAGGGTTAGAATTAAAATTACAGAAAAATATCGAATTAAAAATTGATTATACAAAGGTTATCAAAGAATATTTGGAATTAAATCATATGAGAAAAGTTACTGAGCTAGAAAAAGAAATATAGAAGCTGTTTACTTGCCTCATCACGCAGTTGTTCGGGAGAACAAGACCACAACGAAGGTCAGGATTGTGTTCGATGCTTCCTGCAAGGGAACAAATGGTAAATCCCTTAATGATAATTTGATGGTGGGTCCATCCTTGCAAGTCGAACTCCGTCACACTATTATGAACTGGAGAAAGTATAAGATATGTCTGGTTAGGGATATAGTGAAAATGTATCGACAGGTTTTAGTTGACCAAAAAGATACCCCATTTCAGAGAATTCTATGGAGAGACAGTCCTGAAAATGAGATAGAAGAATATGAGTTGGTTACGGTGACATTCGGCACTGCCTCCGCCCCATACCTTGCTGTACGGGCCTTGCATCAGCTGGCTTATGATGAGTGTCAAGGTGAGCCTGAAATATCCAAAATAATTTTAAACGATTTCTACATGGATGATCTCATGACTGGAGCTGAAAGCATAGATGACTGTTTTTATATATATAGTGAACTAACTAGAATATTGGCTAAGGGAGGATTTCCAATGCAAAAATGGATAAGCAATAGCAGGGAGTTATTAGAAATGATAAGAAAGGAGAATAATAGTTCAGGTGAGGAGTTAAGAATACAGGTAGAAGGTACAAAAATATTAGGACTTACCTGGATCCCGTGTCAAGATGTTTTCCAATACACTGTAGATCTCGCTCCGCTAAGTGAACCTGTAACAAAAAGAAAAATTATTTCAGATATTTCTAGGTTGTTCGACCCTCTTGGGTGGCTAGCGCCGTGTGTAATTGTAGCAAAAATATTTATTCAGAAGCTGTGGCTAGCGGGGATTGAGTGGGATCAAGAGGTTTCCATAAATTTATTAAAGGAATGGTCTACTTACCGGCAAAACTTACCTGCTTTAGTGGATATTAAAATCCCCCGGTGGTTACATACCTGCAAAAGCTCAGTTAAACTCGAACTGCATGGCTTTGCAGATGCTTCTAAATTGGCTTACGCTGCAGTTGTGTACTTAAGAGCTGTAGATGAGGCCGGAAATATTCAAGTATCTTTGGTAGCTTCAAAAACAAAAGTAGCACCCATTAAACAGGTGTCGATTCCTCGGCTAGAGCTTTGCGGAGCAGTCCTTTTATCAAAACTGATTAGGGAGGTAGCTGAAGTGTTAAAAATAGCTAAAGACGACCTATATGCATACACTGATAGTGAAGTAGTACTGGCTTGGTTGAATCAACATCCAAGCCGCTGGAAAACATTCGTGGCGAATCGCGTCTCGGAAATTTAGGGTATCTTTGACACCCAGCACTGGTCTCATATATCGTCTAAGGATAATCCAGCAGACTGTGCGTCTCGCGGTATCTCTCCAATAGATCTATCAACCACAGCTATATGGCTTGAAGGTCCTGATTTCCTCAGACAACCGGAAATCAATTTCAAGAGACCAAAGCAACTGCTCACAACTCTGGAGCAGATTAAGGTCCACACAACTATCTGCGACACTGCTCTTTGGCAAAGATTCTCTTCTCTATCCAAACTTAAACGTGTTGTTGCGTATTGTCTAAGATTCCTAAACCTGAAACGAAATTCAGTGACTAGGCACAGCACTAAGAATTTGACAAAACAGGAAATCGACAATGCATTAGATTTATGTACAAAGAGATGCCAAGAAGAAGGGTTGTCAGAGGAGTTAGCGGAATTGAAGGATAAGGGATATTTAGCTAAGAAAAGGAAAATGTTAAAATCACTAAACTTGTTTTTAGACGCTAAAGGTATAGTTAGGGTTGGTGGGAGACTAGGAATGTCTCAGTTAAGTTTTAACGAAAGGCATCCGATTCTTATTCCTAAAGAATCATGGTTAACGAGACTTTTGATTGCCGACGCTCACCAGAAAACCATGCACGGTGGTCCACAACTTATGGTCACGTATTTGCGTTCTATGTACTGGATTGTAGGCGTCAAAGGTTTAGTTAAAAAATATTTCAGAGGTTGTGTAACTTGCATACGTTACTCAACTAAGGTAACCAATCAACTTATGGGACAGCTGCCTTCATCTCGGGTGACTCCAAACAAACCATTTTTACAAAGCGTTGTCGATTACGCTGGTCCATTGAATATAAGAGTGTCTAAAGGCAGAGGTAATAAGTCTTATAAGGGGTACATAGCATTGTTCGTGTGTATGTCAACACGAGCGGTGCATTTGGAACCAGTCAGCGATCTAACTTCTCAAGGGTTTTTGGCTGCCTTTAGAAGGTTTGTGTCCAGGCGTGGTCGATGTGCAGAGCTGTACAGCGACAATGCCACAAATTTCGGTGGAGCCGCTAGAGAGCTGGTTGACTTATTCAACAGCGAAAAATCGACCTTTAAACAAGAATTGACTGAGTGCCTCGCGAATAACAGTACCCAATGGAACTTTATACCCCCACGAGCTCCAAATATGGGCGGTTTATGGGAAGCCGGGGTAAAATCAGCCAAATACCACCTGAAAAGAGTCATAGGGAACTCCACGTTGACATATGAGGAACTAGCCACCGTATTGACTCAAATTGAAGCTTGCCTCAATTCGAGACCCTTATCCTACATGGAAGAGCAAGACGATCTTGTAGTCTTAACCCCAGGTCATTTTCTTGTGGGCGAACCACTTGTCGTTGTACCAGACGTTAATTATGAAAGGTCTAATATATCCTCTCTTCGGTGGTGGCAATTTCACCAAAAAATGATGCAAGATTTTTGGCGACGTTGGTCGCAGGATTATCTTCACCAATTCTTGCAAAGGCATAAGTGGCAGTACAAAACCCCAGAACCAACAATAGGTGATGTAGTACTTATAAAGGAGGATAATATGCCTCCTGGTAGATGGTTGCTAGGTAAAATTGAACAAAAGCATCCAGGTTCGGACAATATTACGCGTGTAGTCACAGTACGCACAAAGGATACATTTATTAAAAGGCCGACTTCAAAACTGTGCTTATTACCAGTTACTGTCTAATTTGTTGTATGTATTTAACTATTGTTTATTGTCATAAGTATAAATTGTTATAAGGAGTGTATTTTTTTTGTTAGCAATGCACAACCGTATTACTCTTTTTAGAAGGACAGTTTGCAACGTGTCTTTGGTGGGCGGAAATGTTTATGTTGTTATAAGTTTCTCATGCCAGCCTAGATGGCGTTGTACGATTTCGCTGTATCGCGGTATAGTTAACTCACGGGTTTGTATACTGGTTTTGAGTTTCCTTACGAGGGCATAGATGGCGTTGTGCACTATCGTTACATCTCGGTATAAGTCTCGCTACCCCGAGGCCTATTTAAGTTTAAGTTTTATTTGTATAAGTGAGAACCATTGTTTTGAACCGTATCATAGTAAATATATACTCAGTATAAATGGCTGTGTATTATTTAAAGTGGACCCAATTGTGTTCAGGGTCTATTTGTTGATGTGTACCTAAGTATTTAAGATTAAAGCTTGAAAAAATTGTTCTAATTTTACTGGCATTTTATTATTAACTATTAAATTTGTTGATGAATTTTATTATTATCTGTTAAAGTTTTTCTTATTATCTATTTCCTTTTGAGTTTAACTTATATTTGTGTGCACTTTATATAGTTATTAAAATGGAATTATTTGAAGCTGTCCAGGAGGACACAAGGAGCCAAATTGCCAAAGCTATTGTAAATTTTAAAAAGTCCCCTAAGGACCGCATTACTCTTTCCTACTTAGAAGCGAGATTAGAAAATATTGAAAAGTTATGGGAAAAGTTTTGTGAAAATCACGAATATACACTTAAACAGATCAAAGATATAAAATTGTATCACAGCTCTAACTATTATCGGAAGGAGATCTATAGTGATGTACAAGAACAGTATATAGATCATAAGGCCGAACTCAATGAAAAGCTTAGAAGTTTTAAAGTAGCATCCACGGTTGGTCAGTCAGTAATGGAGTCTGATAGCCAGGGTTATAAGTCAAAGGGTAGAGTTAAATTACCTGAAATTAAAATTCCAAACTTTTCAGGAAACTACTCAGAATGGTACACCTTTAGAGATTTGTTTTTGGGTTTGGTACATAACGACAAACATTTGGACAATTCTCAAAAATGTTATTATCTGAAGGGTCACTTAACGGGCGAAGCAGAACAATTGCTTCAAAATACTAGAATCACAGGGGACAGTTACGAAGTAGCTTGGACAAAATTAAATAGTACATATAATAATAAAAAGTTTTTAGCAAAAGAGGTTATGAAAAGACTAATGAACCAAAAGACATTGTTACATGAATCTGCGCCGGGAATTAAATCTCTTTTAAATACAACCATGGATTGTTTAGAATCGATAAAAAATTTGGGGGTTGATATTTCATCATGGGATTTAATAATTATATACTTGGTAAGTGAAAGACTGGACAAGGATACGAGGAAGGCTTGGGAATTAAGGGTCTCCGAGGAACCCAGTGAGGAGCTTCCTACATTTGCTGAGTTCTCAAAGTTTCTCACTGGCCGCTTTCGAGGGCTTGAAGGCCTCGACTGTAAGTCTGAAGGACCCAAGAAGTCTCAAAAGAATGTACAATCTTTTCACTCTATTAGGGTCAAAACGCTTAAACCAGTATCGTGTATATATTGTTCTGCTAGTCATAAAATAGGAGTGTGTAAAAGTTTCACTAACGAACCTGTAACTAAACGTCGCCAATTTGTTCAGGAGAACAACTTGTGTTTTATTTGCCTCAACAGCAATCACTCTGCGAGGTTGTGTAAGTCTTCACTAAGATGTCAACAATGTAAGCGTCGTCATCATTCATTGTTGCATCAGGAGATAAGTGTTACCGGATCCTGTAGTAAGGACGCTGACACTTCACTTGGAGAGGCCTCATCCTCGACAGCGTTGAAACTAAATGATAAGGAGTCGGTTGCGGCATCAATTGACTCTAGTAAGTCAGTAGTCTCGTGCCTATCTACCGGAAACAGTCGGAGGACTGTGTTGTTGACAACAGCCTTGGTTAAGGCTGAGTCAAAAGATGGGACTTATCGGGTGGTAAGAGCATTACTAGACCAGGGGTCGCAAGGTTCCTTTATTACAGAAGCTATGGTGCAATATTTAGGTCTGAAGAGAGTTGCGACAAAAACCACGGTAATGGGTGTAGGCAGTGACAAAAGTATCACGTCTAAATACACAGTCACCGTAAAGGTTAGGTCTAGGACTAATGCTAACCATCAAATAATGGTTAATGCCTACGTATTGAAGTCCGTCACGACCCTTCTCCCGGTTACGAAAGTAACGAGGGTAGAATGGGTAGACTTGACAGAAAAGGATCTGGCTGACCCTGAGTACTACAGGCCTAACAAAATTGATATTTTGTTAGGTGCTGAGGTCTATAGCCAGGGAATTCACGCAGGCATTAAACGAAATCCGAGTGGTACTCTGTTAGCACAGGAAACCTCTCTTGGATGGATATTATCGGGGGTATCCGAGGTAGATAATACGTCTGATACTTACTCACATATTACGGTGATGCATTCTTGTGTTTCTGCGGACGACCTGTTAAAGAGGTTTTGGGAACTGGAAAAAGAACCGTCCGAAATGACAAAAATGCTCACAGATGATGAGTTAAAATGTGAACAATTGTTTGTAACTACTACTACGCGAAACGAAGATGGTCGGTACGTTTTTCGGTTGCCACTTCGTGATACAACCCTGATGAGTCAGTTTGGAGATACAAAGGCGATAGCTGAAAAAAGACTTAAATGTTTAGAATCAAAATTAAGCAGAAACTGTTCATTAAGGGAAGAATATAGTAAGGTAATTCAGGAATATTTGGAATTAAACCACATGGAAAAGGTAACAAATGAAAAAAAAAAAGACAAGACAGCTATCTACTTACCTCACCATGCTGTCATCAGGGAGGATAAAGTGACGAGCAGGGTACGGGTCGTCTTTGATGCATCCTGTAAAGGATCGAATGGGTTAGCATTGAATGATAATTTGTTAGTTGGGCCAACGCTACAAAGTGACCTTCGTCATATTATTATGCGTTGGAGAATAAATCCCATATGTCTAGTGGCAGATATCGAAAAGATGTACCGACAGGTGTTGGTTGATAGGAGAGATTCGCAATTACAGCGTATTCTTTGGAGGAATAGTCCGTATGAGCACATCGATGAATATGAATTGATCACTGTGACTTTCGGTACAGCTTCGGCACCTTTTTTAGCAGTACGCGTTATTCATCAGATATCTTATGACGAATGTCAGGATAATCCTAAAGCAGCTGAAAGCATTTTGAATGACTTTTACATGGATGACTATATGTCAGGAGCAGATGATATAAATCAGGCATATGAGATTTACGAAAAAATATATACAGTCCTATCGAAGGGGGGATTTAAATTACAAAAATTTAATAGTAATAATAAAGAATTAGTTGATAAAATAAATAAAGGAATAATTATGGATAAGGATAAGGAACTAAAATTTAAAATAGATAATATAACTAAAATACTTGGACTTACCTGGGACTCCAGTGCTGATGTTTTTAAGTATATCATAGAACTACCTGCCTTGACTGCACCTATAACAAAAAGAAAGATAATATCGGATATTTCCAAACTTTTCGACCCATTAGGCTGGCTGGCGCCTAGCATAATTACAGCAAAGATTTTAATACAAAAGCTGTGGTTAGCAGGCATAAGTTGGGACGAGGAGGTCCCTAACAGTCTAGTAAATGAATGGGTTACTTACCGTAGGGACTTGACTTCGTTGGTCGATGTTAAAGTACCTCGGTGGTGCAACACCAGTTCCAACAGTCGTGAAATACAGCTGCACGGGTTTTCTGATGCCTCTAAGCTGGCTTATGCTGCTGTAATATACTTGAGAGTTATAGACAGCATGGGCAGAATACACGTGGCTTTGGTTGCATCAAAAACAAAAGTCGCGCCTGTTAAGCAGGTGTCAATACCGCGACTAGAGCTGTGTGGAGCTGTCCTATTAGCCAAGCTCATGAGAGAAGTGGCTATGGTTTTGAAAGTGGAGTCAAAAAATTTACGCGCGTGGACTGACTCGGAAGTGGTTCTAGCCTGGCTCAACAGCCATCCGAGTCGGTGGAAGACATTCGTGGCCAACCGAGTATCTGAAATACTGAATACGCTTGATACAAAATATTGGTCACACGTCTCATCTAAACAAAACCCGGCTGATTGCGCCTCGCGAGGTGTTGCTCCTAGTGAACTTTGTAACACTGCAATGTGGTTCAAAGGACCAGATTTTTTACGCGAATCGGTAATAAATTATAAAAAACCAAAACTTCTAGGTACTAAGCTGGAGGAGGTTAAGGTTCATACCGGTATCATTGAAGACTCTATTTGGGACAAGTTTTCTACTCTTCAGAAATTGTTACGTGTAGTTGCGTATTGTAGACGGTTTTTAAATTATAAAAGACCTGCAGGTAACAATCTAACACAATGTGGAGATCACTGCTTGTCAAAGATAGAATTGGATGTGGCGATGAAGACCTGTATCAAAAGGTGTCAGTTACAATATTTAAACGAAGAAATTGTGGAATTGAGAAAATCGGGTCCTAATTCGCAAGCAAAAGGAAAATACAAATCTTTAAATTTGTTTTTAGATCATGAGGAAGTAGTCAGAGTCGGCGGTCGGTTAGAAATGTCTGAATTAAATTTTGATAAAAAGCATCCCATTCTTTTGCCTAAAGATAGTTTTCTCACAAAACTATTAATTGCCGACGCACATAGGAAAACGATGCATGGAGGACCACAAGCCATGATCACATTCTTGAGGTCAATGTACTGGATTGTGGGAGTCAAAATTCTAGTCAAGGCCTACTATAGAACCTGTATTACTTGCATAAGATACTCTGCAAAAACTAGAAATCAACTGATGGGCCAACTCCCCTCTGCACGCGTTACACCTAATAAGATTTTCTTGAACAGTGGTGTTGGTTACGCCGGTCCCATTAACATTAGAGTATCCCCGGGACGCGGTAACAAATCCTACAAGGGCTACATCGCCCTGTTCATATGTATGTCTACGAGGGCCATTCACTTGGAAGCCGTGAGTGACATGACGTCGAAGGGTTTCTTAGCTGCGTTTAAGAGATTTGTTGCCAGACGAGGTCACTGTGCTCGGCTCTTCAGTGATAATGGTACAAATTTCGTGGGAGCTGCACGTGAGTTAGCTGAGTTATTTGACAAAGAAAATTCTAGTATCATACCTGAGCTCAGTGAAAGTCTAGCAAATAACGGTACACAGTGGACATTCATTACACCCCATGCTCCAAACCAAGGTGGAATATGGGAATCCGGCTTGAAATCAGCCAAGAAAATTCTTAAACGTGTTGTGGGAAACTCTACGCTAACGTTCGAAGAGCTAACGACAGTGTTGGCACAAATAGAAGCATGCCTGAACTCGAGACCTCACTCTTTCGTGGAGGATCAAAAAGAATTAGAGGTATTAACTCCAGGTAATTTTTTGGTTGGAGAACCTTTGGTCCTGGTGCCTGACGATAATTATGAAGCAGCTAATGTTTCCATCCTTAAACGTTGGCAGCTCACCCAAAAAATGACCCAAGATTTTTGGCGAAGTTGGTCTCAAGACTATTTGAACCAATTTCTGCAACGCCATAAATGGACTTTACACACCCCAGAACCTGCTATTGGTGATGTAGCATTAATAAAGGAGGATGATTTACCTCCCGGTAAATGGTTGTTGGGGCGAATAAAACGCAAGCACCCTGGTCCTGATGGTATATCACGCGTAGTGACTTTGCGTACCAAGCTTTCTTTAATAAAGAGACCTGTCTCTAAGGTGTGTGTCCTTCCAGTGGCTAATTAATTGAATTTACTTTTTTGGGTTGGGTTTTATTATTAACTTTAGATGTAAGAATATTAATTGTATGAATGCAAAACCGCGCGCCTAAGCGCACATTGAATTGGTTTCAATGTAGTTTATAATGTGTCAATCTAAAGATAACAGGTTATATTTGGAACCTCAGATTTAATGTTTGTATTTTGTGACCTACCACTTGTTACCTTGATTACAGTAGTGAGTACTCTTCAACCTGTAATATGGTGGGCAATGTAAATTGTTATTATATTAAGGACATTTTGGCATATTGTCCATGGTGGGCGGTATGTTTAGGATTTATGTAAGCAAAAATTAAAACAAACTACCACAACGCCAATAGATGGCGTTGTACACGAATATTAAATCTCGCTTTGGTTGTGTTCCGATTATATTATAGATTTACATGTCAATATTATTTTAAGGACTCAATAATCATTGTTGTAGTTACTTTACAAATATTATAAAAGGTATATTGGGCATTTCGGCTTTCATTTAACCCAGCGCTTGCCAGTGGGAACAACAACCTCGTCTAATTATATTATTTGAATATACGCACAATATTTTCGGCGGAGAGGTTCCCCTCTCCCCCGCACAGGACGCTCGGGCAGGCGACTTGCTCGCCGCCACAAAACACGCAGCGCCCGTTAACCGGAACATCTCCATCGTCGCCGATGGAGATGTCTTACGCCGCTGCGCTGAACAGCCCGCCATCGCCACCAACAGCCAAACCACCCACTCCTCAACCAAGGAGACTGACGGCGCGCCCAGAAACGCCACAAGCTACCTTCGACGCGCCTCCAGCCAAGGCGTCAACATCAGCGGAGACCAGCACTGCCGCTACCGTACTCACCGCCAGCCCGCATACGAAGTACCCGCCTTTGATTGTGGAAACGCTGCCGGACTGGCCACTTCACTTCAGAAAACTGAAGGAACTCCTGGGCCATTCTCCAAACGGCCGCGCATTTGGGAAAGGGGTCCGATTTATCCCTAAATCGGGCTCCGAGTACCGTACCATCCAGAAGTACCTGTATAGTCTGGAGAGAGAGACCAAGATTTCTTGGTTTTCATACTCCCTGCCGCAAGACCGAAGCCTAAAGGTGGCCATCAGAGGGCTGCCGCAAAACACCGACCCCAAGGACATAGAACAGGATCTCACGGCCATGGGATACACACCCGAGTTCGTGCGCGCCATTCGTGCACGCTCGGGCCGCCCAGGCTGCCTGTTCCTGGCGCAGCTGAAGCGGACTGACGATATCACACCGGGCATATATGACATCACCGAGATGCTCTGTATGCCCGGCATCAAGATTGAGGCGTGGCGCGGGAAGAAAGGCCCTGCACAGTGCCACAGGTGCCAACAATTCCGGCACTCATCTCACCACTGCCACAGGCCGCCCGCTTGCGTGCGTTGTGGCGGTGACGCCACACAACATGCTGCCAAAGATTGCCCGCGCCCTCTAGAGGATCCACCCACGTGTGCAAACTGTGGAGGTCCCCACACAGCTAACCACGTGGCATGCCCCGTATTCCGCAAGGAGGCGCGGAACAAGAAAGCTGGCACCGTAGCACGAACCGCGTCCACGAAACCTGCCCCCTCCGTCGCAGCAGCAGCGGAAAACAATGCCCCAGGCTCCCTAATGGCAGCCGCAAACCCGGCTCCGGGGGGGAACAAAAGGAAAAAGCACAAGAGAGGACCCCGCAGTAAGGCTGCAGCGGCAGAGCAGCTTGCGCCAACGCCAGCAAAACCCGTGGTCGCCGCCCCCAAGGGAGGGACGAAGGCGAAGCGGGAAGAAGCTGACCCGATGATCACCATGATGATCGGAGTGCTGACCCAAGTGCTCCAAGCCATTCAGGAGGGACGGGACCCCGTCCAGCTCATCCTGCAATGTGTAGGGAAAATCTGTGCCTATGGCAGATAACTCCCTACGCATCATCTTCTGGAACGCCGACGGGATGTCCCCCGTGAAGACCAGGCTCCTGAGGTAGCTGCTCGCACAGCGGCAGGTCCATATTGCCCTTATCTGCGAGACGCGCCTCAGGAAGAGCTCAGCACTCCGAATGCCAGGGTATCACGTGTACCGAGAGGAGCAACTCTCCCAGACCGGGACGTCTTTCAGGGGATTGGCAGTCCTGGTGAAGAGAAATGTCGTCCACCAACCGCTGCCAACTGTTTTGCTGCAGACGTCGTACGCCCTGGGCGTAGAAGTCTGCGTCGATCGCCGCCCCATCCGTGTGTTTGCGTTCTACAAGCCGCAGGACGCGCGACTGGCAACGGCTGATGTCCACACCCTGATGGACTCACCGGACCCGGTCATAGTCGCGGGCGACTTCAACGCCAAGCACACGGCCTGGAACTCCACGCGCATCTGTCCCAACGGGCGCCGACTCTTCAGCATCGCGGAACAGCATGGATATGAGGTGCTGGGTCCAGAGGTCCCGACTCATTATCCATACCTGGCAGCGTTCCTGCCGGACGTCATCGACCTGTCGCTGTTACGCAACCTACCAGCTGCGCCATCGATTGACGTCCTGGACGGCCACCGCCTCTCGGACCACCAGCCAGTCCTCCTGACCCTGACGAGCAACCCTACTCGATCATCGCCACCATCGCCTGGCTTTCGCCAGGATTGGCAAGCATTTGCCGATCTTGTGGCGAAGCACTCGCCGCACCGCCGCATTGAGTCCGAGTCAGACGTCGACGCGCTCGCCGAAGATCTCAGCGCTGTTATTAACACAGCGCTACGAGACTCCAGGCTAGAAGCCCCGTCGACCCGGAAACCTCCTCAACAGCCGGCCTTCATCTTGGCGATGATCGAGAAGAAGCGGAAGCTGAGAAGACTGTGGCAGCGCAACCGATGCCCGACCCTGAAGTGCCAGCTCAACGCGCTGGCTGCAAGGGTCTCGAGCGCCCTGGAAACAGAAGCGACCGAGTCCTGGCAGCGCACCATTGAGCGGGCCGGGGACGACTGGTCGGGCATCCACCGCCTGTGCCGCTAACTCTCCGCAAAACCGCCTCCGATTAGACCCCTCATGGCCGGTGACGGTACCCCACGTTACCGAGCCGAGGATCGAGCGGAGATCTTCGCGGAACACCTGGAGAAACAGTTCCAGCCGAATCCAGCTTCCGACGCAGTTCGAGTAGAAGCTATCCAGCAGCATCTGAAGTTTTACTTCGAGGCGCCGATAACCCCCACGGAAGACCCAGTCGTGTTTTCCCCGGGCCAAGTGCAGCGTATGATTCGTCGCACCCAACTGCGGAAAGCCCCAGGCCCCGACCGGATCCCGAACGAGGCCCTGCGTCACCTGCCCCCGCGAGCTATCGCATCGGTGACGCAGCTATTCAATGGCATCCTCCGCACCAGCCACTTTCCCGCAGCATGGAGACTCGGCCGAGTCATTATGCTGCCGAAGCCCGGGAAAAACGTACTGAAGCCCGAAAGTTATCGGCCCATTACGCTGCTGTCGACACTCTCGAAAGTCTTCGAGAAGCTTCTACTCCTGCACCTGACACCACACATCCAGCCACGCGACGAGCAATTCGGCTTCCGAGCCGAACACTCCACCACGCTGCAGCTCGCGAGGGTACTGCACCATCTCACCGTCGCTCTCAACAAGAGAGAGCACGGTGTTGCAGTACTCCTCGATATGGAGAAGGCCTTCGATCGCGTCTGGCACGACGGCCTGATCTACAAGCTGGCCACGTCTACTACTCCGCGACGAATAGTCAAGACTGTGGCCACCTTCCTCCAGGACAGACGCTTCCAAGTCATCGTGGACGGCGTCCTGTCCGGAGAGCGCAGCATCAGAGCCGGCGTGCCCCAGGGGAGCTGCCTGTCGCCAGTGTGGTACGCCAAGTACACTGACGACATCCCAGTCCCAGACGGCGCGATGTTGGCGCTATACGCCGACGACGCCGCCTATTTTACTACCTTCTTGACCGCTACACATGCGGCGGTCAAAATGCAGCGTGCCCTGGATGTGCTCCCGCCTTGGCTGGATGAATGGAGACTGACGGTCAACGTGGCAAAGACCCAAGCGCTTGTTGTAGGGGGTGCGTGGCAACCCGCGCCCCTTACCCTGCTCGGAAAAGCCATCGACTGGTCCCCGACGGTGAAGTACCTTGGAGTGACCATTGACCGTCGTCTCACCATGCGACACCACGTGCAGAACATTGTTGGACAAGCTCGCGCCGCTCGAGCTCTCCTGCGTCCGGTGATCTCCTCGTGCCTCCCGCTCCGCGCGAATCTGGGCGTCTACAAAACATACATTCGCAGCAGCCTAACTTACGCCGCCCCTGCATGGTACGCGCTGGCAGCGGAAACGTACCGTGCACGGTTGCGTGCGCAGCAGTCGCTGTCGCTGCGACACGCCGTAGGCGCCCCTCGCTTCGTGAGGAACGAAACGATCGCCCGAGACCTACGCATGGAGAGCCTCGACGACTACATCGGTCGCTTGAGCGCCAACATGTTCGCACGCGCCGGGGAGTCAAACTTCCGCCACCTGCGGGAGATCGCTCCATAACACTGGCGCCCCCCGGACAGACCTCTGCCGCGGGACTTAATCCCCGCTGCAGCCCGACCGGACTAGACAACGTCACCCTGAGGCCGGCTGATGGGCGCCTGCCGGGAACCCTTCCCTCGCCGACGCCCCCAGGGTGACCCCCAGATGACGACCTCAGCTGCCGCTGGCTTGTAGACTGCCCATCGGAATCATCCGATGGGGTCAGGGCTCGCTAGCGGCACGCTTCACCACCGGACTTGACGCCCGGATTTGACCCCACGGCTATTTACAGCCAACCCAACGACCCGCCTGTATCGACAGGCGGCGCTGAACGTTACTGCAAGAGGCCAATGCCTCGTTCAGTCTCCCCCCAACTCCTCTAGGGGAGTTGTGAGATGACCAGTCGGATACTTTCCTAAATGTTTTCTTAAATTCTAAAAATACGAAAATTCCGGTTATGTTTGTTTGGCCCCTATTTTGACGGGCGTTGCCATCCTGATGGAAACCAAATTGAGATTGAAAGCCGCCATTTTAGCCACCAGGGCTTCGATAGTGATCCTCGGGTTGACAGTTCACGCTTCTCTTAAAGGACCCAGGATTATAATAGGAGCACATGCGCCAGCAGACGGTTCCATGCTTATATAGTGCGACATAAAAAAGACCTGAAGTCTTTCATTGGTTTTGAGTTGGAGACCTATTTTTTTATTACTTAAACTGGGTGGAAAATAATTTACAAGTGTGGTTTCCGAGCGCATCGTGTTAAAGTTTTTGTAATACTATCCCATACAATATAGAATGGCGGGACTCTCTCATGACTGACTTTGCGGTAGGCATGAGTATACACAGTCGATACATCAGGCGACCAGAATACCTGATAGATCCCAGTTCAGGCAGTTCGATTAAATAGGTGCCGTATCGCAAATGGATCGGGTATTGGCTTATATAAATGTGGGACCACCTGAGAGGCGCAAACAACAGAGGACAAATCATACCCATATGGGTATGATTTGTCCATCGGCTATGTAGCTTCTTTTTGAGAGTGGCACAATACGAATCACGCTCTGACAGACGAGGTTGATAACTGCTCCTACATACGAATCACGCTCTGACAGACGAGGTTGATACTGCACCTTCATACATATGTAGGCAGTTTTTTTAAAGGAGAAGAATGTGTGCTAAAAAGATGGAAGGATTATTTTAAAAGCTTATATGAAAAAGAAGATATGGAAGCACAAACGAGTTCTTGGGAAAGGAATGAACTTAGCAACGAAAGCATCATAAGTATGGAAGAAATTGTGGAAGCATTGAGTAGTATGAAATTGGGTAAGACTGCTGGATTTGATAGGATTTCTGTCGAGATGCTGAAAGCGGGATATGGCGTGGTAGCTTGCCAGCTGTACCGCCTTTTTAGTCTTTTCTGGAGGAGTGGCAGCGTGCTAGAAGATTGGTGCAAGGCTGTCATCGTGCCGCTTTACAAAGGAAAAGGGTCACAGCAAGAGTGCAAAAACTACCGCGGCATAAGCTTGCTCAGCATCGTCGGCAAATTGTATGCAAAAGTTCTGATAAAAAGAGTGATGAATGAAACTGAAGGGAAAATGTGGGATTTACAAGCAGGACTTATGAAAGGAAGGGGATGCACGGATCAGGTATTTTCCTTACGATGCATAGTCGAAAAATTTTTGGTGATATGTCAAAAGGTCTATTGCATATTTGTAGACTTGGAAAAGGTCTATGACCGAGTGGTGAGGCATGAACTATGGACAACACTGGCCAAGTATGGAGTAAGCAGTCACTTGATACGAGCACTGAAATCTCTCTATGAGGGCTCCAGTGCTTGTGTCAGGATCAACGGAGCTTGCACAGACTTTTTTCACATTGAAAAAAGTGTGAGACAGGGTTGTGTAGCATCACTGCCGCTGTTTAACCTATACATGGACAGTTGTATGAAAGAACTACAAGATAGTGCGTATGGTTTAAAAATGAATGCACTGACTATCAAATGCCTCCTATACGCTGATGATCAGGTAATACTGGCATCATCGGCGGAGGAGTTGCAGTTGATAGTTAACTTTATGCATGATGCGCTAAAAAGCAAAGGAATGAAATAAGCGAATGCAAATAAGACAAAAGTAATGGTTTTTGAAAGAGAGGAAAGTATGACGGATTGCTCGATTTTTGTGGAAGGAAAACGAGTGGAACAGGTGAAAGAATTTGTATATTTAGGTTCAAAATTTGTGAGCGATGGAAAGTGTAATTGTGACATTGAACGAAGAGTTTTGGCTGGAAATGAAGTGAATGGAGCCATGTACGCCTTTATGAGCAGTCATAGCAGTCTGAGAAGGCAAGACTGGCAGTACATAGAGGAGTACTTGTTCCTACTCATGTATGGCAGTGAAAGTTGGGTGTAGCAGAAGAAGCATAGAAGTAAAATTAATGCAGTGGAAATGAGAAGTCTGCGGAGTATAGCTGGAGTGAAATTGATGGACAAAGAAAGGAACAGTGTGATAAGGGAACATTGCGGTATGGTAGAAGAAGTAGTGACTAAGATAGAAAAAGGTATGCTTAGATGGTTCGGACACGTGGAAAGGATGGATGAAAGTAGGCTAACGAAACAGATTTATCAGAAGAGAGTTAATGGGTATACTGGTAAGGGGCGACCTCGACGTACATATTTCAATCAAATAGAAGACATTTTGAAAAAAGATCAGGTCTAGAGTACCCTTAACTGGCGTGTGTGTATGAAAACACTTATGAAAGTGGAAGAAGCGAAAGTTGTATGCCAGGATCGTAGCAAGTGGAAAGCCATAGTCTCTGCCTACCCCGATGGGAGACAGGCGTGACGATATGTATATATATATATGTATACATATGTATGTAGGAGCAGTTATCAACCTCGTCTGTCAGAGCGTCATTCGTATTGTGCCACAAAACAATATAAAAACATTTTTAAGAAATAATTCAAGTTCATGTTCAATTACAAGCCACGTAGTCTAATCCAACTACTTGGTTTTAATTGGGATTCTAATGGAATAACTTCGGAGCCCACGTCAGCTGAATCTGTAAAGAACGAGGTCAAGGCGAATAGAAAAAATATTCAAAATAAAACCCAGCACCAATCCGTTCTAATATGCCACTAATTGGGAGAGACCTACTTTCAGCAGGGGACTGCTATAGGTTGTTTTTGTTGCTCCGTGATAACTGGATTACGACACAAGATTTCCATGTTGTGACGGGAACCCGCGACTGAAAAACACTTTCAAAAAGGTAGTATACTCAACCTAAAATTTTTATTTTCAAAAATTATAAGTCAGATTTACGGTAATACGGTTACTGCAGGTACAGAGAGAGTCATTAGGTACGTACATCTGGAATGAAATAAGATAGTGTTCATTTTTGTTGAAACTTTTATTATTAACAGTTTCGCAAAAAAGGTAACTTTGTTTTTATTACCGATGATATCTGCGAAAAACACAATGTCCGTAGTGGAGACACAGGTAATAGGAAATAGGTAAGTACCGTTATGAAATTTTTACCTGAGAAACTTACATTTTGAGATTTGACTAGACTACTAGTTCAGTCTTATTACGACATTCGTTACAAGCAGGTTGCTAACTCAGACTAGTAGTCTTACACTCTGTGTTTATCGACGAAGAAAAGTTTGTATTGAAAATGTCTGCTGCTCAAATCATAAACAGGAAAGTTCGAAAGGCAACTGTCTTAGCGAGTGGTGGTAAGTAATTCGTATTATTTATATACCAACTACCAGTTTACGTGTTTCCTTAACACTCCAAGTTGAAACTTATATCCCTTATGAGATCATTACTTGTTCGATGCATTTTCCGCGGAAAATATTTTCTCAATAAGAATGCATAATAATTAACTAGGACAATATTAAAAGGTAGTTCACTGCATACTAAGTTATTTTTAAGTGGTTAGAGCAAACAACGAAATGAAGTAACCGTCGAGAAAGTTTTCTTACTGACCCAGTCATCTACTGAGTATGAGACAGACTAACTTAACTGTATAACCGACTAGGTTACCTCTGATATGAAAAATGAAAACGTATTTTACGTATTTCAATTAAACCTAGCACGTTTTCGAAACTCATGCCATACATGGCAATTTTGTAAAAAAAAAAAATAACCGTCGTTCACTTTAATAACAAGAAAATTTTATCTCGTGTTACATGTTCTAATTTTAAAACTCTTAACTTTCTTACGTGAAGGTCGCTTTCCCAAAACACTAAACTGTTTTGATACATGGGAAAAAAAACCTTATTACTCTACTGGTTTCCGTGTTATTCATTTATTACCTCTCATAGAAGTTCCGATACTTAGATTATTATAATGGATGTTTATGGGTTTATTTATACACGATTACTTGAAATATACTTATAACTTATTCAGCTCACTTCAGTGCATCACATTAGTTTCAAATGATAACCTTAGATTTATACTATGCTGAAAACAGTATCTAAAATAATTATATATATATTTTTAGGCACGCGGCACACACTTGATTGCCCATTTGAAAATAACAAAACAGGGGCTGGCGCAAGTAAACCTGTAAAGGAAGAAAAAGTGTCAGAGAAGGGCTGCTTTTTGGTCACTGATTCGAAATGGGTACCCAGTGAATTAGGCGTAGACTCGGAGAATCCGCAGCAACGTGTATGTATTACTAATTTTATAGTTATGTTTATTGAGAACACAAGCAGCGTTCTGTCAGAGCGTAAAACTGGTTTTTGGATGATCGAGAAGGCGGATTATTTCTCAGATTAAAATGTAGCCTAGGGCATTACCCTGTCAGAGTACGACAGTTTAAAGAAATAGTGCCTATACCACTCTCTGATCCAACAACTGTCCCCATACTAACAAGAAAGGTAAGGTTACAAAACACTGTTAAACATTGTAACTGTGGATGTGTAACCAATTATCGGCTCTTATTTCGAATTATAGAATGCTAATATGGTTGCCCACTATTAAGTAGGGTATGTACTACAAGTAGGTGCAAAAGTTTTTGGTTCTACTAAAAAGTGTGTATTTATTCCTCCCCTGGATTTAGGTGTGATTGTATGTACGTTTTAAGATGGAATATTTTTTTGAGAAAAGATCGTACGTCATTAACTTTTAATAAACTTGTTTAGTTTTGTGAATCTGGCAAGAAGAGATCCAAGGAGGTTTGTATTTCAGTCATAACATTATCACTGTAACAAATCAACGTGTACCTAAGGATTAAGAATACAATGCTTCTAACAATACTAAAATACTTAAGTCAGAACTTGGTTTTAGTTGATAAAACGGTTCTTTTATTTTTGGGTTCAACCTTTACATTGCACCAAAATTAGAAAGACATAGTTTACGTACAGGAAATATTAACAAATGTTGTTATTTTTCAGTTGAAAACCTTAGAACTAGCTAGGAAATATAAAAAACGCCTGTACACGGCATATACTACAGAAAATACAAAGCCATCAAGTAACAAGAACCCTATTCTGACCACTGACACCAAAATAGAAGAGAAGACTACAAAAGAAACAGTTCATGAAATTAAGAAATACGATGAGAAAAAGCGTCTAAAATATAGTAATTCCGAAGAAATAATAGACAATATAATTAATATATTCGCCAAACCTGGTTTTGATCGTGACCACGAAATTGAAGAACAAGTGTGTAATATGCTTCTAGATATTAAGCATTCAATAATGTCCGATTTTCAGACAGTAAATAACAATGAGAAACAAAATCTTAACGAGGAAATCAAATCCACCGCGATGGTCGTAGGAGAAAATTCAAGCGAAAATATAAACGAAGAGAACAAAGATGATTTGGAAAATGTGATGGAGACATCAATCGAAGAAACAAACGCAGTAACACAAGAACATAATGATGACCCAAAAGAATGGGTAACGTATTTTTTCGACTTCTATATCTTACTAAATGAGTATAAAATTATATAATAAGAATATGTGCAGACTATTTTGGCACATTATTACATAGTGCTTTATAGAATTATTTAATTTAGGTATTTTATTTTAATTTCAATTAGTTTCTCAACTTTTTTCTCCCGTAATTCCAATAAAGTATAAAGATCAGGTCATAGTGGTGACTATCTGGTGTTATCTCGACATACCCGGCAAAATCAAGACTGAAAATCTTTATAATCACAAAGGGACTTTGGAACACAACAAAGTCGCAAAGCAAAAGTAAACAAAGTGACGATCGACTGATCTCTCAAAAGATTTACGTCTCTCGGTGTCCGTGAAAGTCTTTAGTGGATAGTCTGTGTGACAAGTGCGAAGTTTTCGTGATAAAAAAGAGATATTAAAAACAAGAAGAAAGTCCTTGCCTGAACAAACACATGGCGCCATCTATCGTCTGAGTGCCGCACTAGTATGGTATCCTGTTGGCTGCAGATCAAGTTTTCAGGAAGATTTAAGGCACCCAAGATTAGTTTTGGGTTCCTGTAAAATCCACAGAGGGCGCTATTATCCAGTCCAGACATCCAGAAACTCAGATTGAATGCGCTTCACGTTCTCAAGTGGCTGTTGTTAAAATCCAGTTACTTATTTTGTTTATTTTATTTTATTAATAACTATATTTTATTTTATTAATAACCTAGTTATTAATTCATTTATCGAACGATTTAACTTAGTTGATGTTGAAGAAGTAGTGAAATCTAATAATTTTATGTATTTATTGTTTTTGTTTTAATTTTTGCGTTCTTTTCTCATCGGCAATTGTTGGACCTCGCTATATAATTTAATTTGAAATTTAATTTAATTCTTATGTTATTTATTTCTTGATGTAACGTATTTTTATAGGCAGGTACGTTAATTTGTAGTTTAACTGTTTGACATTTTGAATTTGGATTATCATTGACAATTTGAATTGAATTAATATTATTATCTAGATAATACACTATTAAGTGAAAGTTGTTTATTTGAATTTCAATATTGATTATAGGAAAAAGAATTGAGGATTCCGTCCACTATCCAATATGAGTATACAACCTACACAGGTAACTTGTCCACACTGCCCGGGGTCTTACCGCGTTTTCTCCGCGCGCGGGCTGGGGGTGCATATTGGGCGCATGCACAAACGTTTGCAGCATTCGGGTGCGGACGTGCTGGTTGGTCACGCCGACACTGGGGTAACAGTGGGACAGGGTCCGCCGACAGCACCGTCAAATCATTGTTCCCTGGACAAGCTTAGTTCTTTTAGGGGGAGAATTCCAGTTCTCCGACACATCCCTAAGGGTGCCCTAAATCAGGCGGCCGGTAGGCTGTCTGATATTATCGACTCATGTATTAATTGTAACGGTATGGAGGAGTGGGGCGCTCTTCTATCTTTCGCTTATACTGGTTTGAGAGTGCCTGAGAGGGAGTCGCCTGGAAACGTGACATCAAAAGTTAAAGCTAACATTTTAGCTTCTGGTCATTATAATAATATTGAAGTACCTTCACCGACTGCGGCTAACTGTTCTCACACTTTTAGCAAAAATATCGAAACGAAAGTCTATGACTAAGACTTGAGGGGCGCCGTCCGCCTTTTGATGTCTGACGATTGCATTGCGGGACAGGATCCTGACACGTTGGCTGCTTTAAAACTGAAGCATCCCGCTCCTTCGCGTGCTCTAAGTTTTCCCCCTGATCCGGGTTTATCGTTTACTGCGGCGACGGTCACTTTGGAGGACGTGCTTTTAGCAATCGGTTCTTTTTATGCGGGGTCAGCGGCGGGCTTGGACGGGATTCGGCCGGTGCATCTTAGGGAGTTGACTTCTGTGTCGGCGGGAGAGAATGGAAGACGCTTCTTGGGATGCTTGGCGAAGTTGGTGAATTTCTTACTCAGTGGTCGGGTGAACCCTCTGGTGTGCCCATATCTGTACGGGGCTTCTCTCTTTGCTTTGAAAAAAAAAGATGGCGGCTTAAGACCGATAGCAGTCGGTAGCGTTTTCAGGCGTTTGACTGCTAAATTGGCTTGTCGTGCCGTCAAAGAGGATATGGCCCGATACCTGCAGCCACACCAATTGGGTTTCGGGACACGCCTTGGTTGTGAGGCCGCTATACACGCCACACGTAAGTTCGTCATGGACCCGAAGAACGAGGACTCAATTTTGTTGAAGCTGGATATTCGCAACGCTTTTAACACCTTGGAGAGGGACGTTCTGCTGAGCGAGGTCAAGGAAAAAATTCCATCTCTGTACCCTTTTCTTCATCAAGTATACCGATTACCTTCCAATCTTTTCTTGGATAACAATCTCATCCTTTCAGAAGTGGGTGCCCAGCAGGGAGATCCTCTCGGTCCACTTGTGTTTAGCCTGGCAATTCATAGAGCGGTCCGTGATCTTAGATCAGCTCTTAATGTCTGGTACTTGGACGATGGCGTTATCGGGGGCAAACCAGAAGACGTATTACAGGATCTTCATGCCTTAATACCCAGCTTTAGGGACCTGGGTCTGGAGGTGAATCCCTCGAAGTGCGAGTTCTTCCCGTGCGGTACTACGGCTCGAATACACTTTTCTCAATTCAGTTCTATTCTTCCTGGCCTCAGGGAACTTTCTTCTTCCGACTTCAGCCTTTTAGGATCACCAATATTTCTATCTGCAGTTCCTGAGGCCATCACTACTAAAAAACAGCTTCTCATTACCGCTCACGAACGTCTGAAAAGTATTTCTGCTCACGTTGCGATTATCTTATTACGCATGTGCCTCGCTCTTCCAAAGGTCAATTATTTATTGAGAACCACTTCAACTTGGCTGTGTCCCGAGGAAACTTCTTCTTTCGACGCAGAATTGAAAATGGTGGTGGAGTCAGTCCTGAATGTCGCTCTTAATGAGACTCAGTGGAGTCAAGCTGCTTTGCCAATCCGATGTGGTGGTCTCGGGATTCGTTGTGCGCTTGACGTGGGCCTGCCGGCTTTTCTGGCGTCTGCGCATGGGGTTGCAAACCTTGTTACTACTGTACTCAATTATGATGGTGACGAGGGGAGCTTGCCTTTTGTGTCGGATGCCGTGTCAGCTTGGTCGGCCCTCAATACGGGTGCTTCGATCCCTGAGTCGGGGCACCTTCAGCGAGCGTGGGATGATGTAGGGGTGAAGCGACTTCTGGAGCAGTTGTTGGAGGGGGCAACGGGAGCCGATAAGGCTAGACTGCGGGCTGTGTCGCAACCAGAATCTGGAGCGTGGTTACAGGCGTTACCTTCGCCCCACCTGGGCACCCTGCTCGACTCCGACTCTCTGCGTGTGGCAGTGGCTCTACGCCTGGGCTGTAAGGTGTGTAAACCCCATATATGCACCTGCGGTTCCATGGTGAAAGCGGATGGCCATCATGCCTTGAGTTGCCGACGGTGCACTGGGAGGTTTTCGCGTCACCACGCTCTGAACGATATAATCCGTAGGGCCCTTATATCGGCAAACGTGCCTTGCTTGCTTGAGCCTCCGGGTCTGAGCAGGTCGGACGGTGAGAGGCCGGACGGGCTGACTTTGGTTCCCTGGAACAACGGCAGGTGCCTAATTTGGGACGCAACTTGCGTCAGCACCGTCGCCGCCAGCCACCTTAGTCGCACGGTTTGCTCCCCGTCTGCTGCAGCGGAAGATGCCGGCTCGAGGAAGAGACTAAAGTACGCTGATTTGGAGCCGCTGTACCACTTCGTGCCGGTGGCGGTAGAGACCCTGGGGAGCTGGGGCAGGGAAGCCAAACATTTCATAAAGGATATTGGGAAAAGGCTCCAAGAGACGACCGGTGACTCTCGATCCGGATCGTTTCTGGTGCAGAGGATGGCCATCGCAATCCAGCGTGGAAACGCGGCAAGTGTGATGGGCACCTTTCCACCGGGAACGGTCAGGAGCGGGTATTTAAATAGTTTGTAAGGTTGATATTATTTTTCTATCTAATAATAAATTATTTCTATTTAGTTTAACTGCTATAGGATCCAGATCAAAGATAAATATTTTAAAGAGAAAATTCGACTAACCGACTCATTGACTATTTCATTAATTAATTTTTGAGATGGAATTTAAGAATGCCTTTTCATAGTGGGACCTAGATCATAATAAAAATAAAAATAATAATTTGATTTGGTTGGATGTTGATAGGAGAGTGAGTCACCCTGTAATTTCATAGTATGCTCGATAGATAAGCTTTTTACAACATTCAATTCATAACCGTGCAATGTGAAACAGGATTGAAAGCGGGTAGTTTTATTGTTTGTCAATCTAATAGATTTTTTTTAAATCTTATATGAATATAATCAAAAAAGTCTTATTTCTTTTTGATAAAAATGACAGGACTTGACATTGTAATGATTCTAAATAAGTCTTTGCACTACTTTCTAAGCGTAATGTTTTAACTAAAAGATAGACTAAAGTTAATGAGTTTGGATTGTAATTAACCCATTAATTATAGATTTTTTTATGTCATTGCTTTTAATTTAAAAAAATTAATATAAATATTGGTTTAGCCACTATTATAATTTATATAATTTACTCCTGAGTCCGCGTAATTATAAAAAAACCTAACAAAGCTTTTATATAACGTATTAGCATAATGATTTTAATCTTTCAGATTCCCATAGGATCTGGTACAACATTTATACACCATACAAAATACAACAAAATAAATTTTAATATGCCCAACACGGCAACGCGGGGTTTATTGAGCGCCGTGTTCCCTAGAAGGTAATTTTTTTTTTCATGAATCTGTTATCAGGGTACCATAATTAACAAAAGACCCATATTAGCCATTGATTTTGCTTTAGCCTAGTTAGGAGGCTTAGTGCTAGAAAGCTTTAATTTAACATGGATACAAGTTTATATAAGTATTTAAAAAACATCCGATTGACGGCTGGATTAAGGTTCCTGCGTATCATTTCCATTGGAATTGGGCATAGTGTCGGGTAAAGAGTCAGAAATGACTCAAAACTTAAATAGTTATATTTGAACTGAATACAATGTATTGGTTTACAGGGTCCTAGCAACACATTCAATGAGCGGAAGACCGCCGCCAGCTTTCCCAGATAAGCCAGTGAAAATGAGTTTAGATCAGAGAGCTGTATCTGATATTATCCAGGAAGTGTTGAAAAAGTTTCCGAACAGCAATGAAAAGACTGTGAGGTATGTCTTGCTCACTTGATTAATGTAGTAATACCTACATATCTATTATGATCTTTATACCGAGTTATATCTTAGGTATACGTGATAAGGAGTCACCCCGTTTCACAACTTGTCCATTTGAATAACTGTCTCTTTAACTTGACTACTTAAATAGTTTCCAGGTCTGGGGGGGTAACATTAACAGCGTTGGGTAGACTGACTGTCTGAATGTCCCACTAGTGTTTTACACCAAGCTATTAGGAAGTAGACCTCACTGACATACAACATGCTTGCCACCTTTAAAGTGAAAAAAATATTTAAAGATTTTAAAATAAATTAATACTTATTCGCTTTTATTTATGTGCTTTACGCTTCTACCTTGTCTTGAACTAATACATCACTGTCCCTGTAGCGCAATCCGAAGTAATCTCAAGAATAAAAATTACATTAACAGCGTTAGCAAAACATTGAGTAAGCTAGGATTTCCCAACAATGCTGTTGCTGCTGACGCTGTGTATAATAGTGTTCTAATGAGATCTTCCAGTTACTTTTACCTCTACTGTTCGATCCCAAACATCACAGTATATAACATCAACTATATACCTATGTCGCGATCTCACTTCACCGTATGCAATTATGTCCCACGTGATGGAGATGAGCCTATTAGGCATGTTGAAATGAAATACCTAATAAAGTTATAATTGTTCACAGAAACCTCATTACCTCGAAATGCGCCGACGAGTGCAAAATGATGAGATTGAGGAATCGAAGAGCTGCACAAGACGCTAACCGCAATCTGTCATCATAGGTCAGCAAATTTGATGGTAACAGCATGAATTGGGACGTTATCGAGTTATCAAATAATATTGAATTCATACATGCTCGTCATCATACGCGCTAATATCCAGAATGGACTACGAAAACCCCATTGACAAAAATGACCACATCCGTTAAGTGACTACTACACTGGGTAGATATTTAACGACGATTTGATAATTGTATTACTTTCGTTACTTTAATACGTATCCATTATATTGTATAATTTATACTGTCAATTAGACTGCCTCTGTGGCGCGGTGGGAGTGCATCCGACTGCTACGCAAGAGGTCGTGGGTTCGATTCCCACCCAGGATAAAACTTTGTGTTATGAGCACGATGGTTTATTCTGTGTCTGGGTGTTATTTATCTATAATATGTATGTATTTAGAAATATATAAGTATGTTTATCAGTTATCTAGATCCCATAACACAAGCTAATATTAGCTTACTTTGGGCTAGATGGCGCTGTGTGAAAAGTGTCCCACAATATTTATTTATTATTTAAAATTAGTGAAGAGTTGTTGTAATTACCTTTGATAATGCCTTAAGGTGTAATCTATCAAGTTGTGTTAAATAAAATATACATAATATATTCGTTATATACCTAACCAGTATGTGGTTAACAAGTTTAATTAAAAACACATAATTCTAAGTATTACGTAATGATTGAAATTGAAAACAATGTGTAAATTTGAATGCATTTTGTACGCTGTGATAACCTTGACAACAAACAGAAAGTATATTTCTGTTATACACTTTTAAGAGGTGAATATTAAATACTGTGTTTATTTAATTTAAAAAACTTCTAGTCCGATATGATAAATTTCGCTTATTATTTTTGGAATCAAGTAATTATAGAAGTAGATTTTTTTATATTCAGTAGTATTCCCTTAGTTGCTATCTGATTCTGTGTTTCATAAGTTTGATTATAAACTTAAGTGTGTACATTGTAATTGTAATGATTTAGTAAAAGTAAATCGTAAAAGTATATTTGTTGTTTGCTTTGTATCGTTTAATCTAAGAACTACTAAAAGTATAATAAACATTTCGGGGTATTCATTGAAAACCTACGCTACGTGTAAGGCGAGACGCACTCAAAAGCCTTCGTCACGCCCCATAAACCCCGTACTTGCCAAATTTTACAGTTCCGGGTCAACAAAAGTATAGTACCATGCACGTCTTTATCCCTAGATGGGTGGCAGAGGCATATTATACGCCCACATTTCACCATGTGCATTTTAACCCACATAACAGGTGATAAGCCCATTGCCGTGTTGAAATGAACAAACGCAGGATGTTCAGAATCAGAATCAGGTATTTATTTGTGAAACATAGGTAGTACAATAATAATAGATGTCGAATACTATAAAGTCCGCTATGTTTTGTCCCAAGGACGTACAAATATTTTATAAACAGATTTAAACTAATGTCAAATTACAATAATAATCACAAATTACAATAATAATCACAAAATAAAACAAAAAAGGTACATTACAATTCAAATAATTTACAATTAAGTCAAAAGAATTCCAATTAAATCATTTAAATTACTTTAAAATAAATTAAATTTATTTACATAATCGACAATAAATTACATTATATTTTTATTATGCTATGTCATTATCATTAATAAAATCGTCTATTGAATAATAACATTTAGCGATGAGAATTTTAAGAAGTGTACTTTTAAATTTATTGAATGGCTGGTTTTGTGTTGCGGCCTGTTATTCACTTAAGTCTCGAAATATACCTGTGCGAATAACGAATGGGATTAAAAATGGCAGTGTACCTTTTACTCCTCGCTCGTATATTATTTGCGTCTAAAGTCACACTCATCGGTACAGTTTGAAATTCAATAACAACGATTAGGGTTTTTCCTACTTTTAGACGATTCCAAATTAAAATTATAACTTATTTTTATATCAAGAAAATAGAGATTGTATACTAAATTTAAGCATTTAAATAACCTATACTTTATTGTACACCTTGAACAATATTATTTAACATAGTAAATAAAAGAATGTTGTACAATTCTTCCAGACAACCTTTGTGTGGACATAGCTCAAGGACAATCAGTCATGGGTATCAGTGGTGCAGTTTTATACTAAAACTAATTATACATTAATACAATAATCACTAGTAAACATGAAAAACAAATAAGTACAACAGCACTCAAACAATCAATCATAAATATACTAAATCAAATACATATACATATATAAATACATTTACATACACTTAAATATACTTACAAATAAAGATAAATGTAAGTATATAATTAAACATTTTACTCTTAGTTACTAAAAAATTTAAAATAAATTAAAAATAATTAAATAAAACGCAATTAAAATACATAAAAATAATTAACAGCTTGGCAATGACAGATAATGATTTTTGACCATTTTCTTAAAAGTATTAAGCGTCTTAGCCCGCCTTACTTCCAAAGGCAACGCATTCCACAACCGAACTGCCTTCACTGTAAATGGTTCGTCATAAAAACTAGTTAAATTTGAAACTGACTACACCTATGTACTCCGTATAGGTGTCGTCAGTTTAAAATTTTCCTAGGATTTTAGGAATCTCAAATTATTATCTTTAAGGAAGTGGAAACGGCCCTTAAGGTAACCAGGAGAAGAAGGATTAAATAAGATGTTATATAGAAGAAAAAGGATATGAGTATTGCGGCGAAGACCAATGGGCAGCCACTTGAGCTTAGTGCGAAATTCAGAAACGTGGCCATATTTACGCAAGCCAAATATGAATCTGATGCAATAACTTTGTAAGCGCTCAAGCTTATTTAGCTGAACCTCGGTAAAATCGAGATAACTAGCATCACAGTAATCTAGAATAGGAAGAAGAAGAGACTGTGCTAAAGCAGTTCTAGTTGAAATTGGAAGAAAGTTGCGCACTCTACGCAAAGAACCTCCAGCTGCAAATAATTTACGGCTTACCTCCTGTACTTGTTGGTTCCAAGATAAAGTTTTATCAATAAAGATTCCTAGATTTTCACTGAATCACTAACAGGTATATGAATTCCATTGAAAATTATTTTCGGAAGTAGTGTCCAATCTATATTTGATACTAGTTGACGCCCGCGGCTTCGCCCGCTTAGATAAGTTTTTCCGTTCCCGTTTCCCACACGATCTTGTTCCCGGGAAAAAAAGTAGCCTATGGCGGCTTCTGGCTCTAAGCTACCTCACCACCAATTTTCAGCCAAATCGTACAGCCGTTGTTAATTTATAAATAGTGTAACTAACACGACTTTCTTCTATATATATAACTTAATCTTGGACTACCAATTGCAATTACATAAATAAAGATAAACAATGTTGTTCTGACTTTATTAGTCTCTAAATGATCTTAATTCAATATACGGTAGGTACTCGTACATAGGTATTGTTGGAATTTTTAAAATATCTAAACGATTTTGCAGAGTATATTTTTACGCAGAATGCTGCGACTATCCTCTAGGGGTTTATTGTTATTATTATTTATTTATTATTAAAACTAAAAACATACAGAGTATATAAAATTAAATCCTGCAAAACTGTTCTAACAGTTTGACTGCAGGTAAGAGTCTCTATAATAGTTACATGTACGTTTTAATACTTGGTTCTTAGTTTTATATTAAGTACTATACATATTTTTATACATTCTTAAATTTATAATTACTATAGCTAGTTAACACTTGTCTAACACTTGTATCAGTCATACAATGTTATTATAATCTTACTACAATATTTTAATCTTACTTCCGTTACCTTGAGTTTTAAGGCTAGAATCGGCATATGATTAGCTCATTGTTGTTATTGTCACCATTAAAGGGAACTATTGCTATCTGATCTCCCAATCCAGTAACGGCACGGTGCGTATCCTGCGCCTGGGTTGCAGTTGGAGTTGGTGGCGCTCCAATAGACCTTGGTATATTGCTTGTCATCTTTATCCATACTTGAGCCCATGACCATATAAATAATACTGGACGGAATTTCTGTGTCGCTTCATTTAACCAGCTCGCTCTTACGCATAGGCCCTCACGCATACATTTACACGATACTAAGGCGAGGTAACTGAAACCCTACATTCAGTAACCGTGCATTAGTTTTATCTTTCTCCCTTGTTCTTGTCTCTGACCATAGTTTGTAACAGATTTTGTTTTTGCCATTGGTGTACTCAGCTTCAGCAATGACAGAAACAATAAATTTAAATATATCTTATTTTTTTTAGAGTAATTGTAACATCTATGTTTCAAGCATTCAAGAGAAACAAATCTTGCAAAGACAAACAAACAGTAAATACCACGTGGTAACCATTAAAGCTTTCGAATGGTAAGAAAATTTGTTATTAATGACTCAAGGTCTCTTTTCCAATTAAATTAAAACATATAAGTTGTATTTTTGAAACCATTTTGAAGCTCTTCGATATCAAGCGTATCAAGCTACTCGAGAGTGGCAGAATATAGATTCCAACGCCTAATATCCACCATTTTTAACCAGAGTCGCGGTTTTATCATAATTGTCAACTAATTGGGCGTACTTAAACATAATATTTGTAAACTAATTAAGGCGAATGGGTTAAAAATATATGGTGCAATGGGAGTATTTCTGGTATATATGTCTCGAGTAGAGTCGAGGCGCAGAGTTAGAACTTAGTACTGACTAGGAGCATCTTAGGGTCTGCGTCGACGTGCTTAGTCCACTAAGGGTCTCTGCTAGTATACTCAGTCTACCTAGAAGTTCCACGTGTCTGCGTCAGTGAACAATTCGATAAATTAATAAAAGATAAAAGGATTCCTATTGGACTAGTAAGTTTAAATTAAACTAGTTGGATCACGTGGACGAAGGGATCGGAAACCCTTCAGACTTTTAATTATGGTATTTATAATATATGGTATAATAATATATGGTAATAGTGTTAGAGAACAAAGCGTGTTCGAAAGACACGAATCTCTTAAACAATCTTTGTAGCAAGCAGTGCGTCAACTCGTAGATTTTTGATGGTCAGGTAGTAAATGAGGTCTATAAAAGTCTAAGGTCATAAAAAGTATTGTGTTTTGGCTAAGTTGTTAAAAAATATGTACTGGGTGTACTTTGTAAACCACTACAATTTGTAAAAAAACAGTCCCATTATTAGTATAATTACTTTAAAAAAATATACATTTTCATTTGTAACAGCTACTTGTATTTATCTACGTGTTCCAGGTCCAGGTAAATTAACACAATCACGCCTGTATCCTTGAGGGACAAGACAGAGGTGAATATCAAACCCACCCAAACGTTGCATTCTAAGTCCCACGTAATTAGAGGCAAACCTATTGTTATCACCAAGCTACATTTACTTGAAAATATCTATAACCAATCTATAATCCAAACTAATTTTCTAAGAACCAGGATGGATGTTACCCATCCACAAATACAACCCCTGCAGTTCGAGTAACAGGTAGTTAAACTACAAGTAAAACAATGAACGTTCACTTACCTTTGTACTGTTATAATAAATGATATAATCGCCATCACCCAAGAAGCTGTTAACTCTGATATTGTTACATAATATAATACAACGGGTTCAAAATTTATTCCAAATTTAACATCTAAAATAGACACATTTTACTAAATTAATTCGGCCCTTGAGACTCACCCCAGTTCCGTGCATCGGAAGGCACGTTAAGCCGTTGGTCCCGGTTGTCAATAAAGTGGCAGTCGTTAAGCCAAGTTGAAGGCCTTATGGGCGGCTTGAAAATTTTCAACAGCAGGTGCCACAGCCTGCGCCTGTCCATTTCAACACGGAAGTAAACTGGGATTCCTATAAGTCAGCTAGGAATCGGTGTAACCAAATTATACGCAACGCTAAACGCCGACATATCTTCGACAACGTCTCTTCCTCGTCACCTTCTGAAGTTTGGAGGTTTCTTGGGACATTGGGCATTGGAAAGGTAAGGCAAGTGGAGCTGCCTAAGACTATTGGACTGGATGCCGTTAACATACATTTCTCCACTTCCAATGGATATCCAAACCATTAGTCAAACGGTAGACTATATAGCCAGACTGACTACATCCCATAATACCCCTTTTACATTTTCTCCAGTCTCGGCAGATGAGATCAAGAAAATCATATTTTCAATAAAATCTAATGCTGTTGGTTGTGACAGCATTAGTCGTCGCATGATCGTAACAATTATAGACCAACTTCTACCCATTATATCACACCTAATACATTTCTCTTTGGATTCATGTCAATTTCCTGCTCTGTGGCGAAAAGCCTATGTTCGACCATTGCCTAAAATTAATAATCCTTCCCTACCTAATCATTTTCGTCCTATTTCAATTCTCCCTTTCCTCTCTAAGGTTTTAGAGGTGTGTGTACATAAACAATTATTTATGTACGTACAGCAAAATAATGTTTTAAGTCCTCTGCAATCGGGTTTTAGGCGTGGACACAGCACAACTACAGCTTTGCTTAAAGTAACGGGTGATATAAGGGACGGTATGGAGAATTCTAAGATTACAGTGATGGTTCTAGTAGATTTTTCTAATGCGTTTAATACGGTGAATCACGAAATTCTTTTGTATATACTTTCCCATCTTAAAATCTCATCTGACGAACTGGAATGGTTCTCTTCTTATCTTCGGGGTCGCCAGCAGTGTGTTTGCGTTGATGATATTTCATCGAAATGGTGCAACCTAGACGCTGGTGTTCCTCAAGGCGGTATACTCTCTCCTCTTCTGTTTTCCATGTTCAAAAACTTTTTAACTCCTGATCTTCAGTGTGCGTATCATTTGTATGCTGATGACCTGCAAGTGTACTGTGAAGCTACAGTGGACAACATAGCAGAGGCTTTTCGTCAAGTAAACGCTGACCTAAATACAATACGAAGCTGGTGTGATAGGTTTGGCCTGTCAGTCAACCCTGATAAATGCCAGGGTATCATAGTGGGGAGTATTCGCATGATGAACAGATTGACCGATGTAAACGAACCACCATTATTGTTTAACCAGATAACCATTCCTGTAACTTTGAGTGCCAAAAACCTGGGTTTACATCTGGATTCTACTTTAAGCTGGCGGCCGCAGGTCACTAACGTTTGTCGGAAGGTTACGGGGACATTACGGGCTCTTTACAGATTCAAAAATTTTTTGCCTCTCTAGACTAAAGTAATGCTTGTGCAGACTCTTATTTTTCCTGTCATTGACTATGGTGATGTGTGCTATTTCGACCTGAATGCAGACCTGCTCAATAAACTAGACCGGCTTCTCAACAATTGCATTCGATTCGTCTATAATCTTCGAAAGTTTGATCATATATCAACTTAATGTTCTCAGCTGCGCTGGTTACCGATACGTCAGCGTCGCAACATGCGCGCTGTGACGTTTCTTTATACGCTCTTAAACTTTCCAAACACGCCCTACTATTTGACTTCTCATTTTCAGCTTCTGTGCTCTAACCACAATAAAAATCTTCGTTCTTCTCACAATCTTCTACTTCTCTGTCCTAGTCATAGCTCCAGTTTCGTTCACTCTTCTTTCTTTGTTCAGTCAATTCTTCTATGGAATGCTCTTCCTCAAGAAATCAGAATGGCCACTAACCGTACGGTGTTTAAAAGTAAAGTTCGTCAGCTCTACATCAACTCATAGATAAATTAATCTGTTAATATGTATACCTGATATGTATAAATTCATTATATACTTTATATATAGTAAGTTACTAATATGTATATATATATGTATATGTATGTACTTGTATGTATATAATATATATGTATGTTATCTTGAATATGTGTATGTGTTCGTATTTAAATATATATTTCTCTCTTTTTTTATTTTATTAATAAGTACCTATGTTATGTGAGCCATTATAACTTTCATTAAGCACCTACCTTGACTTATCTCTGTAACGCCCAAAGGTTGACTGGTAGTGAATGCCTATGGCATTAAGTCCGCCTGTGTACATGACTGTGCAGAAAGTTTAAATAAATGCTGACAGTGCCAATGACCCCATAAGCCGCCTTTTAAAATGCCATTCTTTATTTGTATTACAATAAAAACACCGAAAGAAGCTCCGATATCTAGCAAGCATGTATTGTTGTTATATTCCACTTGAGCAATGAACCCAGAAAAAGTCATAAGTGGGCTTCGAACCGTGTCGGCGTCGCACATTTCTCGTATTGGTGGTGTGAGGCCCGAAGTAATAATATGCATTTAATACTGCAATTTTTAATAACAATTTACGCATCAGTTTCAGTATTAATGTATGTGCTATTGCGTATAAACTACGGGAGAGTCGGCTAATGCATTCGATGGTATAGACAAACCAATTCAACAAACATCCATCTCCAATAAATAAAGATGTCCGACTACGTCTTCGCTGCAAATGGAAATTTTGCCAATAGTCCCAAAAGACACTCAGCATAAATATGGAAAAACAACAGCAATAAAGTGCACACTAGTGTCCGACTAAAATGCTGTTGATAACTATTCTACGGCGTTACAACAGTGAGCTACGCTTACCCACCGGTGCTACGAGACAGCTACAAATGCTACTTCATCGCATTACGAAACCGCTTAAGTGTCTATAAATGGAACTGTTTGGTTTACTACTTGTCAATTGTTTTATCTTACTTTCGTTACCTTAAATTTTAAGCCTAAAATATGATTTGCTCATTGTTGTTATTGTCGCCATTAAAGGAAACTATTGCTATCTGATCTCCCAATCCAGTAACGGCACGGTGCGTCGCCTGCGCCTGGGTTGCAGTTGGAGTTGGTGGCGCTCCAATAGACCTTGGTATATTGCTTGTCATCTTTATCCATACTTGAGCCCATGATCATATAAATAATACTGGACGGAATTTCTGTGTCGCTTCATTTAACCAGCTCGCTCTTACGCATGAGGGCCTATGCATACGCCTTTTAAAATGCCATTCTTTATTTGTATTACAATAAAAACACCGAAAGAAGCTCCGATATCTAGCAAGCATGTATTGTTGTTATATTCCACTTGAGCAATGAACCCAGAAAAAGTCATAAGTGGGCTTCGAACCGTGTCGGCGTCGCACATTTCTCGTATTGGTGGTGTGAGGCCCGAAGTAATAATATGCATTTAATACTGCAATTTTTAATAACAATTTACGCATCAGTTTCAGTATTAATGTATGTGCTATTGCGTATAAACTACGGGAGAGTCGGCTAATGCATTCGTTGGTATAGACAAACCAATTCAACAAACATCCATCTCCAATAAATAAAGATGTCCGACTACGTCTTCGCTGCAAATGGAAATTTTGCCAATAGTCCCAAAAGACACTCAGCATAAATATGGAAAAACAACAGCAATAAAGTGCACACTAGTGTCCGACTAAAATGCTGTTGATAACTATTCTACGGCGTTACAACAGTGAGCTACGCTTACCCACCGGTGCTACGAGACAGCTACAAATGCTACTTCATCGCATTACGAAACCGCTTAAGTGTCTATAAATGGAACTGTTTGGTTTACTACTTGTCAATTGTTTTATCTTACTTTCGTTACCTTAAATTTTAAGCCTAAAATATGATTTGCTCATTGTTGTTATTGTCGCCATTAAAGGAAACTATTGCTATCTGATCTCCCAATCCAGTAACGGCACGGTGCGTCGCCTGCGCCTGGGTTGCAGTTGGAGTTGGTGGCGCTCCAATAGACCTTGGTATATTGCTTGTCATCTTTATCCATACTTGAGCCCATGATCATATAAATAATACTGGACGGAATTTCTGTGTCGCTTCATTTAACCAGCTCGCTCTTACGCATAGGCCCTCACGCATGAATTCACACAATACTAAGGCGAGGTAACTGAAACCCTACATTCAGTAACCGTGCATTAGTTTTATCTTTATCCCTTGTTCTTGTCTCTGACCATAGTTTGTAACAGATTTTGTTTTTGCCATTGGATTTACTCAGCTTCAGCAATGAAAGAAACAATAAATTTAAATATATCTTATTTTTTTTAGAGTAATTGTAACGTAACATCTATATTTTAAGCATTCAAGAGAAACAAATCTTGCAAAGACAAACAAACAGTAAATACCACGTGGTAACCATTAAAGCTTTCGAATGGTAAGAAAATTTGTTATTAATGACTCAAGGTCTCTTTTCCAATTAAATTGAAACATATAAGTTGTATTTTTGAAACCATTTTGAAGCTCTTCGAGTCTCTAACCAGAGTCGCGGTTTTATCATAATTGTCAACTAATCGGGCGTACTTAAACATATTATTTGTAAACTAATTAAGGCGAATGGGTTAAAAATATATGGTGCAATGGGAGTATATGTCTCGAGTAGAGTCGAGGGGCAGAGTTAGAACTTAGTACTGACTAGGAGTATCTTAGGGTCTGCGTCGGCGTGCTTAGTCCACTCAGGGTTTTTGCTAGTGTACTCAGTCTACCTAGAAGTTCAACGTGTCTGCGTCAGTGAACAATTGGATAAATAAATAAATAATAAAAGGATTCCTGTTGGACTAGTAAGTTTAAATTAAACTAGTTGGATCACGTGGACGAAGGGATCCGAAACCCTTCAGACTTTTAATTATGGTAAGTGTTAGAGAACAAAGCGTGTTTGAAAGACACGAATCTCTTAAACAATCTTTGTAGCAAGCAGTGCGTCAACTCGTAGATTTTTGATGGTCAGGTAGTAAATGAGGTCTATAAAAGTCTAAGGTCATAAAAAGTATTGTGTTTTGGATAAGTTAAAAAAAAAAGTACTGTGTGTACTTTGTAAACCACTACAATGTGTAAAAAAACAGTCCCATTATTAGTATTATTACTTTAAAAAAATATACATTTTCATTTGTAACAGCTACTTGTATTTATCTACCTGTTCCAGGTCCAGGTAAATTAACACAATCACGCCTGTATCCTTGAGGGACAAGACAGAGGTGAATATCACACCCACCCAAACGTTGCATTGTAAGTCCCACGTAATTAGAGGCAAACCTATTGTTATCACCAAGCTACATTTACTTGAAAATATCTATAACCAATCTGTAATCCAAACTAACTTTCCAAGAACCAGGATGGATGTTACCCATCCACAAATACAACCCCTGCAGTTCGAGTAATAGGTAGTTAAAGTACAAGTAAAACAATGAACGTTCACTTACTTTTGTACTGTTATAATAAATGATATAATCGCCACCACCCAAGAAGCTGTTAACTCTGATATTGTTACATAATATAATACGGGTTCAAAATTTATTCCAAATTTAACATCTAAAATAGACACATTTTATTATTTTAATTCGGCCCTTGAGACTCACCCCAGTTCCGTGCTTAGGAAGGCACGTTAAGCCGTTGGTCCCGGTTGTCAATAAAATGGCAGTCGTTAAGCCAAGTTGAAGGCCTTATTATATTATATTAATCAGTCTCAAGGCTTAAAAAATTTCAACAGCAGGTGCCACAGTCTGCGCCTGTCTATTTCAACACGGCAATGGGCTCACCACCTGTTACGTGGGACAAAGATGCGTACGGTGAAGTGTGGGCGTTTCATATGCCTCTGCCTACCCCTTCGGGGATAAAGGCGTGACAATATGTATGTATGTATGTATTGTTACATATATATATCGTCTCACATACATACTTTCTTAAATGTATCGTTCAGGTTAATACCAAATGATTGTGGTATACGGTTTTTTTTTTATCTTTGGACTGCCTGATGGAAAGCAAATTGAGTTTAAGGGCCGCCATCCTAGCTACCACGGCTGCCATAACGACGTTTAGGTTGACGGTAGAAATATGCTTTAATGTGTCTAAGTCGCGTTTTGCCTTAACGTCAATTTAGTGTAGCCTTTTAATGAAGTCTTAACTTGACTAAATCGTTCATGATCTCATTATCAATCTATCTATTTTGCGACATACTCAATCCACCTACTTCAATATCCCCTGGGATACAGCGTGAATATAGTTAGTTTTATTATTAAAATATGAATTTCTTTTTACTATTTAAGCGAACCAAACTATTTTTTTTCATTGGATCAGCAATCAGTCTCAAGACTATAATCTGATATTTTGACAGGTCATGAATTGGAAGGCGTAGAGGCCCATGCCTCAACTGCCTTTTCAGAAAACATCCTTCCTTTTTAATCTTTTAGGTGGTGTAAGAGTTGATTTGCCAGAATATTAGGATGAACAGACAGGCGCTTCACATATTTCACTCTAAACTTTTCTATTTCAGCCTGAACAATAGGTACGTTGAGGTGTTCATTTATTTCATTGTTTCTAGAGTACCACGGTGCGTTTGAGATAGTTCACAGAATCCCATTTTGTACTCGTTGAAGGCACATTATGCTACTATTGCTGGCGGAGCCCCATAATGGAATACCATAAGTCCAAATAGGTTTCAAGACTGAGTTGTATATCAAAAGTTTGTTGTCAACAGAAAGAGTTGAGTTTCTTCCCATGTGCCAGTTTCAGTTACGAAACTTTAAGTTAATCTCATCTCTTTTCTTTTTATTATGATAGTTCCAAGTGAGTCTTCTATCCAGATGAAAGCCAAGATATTTTGTGTGATCAGTATGTGGCAGAAACTCTGAACCAAGTTTAACTGGTGGACAATCTCCTCTTCTTAGTGTAAATGTGATGTGATTTGATTTTGGAGCACTGGCCCGAATTCGCCACTTATTAAGCCAGGCAGTTGTCTTATCCAGTAAGAGTTGAAGTTTATTACTAGCCTCACTCGGGTCATCATCACTAGCAAGATAGGCTATGTCATCAGCGTAGGTTGCAACAAAGACTTCGTCAGATGTTGGGAGGTCCAAGGTAAAAATGTTGTACAGCATAGGGCCGAGAACCGAGCCCTGTGGTACTCCAGCCTTAATTGTGCGTAGAGTAGATCTTGCATCTCTCTGTTTTACTTGAAAGAGCCGGTCTGTGAGATATGACTTTATGAGAGCTAAGAAAGAATGCGGAAGTTTGCTTTTTACCTTGCACAATAGACCTTCGTGCCAGACTCTATCGAAAGCCTGTTGAACGTCGAGGAAAACTGCTGAGCAGTACAATTTTCTTTCAAAGCATTGCCTAATTTTATCACGAACCCGGTACACTTGTTCAGTGGTGGAGTGCAGCTTGCGGAACCCAAACTGGTGCCGGGGTTGTAATGTATCATTTTTTACTTACTTTTTTTAATTAAATTTTTCATTATTCATTCTCTCAAATTATCTGCATGACCATTATCTGTAGCATTCATAGGCCTTGATAATTCAAGAGTTTTTATGCTCTCTTAATGTTTGTTTACCTATTGTAATTTTTAATGTCAGTTAATGACAAGCCTAGATTTTATTTTTAATTTATTGTTAGAGCTGCCAGTAGGTTAGGTTGTATAGATATTAGACCTTGTTATAAATTTATATTATTTGTATTCTAATCTTGTTTAAATTTTGAAATGCTCTGGAAAAGAAGGAAGCCGGGGCCGTCAGATCAGTCTACTTTTGGTGCTCACCTTGAGAGGAGGTGCTGGGAATAAGTGCTGAGTGTGAGGGTTGTGCTCTCCAGAAATAGTGAAGTGATGGTCTGCAGTGTTGTGTGTTATTAACCGGCTCTGTGAAAGACGCCGACCGCTCGTCAGTTTCAGCCCTCTACCTGCCTGAGTTCGCGACCAGTTTTCTCCGAGGTCGGTGACGTGGAGGCCTTGAAGGGATTTGAGGCCCCCTTCTCAGCGACGTGGAGGCCTACTAGAGGCCCCTCTTCCTAGCGACGTGGAGGCCTACTAGAGGCCCCCTTTCCTAGCAACGTGGAGGCCTACTAGAGGCCCCATCTTAGTGGCTGTTCTTGAAGAATCAAGACTTTAATTTACTCCCGGCTTTCCTTGGTTTTATTTTCTTAACATTTTTTATATTATATTAAATCAAATTTACCTTTTCTCCTTTTTCTTTTTCTTTTAAGCCAGGACTCCTCCAGTCCTGGTGACAGTTTTTCTTCTAAACTTTACTTTTTTCCCCCCCCGGAAAATAGTAACGTTACAGGGTACGATATCGCAACAAGCGACATAATCCTTTAAACGTGATGCAAATATCTTTTCCCACAGCTTAGTGAGAACTGGTGTCAGGCTTATTGGACGGTATGAAGAAGCCTCGTGAGGTAGTTTACCAGGTTTGTGGATCATAATGATTTGAGATATCTTCCAGAGCTTAGGGATGTATGATAGTCTTAGAGTTGCATTGAATAGTGAGGTAAGCAGTGTTATGCACTTTTTGTTAGGGTCCAATAGTCTGATTTCCCCTGCTATTTCTTTTGGTGGTGTAGGTTTAATTGGCAGACATAGTTGAAAGTCTTGGTTTAGCGTTTGATTCATCATTTTCACCACAGTTTGGCTCGAATACGCTCTCTAGATGGTCTGCAAACACTTCAACCTTTTCAGAGTCCGTTTTAGCCCATTCCGTTGAAGACCTTAGAGGATGGAGATATTGTTGAGGTTTTCCAGTTATCTTGGTTGCCCTCCATAGTGACGTTTCTCCCTTCCCGTGGGGGGACATGCTTTCTAGTGTTTTTCGAAGCCTGGAGTTCGCTGCCTCTTGTTGCGAGCTTAAAACCTTAAGTTCTTTTGATGCTAGATTGAATGCAGTTTTGTCTGCCGGGTGCTGGGATTGGTGCCATATCCTTCTTAACCTCCGTTTTTCTCTTAGTTTTGATATTATATCAATAGATTGTGGCGATATTTTAGGAAGGTGAGATAGGTAGGGTGAGTTTTTCCAAGCCGAAAAAAGAATTAAGTTCGTTATGTATTAACAGGCGTTGTCAATATCTTCCGGGGTTTTCAACGGAATCCTTAGGTTAATGTTGTCTTCCAGGTATTGTTGGAAACCATTCCACTCAGTTTTACTGTTTTGTTAGGGATTCCGAATGTTCCACACTAAGGACTGTTGAGCTCAGGGTAAGGATTACCGGCGTGAGGTCGGATGCTCCATCAAGGCTTGATTCCACGGAACAGTATAGGTGACTAATGCCCTTGGTTACAAAAAAGTCCAACACGTCAGGTAGTTTATTTTGGTCAGTCGGCCAGCTGGTTGGTTCGCAGGAGAATATAGCTGTCATGTGGTTCGTATCTAGGCAGCATTTGAGTGAGCGGCCTCTGGGCAGAGTGATACGTGAACCCCAGTACGTGTGTTTAGCAGTCCAGTCCCCTCCCGATATAAATTTATTTCCAAGTTGGACGAAGTAACTTTCAAACATTTGGGGAGTAATTTTATGTTTAGGCGGGCAGTAAACAGCAGATAGTGTTATCGGACCTGCACGATCTGTTAGTCTGATTGTTATAGCCTGGATGTGTTCTGTACAGTAGCTTTCCAGTACAGTGTGCCTTATGTTGGATTTTATCACTATTGCGGTACCCGCATGAGCTTTTCCATCACCTGGATGTGGGGTAAAATAAATGTCAAACCCATTAATTTGGTAGCTGCTCCGCTTAGTAGCATGAGACTCTGAAATAAGAACTATGTCCAATTTGTTGCTTTTTATGATTTCTTCAAGTTCTAGGATATTGGACGATAGTCCATTGATGTTCCAAGTTGCAATTCTTAGCTGTACTAAGAATGCAATTTAGAGACGACAGTTGTCAGTAGGTTCAGGAGGGTGCCCATTTGTTGTAAGAGCCGATCTATCTTATCAGATTGTTGGATCAAAATTTGTTCAATAGAGGAACTTTGTTGTGGGTTCAGTTTGGTCTGGGAGCCAAGGTTAGGATACCGTTTTGCAGTAATATCCGCATAGTTTCTACCATCCCTTAAATTTTTGTTTCCCATTGTAGTTGTATACGCTTCGGGGTCGGTTTGAAGTTCTTCTGGTTTTGTTTTGAGAGGTCTCAGGGTATACGTTTTTGACCGTTTTTCTTTCCTGGCTAGGATTTCCTTATAGACCTGGCAGCCCTTGTAATTTGCTGGGTGGTTTCAGGAACACAGAGCGCACTTAGTGGTGCTGGTGGTATATGGACTTGATACTTTTAACTGCTTTATTATTTTCATTAGGTTCAAGGTTGACAAAAAACGTAAATGATGGAGATTTCTGTGGACCGTAGCGGGCATTAATGATTTCACTACAAACTCGATTTCCAGTGGCTTCTATTGCTTCAATTATTTCATTGTGAGGTGTAGTGTAGTGAAGTTTACGTATCACTATGCGATACGGCCTCTTTTCTTTCTGAGTAAATGTGTGACCAATTAAGCTTTTTTCTCTTATTATTGAAATCACAGTTTTGTAGGTGTCTGGGCAATTCACTAAAACACGCAGTAAGTTTTTATTAACTATTTTTATCTTAAATAGTTTTGGATCACACACAGACTCAATCAATTTGGAGAGCTCATTAACATCTTCAATTCCGTATAGAACAATAGGAGGGGGCCTGTTTGTTTTTGTAATGGCAGCGTCATAAGGATGTTCTAGTTGATCTACTTCTGGAGACGTGAACCTGTTGGATACCGTCAGTTTGCGTGTATCTGGAGGAGAATCATTCATTATTATTTTACGCTTGCGAGGTACTCCTTGCCATGTTGGTGGTGCTTGCAAATCTGATGAATAAGATGTTAAATCTACAGTGGCGCTGATGTCTGATGATTGTGGTTTATCGCTTTGGTTTGGTATATTGCTGAGGGAGGCCGAACGGGGCCTATTAAATAGTCCAGGATGGAATACTTGTTGAGTGAGAGTTTTCTGATTTGGTTTAGTAGGTAGATTTTGATAGGATTAATTCATGATTAGTCCCACGAGTAGGGTCGAAGTATACGGTCGCTCACAAGGTGACGCCCATTCCTGCGAGAGGGCACAATACAACAATGTTGACCTGTCACATTGAGGTTGGTGCTAGTGACTGAAATCCTTCCAGTCATTCATCCCATCGGCGCAGTCCTCACCTTAGGATTAGGGTGATTATTTTATATGATTACGTGTATGTATAACTAACTTTTTTATTGTGTTGGTTCAGGGTTTTGTTTTGAACGTATGTGTATACTTTCTCGTTTCAATCCCGTGATATTTTAAATTCGCGTGTTTTATACCAGTGAGATAAAATAATTTTAAAAATAAAAAGTAGCCTAAGGCACTACCCCCTCGTGGGCAATGTGTTTTGAAGATAGTTCGTTAGTGCCTACTGCATAACCTATAACCAACAAAACCGTCTCCTTAGAAACACATTTTCTTATCCCTACGTAGTAAGGTAAGGAAACACTTCTTGGATAAAGACGGAACGGATTGTAACTGTGGATGGGTTGTGTGGATATAGCTTGGTTGGATCTGTAGAATGATGATGGTAATTATAGGCGTGTCCTCTATTACTTGGGATCATCATATCTATATGCTTCTTAAAATGAATTAGTATGTAATTCTTCTCTGCATTACACGTTCCACCATCACTCTTCACCAAAATCAGTATGACATAATTTACGCGAAGGAAATATTAATAATAACGTTTTTTTTCAGCTTCAGACTTTAGAACTGGCTAGGAAATACAAAAAACGTCTGTACGCGTCGCATGTTACGGATAAAATAATGTCGTCAAAAAACGCGAAACCTATTCAGACTAACGAAAAAACAATACAAGATAAAACTACAAAAGTAACATATCCTCTTATTAAGAAAAACGATATTGTAAAAAAGACGCAAAGATATATTAATTACAAAAAAATAATAGACAATATAGATTGTATCATTAATGTTTTGTCCAAACCTGGATTAGATCGAGATCATGAAATTGAAGCAAAAGTGTGTTTTATGCTAATACACATAAAGGATTTAATAAAGTCTAATGCAAAAACCTATGGGGAACAAAATCTTAGCGAAAAAATCGAATCCACCGTTACGAACGTCATAGAAAATGCCTGCGAAAATAAAAAGTCTAACGAAGGGGACAAAGATGATTTGGAAATAGTGATGGAAACACATAGCGGAGAAAGCAGTGAGTCCAATCATATCGACACTTCAATTGAAAAAACAAATGCAGTACCACAGGCAAATAAAGATGATGACCACCTTAAAATATGGGTAACGTATATTTTTGGATATGTTTATCTTACATATAAGTACAAAATTATATTATTTGAATATACGTACAATTTTTCGGCGGAGAGGTTCCCCTCTCCCCCGCAAAGGACGCTCGGGCAGGCGACTTTCTCGCCGACACAAAACACGCAGCGCCCGTTACCCGGAACATCTCCATCGTCGCCGATGGAGATGTCTTAAGCCGCTGCGCTGAACAGCCCGCCATCGTCACCAACAGCCAAACCACCCACTCCTCAACCAAGGAGACTGACGGCGCGCCCAGAAACGCCACAAGCTACCTTCGACGCGCCTCCAGCCAAGGCGTCAACATCAGCGGAGACCAGCACTGCCGCTACCGCACTCACCGCCAGCCCGCATACGAAGTACCCGCCTTTGATTGTGGAAACGCTGCCGGACTGGCCACTTCACTTCAGAAAACTGAAGGAACTCCTGGGCCATTCTTCAAACAGCCGCGCATTCGGGAAAGGGGTCCGATTTATCCCTAAATCGGGCTCCGAGTACCGTACCATCCAGAAGTACCTGTATAGTCTGGAGAAAGAGACCAAGATTTCTTGGTTTTCATACTCCCTGCCGCAAGACCGAAGCCTAAAGGTGGCCATCAGAGGGCTGCCGCAAAACACCGACCCCAAGGACATAGAACAGGATTTCACGGCCATGGGATACACACCCGAGTTCGTGCACGCCATTCGTGCAGGCTAGGGCCGCCCAGGCTGCCTGTTCCTGGAGCAGCTGAAGCGGACTGACGATATCACACCGGGCATATATGACATCACCGAGATGCTCTGTATGCCCGGCATCAAGATTGAGGCGTGGCGCGGGAAGAAAGGCCCTGCACAGTGCCACAGGTGCCAACAATTCCGGCACTAATCTCACCACTGCCACAGGCCGCCCGCTTGCGTGCGTTGTGGCGGTGAACATGCTGCCAAAGATTGCCCGCGCCCTCTAGAGGACTTACCCACGTGTGCAAACTGTGGAGGTCCCACACAGCTAACCACGTGGCATGCCCCGTATTCCGCAAGGAGGCGCGGAACAAGAAGGCTGGCACCGTAGCACGCACCGCGTCCACGAAACCTGCCCCCTCCGTCGCAGCAGCAGCGGAAAACAATGCCCCAGGCTCCCTAATGGCAGCCGCAAACCCGGCTCCGGGGGGGAACAAGAGGAAATAGCACAAGAGAGGACCCCGCAGTAAGACTGCAGCGGCAGAGCAGCCTGCGCCAACGCCAGCAAAACCCGTGGTCGCCGCCCCCAAGGGAGGGACGAAGGTGAAGCGGGAAGAAGCTGACCCGATGATCACCATGGTGATTGGAGTGCTGACCCAAGTGCTCCAAGCCATTCAGGAGGGACGGGACCCCGTCCAGCTCATCCTGCAATGCGTAGGGAAAATCTGTGCCTATGGCAGATAACTCCCTACGCATCATCTTCTGGAACGCCGACGGGATGTCCCCCGTGAAGACCAGGCTCCTGAGGCAGCTGCTCGCACAGCGGCAGGTCCATATTGCCCTTATCTGCGTGACGCGCCTCAGGAAGAGCTCAGCACTCCGAATGCCAGGGTATCACGTGTACCGAGAGGAGCAACTCTCCCAGACCGGGACTGCTTTCAGGGGATTGGCAGTCCTGGTGAAGAGAAATGTCGTCCACCAACCGCTGCCAACTGTTTTGCTGCAGACGTCGTACGCCCTGGGCGTAGAAGTCTGCGTCGATCGCCGCCCCATCCTGTGTTTGCGTTCTACAAGCCGCAGGACGCGCGACTGGCAACGGCTGATGTCCACACCCTGATGGACTCACCGGACCCGGTCATAGTCGCGGGCGACTTCAACGCCAAGCACACGGCCTGGAACTCCACGCGCATCTGTCCCAACGGGCGCCGACTCTTCAGCATCGCGGAACAGCATGGATATGAGGTGCTGGGGCCAGAGGCCCCGACTCATTATCCATACCAGGCAGCGTTCCTGCCGGACGTCATCGACCTGTCGCTGGTACGCAACCTACCAGCTGCGCCATCGATTGACGTCCTGGACGACCATCTCCTCTCGGACCACCAGCCAGTCCTCCTGACCCTGACGAGCAACCCTACTCGATCATCGCCACCATCGCCTGGCTTTCGCCAGGATTGGCAAGCATTTGCCGATCTTGTGGCGAAGCACTCGCCGCACCGCCGCATTGAGTCCGAGTCAGACGTCGACGCGCTCGCCGAAGATCTCAGCGCTGTTATTAACACAGCGCTACGAGACTCCAGGCTAGAAGCCCCGTCGACCCGGAAACCTCCTCAACAGCCGGCCTTCATCTTGACGATGACCGAGAAGAAGCGGAAGCTGAGAAGACTGTGGCAGCGCAACCGATGCCCGACCCTGAAGTGCCAGCTCAACGCGCTGGCTGCAAGGGTCTCGAGCGCCCTGGAAACAGAAGCGACCGAGTCCTGGCAGCGCACCATTGAGCGGGCCGGGGACGACTGGTCGGGCATCCACCGCCTGTGCCGCCAACTCTCCGGGAAACCGCCCCCGATTAGACCCCTCATGGCCGGTGACGGTACCCCACGTTACCGAGCCGAGGATCGAGCGGAGATCTTCGCGGAACACCTGGAGAAACAGTTCCAGCCGAATCCAGCTTCCGACGCAGTTCGAGTAGAAGCTATCCAGCAGCATCTGAAGTTTTACTTCGAGGCGCCGATAACCCCCACGGAAGACCCAGTCGTGTTTTCCCCGGGCCAAGTGCAGCGTATGATTCGCCGCACCCAACTGCGGAAAGCCCCAGGCCCCGACCGGATCCCGAACGAGGCCCTGCGTCACCTGCCCCCGCGAGCTATCGCATCGGTGACGCAGTTATTCAATGGCATCCTCCGCACCAGCCACTTTCCCGCAGCATGGAGACTCGGCCGAGTCATTATGCTGCCGAAGCCCGGGAAAAACGTACTGAAGCCCGAAAGTTATCGGCCCATTACGCTGCTGTCGACACTCTCGAAAGTCTTCGAGAAGCTTCTAATCCTGCACCTGACACCACACATCCAGCCACGCGACGAGCAATTCGGCTTCCGAGCCGAACACTCCACCACGCTGCAGCTCGCGAGGGTACTGCACCATCTCACCGTCGCTCTCAACAAGAGAGAGCACGGTGTTGCAGTACTCCTCGATATGGAGAAGGCCTTCGATCGCGTCTGGCACGACGGCCTGATCTACAAGCTGTACACGTCTACTACTCCGCGACGAATAGTCAAGACTGTGGCCACCTTCCTCCAGGACAGACGCTTCCAAGTCATCGTGGACGGCGTCCTGTCCGGAGAGCGCAGCATCAGAGCCGGCGTGCCCCAGGGGAGCTGCCTGTCGCCAGTGTGGTACGCCAAGTACACTGACGACATCCCAGTCCCAGACGGCGCGATGTTGGCGCTATACGCCGACGACGCCGCCTATTTTACTACCTTCTTGACCGCTACACATGCGGCGGTCAAAATGCAGCGTGCCCTGGATGTGCTCCCGCCTTGGCTGGATGAATGGAAACTGACGGTCAACGTGGCAAAGACCCAAGCGCTTGTTGTAGGGGGTGCGTGGCAACCCGCGCCCCTTACCCTGCTCGGAAAAGCCATCGACTGGTCCCCGACGGTGAAGTACCTTGGAGTGACCATTGACCGTCGTCTCACCATGCGACACCACGTGCAGAACATTGTTGGACAAGCTCGCGCCGCTCGAGCTCTCCTGCGTCCGGTGATCTCCTCGTGCCTCCCGCTCCGCGCGAATCTGGTCGTCTACAAAACATACATTCGCAGCAGCCTAACTTACGCCGCCCCTGCATGGTACGCGCTGGCAGCGGAAACGTACCGTGCACGGTTGCGTGCGCAGCAGTCGCTGTCGCTGCGACACGCCGTAGGCGCCCCTCGCTTCGTGAGGAACGAAACGATCGCCCGAGACCTACGCATGGAGAGCCTCGACGACTACAACGGTCGCTTGAGCGCCAACATGTTCGCACGCGCCGGGGAGTCGAACTTCCGCCACCTGCGGGAGATCGCTCCATAACACCGGCGCCCCCCGGACAGACCTCTGCCGCGGGACTTAATCCCCGCTGCAGCCCGACCGGACTAGACAACATCACCCTGAGGCCGGCTGATGGGCGCCTGCTGGGAACCCTTCCCGCCAGGCTCGACCTCGCCGACGCCCCCAGGGTGACCCCCAGATGACGACCTCAGCTGCCGCTGGCTTGTAGACTGCCCATCGGAATCATCCGATAGGGTCAGGGCTCGCTAGCGGCACGCTTCACCACCGGACTTGACGCCCGGATTTGACCCCACGGCTATTTACAGCCAACCCAACGACCCGCCTGTATCGACAGGCGGCGCTGAACGTTACTGCAAGAGGCCAATGCCTCGTTCAGTCTCCCCCCAACTCCTCTAGGGGAGTTGTGAGATGACCAGTCGGATACTTTCCTAAATGTTTTCTTAAATTCTAAAAATACGAAAATTCCGGTTATGTTTGTTTGGCCCCTATTTTGACGAGCGTCGCCATCCTGATGGAAACCAAATTGAGATTGAAAGCCGCCATTTTAGCCACCAGGGCTTCGATAGTGATCCTCGGGTTGACAGTTCACGCTTCTCTTAAAGGACCCAGGATTATAATAGGAGCACATGCGCCAGCAGACGGTTCCATGCTTATATAGTGCGACATAAAAAAGACCTGAAGTCTTTCATTGGTTTTGAGTTGGAGACCTATTTTTTTATTACTTAAACTGGGTGGAAAATAATTTACAAGTGTGGTTTCCGAGCGCATCGTGTTGAAGTTTTTGTAATACTATCCCATACAATATAGAATGGCGGGACTCTCTCATGACTGACTTTGCGGTAGGCATGAGTATACACAGTCGATACATCAGGCGACCAGAATACCTGATAGATCCCAGTTCAGGCAGTTCGATTAAATAGGTGCCGTATCGCAAATGGATCGGGTATTGGCTTATATAAATGTGGGACCACCTGAGAGGCGCAAACAACAGAGGACAAATCATACCCATATGGGTATGATTTGTCCATCGGCTATGTAGCTTCTTTTTGAGAGTGGCACAATACGAATCACGCTCTGACAGACGAGGTTGATAACTGCTCCTACATACGAATCACGCTCTGACTGACGAGGTTGATACTGCACCTTCATACATATGTAGGCAGTTTTTTTAAAGGAGAAGAATGTGTGCTATAAAGATGGAAGGATTATTTTAAAAGCTTATATGAAAAAGAAGATATGTAAGCACAAACGAGTTCTTGGGAAAGGAATGAACTTAGCAACGAAAGCATCATAAGTATGGAAGAAATTGTGGAAGCATTGAGTAGTATGAAATTGGGTAAGACTGCTGGATTTGATAGGATTTCTGTCGAGATGCTGAAAGCGGGATATGGCGTGGTAGCTTGCCAGCTGTACCGCCTTTTTAGTCTTTTCTGGAGGAGTGGCAGCGTGCTAGAAGATTGGTGCAAGGCTGTCATCGTGCCGCTTTACAAAGGAAAAGGGTCAAAGCAAGAGTGCAAAAACTACCGCGGCATAAGCTTGCTCAGCATCGTCGGCAAATTGTATGCAAAAGTTTTGATAAAAAGAGTGATAAATTAAACTGAAGGGAAAATGTGGGATTTACAAGCAGGACTTATGAAAGGAAGGGGATGCACGGATCAGGTATTTTCCTTACGATGCATAGTCGAAAAATTTTTGGTGAAATGTCAAAAGGTCTATTGCATATTTGTAGACTTGGAAAAGGTCTATGACCGAGTGGTGAGGCATGAACTATGGACAACACTGGCCAAGTATGGAGTAAGCAGTCACTTGATACGAGCACTGAAATCTCTCTATGAGGGCTCCAGTGCTTGTGTCAGGATCAACGGAGCTTGCACAGACTTTTTTCACATTGAAAAAAGTGTGAGACAGGGTTGTGTAGCATCACTGCCGCTGTTTAACCTATACATGGACAGTTGTATGAAAGAACTACAAGATAGTGCGTATGGTTTAAAAATGAATGCACTGACTATCAAATGCCTCCTATACGCTGATGATCAGGTAATACTGGCATCATCGGCGGAGGAGTTGCAGTTGATAGTTAACTTTATGCATGATGCGCTAAAAAGCAAAGGAATGAAATAAGCGAATGCAAATAAGACAAAAGTAATGGTTTTTGAAAGAGAGGAAAGTATGACGGATTGCTCGATTTTTGTGGAAGGAAAACGAGTGGAACAGGTGAAAGAATTTGTATATTTAGGTTCAAAATTTGTGAGCGATGGAAAGTGTAATTGTGACATTGAACGAAGAGTTTTGGCTAGAAATGAAGTGAATGGAGCCATGTACGCCTTTATGAGCAGTCATAGCAGTCTGAGAAGGCAAGACTGGCAGTACATAGAGGGGTACTTGTTCCTACTCATGTATGGCAGTGAAAGTTGGGTGTAGCAGAAGAAGCATAGAAGTAAAATTAATGCAGTGGAAATGAGATGTCTGCGGAGTATAGCTGGAGTGAAATTGATGGACAAAGAAAGGAACAGTGTGATAAGGGAACATTGCGGTATGGTAGAAGAAGTAGTGACTAAGATAGAAAAAGGTATGCTTAGATGGTTCGGACACGTGGAAAGGATGGATGAAAGTAGGCTAACGAAACAGATTTATCAGAAGAGAGTTAATGGGTATACTGGTAAGGGGCGACCTCGACGTACATATTTCAATCAAATAGAAGACATTTTGAAAAAAGATCAGGTCTAGAGTACCCTTAACTGGCGTGTGTGTATGAAAACACTTATGAAAGTGGAAGAAGCGAAAGTTGTATGCCAGGATCGTAGCAAGTGGAAAGCCATAGTCTCTGCCTACCCCGATGGGAGACAGGCGTGACGATATGTATATATATATATATGTATACATATGTATGTAGGAGCAGTTATCAACCTCGTCTGTCAGAGCGTCATTCGTATTGTGCCACAAAACAATATAAAAACATTTTTAAGAAATAATTCAAGTTCATGTTACATTACAAGCCACGTAGTCTAATCCAACTACTTGGTTTTAATTGGGATTCTAATGGAATAACTTCGGAGCCCACGTCAGCTGACTCTGTAAAGAACGAGGTCAAGGCGAATAGAAGAAATATTCAAAATAAAACCCAGCACCAATCCGTTCTAATATGCCGCTAATTGGGAGAGACCTACTTTCAGCAGGGGACTGCTATAGGTTGTTTTTGTTGCTCCGTGATAACTGGATTACGACACAAGATTTCCATGTTGTGACGGGAACCCGCGACTGAAAAACACTTTCAAAAAGGTAGTATTCTCAACCAAAAATTTTTATTTTCAAAAATTATAAGTCAGATTTACGGTAATACGGTTACTGCAGGTACAGAGAGAGTCATTAGGTACGTACATTTGGAATGAAATAAGATAGTGTTCATTTTTGTTGAAACTTTTATTATTAACAGTTTCGCAAAAAAGGTAACTTTGTTTTTATTACCGATGATATCTGCGAAAAACACAATGTCCGTAGTGGAGACACAGGTAATAGGAAATAGGTAAGTACCGTTATGAAATTTTTACCTGAGAAACTTACATTTTGAGATTTGACTAGACTACTAGTTCAGTCTTATTACGACATTCGTTACAAGCAGGTTGCTAACTCAGACTAGTAGTCTTACACTCTGTGTTTATCGACGAAGAAAAGTGTGTATTGAAAATGTCTGCTGCTCAAATCATAAACAGGAAAGTTCGAAAGGCAACTGTCTTAGCGAGTGGTGGTAAGTAATTCGTATTATTTATATACCAACTACCAGTTTACGTGTTTCCTTAACACTCCAAGTTGAAACTTATATCCCTTATGAGATCATTACTTGTTCGATGCATTTTCCGCGGAAAATATTTTCTTAATAAGAATGCATAATAATTAACTAGGACAATATTAAAAGGTAGTTCACTGCATACTAAGTTATTTTTAAGTGGTTAGAGCAAACAACGAAATGAAGTAACCGTCGAGAAAGTTTTCTTACTGACCCAGTCATCTACTGAGTATGAGACAGACTAACTTAACTGTATAACCGACTAGGTTACCTCTGATATGAAAAATGAAAACGTATTTTACGTATTTCAATTAAACCTAGCACGTTTTCGAAACTCATGCCATACATGGCAATTTTGTAAAAAAAAAAAATAACCGTCGTTCACTTTAATGACAAGAAAATTTTATCTCGTGTTACATGTTCTAATTTTAAAACTCTTAACTTTCTTACGTGAAGGTCGCTTTCCCAAAACACTAAACTGTTTTGATACATGGGAAAAAAAACCTTATTACTCTACTGGTTTCCGTGTTATTCATTTATTACCTCTCATAGAAGTTCCGATACTTAGATTATTATAATGGATGTTTATGGGTTTATTTATACACGATTACTTGAAATATACTTATAACTTATTCAGCTCACTTCAGTGCATCACATTAGTTTCAAATGATAACCTTAGATTTATACTATGCTGAAAACAGTATCTAAAATAATTATATATATATTTTTAGGCACGCGGCACACACTTGATTGCCCATTTGAAAATAACAAAACAGGGGCTGGCGCAAGTAAACCTGTAAAGGAAGAAAAAGTGTCAGAGAAGGGCTGCTTTTTGGTCACTGATTCGAAATGGGTACCCAGTGAATTAGGCGTAGACTCGGAGAATCCGCAGCAACGTGTATGTATAACTAATTTTATAGTTATGTTTATTGAGAACACAAGCAGCGTTCTGTCAGAGCGTAAAACTGGTTTTTGGATGATCGAGAAGGCGGATTATTTCTCAGATTAAAATGTAGCCTAGGGCATTACCCTGTCAGAGTACGACAGTTTAAAGAAATAGTGCCTATACCACTCTCTGATCCAACAACTGTCCCCATACTAACAAGAAAGGTAAGGTTACAAAACACTGTTAAACATTGTAACTGTGGATGTGTAACCAATTATCGGCTCTTATTTCGAATTATAGAATGCTAATATGGTTGCCCACTATTAAGTAGGGTATGTACTACAAGTAGGTGCAAAAGTTTTTGGTTCTACTAAAAAGTGTGTATTTATTCCTCCCCTGGATTTGGGTGTGATTGTATGTACGTTTTAAGATGGAATATTTTTTTGAGAAAAGATCGTACGCCATTAACTTTAAATAAACTTGTTTAGTTTTGTGAATCTGGCAAGAAGAGATCCAAGGAGGTTTGTATTTCAGTCATAACATTATCACTGTAACAAATCAACGTGTACCTAAGGATTAAGAATACAATGCTTCTAACAATACTAAAATACTTAAGTCAGAACTTGGTTTTAGTTGATAAAACGGTTCTTTTATTTTTGGGTTCAACCTTTACATTGCACCAAAATTAGAAAGACATAGTTTACGTACAGGAAATATTAACAAATGTTGTTATTTTTCAGTTGAAAACCTTAGAACTAGCTAGGAAATATAAAAAACGCCTGTACACGGCATATACTACAGAAAATACAATGCCGTCAAGTAACAAGAACCCTATTCTAACCACTGAAACCAAAATAGAAGAGAAGACTACAAAAGAAACAGTTCATGAAATTAAGAAATACGATGAGAAAAAGCGTCTAAAATATAGTAATTCCGAAGAAATTATAGACAATATAATTAATATATTCGCCAAACCTGGTTTTGATCGTGACCACGAAATTGAAGAACAAGTGTGTAATATGCTTCTAGATATTAAGCATTCAATAATGTCCGATTTTCAGACAGTAAATAACAATGAGGAACAAAATCTTAACGAGGAAATCAAATCCACCGCGATGGTCGTAGGAGAAAATTCAAGCGAAAATATAAACGAAGAGAACAAAGATGATTTGGAAAATGAGATGGAGACATCAATCGAAGAAACAAACGCAGTAACACAAGAACATAATGATGACCCAAAAGAATGGGTAACGTATTTTTTCGACTTCTATATCTTACTAAATGAGTATAAAATTATATAATAAGAATATGTGCAGACTATTTTGGCACATTATTACATAGTGCTTTATAGAATTATTTAATTTAGTTTAACTGCTATAGGATCCAGATCAAAGATAAATATTTTAAAGAGAAAATCCGACTAACCGACTCATTGACTATTTTATTAATTAATTTTTGAGATGGAATTTAAGAATGCCTTTTCATAGTGGGACCTAGATCATAATAAAAATAAAAATAATAATTTGAATTGGTTGGATGTTGATAGGAGAGTGAGTCACCCTGTAATTTCATAGTATGCTCGATAGATAAGCTTTTTACAACATTCAATTCATAACCGTGCAATGTGAAACAGGATTGAAAGCGGGTATTTTTATTGTTTGTCAATCTAATAGATTTTTTTTTAAATCTTATATGTATATAATCAAAAAAGTCTTATTTCTTTTTGATAAAAATGACAGGACTTGACATTGTAATGATTCTAAATAAGTCTTTGCACTACTTTCTAAGCGTAATGTTTTAACTAAAAGATAGACTAAAGTTAATGAGTTTGGATTGTAATTAACCCATTAATTATAGATTTTTTTATGTCATTGCTTTTAATTTAAAAAAATAAATATAAATATTGGTTTAGCCACTATTATAATTTATATAATTTACTCCTGAGTCCGCGTAATTATAAAAAACCTAACAAAGCTTTTATATAACGTATTAGCATAATGATTTTAATCTTTCAGATTCCCATAGGATCTGGTACAACATTTATACACCATACAAAATACAACAAAATAAATTTTAATATGCCCAACACGGCAACGCGGGGTTTATTGAGCGCCGTGTTCCCTAGAAGGTAATTTTTTTTTTCATGAATCTATTATCAGGGTACCATAATTAACAAAAGACCCATATTAGCCATTGATTTTGCTTTAGCCTAGTTAGGAGGCTTAGTGCTAGAAAGCTTTAATTTAACATGGATACAAGTTTATATAAGTATTTAAAAAACATCCGATTGACGGCTGGATTAAGGTTCCTGCGTATCATTTCCATTGGAATTGGGCATAGTGTCGGGTAAAGAGTCAGAAATGACTCAAAACTTAAATAGTTATATTTGAACTGAATACAATGTATTGGTTTACAGGGTCCTAGCAACACATTCAATGAGCGGAAGACCGCCGCCAGCTTTCCCAGATAAGCCAGTGAAAATGAGTTTAGATCAGAGAGCTGTATCTGATATTATCCAGGAAGTGTTGAAAAAGTTTCCGAACAGCAATGAAAAGACTGTGAGGTATGTCTTGCTCACTTGATTAATGTAGTATAATACCTACATATCTATTATGATCTTTATACCGAGTTATATCTTAGGTATACGTGATAAGGAGTCACCCCGTTTCACAACTTGTCCATTTGAATAACTGTCTCTTTAACTTGACTACTTAAATAGTTTCCAGGTCTGGGGGGGGTAACATTAACAGCGTTGGGTAGACTGACTGTCTGAATGTCCCACTAGTGTTTTACACCAAGCTATTAGGAAGTAGACCTCACTGACATACAACATGCTTGCCACCTTTAAAGTGAAAAAAATATTTAAAGTTTTTAAAATAAATTAATACTTATTCGCTTTTATTTATGTGCTTTACGCTTCTACCTTGTCTTGAACTAATACATCACTGTCCCTGTAGCGCAATCCGAAGTAATCTCAAGAAAAAAAATTACATTAACAGCGTTAGCAAAACATTGAGTAAGCTAGGATTTCCCAACAATGCTGTTGCTGCTGACACTGTGTATAATAGTATTCTAATGAGATCTTCCAGTACTTTTACCTCTACTGTTCGATCCCAAACATCACAGTATATAACATCAACTATATACCTATGTCGCGATCTCACTTCACCGTATGCAATTATGTCCCACGTGATGGAGATGAGCCTATTAGGCATGTTGAAATGAAATACCTAATAAAGTTATAATTGTTCACAGAAACCTCATTACCTCGAAATGCGCTGACGAGTGCAAAATGATGAGATTGAGGAATCGAAGAGCTGCACAAGACGCTAACCGCAATCTGTCATCATAGGTCAGCAAATTTGATGGTAACAGCATGAATTGGGACGTTATCGAGTTATCAAATAATATTGAATTCATACATGCTCGTCATCATACGCGGTAATATCCAGAATGCTCTACGAAAACCCCATTGACAAAAATGACCACATCCGTTAAGTGACTACTACACTGGGTAGATATTTAACGACGATTTGATAATTGTATTACTTTCGTTACTTTAATACGTATCCATTATATTGTATAATTTATACTGTCAATTAGACTGCCTCTGTGGCGCGGTGGGAGTGCATCCGACTGCTACGCAAGAGGTCGTGGGTTCGATTCCCACCCAGGATAAAACTTTGTGTGATGAGCACGATGGTTTATTCTGTGTCTGGGTGTTATTTATCTATAATATGTATGTATTTAGAAATATATAAGTATGTTTATCAGTTATCTAGATCCCATAACACAAGCTAATATTAGCTTACTTTGGGCTAGATGGCGCTGTGTGAAAAGTGTCCCACAATATTTATTTATTATTTAAAATTAGTGAAGAGTTGTTGTAATTACCTTTGATAATGCCTTAAGGTGTAATCTATCAAGTTGTGTTAAATAAAATATACATAATATATTCGTTATATACCTAACCAGTATGTGGTTAACAAGTTTAATTTAAAACACATAATTTTAAGTATTACGTAATGATTGAAATTGAAAACAATGTGTAAATTTGAATGCATTTTGTACGCTGTGATAACCTTGACAACAAACAGAAAGTATATTTCTGTTATACACTTTTAAGAGGTGAATATTAAATACTGTGTTTATTTAATTTAAAAAACTTCTAGTCCGATATGATAAATTTCGCTTATTATTTTTGGAATCAAGTAATTGTAGAAGTAGATTTTTTTATATTCAGTAGTATTCCCTTAGTTGCTATCTGATTCTGTGTTTCATAAGTTTGATTATAAACTTAAGTGTGTACATTGTAATTGTAATGATTTAGTAAAAGTAAATCGTAAAAGTATATTTGTTGTTTGCTTTGTATCGTTTAATCTAAGAACTACTAAAAGTATAATAAACATTTCGGGGTATTCATTGAAAACCTACGCTACGTGTAAGGCGAGACGCACTCAAAAGCCTTCGTCACGCCCCATAAACCCCGTACTTGCCAAATTTTACAGTTCCGGGTCAACAAAAGTATAGTACCATGCACGTCTTTATCACTAAATGGGTGGCAGAGGCATATTATACGCCCACATTTCACCATGTGCATTTTAACCCACATAACAGGTGATAAGCCCATTGCCGTGTTGAAATGAACAAACGCAGGATGTTCAGAATCAGAATCAGGTATTTATTTGTGAAACATAGGTAGTACAATAATAATAGATGTCGAATACTATAAAGTCCGCTATGTTTTGTCCCAAGGACGTACAAATATTTTATAAACAGATTTAAACTAATGTCAAATTACAATAATAATCACAAATTACAATAATAATCACAAAATAAAACAAAAAAGGTACATTACAACTCAAATAATTTACAATTAAGTCAAAAGAATTCCAATTAAATCAGTTAAATTACTTTAAAATAAATTAAATTTATTTACATAATCGACAATAAATTACATTATATTTTTATTATGCTATGTCATTATCATTAATAAAATCGTCTATTGAATAATAACATTTAGCGATGAGAATTTTAAGAAGTGTACTTTTAAATTTATTGAATGGCTGGTTTTGTGTTGCGGCCTGTTATTCACTTAAGTCTCGAAATATACCTGTGCGAATAACGAATGGGATTAAAAATGGCAGTGTACCTTTTACTCCTCGCTCGTATATTATTTGCGTCTAAAGTCACACTCATCGGTACAGTTTGAAATTCAATAACAACGATTAGGGTTTTTCCTACTTTTAGACGATTCCAAATTAAAATTATAACTTATTTTTATATCAAGAAAATAGAGATTGTATACTAAATTTAAGCATTTAAATAACCTATACTTTATTGTACACCTTGAACAATATTATTTAACATAGTAAATAAAAGAATGTTGTACAATTCTTCCAGACAACCTTTGTGTGGACATAGCTCAAGGACAATCAGTCGTGGGTATCAGTGGTGCAGTTTTATACTAAAACTAATTATACATTAATACAATAATCACTAGTAAACATGAAAAACAAATAAGTACAACAGCACTCAAACAATCAATCATAAATATACTAAATCAAATACATATACATATATAAATACATTTACATACACTTAAATATACTTACAAATAAAGATAAATGTAAGTATATAATTAAACATTTTACTCTTAGTTACTAAAAAATTTAAAATAAATTAAAAATAATTAAATAAAACGCAATTAAAATACATAAAAATAATTAACAGCTTGGCAATGACAGATAATGATTTTTGACCATTTTCTTAAAAGTATTAAGCGTCTTAGCCCGCCTTACTTCCAAAGGCAACGCATTCCACAACCGAACTGCCTTCACTGTAAATGGTTCGTCATAAAAACTAGTTAAATTTGAAACTGACTACACCTATGTACTCCGTATAGGTGTCGTCAGTTTAAAATTTTCCTAGGATTTTAGGAATCTCAAATTATTATCTTTAAGGAAGTGGAAACGGCCCTTAAGGTAACCAGGAGAAGAAGGATTAAATAAGATGTTATATAGAAGAAAAAGGATATGAGTATTGCGGCGAAGACCAATGGGCAGCCACTTGAGCTTAGTGCGAAATTCAGAAACGTGGCCATATTTACGCAAGCCAAATATGAATCTGATGCAATAACTTTGTAAGCGCTCAAGCTTATTTAGCTGAACCTCGGTAAAATCGAGATAACTAGCATCACAGTAATCTAGAATAGGAAGAAGAAGAGACTGTGCTAAAGCAGTTCTAGTTGAAATTGGAAGAAAGTTGCGCACTCTACGCAAAGAACCTCCAGCTGCAAATAATTTACGGCTTACCTCCTGTACTTGTTGGTTCCAAGATAAAGTTTTATCAATAAAGATTCCTAGATTTTCACTGAATCACTAACAGGTATATGAATTCCATTGAAAATTATTTTCGGAAGTAGTGTCCAATCTATATTTGATACTAGTTGACGCCCGCGGCTTCGCCCGCTTAGATAAGTTTTTCCGTTCCCGTTTCCCACACGATCTTGTTCCCGGGAAAAAAAGTAGCCTATGGCGGCTTCTGGCTCTAAGCTACCTCACCACCAATTTTCAGCCAAATCGTACAGCCGTTGTTAATTTATAAATAGTGTAACTAACACGACTTTCTTCTATATATATAACTTAATCTTGGACTACCAATTGCAATTACATAAATAAAGATAAACAATGTTGTTCTGACTTTATTAGTCTCTAAATGATCTTAATTCAATATACGGTAGGTACTCGTACATAGGTATTGTTGGAATTTTTAAAATATCTAAACGATTTTGCCGAGTATATTTTTACGCAGAATGCTGCGACTATCCTCTAGGGGTTTATTGTTATTATTATTTATTTATTATTAAAACTAAAAACATACAGAGTATATAAAATTAAATCCTGCAAAACTGTTCTAACAGTTTGACTGCAGGTAAGAGTCTCTATAATAGTTACATGTACGTTTTAATACTTGGTTCTTAGTTTTATATTAAGTACTACACATATTTTTATACATTCTTAAATTTATAATTACTATAGCTAGTTAACACTTGTCTAACACTTGTATCAGTCATACAATGTTATTATAATCTTACTACAATATTTTAATCTTACTTCCGTTACCTTGAGTTTTAAGGCTAGAATCGGCATATGATTAGCTCATTGTTGTTATTGTCACCATTAAAGGGAACTATTGCTATCTGATCTCCCAATCCAGTAACGGCACGGTGCGTATCCTGCGCCTGGGTTGCAGTTGGAGTTGGTGGCGCTCCAATAGACCTTGGTATATTGCTTGTCATCTTTATCCATACTTGAGCCCATGACCATATAAATAATACTGGACGGAATTTCTGTGTCGCTTCATTTAACCAGCTCGCTCTTACGCATAGGCCCTCACGCATACATTTACACGATACTAAGGCGAGGTAACTGAAACCCTACATTCAGTAACCGTGCATTAGTTTTATCTTTCTCCCTTGTTCTTGTCTCTGACCATAGTTTGTAACAGATTTTGTTTTTGCCATTGGTGTACTCAGCTTCAGCAATGACAGAAACAATAAATTTAAATATATCTTATTTTTTTTAGAGTAATTGTAACATCTATGTTTCAAGCATTCAAGAGAAACAAATCTTGCAAAGACAAACAAACAGTAAATACCACGTGGTAACCATTAAAGCTTTCGAATGGTAAGAAAATTTGTTATTAATGACTCAAGGTCTCTTTTCCAATTAAATTAAAACATATAAGTTGTATTTTTGAAACCATTTTGAAGCTCTTCGATATCAAGCGTATCAAGCTACTCGAGAGTGGCAGAATATAGATTCCAACGCCTAATATCCACCATTTTTAACCAGAGTCGCGGTTTTATCATAATTGTCAACTAATTGGGCGTACTTAAACATAATATTTGTAAACTAATTAAGGCGAATGGGTTAAAAATATATGGTGCAATGGGAGTATTTCTGGTATATATGTCTCGAGTAGAGTCGAGGGGCAGAGTTAGAACTTAGTACTGACTAGGAGCATCTTAGGGTCTGCGTCGACGTGCTTAGTCCACTAAGGGTCTCTGCTAGTATACTCAGTCTACCTAGAAGTTCCACGTGTCTGCGTCAGTGAACAATTCGATAAATTAATAAAAGATAAAAGGATTCCTATTGGACTAGTAAGTTTAAATTAAACTAGTTGGATCACGTGGACGAAGGGATCGGAAACCCTTCAGACTTTTAATTATGGTATTTATAATATATGGTATAATAATATATGGTAATAGTGTTAGAGAACAAAGCGTGTTCGAAAGACACGAATCTCTTAAACAATCTTTGTAGCAAGCAGTGCGTCAACTCGTAGATTTTTGATGGTCAGGTAGTAAATGAGGTCTATAAAAGTCTAAGGTCATAAAAAGTATTGTGTTTTGGCTAAGTTGTTAAAAAATATGTACTGGGTGTACTTTGTAAACCACTACAATTTGTAAAAAAACAGTCCCATTATTAGTATAATTACTTTAAAAAAATATACATTTTCATTTGTAACAGCTACTTGTATTTATCTACGTGTTCCAGGTCCAGGTAAATTAACACAATCACGCCTGTATCCTTGAGGGACAAGACAGAGGTGAATATCAAACCCACCCAAACGTTGCATTCTAAGTCCCACGTAATTAGAGGCAAACCTATTGTTATCACCAAGCTACATTTACTTGAAAATATCTATAACCAATCTATAATCCAAACTAATTTTCTAAGAACCAGGATGGATGTTACCCATCCACAAATACAACCCCTGCAGTTCGAGTAACAGGTAGTTAAAGTACAAGTAAAACAATGAACGTTCACTTACCTTTGTACTGTTATAATAAATGATATAATCGCCATCACCCAAGAAGCTGTTAACTCTGATATTGTTACATAATATAATACAACGGGTTCAAAATTTATTCCAAATTTAACATCTAAAATAGACACATTTTACTAAATTAATTCGGCCCTTGAGACTCACCCCAGTTCCGTGCATCGGAAGGCACGTTAAGCCGTTGGTCCCGGTTGTCAATAAAGTGGCAGTCGTTAAGCCAAGTTGAAGGCCTTATGGGCGGCTTGAAAATTTTCAACAGCAGGTGCCACAGCCTGCGCCTGTCCATTTCAACACGGAAGTAAACTGGGATTCCTATAAGTCAGCTAGGAATCGGTGTAACCAAATTATACGCAACGCTAAACGCCGACATATCTTCGACAACTTCTCTTCCTCGTCACCTTCTGAAGTTTGGAGGTTTCTTGGGACATTGGGCATTGGAAAGGTAAGGCAAGTGGAGCTGCCTAAGACTATTGGACTGGATGCCGTTAACATACATTTCTCCACTTCCAATGGATATCCAAACCATTAGTCAAACGGTAGACTATATAGCCAGACTGACTACATCCCATAATACCCCTTTTACATTTTCTCCAGTCTCGGCAGATGAGATCAAGAAAATCATATTTTCAATAAAATCTAATGCTGTTGGTTGTGACAGCATTAGTCGTCGCATGATCGTAACAATTATAGACCAACTTCTACCCATTATATCACACCTAATACATTTCTCTTTGGATTCATGTCAATTTCCTGCTCTGTGGCGAAAAGCCTATGTTCGACCATTGCCTAAAATTAATAATCCTTCCCTACCTAATCATTTTCGTCCTATTTCAATTCTCCCTTTCCTCTCTAAGGTTTTAGAGGTGTGTGTACATAAACAATTATTTATGTACGTACAGCAAAATAATGTTTTAAGTCCTCTGCAATCGGGTTTTAGGCGTGGACACAGCACAACTACAGCTTTGCTTAAAGTAACGGGTGATATAAGGGACGGTATGGAGAATTCTAAGATTACAGTGATGGTTCTAGTAGATTTTTCTAATGCGTTTAATACGGTGAATCACGAAATTCTTTTGTATATACTTTCCCATCTTAAAATCTCATCTGACGAACTGGAATGGTTCTCTTCTTATCTTCGGGGTCGCCAGCAGTGTGTTTGCGTTGATGATATTTCATCGAAATGGTGCAACCTAGACGCTGGTGTTCCTCAAGGCGGTATACTCTCTCCTCTTCTGTTTTCCATGTTCAAAAACTTTTTAACTCCTGATCTTCAGTGTGCGTATCATTTGTATGCTGATGACCTGCAAGTGTACTGTGAAGCTACAGTGGACAACATAGCAGAGGCTTTTCGTCAAGTAAACGCTGACCTAAATACAATACGAAGCTGGTGTGATAGGTTTGGCCTGTCAGTCAACCCTGATAAATGCCAGGGTATCATAGTGGGGAGTATTCGCATGATGAACAGATTGACCGATGTAAACGAACCACCATTATTGTTTAACCAGATAACCATTCCTGTAACTTTGAGTGCCAAAAACCTGGGTTTACATCTGGATTCTACTTTAAGCTGGCGGCCGCAGGTCACTAACGTTTGTCGGAAGGTTACGGGGACATTACGGGCTCTTTACAGATTCAAAAATTTTTTGCCTCTCTAGACTAAAGTAATGCTTGTGCAGACTCTTATTTTTCCTGTCATTGACTATGGTGATGTGTGCTATTTCGACCTGAATGCAGACCTGCTCAATAAACTAGACCGGCTTCTCAACAATTGCATTCGATTCGTCTATAATCTTCGAAAGTTTGATCATATATCAACTTAATGTTCTCAGCTGCGCTGGTTACCGATACGTCAGCGTCGCAACATGCGCGCTGTGACGTTTCTTTATACGCTCTTAAACTTTCCAAACACGCCCTACTATTTGACTTCTCATTTTCAGCTTCTGTGCTCTAACCACAATAAAAATCTTCGTTCTTCTCACAATCTTCTACTTCTCTGTCCTACTCATAGCTCCAGTCTCGTTCACTCTTCTTTCTTTGTTCAGTCAATTCTTCTATGGAATGCTCTTCCTCAAGAAATCAGAATGGCCACTAACCGTACGGTGTTTAAAAGTAAAGTTCGTCAGCTCTACATCAACTCATAGATAAATTAATCTGTTAATATGTATACCTGATATGTATAAATTCATTATATACTTTATATATAGTAAGTTACTAATATGTATATATATATGTATATGTATGTACTTGTATGTATATAATATATATGTATGTTATCTTGAATATGTGTATGTGTTCGTATTTAAATATATATTTCTCTCTTTTTTTATTTTATTAATAAGTACCTATGTTATGTGAGCCATTATAACTTTCATTAAGCACCTACCTTGACTTATCTCTGTAACGCCCAAAGGTTGACTGGTAGTGAATGCCTATGGCATTAAGTCCGCCTGTGTACATGACTGTGCAGAAAGTTTAAATAAATGCTGACAGTGCCAATGACCCCATAAGCCGCCTTTTAAAATGCCATTCTTTATTTGTATTACAATAAAAACACCGAAAGAAGCTCCGATATCTAGCAAGCATGTATTGTTGTTATATTCCACTTGAGCAATGAACCCAGAAAAAGTCATAAGTGGGCTTCGAACCGTGTCGGCGTCGCACATTTCTCGTATTGGTGGTGTGAGGCCCGAAGTAATAATATGCATTTAATACTGCAATTTTTAATAACAATTTACGCATCAGTTTCAGTATTAATGTATGTGCTATTGCGTATAAACTACGGGAGAGTCGGCTAATGCATTCGATGGTATAGACAAACCAATTCAACAAACATCCATCTCCAATAAATAAAGATGTCCGACTACGTCTTCGCTGCAAATGGAAATTTTGCCAATAGTCCCAAAAGACACTCAGCATAAATATGGAAAAACAACAGCAATAAAGTGCACACTAGTGTCCGACTAAAATGCTGTTGATAACTATTCTACGGCGTTACAACAGTGAGCTACGCTTACCCACCGGTGCTACGAGACAGCTACAAATGCTACTTCATCGCATTACGAAACCGCTTAAGTGTCTATAAATGGAACTGTTTGGTTTACTACTTGTCAATTGTTTTATCTTACTTTCGTTACCTTAAATTTTAAGCCTAAAATATGATTTGCTCATTGTTGTTATTGTCGCCATTAAAGGAAACTATTGCTATCTGATCTCCCAATCCAGTAACGGCACGGTGCGTCGCCTGCGCCTGGGTTGCAGTTGGAGTTGGTGGCGCTCCAATAGACCTTGGTATATTGCTTGTCATCTTTATCCATACTTGAGCCCATGATCATATAAATAATACTGGACGGAATTTCTGTGTCGCTTCATTTAACCAGCTCGCTCTTACGCATAGGCCCTCACGCATGAATTCACACAATACTAAGGCGAGGTAACTGAAACCCTACATTCAGTAACCGTGCATTAGTTTTATCTTTATCCCTTGTTCTTGTCTCTGACCATAGTTTGTAACAGATTTTGTTTTTGCCATTGGATTTACTCAGCTTCAGCAATGAAAGAAACAATAAATTTAAATATATCTTATTTTTTTTAGAGTAATTGTAACGTAACATCTATATTTTAAGCATTCAAGAGAAACAAATCTTGCAAAGACAAACAAACAGTAAATACCACGTGGTAACCATTAAAGCTTTCGAATGGTAAGAAAATTTGTTATTAATGACTCAAGGTCTCTTTTCCAATTAAATTGAAACATATAAGTTGTATTTTTGAAACCATTTTGAAGCTCTTCGAGTCTCTAACCAGAGTCGCGGTTTTATCATAATTGTCAACTAATCGGGCGTACTTAAACATATTATTTGTAAACTAATTAAGGCGAATGGGTTAAAAATATATGGTGCAATGGGAGTATATGTCTCGAGTAGAGTCGAGGGGCAGAGTTAGAACTTAGTACTGACTAGGAGTATCTTAGGGTCTGCGTCGGCGTGCTTAGTCCACTCAGGGTTTTTGCTAGTGTACTCAGTCTACCTAGAAGTTCAACGTGTCTGCGTCAGTGAACAATTGGATAAATAAATAAATAATAAAAGGATTCCTGTTGGACTAGTAAGTTTAAATTAAACTAGTTGGATCACGTGGACGAAGGGATCCGAAACCCTTCAGACTTTTAATTATGGTAAGTGTTAGAGAACAAAGCGTGTTTGAAAGACACGAATCTCTTAAACAATCTTTGTAGCAAGCAGTGCGTCAACTCGTAGATTTTTGATGGTCAGGTAGTAAATGAGGTCTATAAAAGTCTAAGGTCATAAAAAGTATTGTGTTTTGGATAAGTTAAAAAAAAAAGTACTGTGTGTACTTTGTAAACCACTACAATGTGTAAAAATACAGTCCCATTATTAGTATTATTACTTTAAAAAAATATACATTTTCATTTGTAACAGCTACTTGTATTTATCTACCTGTTCCAGGTCCAGGTAAATTAACACAATCACGCCTGTATCCTTGAGGGACAAGACAGAGGTGAATATCACACCCACCCAAACGTTGCATTGTAAGTCCCACGTAATTAGAGGCAAACCTATTGTTATCACCAAGCTACATTTACTTGAAAATATCTATAACCAATCTGTAATCCAAACTAACTTTCCAAGAACCAGGATGGATGTTACCCATCCACAAATACAACCCCTGCAGTTCGAGTAATAGGTAGTTAAAGTACAAGTAAAACAATGAACGTTCACTTACTTTTGTACTGTTATAATAAATGATATAATCGCCACCACCCAAGAAGCTGTTAACTCTGATATTGTTACATAATATAATACGGGTTCAAAATTTATTCCAAATTTAACATCTAAAATAGACACATTTTATTATATTAATTCGGCCCTTGAGACTCACCCCAGTTCCGTGCTTAGGAAGGCACGTTAAGCCGTTGGTCCCGGTTGTCAATAAAATGGCAGTCGTTAAGCCAAGTTGAAGGCCTTATTATATTATATTAATCAGTCTCAAGGCTTAAAAAATTTCAACAGCAGGTGCCACAGTCTGCGCCTGTCTATTTCAACACGGCAATGGGCTCACCACCTGTTACGTGGGACAAAGATGCGTACGGTGAAGTGTGGGCGTTTCATATGCCTCTGCCTACCCCTTCGGGGATAAAGGCGTGACAATATGTATGTATGTATGTATTGTTACATATATATATTGTCTCACATACATACTTTCTTAAATGTATCGTTCAGGTTAATACCAAATGATTGTGGTATACGGTTTTTTTTTTATCTTTGGACTGCCTGATGGAAAGCAAATTGAGTTTAAGGGCCGCCATCCTAGCTACCACGGCTGCCATAACGACGTTTAGGTTGACGGTAGAAATATGCTTTAATGTGTCTAAGTCGCGTTTTGCCTTAACGTCAATTTAGTGTAGCCTTTTAATGAAGTCTTAACTTGACTAAATCGTTCATGATCTCATTATCAATCTATCTATTTTGCGACATACTCAATCCACCTACTTCAATATCCCCTGGGATACAGCGTGAATATAGTTAGTTTTATTATTAAAATATGAATTTCTTTTTACTATTTAAGCGAACCAAACTATTTTTTTTTTATTGGATCAGCAATCAGTCTCAAGACTATAATCTGATATTTTGACAGGTCATGAATTGGAAGGCGTAGAGGCCCATGCCTCAACTGCCTTTTCAGAAAACATCCTTCCTTTTTAATCTTTTAGGTGGTGTAAGAGTTGATTTGCCAGAATATTAGGATGAACAGACAGGCGCTTCACATATTTCACTCTAAACTTTTCTATTTCAGCCTGAACAATAGGTACGTTGAGGTGTTCATTTATTTCATTGTTTCTAGAGTACCACGGTGCGTTTGAGATAGTTCACAGAATCCCATTTTGTACTCGTTGAAGGCACATTATGCTACTATTGCTGGCGGAGCCCCATAATGGAATACCATAAGTCCAAATAGGTTTCAAGACTGAGTTGTATATCAAAAGTTTGTTGTCAACAGAAAGAGTTGAGTTTCTTCCCATGAGCCAGTTTCAGTTACGAAACTTTAGGTTAATCTCATCTCTTTTCTTTTTATTATGATAGTTCCAAGTGAGTATTCTATCCAGATGAAAGCCAAGATATTTTGTGTGATCAGTATGTGGCAGAAACTCTGAACCAAGTTTAACTGGTGGACAATCTCCTCTTCTTAGTGTAAATGTGATGTGATTTGATTTTGGAGCACTGGCCCGAATTCGCCACTTATTAAGCCATGCAGTTGTCTTATCCAGTAAGAGTTGAAGTTTATTACTAGCCTCACTCGGGTCATCATCACTAGCAAGATAGGCTATGTCATCAGCGTAGGTTGCAACAAAGACTTCGTCAGATGTTGGGAGGTCCGAGGTAAAAATGTTGTACAGCATAGGGCCGAGAACCGAGCCCTGTGGTACTCCAGCCTTAATTGTGCATAGAGTAGATCTTGCATCTCTCTGTTTTACTTGAAAGAGCCGGTCTGTGAGATATGACTTTATGAGAGCTAAGAAAGAATGCGGAAGTTTGTTTTTTACCTTGCACAATAGACCTTCGTGCCAGACTCTATCGAAAGCCTGTTGAACGTCGAGGAAAACTGCTGAGCAGTACAATTTTCTTTCAAAGCATTGCCTAATTTTATCACGAACCCGGTACACTTGTTCAGTGGTGGAGTGCAGCTTGCGGAACCCAAACTGGTGCCTGGGTTGTAATGTATCATTTTTTACTTACTTTTTTTAATTAAATTTTTCATTCTTCATTCTCTCAAATTATCTGCATGACCATTATCTGTAGCATTCATAGGCCTTGATAATTCAAGAGTTTTTATGCTCTCTTAATGTTTGTTTACCTATTGTAATTTTTAATGTCAGTTAATGACAAGCCTAGATTTTATTTTTAATTTATTGTTAGAGCTGCCAGTAGGTTAGGTTGTATAGATATTAGACCTTGTTATAAATTTATATTATTTGTATTCTAATCTTGTTTAAATTTTGAAATGCTCTGGAAAAGAAGGAAGCCGGGGCCGTCAGATCAGTCTACTTTTGGTGCTCACCTTGAGAGGAGGTGCTGGGAATAAGTGCTGAGTGTGAGGGTTGTGCTCTCCAGAAATAGTGAAGTGATGGTCTGCAGTGTTGTGTGTTATTAACCGGCTCTGTGAAAGACGCCGACCGCTCGTCAGTTTCAGCCCTCTACCTGCCTGAGTTCGCGACCAGTTTTCTCCGAGGTCGGTGACGTGGAGGCCTTGAAGGGATTTGAGGCCCTCTTCTCAGCGACGTGGAGGCCTACTAGAGGCCCCTCTTCCTAGCGACGTGGAGGCCTACTAGAGGCCCCCTTTCCTAGCAACGTGGAGGCCTACTCGAGGCCCCATCTTAGTGGCTGTTCTTGAAGAATCAAGACTTTAATTTACTCCCGGCTTTCCTTGGTTTTATTTTCTTAACATTTTTTATATTATATTAAATCAAATTTACCTTTTCTCCTTTTTCTTTTTGTTTTAAACCAGGACTCCTCCAGTCCTGGTGACAGTTTTTCTTCTAAACTTTACTTCCCCCCCCCCCCCCCCCGGAAAATAGTAACGTTACAGGGTACGATATCGCAACAAGCGACATAATCCTTTAAACGTGATGCAAATATCTTTTCCCACAGCTTAGAGAGAACTGGTGTCAGGCTTATTGGACGGTATGAAGAAGCCTCGTGAGGTAGTTTACCAGGTTTGTGGATCATAATGATTTGAGATATCTTCCAGAGCTTAGGGATGTATGATAGTCTTAGAGTTGCATTGAATAGTGAGGTAAGCAGTGTTATGCACTTTTTGTTAGGGTCCAATAGTCTGATTTCCCCTGCTATTTCTTTTGGTGGTGTAGGTTTAATTGGCAGACATAGTTGAAAGTCTTGGTTTAGCGTTTGATTAATCATTTTCACCACAGTTTGGCTCGAATACGCTCTCTAGATGGTCTGCAAACACTTCAACCTTTTCAGAGTCCGTTTTAGCCCATTCCGTTGAAGACCTTAGAGGATGGAGATGTTGTTGAGGTTTTCCAGTTATCTTGGTTGCCCTCCATAGTGACGTTTCTCCCTTCTCGTGGGGGGACATGCTTTCTAGTGTTTTTCGAAGCCTGGAGTTCGCTGCCTCTTGTTGCGAGCTTAAAACCTTAAGTTCTTTTGATGCTAGATTGAATGCAGTTTTGTCTGCCGGGTGCTGGGATTGGTGCCATATCCTTCTTAACCTCCGTTTTTCTCTTAGTTTTGATATTATATCAATAGATTGTGGCGATATTTTAGGAAGGTGAGATAGGTAGGGTGAGTTTTTCCAAGCCGAAAAAAGAATTAAGTTCGTTATGTATTAACAGGCGTTGTCAATATCTTCCGGGGTTTTCAACGGAATCCTTAGGTTAATGTTGTCTTCCAGGTATTGTTGGAAACCATTCCACTCAGTTTTACTGTTTTGTTAGGGATTCCGAATGTTCCACACTAAGGACTGTTGAGCTCAGGGTAAGGATTACCGGCGTGAGGTCGGATGCTCCATCAAGGCTTGATTCCACGGAACAGTATAGGTGACTAATGCCCTTGGTTACAAAAAAGTCCAACACGTCAGGTAGTTTATTTTGGTCAGTCGGCCAGCTGGTTGGTTCGCAGGAGAATATAGCTGTCATGTGGTTCGTATCTAGGCAGCATTTGAGTGAGCGGCCTCTGGGCAGAGTGATACGTGAACCCCAGTACGTGTGTTTAGCAGTCCAGTCCCCTCCCGATATAAATTTATTTCCAAGTTGGACGAAGTAACTTTCAAACATTTGGGGAGTAATTTTATGTTTAGGCGGGCAGTAAACAGCAGATAGTGTTATCGGACCTGCACGATCTGTTAGTCTGATTGTTATAGCCTGGATGTGTTCTGTACAGTAGCTTTCCAGTACAGTGTGCCTTATGTTGGATTTTATCACTATTGCGGTACCCGCATGAGCTTTTCCATCACCTGGATGTGGGGTAAAATAAATGTCAAACCCATTAATTTGGTAGCTGCTCCGCTTAGTAGCATGAGACTCTGAAATAAGAACTATGTCCAATTTGTTGCTTTTTATGATTTCTTCAAGTTCTAGGATATTGGACGATAGTCCATTGATGTTCCAAGTTGCAATTCTTAGCTGTACTAAGAATGCAATTTAGAGACGACAGTTGTCAGTAGGTTCAGGAGGGTGCCCATTTGTTGTAAGAGCCGATCTATCTTATCAGATTGTTGGATCAAAATTTGTTCAATAGAGGAACTTTGTTGTGGGTTCAGTTTGGTCTGGGAGCCAAGGTTAGGATACCGTTTTGCAGTAATATCCGCATAGTTTCTACCATCCCTTAAATTTTTGTTTCCCATTGTAGTTGTATACGCTTCGGGGTCGGTTTGAAGTTCTTCTGGTTTTGTTTTGAGAGGTCTCAGGGTATACGTTTTTGACCGTTTTTCTTTCCTGGCTAGGATTTCCTTATAGACCTGGCAGCCCTTGTAATTTGCTGGGTGGTTTCAGGAACACAGAGCGCACTTAGTGGTGCTGGTGGTATATGGACTTGATACTTTTAACTGCTTTATTATTTTCATTAGGTTCAAGGTTGACAAAAAACGTAAATGATGGAGATTTCTGTGGACCGTAGCGGGCATTAATGATTTCACTACAAACTCGATTTCCAGTGGCTTCTATTGCTTCAATTATTTCATTGTGAGGTGTAGTGTAGTGAAGTTTACGTATCACTATGCGATACGGCCTCTTTTCTTTCTGAGTAAATGTGTGACCAATTAAGCTTTTTTCTCTTATTATTGAAATCACAGTTTTGTAGGTGTCTGGGCAATTCACTAAAACACGCAGTAAGTTTTTATTAACTATTTTTATCTTAAATAGTTTTGGATCACACACAGACTCAATCAATTTGCAGAGCTCATTAACATCTTCAATTCCGTATAGAACAATAGGAGGGGGCCTGTTTGTTCTTGTAATGGCAGCGTCATAAGGATGTTCTAGTTGATCTACTTCTGGAGACGTGAACCTGTTGGATACCGTCAGTTTGCGTGTATCTGGAGGAGAATCATTCATCATTATTTTACGCTTGCGAGGTACTCGTTGCCATGTTGGTGGTGCTTGCAAATCTGATGAATAAGATGTTAAATCTGCAGTGGCGCTGATGTCTGATGATTGTGGTTTATCGCTTTGGTTTGGTATATTGCTGAGGGAGGCCGAACGTGGCCTATTAAATAGTCCAGGATGGAATACTTGTTGAGTGAGAGTTTTCTGATTTGGTTTAGTAGGTAGATTTTGATAGGATTAATTCATGATTAGTCCCACGAGTAGGGTCGAAGTATACGGTCGCTCACAAGGTGACGCCCATTCCTGCGAGAGGGCACAATACAACAATGTTGACCTGTCACATTGAGGTTGGTGCTAGTGACTGAAATCCTTCCAGTCATTCATCCCATCGGCGCAGTCCTCACCTTAGGATTAGGGTGATTATTTTATTGAGATTACGTGTATGTATAACTAACTTTTTTATTGTGTTGGTTCAGGGTTTTGTTTTGAACGTATGTGTATACTTTCTCGTTTCAATCCCGTGATATTTTAAATTCGCGTGTTTTATACCAGTGAGATAAAATAATTTTAAAAATAAAAAGTAGCCTAAGGCACTACCCCCTCGTGGGCAATGTGTTTTGAAGATAGTTCGTTAGTGCCTACTGCATAACCCATAACCAACAAAACCGTCTCCTTAGAAACACATTTTCTTATCCCTACGTAGTAAGGTAAGGAAACACTTCTTGGATAAAGACGGAACGGATTGTAACTGTGGATGGGTTGTGTGGATATAGCTTGGTTGGATCTGTAGAATGATGATGGTAATTATAGGCGTGTCCTCTATTACTTGGGATCATCATATCTATATGCTTCTTAAAATGAATTAGTATGTAATTCTTCTCTGCATTACACGTTCCACCATCACTCTTCACCAAAATCAGTATGACATAATTTACGCGAAGGAAATATTAATAATAACGTTTTTTTTCAGCTTCAGACTTTAGAACTGGCTAGGAAATACAAAAAACGTCTGTACGCGTCGCATGTTACGGATAAAATAATGTCGTCAAAAAACGCGAAGCCTATTCAGACTAACGAAAAAACAATACAAGATAAAACTACAAAAGTAACATATCCTCTTATTAAGAAAAACGATATTGTAAAAAAGACGCAAAGATATATTAATTACAAAAAAATAATAGACAATATAGATTGTATCATTAATGTTTTGTCCAAACCTGGATTAGATCGAGATCATGAAATTGAAGCAAAAGTGTGTTTTATGCTAATACACATAAAGGATTTAATAAAGTCTAATGCAAAAACCTATGGGGAACAAAATCTTAGCGAAAAAATCGAATCCACCGTTACGAACGTCATAGAAAATGCCTGCGAAAATAAAAAGTCTAACGAAGGGGACAAAGATGATTTGGAAATAGTGATGGAAACACATAGCGGAGAAAGCAGTGAGTCCAATCATATCGACACTTCAATTGAAAAAACAAATGCAGTACCACAGGCAAATAAAGATGATGACCACCTTAAAATATGGGTAACGTATATTTTTGGATATGTTTATCTTACATATAAGTACAAAATTATATTATTTGAATATACGTACAATTTTTCGGCGGAGAGGTTCCCCTCTCCCCCGCAAAGGACGCTCGGGCAGGCGACTTTCTCGCCGACACAAAACACGCAGCGCCCGTTACCCGGAACATCTCCATCGTCGCCGATGGAGATGTCTTAAGCCGCTGCGCTGAACAGCCCGCCATCGTCACCAACAGCCAAACCACCCACTCCTCAACCAAGGAGACTGACGGCGCGCCCAGAAACGCCACAAGCTACCTTCGACGCGCCTCCAGCCAAGGCGTCAACATCAGCGGAGACCAGCACTGCCGCTACCGCACTCACCGCCAGCCCGCATACGAAGTACCCGCCTTTGATTGTGGAAACGCTGCCGGACTGGCCACTTCACTTCAGAAAACTGAAGGAACTCCTGGGCCATTCTTCAAACAGCCGCGCATTCGGGAAAGGGGTCCGATTTATCCCTAAATCGGGCTCCGAGTACCGTACCATCCAGAAGTACCTGTATAGTCTGGAGAAAGAGACCAAGATTTCTTGGTTTTCATACTCCCTGCCGCAAGACCGAAGCCTAAAGGTGGCCATCAGAGGGCTGCCGCAAAACACCGACCCCAAGGACATAGAACAGGATTTCACGGCCATGGGATACACACCCGAGTTCGTGCACGCCATTCGTGCAGGCTAGGGCCGCCCAGGCTGCCTGTTCCTGGAGCAGCTGAAGCGGACTGACGATATCACACCGGGCATATATGACATCACCGAGATGCTCTGTATGCCCGGCATCAAGATTGAGGCGTGGCGCGGGAAGAAAGGCCCTGCACAGTGCCACAGGTGCCAACAATTCCGGCACTAATCTCACCACTGCCACAGGCCGCCCGCTTGCGTGCGTTGTGGCGGTGAACATGCTGCCAAAGATTGCCCGCGCCCTCTAGAGGACTTACCCACGTGTGCAAACTGTGGAGGTCCCACACAGCTAACCACGTGGCATGCCCCGTATTCCGCAAGGAGGCGCGGAACAAGAAGGCTGGCACCGTAGCACGCACCGCGTCCACGAAACCTGCCCCCTCCGTCGCAGCAGCAGCGGAAAACAATGCCCCAGGCTCCCTAATGGCAGCCGCAAACCCGGCTCCGGGGGGGAACAAGAGGAAATAGCACAAGAGAGGACCCCGCAGTAAGACTGCAGCGGCAGAGCAGCCTGCGCCAACGCCAGCAAAACCCGTGGTCGCCGCCCCCAAGGGAGGGACGAAGGTGAAGCGGGAAGAAGCTGACCCGATGATCACCATGGTGATCGGAGTGCTGACCCAAGTGCTCCAAGCCATTCAGGAGGGACGGGACCCCGTCCAGCTCATCCTGCAATGCGTAGGGAAAATCTGTGCCTATGGCAGATAACTCCCTACGCATCATCTTCTGGAACGCCGACGGGATGTCCCCCGTGAAGACCAGGCTCCTGAGGCAGCTGCTCGCACAGCGGCAGGTCCATATTGCCCTTATCTGCGTGACGCGCCTCAGGAAGAGCTCAGCACTCCGAATGCCAGGGTATCACGTGTACCGAGAGGAGCAACTCTCCCAGACCGGGACTGCTTTCAGGGGATTGGCAGTCCTGGTGAAGAGAAATGTCGTCCACCAACCGCTGCCAACTGTTTTGCTGCAGACGTCGTACGCCCTGGGCGTAGAAGTCTGCGTCGATCGCCGCCCCATCCGTGTGTTTGCGTTCTACAAGCCGCAGGACGCGCGACTGGCAACGGCTGATGTCCACACCCTGATGGACTCACCGGACCCGGTCATAGTCGCGGGCGACTTCAACGCCAAGCACACGGCCTGGAACTCCACGCGCATCTGTCCCAACGGGCGCCGACTCTTCAGCATCGCGGAACAGCATGGATATGAGGTGCTGGGGCCAGAGGCCCCGACTCATTATCCATACCAGGCAGCGTTCCTGCCGGACGTCATCGACCTGTCGCTGGTACGCAACCTACCAGCTGCGCCATCGATTGACGTCCTGGACGACCATCTCCTCTCGGACCACCAGCCAGTCCTCCTGACCCTGACGAGCAACCCTACTCGATCATCGCCACCATCGCCTGGCTTTCGCCAGGATTGGCAAGCATTTGCCGATCTTGTGGCGAAGCACTCGCCGCACCGCCGCATTGAGTCCGAGTCAGACGTCGACGCGCTCGCCGAAGATCTCAGCGCTGTTATTAACACAGCGCTACGAGACTCCAGGCTAGAAGCCCCGTCGACCCGGAAACCTCCTCAACAGCCGGCCTTCATCTTGACGATGACCGAGAAGAAGCGGAAGCTGAGAAGACTGTGGCAGCGCAACCGATGCCCGACCCTGAAGTGCCAGCTCAACGCGCTGGCTGCAAGGGTCTCGAGCGCACTGGAAACAGAAGCGACCGAGTCCTGGCAGCGCACCATTGAGCGGGCCGGGGACGACTGGTCGGGCATCCACCGCCTGTGCCGCCAACTCTCCGGGAAACCGCCCCCGATTAGACCCCTCATGGCCGGTGACGGTACCCCACGTTACCGAGCCGAGGATCGAGCGGAGATCTTCGCGGAACACCTGGAGAAACAGTTCCAGCCGAATCCAGCTTCCGACGCAGTTCGAGTAGAAGCTATCCAGCAGCATCTGAAGTTTTACTTCGAGGCGCCGATAACCCCCACGGAAGACCCAGTCGTGTTTTCCCCGGGCCAAGTGCAGCGTATGATTCGCCGCACCCAACTGCGGAAAGCCCCAGGCCCCGACCGGATCCCGAACGAGGCCCTGCGTCACCTGCCCCCGCGAGCTATCGCATCGGTGACGCAGTTATTCAATGGCATCCTCCGCACCAGCCACTTTCCCGCAGCATGGAGACTCGGCCGAGTCATTATGCTGCCGAAGCCCGGGAAAAACGTACTGAAGCCCGAAAGTTATCGGCCCATTACGCTGCTGTCGACACTCTCGAAAGTCTTCGAGAAGCTTCTACTCCTGCACCTGACACCACACATCCAGCCACGCGACGAGCAATTCGGTTTCCGAGCCGAACACTCCACCACGCTGCAGCTCGCGAGGGTACTGCACCATCTCACCGTCGCTCTCAACAAGAGAGAGCACGGTGTTGCAGTACTCCTCGATATGGAGAAGGCCTTCGATCGCGTCTGGCACGACGGCCTGATCTACAAGCTGTACACGTCTACTACTCCGCGACGAATAGTCAAGACTGTGGCCACCTTCCTCCAGGACAGACGCTTCCAAGTCATCCTGGACGGCGTCCTGTCCGGAGAGCGCAGCATCAGAGCCGGCGTGCCCCAGGGGAGCTGCCTGTCGCCAGTGTGGTACGCCAAGTACACTGACGACATCCCAGTCCCAGACGGCGCGATGTTGGCGCTATACGCCGACGACGCCGCCTATTTTACTACCTTCTTGACCGCTACACATGCGGCGGTCAAAATGCAGCGTGCCCTGGATGTGCTCCCGCCTTGGCTGGATGAATGGAGACTGACGGTCAACGTGGCAAAGACCCAAGCGCTTGTTGTAGGGGGTGCGTGGCAACCCGCGCCCCTTACCCTGCTCGGAAAAGCCATCGACTGGTCTCCGACGGTGAAGTACCTTGGAGTGACCATTGACCGTCGTCTCACCATGCGACACCACGTGCAGAACATTGTTGGACAAGCTCGCGCCGCTCGAGCTCTCCTGCGTCCGGTGATCTCCTCGTGCCTCCCGCTCCGCGCGAATCTGGTCGTCTACAAAACATACATTCGCAGCAGCCTAACTTACGCCGCCCCTGCATGGTACGCGCTGGCAGCGGAAACGTACCGTGCACGGTTGCGTGCGCAGCAGTCGCAGTCGCTGCGACACGCCGTAGGCGTAACGAAACGATCGCCCGAGACCTACGCATGGAGAGCCTCGACGACTACATCGGTCGCTTGAGCGCCAACATGTTCGCACGCGCCGGGGAGTCGAACTTCCGCCACCTGCGGGAGATCGCTCCATAACACCGGCGCCCCCCGGACAGACCTCTGCCGCGGGACTTAATCCCCGCTGCAGCCCGACCGGACTAGACAACGTCACCCTGAGGCCGGCTGATGGGCGCCTGCCGGGAACCCTTCCCGCCAGGCTCGACCTCGCCGACGCCCCCAGGGTGACCCCCAGATGACGACCTCAGCTGCCGCTGGCTTGTAGACTGCCCATCGGAATCATCCGATGGGGTCAGGGCTCGCTAGCGGCACGCTTCACCACCGGACTTGACGCCCGGATTTGACCCCACGGCTATTTACAGCCAACCCAACGACCCGCCTGTATCGACAGGCGGCGCTGAACGTTACTGGAAGAGGCCAATGCCTCGTTCAGTCTCCCCCCAACTCCTCTAGGGGAGTTGTGAGATGACCAGTCGGATACTTTCCTAAATGTTTTCTTAAATTCTAAAAATACGAAAATTCCGGTTATGTTTGGTTGTCCCCTATTTTGACGGGCGTCGCCATCCTGATGGAAACCAAATTGAGTTTGAAAGCCGCCATTTTAGCCACCAGGGCTTCGATAGTGATCCTCGGGTTGACAGTTCACGCTTCTCTTAAAGGACCCAGGATTATAATAGGAGCACATGCGCCAGCAGACGGTTCCATGCTTATATAGTGCGACATAAAAAAGACCTAAAGTCTTTCATTGGTTTTGAGTTGGAGACCTATTTTTTTATTACTTAAACTGGGTGGAAAATAATTTACAAGTGTGGTTTCCGAGCGCATCGTGTTGAAGTTTTTGTAATACTATCCCATACAATATAGAATGGCGGGACTCTCTCATGACTGACTTTGCGGTAGGCATGAGTATACACAGTCGATACATCAGGCGACCAGAATACCTGATAGATCCCAGTTCAGGCAGTTCGATTAAATAGGTGCCGTATCGCAAATGGATCGGGTATTGGCTTATATAAATGTGGGACCACCTGAGAGGCGCAAACAACAGAGGACAAATCATACCCATATGGGTATGATTTGTCCATCGGCTATGTAGCTTCTTTTTGAGAGTGGCACAATACGAATCACGCTCTGACAGACGAGGTTGATAACTGCTCCTACATACGAATCACGCTCTGACAGACGAGGTTGATACTGTACCTTCATACATATGTAGGCAGTTTTTTTAAAGGAGAAGAATGTGTGATAAAAAGATGGAAGGATTATTTTAAAAGCTTAAATGAAAAATAAGTATGGAAGAAATTGTGGAAGCATTGAGTAGTATGAAATTGGGTAAGATTTGATAGGATTTCTGTCGAGATGCTGAAAGCGGGATATGGCGTGGTAGCTTGCCAGCTGTACCGCCTTTTTAGTCTTTTCTGGAGGAGTGGCAGCGTGCCAGAAGATTGGTGCAAGGCTGTCATCGTGCCGCAAAGGAAAAGGGTCACTTTTACAAAGGAAAAGGGTCACAGCAAAAGTGCAAAAACTACCGCGGCATAAGCTTGCTCAGCATCGTCGGTAAATTGTATGCAAAAGTTTTGATAAAAAGAGTGATGAATGAAACTGAAGGGAAAATGTGGGATTTACAAGCAGGACTTATGAAAGGAAGGGGATGCACGGATCAGGTATTTTCCTTACGATGCATAGCCGAAAATTTTTTGGCGAAATGTCAAAAGGTCTATTGCATATTTGTAGACTTGAAAAAGGTCTATGACCGAGTGGTGAGGCATAAACTATGGAAAACACTGGCCAAGTATGGAGTAAGCAGTCACTTGATACGAGCACTGAAATCTCTCTATGAGGGCTCCAGTGCTTGTGTCAGGATCAACGGAGCTTGCACAGACTTTTTTCACATTGAAAAAAGTGTGAGACAGGGTTGTGTAGCATCACTGCCGCTGTTTAACCTATACATGGACAGTTGTATGAAAGAACTACAAGATAGTGCGTATGGTTTAAAAATGAATGCACTGACTATCAAATGCCTCCTATACGCTGATGATCAGGTAATACTGGCATCATCGGCGGAGGAGTTGCAGTTGATAGTTAACTTTATGCATGATGCGCTAAAAAGCAAAGGAATGAAATAAGCGAATGCAAATAAGACAAAAGTAATGGTTTTTGAAAGAGAGGAAAGTATGACGGATTGCTCGATTTTTGTGGAAGGAAAACGAGTGGAACAGGTGAAAGATTTTGTATATTTAGGTTCAAAATTTGTGAGCGATGGAAAGTGTGATTGTGACATTGAACGAAGAGTTTTGGCTGGAAATGAAGATAATGACGCCATGTACGCCTTTATGAGCAGTCATAGCAGTCTGAGAAGGCAAGACTGGCAGTACATAGAGGAGTACTTGTTCCTACTCATGTATGGCAGTGAAAGTTGGGTGTAGCAGAAGAAGCATAGAAGTAAAATTAATGCAGTGGAAATGAGAAGTCTGCGGAGTATAGCTGGAGTGAAATTGATGGACAAAGAAAGGAACAGTGTGATAAGGGAACATTGCGGTATGGTAGAAGAAGTAGTGACTAAGATAGAAAAAGGTATGCTTAGATGGTTCGGACACGTGGAAAGGATGGATGAAAGTAGGCTAACGAAACAGATTTATCAGAAGAGAGTTAATGGGTATACTGGTAAGGGGCGACCTCGACGTACATATTTTAATCAAATAGAAGACATTTTGAAAAAAGATCAGGTCTAGAGTACCCTTAACTGGCGTGTGTGTATGAAAACACTTATGAAAGTGGAAGAAGCGAAAGTTGTATGCCAGGATCGTAGCAAGTGGAAAGCCATAATCTCTACCTACCCCGATGGGAGACAGGCGTGACGATATGTATATATATATATGTATGTAGGAGCAGTTATCAACCTCGTCTGTCAGAGCGTCATTCGTATTGTGCCACAAAACAATATAAAAACATTTTTAAGAAATAATTCAAGTTCATGTTCAATTACAAGCCACGTAGTCTAATCCAACTACTTGGTTTTAATTGGGATTCTAATGGAATAACTTCGGAGCCCACGTCAGCTGACTCTGTAAAGAACGAGGTCAAGGCGAAGAGAAGAAATATTCAAAATAAAACCCAGCACCAATCCGTTCTAATATGCCGCTAATTGGGAGAGACTTACTTTCAGCAGGGGACTGCTATAGGCTGTTTTTGTTAATAATAGGATAGCTCCGTGATAACTGGATTACGACACAAGATTTCCATGTTGTGACGGGAACCCGGGACTGAAAAACACTTTCAAAAAGGTAGTATTCTCAACCTAAAATTTTTATTTTCAAAAATTATAAGTCAGATTTACGGTAATACGGTTACTGCAGGTACAGAGAGAGTCATTAGGTACGTACATCTGGAATGAAATAAGATAGTGTTCATTTTTTTTCAAACTTTTATTATTAACAGTTTCGCAAAAAAGGTAACTTTGTTTTTATTACCGATGATATCTGCGAAAAACACAATGTCCGTAGTGGAGACACAGGTAATAGGAAATAGGTAAGTACCGTTATGAAATTTTTACCTGAGAAACTTACATTTTGAGATTTGACTAGACTACTAGTTCAGTCTTATTACGACATTCGTTACAAGCAGGTTGCTAACTCAGACTAGTAGTCTTACACTCTGTGTTTATCGACGAAGAAAAGTGTGTATTGAAAATGTCTGCTGCTCAAATCATAAACAGGAAAGTTCGAAAGGCAACTGTCTTAGCGAGTGCTGGTAAGTAATTCCTATAATTTATATACCAACTACCAGTTTACGTGTTTCCTTAACACTCCAAGTTGAAACTTATATCCCTTATGAGATCATTACTTGTTCGATGCATTTTCCGCGGAAAATATTTTCTTAATAAGAATGCATAATAATTAACTAGGACAATATTAAAAGGTAGTTCACTGCATACTAAGTTATTTTTAAGTGGTTAGAGCAAACAACGAAATGAAGTAACCGTCGAGAAAGTTTTCATACTGACCCAGTCATCTACTGAGTATGAGACAGACTAACTTAACTGTATAACCGACTAGGTTACCTCTGATATGAAAAATGAAAACGTATTTTACGTATTTCAATTAAACCTAGCACGTTTTCGAAACTCATGCCATACATGGCAATTTTGTAAAAAAATAAAAATAATAACAGTCGTTCACTTTAATGACAAGAAAATTTTATCTCGTGTTACATGTTCTAATTTTAAAACTCTTAACTTTCTTACGTTAAGGTCGCTTTCCCAAAACACTATACTGTTTTGATACATGGGAAATAAAACCTTATTACTCTACTTGTTTCCGTGTTATTCATTTATTACCTCTCATAAACGTTCCGATACTTAGATTATTATAATGGATGTTTATGGGTTTATTTATACACGATTACTTGAAATACACTTATAACTTATTCAGCTCACTTCAGTGCATCACATTAGTTTCAAATGATAACCTTAGATTTATGCTATGCTGAAAACAGTATCTAAAATAATTATATATATATTTTTAGGCACGCGGCACACACTTGATTGCCCATTTGAAAATAACAAAACAGGGGCTGGCGCAATTAAACCTTTAAAAGAAGAAAAAGTGTCATAGAAGGGCTGCTTTTTGGTCACTGATTCGAAATGGGTACCCAGTGAATTAGGCGTAGACTCGGAGAATCCGCAGCAACGTGTATGTATAACTAATTTTATAGTTATGTTTATTGAGAACACAAGCAGCGTTCTGTCAAAGCGTAAAACTGGTTTTTGGATGATCGAGAAGGCGGATAATTTCTCAGATTAAAAAGTAGCCTAGGGCATTACCCTGTCAGAGTACGACAGTTTAAAGAAATAGTGCCTATACCACTCTCTGATCCAACAACTGTCCCCATACTAACAAGAAAGGTAAGGTTACAAAACACTGTTAAACATTGTAACTGTGGATGTGTAATCAATTATTGGCTCTTATTTCGAATTATAGAATGCTAATATGGTTGCCCACTATTAAGTAGAGTATGTACTACAAGTAGGTGCAAAAGTTTTTGCTTCTACTAAAAAGTGTGTATTTATTTCTCCCCTGGATTTAAGTGTGATTGTATGTACGTTTTAAGATGGAATATTTTTTTGAGAAAAGATCGTATGCCATTAACTTTTAATAAACTTGTTTAGTTTTGTGAATCTGGCATCAGATTTGCAAGAAGAGATTCAAGGAGCTTTGTATTTCAGTCATAACATTATCACTGTAACAAATCAACGTGTACCTAAGGATTAAGAATACAATGCTTCTAACAATACTAAAATACTTAAGTCAGAACTTGGTTTTAGTTGATAAAACGGTTCTTTTATTTTCGGGTTCAACCTTTACATTGCACCAAAATTAGAAAGACATAGTTTACGTACAGGAAATATTAACAAATGTTGTTATTTTTCAGTTGAAAACCTTAGAACTAGCTAGGAAATATAAAAAACGCCTGTACACGGCATATACTACAGAAAATACAATGCCATCAAGTAACAAGAACCCTATTCTGACCACTGAAACCAAAATAGAAGAGAAGACTACAAAAAAAACAGTTCATGAAATTAAGAAATACGATGAGAAAAAGCGTCTAAAATATAGTAATTCCGAAGAAATAATAAACAATATAATTAATATATTCGCCAAACCTGGTTTTGATCGTGACCACGAAATTGAAGAACAAGTGTGTAATATGCTTCTAGATATTAAGCATTCAATAATGTCCGATTTTCAGACAGTAAATAACAATGAGGAACAAAATCTTAACGAGGAAATCAAATCCACCGCGATGGTCGTAGGAGAAAATTCAAGCGAAAATATAAACGAAGAGAACAAAGATGATTTGGAAAATGTGATGGAGACATCAATCGAAGAAACAAACGCAGTAACACAAGAACATAATGATGACCCAAAAGAATGGGTAACGTACTTTTTCGACTTCTATATCTTACTAAATGAGTATAAAATTATATAATAAGAATATGTGCAGACTATTTTGGCACATTATTACATAGTGCTTTATAGAATTATTTAATTTAGTTTAACTGCTATAGGATCCAGATCAAAGATAAATATTTTAAAGAGAAAATCCGACTAACCGACTCATTGACTATTTCATTAATTAATTTTTGAGATGGAATTTAAGAATGCCTTTTCATAGTGGGACCTAGATCATAATAAAAATAAAAATAATAATTTGATTTGGTTGGATGTTGATAGGAGAGTGAGTCACCCTGTAATTTCATAGTATGCTCGATAGATAAGCTTTTTACAACATTCAATTCATAACCGTGCAATGTGAAACAGGATTGAAAGCGGGTAGTTTTATTGTTTGTCAATCTAATAGATTTTTTTTAAATCTTATATGAATATAATCAAAAATGTCTTATTTCTTTTTGATAAAAATGACAGGACTTGACATTGTAATGATTCTAAATAAGTCTTTGCACTACTTTCTAAGCGTAATGTTTTAACTAAAACATAGACTAAAGTTAATGAGTTTGGATTGTAATTAACCCATTAATTATAGATTATTTATGTCATTGCTTATAATTTAAAAAAATAAATATAAATATTGGTTTAGCCACTATTATAATTTATATAATTTACTCCTGAGTCCGCGTAATTATAAAAAAAACCTAACAAAGCTTTTATATAACGTTTTAGCATAATGATTTTAATCTTTCAGATTCCCATAGGATCTGGTACAACATTTATACACCATACAAAATACAACAAAATAAATTTTAATAAGCCCAACACGGCAACGCGGGGTTTATTGAGCGCCGTGTTCCCTAGAAGGTAATTTTTTTTTTCATGAATCTATTGTCAGGGTACCATAATTAACAAAAGACCCATATTAGCCATTGATTTTGCTTTAGCCTAGTTAGGAGGCTTAGTGCTAGAAAGCTTTAATTTAACATGGATACAAGTTTATATAAGTATTTAAAAAACATCCGATTGACGGCTGGATTAAGGTTCCTGCGTATCATTTCCATTGGAATTGGGCATAGTGTTGAAAGAGTCAGAAATGACTCAAAACTTGAATAGTTATATTTGAACTGAATACAATGTATTGGTTTACAGCGTCCTAGCAACACATTCAATGAGCGGAAGACCGCCGCCAGCTTTCCCAGATAAGCCAGTGAAAATGAGTTTAGATCAGAGAGCTGTATCTGATATTATCCAGGAAGTGTTGAAAAAGTTTCCGAACAGCAATGAAAAGACTGTGAGGTATGTCTTGCTCACTTGATTAATGTAGTATAATACCTACATATCTATTATGATCTTTATACCGAGTTATATCTTAGGTATACGTGATAAGGAGTCACCTCGTTTCACAACTTGTCCATTTGAATAACTCTCTCTTTAACTTGACTACTTAAATAGTTTCCAGGTCTGGGGGGGTAACATTAACAGCGTTGGGTAGACTGACTGTCTGAATGTCCCACTAGTGTTTTACACCAAGCTATTAGGAAGTAGACCTCACTGACATACAACATGCATGCCACCTTTAAAGTGAAAAAAATATTTAAAGTTTTTAAAATAAATTAATACTTATTCGCTTTTATTTATGTGCTTTTCGCTTCTACCTTGTCTTGAACTAATACATCACTGTCCCTGTCGCGCAATCCGAAGTAATCTCAAGAATAAAAATTACATTAACAGCGTTAGCAAAACATTGAGTAAGCTAGGATTTATAGTATTATAGTATTATTTATCGACGAGTGCAAAATGATGAGATTGGGGAATCGAAGAGCTGCACAAGACGCTAACCGCAATCTGTCATCATAGGTCAGCAAATTTGATGGTAACAGCATGAATTGGGACGTTATCGAGTTATCAAATAATATTGAATTCATACATGCTCGTCATCATACGCGCTAATATCCAGAATGGACTACGAAAACCCCATTGACAAAAATGACCACATCCGTTAAGTGACTACTACACTGGGTAGATATTAACGACGATTTGATAATTGTATTACTTTCGTTACTTTAATACGTATCCATTATATTGTATAATTTATACTGTCAATTAGACTGCCTCTGTGGCGCGGTGGGAGTGCATCCGACTGCTACGCAAGAGGTCGTGGGTTCAATTCCCACCCAGGATAAAACTTTGTGTGATGAGCACGATAGTTTATTCTGTGTCTGGGTGTTATTTATCTATAATATGTATGTATTTAGAAATATATAAGTATGTTTATCAGTTATCTAGATCCCATAACACAAGCTAATATTAGCTTACTTTGGGCTAGATGGCGCTGTGTGAAAAGTGTCCCACAATATTTATTTATTATTTAAAATTAGTGAAGAGTTGTTGTAATTACCTTTGATAATGCCTTAAGGTGTAATCTATCAAGTTGTGTTAAATAAAATATACATAATATATTCGTTATATACCTAACCAGTATGTGGTTAACAAGTTTAATTAAAAACACATAATTCTAAGTATTACGTAATGATTGAAATTGTAAACAATGTGTAAATTTGAATGCATTTTGTACGCTGTGATAACCTTGACAACAAACAGAAAGTATATTTCTGTTATACACTTTTAAGAGGTGAATATTAAATACTGTGTTTATTTAATTTAAAAAACTTCTAGTCCGATATGATAAATTTCGCTTATTATTTTTGGAATCAAGTAATTATAGAAGTAGATATTTTATATTCAGTAGTATTCCCTTAGTTGCTATCTGTTTCTGTGTTTCATAAGTTTGATTATAAACTTAAGTGTGTACATTGTAATTGTAATGATTTAGTAAAAGTAAATCGTAAAAGTATATTTGTTGTTTGCTTTGTATCGTTTAATCTAAGAACTACTAAAAGTATAAAAAACATTTCGGGGTATTCATTGAAAACCTACGCTATGTGCAAGGCGAGACGCACTCAAAAGCTTTCGTCACGCCCCATAAACCCCGTACTTGCCAAATTTTACAGTTCCGGGTCAACAAAAGTATAGTACCATGCACGTCTTTATCCCTAGATGGGTGGCAGAGGCATATTATACGCCCACATTTCACCATGTGCATTTTAACTCACATAACAGGTGATAAGCCCATTGCCGTGTTGAAATGAACAAACGCAGGATGTTCAGAATCAGAATCAGGTATTTATTTGTGAAACATAGGTAGTACAATAATAATAGATGTCGAATACTATAAAGTCCGCTATGTTTTGTCCCAAGGACGTACAAATATTTTATAAACAGATAAGATAATCACAAAATAAAACAAAAAAGGTACATTACAACTCAAATAATTTACAATTAAGTCAAAAGAATTCCAATTAAATCAGTTAAATTACTATAAAATAAATTAAATTTATTTACATAATCGACAATAAATTACATTATATTTTTATTATGCTATGTCATTATCATTAATAAAATCGTCTATTGAATAATAACATTTAGCGATGAGAATTTTAAGAAGTGTACTTTTAAATTTATTGAATGGCTGGTTTTGTGTTGCGGCCTGTTATTCACTAAAGTCTCGAAATATACCTGTGCGAATAACGAATGGGATTAAAAATGGCAGTGTACCTTTTACTCCTCGCTCGTATATTATTTGCGTCTAAAGTCACACTCATCGGTACAGTTTGAAATTCAATAACAACGATTAGGGTTTTTCCTACTTTTAGACGATTCCAAATTAAAATTATAACTTATTTTTATATCAAGAAAATAGAGATTGTATACTAAATTTAAGCATTTAAATAACCTATACTTTATTGTACACCTTGAACAATATTATTTAACATAGTAAATAAAAGAATGTTGTACAATTCTTCCAGACAACCTTTGTGTGGACATAGCTCAAGGACAATCAGTCGTGGGTATCAGTGGTGCAGTTTTATACTAAAACTAATTATACATTAATACAATAATCACTAGTAAACATGAAAAACAAATAAGTACAACAGCACTCAAACAATCAATCATAAATATATTAAATCAAATACATATACATATATAAATACATTTACATACACTTAAATATACTTACAAATAAAGATAAATGTAAGTATATAATTAAACATTTTACTCCTAGTTATTAAAAAATTTAAAATAAATTAAAAATAATTAAATAAAACGCAATTAAAATACATAAAAATAATTAACAGCTTGGCAATGACAGATAATGATTTTTGACCATTTTCTTAAAAGTATTAAGCGTCTTAGCCCGCCTTACTTCCAAAGGCAACGCATTCCACAACCGAACTGCCTTCACTGTAAATGGTTCGTCATAAAAACTAGTTAAATTTGAAACTGACTACACCTATGTACTCCGCATAGGTGTCGTCAGTTTCAAATTTTCCTAGGACTTTAGGAATCTCAAATTATTATCTTTAAGGAAGTGGAAACGGCCCTTAAGGTAACCAGGAGAAGAAGGATTAAATAAGATGTTATATAGAAGAAAAAGGATATGAGTATTGCGGCGAAGACGAATGGGCAGCCACTTGAGCTCAGTGCGAAATTCAGAAACGTGGCCATATTTACGCAAGCCAAATATGAACCTGATGCAATAATTTTGTAAGCGCTCAAGCTTATTTAGCTGAACCTCGGTAAAATCGAGATAACTAGCATCACAGTAATCTAGAATAGGAAGAAGAAGAGACTGTGCTAAAGCAGTTCTAGTTGAAATTGGAAAAAAGTTGCGCACTCTACGCAAAGAACCTCCAGCTGCAAATAATTTACGGCTTACCTCCTGTACTTGTTGGTTCCAAGATAAAGTTTTATCAATAAAGATTCCTAGATTTTCACTGAATCACTAACAGGTATATGAATTCCATTGAAAATTATTTTCGGAAGTAGTGTCCAATCTATATTTGATACTAGTTGACGCCCGCGGCTTCGCCCGCTTAGATAAGTTTTTCCGTTCCCGTTTCCCACAGGATCTTGTTCCCGGGATAAAAAGTGGCCTATGTCGGCTTCTGGCTCTAAGATACCTCACCACCAATTTTCAGCCAAATCCTACAGCCGTTGATAATTTATAAATAGTGTAACTAACACGACTTTCTTCTATATATATAATTTAATCTTGGACTACCAATTGCAATTACATAAATAAAGATAAACAATGTTGTTCTGACTTTATTGGTCTCTAAATGATCATAATTCAATATACGGTACATAAGTATTGTTGGAATTTTTAAAATATCTAAACGATTTCGTCGAGTATATTTTTACGCAGAATGCTGCGACTGTCCTCGAGGGGTTTATTGTTATTATTATTTATTTATTATTAAAAGAAAAACATACAGAGTATTTAAAATTAAATCCTGCAAAACTGTTCTAACAGTTTGACTGCAGGTATGAGTCTCTATAATAGTTACATGTACGTTTTAATACTTGGTTCTTAGTTTTATATTAAGTACTATACATATTTTTATACATTCTTAATTTATAATTACTATAGCTAGTTAACACTTGTCTAACACTTGTATCCGTCATACAATGTTATTATAATCTTACTACAATATTTTAATCTTACTTCCATTACCTTGAGTTTTAAGGCTAGAATCGGCATAAGATTCGCTCATTGTTGTTATTGTCACCATTAAAGGGAACTATTGCTATCTGATCTCCCAATCCAGTAACGGCATGGTGCGTATCCTGCGCCTGGGTTGCAGTTGGAGTTGGTGGCGCTCCAATAGACCTTGGTATATTGCTTGTCATCTTTATCCATACTTGAGCCCATGATCATATAAATAATACTGGACAGAATTTCTGTGTCGCTTCATTTAACCAGCTCGCTCTTAAGCATAGGCCCTCACGCATACATTTACACAATACTAAGGCGAGGTAACTGAAACCCTACATTCAGTAACCGTGCATTAGTTTTATCTTTCTCCCTTGTTCTTGTCTCTGACCATAGTTTGTAACAGATTTTGTTTTTGCTATTGGACTACTCAGCTTCAGCAATGACAGAAACAATAAATTTAAATATATCTTGAATTTTTTTAGAGTATTTGTAACATCTATATTTCAAGCATTCAAGAGAAACAAATCTTGCAAAGACAAACAAACAGTTAATACCACGTGGTAACCATTAAAGCTTTCGTCGAATGGTAAGACAATTTGTTATTAATGACTCTAGATCTCTTTTCCAATTAAATTGAAACATATAAGTTGTATTTTTGAAACCATTTTAAAGCTCTTCGTTATCAAGCGTATCAAGCTATTCGAGAGTGGCAGAATATAGATTCCAACGCCTAATATCCACTTTTTTTAACCAGAATGGCGGTTTTATCATAATTGTCAACTAATCAGGCGTACTTAAACATATTATTTGTAAACTAATTAAGGCGAATGGGTTAAAAATATATGGTGCAATGGGAGTATTTCAGGTATGTATGTCTCGAGTAGAGTCGAGGGGCAAAGTTAGAACTTAGTACTGACTAGGAGCATCTTAGGGTCTGCGTCGGCGTGCTTAGTCCACTCAGGGTCTCTGCTAGTATACTCAGTCTACCTAGAAGTTCCACGTGTCTGCGTCAGTGAACAAATGGATAAATAAATAAAAGATAAAAGGATTCCTGTTGGACTAGAAAGTTTAAATTAAACTAGTTGGATCACGTGGACGAAGGGATCGGAAACCCTTCAGACTTTTAATTATGGTAAGTGTTAGAGAACAAAGCGTGTTCGAAAGACACGAATCTCTTAAACAATCTTTGTAGCAAGCAGTGCGTCAACTCGTAGATTTTTGATGGTCAGGTAGTAAATGAGGTCTATAAAAGTCTAAGGTCATAAAAAGTATTGTGTTTTGGCTAAGTTTTAAAAAAATATGTACTGGGTGTACTTTGTAAACCACTACAATGTTTAAAAAAACAGTCCCATAATTAGTATTATTACTTTAAAAAAATATACTTTTTCATTTGTAACAGCTACTTGTATTTATCTACCTGTTCCAGGTCCAGGTAAATTAACACAATCACGCCTGTATCCTTGAGGGACAAGACAGAGGTGAATATCACACCCACCCAAACGTTGCATTCTAAGTCCCACGTAATTAGAGGCAAACCTATTGTTATCACCAAGCTACATTTACTTGAAAATATCTATAACCAATCTGTAATCCAAACTAACTTTCGAAGAACCAGGATGGATGTTACCCATCCACAAATACAACCCCTGCAGTTCGAGTAACAGGTAGTTAAAGTACAAGTAAAACAATGAACGTTCACTTACCTTTGTACTGTTATAATAAATGATAAAATCGCCACCACCCAAGAAGCTGTTCACTCTGATATTGTTACATAATATAATATACATAATATAATACAACGGGTTCAAAATTTATTCCAAATTTAACATCTAAAATAGACACATTTTACTAAATTAATTCGGCCCTTGAGACTCACCCAAGTTCCGTGCATCGGAAGGCACGTTAAGCCGTTGGTCCCGGTTGTCAATAAAGTGGCAGTCGTTAAGACAGGTTGAAGGCCTTATGGGCGGCTTAAAAATTTTCAACAGCAGGTGCTAACATGGAAGTAAACTGGGATTCCTATAAGTCAGCTAGGAATCGGTGTAACCAAATGATACGCAACGCTAAACGCCGACATATCTTCGACAACGTCTCTTCCTCGTCACCTTCTGAAGTTTGGAGGTTTCTTGGGACATTGGGCATTGGAAAGGTAAGGCAAGTGGAGCTGCCTAAGACTATTGGACTGGATGCCATTAACATACATTTCTCCACTTCCCATACAATGGATATCCAAACCATTAGTCAAACGGTAGACTATATAGCCAGACTGACTAAATCCCATAATACCCCTTTTACATTTTCTCCAGTCTCGGCAGATGAGATCAAGAAAATCATATTTTCAATAAAATCTAATGCTGTTGGTTGTGACAGCATTAATCGTCGCATGATCGTAACAATTATAGACCAACTTCTACCCATTATATCACACCTAATACATTTCTCTTTGGATTCATGTCAATTTCCTGCTCTGTGGCGAAAAGCCTATGTTCGACCATTGCCTAAAATTAATAATCCTTCCCTACCTAATCATTTTCGTCCTATTCAATTCTCCCTTTCCTCTCTAAGGTTTTAGAGGCGTGTGTACATAAACAATTATTTATGTACATACAGCAAAATAATGTTTTAAGTCCTCTGCAATCGGGTTTTAGGCGTGGACACAGCACAACTACAGCTTTGCTTAAAGTAACGGTGAATCACGAAATTCTTTTGTATATACTTTCCCATCTTAAAATCTCATCTGACGAACTGGAATGGTTCTCTTCTTATCTTCGGGGTCGCCAGCAGTGTGTTTGCGTTGATGATATTTCATCGAAATGGTGCAACCTAGACGCTGGTGTTCCTCAAGGCGGTATACTCTCTCCTCTTCTGTTTTCCATGTTCAAAAACTTTTTAACTCCTGATCTTCAGTGTGCGTATCATTTGTATGCTGATGACCTGCAAGTGTACTGTGAAGCTACAGTGGACAACATAGCAGAGGCTTTTCGTCGAGTAAACGCTGACCTAAATACAATACGAAGCTGGTGTGATAGGTTTGGCCTGTCAGTCAACCCTGATAAATGCCAGGGTATCATAGTGGGGAGTATTCGCATGATGAACAGGTTGACCGATGTAAACGAACCACCATTATTGTTTAACCAGATAACCATTCCTGTAACTTTGAGTGCCAAAAACCTGGGTTTGCATCTGGATTCTACTTTAAGCTGGCGGCCGCAGGTCACAACTGAATGGACAAGTGTTAGAGTTTGTAGAATCAACTGTGTTCCTAGGTATAACTATTGATGCCAATTTGCAGTGGGGCCCACACATAGAAAAGACAGCCTCTAGATTAAGTTCGGCTGCATACGCTGTAATAAAGATCAGGACTCTAACAGATGTGGATACGGCTAGAATGGTTTACTTCAGCTATTTTCATAGTATTATGTCTTACGGTATTCTCCTTTGGGGGAGTGTTGCAGATTTAAATATTATTTTTGTTCTACAAAAGCGGGCTGTACACGCTATTTATAATTTGGGCCCCAGAGTTTCTCTCCGAGAAAAATTCAAAGAAGTAAATATTCTAACTGTACCATCACAATACATTTTTGCCAATCTTATGTATATCCAGAAAAATCTATCACAGTTTTCTAAACACTGTGATAAACATAATATAAACACTAGAAATAAAAATAATCTTTCAGCCCACCACAGTCGACTACATAAGATTGGCGATTCTTTCCAGGGTAACTGTATACGCTTTTACAACAAGCTTCCCTGTGACCTGAGAAATTTACCTTTAAATAAATTTAAAATTTTTATTAAAAACAAGCTTTGTGAAAAAGGTTTTTACTCCGTTACACTACGACGATTTGCAGGACAGGGACGCCTGGAAATGATCTGCTGGCAAAGTGAAATAATATTAAATTGTAAATAGGCCATCAAAAAAAAAAGCCTTGCCGGTTCTTCTCAGGTGGGCCGCGTTCCGAACCGGTGGTCGCTTTAAATATTTTAAATAGTGTATGACATTTTGTAAGCGCCGTTAAAATGGTCTATGCAAAATAAAGATATTTTTATTTTTTATTTTAACGTTTGTCGGAAGGTTACGGGGACATTACGGGCTCTTTACAGATTCAAAAATTTTTTGCCTCTCAAGACTAAAGTAATGCTTGTGCAGACTCTTATTTTTCCTGTCATTGACTATGGTGATGTGTGCTATTTCGACCTGAATGCAGACCTGCTCAATAAACTAGACCGGCTTCTCAACAATTGCATTCGATTCGTCTATAATCTTCGAAAGTTTGATCATATATCAACTTAACGTTCTGAGCTGCGCTGGTTACCGATACGTCAGCGACGCAACATGCGCGCTGTGACGTTTCTTAATACGCTCTTAAACTTTCCAAACACGCCCTACTACTTGACTTCTCATTTTCAGCTTCTGTGCTCTAACCACAATAAAAATCTTCGTTCTTCTCTGTCCTACTCATAGCTCCAGTCTCGTTCACTCTTCTTTCTTTGTTCAGTCAATTCTTCTATGGAATGCTCTTCCTCAAGAAATCAGAATGGCCACAAACCGTACGGTGTTTAAAAGTAAAGTTCGTCAGCTCTACAGCAACTCATAGATAAATTAATCTGTTAATATGTAGACCTGATATGTATAAATTCATTATATACTTTATGTATAGTAAGTTAAGAAAGTTAAGTTACTAATATGTATATATATATATATATTTATGTATATGTATGTACTTGTATTTATATAATATATATGTATGTTATCTTGAATATGTGTATGTGTTCGTATTTAAATATATATTTCTCTCTTTTTTTATTTTATAAATTAGTACCTATGTTATGTGAGCCATTATAACTTTCATTAAGCACCTACCTTAAATTATCTCTGTAACGCCCAAAGGTTGACTGGTAGAGAATGCCTATGGCATTAAGTCCGCCTGTGTACATGACTGTGCAGAAAGTTTAAATAAATAAATGCTGACAGTGCCAATGACCCCATAAGCCGCCTTTTAAAATGCCATTCTTTTTTTGTATTACAATAAAAACACCGAAAGAAGCTCCGATATCTAGTAAGCATGTATTGTTGTTAAATTCCACTTGAGCAATGAACCCAGAAAAAGTTATAAGTGGGCTTCGAACCGTGTCGGCGTCGCACATTTCTCGTATTGGTGGTGTGAGGCCCGAAGTAATAATATGCATTTAATACTGCAATTTTTGATAACAATTTACGCATCAGTTTCAGTATTAATGTGTGCTATTGCGTATAAACTACGGGAGAGTCGGCTAATGCATTCGTTGGTATAGACAAACCAATTCAACAAACATCCATCTCCAATAAATAAAGATGTCCGACTACGTCTTCGCTGCAAATGGAAATTTTGCCAATAGTCCCAGAACACACTCAGCATAAATATTGCACACTGGTGTCCGACTAAAATGCTGTTGATAACTATTCTACGGCGTTACAACAGTGAGCTACGCTTACCCATCGGTGCTACGAGATAGCTACAAATGCTACTTCATCGTATTACGAAACCGCTTAAGTGTCTATAAATGGAACTGTTTGGTTTACTACTTGTCAATTGTTTTATCTTACTTTCGTTACCTTAAATTTTAAGCCTAAAATATGATTTGCTCATTGTTGTTATTGTCGCCATTAAAGGAAACTATTGCTATCTGATCTCCCAATCCAGTAACGGCACGGTGCATCGCCTGCGCCTGGGTTGCAGTTGGAGTTGGTGGCGCTCCAATAGACCTTGGTATATTGCTTGTCATCTTTATCCATACTTGAGCCCATGGTCATATAAATAATACTGGACGGAATTTCTGTGTCGCTTCAATTAACCAGCTCGCTCTTACGCATAGGCCCTCACACATACATTCACACAATACTAAGGCGAGGTAACTGAAACCCTACATTCAGTAACCGTGCATTAGTTTTATCTTTCTCCCTTGTTCTTGTCTCTGACCATAGTTTGTAACAGATTTTGTTTTTGCCTTTGGATTTACTCAGCTTCAGTAATTACAGAAACAATAAATTTAAATATATCTTTTTTTTTTTTTAGAGTAATTGTAACATCTATATTTCAAGCATTCAAGAGAAACAAATCTTGCAAAGACATACAAACAGTAAATACCACGTGGTAACCATTAAAGCTTTCGAATGGTAAGAAAATTTGTTATTAATGACTCAAGGTCTCTTTTCAAATTTAATTGAAACATATAAGTTGTATTTTTGAAACCATTTTAAAGCTCTTCGTTATCAAGCGTATCAAGCTACTCGAGAGTGGCAGAATATAGATTCCAACGCCTAATATCACCATTTTTAACCAGCAGGGCGGTTTTATCATAATTGTTAATTAATCAGGCGTACTTAAACATATTATTTGTAAACTAATTACGGCGAATGGGTTAAAAATATATGGTACAATGGGAGTATTTCTGGTATGTATGTCCTGAGTAGAGTCGAGAGGCAAAGTTAGAACTTAGTAATGACGGAGTATCTTAGGGTCTGCGTCGGCGTGATTAGTCCACTCAGGGTCTCTGCTAGTGTACTCAGTCTACCTAGAAGTTCCACGTGTCTGCGTCAGTGAACAATTGGATAAATAAATAAAAGATAAAAGGATTCCTGTTGGACAAGTAAATTTTATTTAACTAGTTGGATCACGTGGACGAAGGGATCCGAAACCCTCCAGACTTTTAATTATGGTAAGTGTTAGAGAGCAAAACGTGTTCGAAAGACACGAATCTCTTAAACAATCTTTGTCGCAAGCAATGCGTCAACTCGTAGATTTTTGATGGTCAGGTAGTAAATGAGGTCTATAAAAGTCTAAGGTCATAAAAAGTATTATATAGTGTTCTGTCTTAGTTTAAAAAAAAAAAAGTACTAATACCCGTAACCCGTAACCCGTACATATAAAAATATGTACGGGTGTACTTTGTAAACCACTACAATGTGTAAAAAAAACAGTCCCATAATTAGTATTATTACTTTAAAAAAATATACATTTTCATTTGTAACAGCTACTTGTATTTATCTACCTGTTCCAGGTCCAGGTAAATTAACACAATCACGCCTGTATCCTTGAGGGACAAGACAGAGGTGAATATCACACCCACCCAAACGTTGCATTGTTAGTCCCACGTAATTAGAGGCAAACCTATTGTTATCACCAAGCTACAGTTACTTGAAAATATCTATAACCAATCTGTAATCCGAACCAACTTTCCAAGAACCAGGATGGATGTTACCCATACACAAATACAACCCCTGCAGTTCAAGTAACAGGTAGTTAAAGTACAAGTAAAACAATGAACGTTCACTTACCTTTGTACTGTTATAATCAATGATATAATCGCCACCACCCAAGAAGCTGTTAACTCTGATATTGTTACATAATAATATAATACAACGGGTTCAAAATTTATTCCAAATTTAACATCTAAAATAGACACATTTTATAAAATTAATTCGGCCCTTGAGACTCACCCCAGTTCCGTGCTTAGGAAGGCACGTTAAGCCGTTGGTCCCGGTTGTCAATAAAATGGCAGTCGTTAAGCCAAGTTGAAGGCCTTATGGGCGGCTTAAAAAATTTCAACAGCAGGTGCCACAGCCTGCGCCTGTACATTTCAACACGGCAATGGGCTCACCACCTGTTACGTGGGACAAAGATGCGTACGGTGAAGTGTGGGCGTTTAATATGCCTCTGTCTACCCCTTCGGGGATAAAGGCGTGACAATATGTATGTTTGTATGTATTGTTACATATATATATATATATATTGTATCACATACATACTTTCTTAAATGTATCGTTCAGGTTATTGTATAAAATACCATATTGTGGTATACGGTTTTTTTTTTATCTTTGGCCCGTATTTTAACGGGCATCACCAGCCTGATGGAAAGCAAATTGAGTTTGAGGGCCGCCATCCTAGCTACCACGGCTGCCATAACGACCTTTAGGTTGACGGTAGAAATATGCTTTAATGTGTCTAAGTCGCGTTTTGCCTTAACGTCAATTTAGTTTAGCCCTTTAATGAAGTCTTAACTTGACTAAATCGTTCATGATCTCATTATCAATCTATCTATTTTGCGACATACTCAATCCACCTACTTTAATATCCCCTGGGATACAGCATGAATATAGTTAGTTTTATTATTAAAATATGAATTTCTTTTTACTATTTAAGCGAACCAAACTATTTTTTTTTATTGGATCAGCAATCAGTCGCAAGACTATAATCTGATATTTTGACAGGTCATGAATTGGAAGGCGTAGAGGCCCATGCCTCAACTGCCTTTTCAGAAAATATCCTTTCTTTTTAATCTTTTAGGTGGTGTAGGATTTAAGAGTTGATTTGCCAGAATATTAGGATGAACAGACAGGCGCTTCACATATATCACTCTAAACTTTTTTATTTCAGCCTGAACAGTAGGTACGTTGAGGTGTTCATGTATTTCATTGTTTCTAGAGTACCACGGTGCATTTGAGATAGTTCGCAGAATCCCATTATGTACTCGTTGAAGGCACATCATGCTACTATTGCTGGCGGAGCCCCATAATGGAATACCATAAGTCCAAATAGGTTTCAAGACTGAGTTGTATATCAAAAGTTTGTTGTCAACAGAAAGAGTTGAGTTTCTTCCCATGAGCCAGTTTCAGTTACGAAACTTTAGGTTAATCTCATCTCTTTTCTTTTTAATATGATAGTTCCAAGTGAGTCTTCTATCCAGATGAAAGCCAAGATATTTTGTGTGATCAGTATGTGGCAGAAACTCTGAACCAAGTTTAACTGGTGGACAATCTCCTCTTCTTAGTGTAAATGTGATGTGATTTGATTTTGGAGCACTGGCCCGAATTCGCCACTTATTAAGCCATGCAGTTGTCTTATCCAGTAAGAGTTGAAGTTTATTACTAGCCTCACTCGGCTCATCATCACTAGCAAGATAGGCTATGTCATCAGCGTAGGTTGCAACAAAGACTTCGTCAGATGTTGGGAGGTCCGAGGTAAAAATGTTGTACAGCATAGGGCCGAGAACCGAGCCCTGTGGTACTCCAGCCTTAATTGTGCGTAGAGTAGATCTTGCATCTCTCTGTTTTACTTGAAAGAGCCGGTCTGTGAGATATGACTTTATGAGAGCTAAGAAAGGATGCAGAAGTTTGCTTTTTACCTTGCACAATAGACCTTCGTGCCAGACTCTATCGAAAGCCTGTTGAACGTCGAGGAAAACTGCTGAGCAGTACAATTTTCTTTCAAAGCATTGCCTAATTTTATCACGAACCCGGTACACTTGTTCAGTGGTGGAGTGCAGCTTGCGGAACCCAAACTGGTGCTTGGGTACGATATCGCAACAAGCGACATAATCCTTTAAACGTGATGCAAATATCTTTTCCCACAGCTTAGAGAGAATTGGTGTCAGGCTTATTGGACGGTATGATGAAGCCTCGTGAGGTAGTTAACCAGGTTTGTGGATCATAATGATTTGAGATATCTTCCAGAGCTTAGGGATGTATGATAGTCTTAGAGTTGCATTGAATAGTGAGGTAAGCAGTGTTATGCACTTTTTGTTAGGGTCCAATAGTCTGATTTCCCCTGCCATTTCTTTTGGTGATGTAGATTTAATTGGCAGACATAGTTGAAAGTCTTGGTTTAGCGTTCGCCGTACTTTTGATTCATCATTTTCACCACAGTTTGGCTCGAATACGCTCTCTAGATGGTCTGCAAACACTTCAACCTTTTCAGAGTCCGTTTTAGCCCATTCCGTTGAAGACCTTTGAGGATGGAGATGTTGTTGAGGTTTTCCAGTTATCTTTGTTGCCCTCCATAGTGACGTTTCTCCCTTCCCGTGGGGGAACATGCATTCTAGTGTTTTTCGAAGCCTGGAGTTCGCTGCCTCTTGCTGCGAGCTTAAAACCTTAAGTTCTTTTGATGCTAGATTGAATGCAGTTTTGTCTGCCGGGTGCTGGGATTGGTGCCATATCCTTCTTAACCTCCGTTTTTCTTTTAGTTTTGATATTATATCAATAGATTGTGGGCGATATTTTTGGAAGGTGAGATAGATAGGGTGAGTTTTTCCAAGCCGAAACCTGAATTAAGTTCGTTATGTATTCAGAGGCGTTGTCTATATCTTCCGGGGTTTTCAACGGAATCCTTAGGTTAATGTTGTCTTCCAGGTATTGTTGGAAACCATTCCACTCAGTTTTACTGTTTGTTAGGGATTCCGGATGTTCCACACTAAGGACTGTTGAGCTCAGGGTAAGGATTACCGGCGTGAGGTCGGATGCTCCATCAAGGCTTGATTCCACGGAACAGTATAGGTGACTAATGCCCTTGGTTACAAAAAAGTCCTACACGTCAGGTAGTTTATTTTGGTCAGTCGGCCAGCTGGTTGGTTCGCCGGAGGATATAGCTGTCATGTGGTTCGTATCTAGGCAGCATTTGAGTGAGCGGCCTCTGGGCAGAGTGTGATACGTGAACCCCAGTACGTGTGTTTAGCATTCCAGTCCCCTCCCGATATAAATTTATTGCCAAGTTGGACGAAGTAACTTTCAAACATTTGGGGAGTAATTTTATGTTTAGGCGGGCAGTAAACAGCAGATAGTGTTATCGGACCCGCACGATCTGTTAGTCTGATTGTTGTAGCCTGGATGTGTTCTGTACAGTAGCTTTCCAGCACAGTGTGCCTTATGTTGGATTTAATCACTATTGCGGTACCCGCATGAGCTTTTCCATCACCTGGATGTGGGGTAAAATAAATGTCAAACCCATTAATTTGGTAGCTGCTCCTCTTAGTAGCATGAGACTCTGAAATAAGAACTATGTCAAATTTGTTGCTTTTTATGATTTCTTCAAGTTCTAGGATATTGGACGATAGTCCATTGATGTTCCAAGTTGCAATTCTTAGCTGTACTAAGAATGCAATTTAGAGACGACAGTTGTCAATAGGTTCAGGAGGGTGCCTATTTGTTGTAAGAGCCGATCTATCTTATCAGATTGTTGGATCAAAATTTGTTCAATAGAGGAACTTTGTTGTGGGTTCAGTTTGGTCTGGGAGCCAAGGTTAGGATACCGTTTTGCAGTAATATCCGCATAGGTTCTACCATCCCTTAAATTTTTGTTTCCCATTGTAGTTGTATACGCTTCGGGGTCGGTTTGAAGTTCTTCTGGTTTTGTTTTAAGAGGTCTCCGGGTATACGTTTTTGACCGATTTTCTTTCCTGGCTAGGATTTCCTTATAGACCTGGCAGCCCTTGTAATTTGCTGGGTGGTCGCAGGAACACAGAGCGCACTTAGTTTAGTAGGGAGTGTTGCGGTCCTTTTTTGGGCAATCTGCTGTTCTATGTCCTTCACTGCATTTCACGCATCTGAATGGTCTCATGCAATTATTCTTAGAGTGACCAAATTGTTGGCAGCGCTGGCATTGAACAATGGATGTGGATTTGCGAGGGTCCTCTATTTTAACTTGTTGGTGGTATATGGACTTGATACTTTTAACTGCTTTATTATTTTCTATAGGTTCAAGGTTGACAAAAAACGTAAATGATGGAGGTTTTTGTGGACCGTAGCGGGCATTAATGATTTCACCACAAACTCGATTTCCAGTGGCTTCTATTCAGTTTACGTATCACTATGCGATACGGCCTCTTTTCTTTCTGAGTAAATGTGTGACCAATTAAGCTTTTTTCTCTTGTTATTGAAATCACAGTTTTGTAGGTGTCTGGGCAATCCACTAAAACACGCAGTAAGTTTTTATTAACTATTTTTATCTTAAATAGTTTTGGATTACAGACAAACTCAATCAATTTGGAGAGCTCATTCAGATCTTCAATTCCGTATAGAACAGTAGGAGGGGGCCTGTTTGTTTTTGTAATGGCAGCGTCATTAGGATGTTCTAGTTGATCTACTTCTAGAGACGTGAACCTGTTGGATACCGTCAGTTTGCGTGTATCTGGAGGAGAATCATTCATCATTATTTTACGCTTGCGAGGTACTCGTTGCCATGTTGGTAGTGCTTGTAAATCTGATGAATAGGATGTTAAATCTACAGTGGCGCTGATGTCTGATGATTGTGGTTAATCGCTTTGGTTTGGTATATTGCTGAGGGAGGCCGAACGGGGCCTATTAAATAGTCCAGGATGGAATACTTGTTGAGTGAGAGTTTTCTGATTTGGTTTAGTAGGTAGATTTTGATAGGATTAATTCATAATTAGTCCCACGAGTAGGGTCGAAGTATACGGTCGCTCACAAAGTGACGCCCATTCCTGCGAGAGGGCACAGTACAACAATGTTGACCTGTCACATTGAGGTTGGTGCTAGTGACTGAAACCCTTCCAGTCATTCATCCCATCGGCGCAGTCCTCACCTTAGGATTAGGGTGATTATTTTATTGAGATTGTCTTTCTCGCGGACCAGGCGGCAAAGCCAATCCCACCAGCCTTCCGAAACATGACTGTAAGGACCGGTTTTTTGTGGTCATTTCCTACCTAAAATAGGGCAAGCTTACTAGGCTTGGTAGATCGGGTTATTTATCGCCGCCGGTTAAAGACTCGACGTATTCGCTCTACAACCCAGAAGGTAGGTGTAGGGTGAGCCTTGGAAAGACAAGATAGTGAGTCCTAAAGTTTTGTGCACTTAACTTCCTATCTACCTCTAGACATTTTAATGACCATTTCGTCATAAGGCTCGCTATAGCCTCTTCCAACCAGTTACCCGGTTGGGTGTATGGTTATACCGCCAATGCTCGGTCGCCAGAGCCTCGTTTGTCTTCTAGCAGGGAGCACCACGGCAGCCAATTGGCCGCCGCCGCCTTCCAGCGCGTGCAGGTGAGGTTGACTTTTGGGCCGGTAAAGATCTTGGTACCGCTCTCTCCTTACCCCCCAAAACTAATTGGTCACAATTATATTTTAAGAATTATTGAATTTAATTTTAAATTTATTTTATGATGGGTTTTGGAGAATTGTGGCTACGGCTCTTTTGTCTCATTATAGGTCGTAAGTTTAGCTATAAGACTCGTGAATCCCACGTCCGGTCAATCAATCAAAGGCAACGTCGCGAGTGTATTACCGCGAGTGTGTATGTACCTTTGCATGATTCAGCGAGGACTTTGTAAGAGGTAAGACCGGACGTGAGATTCACGAGTCTTATAGATATTGTATAGAGATTAATAATTTATATAATATAATATTGTTTTTTTTATATAATTCATTAATCTCTATACAATATCGTATGTTTGAATGTTGGCGTCGATCTATACTAACAAAAGTATGAACATGATTGATCCGCGCGTCCCCGCGGTCTTTGTTCTGTAAACGATCACTAAGTTACGCAACTTTCACTATGGCTGGTACTCGGATGGGTGACCACTTTGTGGCATTTACATTTGCAAGCGTTTCCGTGCTTCGGAAGGCACGTTAAGCCGTTGGTCCCGGTTGCCAGTAAAATGGTTGTCGTTAAGCCAGGTTGAAGGCCTTATGGGCGGCTTAAAAATTTCAACAGCAGGTAGCCACAACCTGTGTCTGTCTATTTCAACACGGCAATGGACTCACCACCTATTACGTGGGACAGGAATCCACACGGTGAAAAGTGGGCATATAATATGCCTATGCCACCCCTTCGGAGATAAGGCGTGATGGATATATATATATATATATATATATATCTCTATATATATTAATCTCTTTTCAATATCGTATGTTTGAATGTTGGCGTCGATCTATACTAACAAAAGTATGAACATGATTGATCAAATGCAATAAATATTTGTTCAAGATTACATGTAATTGTACAACTTTATAGTATTTACGATCTCATAAAAATTTAAAGAAACGATTTATGTTCTTTGCTGAGTGACGATATGCGATTTAGGCTTAATACGTTTTAGTGTCAACACATTTCAGCTCTAATACGATAGTTCTGATAACGTTTTAGGTGTGATGCATTTACACATTATAAGAATCCGACACGGATTTTGGCATAATGTAATTAGATGGATTGAGAATCGTAATTCTAATTTCATTATGCCTAAATCCCTATCGGATATAGAACTAATGTTAGTAAGTTTTGTACATATATATTCCAAATTCCTTTTAGAATACAAGCTTAAAAGGATGAATCAGTAGTTACCGGATTTGCAATGGCACAAGACCAGCTAAACAAGTGGCATATCGGACCAGGATCGGGCACATAAATGTGGGACCACCTGAGCGCCGCAGACAACAAAGCGACAACGCCCATGGACAAATCACACCCATATGTAGGTATGTAGGAGCAGCTTTCAGCATCGTCTTTTGGAGCGTGATTCGAGTTATGCTACAAAACAAAATTAAAACATTTTTAGGGAGTAATTAAAGTTCTTGTTTAATTACAGGCCACATAGTCTAATCCGAGTACGTGGTTTCAATTGGGATTCTAATGAGGCCCTACCCATAATTTCGCCCACTTCAGCCTCACCTGCAGTGGTGCACCTGCTGACTCCGGTAACTAACGAGGCCATTTTAAATATTCAAAATAAAATCCGTTCTAAAATGCCACTAATTGGGAGAGGCCTACTTCTAGCAGGTGACTGCCATAGGCAGATTTGATTAAAAGTAGGATAGCTCTAGGATATCTGGATTACGACACGGGATTCCCACTAAAAACATACTTGCGATTGTTAGTATACTCAATCTAAAATTAACATTTTAAAAAAGTACAAGTCTGATTTACGGTAATACCGCAGGTAGAGAGTCATAAGGTACTACATCTAGAATGAAATAAGATAATGTTAATTTTTGTTCATAATTTTATGACGTCGGTAAAGTGCAGGTAACTTGATTTTTGAAAATTTTGACTGGGCTCAAAATTACTACGAACAGTTTCGTAGAAAAGAAAGGGCACCTTTGTTTTTATTGCCGTTGATATCTGCGAAAATCATAATGTCCGTAGTGGAGATACAGGTAATAGGAAATGGGAAAGTACGGTTATGAAATTTTTACCTGAGAAATCCTTACATTTATAGATTTGACTAGCTTACAAATTCAGTCTTATTACGACATTCGTAACAAACGGGTTGCTAACTCAGTCCAATAGTCCTATACTCTGTGTTTACACTGACGAAGCTAAGCATTTGTTCAACATGTCTGCTGCTCAGATCAGAAACGAGGAAGTTCGAAAGGCAACCGTCTTAGCGAGCGCTGGTAAGTAATGCCTTTAATTAACATACCTACTACCAGTTCACGTGTTTCCTTAAAACTTTAAGTTGAAAATTGCATCCCTTATGAGATCATTACTTGTTCGTTGCATTTCCGTCGAAAATATTTTCCTAATAAGAATGGATATTAAAATTATTGGAAAATAATAAATATATTTTTTTTTTTTTTAGATTCTAATTAACTAGTTAGTTCTAAGTATGGAAATAGACTAACTTTTGACTGTATTAGAAACTAATCACGCACATAAAAAATGAAAATCCTTTACGCATATTAATGCATTTAATTCAAAACTAGCTCAATTCATTTTCGAAACACATAAAGTAACAAGAACTGCAATTTTGTTAAAGTAGAGGAATACCTACTTTTTAAGTGATCCGTTCATTGTCCGGTTTTTATTAATTTACGGGTTAATAGTAGGATACATAATTCTCCCTGCAGATAACGGTCGAACTCCTTGATAGCATGAAAGTTCTATCTCGTGCTTCATGTTCTAATTTCAAAACTCATAACGTCTTTGCGCCAAAGCCTCTAGTATTAGCGGCTGTTTATTCATAGTATATCTACTCATAGAAATTCCAATGCGTAGATTAATTCTTAAGTGTTTGTATAATACATGTTTATATTTGTTTATTATACACGGTTACTTGAAATACGCTAATAAGCTCTTACAGGTCACTTCTATTTGTCACATTAGTGTCCAATAGATATGATAGAATATGAAAGTCTTAGATGTGAAGATAATGTGTAAAATATTTTCTATTTATATTTTCAGACATGCGACAAAGACTTGATTGCCAATTAGGAAATAACGCAACAGTGGCTGTACCTTGGTACAGCAAATTTATGAAAGAAGAAAAACTGTCAGAGAATGCTAGCCTCTTGATCACTGATTCAAAATGGATTCTGAGGGAATCAGACGTAGACTCGGGGAATCCGCAGCAACGTGTATGTATAACTAACTTTTTTATTGTGTTGTTTCAGGGTTTTGTTTTGAACGTATGTGTATACTTTCTCGTTTCAACCCCGTGATATTTTAAATTAGCGTGTTTTATACCAGTGAGATAAAATAATTTTAAAAATAAAAAGTAGCCTAAGGCACTTCCCCGTCGTGGGCAATGTGTTTTGAAGATAGTTCGTTAGTGCCTACTGCACTCTCATAACCAACAAAACCGTCCCCTTAGAAACACATTTTCTTATCCCTACGTAGTAAGGTAAGGAAACACTTCTTGGATAAAGACTGAATGTACTCGGACTGTAGAGATTGTAACTGTGGATGGGTTCGGAGCTTGGGTGGATCTGTAGAATGATGATGGTAATTATAGGCGTGTCCTCTATTACTTGGGATCATCATATCTATATGCTTCTTAAAATGAATTAGTATGTAATTCTTCTCTGCATTACACGTTCCACCATCACTCTTCATCAAAATCAGTATGACATAATTTACGCGAAGGAAATATTAATAATAACGTTTTTTTTCAGCTTCAGACTTTAGAACTAGCTAGGAAATACAAAAAACGTCTGTACGCGTCACATGTTACGGAAAAAATAATGTCGTCAAAAAACGCGAAGCCTATTCAGACTAACGAAGAAACAATACAAGATAAAACTACAAAAGTAACATATCCTCTTATTAAGAAAAACGATATTGTGAAAAAGACGCAAAGATATATTAATTACAAAAAAATAATAGACAATATAGATTGTATCATTAATATTTTGTCCAAACCTGGATTAGATCGAGATCATGAAATTGAAGCAAAAGTGTGTTTTATGCTAATACACATAAAGGATTTAATAAAGTCTAATGCAAAAACCTATGGGGAACAAAATCTTAGCGAAAAAATCGAATCCACCGTTACGGACGTCATAGAAAATGCCTGCGAAAATAAAAAGTCTAACGAAGAGGACAAAGATAATTTGGAAATAGTGATGGAAACACATAGCGGAAAAGGAGTGTCTATCCTATCGACACTTCAATTGAAAAAACCAATGCAGTACCACAGGCAAATAAAGATGATGACCACCTTAAAATATGGGTAACGTATATTTTTGGATATGTTTATCTTACATATAAGTACACAATTATATTATTTGAATATACGCACAATATTTTGGCTCATACTTTTATTAATAAATAATGTGAGAACTGAGAGTTTGTAGCCATTAATTATTTCTAAATAAGTATTTAAGCTCTACTTTCTATTAGCAATATTTTTTCCAAAGGATACACAAAAGTTCATGACATAACATTGAAATTAGCCCATTATGGATTTTTATTAATGAAATCTGTAAGAAAATAATATAAATTTTGGTTTTAATATTAATTTGATTTATTCACTGAATATTAACTTAAATTGGATGTATCCAGTTAATATGCGGCAATCTTAGAGGCTCATGCAGGATAAAACTCTAAAATTTGAAACAACTTCCCATAAATATTCTTTATCTCAAACATTATCTATGATCTGGGGGTCTACATGGTTAGTCTGGGTTCACTCACACGTAGGAAGAAGGATTTGAATCACGACCTTTTCAAATAAAAGGCGTCATTATGATCAAGTAGGTAGGAAATCATAATATAAGACGAATACGAAATCTATAGTTATTCTTGACTATGCGTAGTAATCATAAAACTTTACAAAGCATTTAAGTCACGTATTTTTATTTTTCAGTTTCCTATAGGATCCGGTACAACAGTTGTGCACCATACGAAATACAATAAAATTAATTTTAATAAGCTCAACACGACAACGCGGGGTTTATTGAGCGCCGTATTCCCAAGAAGGTAATTTTTTTTTTATGAATACGTCATGTACCATAATCACCAAGGAACCCTTACAGTTTTGCTATGTTCATATATTTTTCAATAGCGCAACTGGTAGACTTAGTGCTAGAAAGCTGTGTTTGACATGTGGAATAAGTTGGACTTGCCTAAACAAAAATTTAAACTAAGTAATTTTTAGAACAATTGCCTTAATAATCCAGAAGCCAGATAAACTTTATATATCTTTCGAAAACATCCAATCGGCTGCTAGATTAAGGTTTTAGTATATCATTTCCTGTGGGTTCTTTTTTTTATTAGATTTGTGTAAAATGTTAGGAGAGCCGGATATGGACTTGAGCTTGATTAGTTATATATGAACTGACAACTTTTTATTGGTTTGCAGCGTCCTAGCCACACATTCAATGAGCGGAAGACCGCCGCCAGCTTTCCCGGATAAGCCAGTGAAAATGAGTTTAGATCAGAGAGCTGTATCTGATATTATCCAGGAAGTGTTGAAAAAGTTTCCGAACAGCAATGAAAAGACTGTGAGGTATGTCTTGCTCACTTGATTCAAGTAGTATAATACCTACATTTCTATCATGATGTTTATACCGAGATAAGGAGTCACCACAACTTGTCGATTTGAATAACTCCCCTTCAACTTGACTACTTAAATAGTTTTCAGGTCTGGTGGGGTAATATTATCAGCGTTGGGTAGACTGACTGTCTGACTGTCCCACTAGTGATTTACACCCAAGCTATCAGGAATAAACCTCACTAACATACAACATGCCACCTTTGAAGTGGAAAAAATAATTTGGTGATAAATTTTAAAATAATTTAATATTGGCTTTTATTAATGCGCTTTTTGCTTCTACCTTGTCTTTATTTTAGTACATCACTGCACTGTAGCGTAATCCGACGTAATCTCAACAATAAAAAATACATTAACAGCGTTATCAAAACATTGGGTGTTGGGAATAAAACATAACGCTCCGAATTTGTGCTAATTTAGCGTTTAATTACTTTAAACAAATTTTAATTTAACTTGTACAACCCGTGACAATGGCGGTTCTTCTTGGAAGGGAAAATTTTTGTTGCCATACTTAAAAAATACTTAATCTATATGTTCAGATTGTTCCGAACATAATTGGGGCCGGGCAAATACATAATTTTAATCTAAAGGTAAAGGACACAACCTATTTATAGACCTACGATATACCTTATTGTTCATTTTAATATCGGCCACTCTTACTCTACCATCACTTCCCGGAAATGTTTGAATAATACGGGCCAGTGGCCATTCTAAGGGAGGTGTATTTAAATTTTTCACAAGAACTAGATCACCTTCGAGTAAATTAGGTTGCTGACATTTCCATTTGGGACGGCTCTGAAGTTGTGTTAATTAATCCTTAGACCAGACTTTCCAGAAGTCTTGTTTTAATTTAGTGCAATGATCCCAAAATTTTAAACGATGGAGCGGGACTTCACTTACAGCAATTTCAGGATAACTTGTTAGAGCTGTTCCAATTAAAAAGTGTCCAGGTGTTATACACTGACTTTCACTTGAATTATCTGAGAGCAAGGGTCGAGAATTAACCACAGCTTCAATCTGAATTATTACAGTATTAAGCTCTTCATAAGTCAAACAAATATTACCAACTACTCTCTTTAAATGCCCTTATATACTCTTGACACCGGCCTCCCACAATCCAGGAGAAAAACTAGGAATAAAATTAAAAGTTATTGAATTTTGTGAACAAAAACTCTTGACAGAGTCTCTGTGTTCCTTGGAGGAGTGTAGTTTATACAACTCATTTAACATATTCGAAGCACCCTTGAAGGTCTTCGCATTGTCACAAAAGATTTTTGTGGGCATGCCACGCCAAGAAATAAAGCGTTGGAGACATGCCAAAAAGGCCCCAGTTGTGAGGTCACTTACAAGTTCTACATGAATTGCTTTCACTGAAAAGCACACAAAAAGTGCAATATAACATTTACTAATTAAAGGTTTTCTAATACGAGCAATTTTGTAATGAAATGGTCCGCAGAAATCAATTCCAACATGCTGAAATGGCCTACTTGCTAGTACCCGTTCTGGAGGCAGAGAACCCATCAACTGCTTAGCAGTCTCGGCCTTCATACGCCTACAAATGATACATTTGCGGATTATTTTCTTAATCTCCCTAATTCCACCAACTATAGAATACCTTTGCGATAGTGAACTAAAAACCAATCTAGGCCCTGCATGCATTAATCTAAGATGCTCCTTTTCTATTATCATAATTGTAACATGTGAATTTTTTGGGAGAATAATGGGATGCTTTTTATCGTAAGCTATATTGGCGGCATTATGGAGCCGACCACCTACTCGCATTAATCCAAATTTATCGAGGAAAGGATGTAAGTTACCTATTCCTGACTTTATATTTTTATTGGCTGCCAGTAGTGACACTTCTTTAGAAAGATGCTCACTTTGAACACAGCGCAAAATAACTGACAACGCGTGTTGCAGTTCTTGAGTTGTTAAATTCTTTTCAAGAACTTGATTGCTTAGCTTAGACCGCCCATTGAAAATTCTGTAAATAAATCCTATTACTTTTTGGAGTTTATATAAATTTGAATATTTTTTAAATACTTCTGATGAAAAGGTGGCATCGAAGGTCGTGACATTACAAGTCACGTCCTGCTCTTCATCAAGGGACTCACTTGAGTGCCCACTTAAACTAAGTGACTCTAAAGTTTCAATAGACTCGGATGAATTGTGTGAAAAGTTACTATCCACTAGATACTGTGGCCCATGCCACCACAAAACACTACCTTGCAGCTTATGAGGCTGAACTCCGCGTGACAATAAATCAGCAGGATTGTTGTAAGTCCTGACATAAAGCCACTGATAGTCATCCGATAGTTCTATAATTTGTCTTACTCTGTTTTGGGCATAGACATTAGACTTCACATTGCGGGAACTTATCCATGATAATACAACTTGTGAGTCACTATATAAGAATACTTTATGTGTAAACCTGCGCTTTAAATCATTACTAACCCTATGAGCCAATTGCGCCAGAAGGAGGGCACTATTCAGTTCCAGCTGAGGAATTGTAAGTACTTTACTCAAGGGAGCGACACTGGATTTGGAGCATAACAAATTTGACTGAACTGAACCATCCTTCTTCATAATTCTTAGGTAGAGACAGCAGCCATACGCCTTCAAAGAGGCATCAGCATAGCCTACTAATTCTATGATATTAGCATCATTGTTATATAAACATCTTTTCACAACTATCTTATTCATTTGTTTTAAATTATTTAATAAAGTATTCCAGCATAGAAACTGGTTGTGTGGAATTATAGCATCCCAATTTAATTGCAAAGACCATAGCTCTTGCATAAGCATCTTAGCAATGACCACTATAGGTCCAATAAGGCCTAGCGGATCGAACATTCTGCCTATGAAGCTAAGAATTTTTCTTTTTGTATTAATCTTATCACTCTCCGAACATATTGGACTTGAAAAGGTAAAAGTATCTATAGGAATTTCATATCTAAGACCAAGAGTTTTTACAAAGTTGTCTACAGCTACTTCAATGCTCTCAAACTGCCTATTCTCAACTGGAACATCATATAAAACTTCTGGTACATTAGAGCACCATTTATGCAAAGTGAAGCTACCTTCTTGCAATAATTGTGTGAGCTGTCCTTTCAGTTCAAAAAGTTGATCCTTATTGTCAGTTCCCGTTAATATATCATCTACAAAGGCATTATAATACATAGTTTGAGATGCCAGCGGATACTTTTCCCGGTACCGTTGGGCTAATTCAATGAGACAACGAGTGGCCAAAAATGTAGAAGCTTTGAGCCCATAAGTAATAGTTTGTAACTGTAAGCAGCTGATGGGTCTACTGGGATCATCTCGCCAGAGAATATTCTGCAGGCAAGTTTGGTGGCTATTTAAAAATATTTGTCGAAACATTTTCTGTATATCACAAATAAGTGTATATAGATAAGTCCTGAATAAAATAAGAATATCAAATAGCTCACTCTGTACGACGGGGCCATTCAGCATAATGTCATTGAGAGATACCTTAGTCTTTGACTTGCTGCTACCATCAAAAACAACTCGAAGAGGTGTAGTTTTACTGGCCTCATTATATACAGCATGATGCGCTAGAAAAAACACAGGATTTTTATCCATATTATACTCTGAAATATTTACCACCTTAGCATGTCCTAACTCTACATACTTGTCAATAAATAATTTGTATTGCTCAAAAAGTGATGGATTACATTTAAATCTTTTTTCCAACATAAGAAATCTCTGATAAGCTACAGAGGATGAGTCACCGAGCTGCAGGTCCTCAATAGGGCACACTAAAGGCATGTCTACATAAAAGCGATTTTTCTTTAGACTTACTGATTCCTGAAAACATTTTTCAGCCTTCTGAAATTCATGACACAGAGGTTTTGCAGGTTCGGGTACCCTCTCTGATAACCAAAACCTTTCAATAACATTTTCCAATTTAATTGGATCAGAGATAGCAAAATTTGTGACAATATGTGACTTCTCATTATTAAAAATATTACTCATTATGTTACCACCAACTACATAACCAAACAAGGTATTTTGTAAAGCAGGTCCATTTTTTATTCTTATACAACCTTGCAGCAAAATATCAAAATAAACATCAGCACCCAGCAATAAGGAGATCTCTCCTGGGGTATGAAAATCATCATCTGCAAGCCTTACAAAATTGGGTATATTCCAGTCTGAAATACAAAATGACTGTTGGGGTAAGTTTGTTGTAATGGAGTCTACCACATGACATTTTAACTTAAATCTAACGTTGTTGTTGTGGCATGAAAGCACATTTAAATTGACATACTCATTTAATTTAGTATGTATATTTCCTATACCAATAATTTTATTAGGTTGAGTAATGGGATTCAGACCCAATTTCTTAACAATACTGGTGGTGACAAATGATGCCTGGCTGCCAGTATCCAGCAAGCCTCGCACAACCCATGCTTGACCAGACTTACTTAAAACCTTTACCTTTATAGTAGGCAGTAAGATGCAGTTTGAAATTGGATGAGATATCAAAGCCACGGGCTGGTCCTCAGCAATTTCCTGAAGTTCCTGCTCGGGGTGCAAGAGTGTATTGTGTCGCTGTTGACATATTTTACATTTAAAAGAAAACTTACATTTACCAATGTGTGGCTTTAAACAAATCTGGCATAACTTATGGTCCCGTACAAACAGTTGCCGGTCCCTAGTGACTGCCGTCTTGAATTGTGGACAGTTGAAAACAGCATGGTTAGCATTTTTACAATATAAACAGGCTCTATTGGTCACAACATTTGAGACTTTTGTTGTAAAGGGATTAAAACCTTTATTTGAACTACGCTCATTTGAGACGAACTTTTGAGGCAAACTACTGTCCTCCAGCGCTATAGCACGCTTTTCTAAAAATTCTAAAAATTGTACCATAGTTGGCATCTTATCTAGATCCCTATCCATCTGATAAGCTCTGTTAGTTAGGGTGTCTAACTTTCTAGTAAAAATAGATATTAATATCATGTCCCACTTGTCAACGGGTTCACCTAAATTTGTAAGTGCATGCAGCTGCTGTGTAATTTGGGAGATCAGCTCTCTTATAGCAGATGCTGTTCCCTTTTGCAATACTGGTTAAATCTAATAGAATACCTACATGATTAGATACTAAGCGAGCCTTATTATCAAAACGCTTATTGAGTAAGTTTAATGCCTGTTTGTAAGATTCGTTGACCAAAGGCAAATTTACAACTATAGCCAGGGCTTCACCTAATAAGTATTTACGCAAGTAGAACAGTTTCTGTACATCTGACAATGCATTATTTTGATCAATAATGGCCACAAACAAGTCATAAAATGGCTTAAATTTAGTGAAGTCCTTACCATCAAAGATAGGAATTTCAATGTTAGGCAATTTGCAAGTGGAAGCACTATGACATTCAGATATTTTCTTCTTTGTTATACGTTTTAAGGAGGCATTGATTTTGGCTAAACTATTAAAATATATGTCTTCGATGACACCCACTTCATCAGGGTCTGCCTCGTCCAAACTGAGGATGTCCAATTGTACCGCTTCATATGCCTTAAGAGAGGCTATCAGTTTGTCCTTTTTGGCTTCCAATATGTCAGCGGTAGCATTAGCAAAGGCAGGGTCGTTAATATAATTTTCAATCCTTGTAATAGTTGCCTTTTGCTGGCCACGCTTTAGCTTAAGCTTCTTCAGCTCATCTGCGTTTGCTTTTGCCATTGTTTACAAACTGTTTTAGAAAATATTCAAAATTATGACAAACCAAATTCACAATCGGCGCGATCGTAAACAACAATGAAGTTGTAAGAAACCTGTTACCGACTTGACGTTCGCTGCAAATCTTGTGTTGCCAGTTAAATATAGAACGCCACACAGTTCCTCGTATTTCACTATGGTCGCCCGGTAATAAACGAGCGAGCGCTGAGACGTGACGTCACGGTATAATGGATCTTTATCCATCCACTTTATATATTTATATTAATACGATTTTATAGAAATCGTATCTTGGAAATACAAAGACGGATGTATTATTTTCGTTCTTATAGCAGAACGAAACTGCGGCGGCCGCCAATCGTTATTGCACGACTTGACAGCACATTAAAATGCACACTCGCGAACTATGGCGAACACGAACTGCTTTATATTTGCAAGACGAATGTCTTCTTTTTTGTTCTTATAGCAGAACAAATCTGCGGGGGCCGCCAATCGTTATAGCACGCCTTGGCAACACACCGATAAAACTTAATAGAAGCACACGCGCGAACTATGGCGAACGCGAACAGCACCACATCTTAATTTTTGAACTGAATCACTGATTCTATAATTCTCGAAGGACCACAAAAGCTTTATGTTGGGAATAAAACATAACGCTCCGAATTTGTGCTAATTTAGCGTTTAATTACTTTAAACAAATTTTAATTTAACTTGTACAACCCGTGACAATGGCGGTACTTCTTGGAAGGGAAAATTTTTGTTGCCATACTTAAAAAATACTTAATCTATATGTTCAGATTGTTCCGAACATTGGGTAAGCTAGGATTTCCCAACAAGGCTGTTGCTGCTGACGCTGTATATAATGGTGTTGTAATGAGATCTTTCAGTTACTTTTACCTTCACTGTTCGATCCTAAATAAATATCCATCACGCCTTATCCCCGAAGGGGTGGCAGAGGCATATTATATGCCCACTTTTCACCGTGTGGATTCCTGTCCCACGTAATAGGTGGTGAGCCCATTGCCGTGTTGAAATAGACAGACGCAGGTTGTGGCTACCTGCTGTTGAAATTTTCAAGCCGCCCATAAGGCCTTCAACCAGGCTTAACGACTGCCATTTTACTGGCAACCGGGACCAACGGCTTAACGTGCCTTCCGAGGCACGGAAACGCTCGCAAATGTAAATGCCACAAAGTGGTCACCCATCCGAGGACCAGCCATAGTGAAAGATGCGTAACTCAGTGATCGTTTACAGAACACTGAGACCGCGAGGCCACGAGCGCTTCTTCTTCGATCCTAAACATCACATAATATATATGTCGCCATCCCATTACACCGTATGCATTTTTGTCCCACGTAGTTGGATGAGCCTGTTAGGCGTGTTGAAATGAAATACCTAATAAAGTTATAATTGTTCTCAGAAACCTCATTACCTCGAAATGCGCCGACGAGTGCAAAATGATGAGAATGAGGAATCGAAGAGCTGCACAAGACGCTAACCGCAATCTGTCATCATAGGTCAGCAAATTTCACGGTGACAGCATGACTTGGGACTTGATCGAGTGATCAAATGTTATAGCATTCATACATGCATGTCATAATTAACGCTAATATCCAGCATGGACTACGACGACCCCATTGATAAAAATTACCACATCTGTTGACTGGCTACTACACTGGGTACAGATATTTAACGACGATTTTATTATTATATTACTTTCGTTACTTTAATTCGCATCTATAATATTGTATAATATATACTGTCAATTGGTGAAGAGTTCTTGAACTACCTTTGATAATGTCTTAAGGTGAAATCTATCCTATGTGAAATAAAATAAAAATTTATGGAATACAGTACAGTTGGCTTTTCGTGACATATTACTATTATTATTGTTATTTAATTATATATCACGAAAAGCCACCTGTACTTTTGTATTCGTTTTTCGTGCTATACGTATCTATTATGTGGTTAACAAGTTCTATTAAAACATATAATTATAAGTATTATGTAATGATAGAAATTGAAAATAGTGAGTATATTTGAATGCATTTTGTACGCTGTGATAACCTTGATAACACACAGAAGGTTTACATATATCTGTTATACACCTTTAAGAGATGTATATTAAATACTGCGTTTATTTAATTTAAAAAAAAGTCTAGTCTTTTATGATAAATTTCGATTATTATTTTTGGAGTCAAGTAATTATAGAAGTAGAAACTTTTATATTTGGTAGTATTCCCTTAGTAGCTATCTGTTTATGTGTTTTATAAGTTTTATAATAGACAAAGTGTGTACATTGTAATTGTAATGAATTGGTATTTTGATTTTCTTGATAAGTAAATCGTAAAAGTATATTTGTCGTTTGTTTTGTATCGTTTAATCTACGAACTACTAAAGCTATAATAAACAGGACGAGAGTTTTCATTGAAACACCTACGCTACGTGCAAGGCGAGACGCCGCCGCCGTCAAAAGCCTTCGTCACCCCCATAAACCCCGTACTTGGCAAATTTTACAGTTCAGGGTCAACAACAATATCCCACAAATTTTGGTTCTCTTGGGAGTATAGTATCATGCACGTCTTTATCCTTAAGTGGGTGGCAGAGGCATATTATACGCCCACATTTCATCATGTGCATTTTTATCACTCGCTTTGCTCGCTCGTAAACTATTTGCGTTTATACTCGTCGTACACTCGTCGGTACTGTCTGAAATACAATATCAACAATTAGGGTTTTTCCTACTTTTAGACGATTCCAAATTATATTTATAACTTCTTTTAATATCAAGAAATAGAGATTGTATACTAAATCTAAGAATAGAACAGAAATATACTTTATTGTACACCAATTATTAATATTTACAGATATATGGAATAATTATTGAAATACAAAATTACGAAACGATTTCGACAAGTGATTGTATTTTTACGCAACATGCTGACAGTGCCAACACAATTTTATATAATACTAGGTGTGCCTCCCGGCTTCGCCCGTGACATACTTCACCGTGTTCCACTACTAACACGTGTTTTTTTTAATTTAGAACTAGATATACGAAATTTGGTGTAGCTATCTTTGAAAATGAAGAATTTCACATATAAATTTACAACTCCTATTTTAGATAAGTAACACTTAAAAATTTTATAAGTAAATTTTGCAAAACCGATATTAACGTATTTATTGTCCATTTATTTAAAGCCAGAAGCACGTTTAGGTACGTTATTTCATATTTCTAACTTTAAAAATGTGGAACTTTGTATAAATGCTTATCTTTTATTTTTCCTCTAAGAGGTAGAAATTTAAAAACCCCTTTTTTAGTTATTGCTTAAATTAAGGGTAGCTTACGCTAACAATTTCAAGTTAGGTAGGTGTAAGTATATTGGCTGAGCTTGATAGCTAAGTGAATCAGCTGTAATTTTATTAATATATACTAGATCGTTCAATAAGTCCCGAAACTAACTTGGAAATGGCGTATATATTAAAAACTCTTTAGATTTTTAAAAAGTACTGGCCTTCATTAAAAGATATGTGTAATTTTTTTATATTAGAACATTAAAATATTGATTTTCCAGACATTTGAGTGACGCTACGCTTGTAGTTTCGATACAGTGAAAAAACGAGGTTCGCGTGTTGATAAAACATTGTTTTTAATGGAAAAAATGCCGTTGAAGCACTGCAATGGCTAATAAAATATTATGCGGGATCAGCTCCCTCTAAAGCAACCATTTGTCAGTGGTATGCCGACTTCAAACGCGGTCGCCTGGACACAAATGATGGGGAACGCTCAGGTCGTCCAAATGAAGCAGTGACTTTCAGTGAACAAAATATTAACCAAGTCCTCAAAATCGTAATGGAAGATCGGAAGATAAAAGTGGGCGAGATAGCCGAGATAGTGAAGATTTAAGCTGGTAGTGTTTTCACTATTTCACATAAAAATTTGCCCATGAAAAAGCTTTTTTCCATGTGGGTGGCGCGTTTGCTTATAACTGATCAAAAGGAACAACGTATCAATGATTTAGAGCGATGTTTGGCGCTGATGGATCGTAATAAAAAGGATTTTTTACGTCAGTATGTGACAATGGATGAAACATTGATACACCATTTTACTCCGGAATCCAGTCGGCAGTCAGCGGAGTGGAGAGCGGCTGGCGAAAGCCGTCCGTAGCGGCCAAAGAATCAGAAATCGGCCGGTAAGGTTATGGAGTCTATATTTTGGGATGCGCATGGAATACTTTTCATCGACTACCTTGAAAAGGGGCAAAATATAAATAGTGACTATTACATGCTTATTGGAGCGATTGAAGTAAGAAATTGCGGATAAACGGCCTCAAATGAATAAAAAGAAAGTATTGTTTCACCAGGACAACGCGCCTTGTCACAAGTCTGTGAGAACGATGGCCAAAATTAATGAATTGGGCTTTGAATTGCTTCCTCATCCCCCTTATTCGCCAGACTTGGCCCCCAGCGATTACTGGCTGTTTGCAGATCTCAAAAAAATGCTCCAGGGTAAGAAATTTGACTCAAATAGTGAAGTTATTAGGAGGCTTATTTTGAAGCCAAAGACAAATCGTTCTACACGCATGGGTTAGAAAAGTTAGAAAATTGTTGGAGGGACTGCATCGCTCTTGGAGGAGACTACGTCGATGAATAAAAAATATTTTTATATAAAAACCTTGTTTTAGTACTTAGTCTCGGGACTTATTGAACCACGTGTTATTTGCCCTTACTTCGTCCGTGACATAGCTTCGAAATTCCGTTGCAAACACCCTCCCCCCACTCCTCTAACCCTTTCCCCCAATTGGTTTTCAAATATTTTCATTCAACCTTTCATCTCCTATTTTACACCCTTATGGGTAGAATTTTAAAAAATCCTGAAATACGAGTTTATTTCTAATCAAATATATAATTATGAAATTTAGTGTTGCTATCTTCAAATATAAGAATCACCCATATAAACTTAAAACCCCTACTTTAGCCCTTTATAGGTAAAATAAGGCTAAACTGCGAAACACGTACCCATTTATTTGCAACACGTGTACGAAATTGTATGTTTCTAACTTTGAGAATGACTAACTTTTATACAAAAGTTTGTCCGTAATTTTACCCCCTTAGGATTGGAATTTCAAAAAATACTTACCATAAAATTTTAGGTTTGTTGGTCCAAGAGCCTTGTCTGGACGTTGAACAAATTGTGGGTGACTCATTATTATAATAATAATGAGTCACCCACAATTTTTTCAATAAAAGACCACCTCCTCCGCCTTTAAAATTAGCAAAACCGCGATAAACGTGTCTTTTCATTCATAATAAGGAAAAAGTAAACGTAATTTCATATCTCTAACTTTGAAAATTACGAACTTTCATACAACCGTTTATGCCTTATTTTACCCCCTTAGGGGTGGAATATTTAAAAATCCTTTCTTATTGGGTGCCTAAATTATAAGGGTAGTTTTGCAAGGGTTTCGGCTGGGTGTAGATAGATGAGTAAGTCACACGTATTATAAATAAGTAAACGGGGTTACTCACGATAGTGAAGCGGATCTCCTGTGTGCCTCGGCGCAACCCTAAGTCCATCGGATACCCCTACAACAGGAAGCGCGCAGCGCGCGAGCGGTGAGAGCTAAAGCGCGCATTGCGCGTAAAGAGCCCTCGGGAACGGTTCGCACCTCTAAAAAAAGCTGTCTAAATACAGCTGAAACCGGACGGTCTATAACTGGTAGTTAAACGTGAGTAATCCCATTTACTTATTTATAATGTGTAATAATAACGTTAGTTTTCTAGTTAAAAAAGTCACACGTTAATTTATTAATATAGATTGTAAAACAAATAAAATAAAAACCGAATGAAGCACCGATATCTAACTAGTAGGTATTGATGTTAAAAACTAAAAATAGCGAGAAATATTAAAATTTAATGTCTCTGTCATTGCTGAAGCTAAGTAAATCCAATAGCAACAACAAAATCCATTAGGAATTACGGACAGAGACAAGAACAAGGGAGATAGATAAAACTAATGCACGGTTACTTAAAGTAGAGTTTCAGTTACCTCGCCTCAGTTGCTTTATTAATCTACCTTGAATTTTAAGCCTGGAACCGGAATAAGATTTGCTCATTGTTTTTATTGTCCCAATCCAGTAACGGCACGGTGAGTCGCCTGCGCCTGGTTTGCAGTTGGGGTTGGTGGGGCTCTAATAGACCTTGGTATATTGCTCTTGCTTGTCATCTTTATCCATACTTGAGCCCATGATCATATAAACAATACTGGACGGACTTTCTGTGTCGCTTCATTTAACCAGCTCGCTCTTACGCATAGTCCCTCACACATACATTCACACAAAACTGAGGCGAGGTAACTGAAACTCTACTTTAACAAACCTTGCATTAGTTTTATCTATCTCCCTTGTTCTTGTCTCTGTCCGTAATTTCTAATGGATTTTGTTTTGCTATTGGATTTACTCAGCTTCAGCAATGACAGAGACATTAAATTTTAATATTTCTTGCTATTTTTAGTTTTTATATATTAACTCGAAAATACTTTTTTTTATGTTATTAGATGTACATTCTTATAGATAACAGCGTATTTATGTAAAAGTTTGTTCAAAGTTCTACTCCAGGAAAGTGGCGTTAATATTACTTTTCTTTTATTGAGTTTGTCAAGTAAAAAACGTTGAAATATAATAATAAATATTGTAGAAATTTTAGGGTAAATGCTATAGTTTGAGCAATCGAGTCCGGCCTGTATACAGTTGCATATATTTGGTTTAATCCTCAATGATAAATTTATGTTTATAAAAACAGCATTAAATGACATTATGACCATTCCTCTAGAAATAAGTATATAGGTGCATTGCTTAAACATTTTTGAGTATTTGTAATACCTAAGTTTCAAGCATATAAGAGAAACAAATCTCGCAAAGTCACACAAACAGTGAATAACACATGATAACTATTAAAACCTATCAAATGAGAAGAAAATTTTTATTAATGACTCAATTTATGTCTTAAATTAAATTAAAACAAAATAGTTGTTTATGAAACCACTTGAAAGCTCTTCATTTATCAGATACTATTTTTTTTCGAGCAGATACATTAATGTAAAGGGGATGAAGAGTAATAGCGTGCACGTCGCCATCCCTGCCAGCTACGGCTGCAATTCTACTCCAACACGAGTGCCACCAGGGCGAATACTGCTAGGGCGTGCCCCCGAGGCGACGCGCACCAGTTCGTCCCCGCTGTTGCGAAAAGTGTGAGCCAGAGCGGCGTAGGGGACCGCCAACCTACACGCGCGGCCCGACACGGCGGGAAGTGGAGGACGGAGTGCAGGGTAGCTGCGTGGAATGTTAGGGGAGGAATGACAGATAAGATGAATGAGTTGATGGATGTTATGAATGAGAGTAAGTTAGATGCAGTGTGCTTGACAGAGACCAAGCGCAAGGGCAGCGAAGTCTTGGAGCTCCCGGGTGGGATGCTCGCTCTTTGGTCTGGAGTACCAGAGAGCGAGCATGGCAGTCGGGGTTTTGGAATTTTGCTGTCCTCGCGATTGGTCTCCGGTATTTATGAGTACAAACTGGTAGGTCCTAGAATCCTCTGGACCCGTGTAAAACTTGGTTTGACGAAGATTTTTCTGGTAGCTGCTTACGCGCCAGTATCTTCGTCGAACGCGAGTGAGCTAGAGGATTTCTGGGAGAGTATGAGAGAAGCTCTAAATGTGATAGAAGGAAATGAAAGACTTATAGTATGTGGAGACTTGAATGGATGGGTGGGTACCGCTCGCGATGGTTTTGAGTCGGTACTCGGGAAGTATGGGGATAAAAGGGTGAACGACGCTGGCAAGCTAATACTGGCATTTTGTAAGGAAAAGGATTTGTTTGTGGCGAACACAATGTTCAACCACAAACAAATTCATATGTATACGAGGAGATGTAAGTCAAAAAGAAGCATGATAGAAATATTCCTAATGGATAGTCGGCTCCGTAAACAGGTGATGGACACAAGGGTTTATGGAGGCGCTTAGCTGGGATCAGACCACTACCTAGTCATAACTAGGATTAGGGGTCTGTTCGCGGGTTGGCGTCATCGTACCGAGTGTCCTGAGCTTGAGCCGACTTATAGCATCAAAAGCTGGAAGCTGCAGGATGCATCCATTAGACATAAATATAATGAAAGGGTAGCCGAAAAGCTTGGCGACGTCAATGTAAGCAGTGAGAATGTGGAAAGTGTATGGCAGAACCTTAGGGATAGTATGATAAATGCCGCTGTGGAAGTGTGTGGAGAAACGAAAAGAGGCAGTAGTAATAAGCGTGATGCATGGTGGAATAAGGAAGTGAAAGAAGGAGTTCGAATGAAGAAGAAAGCATGGCTAGACTACTTAGCCTCGCGAAATGATTTTAATATGAAAGAGAGATACAAGCTGCAGAAAGTTAACACGAAGGCACTGATAGAAGAAGCTCATGAAAGGTGCAGAATGAAAGCGGATGAAAGGTTGTCGTCCAATTTCCGGGATAATGCCAAGCTCTTCTGGAAAGAGGTAGGCAAGACACGGAGTTGTTCGGCAATCTGCAGTATGAATAAAGTGCTTAGTGTTAACAATGACGTCCTAACAGACCAAACTGACGTCCTGCAGAGATGGAGTGAATATTATGGAAAAATGTATGCAAGAAAAGACAGAGATGCCACATCGGGAAGTGGAGCTCACTTCGATGCTCCGGATCCCGATGTCATTGAAGCCATTAGTATGAAAGAAATAGAACAAGCGATAAGAAGTATGAAATGTGGTAAGGCTGCGGGAAAAGACAGAGTTACTGCTGAGATGATCAAGTACGGTGTGTCGCGTGTCTGGGACACACTATGTCTGTTATGCAACTTGTGCTGGCGGACGGGTAAGGTCCCAGATGACTGGCGAGTAGCAGTTGTAGTACCTATTTACAAAGGGAAAGGCTCGCGCCTAAACTGCTCCAGCTACAGGGCGATCAGCTTGGTCAGCTTAGCTAGTAAGGTGTATGCAAAGGTTATAACGGCACGAATGCAAGAAAAGTCTGAAAGGTATTTATGGGAGGCTCAATGCGGATTCCGACGTGGAAGAGGTTGCATGGATCAAGTGTTTTCTCTCCGCATGATCGCGGAAAAGTTTTTGGCTCTTAGCCAGAAGGTTTTCTGCGCTTTTGTGGATCTAGAGAAAGCATTTGATAACGTGGTGAGAGAAACGCTGTGGGACTTGCTGCCCGGATATGGTGTGGACGGCTCGCTGCTGCGGGTAATACAGTCGCTTTATAGGGACTGTAAGGCTTGCGTGCGAGTAGGGGGGGATGTGTCACCTCTTTTTGATGTCTGTACAGGCGTCAAACAGGGATGTGTCATGTCCGCCTGGCTGTTCATAGTGTATCTGGACAGTTGCCTGCAGAAGTTGAAAGATTTTAATATGGGTGTGAATTTGGGTGACTTTACAGTAAACTGTCTGCTGTACGCTGATGATGCGGTGCTCATGGCCTCATCAGAAGCCGACCCTCAGGCATTAGTCACTAATATGAAAGAGGAGTGTGAAAGTAAGGGTCTTCGCTTGAATGCAAGTAAAACTAAGGTTCTAGTATTTGAAAGAGGTGACGTAAGAACTAAATGCGAGATTAGGGTAAACCAGGAACGTCTAGAGCAAGTGAATGAAATTGTGTATTTAGGAAGTATGTTTAGCGCGGATGGAAGATGTGATTAGGATGTAGAACGGCGAGTAGCTGCCGGAAACAAAGTTAACGGTGCTTTGTCCCAGTTAGTAAAGCGACAAAGCATCGTAAAAGAAGCACGAATGGCGATTCATAACGCAGTGCTAGTGCCAACTTTGCTTTACGGTAGCAAAACCTGGGTATGTCAGCAGATGCATGAAAGTAAATTGAATGCTGTGGAGATGCGATCACTTCGAAAATTGTGCGGCGTTACCTTGGCCGACCGAATACGTAACGAAGTGATACGCAATATGGCAGGTTTGAATGAAAGTGTCAGCGTTAAGTTGGAAAAGGGCGTGCTCCGGTGATTTGGACACGTCCAACGAATGAGTGAGGAACGATTGACGAAGAATATATATTGTTCAAAAGTAGAGGGTAGAAGGAGACAGGGTAGGCCGAGACTTACATATGAAGACCACGTGAGCAGATTGCTTAAAAACGGAAAGGTCAAAAGTACTCGGATACCCGGACGTGCGTGTATGAAGCGATTGATGAATCTCGAAGAAGCGAAAGAAGTATGTATGGATCGCGAAGCCTGGCGATCTGTCCTCTCTGACTACCCCGTCAGGGATACAGCGTGAAGATAGTTAGTTACATTATAACGGTTTTATCATAATTGACAACTAATCGGACATACTTAAAAAACTAATTAACGCGTATGGGTTTCAGATAAATGGTACAATGGGAGTATTTGTTTAGGTATGTCCCGAGTACAATCGAGGGCACAGCTAGTACTTACTTAATGACTAGGAGTATCTTAGAGTAAAGTACTTAGTCTGTGTCAGCATACTTAGTCCACTCAGGGTCTGTGCTAGTGTACTCAGTCTACCTAGAAGTTCCACGTGTCTGCGTCAGTATAATATATATAATATAATATGATAAAAGGATACCTGTTGGACAAATTAGTTAGGGTTAGTAAAACCTAGTTGGATCACGTGGACGAAGGGATCCTAAACCTACTAGACTATCAATTATGGTAAGTTTTAGAGAACATAGCGTGTTCGAAAGACACGAATCTCTTAAACAATCTATGTAGCAAGCAGTGCGGCAACTCGTAGATTCTTGATGGCCACGTAGTAAATGATCTGTATAAAAGTCTAAGGTCATAAAAAGTATTGTGTTTTTTGCTAAGACTTTACAATTGATGTACTGGCTATGTTTTGTAAAACACTACAATGTGTAAGAAAACAGTCCCACTATTATTATTATTTCATCATAGATTTTCATCCGTAACAGAACGTACTTGTTTTTATCCACCTGGTCCGGGCCCAGGTAGATAAACACAATCATGCCTGAATCCTTGAGGGGCAAGAATTACATACCCACCTAAACCGTACATTGTTAGTCCCACGTAATACAGGGCAAACCTATTATTTTCACCAAGCTATATGTACTTGAAAATATCTATAACCAATCTGTAATCCGAATAAACTTTCCAACAACCAGAATAGACGTTACCCATCCATAAATACAACCCCTGCAGTTCGAGTAACATGTAGTTGAAGCACAAGTAAAACAATGAACGTTCGCTTACCTTTGTACTGTTATAAAAATGATCGAATCGCCACCACCCAATAAGCTGTTAACTCTGGTATTGTTATAAATATTTCCTTACATACATACTTTCCTAAATGTTTTCTTAAATTCTAAAAATACCAAAATTTCCGGTTTTGTTTGTTTGGCCCGTATTTTGACGGGCGTCGCCAGCAAAGCAAATTGAGTTTGAAAGCCGCCATTCTAGCCACCATGGCTTCGATAGTGATCCTCGGGTTGACAGTTCACGCTTCTCTTAAAGGACCCAGGATTATAATAGGAGCACATGCGCCAGCAGACCGTTCCATGCTTATATAGTGCGACATAAGAAAGACCTGAAGTCTTTCAGTTCCTCAGTAATCCTCATGCGTGCTAAGCCGAACTTCTATGCTATTTGAGTTGGAGACCTATGTGATTACTTATACGGGTGGCAAATAATTTACAAGTGTGGTTTCCGAGCGCATCGTGTTGAAGTTTTTGTAATACTATCCCATACAATATAGAATGGCGGGACTCTCTCATGACTGACTTTGCGGTAGGCATGAGTATACACAGTCGATACATCAGGCGACCAGAATACCTGATAGATCCCAGTTCAGGCAGTTCGGTTAAATAGGTGCCGTATCGCAAATGGATCGGGTATTGGCTTATATAAATGTGGAATCACCTGAGAGGCGCAAACAACAGATCGGCGTATTGTGCCACTCTCAAAAAGGAGCGACAACGCCGATCACGAATCACGCTCTGACAGACGAGATTGATAACTGCTCCTACTAGTGATGGTAATTAATGCTATTTTTTATTAATTTCATAGGGTGCTAATTTTTATCTCTTAGCATGCGACGTACTATTGCTATGCTAAATGCTAATATGAACATCAATGAAGTAAATCATCAATGCTAGATCCACCCGTTCCTGAGAAAATCGATGATGACACATGGATAGACAGACGGACTGACGTCCAGACGGACATAATAAAAAATTAAGGGTTGCACTCTTCTATTTATTAATAATTTATCTAACCTCGTTCGCGGAATTCTCTTCAAAAATTGACCGGGATCGACTTTAATGATGATGATGATGAAAAAAAATTCTACACCGAAAGAGTTTTAATTGATTACACAACATTTTTTAATAAGACCTGTTTACCGGGATTAACGTTAGATGATAATGATGATGATTCTATTATTTAGTAACAACATATTGAATCTAGGTACCAATTAACTATCAAGACAAAATATTTATCTAGACGCGTTCGCGGTCTGCTGTATGTACATCCATATGCTTAACGGTGCCGCGGGTCCAGAGATTTATCTCATCTGAAAATATGCGTACCGCTCTAAAAGAAGTTTTCAATTCAATAAAAATAAAAAAACTTTAGATCCGTAGTTTTCCTTTCGAGAGACGGAACCCAAAAAATACATTTTGTATTACATTATTTATTCCACAATAAAGTACAATCACACGATTTTAGGGTTTATATATTCACAAAAAAAAAACAAAGTTTCTACTCGTAAAAAGTACGTACGAATTTCGACTTCTTACTCAACTCAATCGCTTTCACAGATTGTCAAAAAAATTTATACTAAAATGGAAAAAATAACCCCAAACACAAGCATTTAATGGTTAAAAATAATGGGCGAATATCAACCATGCACTTTTTCATTCACACACTCCGTATTTCGCAATAGCACAATGACACGATCCATTCATGAATTAGTAGTGAAAATTAATTTTAGCAATCGCAGCGACGCATCATTCGCAGCTCGCCTGCCTCATGATTTAGTCGTCGCAGCGACGCAGCGTTCACAGCTCGCCTGCGATATGAATTTGTCGTGAATTATAATTATGAGTTTTGGCAATTTAATTTAGCTTTCGCAACTCGCCACTCAGTAGCGGCGCGAACGTCGATGCGCTTAGTCTTGTATTGGAGGGAGATTGTGGGTTCGTGACGAATTGACAATTGTTACGTAATCGATGTCTCAGCAATAATTAATTTTAGCAAATACTGTTCATTAAATTAATGCGAATGGAGTCTTAGCTATTAAATATGATTGCTAACACTAATATTTCCTACACTAGCTCCTACATACGAATCACGCTCTGACAGACGAGGTTGATACTGCACCTACATACAGGCAGTTTTTTAAAAAGAGAAAAATGTGTGATGAAAAGATGGAAGGATTATTTTAAAAGCTTATATGATAAAGAGGATATGGAAGCACAAACGAGTTCTTGGGAAAGGAATGAACTTAGCAACGAAAGCACCATAAGTATGGAATAAATTGTGGAAGCATTGAGTAGTATGAAATTGGGTAAGACTACTGGATTTGACAGGATTTCTGTCGAGATGCTGAAAGCGGGATATGGCGTGGTAGCTTGCCAGCTGTACCGCCTTTTTAATCTTTTCTGGAGGAGTGGCAGCGTGCCAGAAGGTATAAGGTATTTTCCTTACGATGCATAGCCGAAAAATTTTTGGCGAAATGTTAAAAGGTCTATTGCATATTTGTAGACTTGGAAGAGGCATATGGCCGAGTGGTGAGGCATGAGCTATGGACAACACTGGCCAAGTATGGAGTAAGCAGTCACTTGATACGAGCACTGAAATCTCTCTATGAGGGCTCCAGTGCTTGTGTCAGGATCAACGGAGCTTGCACAGACTTTTTTCACATTGAAAAAGGTGTGAGTAGCGTCACCGCCGCTGTTTAACCTATACATGGACAGTTGTATGAAAGAACTACAAGATAGTGCGTATGGTTTAAAAATGAATTAACTGACTATCAAATATCCTATACGCTGATGATCAGGTAATACTGGCATCATCGGCGGAGGAGTTGCAGTTGATGGTTAACTTTATGCATGATGCGCTAAAAAGCAAAGGAATGAAAGCGAATGTAAATAAGACAAAAGTAATGATTTTTGAAAGTGAGGAAAGTATGACGGATTGCTCGATTTTTGTGGAAGGAAAACAAGTGGAACAGGTGAAAGAATTTGTATATTTAGGTTCAAAATTTGTGAGCGATGGAAAGTGTGATTGTGACATTGAACGAAGAGTTTTGGCTGGAAATGAAGATAATGACGCCATGTACGCCTTTATGAGCAGTCAGAGCGTGTCTGAGAAGGCAAGACTGGCTGTGCACAGAGGACTACTTGTTCCTACTCATGTATGGCAGTGAAAGTTGGGTGTAGCAGAAGAAGCATAGAAGTAAAATTAATGCAGTGGAAATGAGAAGTCTGCGGAGTATAGCTGGAGTGAAATTGATGGACAAAGAAAGGAACAGTGTGATAAGGGAACATTGCGGTATGGTAGAAGAAGTAGTGACTAAGATAGAAAAAGGTATTCTTAGATGGTTCGGACACGTGGAAAGGATGGATGAAAGTAGGCTAACGAAACAGATTTATCAGAAGAGAGTTAATGGGTATACTGGTAAGGGGCGACCTCGACGTACATATGTCAATCAAATAGAAGACACTTTGAAAAAAGGTCAGGTCTAGAGTACCCTTAACTGGCGTGTGTGTATGAAAACACTTATGAAAGTGGAAGAAGCGAAAGTTGTATGCCAGGATCGTAGCAATTGGAAAGCCATAGTCTCTGCCTACCCCGATGGGAGACAGGCGTGACGATATGTATATATATATATATATATATATATATATATATATATATATATATATATATATATATATATATATGTATACATATGTATGTAGAAGCAGTTATCAACCTCGTCTGTCAGAGCGTGATTCGTGTTGTGCCACAAAACAATATAAAAACATTTTTAAAAAATAATTCAAGTTCATGTTCAATTACAAGCCACGTAGTCTAATCCAACTACTTGGTTCTAATTGGGATTCTAATGGAATAACTTCGGAACCCACGTCAGCTGACTCTGTAAAGAACGAGGTCAAGGCGAAGAGAAGAAATATTCAAAATAAAACCCAGCACCAATCCGTTCTAATATGCCGCTAATTGGGAGAGACCTACTTTCAGCAGGGGACTGCTATAGGCTGTTTTTGTAATTAATATATAAAAACAGGAAAAGGAAAAGGATTTGTTTGTGGCGAACACAATGTTCAACCACAAACAAATTCATATGTATACGAGGAGATGTAAGTCAAAGAGAAGCATGATAGATCTATTCCTAATGGATAGTCAGCTCCGTAAACATGTGATGGACACGAGGGTTTATCGAGGCGCTGAGCTGGGATCAGACCACTACCTAGTCATAACTAGGATTAGGGGTCTGTTCGCGGGTTGGCGTCATCGTACCGAGTGTCCTGAACCTGGGCCGACTATTAGCATCAAAAGCTGGAAGCTGCAGGATGCATCCATTAGGGATAAATATAATGAAAGGGTAGCCGAAAAGCTTGACGACGTCAATGTAAGCAGTGAGAATGTGGAAAGTGTATGGCAGAACCTTAGGAACAGTATGATAAATGCCGCTGTGGAAGTGTGTGGAGAAACGAAAAGAGGCAGTAGTAATAAGCGTGATGCATGGTGGAATGAGGAAGTGAAAGAAGCAGTTCGAATGAAGAAGAAAGCATGGCTAGACTACTTAGCCTCGCGGAATGATTTTAATATGAAAGAGAGATACAAGCTGCAGAAAGTTAACACGAAGGCACTGATAGAAGAAGCTCGTGAAAGGTGCAGAATGAAAGCGGATGAAAGGTTGTCGTCCAATTTCCGGGATAATGCCAAGCTCTTCTGGAAAGAGGTAGGCAAGACCCGGAGTTGTTCGGCAATCGGCAGTATAAAGTGCTTAGTGTTAACAATGACGTCCTAACAGACCAAAGTGACGTCCTGCAGAGATGGAGTGAATATTATGGAAAGATGTATGCAAGAAAAGACAGAGATGCCACATCGGGAAGTGGAGCTCACTTCGATGCTCCGGATCCCGATGTCATTGAAGTCATTAGTATGAAAGAAATAGAACAAGCGATAAGAAGTATGAAAAGTGGTAAGGTTGCGGGAAAAGACAGAGTTACTGCTGAGATGATCAAGTACGGTGGGTCGCGTGTCTGGGACACACTATGTCTGTTATGCAACTTGTGCTGGCGGACGGGTGAGGTCCAGATGACTGGCGAGTAGCAGTTGTAGTACCTATTTACAAAGGGAAAGGCTCGCGCCTAAACTGCTCCAGCTACAGGGCGATCAGCTTGGTCAGCTTAGCTAGTAAGGTGTATGCAAAGGTTATAACGGCACGAATGCAAGAAAAGTCTGAAAGGAATTTATGGGAGGCTCAATGCGGATTCCGACGTGGAAGAGGTTGCATGGATCAAGTGTTTTCTCTCCGCATGATCGCGGAAAAGTTTCTGGCTCTTAGCCAGAAGGTTTTCTGCGCTTTTGTGGATCTAGAGAAAGCATTTGATAACGTTGTGAGAGAAACGCTGTGGGACTTGCTGCCAGGATATGGTGTGGACGGCTCGCTACTGCGGGCAATACAGTCGCTTTATAGGGACTGTAAGGCTTGCGTGCGAGTAGGGGGGGATGTGTCACCTCTTTTTGATGTCTGTACAGGCGTCAAACAGGGATGTGTCATGACCGCCTGGCTGTTCATAGTGTATCTGGACAGTTGCCTGCAGAAGTTGAAAGATTTTAATATGGGTGTGAATTTGGGTGACTTTACAGTAAACTGTCTGCTGTACGCTGATGATGCGGTGCTCATGGCCTCATCAGAAGCCGACCTACAGGCATTAGTCACTAATATGAAAGAGGGGTGTGAAAGTAAGGGTCTCCGCATGAATGCAAGTAAAACTAAGGTTCTAGTATTTGAAAGAGGTGACGTAAGAACTAAATGTGAGATTAGGGTAAACCAGGAACGTCTAGATATAGATATAGATCTATATATATTATATATATATATATATATATATATATATATATATATATATATATATATATATATATATATATATATATATATGGAAAGAGGTAGGCAAGACCCGGAGTTGTTCGGCAATCGGCCTATATATATATATATATATATATATATATATATATCCCGTCAGGGATACAGCGTGAAGATAGTCTAGAGCAAGTGAATGAAATTGTGTATTTAGGAAGTATATTTAGCGCGGATGGAAGATGTGATTCGGATGTAGAACGGCGAGTAGCTGCCGGAAACAAAGTTAACGGTGCTTTGTCCCAGTTAGTAAAGCGACAAAGCATCGTAAAAGAAGCACGAATGGCGATTCATAACGCAGTGCTAGTGTGCAGTATTGAAACCTGGGTATGTCAGCAGATACATGAAAGTAAATTGAATGCTGTGGAGATGCGATCACTTCGAAAATTGTGCGGCGTTACCTTGGCCGACCGAATACGTAACGAAGTGATACGCAATATGGCAGGTTTGAATGAAAGTGTCAGCGTTAAGCTGGAAAAGGGCGTGCTCCGTTGGTTTGGACACGTCCAACGAATGAGTGAGGAACGATTAACGAAGAATATATATTGTTCAAAAGTAGAGGGTAGAAGGAGTCAGGGAAGGCCGAGACTTACATATGAAGACCACGTGAGCAGATTGCTCAAAAACGGAAAGGTCAAAAGTACTCGGATACCCAGACGTGCGTGTATGTAGCGATTGATGAATCTCGACGAAGCGAAAGAAGTATGCATGGATCGCGAAGCCTGGCGACCTGTACTCTCTGACTACCCCGTTAGGGATACAGCGTGAAGATAGTTAGTTAGTTTTAGTTAGTTGTAATTAATAATAGGATAGCTCCGTGATAACTGGATTACGACACAAGATTTCATGTTGTGACGGGAACCCGGGACTGAAAAACACTTTCAAAAAGGTAGTATTCTCAAACTAAAATTTTTATTTTCAAAAACTACAAGTCAGATTTACGGTATTACGGTTACTGCAGGTACAGAGAGAGTCATTAGGTACGTACATCTGGAATGAAATAAGATAATGTTCATTTTTGTTGAAACTTTTATTATTAACAGTTTCGCAAAAAAGTACCTTTGTTTTTATTACCGATGATATATGCGAAAAACACAATGTCCGTAGTGGAGACACAGGTAATAGGAAATAGGTAAGTACCGTTATGAAATTTTTACCTGAGAAACTTACATTTTGAGATTTGACTAGCCTACTAGTTCAGTCTTATTACGACATTCGTTACAAGCAGGTTGCTAACTCAGACTAGTAGTCTTACACTCTGTGTTTATCGACGAAGAAAAGTGTTTATTGAAAATGTCTGCTGCTCAAATCATAAACAGGAAAGTTCGAAAGGCAACTGTCTTAGCGAGTGCTGGTAAATATTCCTATAATTTTACATACATACTACCAGTTTACGTGTTTGCTTAACACTCCAAGATGAAACTTATATCCCTTATGTGATCATTACTTGTTCGATGTTTCTGCGGAAAATATTTTCTTAATAAGAATGCATAATAATCAACTAGGACAATATTAAAAGGTAGTTCACTGCATACGAAGTTATTTTTAAGTGGTTAGAGCAAACAACGAAATGAAGTAACCGTCGAGAAAGTTTTCTTACTGACCCAGTCATATACTGAGTATGGGACAGACTAACTACTTAACTGTAGAACCGACTAGGTAACCTCTGATATGAAAAATGAAAACGTATTTTACGATTTCAATTAAACCTAGCACGTTTTCGAAACTCATGCCATACATGGCAATTTTGTAAAAAATTAAAAATATTTAAAAAAATATCAGTCATTCATTTTAATGACAAGATAATTTTATTTCGTGTTTCATGTTCTAATTTCAAAACTCTTAACTTTCTTGCGCGAAGGTCGTTTCCCAAAACACTAAACTGTTTTGATACATGGGATAGAAAAACTTATTACTCTACTGATGCCCGTGTTATTCATATATTACCTCTCATAGAAGTTCCGATACTTAGAATATGCTTAAATGTGTGTATAATGGATGTTTATGGGTTTATTTATACACGATTACTTGAAATACACTTATAACTTATTCAGCTCACTTCAGTGCATCACATTAGTTTCAAATGATAACCTTAGATTTATGCTATGCTGAAAACAGTATCTAAAATAATTATATATATATTTTTAGGCACGCGGCACACACTTGATTGCCCATTTGATAATAACAAAACAGGGGCTGGCGCAAGTAAACCTGTAAAAGAAGAAAAAGTGTCAGAGAAGGGCAGCTTTTTGGTCACTGATTCGAAATGGGTACCCAGTGAATTAGGCGTAGACTCGGAGAATCCGCAGCAACGTGTATGTATAACTAATTTTATAGTCATGTTTATTGAGAACACAAGCAGCGTTCTGTCAGAGCGTAAAACTGGTTTTTGGATGATCGAGAAGGCGGATAATTTCTCAGATTAAAAAGTAGCCTAGGGCATTACCCTGTCAGAGTACGACAGTTTAAAGAAATAGTGCCTATACCACTCTCTGATCCAACAACTGTCCCCATACTAACAAGAAAGGTAAGGTTACAAAACACTTCTAAACATTGTAACTGTGGATGTGTAACCAATTATTGGCTCTTATTTCGAATTATAGAATGCTAATATGGTTGCCCACTATTAAGTAGGGTATGTACTACAAGTAGGTGCAAAAGTTATTGCTACTAAAAAGTGTGTATTTATTTCTCCCCTGGATTTAGGTGTGATTGTATGTACGTTTTAAGATGGAATATTTTTTTGAGAAAAGATCGTACGCCACTAACTTTTAATAAACTTGTTTAGTTTTGTGAATCTGGCATCAGATTTGCAAGAAGAGATCCAAGGAGGTTTGTATTTCAGTCATAACATTATCACTGTAACAAATCAACGTGTACCTAAGGATTAAGAATACAATGCTTCTAACAATACTAAAATACTTAAGTCAGAACTTGGTTTTAGTTGATAAAACGGTTCTTTTATTTTTGGGTTCAACCTTTACATTGCACCAAAATTAGAAAGACATAGTTTACGTACAGGAAATATTGACAAATGTTGTTATTTTTCAGTTGAAAACCGTAGAACTAGCTAGGAAATATAAAAAACGCCTGTACACGGCATATACTTCAGAAAATACAATGCCGTCAAGTAACAAGAACACTATTCTGACCACTGAAACCAAAATAGAAGAGAAGACTACAAAAGAAACAGTTCATGAAATTAAGAAATACGATGAGAAAAAGCGTCTAAAATATAGTAATTCCGAAGAAATAATAGACAATATAATTAATATATTCGCCAAACCTGGTTTTGATCGTGACCATGAAATTAAAGAACAAGTGTGTAATATGCTTCTAGATATTAAGCATTCAATAATGTCCGATTTTCAGACAGTAAATAAGAATGAGGAACAAAATCTTAACGAGGAAATCAAATCCACCGCGATGGTCGTAGGAGAAAATTCAAACGAAAATATAAACGAAGAGAACAAAGATGATTTGGAAAATGTGATGGAGACATCAATCGAAGAAACAAACGCAGTAACACAAAAACATAATGATGACCCAAAAGAATGGGTAACGTATTTTTTCGACTTCTATATCTTACTAAATGAGTATAAAATTATATAATAAGAATATGTGCAGACTATTTTGGCACATTATTACATAGTGCTTTATAGAATAATTTAATTTAGTTTAACTGCCATAGGATCCAGATCAAAGATAAATATTTTAAAGAGAAAATCCGACTAACCCACTCATTGACTATTTTATTAATTAATTTTTGAGATGGAATTTAAGAATGCCTTTTCATAGTGGGACCTAGATCATAATAAAAATAAAAATAATAATTTGGTTTGGTTGGATGTTGATAGGAGAGTGAGTCACCCTGTAATTTCATAGTATGCTCGATAGATAAGCTTTTTACAACATTCAATTCATAACCATGCAATGTGAAACAGGTTTGAAAGCGGGTAGTTTTATTGTTTGTCAATCTAATAGATTTTTTTTAAATCTTATATGAATATAATCAAAAAAGTCTTATTTCTTTTTGATAAAAATGACAGGACTTGACATTGTAATGATTCTAAATAAGTCTTTGCACTACTTTCTAAGCGTAATGTTTTAACTAAAAGATAGACTAAAGTTAATGAGTTTGGATTGTAATTAACCCATCAATTATAGATTATTTAATGTCATTGCTTTTAATTTAAAAAAATAAATTTAAATATTGGTTTAGCCACTATTATAATTTTTATAATTTACTCCTGAGTCCGCGTAATTATAAAAAAACCTAACAAAGCTTTTATATAACGTATTAGCATAATGATTTTAATCTTTCAGATTCCCATAGGATCTGGTACAACATTTATGCACCATACAAAATACAACAAAATAAAGTTTAATAAGCCCAATACGGCAACGCGGGGTTTATTGAGCGCCGTGTTCCCTAGAAGGTAATTTTTTTTTTCATGAATCTATTGTCAGGGTACCATAATTAACAAAAGACCCATATTAGCCATTGATTTTGCTTTAGCCTAGTTAAGAGGCTTAGTGCTAGAAAGCTTTAATTTAACATGGATACAAGTTTATATAAGTATTTAAAAAACATCCGATTGACGGCTGGATTAAGGTTCCTGCGTATGTTCCTGCCATTGGAATTGGGTATAGTGTTGAAAGAGTCAGAAATGACTCAAAACTTGAATAGTTATATTTGAACTGAATACAATGTATTGGTTTACAGCGTCCTAGCAACACATTCAATGAGCGGAAGACCGCCGCCAGCTTTCCCAGATAAGCCAGTGAAAATGAGTTTAGATCAGAAAGCTGTATCTGATATTATCCAGGAAGTGTTGAAAAAGTTTCCGAACAGCAATGAAAAGACTGTGAGGTATGTCTTGCTCACTTGATTAATGTAGTATAATACCTACATATCTATTATAATCTTTATACTGAGTTATATCTTAGGTATACATGATAAGGAGTCACCCCGTTTCACAACTTGTCCATTTGAATAACTCTCTCTTTAACTTGACTACTTAAATAGTTTCCAGGCCTGGGGGGTAACATTAACAGCGTTGGGTAGACTGACTGTCTGAATGTCCCACTAGTGTTTTACACCAAGCTATTAGGAAGTAGACCTCACTGACATACAACATGCTTGCCACCTTTAAAGTGAAAAAAATATTTAAAGTTTTTAAAATAAATTAATACTTATTCGCTTTTATTTATGTGCTTTTCGCTTCTACCTTGTCTTGAATTAATACATCACTGTCCCTGTAGCGCAATCCGAAGTAATCTCAAGAATAAAAATTACATTAACAGCGTTAGCAAAACATTGAGTAAGCTAGGATTTCCCAACAATGCTGTTGCTGCTGACGCTGTGTATAATAGTGTTCTAATGAAATCTTCCAGTTACTTTTACCTCTACTGTTCGATCCCAAACATCACAGTATATACATCAACTATATACCTATGTCGCGATCTCACTTCACCGTATGCAATTATGTCCCTCGTGATGGAGATGAGCCTATTAGGCATGTTGAAATGAAATACCTAATAAAGTTATACAGGTCTACAAAACCATTATTAGACCTGTCCTTTTACATGGCAGTGAGACGTGGCCGATATTGGAGCGACACAAGCAGGAGCTGCGTGTCACGGAAATGAAGATGCTGCGGTGGATGTGTGGAGTCACGCGGATGGACCGCGTGAGGAACTCTCGCATCCGCGGCAGCCTTCACGTCCGTGACATTGCAGACAAGTTGCAAGAGTGTCGCCTTCGCTGGTATGGTCACGTCTTGCGGCAACCGCCGGGCTACGTAGGTAACAAATGTCTGGCCATCCCAGCCCCGCCGGGTCCCGGTAAGAGGGGAAGACCCAAGAAGTGCTAGCTTGACGTCGTAAGGGATGACATGCGTGCCAATGGTCTCACTACAGGGGATGCCGATGACCGTGCGAAGTGGAGGAGAAAATGTAGGAAAGCGGACCCCGGGCGTCGCGAGACGCAACTGGGACAGACGCTCGTATGATGATGATGACCTAATAAAGTTATAATTGTTCACAGAAACCTCATTACCTCGAAATGCGCCGACGAGTGCAAAATGATGAGATTGAGGAATCGAAGAGCTGCACAAGACGCTAACCGCAATCTGTCATCATAGGTCAGCAAATTTGAAGGTAACAGCATGAATTGGGACGTTATCGAGTTATCAAATAATATTGAATTCATACATGCTCGTCATCATACGCGCTAATATCCAGAATGGACTACGAAAACCCCATTGACAAAAATAACCACATTCGTTAAGTGACTACTACACTGGGTAGATATTTAACGACTAACTAACTAACTAACTATCTATCTTCACGCTGTATCCCTGACGGGGTAGTCAGAGAGGACAGATCGCCAGGCTTCGCGATCCATGCATACTTCTTTCGCTTCGTCGAGATTCATCAATCGCTTCATACACGCACGTCTGGGTATCCGAGTGCTTTTGACCTTTCCGTTTTTGAGCAATCTGCTCATGTGGTCTTCATATGTAAGTCTCGGCCTTCCCTGACTCCTTCTACCCTCTACTTTTGAACAATATATATTCTTCGTTAATCGTTCCTTAATCATTCGTTGGACGTTTCCAAACCAACGGAGCACGCCCTTTTCCAGCTTAACGCTGACACTTTCATTCAAACCTGCCATATTGCGTATCACTTCGTTACGTATTCGGTCGGCCAAGGTAACGCCGCACAATTTTCGAAGTGATCGCATCTCCACAGCATTCAATTTACTTTCATGTATCTGCTGACATACCCAGGTTTCACTACCGTAAAGCAAAGTTGGCACTAGCACTGCGTTATGAATCGCCATTTGTGCTTCTTTTACGATGCTTTGTCGCTTTACTAACTGGGACAAAGCACCGTTAACTTTGTTTCACATCTTCCATCCGCGCTAAACATACTTCCTAAATACACAATTTCATTCACTTGCTCTAGACGTTCCTGGTTTACACTAATCTCGCATTTAGTTCTTACGTCACCTCTTTCAAATACTGGAACCTTAGTTTTACTTGCATTCATGCGGAGACCCTTACTTTCACACCCCTCTTTCATATTAGTGACTAATGCCTGTAGGTCGGCTTCTGATGAGGCCATGAGCACCGCATCATCAACGTACAGCAGACAGTTTACTGTAAAGTCACCCAAATTCACACCCATATTAAAATCTTTCAACTTCTGCAGGCAACTGTCCAGATACACTATGAACAGCCAGGCGGACATGACACATCCCTGTTTGACGCCTGTACAGACATCAAAAAGAGGTGACACATCCCCCCCTACTCGCACGCAAGCCTTACAGTCCCTATAAAGCGACTGTATTGCCCGCAGTAGCGAGCCGTCCACACCATATCCTGGCAGCAAGTCCCACAGCGTTTCTCTCACAACGTTATCAAATGCTTTCTCTAGATCCACAAAAGCGCAGAAAACCTTCTGACTAAGGGCCAGAAACTTTTCCGCGATCATGCGGAGAGAAAACACTTGATCCATGCAACCTCTTCCACGTCGGAATCCGCATTGAGCCTCCCATAAATTCCTTTCAGACTTTTCTTGCATTCGTGCCGTTATAACCTTTGCTGTATGCAAAGGTTATAACGGCACCTTACTAGCTAAGCTGACCAAGCTGATCGCCCTGTAGCTGGAGCAGTTTAGGCGCGAGCCTTTCCCTTTGTAAATAGGTACTACAACTGCTACTCGCCAGTCATCTGGGACCTCACCCGTCCGCCAGCACAAGTTGCATAGCAGACATAGTGTGTCCCAGACACGCGACCCACCGTACTTGATCATCTCAGCAGTAACTCTGTCTTTTCCCGCAGCCTTACCACATTTCATACTTCTTATCGCTTGTTCTATTTCTTTCATACTAATTACTTCAATGACATCTGGATCCGGAGCATCGAAGTGAGCTCCACTTCCCGATGTGGCATCTCTGTCTTTTCTTGCATACATCTTTCCATAATATTCACTCCATCTCTGCAGGACGTCACTTTGGTCTGTTAGGACGTCATTGTTAACACTAAGCACTTTATTCATACTGCAGATTGCTGAACAACTCCGGGTCTTGCCTACCTCTTTCCAGAAGAGCTTGGCATTATCCCGGAAATTGGACGACAACCTTTCATCCGCTTTCATTCTGCACCTTTCACGAGCTTCTTCTATCAGTGCCTTCGTGTTAACTTTCTGCAGCTTGTATCTCTCTTTCATATTAAAATCATTCCGCGAGGCTAAGTAGTCTAGCCATGCTTTCTTCTTCATTCGAACTGCTTCTTTCACTTCCTCATTCCACCATGCATCACGCTTATTACTACTGCCTCTTTTCGTTTGTCCACACACTTCCACAGCGGCATTTATCATACTGTCCCTAAGGTTCTGCCATACACTTTCCACATTCTCACGGCTTACATTGACGTCGTCAAGCTTTTCGGCTACCCTTTCATTATATTTATCCCTAATGGATGCATCCTGCAGCTTCCAGCTTTTGATGCTAATAGTCGGCCCAGGTTCAGGACACTCGGTACGATGACGCCAACCCGCGAACAGACCCCTAATCCTAGTTATGACTAGGTAGTGGTCTGATCCCAGCTCAGCGCCTCGATAAACCCTCGTGTCCATCACCTGTTTACGGAGCCGACTATCCATTAGGAATAGATCTATCATGCTTCTCTTTGACTTACATCTCCTCGTATACATATGAATTTGTTTGTGGTTGAACATTGCGTTCGCCACAAACAAATCCTTTTCCTTACAAAATGCCAGTATTAGCTTGCCAGCGTCGTTCACCCTTTTATCCCCATACTTCCCGAGTACCGACTCAAAACCATCGCGAGCGGTACCCACCCATCCATTCAAGTCTCCACATACTATAAGTCTTTCATTTCCTTCTATCACATTTAGAGCTTCTCTCATACTCTCCCAGAAGTCCTCTAGCTCACTCGCGTTCGACGAAGATACTGGCGCGTAGGCAGCTACCAGGAAAATCTTCGTCAAACCAAGTTTTACACGGATCCAGAGGATTCTAGGACCTACCAGTTTGTACTCATACATACCGGAGGCCAATCGCGAGGACAGCAAAATTCCAACCCCCCGACTGCCATGCTCGCTCTCTGGTACTCCAGACCAAAGCGAGAGCATCCCACCCGTGAGCTCCAAGACTTCGCTGCCCTTGCGCTTGGTCTCTGTCAAGCACACTGCATCTAACTTTCTCTCATTCATAACATCCATCAACTCATTCATCTTATCTGTCATTCCTCCCCTAAGATTCCACGCAGCTACCCTGCACTCCATCCTCCACTTCCCGCCGTGTCGGGCCGCGCGTGTAGGGTGGCGGTCCCCTACGCCGCTCTGGCACACACTTTACGCACCAGCGGGGACGAACTGGTGCGCGTCGCCTCGGAGGCACGCCCTAGCAGTAATCGCCCTGGTGGCACTCGTGTTGGAGTAGAATTGCAGCCGTAGCTGGCAGGGATGGCGACGTGCACGCTTCTACTCTTCATCCCCTATTTAACGACGATTTGATAATTGTATTACTTTCGTTACTTTAATACGTATCCATTGTATTGTATAATTTATACTGTCAATTAGTGAAGAGTTGTTGTAATTACCTTTGATAATGCCTTAAGGTGTAATCTATCAAGTTGTGTTAAATAAAATATACATAATATATTCGTTATATACCTAACTAGTATGTGGTTAACAAGTTTAATTAAAAACACATAATTCTAAATATTACGTAATGATTTAAATTGAAAACAATGTGTAAATTTGAATGCATTTTGTACGCTGTGATAACCTTGACAACAAACAGAAAGTATATTTCTGTTATACACTTTTAAGAGGTGAATATTAAATACTGCGTTTATTTAATTCAAAAAACTTCTAGTCTGATATGATAAATTTCGCTTATTATTTTTGGAATCAAGTAATTATAGAAGTATATTTTTTTATATTCAGTAGTATTCCCTTAGTTGCTATCTGTTTATGTGTTTCATAAGTTTGATTATAAACTCATTGTAATTGTAATGATTAAGTAAAAGTAAATCGTAAAAGTATATTTGTTGTTTGCTTTGTATCGTTTAATCTAAGAACTACTAAAAGTATAATAAACATTTCGGGGTATTCATTGATAACCTGCGCTATGTGCAAGGCGAGACGCACTCAAAAGCCTTAGTAACGCCCCATAAACCCCGTACTTGATAAATTTTACGGTTCCGGGTCAACAAAAGTATAGTACCATGCACGTCTTTATCCCTAAATGGGTGGCAGAGGCATATTATACGCCCACATTTCACCATGTGCATTTTAACCCACATAACAGGTGATAAGCCCATTGCCGTGTTGAAATGAACAAACGCAGGATGTTGCGACCTGTTATTCACTTAAAAGTCTCGAAATATATCTGTGCGAATAACGAATGGGGTTAGAAATGGCAGTGTACCTTTTACTCCTCGCTCGTGTATTATTTGCGTCTAAAGTCACACTCATCGGTACAGTTTGAAATTCAATAACAACGATTAGGGTTTTTCCTACTTTTTGACGATTCCAAATTAAAATTATAACTTATTTTTATATCAAGAAAATAGAGATTGTATACTAAATTTATGCATTTAAATAACCTATACTTTATTGTACACCTAGAGCAATATTATTTAACATAGTAAATAAAAGAATGTTGTACAATTCTTCCAGACAACCTTTGTGAGGACATAGCTCAAGGACAATAAGTCGTGGGTATCAGTGGTGCAGTTTTATACTAAAACTAATTATACATTAATACAATAATCACTAGTAAATATGAAAAACAAATAAGTACAACAGCACTCAAACAATCAATCATACATATACTAAATCAAATACATATACATATATAAATACATTTACATACACTTAAATATACTTACAAATAAAGATAAATGTAAGTATATAATTAAACATTTTACTCTTAGTTGTTAATAAATTAAAAATAATTAAATAAAACGCAATTAAAATACATAAAAGTAATTAATAGCTTGGCATTGACAGATAATGATTTTTGACCATTTTCTTAAAAGTATTAAGCGTCTTAGCCCACCTTACTTTCAAAGGCAACGCATTCCACAACCGAACTGCCTTCACTGTAAATGATTCGTCATAAAAACTAGTTAAATTTGAAACTGACTACACCTATGCACTCCGCATAGGTGTCGTCAGTTTCAAATTTTCCGATGATTTTAGAAATCTCAAATTATTATCTTTAAGGAAGTGGAAACGGCCCTTAAGGTAACCAGGAGAAGAAGGATTAAATAAGATGTTATATAGAAGAAAAAGGATATGAGTATTGCGGCGAAGACGAATGGGCAGCCACTTGAGCTCAGTGCGAAATTCAGAAACGTGGCCATATTTACGCAAGCCAAATATGAACCTGATGCAATAATTTTGTAAGCGCTCAAGCTTATTTAGCTGAACCTCGGTAAAATCGAGATAACTAGCATCACAGTAATCTAGAATAGGAAGAAGAAGAGACTGTGCTAAAGCAGTTCTAGTTGAAATTGGAAGAAAGTTGCGCACTCTACGCAAAGAACCTCCAGCTGCAAATAATTTACGGCTTACCTCCTGTACTTGTTGGTTCCAAGATAAAGTTTTATCAATAAAGATTCCTAGATTTTCACTGAATCACTAACAGGTATATGAATTCCATTGAAAATTATTTTCGGAAGTAGTGTCCAATCTATAGCTGATCCTAGTTGACGCCCGCGGCTTCGCCCGCTTAGATAAGTTTTTCCGTTCCCGTTTCCCACAGGATCTTGTTCCCGGGATAAAAAGTAGCCTATGGCAGCTTCTGGCTCTAAGCTACCTCACCACCAATTTTCAGCCAAATCGTACAGCCGTTGTTAATTTATAAATAGTGTAACTAACACGACTTTCTTCTATATATATAATTTAATCTTGGACTACCAATTGCAATTACATAAATAAAGATAAACAATGTTGTTCTGACTTTATTAGTCTCTAAATGATCTTAATTCAATATACGGTACATAGTATTGTTGGAATTTTTAAAATATCTAAACGATTTCGCCGAGTATATTTTTACGCAGAATGCTGCGACTGTCCTCGAGGGGTTTATTGTTATTATTATTTATTTATTATTAAAAGAAAAACATACAGAGTATATAAAATTAAATCCTGCACACTGTTCTATCAGTTTGACTGCAGGTAAGAGTCTCTATAATAGTTACATGTACGTTTTAATACTAGGTTCTTAGTTTTATATTAAGTACTATACATATTTTTATACATTCTTAAATTTATAATTACTATAGCTAGTTAACACTTGTCTAACCCTTGTATCCCTCATACAATGTTATTATAATCTTACTACAATATTTTAATCTTACTTCCGTTACCTTGAGTTTTAAGGCTAGAATCGGCATATGATTCGCTCATTGTTGTTATTGTCACCATTAAAGGGAACTATTGCTATCTGATCTCCCAATCCAGTAACGGCACGGTGCGTATCCTGCGCCTGGGTTGCAGTTGGAGTTGGTGGCGCTCCAATAGACCTTGGTATATTGCTTGTCATCTTTATCCATACTTGAGCCCATGATCATATAAATAATACTGGACGGAATTTCTGTGTCGCTTCATTTAACCAGCTCGCTCTTACGCATAGGCCCTCAAGCATACATTTACACAATACTAAGGCGAGGTAACTGAAACCCTACATTCAGTAACCGTGCATTAGTTTTATCTTTCTCCCTTGTTCTTGTCTCTGACCATAGTTTGTAACAGATTTTGTTTTTGCTATTGGACTACTCAGCTTCAGCAATGACAGAAACAATAAATTTAAATATATCTTAATTTTTTTTAGAGTATTTGTAACATCTATATTTCCAGAAAATAGCAGTCGTTAAGCCTGGTTGAAGGCCTTATGGGTGGCTTAAAAATTTCAACAGCAGGTAGCCACAACCTGCGTTTGTCTATTTCAACACGGCAATGGGCTCACCACCTATTACGTGGGACAGGAATCCACACGGTGAAAAGTGGGCATATAATATGCCTCTGCCACCCCTTCGGGGATAAGGCGTGATGGATATTTATTTTTATTTTTATCTATATTTCAAGGGACCGAGACGCTGCTTTTTGTGCTCGGTATGACAAGGATCATGGTGGAGGTACTCTGATAGCTTATTCAAAACAACTTCAGGTATCGGTAAAACATGAGTGGTCATCCGGACATTTGGAGGATATGTGGGTACAAGTGAAGATGAATGGATCTTTTGTTGTAAATTTGTGTGTGGTTTATTTGCCGGGCTATCTGTCTGCAGGCGCTTTTTGTGATTTTGTTAAAAAATGTAGTGATATATTTCATAGTTTCCCAAATCACTTAACCTGTGTCTTGGGGGATTTCAACCTATCTTATGTGGTCTGGGATGCTAAATCTGGTACTCCTATGAATCACTACTGTGAGAAATCCAAAGCTATGTATGATCTTTTTCAACATACCAGTATATGTCAGTTACATCATATGGTCAATGGAAAGGGACGAAGGGGCTGTAAAAGGGAAATAGACCAAATTGATTGGGAAATGCACGCGGAGAAGTTGAGTTGTGATGAATTTGTACACTTTTTTTATGACTGTATCTACAATATCATAGAAAAATATACTCCAAAAACGAAAAGGTCCAAAAACAAATATCCGATCTGGTTTTCTAGAAATCTGATAAAATTGCTTAACAGTAAAATGAAAGCTCACAATAAATTTAAGCGATATGGAAATCCCAGGGACTATGATGTCTTCTCTATGATGAGGCGTAGGGCTAGAGTTATTACCTTTCAATGTTTTAAAGAATACATAAACAGTATTGAAGACAATCTAAAGCTCAACATAAAAGCATTTTGGCGCTATACGAAATGCAAACGCATTACCAACAATATTTCCAATAGTAAAGACTATTGGAAATATTGTTGGTAATGCGTTTGCATTTCGTATAGCGCCAAAATGCTTTTCAGGATACGGTGGCAGAGACTGGCGATGAGATAGTTAACCTATTTGCAAGTTACTTTTCGTCGGTTTATTGTACTTCTCCTGCAAATGCGTATTCGCCCAATTTTGCGACTTCTAACTATTCCATTGGCAGTTTGTATATAACGAAAAGTGAAATTCTAAGAAAGTTGCGGAATGTGGATCTCTCCAAGGGTGGTGGATTTGATAATGTCCCACCGATATTCATAAAATTTTGTGCAACCAGTCGTGTGACTCCACTGCAATTTATATTTAATAAATCTGTTAAGGAGGGTGCATTTCCGAGTCTATGAAAAATCGCCAAACTAACACCAATACATAAATCTGGCGATAAAGGTGACATTACTAACTATAGACCGATTTGTATATTGAATTGGTTCGCCAAAATATTTGAAGGCTTTGTTTATGATCATATATACCACCATCTCAAGCATATTTTGAGTCCTCGACAACATGGTTTTATGAATGGTAGGTTTACAAATTCCAATGTTCTCTATTATACCAATTACATATGTGAATCCTTTAACATTAAAACTCAAGTTGATTCTATATATACCGACTTTTCTTAAGCATTTGACCTTGTTGATCACAGTTTATTACTGTCAAAAGCCCAGCATCTTGGAATACATGGGAGTTTATATAGATGGCTCACATCTTATTTGTCAAATCGAAGTCAAATTGTAGCACTTAGCGGATATGAATCGGTACCATTCTTAGCGACGTCGGGAGTACCACAGGGGCCAAACCTGGGACCGTTGCTCTTTTTACTATTTGTCAATGACTTACTTGGTTATATTGAAAGTGAATGTCTAGCCTATGCTGATGATATAAAAATCTTTAGAAGAATCTCAGACCATCGGGACTGCGAAGTCCTTCAAGCTGATTTAGATATGATAGTCCGATGGTGTTCTGAAAATTCTATGTCGTTGAATATTAAGAAGTGTCAAGTTATCACTTTCACAAAAAATAGAAATGTCCTGATATATAACTATATCATTGGAGGCATTGTCATTGATCGAGTTAAGGTGATACGGGACTTGGGCGTGATATTTGATGCCTCGATGTCTTTCGTGGAGCATTATGAGTATATCTGTAGTAAAGCAAAATTAGAAGTATCACGGAATACTGTTCATCTGTCTGGGCTCCTTTCTATGAAGTACACATTGATAGTATAGAGGCCATCCAGAAACGGTTCATTAGGGTTTTATGCATATGCGGTTCATTAGGGCGTAATGCCGGAATACGAGGATAGACTTGATACGTTTAAAATGGTGCGTCTAGAGAAACGGAGAAGGATAAGCGATCTGTGTACTCTATATAAAATAGTGAATAGCCTGCTAGACTATAACCTTGTCATGTTTTTGAGTTTTAAGGTACCTACACGATCTGTGCGCATTCCACAGCTGTTTACTATTCCTCTGTGTGAAAACAATGTTTCCTAGAATAACCCGCTACATAGGATGTGTAAACGATATAATGAAGTGTGTGCCCATTTGAATATTCTACATGACAATCTTTATAAATTCAGAAAACAGTTGTCGATCATTGGGTGAGGTGTGTAATGAAGTAACCTTCATTACACACTAAACTTTCAAACTTGTTCGTTGAATTTGAGCTCGTTCGTTTTTTTAGCATGTAACTGGATTCTATATTTAAATTAATTTTGTATACAAGGTTTCTTATTCCTTAACATAAGCGCTGTGTATAGATGTAATTGGATATCAGGTTCTAGAAGTGTATTCTTAAGTGTTATAATATGTATAGTATAATCTGATATCTGTTTCTGTACCTATTAAAATAAAATAAAATAATAAATAAAATAAAATAAAGCATTCAAGAGAAACAAATCTTGCAAAGACAAACAAACAGTAAATACCACGTGGTAACCATTATAGCTTTCGTCGAATGGTAAGACAATTTGTTATTAATGACTCTAGGTCTCTTTTCCAATTAAATTGAAACATATAAGTGTATTTTTGAAACCATTTTAAAGCTCTTCGTTATCAAGCGTATCAAGCTACTCGAGAGATAGATTCCAACGCCTAATATCCACTTTTTTTAACCAGAATGGCGGTTTTATCATAATTGTCAACTAATCAGGCGTACTTAAACATATTATTTGTAAACTAATTAAGGCGAATGGGTTAAAAATATATGGTGCAATGGGAGTATTTCTGGTATGTATGTATCGAGTAGAGTCGAGGCGCAAAGTTAGAACTTAGTACTGACTAGGAGCATCTTAGGGTCTGCGTCGGCGTGCTTAGTCCACTCAGGGTCTCAGCTAGTATACTCAGTCTACCTAGAAGTTCCACGTGTCTGCGTCAGTGAACAATTGGATAAATAAATAAAAGATAAAAGGATTCCTTTTGGACTAGTAAGTTTAAATTAAACTAGTTGGATCACGTGGACGAAGGGATCGGAAACCCTTCAGACTTTTAATTATGGTAAGTGTTAGAGAACAAAGCGTGTTCGAAAGACACGAATCTCTTAAACAATCTTTGTAGCAAGCAGTGCGTCAACTCGTAGATTTTTGATGGTCAGGTAGTAAATGAGGTCTATAAAAAGTATTGTGTTTTGGCTAAGTTTTAAAAAAATATGTACTGTGTGTACTTTGTAAACCACTACAATGTGTAAAGAAACAGTCCCATAATTAGTATTATTACTTTAAAAAAATATACATTTTCATTTGTAACAGCTACTTGTATTTATCTACCTGGACCTGGAACAGGTAAATTAACACAATCACGCCTGTATCCTTGAGGGACAAGACAGAGGTGAATTTCAAACCCACCTAAACGTTGCATTCTAAGTCCCACGTAATTAGAGGCAAACCTATTGTTATCACCAAGCTACATTTACTTGAAAATATCTATAACCAATCTGTAATCCAAACTAATTTTCTAAGAACCAGGATGGATGTTACCCATCCACAAATACAACCCCTGCAGTTCGAGTAACAGGTAGTTAAAGTACAAGTAAAACAATGAACGTTCACTTACTTTTGTACTGTTATAATAAATGATATAATCGCCATCACCCAAGAAGCTGTTAACTCTGATATTGTTACATAATATAATACAACGGGTTCAAAATTTATTCCAAATTTAACATCTAAAATAGACACATTTTACTAAATTAATTCGGCCCTTGAGACTCACCCCAGTTCCGTGCATCGGAAGGCACGTTAAGCCGTTGGTCCCGGTTGTCAATAAAGTGGCATTCGTTAAGCCAAGTTGAAGGCCTTATGGGCGGCTTGAAAATTTTCAACAGCAGGTGCCACAGCCTGCGCCTGTCCATTTCAACACGGAAGTAAACTGGGATTCCTATAAGTCAGCTAGGAATCGGTGTAACCAAATGATACGCAACGCTAAACGACAACGTCTCTTCCTCGTCACCTTCTGAAGTTTGGAGGTTTCTTGGGACATTGGGCATTGGAAAGGTAAGGCAAGTGGAGCTGCCTAAGACCATTGGACTGGATGCCATTAACATACATTTCTCCACTTCCCATACAATGGATATCCAAACCATTAGTCAAACGGTAGACTATATAGCCAGACTGACTACATCCCATAATACCCCTTTTACATTTTCTCCAGTCTCGGCAGATGAGATCAAGAAAATCATATTTTCAATAAAATCTAATGCTGTTGGTTGTGACAGCATTAGTCGTCGCATGATCGTAACAATTATAGACCAACTTCTACCCATTATATCACACCTAATACATTTCTCTTTGGATTCATGTCAATTTCCTGCTCTGTGGCGAAAAGCCTATGTTCGACCATTGCCTAAAATTAATAATCCTTCCCTACCTAATCATTTTCGTCCTATTTCAATTCTCCCTTTCCTCTCTAAGGTTTTAGAGGCGTGTGTACATAAACAATTATTTATGTACATACAGCAAAATAATGTTTTAAGTCCTCTGCAATCGGGTTTTAGGCGTGGACACAGCACAACTACAGCTTTGCTTAAAGTAACGGTGAATCACGAAATTCTTTTGTATATACTTTCCCATCTTAAAATCTCATCTGACGAACTGGAATGGGTTTCTTCTTATCTTCAGGGTCGCCAGCAGTGTGTTTGCGTTGATGATATTTCATCGAAATGGTGCAACCTAGACGCTGGTGTTCCTCAAGGCGGTATACTCTCTCCTCTTCTATTTTCCATGTTCATAAACTTTTTAACTCCTGATCTTCAGTGTGCGTATCATTTGTATGCTGATGACCTGCAAGTGTACTGTGAAGCTACAGTGGACAACATAGCAGAGGCTTTTCGTCGAGTAAACGATGACCTAAATACAATACGAAGCTGGTGTGATAGGTTTTGCCTGTCAGTCAACCCTGATAAATGCCAGGGTATCATAGTGGGGAGTATTCGCATGATGAACAGATTGACCGATGTAAACGAACCACCATTATTGTTTAACCAGATAACCATTCCTGTAACTTTGAGTGCCAAAAACCTGGGTTTACATCTGGATTCTACTTTAAGCTGGCGGCCGCAGGTCACTAACGTTTGTCGGAAGGTTACGGGGACATTACGGGCTCTTTACGGATTCAAAAATTTTTTGCCTCTCAAGACTAAAGTAATGCTTGTGCAGATTCTTATTTTTCCTGTCATTGACTATGGTGATGTGTGCTATTTCGACCTGAATGCAGACCTGCTCAATAAACTAGACCGGCTTCTCAACAATTGCATTCGATTCGTCTATAATCTTCGAAAGTTTGATCATATATCAACTTAACGTTCTGAGCTGCGCTGGTTACCGATACGTCAGCGTCGCAACATGCGCGCTGTGACGTTTCTTTATACGCTCTTAAACTTTCCAAACACGCCCTACTACTTGACTTCTCATTTTCAGCTTCTGTGCTCTAACCACAATAAAAATCTTCGTTCTTCTTTGTCCTACTCATAGCTCCAGTCTCGTTCACTCTTCTTTCTTTGTTCAGTCAATTCTTCTATGGAATGCTCTTCCTCAAGAAATCAGAATGGCCACTAACCGTACGGTGTTTAAAAGTAAAGATCGTCAACTCTACAGCAACTCATAGATAAATTAATCTGTTAATATGTATACCTGATATGTATAAATTCATTATATACTTTATGTATAGTAAGTTACTAATATGTATATATATATATGTATATGTATGTTATCTTGAATATGTGTATGTGTTCGTATTTAAATATATATTTCTCTCTTTTTTTATTTTATTAATTAGTACCTATGTTATGTGAGCCATTATAACTTTCATTAAGCACCTACCTTGACTTATCTCTGTAACGCCCAAAGGTTGACTGGTAGAGAATGCCTATGGCATTAAGTCCGCCTGTGTACATGACTGTGCAGAAAGTTTAAATAAATAAATGCTGACAGTGCCAATGACCCCATAAGCCGCCTTTTAAAATGCCATTCTTTTTTTGTATTACAATAAAAACACCGAAAGAAGCTCCGATATCTAGTAAGCATGTATTGTTGTTAAATTCCACTTGAGCAATGAACCCAGAAAAAGTCATAAGTGGGCTTCGAACCGTGTCGGCGTCGCACATTTCTCGTATTGGTGGTGTGAGGCCCGAAGTATAATATGCATTTAATACTGCAATTTTTGATAACAATTTACGCATCAGTTTCAGTATTAATGTGTGCTATTGCGTATAAACTACGGGAGAGTCGGCTAATGCATTCGTTGGTATAGACAAACCAATTCAACAAACATCCATCTCCAATAAATAAAGATGTCCGACTACGTCTTCGCTGCAAATGGAAATTTTGCCAATAGTCCCAGAACACACTCAGCATAAATATGGAAAAACAATAGCAATAAAGTGCACACTGGTGTCCGACTAAAATGCTGTGCTTACCCATCGGTGCTACGAGATAGCTACAAATGCTATTTCATCGTATTACGAAACCGCTTAAGTGTCTATAAATGGAACTGTTTGGTTTACTACTTGTCAATTGTTTTATCTTACTTTCGTTACCTTAAATTTTAAGCCTAAAATATGATTTGCTCATTGTTGTTATTGTCGCCATTAAAGGAAACTATTGCTATCTGATCTCCCAATCCAGTAACCGCACGGTGCATCGCCTGCGCCTGGGTTGCAGTTGGAGTTGGTGGCGCTCCAATAGACCTTGGTATATTGCTTGTCATCTTTATCCATACTTGAGCCCATGGTCATATAAATAATACTGGACGGAATTTCTGTGTCGCTTCAATTAACCAGCTCGCTCTTACGCATAGGCCCTCACACATACATTCACACAATACTAAGGCGAGGTAACTGAAACCCTACATTCAGTAACCGTGCATTAGTTTTATCTTTCTCCCTTGATCTTGTCTCTGACAATAGTTTGTAACAGATTTTGTTTTTGCCTTTGGCTTCAGTAATGACCGAAACAATAAATTTAAATATATCTTATTTTTTTTAGAGTAATTGTAACATCTATATTTCAAGCATTCAAGAGAAACAAATCTTGCAAAGACAAACAAACAGTAAATACCACGTGGTAACCATTAAAGCTTTCGAATGGTAAGAAAATTTGTTATTAATGACTCAAGGTCTCTTTTCAAATTTAATTGAAACATATAAGTTGTATTTTTGAAACCATTTTAAAGCTCTTCGTTATCAAGCGTATCAAGCCACTCGAGAGTGGCAGAATATAGATTCCAACGCCTAATATCACCATTTTTTACCAGCATGGCGGTTTTATCATAATTGTCAATTAATCAGGCGTACTTAAACATATTATTTGTAAAATAATTAAGGCGAATGGGTTAAAAATATATGGTACAATGGGAGTATTTCTGGTATGTATGTCCTGAGTAGAGTCGAGAGGCAAAGTTAGAACTTAGTAATGACTAGGAGTATCTTAGGGTCTGCGTCGGCGTGCTTAGTCCACTCAGGGTCTCTGCTAGTGTACTCAGTCTACCTAGAAGTTCCACGTGTCTGCGTCAGTGAACAATTGGATAAATAAATAAAAGATAAAAGGATTCCTGTTGGACAAGTAAATTTTATTTAACTAGTTGGATCACGTGGACGAAGGGATCCGAAACCCTCCAGACTTTTAATTATGGTAAGTGTTAGAGAGCAAAGCGTGTTCGAAAGACACGAATCTCTTAAACAATCTTTGTAGCAAGCAATGCGTCAACTCGTAGATTTTTGATGGTCAGGTAGTAAATGAGGTCTATAAAAGTCTAAGGTCATAAAAAGTATTGTGTTCTGTCTTAGTTTAAAAAAAATATGTACTGGGTGTACTTTGTAAACCACTACAATGTGTAAAAAAAACAGTCCCATAATTAGTATTATTACTTTAAAAAAATATACATTTTCATTTGTAACAGCTACTTGTATTTATCTACCTGTTCCAGGTCCAGGTAAATTAACACAATCACGCCTGTATCCTTGAGGGACAAGACAGAGGTGAATATCACACCCACCCAAACGTTGCATTGTTATTTCATTGCATTGTTGCATTTCCCACGTAATTAGAGGCAAACCTATTGTTATCACCAAGCTACAGTTACTTGAAAATATCTATTACCAATCTGTAATCTGAACCAACTTTCCAAGAACCAGGATGGATGTTACCCATCCACAAATACAACCCCTGCAGTTCAAGTAACAGGTAGTTAAAGTACAAGTAAAACAATGAACGTTCACTTACCTTTGTACTGTTATAATCAATTATATAATCGCCACCACCCAAGAAGCTGTTAACTCTGATATTGTTACATAATAATATAATACAACGGGTTCAAAATTTATTCCAAATTTAACATCTAAAATAGACACATTTTATAAAATTAATTCGGCCCTTGAGACTCACCCCAGTTCCGTGCTTAGGAAGGCACGTTAAGCCGTTGGTCCCGGTTGTCAATAAAATGGCAGTCGTTAAGCCAAGTTGAAGGCCTTACGGGCGGCTTAAAAAATTTCAACAGCAGGTGCCACAGCCTGCGCCTGTACATTTCACCACGGCAATGGGCTCACCACCTGTTACGTGGGACAAAGATGCGTACGGTGAAGTGTGGGCGTTTAATATGCCTCTGCCTACCCCTTCGGGGATAAAGGCGTGACAATATGTATGTTTGTATGTATTGTTACATATATATATATTGTATCACATACATACTTTCTTAAATGTATCGTTCAGGTTATTGTATAAAATACCAAATTATTGTGGTATACGGTTTTTTTTTTATCTTTGGCCCGTATTTTAACGGGCATCACCAGCCTGATGGAAAGCAAATTGAGTTTGAGGGCCGCCATCCTAGCTACCACGGCTGCCATAACGACCTTTAGGTTGACGGTAGAAATATGCTTTAATGTGTCTAAGTCGCGTTTTGCCTTAACGTCAATTTAGTTTAGCCTTTTAATGAAGTCTTAACTTGACTAAATCGTTTTCGGATTTAAGAGTTGATTTGCCAGAATATTAGGATGAACAGACAGGCGCTTCACATATATCACTCTAAACTTTTTTATTTCAGCCTGAACTGTAGGTACGTTGAGATGTTCATGTATTTCATTGTTTCTAGAGTACCACGGTGCATTTGAGATAGTTCGCAGAATCCCATTATGTACTCGTTGAAGGCACATCATGCTACTATTGCTGGCGGAGCCCCATAATGGAATACCATAAGTCCAAATAGGTTTCAAGACTGAGTTGTATATCAAAAGTTTGTTGTCAACAGAAAGAGTTGAGTTTCTTCCCATGAGCCAGTTTCAGTTACGAAACTTTAGGTTAATCTCATCTCTTTTCTTTTTATTATGATAGTTCCAAGTGAGTCTTCTATCCAGATGAAAGCCAAGATATTTTGTGTGATCAGTATGTGGCAGAAACTCTGAACCAAGTTTAACTGGTGGACAATCTCCTCTTCTTATTGTAAATGTGATGTGATTTGATTTTGGAGCACTGGCCCGAATTCGCCACTTATTAAGCCATGCAGTTGTCTTGTCCAGTAAGAGTTGAAGTTTATTACTAGCCTCACTCGGCTCATCATCACTAGCAAGATAGGCTATGTCATCAGCGTAGGTTGCAACAAAGACTTCGTCAGATGTTGGGAGGTCCGAGGTAAAAATGTTGTACAGCATAGGGCCGAGAACCGAGCCCTGTGGTACTCCAGCCTTAATTGTGCGTAGAGTAGATCTTGCATCTCTCTGTTTTACTTGAAAGAGCCGGTCTTTGAGATATGACTTTATGAGAGCTAAGAAAGGATGCGGAAGTTTGCTTTTTACCTTGCACAATAGACCTTCGTGCCAGACTCTATCGAAAGCCTGTTGAACGTCGAGGAAAACTGCTGAGCAGTACAATTTTCTTTCAAAGCATTGCCTAATTTTATCACGAACCCGGTACACTTGTTCAGTGGTGGAGTGCAGCTTGCGGAACCCAAACTGGTGCTTGGGTACGATATCGCAACAAGCGACATAATCCTTTACACGTGATGCAAATATCTTTTCCCACAGCTTAGAGAGAATTGGTGTCAGGCTTATTGGACGGTATGATGAAGCCTCGTGAGGTAGTTAACCAGGTTTGTGGATCATAATGATTTGAGATATCTTCCAGAGCTTAGGGATGTATGATAGTCTTAGAGTTGCATTGAATAGTGAGGTAAGCAGTGTTATGCACTTTTTGTTAGGGTCCAATAGTCTGATTTCCCCTGCCATTTCTTTTGGTGATGTAGATTTAATTGGCAGACATAGTTGAAAGTCTTGGTTTAGCGTTCGCCGTACTTTTGATTCATCATTTTCACCACAGTTTGGCTCGAATACGCTCTCTAGATGGTCTGCAAACACTTCAACCTTTTCAGAGTCCGTTTTAGCCCATTCCGTTGAAGACCTTTGAGGATGGAGATGTTGTTGAGGTTTTCCAGTTATCTTTGTTGCCCTCCATAGTGACGTTTCTCCCTTCCCGTGGGGGAACATGCTTTCTAGTGTTTTTCGAAGCCTGGAGTTCGCTGCCTCTTGCTGCGAGCTTAAAACCTTAAGTTCTTTTGATGCTAGATTGAATGCAGTTTTGTCTGCCAGGTGCTGGGATTGGTGCCATATCCTTCTTAACCTCCGTTTTTCTTTTAGTTTTGATATTATATCAATAGATTGTGGCGATATTTTTAGAAGGTGAGATAGATAGGGTGAGTTTTTCCAAGCCGAAACCTGAATTAAGTTCGTTATGTATTCAGAGGCGTTGTCTATATCTTCCGGGGTTTTCAACGGAATCTTTAGGTTAATGTTGTCTTCCAGGTATTGTTGGAAACCATTCCACTCAATTTTACTGTTTGTTAGGGATTCCGGATGTTCCACACTAAGGACTGTTGAGCTCAGGGTAAGGATTACCGGCGTGAGGTCGGATGCTCCATCAAGGCTTGATTCCACGGAACAGTATAGGTGACTAATGCCCTTGGTTACAAAAAAGTCCAACACGTCAGATAGTTTATTTTGGTCAGTCGGCCAGCTGGTTGGTTCGCCGGAGGATATAGCTGTCATGTGGTTCGTATCTAGGCAGCATTTGAGTGAGCGGCCTCTGGGCAGAGTGTGATACGTGAACCCCAGTACGTGTGTTTAGCATTCCAGTCCCCTCCCGATATAAATTTATTTCCAAGTTGGACGAAGTAACTTTCAAACATTTGGGGAGTAATTTTATGTTTAGGCGGGCAGTAAACAGCAGATAGTGTTATCGGACCCGCACGATCTGTTAGTCTGATTGTTGTAGCCTGGATGTGTTCTGTACAGTAGCTTTCCAGCACAGTGTGCTTTATGTTGGATTTAATCACTATTGCGGTACCCGCATGAGCTTTTCCATCACCTGGATGTGGGGTAAAATAAATGTCAAACCCATTAATTTGGTAGCTGCTCCGCTTAGTAGCATGAGACTCTGAAATAAAAACTATGTCCAATTCGTTGCTTTTTATGATTTCTTCAAGTTCTCGGATATTGGACGATAATCCATTGATGTTCCAAGTTGCAATTCTTAGCTGTACTAAGAATGCAATTTAGAGACGACAGTTGTCAATAGGTTCAGGAGGGTGCCTATTTGTTGTAAGAGCCGATCTATCTTATCAGATTATTGGATCAAAATTTGTTCAATAGAGGAACTTTGTTGTGGGTTCAGTTTGGTCTGGGAGCCAAGGTTAGGATACCGTTTTGCAGTAATATCCGCATAGGTTCTACCATCCCTTAAATTTTTGTTTCCCATTGTAGTTGTATACGCTTCGGGGTCGGTTTGAAGTTCTTCTGGTTTTGTTTTAAGAGGTCTCCGGGTATACGTTTTTGACCGATTTTCTTTCCTGGCTAGGATTTCCTTATAGACCTGGCAGCCCTTGTAATTTGCTGGGTGGTCGCAGGAACACAGAGCGCACTTAGTGGGAGTGTTGCGGTCCTTTTTTGGGCAATCTGCTGTTCTATGTCCTTCACTGCATTTCACGCATCTGAATGGTTTCATGCAATTATTCTTAGAGTGACCAAATTGTTGGCAGCGCTGGCATTGAACAATGGATGTGGATTTGCGAGGGTCCTCTATTTTAACTTGTTGGTGGTATATGGACTTGATACTTTTAACTGCTTTATTATTTTCTATAGGTTCAAGGTTGACAAAAAACGTAAATGATGGAGGTTTTTGTGGACCGTAGCGGGCATTAATGATTTCACCACAAACTCGATTTCCAGTGGCTTCTATTGCTTCAATTATTTCATTGTGAGGTGTAGTGTACTGAAGTTTACGTATCACTATGCGATACGGCCTCTTTTCTTTTTGAGTAAATGTGTGACCAAATGTGTTTTTTCTCTTGTTATTGAAATCACAGTTTTGTAGGTGTCTGGGCAATCCACTAAAACACGCCGTAAGTTTTTATTAAGTATTTTTATCTTAAATAGTTTTGGATTACACACAGACTCAATCAATTTGGAGAGCTCATTCAGATCTTCAATTCCGTATAGAACAGTAGGAGGGGGCCTGTTTGTTTTTGTAATGGCAGCGTCATTAGGATGTTCTAGTTGATCTACTTCTAGAGACGTGAACCTGTTGGATACCGTCAGTTTGCGTGTATCTGGAGGAGAATCATTCATCATTATTTTACGCTTGCGAGGTACTCGTTGCCATGTTGGTGGTGCTTGTAAATCTGATGAATAGGATGTTAAATCTACAGTGGCGCTGATGTCTGATGATTGTGGTTAATCGCTTTGGTTTGGTATATTGCTGAGGGAGGCCGAACGGGGCCTATTAAATAGTCCAGGATGGAATACTTGTTGAGTGAGAGTTTTCTGATTTGGTTTAGTAGGTAGATTTTGATAGGATTAATTCATGATTAGTCCCACGAGTAGGGTCGAAGTATACGGTCGCTCACAAAGTGACGCCCATTCCTGCGAGAGGGCACAGTACAACAATGTTGACCTGTCACATTGAGGTTGGTGCTAGTGACTGAAACCCTTCCGTTAAAGACTCGGCGTATTCGCTCTACAACCCAGAAGGTAAGTGTAGGGTGAGCCTTGGAAAGACAAGATAGTGAGTCCTAAAGTTTTGTGCACTTAACTTCCTATCTACCTCTAGACATTTTAATGACCATTTCGTCATAAGGCTCGTTATAGCCTCTTCCAACCAGTTACCCGGTTGGGTGTATGGTTATACCGCCAATGCTCGGTCGCCAGAGCCTCGTTTGTCTTCTAGCAGGGAGCACCACGGCAGCCAATTGGCCGCCGCCGCCTTCCAGCGCGTGCAGGTGAGGTTGACTTTTGGGCCGGTAAAGATCTTGGTACCGCTCTCTCCTTACCCCCCAAAACTAATTGGTCACAATTATATTTTAAGAATTATTGAATTTAATTTTAAATTTATTTTATGATGGGTTTTGGAGAAATGTGGCTACGGCTCTTTTGTCTCATTATAGGTCGTAAGTTTAGCTATAAGACTCGTGAATCCCACGTCCGGTCAATCAATCAAAGGCAACGTCGCGAGTGTATTACCGCGAGTGTGTATGTACCTTTGCATGATTCAGCGAGGACTTTGTTAGAGGTAAGACCGGACGTGAGATTCACGAGTCTTATAGATATTGTATAGAGATTAATAATTTATATAATAAAATAATTTTTTTTTATATAATTCATTAATCTCTATACAATATCGTATGTTTGAATGTTGGCGTCGATCTATACTAACAAAAGTATGAACATGATTGATCCGCGCGTCCCCGCGGTCTTTGTTCTGTAAACGATCACTAAGTTACGCAACTTTCACTATGGCTGGTACTCGGATGGGTGACCACTTTGTGGCATTTACATTTGCAAGCGTTTCCGTGCTTCGGAAGGCACGTTAAGCCGTTGGTCCCGGTTGCCAGTAAAATGGTAGTCGTTAAGCCAGGTTGAAGGCCTTATGGGCGGCTTAAAAATTTCAACAGCAGGTAGCCACAACCTGTGTCTGTCTATTTCAACACGGCAATGGACTCACCACCTATTACGTGGGACAGGAATCCACACGGTGTAAAGTGGGCATATAATATGCCTCTGCCACCCCTTCGGGGATAAGGCGTGATGGATATATATATATATATATATATATATATATATATATATATATATATATATATATATATATATATTAATCTCTTTTCAATATCGTATGTTTGAATGTTGGCGTCGATCTATACTAACAAAAGTATGAACATGATTGATCAAATGCAATAAATATTTGTTCAAGATTACATGTAATTGTACATCTTTATAGTATTTCCGATCTTATAAAAATTTAAAGAAACGATTTGGTGTTCTTTGCTGAGTGACGATATGCGATTTAGGCTTAATACGTTTTAGTATCAACACATTTCAGCTCTAATACGATAGTTCTAATAACGTTTTAGGTGTGATGCATTTACACATTATAAGAATCCGATAGGGATTTAGGCATAATGTAATTAGATGGATTGAGTATCGTAATTCTAATTTCATTATGCCTGAATCCCTATCGGATATAGAACTAATGTTAGTAAGTTTTGTACATATATATACATCTTTATAGTATTTACGATCTCATAAAAATTTAAAGAAACGATTTGGTGTTCTATGCTGAGTGACGATATGCGATTTAGGCTTAATACGTTTTAGTGTCAACACATTTCAGCTCTAATACGATAGTTCTAATAACGTTTTAGGTGTGATGCATTTACACATTATAAGAATCCGACACGGATTTTGGCATAATGTAATTAGATGGATTGAGAATCGTAATTCTAATTTCATTATGCCTAAATCCCTATCGGATATAGAACTAATGTTAGTAAGTTTTGTACATATATATTCCAAATTCCTTTTAGAATACAAGCATAAAAGGATGAATCAGTAGTTACCGGATTTGCAATGGCACAAGACCAGCTAAACAAGTGGCATATCGGACCAGGATCGGGCACATAAATGTGGGACCACCTGAGCGCCGCAGACAACAAAGCGACAACGCCCATGGACAAATCACACCCATATGTAGGTATGTAGGAGCAGCTTTCAGCATCGTCTTTTGGAGCGTGATTCGAGTTATGCTACAAAACATAATTAAAACATTTTTAGGAAGTAATTAAAGTTCTTGTTAAATTACAGGCCACATAGTCTAATCCGAGTACGTGGTTTCAATTGGGATTCTAATGAGGCCCTACCCATAATTTCGCCCACGTCAGCCTCACCTGCAGTGGTGCACCTGCTGACTCCGGTAACTAACGAGGCCATTTTAAATATTCAAAATAAAATCCGTTCTAAAATGCCGCTAATTGGGAGAGGCCTACTTCTAGCAGGTGACTGCCATAGGCAGATTTGATTAAAAGTAGGATAGCTCTAGGATATCTGGATTACGACACGGGATTCCCACTAAAAACATACTTGCGATTGTTAGTATACTCAATCTAAAATTAACATTTTAAAAAAGTACAAGTCTGATTTACGGTAATACCGCAGGTAGAGAGTCATAAGGTACTACATCTAGAATGAAATAAGATAATGTTAATTTTTGTTCATAATTTTATGACGTCGGTAAAGTGCAGGTAAAGTAACTTAATTTTTGAAAATTTTGATTGGGCTTAAAATTACTACGAACAGTATCGTAAAAAAGAAAGGGCACCTTTGTTTTTATTGCCGTTGATATCTGCGAAAATCATAATGTCCGTAGTGGAGACACAGGTAATAGGAAATGGGAAAGTACGGTTATGAAATTTTTACCTGAGAAATCCTTACATTTATAGATTTGACTAGCTTACAAATTCAGTCTTATTACGACATTCGTAACAAGCGGGTTGCTAACTCAGTCCAATAGTCCTATACTCTGTGTTTACACTGACGAAGCTAAGCATTTGTTCAACATGTCTGCTGCTCAGATCAGAAACGAGGAAGTTCGAAAGGCACCCGTCTTAGCGAGCGCTGGTAAGTAATGCCTTTAATTAACATACCTACTACCAGTTCACGTGTTTCCTTAAAACTTTAAGTTGAAAATTGCATCCCTTATGAGATCATTACTTGTTCGTTGCATTTTCCGTCGAAAATATTTTTCTAATAAGAATGGATATTAAAATTATTGGAAAATAATAAATATTTTTTTTTTTTTTTTTAGATTCTAATTAACTAGTTAGTTCTAAGTATGGAAATAGACTAACTTTTGACTGAATTAGAAACTAATCACGCACATAAAAAATGAAAATCCTTTACGCATATTAATGCATTTAATTCAAAACTAGCTCAATTCATTTTCGAAACACATAAAGTAACAAGAACTGCAATTTTGTTAAAGTAGAGGAATACCTACTTTTTAAGTGATCCGTTCATTGTCCGGTTTTTATTAATTTACGGGTTAATAGTAGGATACATAATTCTCCCTGCAGATAACGGTCGAACTCCTTGATAGCATGAAAGTTCTATCTCGTGCTTCATGTCCTAATTTCAAAACTCATAACGTCTTTGCGCCAAAGCCTCTAGTATTAGCGGCTGTTTATTCATAGTATATCTACTCTAGAAATTCCAATGCGTAGATTAATTCTTAAGTGTTTGTATAATACATGTTTATATTTGTTTATTATACACGGTTTCTTGAAATACGCTAATAAGCTCTTACAGGTCACTTCTATTTGTCACATTAGTGTCCAATAGATATGATAGAATATGAAATTTTTAGATGTGAAGATAATGTGTAAAATATATAGGTTTATTGAGCGCCGTGTTCCCAAGACGGTAATATTTTTTTTTTATGAATACGTCATGTACCATAATCACCAAGGAACCCTTACAGTTTTGCTATATTCATATATTTTTCTATAGCGCAACTGGTAGACTTAGTGCTAGAAAGCTGTGTTTGACATGTGGAATAAGTTAGACTTGCCTAAACAAAAATTTGAACTAAGTAATTTTTAGAACAATTGCCTTAATAATCCAGAAGCCAGATAAACTTTCTATATCTTTCGGAAACATCAAATCGGCTGCTAGATTAAGGTTTTAGTATATCATTTCCTGTGGGGTCTTTTTTTAATTAGATTTGTGTAAAATGTTAGGAGAGCCGGATATGGACTTGAGCTTGATTAGTTATATATGAACTGACAACTTTTTATTGGTTTGCAGCGTCCTAGCCACACATTCAATGAGCGGAAGACCGCCGTCAGCTTTCCCGGATAAGCCAGTGAAAATGAGTTTAGATCAGAGAGCTGTATCTGATATAATCCAGGAAGTGTTGAAAAAGTTTCCGAACAGCAATGAAAAGACTGTGAGGTATGTCTTGCTCACTTGATTCAAGTCAATACCTACATTTCAATCATGATGTTTATACCGAGATAAGGAGTCACCACAACTTGTCGATTTGAATAACTCCCCTTCAACTTGACTACTTAAATAGTTTTCAGGTCTGGTGGGGTAATATTATCAGCGTTGGGTAGACTGACTGTCTGACTGTCCCACTAGTGATTTACACCCAAGCTATCAGGAATAAACCTCACTAACATACAACATGCCACCTTTGAAGTGGAAAAAATAATTTGGTGATAAATTTTAAAATAATTTAATATTGGCTTTTATTTATGCGCTTTTTGCTTCTACCTTGTCTTTATTTTAATACATCACTGCACTGTAGCGTAATCCGACGTAATCTCAACAATAAAAAATACATTAACAGCGTTATCAAAACATTGGGTAAGCTAGGATTTCCCAACAAGGCTGTTGCTGCTGACGCTGTGTATAATGGTGTTGTAATGAGATCTTTCAGTTACTTTTACCTTCACTGTTCGATCCTAAATAAATATCCATCACGCCTTATCCCCGAAGGGGTGGCAGAGGCATATTATATGCCCACTTTTCACCGTGTGGATTCCTGTCCCACGTAATAGGTGGTGAGCCCATTGCCGTGTTGAAATAGACAGACGCAGGTTGTGGCTACCTGCTGTTGAAATTTTCAAGCCGCCCATAAGGCCTTCAACCAGGCTTAACGACTGCCATTTTACTGGCAACCGGGACCAACGGCTTAACGTGCCTTCCGAGGCACGGAAACGCTCGCAAATGTAAATGCCACAAAGTGGTCACCCATCCGAGGACCAGTCATAGTGAAAGATGCGTAACACAGTGATCGTTTACAGAACACTGAGACCGCGAGGCCACGAGCGCTTCTTCTTCGATCCTAAACATCACATAATATATATGTCGCCATCCCATTACACCGTATGCATTTTTGTCCCACGTAGTTGGATGAGCCTGTTAGGCGTGTTGAAATGAAATACCTAATAAAGTTATAATTGTTCTCAGAAACCTCATTACCTCGAAATGCGCCGACGAGTGCAAAATGATGAGAATGAGGAATCGAAGAGCTGCACAAGACGCTAACCGCAATCTGTCATCATAGGTCAGCAAATTTCACGGTGACAGCATGACTTGGGACTTGATCGAGTGATCAAATGTTATAGCATTCATACATGCATGTCATAATTAACGCTAATATCCAGCATGGACTACGACGACCCCATTGATAAAAATTACCACATCTGTTGACTGGCTACTACACTGGGTACAGATATTTAACGACGATTTTATTATTATATTACTTTCGTTACTTTAATTCGCATCTATAATATTGTATAATATATACTGTCAATTGGTGAAGAGTTCTTGAACTACCTTTGATAATGTCTTAAGGTGAAATCTATCCGGATATGTTAAATAAAATAAAAAATTATGGAATACAGTACAGTTGGCTTTTCGTGACATATTACTATTATTATTGTTATTTAATTATATATCACGAAAAGCCACCTGTACTTTTGTATTCGTTTTTCGTGCTATACGTATCTATTATGTGGTTAACAAGTTCTATTAAAACATATAATTATAAGTATTATGTAATGATAGAAATTGAAAATAGTGAGTATATTTGAATGCATTTTGTACGCTGTGATAACCTTGATAACACACAGAAGGTTTACATATATCTGTTATACACCTTTAAGAGATGTATATTAAATACTGCGTTTATTTAATTAAAAAAAAAGTCTAGTCTTTTATGATAAATTTCGATTATTATTTTTGGAGTCAAGTAATTATAGAAGTAGAAACTTTTATATTTGGTAGTATTCCCTTAGTAGCTATCTGTTTATGTGTTTTATAAGTTTTATAATAGACAAAGTGTGTACATTGTAATTGTAATGAATTGGTATTTTGATTTTCTTGATAAGTAAATCGTAAAAATATATTTGTCGTTTGTTTTGTATCGTTTAATCTACGAACTACTAAAGCTATAATAAACAGGACGAGAGTTTTCATTGAAACACCTACGCTACGTGCAAGGCGAGACGCCGCCGCCGTCAAAAGCCTTCGTCACCCCCATAAACCCCGTACTTGGCAAATTTTACAGTTCAGGGTCAACAACAATATCCCACAAATTTTGGTTCTCTTGGGAGTATAGTATCATGCACGTCTTTATCCTTAAGTGGTGGCAGAGGCATATTATACGCTCACATTTCATCATGTGCATTTTTATCACTCGTTTTGCTCGCTCGTAAACTATTTGCGTTTATACTCGTCGTACACTCGTCGGTACTGTCTGAAATACAATATCAACAATTAGGGTTTTTCCTACTTTTAGACGATTCCAAATTATATTTATAACTTCTTTTAATATCAAGAAATAGAGATTGTATACTTAATCTAAGAATAGAACAGAAATATACTTTATTGTACACCAATTATTAATATTTACAGATATATGGAATAATTATTGAAATACAAAATTACGAAATGATTTCGACAAGTGATTGTATTTTTACGCAACATGCTGACAGTGCCAACACAATTTTATATAATACTAGGTGTGCCTCCCGGCTTCGCCCGTGACATACTTCCACGTGTTCCACTACTAACACGTGTTTTTTTTAATTTAGAACTAGATATACGAAATTTGGTGTAGCTATCTTTGAAAATGAAGAATTTCACATATAAATTTACAACTCCTATTTTAGATAAGTAACACTTAAAAATTTTATAAGTAAATTTTGCAAAACCGATATTAACGTATTTATTGTCCATTTATTTAAAGCCAGAAGCACGTTTAGGTACGTTATTTCATATTTCTAACTTTAAAAATGTGGAACTTTGTATAAATGCTTATCTTTTATTTTTCCTCTAAGAGGTAGAAATTTAAAAACCCCTTTTTTAGTTATTGCTTAAATTAAGGGTAGCTTACGCTAACAATTTCAAGTTAGGTAGGTGTAAGTATATTGGCTGGGCTTGATAGCTAAGTGAATCAGCTGTAATTTTATTAATATATACTAGATCGTTCAATAAGTCCCGAAACTAACTTGGAAATGGCGTAAATATTAAAAACTCTTTAGATTTTTAAAAAGTACTGGCCTTCATTAAAAGATTTGTGTAATTTTTTTAAATTGGAACATTAAAATATTGATTTTCCAGACATTTGAGTGACGCTACGCTTGTAGTTTCGATACAGTGAAAAAACGAGGTTCGCGTGTTGATAAAACATTGTTTTTAATGGAAAAAATGCCGTTGAAGCACTGCAATGGCTAATAAAATATTATGCGGGATCAGCTCCCTCTAAAGCAACCATTTGTCAGTGGTATGCCGACTTCAAACGCGGTCGCCTGGACACAAATGATGGGGAACGCTCAGGTCGTCCAAATGAAGCAGTGACTTTTAGTGAACAAAATATTAACCAAGTCCTCAAAATCGTAATGGAAGATCGGAAGATAAAAGTGGGCGAGATAGCCGAGATAGTGAAGATTTAAGCTGGTAGTGTTTTCACTATTTCACATAAAAATTTGGCCATGAAAAAGCTTTTTTCCAAGTGGGTGGCCCGTTTGCTTATAACTGATCAAAAGGAACAACGTATCAATGATTTAGAGCGATGTTTGGCGCTGATGGATCGTAATAAAAAGGATTTTTTACGTCAGTATGTGACAATGGATGAAACATTGATACACCATTTTACTCCGGAATCCAATCGGCAGTCAGCGGAGTGGAGAGCGGCTGGCGAAAGCCGTCCGTAGCGGCCAAAGACTCAGAAATCGGCCGGTAAGGTTATGGAGTCTATATTTTGGGATGCGCATGGAATACTTTTCATCGACTACCTTGAAAGGGGGCAAAATATAAATAGTGACTATTACATGCTTATTGGAGCGATTGAAGTAAGAAATTGCGGATAAACGGCCTCAAATGAATAAAAAGAAAGTATTGTTTCACCAGGACAACGCGCCTTGTCACAAGTCTGTGAGAACGATGGCCAAAATTAATGAATTGGGCTTTGAATTGCTTCCTCATCCCCCTTATTCGCCAGACTTGGCCCCCAGCGATTACTGGCTGTTTGCAGATCTCAAAAAAATGCTCCAGGGTAAGAAATTTGACTCAAATAGTGAAGTTATTACAGCAACGGAGGCTTATTTTGAAGCCAAAGACAAATCGTTCTACACGCATGGGTTAGAAAAGTTAGAAAATTGTTGGAGGGACTGCATCGCTCTTGGAGGAGACTACGTCGATGAATAAAAAATATTTTTATATAAAAACCTTGTTTTAGTACTTAGTCTCGGGACTTATTGAACCACGTGTTATTTGCCCTTACTTCGTCCGTGACATAGCTTCGAAATTCCGTTGCAAACACCCTCCCCCCACTCCTCTAACCCTTTCCCCCAATTGGTTTTCAAATATTTTCATTCAACCTTTCATCTCCTATTTTACACCCTTATGGGTAGAATTTTGAAAAATCCTGAAATACGAGTTTATTTCTAATCAAATATATAATTATGAAATTTAGTGTTGCTATCTTCAAATATAAGAATCACCCATATAAACTTAAAACCCCTACTTTAGCCCTTTATAGGTAAAATAAGGCTAAACTGCGAAACACGTACCCATTTATTTGCAACACGTGTACGAAATTGTATGTTTCTAACTTTGAGAATGACTAACTTTTATACAAAAGTTTGTCCGTAATTTTACCCCCTTAGGATTGGAATTTCAAAAAATACTTACCATAAAATTTTAGGTTTGTTGGTCCAAGAGCCTTGTCTGGACGTTGAAAAAATTGTGGGTGACTCATTATTATAATAATAATGAGTCACCCACAATTTTTTCAATAAAAGACCACCTCCTCCGCCTTTAAAATTAGCAAAACCGCGATAAACGTGTCTTTTCATTCATAATAAGGAAAAAATAAACGTAATTTCATATCTCTAACTTTGAAAATTACGAACTTTCATACAACCGTTTATGCCTTATTTTACCCCCTTAGGTGTGGAATATTTTAAAATCCTTTCTTATTGGGTGCCTAAATTATAAGGGTAATTTTGCAAGGGTTTCGGCTGGGTGTAGATAGATGAGTAAGTCACACGTATTATAAATAAGTAAACGGGGTTACTCACGATAGTGAAGCGGATCTCCTGTGTGCCTCGGCGCAACCCTAAGTCCATCGGATACCCCTACAACAGGAAGCGCGCAGCGCGCGAGCGGTGAGAGCTAAAGCGCGCAGTGCGCGTAAAGAGCCCTCGGCGAACGGTCCGCACCTCTGAAAAAAGCTGTCTAAATACAGCTGAAACCGGACGGTCTATAACTGGTAGTTAAACGTGAGTAATCCCATTTACTTATTTATAATGTGTAATAATAACGTTAGTTTTCTAGTTAAAAAAGTCACACGTAATTTTATTAATATAGATTGTAAAACAAATAAAATAAAAACCGAATGAAGCACCGATATCTAACTAGTAGGTATTGATGTTAAAAACTAAAAATAGCGAGAAATATTAAAATTTAATGTCTCTGTCATTGCTGAAGCTGAGTAAATCCAATAGCAACAACAAAATCCATTAGGAATTACGGACAGAGACAAGAACAAGGGAGATAGATAAAACTAATGCACGGTTACTTAAAGTAGAGTTTCAGTTACCTCGCCTCAGTTGCTTAATTAATCTACCTTGAATTTTAAGCCTGGAACCGGAATAAGATTTGCTCATTGTTTTTATTGTCCCAATCCAGTAACGGCACGGTGAGTCGCCTGCGCCTGGATTGCAGTTGGGGTTGGTGGGGCTCTAATAGACCTTGGTATATTGCTCTTGCTTGTCATCTTTATCCATACTTGAGCCCATGATCATATAAACAATACTGGACGGACTTTCTGTGTCGCTTCATTTAACCAGCTCGCTCTTACGCATAGGCCCTCACACATACATTCACACAAAACTGAGGCGAGGTAACTGAAACTCTACTTTAAGAAACCGTGCATTCGTTTTATCTATCTCCCTTGTTCTTGTCTCTGTCCGTAATTTCTAATGGATTTTGTTTTGCTATTGGATTTACTCAGCTTCAGCAATGACAGAGACATTAAATTTGAATATTTCTTGCTATTTTTAGTTTTTATATATTAACTCGAAAATACTTTTTTTTATGTTATTAGATGTACATTCTTATAGATAACAGCGTATTTATGTAAAAGTTTGTTCAAAGTTCTACTCCAGGAAAGTGGCGTTAATATTACTTTTCTTTTATTGAGTTTGTCAAGTAAAAAACGTTGAAATATAATAATAAATATTGTAGAAATTTTAGGGTAAATGCTATAGTTTGAGCAATCGAGTCCGGCCTGTATACAGTTGCATATATTTGGTTTAATCCTCAATGATAAATTTATGTTTATAAAAACATCATTAAATGACATTATGACCATTCCTCTAGAAATAAGTATATAGGTGCATTGCTTAAACATTTTTGAGTATTTGTAATACCTAAGTTTCAACCAGAATCGCGGTTTTATCATAATTGTCAACTAATCGGACGTACTTAAACATATTATTTGTAAACTAATTAAGGCGAATGGGTTAAAAATTTATGGTGCAATGGGAGTATTTCTGGTATGTATGTCCCGAGTAGAGTCGAGGGGCAAAGTTAGAACTTAGTAATGACTAGGAGCATCTTAGGGTCTGCGTCGGCGTGCTTAGTCCACTCAGGGTCTCTGCTAGTGTACTCAGTCTACCTAGAAGTTCCACGTGTCTGCGTCAGTGAACAATTGGATAAATAAATAAAAGATAAAAGGATTCCTGTTGGACAAGTAAGTTTAATTTAACTAGTTGGATCACGTGGACGAAGGGATCGGAAACCCTTCAGACTTTTAATTATGGTAAGTGTTAGAGAACAAAGCGTGTTCGAAAGACACGAATCTCTTAAACAATCTTTGTAGCAAGCAGTGCGTCAACTCGTAGATTTTGATGGTCAGGTAGTAAATGAGGTCTATAAAAGTCTAAGGTCATAAAAAGTATTGTGTTTTGGCTAAGTTTAAAAAAAATATGTACTGGGTGTACTTTGTAAACCACTACAATGTGTAAAAAAACAGTCCCAATATTAGTATTATTACTTTAAAAAAATATACATTTTCAGTTGTAACAGCTACTTGTATTTGTCTACCTGTTCCAGGTCCAGGTAAATTAACACAATCAAGCCTGTATCCTTGAGGGACAAGACAGAGGTGAATATCACACCCACCCAAACGTTGCATTGTTAGTCCCACGTAATTAGAGGCAAACCTATTGTTATCATGAAGCTACATTTACTTGAAAATATCTATAACCAATCTGTAATCCGAACCAACTTTCCAAGAACCAGGATGGATGTTACCCATCCACAAATACAACCCCTGCAGTTCGAATAACAGGTAGTTAAAGTACAAGTAAAACAATGAACGTTCACTTACCTTTGTACTGTTATAATACATGATATAATCGCCACCACCCAAGAAGGTGTTCTGATATTGTTACATATATATATTGTCTCACATACATACTTTCTTAAATGTATCGTTCAGGTTATTGTATAAAATACCAAATTATTGTGGTACATGGTTTTTTTTTATCTTTGGCCCGTATTTCAACGGGCATCACCAGCCTGATGGAAAGCAAATTGAGTTTGGGGGCCGCCATCCTAGCTACCACGGCTCCCATAACGACCTTTAGGTTGACGGCAGAAATATGCTTTAATGTGTCTAAGTCGCGTTTGCCTTAACGTCAATTTAGTGTAGCCTTTTAATGAAGTCTTAACTTGGACTCAGTCCAGCCGCGATCACGGGCGCTGCAACGCGCTCGAAACGTCGGTGCATGTAAGTACAAAATTGTTTCGCGTGAAGTCCCGAGTATTATATAAAGTCTTAACTTGACTAAATCGTTCATGATCTCATTATCAATCTATCTATTTTGCGACATACTCAATCCACCTACTTCAATATCCCCTGGGATACAGCATGAATATAGTTAGTTTAAGTTTTTATTATTAAAATATGTTTTTTTTTTACTATTTAAGCGAACCAAACTAATTGGTCACAATTATATTTTAAGATTTATTGAATTTAATTTTAAATTTATTTTATGATGGGTGTAGCGACCAGCGCCACCTAGCGTAAAGCTATCGAACTACATCGATACTAAGAATCCTACATCGCGCTATGAGAGTTCTCACGCTGAAGAATGATATATACAACAGCCCAACATCAACCTTTGGGCCGCGGCCCGCCAGGCGTGATCACCTTGCCTGGTCGGAGGATCCTCCCTCTGTGTCGGAGGAACAGAACCACCCGTTCCTCCACAGTGGTGACCCCGACGTGATTGGAAGCAGCCTTCACGGAGCAGATCAGCAGCATTATCGCCACCATCACAGCACTCCAGTATGACGGTAATTAGTCTCAGCCAGCCAGCATCTCCGGCCTCCTCGACACTTTTACCTCATTACCTCATACAAAGGTACATACACACTCGCGGTAATACACTCGCGACGTTGCCTTTGATTGATTCAGCGAGGACTTTGTTAGAGGTAAGACCGGACGTGGGATTCACGAGTCTTATAGATATTGTATAGAGATTAATAAATTATATAATAAAATAAAATTTTAGTACAATTTATTAATCTCTATACAATATCGTATGTTTGAATGTTGGCGTCGATCTATACTAACAAAAGTGTGAACATGATTCATCAAAAGCAATACAATATTTGTTCAAGATTACATAATAATTGTACATCTTTATAGTATTTCCGATCTCATAAAAATTTAAAGAAACGATTTGGTGTTCTTTGCTGAGTGACGATATGCGATTTAGGCTCAAAACGTTTTAGTGTCAACACATTTCAGCTCTAATACGATAGTTCTAATAACGTTTTAGGTGTGATGCATTTACACATTATAAGAATCCGATAGGGATTTAGGCATAATGTAATTTGATGGATTGAGAATCGTAATTCTAATTTCATTATGCCTAAATCCCTATCGGATATAGAACTAACTTTAGTAAGTTTTGTACATATATATTCCAAATTCCTTTTAGAATACAAGCATAAAAGGATGAATCAGTAGTTACCGGATTTGCAATGGCACAAGACCAGCTAAACAAGTGGCATATCGGACCAGGATCGGGCACATAAATGTGGGAGCACCTGAGCGCCGCAGACAACAAAGCGAGAACGCCTATAGACAAATCACACCCATATGTAGGTATGTAGGAGCAGCTATGAGCCTCGTCTTTTGGAGCGTGATTCGAGTTATGCTACAAAACAATATAAAAACATTTTTAAGAAGTAATTTAAGTTCTTGTTTAATTACAGGCCACATAGTCTAGTCCGAGTACGTGGTTTCAACTGGGATTCTAATGAGGCCCTACCCATAATTTCGCCCACGTCAGCCTCACCTGCAGTGGTGCACCTGCTGACTCGGTAACTAACGAGGCCATATAAGATATTTAAAATAAAATCCGTTCTAAACTGCCGCTAATTGGGAGAGGCCTACTTCTAGCAGGCGACTGCCATAGGCTGATTTGATTAATAGAAGGGTAGCTCTAGGATATCTGGAATACGACACGGGATTCCCACTAAAAACATACTTGCGATTGTTAGTATTCTCAATCTAAAATTAACATTTAAAAAAAGTACAAGTCTGATTTACCGCAGGTAGAGAGTCATTAGGTACTTACGTACATTTAGAATGAAATAAGACAATGTTAACTGTTTTTCAAAATTTTATGACGTCGGTAAAGTGCAGGTAATGTAACATGATTTTTGAAAATTTCGACTGGGCTCAAAATTACTACGAACAGTTTCGTAAAAAAGAAAGGGCACCTTTGTTTTTTATTACCGTTGAGATCTGCTAAAATCATAATGTCCGTAGTGGAGACACAGGAAATGGGAAAGTACGGTTATGAAATTTTTACCTGAGAAATCCTTACATTTTTGGATTTGACTGGCTTACAAATTCAGTTTTATTACGGCATTAGTAACAAGCGGGTTGCTAACTCAGTCCAATAGTCCTACACTCTGTGTTTACCGACGAAGCTGAGCATTTGTTCAACATGTCTGCTGCTCAGATCAGATACGGGGAAGTTCGAAAGGCAACCGTCTCAGCGAGCGCTGGTAAGTAATGCCTTTAATTTACAGACCAACTACCCGTTCACGTGTTTCCTTACAACTCCAAGTTGTAACTTGCATCCCTTATGAGATCATTACTTGACCGTTGCATTTTCAGCCGAAAAATATTTTCCTAATAAGAATGCATATTAAAATTATTGGAAAATAATAAATATTATAACTTTCTTTTTTTAGATTCTAATTAACTAGTTAGTTCTAAGTATGGTAATAGACTAACTTTTGACTGTATTAGAAACTAATCCCCACATAAAAAAATAAAATCTTTTACGCATATTAATGCATTTAATTCAAAACTAGCTCAATTCATTTTTGAAACACATAAAGTAACAAAAACTGCAATTTTGTAAAAGTAGAGGAATACCTACTTTTTAAGTGATCCGTTCATTGTCCGGTTTTTATTAATTTACGGGTTAATAGTAGGATACATAATTCTCCCTACAGATAACTTTCGAACTCCTTTATGGCATGAAAGTTCTATCTCGTGTTTCATGTTCTAATTTCAAAACTCATAACGTCTTTGCGCCATAGCCTCAAGTATTAGCGGCTGTGTTATTCATATATTATCTACTCATAGAAGTTCCAATGCGTGGATTAATTCTTGAGTGTTTGTATAATACATGTTTATATTGTTTATTATCATGAAGCTACATTTACTTACTTACACGGTTACTTGAAATACGCTAATAAGCTCTCAGGTCACTTCTATTTGTCACATTAGTGTCCAATAGATATGATAGAATATGAAAGTCTTAGATGTGAAGATAATGTGTAAAATATTTTCTATTTAAATTTTCAGATATGCGACAAAGACTTGATTGCCAATTAGGAAATAACGTAACAGTGGCTGTACCTTGGTACAGCAAATTTATGAAAGAAGAAAAACTGTCAGAGAAGGCCAGCCTCTTGATCACTGATTCGAAATGGATTCCGAGGGAATCAGACGTAGACTCGGGGAATCCGCAGCAACGTGTATGTATAACTAACTTTTTTATTGTGTTGGTTCAGGGTTTTGTTTTGAACATATGTGTATACTTTCTCGTTTCAACCCCGTGATATTTTAAATTCGCGTGTTTTGTACCAGGGAGATAAAATAATTTTAAAAATAAAAAGTAGCCTAAGGCACTACAAATCCATAAACAAGTCAACAAATACAAGTCCCGTCGTGGGCAATGTGTTTTGAAGATAGTTCGTTAGTGCCTACTGCACTCTCATAACCAACAAAACCGTCCCCTTAGAAACACATTTTCTTATCCCTACGTAGTAAGGTAAGGAAACACTTCTTGGATAAAGACGGAATGTAATGTATGTAGAGATTGTAATTGTGGATGGTTTCGGAGCTTGGTTGGACCTGTAGAATGTTGATGGTAATTATAGGCGTGTCCTCTTTTACTTGGGATCATCATATCTATATGCTAGGAATGCATATACGTTTAAAGATGAATTAATTTTTCCGTAGACGACGTACTGTCAACTGAATACTTAGAATTTTAATTAACTGGCGATTAAAAGGGTTAAATGGGTAGATTTGAATACTAGTCATATCACTTTCAACGTGCCAAATATTTTTTTAAGGTGCTTCAAACAATACTGAAATAAGTCAAAACACAGCTTTAGTCGGGAACACGGTTATTTACATTTTTGTTCACGTTCCAGCATCACTCTTCACCAAAATCAGTATGACATAATTTACGCGAAGGAAATAATAATAATAACGTTTGTTTTTCAGCTTCAGACTTTAGAACTGGCTAGGAAATATAAAAAACGTCTGTACGCGTCACATGTTACGGAAAAAATAATGTCGTCAAAAAACGCGAAGACTATTCAGACATTGTATCATTAACGTTTTGTCCAAACCTGGATTAGATCGAGATCATGAAATTAAAGCAAAAGTGTGTTTTATGCTAATACACATAAAGGATTTAATAAAGTCTAATGCAAAAACCTATGGGGAACAAAATCTTAGCGAAAAAATCGAATCCACCGTTACGGACGTCATAGAAAATGCCCGCGAAAATAAAAAGTCTAACGAAGAGGACAAAGATGATTTGGAAATAGTGATGGAAACACATAGCGGAGAAAGCAGTGAGTCCAATCATATCGACACTTCAATTGAAGAAACAAATGCAGTACCACAGGCAAATAAAGATGATGACCGCGATATCTTACATATAAGTACAAAATTATATTATTTGAATATCCGCACAATATTTTGGCTCATACTTTTATTAAAATATAATGTAAGAACTGAGAGTTTGTAGCCATTAATTAATTTCTAAATAAGTATTTAAGCTCTACTTTCTATAAGCAATATTTTTTTAAGGGATACACAAAAGTTCATGACAAAACATTGAAATAAGCCTATTATGGTTTTTTATTATTGAAATCTGTAAGAAAATAATAAAAATTTTGGTTTTAATATTAATTTGATTTATTTACTGAATATTAACTTAAAATGGATGTATCCAGTTAATATGCAGCAATCTTAGAGGCTCATGCAGGATAAAACTCTAAAATTTGGAACTACTTCCCATATATATTCTTTATCTCAAACATTATCTATGATCTGGGGATCTACATTATTAGTCTGGGTTCACTTACACGTAGGCAGAGGGATTTGAATCACGACCTCTTCAAATAAAAGGCGTCTTTATGATCAAGTAGGTAGGAAATCATAATATAAGACGAATACGAAATCTATAGTTACTCCTGACTCTGCGTAGTTATCATAAAACTTTACAAAGCTTTTAAATCACGTATTTTTATTTTTCAGATTCCTTTAGGATCCGGTGCAACAGTTGTGCACCATACGAAATACAATAAAATTAATTTTAATAAGCTCAACACGACAACGCGGGGTATATTGAGCGATGTGTTCCCAAGAAGGTAATTTTTTTTTTATGAATACTTCATGTACCATAATCACCAAGGAACCCTTACAGTTTTGCTATATTCATATATTTATATATTTTTCTATAGCGCAACTAGTAGACTTAGTGCTAGAAAGCTGTGTTTGACACGTGGAATAAGTTAGACTTGCCTAAACAAAAATTTAAACTAAGTAATTTTTAGAACAATTGCCTTAATAATCCAGAAGCCAGATAAACTTTCTATATCTTTCGGAAACATCAAATCGGCTGCTAGATTAAGGTTTTAGTATATCATTTCCTGTGGGGTCTTTTTTTAATTAGATTTGTGTAAAATGTTAGGAGAGCCGGATATGGACTTGAGCTTGATTAGTTATATATGAACTGACAACTTTTTATTGGTTTGCAGCGTACTAGCCACACATTCAATGAGCGGAAGACCGCCGTCAGCTTTCCCGGATAAGCCAGTGAAAATGAGTTTAGATCAGAGAGCTGTATCTGATATAATCCAGGAAGTGTTGAAAAAGTTTCCGAACAGCAATGAAAAGACTGTGAGGTATGTCTTGCTCACTTCATTCATGTCAATACCTACATTTCAATCATGATGTTTATACCGAGATAAGGAGTCACCACAACTTGTCGATTTGAATAACTCCCCTTCAACTTGACTACTTAAATAGTTTTCAGGTCTGGTGGGGTAATATTATCAGCGTTGGGTAGACTGACTGTCTGACTGTCCCACTAGTGATTTACACCCAAGCTATCAGGAATAAACCTCACTAACATACAAAATGCCACCTTTGAAGTGAAAAAAATCATTTGGTGATAAATTTTAAAATAGTTTAATATTGGCTTTTATTTATGCGCTTTTTGCTTCTACCTTGTCTTTATTTTAATACATCACGTCATCATTAAGACCCCATTGATAAAAATTACCACATCTGTTGACTGGCTACTACACTGGGTACAGATATTTAACGACGATTTTATTATTATATTACTTTCGTTACTTTAATTCGCGTCTATAATATTGTATAATATATACTGTCAATTGGTGAAGAGTTCTTGAACTACCTTTGATAATGTCTTAAGGTGAAATTTATCCGGTTATGTGAATAAAAATAAAAATTTGTGGAATAAAGTACAGTTGGCTTTTCGTGACATATTACTATTATTATTCTTATTTAATATTATTAATATATCACGAAAAGCCACCTGCACTTTTTTATTAGTTTTTCGTGCTATACGTATATATCATGTGGTTAACAAGTTCTATTAAAACATATAATTATAAGTATTAAGTAATGATTGAAATTGAAAATAGTGAGTATATTTGAATGCATTTTATACACTGTGATAACCTTGATAACACACAGAAGGTTTACATATATCTGTTATACACACATTAAGAGATGTATATTAAATACTGCGTTTATTTAATTTAAAAAAGTCTAGTCTTATATGATACATTTCGATTATTATTTTTGGAGTCAAGTAATTATAGAAGTAGAAACTTTTATATTCGGTAGTATTCCCTTAAACACATAAACAGATAGCTATGTTTATGTGTTTTATAAGTTTACATACATAAGTGTGTACATTGTAATTGTAATGATTTGGTATTTTCATTTTCGTGATAAGTAAATCGTAAAAGTATATTTGTTGTTTGCTTTGTATCGTTTAATCTAGGAACTACTAAAACTATAATAAACAGGATGAGAGTTTTCATTGAAACACCAACGCTACGTGCAAGGCGAGACGCCGCCGCCGTCAAAAGCCTTCGTCACCTCCATAAACCCCGTACTTGCCAAATTCTACAGTTCAGGGTCAACAAAAATATCCCACATATTTTGGTTCTCTTGGGAGTATAGTATCATGCACGTCTTTATCCCTAAGTGGCAGAGGCATATTATACGCCCACATTTCACCATGTGCATTTTTTATCACTCGCTTTGCTCGCTCGTAAACTATTTGCGTTTATACTCACACTCCTCGGTACTGTCTGAAATACAATATCAACAATTAGGGTTTTTCCTACTTTTAGACGATTCCAAATTATATTTATACCTTCTTTTAATATCAAGAAAATAGAGATTGTATACTAAATTTAAGAATAGAACAGAAATATACTTTATTGTACACCAATTATTAATATTTACAGATATATGGAATACAGGTTTTGAAATGTACAATGGGCGGCCGTATTGCTAAGTGCAATTCTTACAATGTTGTTCAAACTTAATTAGTCTCAAAACGATCTTAAAACAATATACGAAACTACCATAAGTATCGTTTTAATTATTGAAATACAAAATTACGAAACGATTTCGACGAGTGATTGTATTTTTACGCAACATGCTGACAGTGTCAACACAATTTTATATAATACTAGCTGTGCCTCCCGGCTTCGCCCGTGACATACTTCCACGAGTTCCACTACTAACACGTGTTTTTTAAATTAGAAGTAGATATACGAAATTTGGTGTAGCTATCTTTGAAAATGAAGAATTTCACATATAAATTTACAACTCCTATTTTAGATAAGTAACACTTAAAAAATTTATAAGTAAAATTTTGCAAAACCGCCATTAACGTATTGTCCATTTATTTAAAACCAGAAGCACGATTAGGTACGTTATTTCATATTTCTTACTTTAAAAATGTGGAACTTTCTATAAATGCTTATCTTTTATTTTTCCTCTAAGAGGTAGAAATTAAAAAACCCCCTTTTTAGTTAGTGCTTAAATTAAGGGTAGCTTACGCTAACAATTTCAAGTTACGTAGGTGTAAGTATTTTGGCTGGGCTTGATAGCTAAGTGAATCAGCTGTAATTTTATTAATATATACTAGATCGTTCAATAAGTCCCGAAACTAACTTGGAAATGGCGTATATATTAAAAACTCTTTAGATTTTTAAAAAGTACTGGCCTTAAATAAAATATATGTGTAAAATTTTTAAATTGGAACATTAAAATATTAATTTTGCAGACATTTAAGTGACGCTACGCTTGTAGTTTCGATACAATGAAAAAAAAAACGAGTTTCGCGTGTTAATAAAACATTGTTTTTAATGGAAACAATACCGTTGAAGCACAGCAATGGCTTATAAAATGTTATGCGGGATCAGCTCCCTCTAAAGCAACCATTTGTCGGTGGTATGCCGACTTCAAACGCGGTCGCATGGACACAAATGATGGGGAACGCTCAGATCGTCCAAATGAAGCAGTGACTCAACAAAATATTAACCAATTCCTCAAAATCGTAATGGAAGATCGGAAGATAAAAGTGCGCGAGATAGCCGAGATAGTGAAGAATATAGCTGTTAGTGTTTTCACTATTTCACATAAAAATTTGACCATGAAAAAGCTTTTATTCAAATGGGTGAAGTGTTTGTTTATAAATGATCAAAAGGAACAACGTTTCAATGATTCAGAGCGATGTTTGGCGCTGATGAATCGTAATATAATCGTAATAAAAGGTGGAAATTTTAAAAATACTTTTTTGTTGGGTGCCTACATTATAAAAATGACGAATAGGAAACCGTAGTTTTAACTAAAAACTAACTAACTATCTTCACGCTGTATCCCTGACGGTATTTAGAGAGGACAGATCGCCAGACTTCGCGATCCATGCACACTTCTTTCGCTTCTTCGAGATTCATCAATCGCTTCATACACGCACGTCTGGTATACGAGTACTTTTGACTTTTCCGTTTTTGAGCAATCTGCTCAAAAATGTAAATGTAAGTCTCGGCGTACCCTGACTCCTTCTACCCTCTACTTTTGAACAATATATATTCTTCGTCAATCGTTCCTCACTCATTCGTTGGACGTGTCTAAACCAACGGAGCACGCCCTTTTCCAGCTTAACGCTGACACTTTCATTCAAACCTGCCATATTGCGTATCACTTCGTTACGTATTCGGTCGGCCAAGGTAACGCCTCACAATTTTCGAAGTGATCGCACTTTCACAGCATTCAATTTACTTTCATGCATCTGCTGACATACCCAGGTTTCACTACCGTAAAGCAAAGTTGGCACTAGCACTGCGTTATGAATCGCCATTCGTGCTTCTTTTACGATGCTTTGTCGCTTTACTAACTGGGACAAAGCACCGTTAACTTTGTTTCCGGCAGCTAATCGCCGTTCTACATCCGAATCACATCTTCCATCCGCGCTAAACATACTTCCTAAATACACAATTTCATTACAAGTTTTACAACTGTTTTTATTGTCCCAATCCAGTAACGGCACGGCGAGTCGCCCGCCTGCGCCTGGATTGCAGTTGGGGTTGGTGGGGCTCTAATAGACCTTGGTATATTGCTCTTGCTTGTCATCTTTATCCATACTTGAGCCCATGATCATATAAACAATACTGGACGGACTTTCTGTGTCGCTTCATTTAACCAGCACGCTCTTACGCATAGGCCCTCACACATACATTCACACAAAACTGAGGCGAGGTAACTGAAACTTTAAGTAACCGTGCATTAGTTTTATCTATCTCCCTTGTTCTTGTCTCTGTCCGTAATTCCCAATGGATTTTGTTTTTGCTATTCGATTTACTTAACTGCAGTAATGACAGAGACATTCAATTTTAATATTTCTCGCTATCTTTAGTTTTTAACATCAATACCTACTAGTTAGACATAAAATAATAATAAATAATAAATAAATAAAAATATCTTTATTTTGCATAGACCATTTTAACGGCGCTTACAAAATGTCATACCCTATTTAAATTATTTAAAGCGACCACCGGTTCGGAACGCGGCCCACCTGAGAAGAACCGGCAAGAAACTTAGGAAGGCTTTTTTTTTTATGGCCTATTTACAATTTAATATTATTTCACTTTGCCAGCAGATCATTTCCAGGCGTCCCTGTCCTGCAAATAGTCTGTAACGGAGTAAAAACCTTTTTCACAAAGCTTGCTTTTAATAAACTTTTTAAATTTATTTAAAGGTAAATTTCTCAGGTCACAGGGAAGCTTGTTGTAAAAGCGTATACAGTTACCCTGGAAAGAATCGCCAATCTTATGTAGTCGACTGTGGTGGACTGAAAGATTATTTTTATTTCTAGTGTTTATATTATGTTTATCACAGAGTTTAGAAAACTGTGATAGATTTTTCTGGACATACATAAGATTGGCAAAAATGTATTGTGATGGTACGGTTAGAATATTTACTTCTTTGATTTTTTCTCGGAGAGAAACTCTGGGGCCCAAATTATAAATAGCGCGTACAGCCCGCTATTGTAGAACAAAAATAATATTTAAATCTGCAGCACTCCCCCAAAGGAGAATACCGTAAGACATAATACTATGAAAATAGCTGAAGTAAACCATTCTAGCCGTATCCACATCTGTTAGAGTCCTGATCTTTTTTACAGCGTATGCAGCCGAACTTAATCTAGAGGCTGTCTTTTCTATGTGTGGGCCCCACAGCAAATTGGCATCAATAGTTATACCTAGGAACACAGTTGATTCTACAAACTCTAACACTTGTCCATTCAGTTGAACATTGGCCGCAACTTGTTTTACATTTGGTAGAGTAAATTTTATACATTTAGTTTTATTTTCATTAAGGCAAAGATTATTTGAGCTGAACCAATGAACTACTCTTGCAATTGCATTGTTTACATCGTCATAGTTATCTAATTGTCTTTTAATTTTAAAAATTAATGAGGTGTCATCTGCAAACAAAACAATCCTATTCCTGTCCCCTACATAAAATGGTAAATTATTAATATAAATGAGGAACAAGAATGGCCCAAGTATCGAGCCTTGCGGCACACCCATTGTAACCATGGATCCTACAGAACGTGTACCATTAATATCGACCCTCTGTATTCTATTGTTCAAATAAGAAGACAGAAGGTCGAGAGCTTTGCCTCTTATTCCATAGTGGTGTAGTTTCCTGCACAGCGTTTCATGTTGAACGCAATCAAAAGCCTTTGATAGATCGCAAAATATACCTAATGCATCGTGCTTGTCTTCCCATGCTTCATGAATACATTTTAATAACTCAACACCAGCATCGGAAGTTGAGCGCCCTTTCGTAAACCCAAATTGATTCGCATGGAGTATTTTATGACTATTAAAATGGGATAGCATTTGATTCAAGATTAGTTTTTCAAATACTTTGCTCAAAGTTGGCAGCACTGACACTGGTCGGAAATTAGACGGCTCTGTAGCGCTGCCAGCCTTGAACAAGGGAACGACTTTGCTGTGTTTCATTAAATCAGGAAATGTACCACTAGAAACACAGTCATTAAACACAGTTGCTAGATGGGGCGCAGATAGATACATCGGTGCTTCATTCGGTTTTTATTTTATTTTATTGTAATACAAATAAAGAATGGGATTATAAAATCCGCCATTTATAATCTCATTCTTTATTTGTAAGTAACTAACTAGTAGGTATTGATATTATATTCCACTTGAGCAATGAGCTTTGAAAATGTCATTAGTGGGTTTGGAACCGCACATTTCTTGTATCGGTGGTTTGAGGCTCGAACTAATAATATACTTTTAAAACTACAATTTTCGATAAGAATTTACGCATCCGTTTCAGTCTTCATGTATGTGCTATTGCGTATAAACTACGGTAGAGTCGCCTAATGCATTCATTGGTTTAGAAAGACCAATTCCACAAACATCTATCTGTTAAATAAAGATGTCCAAGTACGTCTTCGCTATAGATGGAAATGTTGCCAATAGTCCCAGAACACACTTTATAAATAACTAACTAACTATCTTCACGCTGTATCCCTGAAGGGGTAGTCAGAGAGGACAGATAAATAAATAAATAAAAATATCTTTATTATGCATAGACCATTTTAACGGCGCTTACAAAATGTCATACACTATTTAAAATATTTAAAGCGACCACCGGTTCGGAACGCGGCCCACCTAAGAAGAACCGGCATGAAACTTAGGAAGGCTTTTTTTTGATGGCCTATTTACAATTTAATATTATTTCACTTTGCCAGCAGATCATTTCCAGGCGTCCCTGTCCTGCAAATAGTCTGTAACGGAGTAAAAACCTTTTTCACAAAGCTTGTTCTTAATAAACTTTTTAAATTTATTTAATGGAAAATTTCTCAGGTCACAGGGAAGCCTGTTGTAAAAGCGTATACAGTTACCCTGGAAAGAATCGCCAATCTTATGTAGTAGACTGTGGTGGACTGAAAGACTATTTTTATTTCTAGTGTTTATCACAGAGTTTAGAAAACTGTGATAGATTTTTCTGGACATACATAAGATTGGCAAAAATGTATTGTGATGGTACGGTTAGAATATTTACTTCTTTGAATTTTTCTCGGAGAGCAACTCTGGGGCCCAAATTATAAATAGCGCGTACAGCCCGCTTTTGTAGAACAAAAATAATATTTAAATCTGCAGCACTCCCCCAAAGGAGAATACCGTAAGACATAATACTATGAAAATAGCTGAAGTAAACCATTCTAGCCGTATCCACATCTGTTAGAGTCCTGATCTTTTTTACAGCGTATGCAGCCGAACTTAATCTAGAGGCTGTCTTTTCTATGTGTGGGCCCCACTGCAAATTGGCATCAATAGTCATACCGAGGAACACAGTTGATTCTACAAACTCTAACACTTGTCCATTCAGTTGAACATTGGCCGCAACTTGTTTTACATTTGGTAGAGTAAATTTAATACATTTAGTTTTATTTTCATTAAGGCAAAGTTTATTTGTGCTGAATCAATGAACTACTCTTGCAATTGCATTGTTTACATCGTCATAGTTATCTAATTATCATTTAATTTTAAAAATTAATGAGGTGTCATCTGCAAACAAAACAATCCTATTCCTGTCCCCTAAATAAAATGGTAAATCATTAATATAAATGAGGAACAAGAATGGCCCAAGTATCGAGCCTTGCGGCACACCCATTGTAACCATGGATCCTACAGAACGGTTAGAATATTAACTTCTTTGAAATTTTCTCGGAGAGAAACTCTGGGGCCCAAATTATAAATAGCGCGTACAGCCCGCTTTTGTAGAACAAAAATAATATTTAAATCTGCAGCACTCCCCCAAAGGAGAATACCGTAAGACATAATACTATGAAAATAGCTGAAGTAAACCATTCTAGCCGTATCCACATCTGTTAGAGTCCTGATCTTTTTTACAGCAAATGCAGCCGAACTTAATCTAGAGGCTGTCTTTTCTATGTGTGGGCCCCACTGCAAATTGCCATCAATAGTTATACCGAGGAACACAGTTGATTCTACAAACTCTAACACTTGTCCATTCAGTTGAACATTGGCCGCAACTTGTTTTACATTTGGTAGAGTAAATTTAATACATTTAGTTTTATTTTCATTAAGGCAAAGATTATTTGAGCTGAATCAATGAACTACTCTTGCAATTGCATTGTTTACATCGTCATAGTTATCTAATTGTCTTTTAATTTTAAAAATTAATGAGGTGTCATCTGCAAACAAAACAATCCTATTCCTGTCCCCTAAATAAAATGGTAAATCATTAATATAAATGAGGAACAAGAATGGCCCAAGTATCGAGCCTTGCGGCACACCCATTGTACCCATGGATCCTACAGAACATGTACCATTAATATCGACCCTCTGTATTCTATTGTTCAAATATGAAGACAGAAGGTCGAGAGCTTTGCCTCTTATTCCATAGTGGTGTAATTTTTTGCACAGCGTTTCATGTTGAACGCAATCAAAAGCCTATGATAGATCGCAAAATATACCTAATGCATCGTGCTTGTCTTCCCAAGCTTCATGAATACATTTTAATAACTCAACACCAGCATCGGAAGTTGAGCGCCACTAGACTCACACCCTACAAATGTGAGAACATAACAGCAAGAAAGTGCACACCAGTGTCCGACTATAATGCTGTTGGTAACTATTATTTTATTATGTATTGGAGTGGCGAAGAGCGAGCCGATAGACCACTGACCACAGCAGCGCTGTCTACGGCGTTACAACAGTGAGCTAGGCATATCCAACGGTGCTACGGAATAGCTACGAATGCTACTATATCGCATAACGAAACAGCTTAATAAGTGTCTATAAATAGAACTGTTTAGTTTCCTATTCGTCATTTTTTTTATTTTATTCTCGTCCCGGTTGCTTAATTAATCTACCTTGAATATTAAACCTGGAACCGGAATAAGATTTGCTCATTGTTTTTTTTTTGTCTATCTCCCTTGTTCTTGTCTCTGTCCGAAATTCCTAATGGATTTTGTTTTGCTATTGGATTTACTCATCTTCAGCAATGACAGAGACATTAAATTTTAATATTTCTCGCTATTTTTAGTTTTTACATATTAACACGAAAATACTTTTTTTTTTATGTTATTAGATGTACATTCTTATAGATAACAGCGTATTTATGTAAAAGTATGTTCAAAGTTCTACTCCAGGAAAGTGGCGTTAATATTACTTTTCTTTTATGAGTTTGTCAAGTAAAAAACGGTGAAATATAATAATAAATATTGTAGAAATTTTAGGGTAAATTCTATAGTTTGAGCAATCGAATCTGGCCTGTTTACAGTTGCATATATTTGGTTTAATCCTCAATGATAAATTTATGTTTATAAAAACATCATTAAATGACATTATGACCATTCCTCTAGAAATAAGTATATAGGTGCATTGCTTAAACATTTTTGAGTATTTGTAATACCTGAGTTTCAAGCTTATAAGAGAAACAAATCTCGCAAAGTCACACAAACAGTGAATAACACACATGATAACTATTAAAACCTATCAAATGAGAAGAAAATTTTTATTAATGACTCAATTTATGTCTTAAATTAAATTAAAACAAAATAGTTGTTTTTGAAACCACTTGAAAGCTTTTCATTTATCAGATACGCTACTATTTTTTTTTAGAGCAGACACATTATAACGTTTTTATCATAATTGCCAACTAATTGGACATACTTAAAAAACTAATTAACGCGTATGTGTTACAGATAAATGGTGCAATGGGAGTATTTCTTTAGGTATGTTCCGAGTACAATCGAGGGCACAGCTAGTACTTACTTAATGACTAGGAGTATCTTAGAGTAAAGTACTTAGTCTGTGTCAGCATATCTCTCTCTTATATTTGTATCTAATAATTTAAAATGTAAAGAACGTAAAGATATTGTGGCCCTTTCTATTGAGCGTACTGCAGAATTGTCCTGTGTTGAGCTTGAGCAACTCATTGTCCTCTGTGTCTACAGTCCTCCAGATAGGGATTATAATTTATTAGAAACTGTAATGGAAAATGTATTGAAGCGTTTGTTCACTAGTAGAAAACATGTTGCGGTGTGTGGGGATTTTAATGTTGATTTACTTGTGCAGTCTTCGAAATGTATTAGATTTAAAAATTTGTTTAAGTCTTTTGGCTTACAAAATTTATTTTGTGAGCCAACTAGAATCACCTCACATTACAGAAAATGTATGGATAATATATTCTGCAACTGTGTATCAACAACAAGGGAGATACTAAGTAACTTTCCATCAAATCATCTTGGTCAGAAAGCAGCATTTCCTATTGATGTCACGTCTAAAAAGAACATAATTGTATGTATGCCAATGAGTGCACATCGACTTAAACAATTTAATGTAAATGTTTCAGCAAAAGTCACTCATATTGACTTTAATCAGGAAGATCCAAAAAGCTTATATGACTCCTTATTTAATACAATTAAAGCTGAGTACAACAACATATTTAAATCAAAAACATTTTATAAAAACAAAAACTTGCAATTTTGTGAGTGGGCAACTGTAGGAATTTACAAAAGTAGGGCTAAGTTGTACGAACTATATGGTATGAAGCAATTTAATTTTGATCCTGCCTTTATTCAATATGTTAAAATTTATTCTAAGACCTTTAAAAAGGCCTGTGCTGCTGAACAAGTCGTTACATATAAGTAATAAAATTAAAGAGTCAAAAAACAAGGCAAAAATGACTTGGAATGTAATCAATACTGAAACCAGTCGATTACTACCCCGTGATAATAACATTGAGTTAATTATAAATAACGAAGTGTGTAATAATAAATTAGATATAGCACAAACTTTTAACAACTATTTTATAGACATACCCGCGAAAACAACTAGCTCCTTAAATTCTTGTCCAATAAAAGCTCAACGCATGCTTGGGGGCAGCGTGGATCAGTGTAGTGTCTTATTTGGCTTCAAATATGTAAACCCCAATGATATCATTAAAGTATTCAAGTCACTTAACTCAAAAAAGACAGCTGACTTGTGGGGTATTTCTGTAAAATTGATTGAGTCTATCATTGTTAATATATCACCACATCTAGCTGAAATATTTAATAAATGTGTTGATAAAGGAGTGTTTCCAGATTTAATGAAACACAGTAAAGTAATACCTCTATTTAAATCTGGATCCAAAACCGACCGAACCGAAATATGCTATTACATAAGGAGCAGTATGGGTTCACAAGGGGTCGTTCTACTATTCATGCAGGTGTGACACTTCTGAATCATATATATGACACCTGGGAGAATAGACAAGATGCTATTGGTGTATTCTGCGATCTCTCCAAAGCATTTGATTGCGTTGGCCATAAAATACTATTGGGAAAACTCTATGGTATCAAAGACTCTGCACTGAACCTTGTTGCCTCCTACCTAAATGATCGAATACAACATGTTGATGTCAATGGAATTCGCTCCCCTGGAGCATCTGTTGCTATGGGCGTACCGCAGGGATCAATTCTGGGTCCGTTTCTATTTTTAATTTATATTAACGATCTGCCATTCTATATACAGAACTTGTGCAACATTGTTGATGATACGTCACTTATTTTTAAAGTTGATCGCAAGCTTAGTAATTTTAACGGCGTAAATAGTTCACTTGCCCAAGTTGTAGATTGGTTTACGACCAATAATTTGCTACTAAACGCTAAGAAGACAAAATGTATCAGATTCAGCATGCCTAATGTCAGGAATTGCGGTACAAATATAATATTGAACAGTGATACCCTTAATCTTGTAGAATCAACTGTATTTTTGGGGATCACTTTAGATAGCAAACTGCAGTGGAATGCCCAAATAACGTGTCTTGCAGGTAAACTCAGCTCGGCAGCCTTTGCCGTTAGTAAGGTCAGGCAGCTTACTGATGTGGCAACTGCCAGGCTGGTATACTTTAGTTATTTTCATAGTGTCATGTCTTACGGCATTTTGCTGTGGGGCAAAGCAGCTGATCTACAAGTAATTTTTGTACTCCAGAAGAGAGCTATACGTGCAATATATAAATTGAGTGCTAGAGTGTCTCTTAGAGAAAAATTTAAAGAAATTGGCATTTTAACGGTTGCATCACAGTATATATTTGCAAATATTATGTTAGTTAAACAGAACATACATTTATACAATAGACACAGTGACATACATTCGATAAATACTAGAAATAAGCATAAATTAATTGGAACGCATCATCGTTTACAAAAGGTTCACGACTCTTTTGCAGGAATTGGCGTACGACTATATAATAAAATTCCTTTAAACATTATGAACCTGCCGTTACATAAATTTAAGGCGGAAATTAAGAGGCACCTCTTGAAAAGGGCCTATTACACAACTAATGATTATTTGAACGATAAAAATAAATGGAAATGAGTTGCTTGCTCTTCGCTTGAGCTATTTAGGATTCGAATGAATCTTGTGATATGCCTTGAATCTGCATATATATGTTGTATTTTTACATCTCTACATTATTAATAATTTGAAACGTCTGACAACTAAAGGTTTCTAAATTGGCTGTGTTTAGTCCCGGTATACAATGTAATTTAAGTTTGTTATTGTGTGAGCACCATGTAGACTTATTTATTTCTTTGAAATTGACATGATAGTTGCTGTGCAGTTTTTGAGTATGTCATGCTCGCCTAAGTGTCCTGGCAGTGATGGCGTATGTATCGGGTCGCTTCTTCCATATAACACGGTAGAGTAGGGCGATGGCTGATATAATGCGTCATACCCGTGAACGGGTGCCGTCTGTTGGGACTGGTCAGCTCATAGCTGTTATAGCAATTATTAAAAATAATCTAATTTATATTTAAGGTAAACTTAAGTTTAGTCGACTGTTCTCACATAAATCCAAAGGAACAATGTAAGTGTAATTTTAATGTTGTAAGCCATTCCTACGTTTTAAAATGGCATCCATTGACTTTCTTGCCAGATTCTTCTTCTTCAAGGGTAGACTGCCCTTAGAACCGGCAACTATAATCGCTCTAATTTTGATATGATTTAAACACAACATTGATTTTGTTTTTTTTTTGTTTGTATAAATTCATTACTATATAATCGGTCAAATATCATGTTAATCAAACTAATGTAATTACTGGCGTTTAGAAAAGAGTGGCCATGAGTTTTATTGCCAGGTTCTTCCTCAGGCTCTACCTATTGCTTTGCGAATCTGGCAGTAAATGTAAATGTAGAAGCAATATTCTTGACGTTCATAAGTGTTACTTTGTGACCTAAATGAATAAAGATTTATTATTATGTCTCTTCTTTTCTCGGGTATCTTCTTTTTTTTTCTTGATGATACCCGGGCTTTTGGTAGGCTTACATGGAGACATAGGTCCAACACGCAGAGGCCCTTTGAGAATTTTAATCTAATAGGGAATGGGACCCTCACTGCAGATAGTCCACGCCCGCCTTATGTAGAAGAACGGTAATGAATCACCTCCAATGGGAGTTAAACTATTGTGAAATGTGCTAACTATGAAATGGGCTATTGGGTTGGGTGTTAAATGGATTGGGTGATTTAAGCTATTGATGAAAACGGCGTCTGCCTTTTTAATATATTATTATTAAACTATTGGCAGACGGTGACTCGCCAACTCACTAGATGGGCCCCCTATACATTCACCATAGGCATGATAAGCCTGTAAGGCGACAGAGGGCAACACCGGTGTGAGCGACTTGGGGTGTCGAGCGGTGCAGGCTTCCCCGTAGTTTTGCCCTTGAAAATGACACTTCCACCCCCGAGCATATAGCTCTGGCTCCCTCCCTCAGACCGGCCAATTAAGGCAAGCCAGAGTTGAGATTTGCTGCACTCCCGGGAGAAGCACTCTCACTGCTCTCCCGTTAGGCCATTAAATCCTAACCGGTGCAGAAGGGCAACAAAACTCTGAGGAATCGGGACCGATGTGTAGCCACGCACATTCAGCTCGCCACAAGCTGCCCTGCGGATTTATATTATTATTATGTCTCTTCTTTTCTCGGGTATCTTCTTTTTTTTTCTTGAAGATACCCGGGCTTTTGGTAGGCTTACATGGAGACATAGGTCCAATACGCAGAGGCCCTTTGAGAATTTTAATCTATTATTATTATTGTCTCTTCTTCACGGGTATCTTCTATTTTTTTTCTTATGAAGATACCCGGTCTTTTGGCAGGCTTACATGGGGACATATTGGTCCAACACGCAGAGGCCCTTTGAGAATTTTAATCTAATAGGAAATGGGACCCCCACTACAGGCAATCCACGCCCGCCTTATGTAGAAGAACGGTAATGGATCACCTCCAATGGGAGTTAAACTATTGTGAAATGTGCTAACTATGAAATGGGCTATTGGGTTGGGTGTTAAATGGATTGGGTGACTTAAGCTATTGATGAAAACGGCGTCTGCCTTTTTAATATATTATTATCAAAATAGTGGCAGACGGTGACTTGCCAACTCACTAGATGGGCCCCCTATACAATCGCCATAGGCATGATAAGCCTGTAAGGCGACAGAGGGCACCACCAACAATATTATTTGTTTCTTCTTCACGGGTAACTTCTTTTTTTTTTCTTACAAAGATAACCGGTCTTTTGGGAGGCTTACATGGGGACATAGAGGTCCAACACGCAGAGGCCTTTTGAGAATTTTAATGTAACAGGGAATGGGACTCCCACTGCAGACAATCCACGTCCGCCTTATGTAGAAGAACGGTAATGGACCATCTCCAATGGGAGTTAAACTATTGTACAATATGCTAACTACTATTGGGCTATTGAGTTGGAGGTTAAATGAACTGAGTGATTAGAACTATGGATGAAGACGGCGTCTGCCATTTTAATATATTATAATCAAAATACTGGCAGACGGTGACTTGCCAACTCACTAGATGGGCCCCCTATACAATCACCGTAGGCATGATAAGCCTGTAAGGCGACAGAGGGCAACACCGGTGTGAGCGGCTTGGGGTGTCGAGCGGTGCGGCGCCGGTTTCACCTACGCGGGCCAGGCCCGGAGCGGGCTTCCCCGTAGTTATGCCCTTGAAAATGACACTTCCACCCCCGAGCATATAGCTCTGGCTCCCTCGCTCTGACCGGGCAATTAAGGCAAGCCAGAGTTGAGATTTGCTGCACTCCCGGGAGTAGCACTCTCACTGCTCTCCCGTTAGGCCACTAAATCCTAACCGGTGCAGAAGAGCAACAAATCTCTGAGGAATCGGGACCGATGTGTAGCCACACACATTCAGCTCGCCACAAGCTGCCCTGCGGATGTGAGCTTTTTAATAACATTCTGATAATTTTTTTTGTTGATATCAGAAAGTGGATGACTCAAAAAGCGAATCTACTATGCCTTCATAGGGTTGCGTTAATCCTATAAAAGATAACGACTGTCCTCGAGGTTTTTATTATTATTATTATCATACTTAGTCCACTCAGGGTCTGTGCTAGTGTACACAGTCTACCTAGAAGTTCCACGTGTCTGCGTAAGTATAATATATATAATATAATATGATAAAAGGATTCCTGTTGGACAAATTAGTTCACTAACCTAGTTGGATCACGTGGACGGAGGGATCCTAAACCCTCCAGACTATCAATTATGGTAAGTTTTAGAGAACATAGCGTGTTCGAAAGACACGAATCTCTTAATCAATCTATGTAGCAAGCAGTGCGGAAACTCGTAGATTCTTGATGGCCAGGTAGTAAATGATCTGTATAAAAGTCTAAGGTCATAAAAAGTATTGTGTTTTTTGCTAAGACGTTACAAATGATATACTGGCTATGTTTTGTAAAACCCTACAATGTGCAAAAAAACAGTCCCACTATTATTATTATTACATCACAGATTTTCATCCGTAACAGAACGTACTTACTTTTATCCACCTGGTCCGGGCCCAGGTAGATAAACACAATCATGCCTGAATCCTTGAGGGGCAAGAATTACACACCCACCTAAACCGTACATTGTTCATCATCATCCGAGCGTCTGTCCCAGTTGCGTCTCGCGACGCCCGGGGTCCGCTTTCCTACATTTTCTCCTCCACTTCGCACGGTCGTCGGCATCCCCTGTGGTGAGACCATTGGCACGCATGTCATCCCTTACGACGTCAAGCCAGCACTTCTTGGGTCTTCCCCTCTTACCGGGACCCGGCGGGGCTGACATGGCCAGACATTTGTTACCTACGTAGCCCGGCGGTTGCCGCAAGACGTGACCATACCAACGAAGGCGACACTCTTGCAACTTGTCTGCAATGTCACGGACGTGAAGGCTGCCGCGGATGCGAGAGTTCCTCACGCGGTCCATCCGCGTGACTCCACACATCCACCGCAGCATCTTCATTTCCGTGACACGCAGCTCCTGCTTGTGTCGCTCCAATATCGGCCACGTCTCACTGCCATGTAAAAGGACAGGTCTAATAATGGTTTTGTAGACCTGTCCCTTCAACCGGATCGGCATTTTAGGGTCACAAATGACACCGGTCATCTCCCGCCATTTGGCCCACGCGGCAGCAATTCGTGACTTGACATCGCAATCGATGTCACTGGACGTGTGAAAAACAGATCCCAAGTATTTAACCTGGTCCGTGCGGTCGACCAAATCACCGCCTATGCGGACGGATGTGGAATCTGTCGAGTTTAGTGCCAAGTACTCGGTCTTCGCCACATTTAGTTTCAGACCGCCGTTCTCAAGCGTCTCCTTCCACGCCTTTACACGTCGCACCAATCTGCCCCTGTCCGCGTCTGCCAGCGCAATATCGTCAGCATACATGAGCAACCATGGAGGCTGCTCATGCGGGTTTCTGATGCTGTCCGACAATTCGTCTAATATTACACTGAACAGAAGCGGACTAAGGACAGAACCCTGGTGTACCCCGACGGTGATGGGGAAGGGTTTCGTGTCGCCAACAGCAGTCCGAACCATTGAGTCGGAGTCACAGTACATGTCCCGGATAGTGTCAATATAGACCTCTGGAACCCCTTTGGACCGCAGTGCCCACCAGATCATCGCACGAGGAACACAGTCGAAGGCCTTCTGCATATCTAGAAACAAACAGTGCAGAGGCGTGTTCTTCGACCTGTATTTCTCTGCGACAACCCTCAGGGCAAAAACAGGGTCCGTTGTCCCATGACCAGGGCGAAACCCATATTGACACTCCGAGAGAGTACACTCCTGCCGGATCCGAGAGTCTATAATCCTCTCGAAGATCTTCATGGTGTGGGACATCACCTTAATACCGCGGTAGCTCCCGCACTCCTGCACTGACCCCTTACCTTTGAAGACTGGAGTAATAATACTCAGTCTCCATTGGTTTCGGATCTGCCCGCTGAGGAGTATGCGGTTAAAAAGGTTTACTAAGGTGCCCACACCGCGAGAACCCATCGCCTTCCAGGCTTCGATGGGGACTCCATCGGGTCCGACAGCTTTCCGATTCTTCATGCGGCGAAGCGCATTTAGGACTTCTCCAGGCGTTACCGGTGGCACTAATCCCTGATTCGGAGGGACCGTACATTGTTAGTCCCACGTAATACAGGGCAAACCTATTATTTTCACCAAGCTATATGTACTTGAAAATATCTATAACCAATCTGTAATCCGAACAAACTTTCCAAAAACCAGGATAGACGTTATCCATCCATATATACAACCCCTGCAGTTCGAGTAACAGGTAGTTGAAGCACAAGTAAAATAATGAACGTTCGCTTACCTTTGTACTGTTATAAAAATGATCGAATCGCCACCACCCAAGAAGCTGTTAACTCTGGTATTGTTATAAATATTTCCTTACATACATACTTTCCTAAATGTTTTCTTAAATTCTAAAAATACGAAAATTCCGGTTATGTTTGTTTGGCCCGTATTTTGACGGGCGTCGCCAGCCTGATGGAAAGCAAATTGAGTTTGTAAGCCGCCATTCTAGCCACCAGGGCTTCGATAGTGATCCTCGGGTTGACAGTTCACGTTTCTCTTAAAGGACCCAGGATTATAATAGGAGCACATGCGCCAGCAGACGGTTCCATGCTTATATAGTGCGACATAAAAAAGACCTGAATTCTTTCAGTTCCTCAGTAATCCTCATGCGTGCTCAGCCGAACTTCTATGCTATTTGAGTTGGAGACCTATTTTTTTATTACTTAAACTGTGTGGAAAATAATTTACAAGTGTGGTTTCCGAGCGCATCGTGTTGAAGTTTTTGTAATACTATCCCATACAATATAGAATGGCGGGACTCTCTCATGACTGACTTTGCGGTAGGCATGAGTATACACAGTCGATACATCAGGCGACCAGAATACCTGATAGATCCCAGTTCAGGCAGTTCGGTTAAATAGGTGCCGTATCGCAAATGGATCGGGTATTGGCTTATATAAATGTGGGACCACCTGAGAGGCGCAAACAACAGAGGACAAATCATACCCATATGGGTATAATTTGTCCATCGGCTATGTAGCTTCTTTTTGAGAGTGGCACAATACGAATCACGCTCTGACAGACGAGGTTGATACTACACCTTCATACATATGTAGGCAGTTTTTTTAAAGGAGAAGAATGTGTGCTAAAAAGATGGAAGGATTATTTTAAAAGCTTATATGAAAAAGAGGATATGGAAGCACAAACGAGTTCTTGGGAAAGGAATGAACTTAGCAACGAAAGCATCATAAGTATGAAAGAAATTGTGGAAGCATTGAGTAGTATGAAATTGGGTAAGACTGCTGGATTTGATAGGATTTCTGTCGAGATGCTGAAAGCGGGATATGGCTTGGTAGCTTGCCAGCTGTACCGCCTTTTTAATCTTTTCTGGAGGAGTGGTAGCGTGCCAGAAGATTGGTGCAAGGCTGTCATCGTGCCGCTTTACAAAGGAAAAGGGTCACAGCAAGAGTGCAAAAACTACCGCGGCATAAGCTTGCTCAGCATCGTCGGCAAATTGTATGCAAAAGTTTTGATAAAAAGTGATGAATGAAACTGAAGGGAAAATGTGGGATTTACAAGCAGGACTTATGAAAGGAAGGGGATGCACGGATCAGGTATTTTCCTTACGATGCATAGCCGAAAATTTTTTGGCGAAATGTCAAAAGGTCTATTGCATATTTGTAGACTTGGAAAATGCCTATGACGGTGAGGCATGAACTATGGACAACACTGGCCAAGTATGGAGTAAGCAGTCACTTGATACGAGCACTGAAATCTCTCTATGAGGGCTCCAGTGCTTGTGTCAGGATCAACGGAGCTTGCACAGACTATTTTCACATCGAAAAAAGTGTGAGACAGGGTTGTGTAGCATAACCGCCGCTGTTTAACCTATACATGGACAGTTGAATGAAAGAACTACAAGATAGTGCGTATGGTTTAAAAATGAATGCACTGACTATCAAATACCTCCTATACGCTGATGATCAGGTAATACTGGCATCATCGGCGGAGGAGTTGCAGTTGATGGTTAACTTTATGCATGATGCGCTAAAAAGCAAAGGAATGAAATAAGCGAATGTAAATAAGACAAAAGTAATGGTTTTTGAAAGAGAGGAAAGTATGACGGATTGCTCGATTTTTGTGGAAGGAAAACGAGTGGAACAGGTGAAAGAATTTGTATATTTAGGTTCGAAATTTGTGAGCGATGGAAAGTGTGATTGTGACATTGAACGAAGAGTTTTGGCTGGAAATGAAGATAATGGAGCACTGAAATCTCTCTCTCTCTCGCCTTTATGAGCAGTCAGAGCGTGTCTGAGAAGGCAAGACTGGCTGTGCATAGAGGAGTACTTGTTCCTACTCATGTATGGCAGTGAAAGTTGGGTGTAGCAGAAGAAGCATAGAAGTAAAATTAATGCAGTGGAAATGAGAAGTCTGCGGAGTATAGGTGGAGTGAAATTGATGGACAAAGAAAGGAACAGTGTGATAAGGGAACATTGCGGTATGGTAGATGAAGTAGTGACTAAGATAGAAAAAGGTATGCTTAGATGGTTCGGACACGTGGAAAGGATGGATGAAAGTAGGCTAACGAAACAGATTTATCAGAAGAGAGTTAATGGGTATACTGGTAAGGGGCGACCTCGACGTACATATTTCAATCAAATAGAAGACATTTTGAAAAAAGGTCAGGTCTAGAGTACCCTTAACTGGCGTGTGTGTATGAAAACACTTATGAAAGTCGAAGAAGCGAAAGTTATATGCCAGGATCGTAGCAAGTGGAAAGCCATAGTCTCTGCCTACCCCGATGGGAGACAGGCGTGACGATATGTATATATATATATATATATGTATGTAGGAGCAGTTATCAACCTCGTCTGTCAGAGCGTCATTCGTATTGTGCCACAAAACAATATAAAAACATTTTTAAGAAATAATTCAAGTTCATGTTCAATTACAAGCCACGTAGTCTAATCCAACTACTTGGTTTTAATTGGGATTCTAATGGAATAACTTCGGAGCCCACGTCAGCTGACTCTGTAAAGAACGAGGTCAAGGCGAAGAGAAGAAATATTCAAAATAAAACCCAGCACCAATCCGTTCTAATAATTGGGAGAGACCTACTTTCAGCAGGGGACTGCTTTAGGCTGTTTTTGTTAATAATAGGATAGCTTCGTGATAATTGGATTACGACACAAGATTTCCATGTTGTGACGGGAAACCGGGACTGAAAAACACTTTCAAAAAGGTAGTATTCTCAACCTAAAATTTTTATTTTCAAAAATTATAAGTCAGATTTACGGTAATACGGTTACTGCAGGTACAGAGAGAGAGTCATTAGGTACGTACATCTGGAATGAAATAAGATAGTGTTCATTTTTGTCGAAACTTTTATTATTAACAGTTTCGCAAAAAAGGTACCTTTGTTTTTATTACCGATGATATCTGCGAAAAACACAATGTCCGTAGTGGAGACACAGGTAATAGGAAATAGATAAGTACCGTTATGAAATTTTTACCTGAGAAACTTACATTTTGAGATTTGACTAGACTACTAGTTCAGTCTTATTACGACATTCGTTACAAGCAGGTTGCTAATTCAGACTAGTATTCTTACACTCTGTGTTTATCGACGAAGAAAAGTGTGTATTGAAAATGTCTGCTGCTCAAATCATAAACAGGAAAGTTCAAAAGGCAACTGTCTTAGCGAGTGCTGGTAAGTAATTCCTATAATTTTACATACATACTACCAGTTTACGTGTTTCCTTAACACTCCAAGATGAAACTTATATCCCTTATGAGATCATTACTTGTTCGATGCATTTTCCGCGGAAAATATTGTCTTAATAAGAATGCATAATAATCAACTAGGACAATATTAAAAGGTAGTTCACTGCATACGAAGTTATTTTTAAGTGGTTAGAGCAAACAACGAAATGAAGTAACCGTCGAGAAAGTTTTCTTACTGACCCAGTCATCTACTGAGTATGGGACAGACTAACTACTTAACTGTAGAACCGACTAGGTAACCTCTGATATGAAAAATTAAAACGTATTTTACGTATTTCAATTAAACCTAGCACGTTTTCGAAACTCATGCCATACATAGCAAATTTGGAAAAAAATAAAATAATAACAGTCGTTCACTTTAATGACAAGAAAATTTTATCTCGTGTTACATGTTCTAATTTTAAAACTCTTAACTTTCTTGCGTGAAGGTCGCTTTCCCAAAACACTAAACCGTTTTGATACATGGAAAAAAAAACCGTATTACTCTACTGGTGTCCGTGTTATTCATTTATTACCTCTCATAGAAGTTCCGATACTTAGATTATTATAATGGATGTTTATGGGTTTATTTATACACGATTACTTGAAATACACTTATAACTTATTCAGCTCACTTCAGTGCATCACATTAGTTTCAAATGATAACCTTAGATTTATGCTATGCTGAAAACAGTATCTAAAATAATTATATATATATATTTTTAGGCACGCGGCACACACTTGATTGCCCATTTGAAAATAACAAAACAGGGGCTGGCGCAAGTAAACCTGTAAAAGAAGAAAAAGTGTCAGAGAAGGGCAGCTTTTTGGTCACTAATTCGAAATGGGTACCCAGTGAATTAGGCGTAGACTCGGAGAATCCGCAGCAACGTGTATGTATAACTAATTTTATAGTTATGTTTATTGAGAACACAAGCAGCGTTCTGTCAGAGCGTAAAACTGGTTTTTGGATGATCGAGAAGGCGGATAATTTCTCAGATTGAAAAGTAGCCTAGGGCATTACCCTGTCAGAGTACGACAGTTTAAAGAAATAGTGCCTATACCACTCTCTGATCCAACAACTGTCCCCATACTAACAAGAAAGGTAAGGTTACAAAACACTTCTAAACATTGTAACTGTGGATGTGTAACCAATTATTGTCTCTTATTTCGAATTATAGAATGCTAATATGGTTGCCCACTATTAAGTAGGGTATGTACTACAAGTAGGTGCAAAAGTTATTGCTTCTACTAAAAAGTGTGTATTTATTTCTCCCCTGGATTTAGGTGTGATTGTATGTACGTTTTAAGATGGAATATTTTTTTGAGAAAAGATCGTACGCCACTAACTTTTAATAAACTTGTTTAGTTTTGTGAATCTGGCATCAGATTTGCAAGAAGAGATCCAAGGAGGTTTGTATTTCAGTCATAACATTATCACTGTAACAAATCAACGTGTACCTAAGGATTAAGAATACAATGCTTCTAACAATACTAAAATACTTAAGTCAGAACTTGGTTTTAGTTGATAAAACGGTTGTTTTATTTTTGGGTTCAACCTTTACATTGCACCAAAATTAGAAAGACATAGTTTACGTACAGGACATATTAACAAATGTTGTTATTTTTCAGTTGAAAACCTTAGAACTAGCTAGGAAATATAAAAAACGCCTGTACACGGCATATACTACAGAAAATACAATGCCGTCAAGTAACAAGAACCCTATTCTGACCACTGAAACCAAAATAGAAGAGAAGACGACAAAAGAAACAGTTCATGAAATTAAGAAATACGATGAGAAAAAGCGTCTAAAATATAGTAATTCCGAAGAAATAATAGACAATATAATTAATATATTTGCCAAACCTGGTTTTGATCGTGACCACGAAATTGAAGAACAAGTGTGTAATATGCTTCTAGATATTAAGCATTCAATAATGTCCGATTTTCAGACAGTAAATAACAATGAGGAACAAAATCTTAACGAGGAAATCAAATCTACCGCGATGGTCGTAGGAGAAAATTCAAGCGAAAATATAAACGAAGAGAACAAAGATGATTTGGAAAATGTGATGGAGACATCAAACGAAGAAACAAACGCAGTAACACAAGAACATAATGATGACCCAAAAGAATGGGTAACGTATTTTTTCGACTTCTATATCTTACTAAATGAGTATAAAATTATATAATAAAAATATGTGCAGACTATTTTGGCACATTATTACATAGTGCTTTATAGAATTATTTAATTTAGTTTAACAGCTATAGGATCCAGATCAAAGATAAATATTTTAAAGAGAAAATCCGACTAACCGACTCATTGACTATTTTATTAATTAATTTTTGAGATGGTATTTAAGAATGCCTTTTCATAGTGGGACCTAGATCATAATAAAAATAAAAATAATAATTTGGTTTGGTTGGATGTTGATAGGAGAGTGAGTCACCCTGTAATTTCATAGTATGCTCGATAGATAAGCTTTTTACAACATTCAATTCATAACCGTGCAATGTGAAACAGGTTTGAAAGCGGGTAGTTTTATTGTTTGTCAATCTAATAGATTTTTTTTAAATCTTATATGAATATAATCAAAAAAGTCTTATTTCTTTTTGATAAAAATGACTTGACATTGTAATGATTCTAAATAAGTCTTTGCACTACTTTCTAAGCGTAATGTTTTAACTAAAAGATAGACTAAAGTTAATGAGTTTGGATTGTAATTAACCCATTAATTATAGATTTTTTAATGTCATTGCTTTTAATTTAAAAAAATAAATATAAATATTCATTTAGCCACTATTATAATTTATATAATTTACTCCTGAGTCCGCGTAATTATAAAAAAAACCTAACAAAGCTTTTATATAACGTATTAGCATAATGATTTTAATCTTTCAGATTCCCATAGGATCTGGTACAACATTTATACACCATACAAAATACAACAAAATAAATTTTAATAAGCCCAACACGGCAACGCGGGGTTTATTGAGCGCCGTGTTCCCTAGAAGGTAATTTTTTTTTCATGAATCTATTGTCAGGGTACCATAATTAACAAAAGACCCATATTAGCCATTGATTTTGCTTTAGCCTAGTTAAGAGGCTTAGTGCTAGAAAGCTTTAATTTAACATGGATACAAGTTTATATAAGTATTTAAAAAACATCCGATTGACGGCTGGATTAAGGTTCCTGCGTATCATTTCCATTGGAATTGGGCATAGTGTTGTAAGAGTCAGAAATGACTCAAAACTTGAATAGTTATATTTGAACTGAATACAATGTATTGGTTTACAGCGTCCTAGCAACACATTCAATGAGCGGAAGACCGCCGCCAGCTTTCCCAGATAAGCCAGTGAAAATGAGTTTAGATCAGAGAGCTGTATCTGATATTATCTAGGAAGTGTTGAAAAAGTTTCCGAACAGCAATGAAAAGACTGTGAGGTATGTCTTGCTCACTTGATTAATGTAGTATAATACCTACATATCTATTATGATCTTTATACCGAGTTATATCTTAGGTATACGTGATAAGGAGTCACCCCGTTTCACAACTTGTCCATTTGAATAACTGTCTCTTTAACTTGACTACTTAAATAGTTTCCAGGTCTGGGGGGAGGGGGGGGTAACATTAACAGCGTTGGGTAGACTGACTGTCTGAATGTCCCACTAGTGTTTTACACCAAGCTATTAGGAAGTAGACCTCACTGACATACAACATGCTTGCCACCTTTAAAGTGAAAAAAATATTTAAAGCTTTTAAAATAAATTAATACTTATTCGCTTTTATTTATGTGCTTTTCGCTTCTACCTTGTCTTGAACTAATACATCACTGTCCCTGTAGCGCAATCCGAAGTAATCTCAAGAATAAAAATTACATTAACAGCGTTAGCAAAACATTGAGTATGCTAGGATTTCCCAACAATGCTGTTGCTGCTGACGCTGTGTATAATAGTGTTCTAATGAGATCTTCCAGTTACTTTTACCTCTACTGTTCGATCCCAAACTTCACAGTATATACATCAACTATATACCTATGTTGCGATCTCACTTCACCGTATGCAATTTTGTCCCACGAGATGGAGATGAGCCTATTAGGCATGTTGAAATGAAATACCTAATAAAGTTATAATTGTTCACAGAAACCTCATTACCTCGAAATGCGCCGACGAGTGCAAAATGATGAGATTGAGGAATCGAAGAGCTGCACAAGACGCTAACCGCAATCTGTCATCATAGGTCAGCAGAATTGATGGTAACAGCATGAATTGGGACGTTATCGAGTTATCAAATAATATTGGATTCATACATGCTCGTCATCATACGCGCTAATATCCAGAATGGACTACGAAAACCCCATTGACAAAAGTGACCACATCCGTTAAGTGACTACTACAGATACACCCACCCAGTACAGATATTTAACGACGATTTGATAATTGTATTACTTTCGTTACTTTAATACGTATCCATTATATTGTATAATTTATACTGTCAATTAGTGAAGAGTTGTTGTAATTACCTTTGATAATGCCTTAAGGTGTAATCTATCAAGTTGTGTTAAATAAAATATACATAATATATTCGTTATATACATATCTAGTATGTGGTTAACAAGTTTAATAAAAAACACATAATTCTAAGTATTACGTAATGATTGAAATTGAAAACAATGTGTAAATTTGAATGCATTTTGTACGCTGTGATAACCTTGACAACAAACAGAAAGTACATTTCTGTTTGACACTTTTAAGAGGTGAATAATAAATACTGCGTTTATTTAATTTAAAAAACTTCTAGTCTGATATGATAAATTTCGCTTATTATTTTTGGAATCAAGTAATTATAGAAGTAGATTTTTTTATATTCAGTAGTATTCCCTTAGTTGCTATCTGTTTATGTGTTTCATAAGTTTGATTATAAACTTAGTGTGTACATTGTAATTGTAATGATTTAGTAAAGGTAAATCGTAAAAGTATATTTGTTGTTTGGTTTGTATCGTTTAATCTAAGAACTACTAAAAGTATAATAAACATTTCGGGGTATTCATTGAAAACCTACGCTACGTGCAATGCGAGACGCACTCGAAAGCCTTCGTCACGCCCCATAAACCCCGTACTTGCCAAATTTTACAGTTCCGGGTCAACAATAGTATAGTACCATGCACGTCTTTATCCCTAAATGGGTGGCAGAGGCATATTATACGCCCACATTTCACCATGTGCATTTTAACCCACATAACAGGTGATAAGCCCATTGCCGTGTTGAAATGAACAAACGCAGGATGTTGCGACCTGTTATTCACTTAAGAGTCTCGAAATATACCTGTGCGAATAACGAATGGGATTAAAAATGGCAGTGTACCTTTTACTCCTCGCTCGTATATTATTTGCGTCTAAAGTCACACTCATCGGTACAGTTTGAAATTCAATAACAAAGATTAGGGTTTTTCCTACTTTTAGACGATTCCAAATTAAAATTATAACTTATTTTTATATCAAGAAAATAGAGATTGTATACTTAATTTAAGCATTTAAATAACCTATACTTTATTGTACACCTTGAACAATATTATTTAACATAGTAAATAAAAGAATGTTGTACAATTCTTCCAGACAACCTTTGTGTGGACATAGCTCAAGGACAATCAGTCGTGGGTATCAGTGGTGCAGTTTTATACTAAAACTAATTATACATTAATACAATAATCACTAGTAAACATGAAAAACAAATAAGTACAACAGCACTCAAACAATCAATCATAAATATACTAAATCAAATACATATACATTTATAAATACATTTACATACACTTAAATATACTTACAAATAAAGATAAATGTAAGTATATAATTAAACATTTTACTCTTAGTTATTAATAAATTAAAAATAATTAAATAAAACGCAATTAAAATACATAAAAGTAATTAACAGCTTGGCAATGACAGATAATGATTTTTGACAATTTTCTTAAAAGTATTAAGCGTCTTAGCCCGCCTTACTTCCAAAGGCAACGCATTCCACAACCGAATTGCCTTCACTGTAAATGATACGTCATAAAAACTAGTTAAATTTGAAACTGACTACACCTATGCACTCCGCATAGGTGTCGTCAGTTTCAAATTTTCCGATGATTTTAGGAATCTCAAATTATTATCTTTAAGGAAATGGAAACGGCCCTTAAGGTAACCAGGAGAAGAAGGATTAAATAAGATGTTATATAGAAGAAAAAGGATATGAGTATTGCGGCGAAGACGAATGGGCAGCCACTTGAGCTCAGTGCGAAATTCAGAAACGTGGCCATATTTACGCAAGCCAAATATGAACCTGATGCAATAATTTTGTAAGCGCTCAAGCTTATTTAGCTGAACCTCGGTAAAATTGAGATAACTAGCATCACAGTAATCTAGAATAGGAAGAAGAAGAGACTGTGCTAAAGCAGTTCTAGTTGAAATTGGAAGAAAGTTGCGCACTCTACGCAAAGAACCTCCAACTGCAAATAATTTACGGCTTACCTCCTGTACTTGTTGGTTCCAAGATAAAGTTTTATCAATAAAGATTCCTAGATTTTCACTGAATCACTAACAGGTATATGAATTCCATTGAAAATTATTTTCGGAAGTAGTGTCCAATCTATAGTTGACGCCCGCGGCTTCGCCCGCTTAGATAAGTTTTTCCGTTCCCGTTTCCCACAGGATCTTGTTCCCGGGATAAAAAGTAGCCTATGGCGGCTTCTGGCTCTAAGCTACCTCACCACCAATTTTCAGACAAATCGTACAGCCGTTGTTAATTTATAAATAGTGTAACTAACACGACTTTCTTCTATATATATAATTTAATCTTGGACTACCAATTGCAATTACATAAATAAAGATAAACAATGTTGTTCTAACTTTATTAGTCTCTAAATGATCTTAATTCAATATACGGTAGGTACTCGGACAGAATTATTTATTATTAAAAGAAAAACATACAGAGTATATAAAATTAAATCCTGCAAAACTGTTCTAACAGTTTGACTGCAGGTAAGAGTCTCTATAATAGTTACATGTACGTTTTAATACTTGGTTCTTAGTTTTATATTAAGTACTATACATATTTTTATACATTCTTAAATTTATAATTACTATAGCTAGTTAACACTTGTCTAACACTTGTATCCGTCATACAATGTTATTATAATCTTACTACAATATTTTAATCTTACTTCCTTTACCTTGAGTTTTAAGGCTAGAATCGGCATATGATTCGCTCATTGTTGTTATTGTCACCATTAAAGGGAACTATTGCTATCTGATCTCCCAATCCAGTAACGGCACGGTGCGTATCCTGCCCCTGGGTTGCAGTTGGAGTTGGTGGCGCTCCAATAGACCTTGGTATATTGCTTGTCATCTTTATCCATACTTGAGCCCATGATCATATATATAATACTGGACGGAATGTCTGTGTCGCTTCATTTAACCAGCTCGCTCTTACGCATAGGCCCTCACGCATACATTTCCACAATACTAAGGCGAGGTAACTGAAACCCTACATTCAGTAACCGTGCATTAGTTTTATCTTTCTCCCTTGTTCTTGTCTCTGACCATAGTTTGTAACAGATTTTGTTTTTGCCATTGGATTTACTCAGCTTCAGCAATGACAGAAACAATAAATTTAAATATATCTTATTTTTTTTAGAGTAATTGTAACATCTATATTTCAAGCATTCAAGAGAAACAAATCTTGCAAAGACAAACAAACAGTAAATACCACGTGGTAACCATTAAAGCTTTCGAATGGTAAGAAAATTTGTTATTAATGACTCTAGGTCTCTTTTCCAATTAAATTGAAACATATAAGTTGTATTTTTGAAACCATTTTAAAGCTCTTCGTTATCAAGCGTATCAAGCTACTCGAGAGTGGCAGAATATAGATTCCAACGCCTAATATCCACTTTTTTTAACCAGAATGGCGGTTTTATCTTAATTGTCAACTAATCAGGCGTATTTAAACATATTATTTGTAAACTAATTAACGCGAATGGGTTAAAAATATATGGTGCAATGGGAGTATTTCTGGTATATATGTCTCGAGTAGAGTCGAGGGGCAGAGTTAGAACTTAACTTACTGACTAGGAGCATCTTAGGGTCTGCGTCGGCGTGCTTAGTCCACTCAGGGTCTTTGCTAGTATACTCAGTCTACCTAGAAGTTCCACGTATCTGCGTCAGTGAACAATTGGATAAATAAATAAAAGATAAAAGGATTCCTTTTAGACTAGTAAGTTTAAATTAAACTAGTTGGATCACGTGGACGAAGGGATCGGAAACCCTTCAGACTTTTAATTATGGTATTTATAATATATGGTATAATAAGTGTTCGAAAGACACGAATCTCTTAAACAATCTTTGTAGCAAGCAGTGCGTCAACTCGTAGATTTTTGATGGTCAGGTAGTAAATGAGGTCTATAAAAGTCTAAGGTCATAAAAAGTATTGTGTTTTGGCTAAGTTTTTAAAAAATATGTACTGGGTGTACTTTGTAAACCACTACAATTTGTAAAAAAACAGTCCCATTATTAGTATTATTACTTTAAAAAACTATACATTTTCATTTGTAACAGCTACTTGTATTTATCTACCAGTTCCAGGTCCAAGTAAATTAACACAATCACGCCTGTATCCTTGAGGGACAAGACAGAGGTGAATATCAAACCCACCCAAACGTTGCATTCTAAGTCCCACGTAATTAGAGGCAAACCTATTGTTATCACCAAGCTACATTTACTTGAAAATATGTATAACCAATCTGTAATCCAAACTAACTTTCTAAGAACCAGGATGGATGTTACCCATCCACAAATACAACCCCTGCAGTTCGAGTAACAGGTAGTTAAAGTACAAGTAAAACAATGAACGTTCACTTACCTTTGTACTGTTATAATAAATGATATAATCGCCATCACCCAAGAAGCTGTTAACTCTGATATTGTTACATAATATAATAAAACGGGTTCAAAATTTATTCCAAATTTAACATCTAAAATAGACACATTTTACTAAATTAATTCGGCCCTTGAGACTCACCCCAGTTCCGTGCATCGGAAGGCACGTTAAGCCGTTGGTCCCGGTTGTCAATAAAGTGGCAGTCGTTAAGCCAAGTTGAAGGCCTTATGGGCGGTTTAAAAATTTTCAACAGCAGGTGCCACAGCCTGCGCCTGTCCATTTCAACACGGAAGTAAACTGGGATTCCTATAAGTCAGCTAGGAATCGGTGTAACCAAATTATACGCAACGCTAAACGCCGACATATCTTCGACAACGTCTCTTCCTCGTCACCTTCTGAAGTTTGGAGGTTTCTTGGGACATTGGGCATTGGAAAGGTAAGGCAAGTGGAGCTGCCTAAGACTATTGGACTGGATGCCATTAACATACATTTCTCCACTTCCCATACAATGGATATCCAAACCATTAGTCAAACGGTAGACTATATAGCCAGACTGACTAAATCCCATAATACCCCTTTTACATTTTCTCCAGTCTCGGCAGATGAGATCAAGAAAATCATATTTTCAATAAAATCTAATGCTGTTGGTTGTGACAGCATTAGTCGTCGCATGATCGTAACAATTATAGACCAACTTCTACCCATTATATCACACCTAATACATTTCTCTTTGGATTCATGTCAATTTCCTGCTCTGTGGCGAAAAGCCTATGTTCGACCATTGCCTAAAATTAATAATCCTTCCCTACCTAATCATTTTCGTCCTATTTCAATTCTCCCTTTCCTCTCTAAGGTTTTAGAGGCGTGTGTACATAAACAATTATTTATGTACATACAGCAAAATAATGTTTTAAGTCCTCTGCAATCGGGTTTTAGGCGTGGACACAGCACAACTACAGCTTTGCTTAAAGTAACGGGTGATATTAGGGACGGTATGGAGAATTCTAAGATTACAGTGATGGTTCTAGTAGATTTTTCTAATGCGTTTAATACGGTGAATCACGAAATTCTTTTGTATATACTTTCCCATCTTAAAATCTCATCTGACGAACTGGAATGGTTCTCTTCTTATCTTCGGGGTCGCCAGCAGTGTTTTTGCGTTGATGATATTTCATCGAAATGGTGCAACCTAGACGCTGGTGTTCCTCAAGGCGGTATACTCTCTCCTCTTCTGTTTTCCATGTTCATAAACTTTTTAACTCCTAATCTTCAGTGTGCGTATCATTGTATGCTGATGACCTGCAAGTGTACTGTGAAGCTACAGTGGACAACATAGCAGAGGCTTTTCGTCGAGTAAACGCTGACCTAAATACAATACGAAGCTGGTGTGATAGGTTTGGCCTGTCAGTCAACCATGATAAATGCCAGGGTATCATAGTGGGGAGTATTCGCATGATGAACAGATTGACCGATGTAAACGAACCACCATTATTGTTTAACCAGATAACCATTCCTGTAACTTTGAGTGCCAAAAACCTGGGTTTACATCTGGATTCTACTTTAAGCTAGCGGCCGCAGGTCACTAACGTTTGTCGGAAGGTTACGGGGACATTACGGGCTCTTTACAGATTCAAAAATATTTTGCCCGTCAAGACTAAAGTAATGCTTGTGCAGACTCTTATTTTTCCTGTCATTGACTATGGTGATGTGTGCTATTTCGACCTGAACGCAGACCTGCTCAATAAACTAGACCGGCTTCTCAAAAATTGCATTCGATTGGTCTATAATCTTCGAAAGTTTGATCACATATCAACTTAACGTTCTCAGCTGCGCTGGTTACCGATACGTCAGCGTCGCAACATGCGCGCTGTGACGTTTCTTTATACGCTCTTAAACTTTCCAAACACGCCCTACTATTTGACTTCTCATTTTCAGCTTCTGTGCTCTAACCACAATAAAAATCTTCGTTCTTCTCACAATCTTCTACTTCTCTGTCCTACTCATAGCTCCAGTCTCGTTCACTCTTCTTTCTTTGTTCAGTCAATTCTTCTATGGAATGCTCTTCCTCAAGAAATCAGAATGGCCACTAACCGTACGGTGTTTAAAAGTAAAGTTCGTCAGCTCTACATCAACTCATAGATAAATTAATCTGTTAATATGTATACCTGATATGTATAAATTCATTATATACTTTATGTATAGTAAGTTACTAATATGTATATATATATGTATATGTATGTACTTGTATGTATATAATATATATGTATGTTATCTTGAATATGTGTATGTGTTCGTATTTAAATATATATTTCTCTCTTTTTTTATTTTATTAATTAGTACCTATGTTATGTGAGCCATTATAACTTTCATTAAGCACCTACCTTGACTTATCTCTGTAACGCCCAAAGGTTGACTGGTAGTGAATGCCTATGGCATTAAGTCCGCCTGTGTACATGACTGTGCAGAAAGTTTAAATAAATGCTGACAGTGCCAATGACCCCATAAGCCGCCTTTTAAAATGCCATTCTTTATTTGTATTACAATAAAAACACCGAAAGAAGCTCCGATATCTAGCAAGCACGTATTGTTGTTATATTCCACTTGAGCAATGAACCCAGAAAAAGTCATAAGTAGGCTTCGAACCGTGTCGGCGTCGCACATTTCTCGTATTGGTGGTGTGAGGCCCGAAGTAATAATATGCATTTAATACTGCAATTTTTAATAACAATTTACGCATCAGTTTCAGTATTAATGTATGTGCTATTGCGTATAAACTACGGGAGAGTCGGCTAATGCATTCGTTGGTATAGACAAACCAATTCAACAAACATCCATCTCCAATAAATAAAGATGTCCGACTACGTCTTCGCTGCAAATGGAAATTTTGCCAATAGTCCCAAAAGACACTCAGCATACATAAAGAAAAACAACAGCAATAAAGTGCACACTAGTGTCCGACTAAAATGCTGTTGATAACTATTCTACGGCGTTACAACAGTGAGCTACGCTTACCCACCGGTGCTACGAGATAGCTACAAATGCTACTTCATCGCATTACGAAACCGCTTAAGTGTCTATAAATGGAACTGTTTGGTTTACTACTTGTCAATTGTTTTATCTTACTTTCGTCACCTTAAATTTTAAGCATAAAATATGATTTGCTCATTGTTGTTATTGTCGCCATTAAAGGAAACTATTGCTATCTGATCTCCCAATCCAGTAACGGCACGGTGCGTCGCCTGCGCCTGGGTTGCAGTTGGAGTTGGTGGCGCTCCAATAGACCTTGGTATATTGCTTGTCATCTTTATCCATACTTGAGCCCATGATCATATAAATAATACTGGACGGAATTTCTGTGTCGCTTCATTTAACCAGCTCGCTCTTACGCATAGGCCCTCACGCATGAATTCACACAATACTAAGGCGAAGTAACTGAAACCCTACATTCAGTAACCGTGCATTAGTTTTATCTTTATCCCTTGTTCTTGTCTCTGACCATAGTTTGTAACAGATTTTGTTTTTGCCATTGGATTTACTCAGCTTCAGCAATGAAAGAAACAATAAATTTAAATATATCTTATTTTTTTTAGAGTAATTGTAACATCTTTATTTCAAGCATTCAAGAGAAACAAATCTTGCAAAGACAAACAAACAGTAAATACCACGTGGTAACCATTAAAGCTATCGAATGGTAAGAAAATTTGTTATTAATGACTCAAGGTCTCTTTTCAAATTTAATTGAAACATATAAGTTGTATTTTTGAAACCATTTTAAAGCTCTTCGTTATCAAGCGTATCAAGCTACTCAAGAGTGGCAGAATATAGATTCCAACGCCTAATATCCACCATTTTTAACCAGCATGGCGGTTTTATCATAATTGTCAATTAAACTTAAACATATTATTTGTAAACTAATTAAGGCGAATGGGTTAAAAATATATGGTACAATGGGAGTATTTCTGGTATGTATGTCCCGAGTAGAGTCGAGAGGCAAAGTTAGAACTTAGTAATGACTAGGAGTATCTTAGGGTCTGCGTCGGCGTGCTTAGTCCACTCAGGGTCTCTGCTAGTGTACTCAGTCTACCTAGAAGTTCCACGTGTCTGCGTCAGTGAACAATTGGATAAATAAATAAAAGATAAAAGGATACCTGTTGGACAAGTAAATTTTATTTAACTAGTTGGATCACGTGGACGAAGGGACCCGAAACCCTCCAGACTTTTAATTATGGTAAGTGTTAGAGAGCAAAGCGTGTTCGAAAGACACGAATCTCTTAAACAATCTTTGAAGCAAGCAATGCGTCAACTCGTAGATTTTTGATGGTCAGGTAGTAAATGAGGTCTATAAAAGTCTAAGGTCATAAAAAGTATTGTGTTCTGTCTTAGTTTAAAAAAAATATGTACTGGGTGTACTTTGTAAACCACTACAATGTGTAAAAAAAACCGTCCCATAATTAGTATTATTACTTTAAAAAAATATACATTTTCATTTGTAACAGCTACTTGTATTTATCTACCTGTTCCAGGTCCAGGTAAATTAACACAATCACGCCTGTATCCTTGAGGGACAAGACAGAGGTGAATATCACACCCACCCAAACGTTGCATTGTTAGTCCCACGTAATTAGAGGCAAACCTATTGTTATCATGAAGCTACATTTACTTGAAAATATCTATAACCAATCTGTAATCCGAACCAACTTTCCAAGAACCAGGATGGATGTTACCCATCCACAAATACAACCCCTGCTGTTCAAGTAACAGGTAGTTAAAGTAGAAGTAAAACAATGAACGTTCACTTACCTTTGTACTGTTATAATCAATGATATAATCGCCACCACCCAAGAAGCTGTTAACTCTGATATTGTTACATAATAATATAATACAACGGGTTCAAAATTTATTCAAAATTTAACATCTAAAATAGACACATTTTATAAAATTAATTCGGCCCTTGAGACCCACCCCAGTTCCGTGCTTAGGAAGGCACGTTAAGCCGTTGGTCCCGGTTGTCAATAAAATGGCAGTCGTTAAGCCAAGTTGAAGGCCTTATGGGCGGCTTAAAAAATTTCAACAGCAGGTGCCACAGCCTGCGCCTGTCCATTTCAACACGGCAATGGGCTCACCACCTGTTACGTGGGACAAAGATGCGTACGGTGAAGTGTGGGCGTTTAATATGCCTCTGCCTACCCCGGCGATAAAGGCGTGACAATATGTATGTTTGTATGTATTGTTACATATATATATTGTATCACATACATTCTTTCTTAAATGTATCGTTCAGGTTATTGTATAAAATACCAAATTATTGTGGTATACGGTTTTTTTTTTATCTTTGGCCCGTATTTTAACGGGCATCACCAGCCTGATGGAAAGCAAATTGAGTTTGAGGGCCGCCATCCTAGCTACCACGGCTGCCATAACGACGTTTAGGTTGACGGTATAAATATTCTTTAATGTTTCTAATTCGCTTTTTGCCTTAACGTCAATTTAGTGTAGCCTTTTAATGAAGTCTTAACTTGACTAAATCGTTCATGATCTCATTATCAATCTATCTATTTTGCGACATACTCAATCCACCTACTTCAATATCCCCTGGGATACAGCATGAATATAGTTAGTTTTATTATTAAAATATGAATTTCTTTTTACTATTTAAGCGAACCAAACTATTTTTTTTTTATTGGATCAGCAATCAGTCTCAAGACTATAATCTGATATTTTGACAGGTCATGAATTGGAAGGCGTAGAGGCCCATGCCTCAACTGCCTTTTCAGAAAATATCCTTCCTTTTTAATCTTTTAGGTGGAGTAAGAGTTGATTTGCCAGAATATTAGGATGAACAGACAGGCGCTTCACATATTTCACTCTAAACTTTTCTATTTCAGCCTGAACAGTAGGTACGTTGAGGTGTTCATTTATTTCATTGTTTCTAGAGTACCACGGTGCATTTGAGATAGTTCACAGAATCCCATTTTGTACTCGTTGAAGGCACATTATGCTACTATTGCTGGCGGAGCCCCATAATGGAATGCCATAGTCCAAATAGGTTTCAAGACTGAGTTGTATATCAAAAGTTTGTTGTCAACAGAAAGAGTTGAGTTTCTTCCCATGAGCCAGTTTCAGTTACGAAACTTTAGATTAATCTCATCTCTTTTCTTTTTATTATGATAGTTCCAAGTGAGTCTTCTATCCAGATGAAAGCCAAGATATTTTGTGTGATCAGTATGTGGCAGAAACTCTGAACCAAGTTTAACTGGTGGACAATCTCCTCTTCTTAGTGTAAATGTGATGTGATTTGATTTTGGAGCACTGGCCCGAATTCGCCACTTATTAAGCCATGCAGTTGTCTTATCCAGTAAGAGTTGAAGTTTATTACTAGCCTCACTCGGGTCATCATCACTAGCAAGATAGGCTATGTCATCAGCGTAGGTTGCAACAAAGACTTCGTCAGATGTTGGGAGGTCCGAGGTAAAAATGTTGTACAGCATAGGGCCGAGAACCGAGCCCTGTGGTACTCCAGCCTTAATTGTGCGTAGAGTAGATCTTGCATCTCTCAGTTTTACTTGAAAGAGCCGGTCTGTGAGATATGACTTTATGAGAGGATAGAAAGAATGCGGAAGTTTGCTTTTTACCTTGCACAATAGACCTTCGTGCCAGACTCTATCGAAAGCCTGTTGAACGTCGAGGAAAACTGCTGAGCAGTACAATTTTCTTTCAAAGCATTGCCTAATTTTATCACGAACCCGGTGCACTTGTTCAGTGGTGGAGTGCAGCTTGCGGAACCCAAACTGGTGCTTGGGTACGATATCGCAACAAGCGACATAATCCTTTAAACGTGATGCAAATATCTTTTCCCACAGCTTAGAGAGAACTGGTGTCAGGCTTATTGGACGGTATGAAGAAGCCTAGTGAGGTAGTTTACCAGGTTTGTGGATCATATTGATTTGAGATATCTTCCAGAGCTTAGGGATGTATGATAGTCTTAGAGTTGCATTGAATAGTGAGGTAAGCAGTGTTATGCACTTTTTAAGCAGCTTTTTAAGGACTGTTGGGGTAATTAGGTCAAACACAGGGGCCTTGTTATGGTCCAATAGTCTGATTTCCCCTGCAATTTCTTTTGGTGATGTAGGTTTAATTGGCAGACATAGTTGAAAGTCTTGGTTTAGCGTTCGCCGTACTTTTGATTCATCATTTTCACCACAGTTTGACTCGAATACGCTCTCTAGATGGTCTGCAAACACTTCAACCTTTTCAGAGTCCGTTTTAGCCCATTCCGTTGAAGACCTTAGAGGATGGAGATGTTGTTGAGGTTTTCCAGTTATCTTGGTTGCCCGTTAGTTATCGAAGAAGTTTAGTTATCGAAGCCTGGAGATCGCTGCCTCTTGCTGCGAGCTTAAAACCTTAAGTTCTTTTGATGCTAGATTGAATGCAGTTTTGTCTCCCGGGTGCTGGGATTGGTGCCATATCCTTCTTAACCTCCGTTTTTCTCTTAGTTTTGATATTATATCAATAGATTGTGGCGATATTTTTGGAAGGTGAGATAGGTAGGGTGAGTTTTTCCAAGCCGAAACCTGAATTAAGTTCGTTATGTATTAACAGGCGTTGTCTATATCTTCCGGGGTTTTCAACGGAATCCTTAGGTTAATGTTGTCTTCCAGGTATTGTTGGAAACCATTCCACTCAGTTTTACTGTTTTATTAGGGATTCCGGATGTACCACACTAAGGACTGTTGAGCTCAGGGTAAGGATTACCGGGATTAATCCTTACCCTGAGCTCAAAGGCACTGACGCCGTGTAGAAGCGCACAGCATCGGCCGCCTCCAGTGCCCGGCCGGCCCGGCCGGCCCATGTTTCTGGCCAAGACGCAGCCATCGCCTCCACTTCTGCCGCCACCGCGCCCTCTGCAGCTACAGCTGGTCGAACTCCTACTCGACCAACGGCACCAACCCTAGGCCACAGATGGCCAACACCTGGAGGTAGCACCTCCATTCCAGCGGAGAGGTTTCCCTCACCGCCGCACAGGACGCTCGGGCAGGTGACATTTACACCGCCACCAAACACGCAGCGCCCGTTGCCCGGGACATCCCCATCGTCACCGATGGAGATGTCATACGCCGCTGCTCTTAGCAGCCCACCGCCACCTCCGAAGCCTCCAACCCCTCAGCCAAGGAGATTGACGCCGCGTACATCGCAGGCAACCGACGACGCGCCTACAACCACAGCGCCGGCAGCCCCGATGTCCACAACCGCTACCACAAACGCCAACCCCCAGACAGCGAAATACCCTCCGCTCATCGTGGAAACGCTCCCGGACTGGCCAAACCACTTCCGGGAGCTGAAGAAGCTTCTGGGTCACGCACCGAACGGCTGTGCCTTCGGGAAAGGGGTCCGGTTTATCCCAAAATCGGACTCTGAGTACCGAACCATACAGAAGTACCTGTACGACCTGGAGAAGGAGACCAAGATCTCATGGTTCTCCTACTCACTACCACAGGAACGCAGCTTGAGAGGTAGCCGTCAGGGGGCTGCCACATAACACAGAGCCCAAAGACATCGAGCAGGAGCTGTCAACCTTGGGATACACCCCGGAATTCGTGCGCCCAATCCGCGCACGCTAAGGACGCCCGGGTTGCCTGTTCCTGGCGCAGCTCCAACGCACAAAAGATATCACCCCGGGCATATATGACATCACAGAGATGCTCTGTATGCCCGGGATCAAAGTTGAGGCATGGCGCGGTAAAAGGGGACCAGCGCAGTGCCACAGGTGCCAACAATTTCGGCACTCCTCGCACCACTGCTACAGGCCGCCCGCTTGTGTGCGGTGCGGCGGGGAACATGCCGCCAAGAGCTGCCCGCGCCCACTGGAAGAACCACCCACGTGCGCAAACTGCGGTGGACCCCACACCGCAAACCATGTTGCCTGCCCGGTGTTCCGCAAGGAGGCGCGGAACAAGAAGGCCGGCACCGTCGCGCGCACTGCATCCTCAAAGCCTGCCCCCTCCGTCGCAGCAGCAGCGGAATCTAACGCTCCAGGTTCCTTGATGGCAGCTGCCAACCCCGCTCCGGGGGGGAACAGGAACAAGAAGCGCAAGAGAGGTCCTCGCAAGCAGGCTGCAGAGGAGCAGCCTGCTTCAACATCGGCCAAACCCGTGGTCGCTGCCCCCGTGGGGGGGACGAAGGCGAAGCGGGACCCGAAACCGACACCCAGCGTGCCGGCCGAAGGGACTAAGGCTGATCCTTTGATCACCATGGTGATCGGAGTGCAGACCGAGGTGCTCCAAGCCATCCAGGAGGGACGGGACCCCGTCCAGCTCATCCTGCAATGCGTAGGGAAAATCTGTGCCTATGGCAGATAACTCCCTACGCATCATCTTCTGGAACGCCGACGGGATGTCCCCCGTAAAGACCAGGCTCCTGAGGCAGCTGCTCGCACAGCGGCAGGTCCATATTGCCCTCATCTGCGAGACGCGCCTCAGGAAGAGCTCAGCACTCCGAGCACCAGGGTACCATGTGTACCGAGAGGAGCAAATCTCCCAGACCGGGACTGCTTTCAGGGGATTGGCAGTCCTGGTGAAGAGAAATGTTGTCCACCAACCGCTGCCAACTGTTTTGCTGCAGACGTCGTACGCCCTGGGCGTAGAAGTCTGCGTCGATCGCCGCCCCATCCGTGTGTTTGCGTTCTACAAGCCGCCGGACGCGCGACTGGCAACGGCTGATGTCCACACCCTGATGGGCTCACCGGACCCGGTCATAGTCGCGGGCGATTTCAACGCCAAGCACACGGCCTGGAACTCCACGCGCATCTGTCCCAACGGGCGCCGACTCTTCAGCATCGCGGAACAGCATGGATATGAGGTGCTGGGGCCAGAGGTCCCGACTCAATATCCATACCAGGCAGCGTTCCTGCCGGACGTCATCGACCTGTCGCTGGTACGCAACCTACTATCTGCGCCATCGATTGACGTCCTGGACGACCACCTCCTCTCGGACCACCAGCCAGTCCTCCTGACCCTGACGAGCAACCCTACTCGGTCATCGCCACCATCGCCTCGCTTTCGCCAAGATTGGCAAGCATTAGCCGATCTTATGGCGAAGCACTCGCCGCACCGCCGCATTGAGTCCGCGTCAGACGTCGACGCGCTCGCCGAAGATCTCAGCGCTGTTATTAACACAGCGCTACGAGACTCCAGGTTAGAAGCCCCGTCGATCCGGAAACCTCCTCAACTGCCGGCCTTCATCTTGGCGATGATCAAGAAGAAGCGGAAGCTGAGAAGACTGTGGCAGCGCAACCGATGCCCGACCCTGAAGTGCCAGCTCAACGCGCTGGCTGCAAGGATCTCGAGCGCCCTGGAAACAGAAGCGACCGAGTCCTGGAAGCGCACCATTGAGCGCGCCGGGGACGACTGGTCGGGCATCCACCGCCTGTGCCGCCAACTCTCCGGGAAACCGCCTCCGATTAGACCCTTCATGGCCGGTGACGGTACCCCACGTTACCGAGCCGAGGATCGAGCGGAGATCTTTGCGGAACACCTGGAGAAACAGTTCCAGCCGAATCCAGCTTCCGACGCAGTTCGAGTAGAAGCTATCCAGCAGTATCTGAAGTTTTACTTCGAGGCGCCGATAACCCCCACGGAAGACCCAGTCGTGTTTTCCCCGGGCCAAGTGCAGCGTATGATTCGCCGCACCCAACTGCGGAAAGCCCCAGGCCCCGACCGGATCCCGAACGAGGCCCTGCGTCACCTGCCCCCGCGAGCTATCGCATCGGTGACGCAGCTATTCAATGGCATCCTCCGCACCAGCCACTTTCCCGCAGCATGGAGACTCGGCCGAGTCATTATGCTGCCGAAGCCCGGGAAAAACGTACTGAAGCCCGAAAGTTATCGGCCCATCACGCTGCTGTCGACACTCTCGAAAGTCTTCGAGAAGCTTCTACTCCTGCACCTGACACCACACATCCAGCCACGCGACGAGCAATTCGGCTTCCGAGCCGAACACTCCACCACGCTGCAGCTCGCGAGGGTACTGCACCATCTCACCGTCGCTCTCAACAAGAGAGAGCACGGTGTTGCAGTACTCCTCGATATGGAGAAGGCCTTTGATCGCGTCTGGCACGACGGCCTGATCTACAAGCTGGCCACGTCTACTACTCCGCGACGAATAGTTAAGACTGTGGCCACCTTCCTCCAGGACAGACGTTTCCAAGTCATCGTGGACGGCGTCTTGTCCGGAGAGCGCAGCATCAGAGCCGGCGTGCCCCAGGGGAGCTGCCTGTCGCCGGTGTGCTACGCCAAGTACACTGACGACATCCCAGTCCCAGACGGTGCGATGTTGGCGCTATACGCCGACGACGCCGCCTACATCACGACCTCCTTGACCGCTACACACGCGGCGGTCAAAATGCAGCGTGCCCTGGATGTGCTCCCGCCTTGGCTGGATGAATGGAGACTGACGGTCAACGTGGCAAAGACCCAAGCGCTTGTTGTGGGGGGTGCGTGGCAACCCGCGCCCCTTACCCTGCTCGGAAAAGCCGTCGACTGGTCCCCGACGGTGAAGTACCTTGGAGTGACCATTGACCGTCGTCTCACCATGCGACACCACGTGCAGAACATTGTTGGACAAGCTCGCGCCGCTCGAGCTCTCCTGCGTCCGGTGATCTCTTCGTGCCTCCCGCTCCGCGCGAAGCTGGGCGTCTACAAAACATACATTCGCAGCCGCTTAACTTACGCCACCCCTGCATGGTACGCGCTGGCAGTGGAAACGTACCGTGCACGGTTGCGTGCGCAGCAGTCGCTGTCGCTGCGACACGCCGTTGGCGCCCCTCGCTTCGTGAGGAACGAAACGATCGCCCGAGACCTACGCACGGAGAGCCTCGACGACTACATCGGTCGCTTGAGCGCCAACATGTTTGCACGCGCCGGGGAGTCGAACTTCCGCCACCTGCGGGAGATCGCTCCGTACCACCGGCGCCCCCGGACAGACCTCTGCCGCGGGACCTAATCCCCGCTGCAGCTCGACCGGACTAGACAACGTCACCCTGAGGCCGGCTGATGGGCGCCTGCCGGGAACCTTTCCCACCAGGCTCGACCTCGCCGACGCCCCCAGGGTGACCCCCAGATGACGACCTCAGCTGCCGCTGGCTTGTAGACCGCCCATCGGAATCATCCGGTGGGGTCAGAGCTCGCTAGCGGCACGCTTCACCACCGGACTTGACGCCCGGACTTGACCCCACGGCTATTACTAGCCACTCCAACGACCCGCCTGTATCGACAGGCGGCGCTGACATTCACTGAAAGAGGCCAATGCCTCGTCCAGTCTCCCCCCAACTCCCCTAGGGGAGTTGTGAGATGACCAGTCGGAAGTCTTATTACGACATTCGTAACAAGCGGGTTGCTAACTCAGTCCAATAGTCCTATACTCTGTGTTTACACTGACGAAGCTCAGCATTTGTTCAACATGTCTGCTGCTCAGATTAGAAACGAGGAAGTTCGAAAGGCACCCGTCTTAGCGAGCGCTGGTAAGTAATGCCTTTAATTAACATACCTACTACCAGTTCACGTGATTCCTTAAAACTTCAAGTTGAAAATTGCATCCCTTATGAGATCATTACTTGTTCGTTGCTTTTTCCGTCGAAAAATATTTTCCTAATAAGAATGGATTTTAAAGTTATTGGATAATAATAAATATATATATTTTTGAAGTGAAAACTTCTTTAGCGGCGTTGAGCACTTTTTCTGTAATGGGTATAAAATCTTAAACACGCGTCAGGACACGTGACCTGATCGAAAAAGCGTAAGTTTTTTTTATCATCATCATCTTTACGTCGATCCCGGTCAATTTTTGAAGGAAAAACTTCTTTTAGCGCGGTACGCATATTTTTAGATGAGATAAAATCTCTGGACTCGCGACCATAATCATCATCATCATCTAACGTTGATTCCGGTCATCTACAGGTCTTATTAAATAATGCTGTGTAATCAATTAGGACTCTTTCAGTGTAGAATAATTTTTCATCATCATCATCTTTACGTCGATCCCGGTCAATTTTTGAAGGAAAATCTTCTTTTAGCGCGGTACGCATATTTTTAGATGAGATAAAATCTCTGGACTCGCGACCATAATCATCATCATCATCAAACGTTGATTCCGGTCATCTACAGGTCTTATTAAATAATGCTGTGTAATCAATTAGGACTCTTTCAGTGTAGATTTATTTTTCATCATCATCATCTTTACGTCGATCCCGGTCAATTTTTGAAGGAAAAACTTCTTTTAGCGCGGTACGCATATTTTTAGATGAGATAAAATCTCTGGACTCGCTACCATAATCATCATCATCATCTAACGTTGATTCCGGTCATCTACAGGTCTTATTAAATAATGCCGTGTAATCAATTAGGACTCTTTCAGTGTAGATTTATTTTTCATCATCATCATCTTTACGTCGATCCCGGTCAATTTTTGAAGGAAAAACTTCTTTTAGCGCGGTACGCAATTTTTTAGATGAGATAATTTTTTTTTTCATCATCATCATTAACGTCCATCCCGGTCAATTTTTGAAGTGAATATTCTTTTAGCGCGGTACGCTTATTTTTAGATGAGATAAAATCTCTGGACTCGCGACCATTATCATCATCATCATCTAACGTTGATTCCGGTCATCTACAGGTTTTATTAAATAATGCTGTGTAATCAATTAGGAGTCTTTCAGTGTAGATTTATTTTTCATCATCATCATCATTAACGTCGATCCCGGTCAATTTTTGAAGGAAAAACTTCTTTTAGCGCGGTACGCAATTTTTTAGATGAGATAAATCTCTGGACTCGCTACACCCCTTTACGATACGCAGCTATAGTGTGTGCATATATGCATGTACCAACGCGTCTAGATAAATAAATTATTAATAAATTGAGTTTTCACTTCTGTCGGCACTCCCGGAGTGGTTAGGTTATTTTTTTAGATTCTAATTAACTAGTTAAATCTAAGTATGGGAATAGACTAACTTTTGACTGTATTAGAAACTAATCACGCACATAAAAAAAATCTTTTACGCATATTAATGCATTTAATTAAAAACTAGCTCATTTCATTTTCGAAACACATAAAGTAACAAGAACTGCAATTTTGTTAAAGTAGAGGAATACCTACTTTTTAAGTGATCCGTTCATTGTCCGGTTTTTATTAATTTACGGGTTAATAGTAGGATACATAATTCTCCCTGCAGATAACGGTCGAACTCCTTGATAGCAAGAAAGTTCTATCTCGTGCTTCATGTTCTAATTTCAAAACTCATAACGTCTTTGCGCCAAAGCCTCAAGTATTAGCGGCTGTGTTATTCATATAATATCTCACATAGAAATTCCAATGCGTAGATTAATTCTTAAGTGTTTGTATAATACATGTTTATATTTGTTTATTATACACGGTTACTTGAAATACGCTAATAAGCTCTTACAGGTCACTTCTATTTGTCACATTAGTGTCCAATAGATATGACAGAATATGAAAGTCTTAGATGTGAAGATAATGTGTAGAATATTTTCTATTTATATTTTCAGACATGCGACAAAGACTTGATTGCCAATTAGGAAATAACGCAACAGTGGCTGTACCTTGGTACAGCAAATTTATGAAAGAAGAAAAACTGTCAGAGAATGCCAGCCTCTTGATCACTGATTCGAAATGGATTCCGAGGGAATCAGACGTAGACTCGGGGAATCCGCAGCAACGTGTATGTATAACTAACTTTTTTATTGTGTTGGTTCAGGGTTTTGTTTTGAACGTATGTGTATACTTTCTCGTTTTAATCCCGTGATATTTTAAATTCGCATGTTTTATACCAGTGAGATAAAATAATTTTAAAAATAAAAAGTAGACTAAAGCACTACCCCCTCGTGGGCAATGTGTTTTGAAGATAGTTCGTTAGTGCCTACTGCACTCCCATAACCAACAAAACCGTCTCCTTAGAAACACATTTTCTTATCCCTACGTAGTAAGGTAAGGAAACACTTCTTGGATAAAGACGGAATGTACTCGGACTGTAGATATTGTAACTGTGGATGGGTTGTGTGGATATAGCTTGGTTGGATCTGTAGAATGATGATGGTAATTATAGGCGTGTCCTCTATTACTTGGGATCATCATATCTATATGCTTCTTAAAATGAATTAGAATGTAATTCTTCTCTGCATTACACGTTCCACCATCACTCTTCACCAAAATCAGTATGACATAATTTACGCGAAGGAAATATTAATAATAACGTTTTTTTTCAGCTTCAGACTTTAGAACTGGCTAGGAAATACAAAAAACGTCTGTACGCGTCGCATGTTACGGAAAAAATAATGTCGTCAAAAAACGCGAAGCCTATTCAGACTAACGAAAAAACAATACAAGATAAAACTACAAAAGTAACATATCCTCTTATTAAGAAAAACGATATTGTAAAAAAGACGCAAAGATATATTAATTACAAAAAAATAATAGACAATATAGATTGTATCATTAATGTTTTGTCCAAACCTGGATTAGATCGAGATCATGAAATTGAAGCAAAAGTGTGTTTTATGCTAATACACATAAAGGATTTAATAAAGTCTAATGCAGGAATCTACTTGCGCGCTAGCATCCCTCATAAGGTTGTTAGTGCATCTCCTTCTGCCTACACTGAATCTGCTGAATACCTCTTTCTGGAAATTTCTCTACTTCACACTAAAATCCTACTTGGAGTCTTCTACTGCCCTAATATGCACATTAACTATTTCGACTCTTTTGATAACCTTCTACATAATCTTACTCCCCTATACAGTCACGTAGTCATAATGGGTGACTTTAATACCTGTTTGTTGAAGAATGATTCCCGCTCCCACAAATTGGTATCTCTATTGTCTTCCTATAACTTATTCGCCTTACCACTTTCTTCTACTCACCACGTTCCTAACTGCAATCCTTCATTACTTGACCTTATCATAGTCTCTTCTCCCAAAGATGTTAGTACTCATGGTCAGTTGGCTGCTCCTTTCTCCTTTCACGACTTACTTTACCTTTCGTATCGTGTTCGCCCGCCCAAACGTAAGCCGCAGGTCTGTTTTTTCCGTAATTTTAGAGGTATGGATCTTGAAGCTTTGCGATGGGAAGCCGGGTCTGCTGATTGGTCACCGGTATTTAATTCTACTAATATTAATGAAATGGTGAATACTTTCAGCTCTATGGTTATTGCGTTATACAATCGACTTGCCCCGGTTAAGCGAGTCCAAATCAAACATAACCCGGCACCCTGGCTAAATGCCACTATAAAAAACTTGATGATTCGTAGAGACAACGCCAAAAGGCGGTACAGGAAGAGTCCTTCGGAACAAAATTTAGTGGCTTTTAAGTCATTGCGGAATCGCTGCAGTCGGATGTGTAGAGATGCAAGGAGACGCCACTTTTATGATTCTCTTAACCACAAAAATTCTGCTGATACCTGGAGATTCCTGAGGTCTGTCGGTATAGGTAAGTCCCCTGTCTCTGATACTAGGGACATTGACATCAATGCGCTAAACATACATTTTTCACGACCACCTGTTTCCTTAGATGTTGATGTCAAAAGAGCCACCTTACTAGGACTTTCAGGTACCCAACTGCCACAGACTACTCCCTTTCAGTTCCACTCGGTCGCCGAGTCCGATGTAAAGAAATCTATCTTGTCTATTTCTTCGTCGGCTTCGGGATATGATGGCATATGCTCAAGAATGGTTCTTCCTATTCTCCCTATTCTACTTCCTGTTATAACTCATATTTTCAATTTCTCGCTATTCTCTGGCTCTTTTCCCCCAGTTTGGAAATCAGCATATGTTGTTCCTCTACCTAAAACTAGCAACCCTTGTCTGTTGACTGATTACCGACCTATTTCTATTCTTCCATTTCTCTCTAAAGTCCTGGAGCATATTGTTCATCGGCAGCTCTCCGTGTTTCTAACATCTACTAACTCTCTCAGCCCATTTCAGTCTGGATTTCGCACTGGCCATAGCACAGTCACAGCGCTCCTTAAAGTGACAGAGGATGTTCGCTGGGCTATGGAGCGGAAAGAGTTAACTATATTAGTATTATTAGATTTCAGCAGCGCATTCAATTCCGTCGATTTTGATATTTTACTCGGTACACTGAAGTCCTTAAATTTCTCCACTTCTGCCATATCTTGGTTCGACTCCTACCTTCGGGGGCGCTCCCAGTGTGTTCGTATTGGTCGGACATGCTCTGATTGGTCTGGGCTGTCTGCGGGGGTCCCTCAGGGTGGCGTTTTGTCTCCTCTTTTATTTTCTGTCTTTATCAACTCTGCTACGAGTCTTATTTCCAGTAACTTCCATCTCTATGCTGATGATCTGCAGCTGTATCGCCACTTTACACCTACCGATGCCGTCTCAGCGATTTCATCTATAAACCTAGATTTGGATAAACTAAGCAGCTGGGCTAGTTCGGTCGGATTACGTATAAACCCTTCAAAGTCACAAGCCATTGTCATTGGTAGTAAATACCAATGTGGTATTCTTCCGGCGTCAGAGATGAGTCCTGTTGTGTTGGCTGGTACTCGAATACCATTTTCGGATAGTGTGAGGAACCTGGGTGTGACTATGGATACTTCGCTTTCTTGGAGCGCTCATCTTAGCGACGTCAGCAAGAAGGTACATTTTTCGTTTCATTCCTTGAAAAGTCTCCAGAGCTTTCTGCCTTTGGGAGCGAAAATTGGTATTGCTCAAACTCTTATTCAACCCATTATTGACTACGCTGATGCCTGCTATTTAGACGCCACTGAGGAGCTTCTAGATAAACTTGAGAGGTTGCAAAATTTATGTATACGCTTCATATTTAATCTTAGAAAGTATGATCATGTTTCCCATCTTCGCAAAAAACTCAAGTGGCTCCCAATCCGCCTTCGCCGTAACACTCGAATTCTCTGCCTCCTTTTCAATATCCTTTACAATCCTTCCTCACCTACCTACCTAAGGGAGCGGTTCACGTTTGTTCGCTCTGCCGATGCTTCTTGCAGATCAAATCTACGTTCCAACCTAAAGTTTCCAAATCATAGAACCAATTTCTGCTCCTACTCGTTTACTGTGCATGCGGTCAGATTGTGGAACTCAATTCCACCTATTATCAGAGACAGCAAATCTGTTACTACTTTTAAGAGGAAAGTCCGTGAACACTATCTCTCTACACTGTAAATCAATTTTATTTATATGTTTATAAATATTTAATTAGTATTTATTTATATGTGTAAGTATATTTATTTGGTATTTATTTATCTTATTTTATATTTATTTGTTGTTATATATTATATAGTGTTATTTAGTTACGCTCTTTTGTATGTGTGTTAATTTTATTTTCTATCTTTGCTCTCTTACTTACACACTTTTACTTATTATTTTCCTATTTCACGTTCTCCTATCGTCGGTCTGCTGGGAGATATTTCTTTTAGAAATAAGCAGTACCATTGTACCTATGTGTCCTTCAACTATTGATATATGTTACCTAGTGTGTACATAAATAAATAAAAATCTTAGCGAAAAAATCGAATCCACCGTTACGGACGTCATAGAAAATGCCTGCGAAAATAAAAAGTCTAACCAAGAGGACAAAGATGATTTGGAAATAGTGATGGAAACACATAGCGGAGAAAGCAGTGAGTCCAATCATATCGACACTTCAATTGAAAAAACAAATGCAGTACCACAGGCAAATAAAGATGATGACCACCTTAAAATATGGGTAACGTATATTTTTGGATATGTTTATCTTACATATAAGTACAAAATTATATTATTTGAATATACGCACAATATTTTCGGCGGAGAGGTTCCCCTCTCCCCCGCACAGGACGCTCGGGCAGGCGACTTTCTCGCCGCCACAAAACACGCAGCGCCCGTTACCCGGAACATCTCCATCGTCGCCGATGGAGATGTCTTACGCCGCTGCGCTGAACAGCCCGCCATCGCCACCAACAGCCAAACCACCCACTCCTCAACCAAGGAGACTGACGGCGCGCCCAGAAACGCCACAAGCTACCTTCGACGCGCCTCCAGCCAAGGCGTCAACATCAGCGGAGACCAGCACTGCCGCTACCGTACTCACCGCCAGCCCGCATACGAAGTACCCGCCTTTGATTGTGGAAACGCTGCCGGACTGGCCACTTCACTTCAGAAAACTGAAGGAACTCCTGGGCCATTCTCCAAACGGCCGCGCATTCGGGAAAGGGGTCCGATTTATCCCTAAATCGGGCTCCGAGTACCGTACCATCCAAAAGTACCTGTATAGTCTGGAGAAAGAGACCAAGATTTCTTGGTTTTCATACTCCCTGCCGCAAGACCGAAGCCTAAAGGTGGCCATCAGAGGGCTGCCGCAAAACACCGACCCCAAGGACATAGAACAGGATCTCACGGCCATGGGATACACACCCGAGTTGGTGCGCGCCATTCGTGCACGCTCGGGCCGCCCAGGCTGCCTGTTCCTGGCGCAGCTGAAGCGGACTGACGATATCACACCGGGCATATATGACATCACCGAGATGCTCTGTATGCCCGGCATCAAGATTGAGGCGTGGCGCGGGAAGAAAGGCCCCAACAATTCCGGCACTCATCTCACCACTGCCACAGGCCGCCCGCTTGCGTGCGTTGTGGCGGTGAACATGCTGCCAAAGATTGCCCGCGCCCTCTAGAGGACCCACCCACGTGTGCAAACTGTGGAGGTCCCCACACAGCTAACCACGTGGCATGCCCCGTATTCCGCAAGGAGGCGCGTAACAAGAAAGCTGGCACCGTAGCACGCACCGCGTCCACGAAACCTGCCCCCTCCGTCGCAGCAGCAGCGGAAAACAATGCCCCAGGCTCCCTAATGGCAGCCGCAAACCCGGCTCCGGGGGGGAACAAAAGGAAAAAGCACAAGAGAGGACCCCGCAGTAAGGCTGCAGCAGCAGAGCAGCTTGCGCCAACGCCAGCAAAACCCGTGGTCACCGCCCCCAAGGGAGGGACGAAGGCGAAGCGGGAAGAAGCTGAACCGATGATCACCATGGTAATCAGAGTGCTGACCCAAGTGCTCCAAGCCATTCAGGAGGGACGGGACCCCGTCCAGCTCATCCTGCAATGCGTAGGGAAAATCTGTGCCTATGGCAGATAACTCCCTACGCATCATCTTCTGGAACGCCGACGGGATGTCCCCCGTGAAGACCAGGCTCCTGAGGCAGCTGCTCGCACAGCGGCAGGTCCATATTGCCCTTATCTGCGAGACGCGCCTCAGGAAGAGCTCAGCACTCCGAATGCCAGGGTATCACGTGTACCGAGAGGAGCAACTCTCCCAGACAGGGACTGCTTTCAGGGGATTGGCAGTCCTGGTGAAGAGAAATGTCGTCCACCAACCGCTGCCAACTGTTGTGCTGCAGACGTCGTACGCCCTGGGCGTAGAAGTCTGCGTCGATCGCTGCCCCATCCGTGTGTTTGCGTTCTACAAGCCGCCGGACGCGCGACTGGCAACGGCTGATGTCCACACCCTGATGGACTCACCGGACCCGGTCATAGTCGCGGGCGACTTCAACGCCAAGCACACGGCCTGGAACTCCACGCGCATCTGTCCCAACGGGCGCCGACTCTTCAGCATCGCGGAACAGCATGGATATGAGGTGCTGGGGCCAGAGGTCCCGACTCATTATCCATACCAGGCAGCGTTCCTGCCGGACGTCATCGACCTGTCGCTGGTACGCAACCTACCAGCTGCGCCATCGATTGACGTCCTGGACGACCACCTCCTCTCGGACCACCAGCCAGTCCTCCTGACCCTGACGAGCAACCCTACTCGATCATCGCCACCATCGCCTGACTTTCGCCAGGATTGGCAAGCATTTGCCGATCTTGTGGCGAAGCACTCGCCGCACCGCCGCATTGAGTCCGAGTCAGACGTCGACGCGCTCGCCGAAGATCTCAGCGCTGTTATTAACACAGCGCTACGAGACTCCAGGCTAGAAGCCCCGTCGACCCGGAAACCTCCTCAACTGCCGGCCTTCATCTTGGCGATGATCGAGAAGAAGCGGAAGCTGAGAAGACTGTGGCAGCGCAACCGATGCCCGACCCTGAAGTGCCAGCTCAACGCGCTGGCTGCAAGGGTCTCGAGTGCCCTGGAAACAGAAGCGACCGAGTCCTGGCAGCGCACCATTGAGCGGGCCGGGGACGACTGGTCGGGCATCCACCGCCTGTGCCGCCAACTCTCCGGGAAACCGCCTCCGATTAGACCCCTCATGGCCGGTGACGGTACCCCACGTTACCGAGCCGAGGATCGAGCGGAGATCTTCGCGGAACACCTGGAGAAACAGTTCCAGCCGAATCCAGCTTCCGACGCAGTTCGAGTAGAAGCTATCCAGCAGCATCTGAAGTTTTACTTCGAGGCGCCGATAACCCCCACGGAAGACCCAGTCGTGTTTTCCCCGGGCCAAGTGCAGCGTATGATTCGCCGCACCCAACTGCGGAAAGCCCCAGGCCCCGACCGTATCCCGAACGAGGCCCTGCGTCACCTGCCCCCGCGAGCTATCGCATCGGTGACGCAGTTATTCAATGGCATCCTCCGCACCAGCCACTTTCCCGCAGCATGGAGACTCGGCCGAGTCATTATGCTGCCGAAGCCCGGGAAAAACGTACTGAAGCCCGAAAGTTATTGGCCCATTACGCTGCTGTCGACACTCTCGAAAGTCTTCGAGAAGCTTCTACTCCTGCACCTGACACCACACATCCAGCCACGCGACGAGCAATTCGGCTTCCGAGCCGAACACTCCACCACGCTGCAGCTCGCGAGGGTACTGCACCATCTCACCGTCGCTCTCAACAAGAGAGAGCACGGTGTTGCAGTACTCCTCGATATGGAGAAGGCCTTCGATCGCGTCTGGCACGACGGCCTGATCTACAAGCTGGCCACGTCTACTACTCCGCGACGAATAGTCAAGACTGTGGCCACCTTCCTCCAGGACAGACGCTTCCAAGTCATCGTGGACGGCGTCCTGTCCGGAGAGCGCAGCATCAGAGCCGGCATGCCCCAGGGGAGCTGCCTGTCGCCAGTGTGCTACGCCAAGTACACTGACGACATCCCAGTCCCAGACGGCGCGATGTTGGCGCTATACGCCGACGACGCCGCCTATATTACGACCTCCTTGACCGCTACACATGCGGCGGTCAAAATGCAGCGTGCCCTGGATGTGCTCCCGCCTTGGCTGGATGAATGGAGACTGACGGTCAACGTGGCAAAGACCCAAGCGCTTGTTGTAGGGGGTGCGTGGCAACCCGCGCCCCTTACCCTGCTCGGAAAAGCCATCGACTTGTCCCCGACGGTGAAGTACCTTGGAGTGACCATTGACCGTCGTCTCACCATGCGACACCACGTGCAGAACATTGTTGGACAAGCTCGCGCCGCTCGAGCTCTCCTGCGTCCGGTGATCTCCTCGTGCCTCCCGCTCCGCGCGAAGCTGGGCGTCTACAAAACATACATTCGCAGCAGCCTAACTTACGCCGCCCCTGCATGGTACGCGCTGGCAGCGGAAACGTACCGTGCACGGTTGCGTGCGCAGCAGTCGCTGTCGCTGCGACACGCCATAGGCGCCCCTCGCTTCGTGAGGAACGAAACGATCGCCCGAGACCTATGCATGGAGAGCCTCGACGACTACATCGGTCGCTTGAGCGCCAACATGTTCGCACGCGCCGGGGAGTCGAACTTCCGCCACCTGCGGGAGACCGCTCCATAACACCGGCGCCCCCCGAACAGACCTCTGCCGCGGGACTTAATCCCCGCTGCAGCCCGACCGGACTAGACAACGTCACCCTGAGGCCGGCTGATGGGCGCCTACCGGGAACCCTTCCCGCCAGGCTCGACCTCGCCGACGCCCCCAGGGTGACCCCCAGATGACGACCTCAGCTGCCGCTGGCTTGTAGACTGCCCATCGGAATCATCCGATGGGGTCAGGGCTCGCTAGCGGCACGCTTCACCACCGGACTTGACGCCCGGATTTGACCCCACGGCTATTTACAGCCAACCCAACGACCCGCCTGTATCGACAAGCGGCGCTGAACGTTACTGCAAGAGGCCAATGCCTCGTTCAGTCTCCCCCCAACTCCTCTAGGGGTTGTGAGATGACCAGTCGGATACTTTCCTAAATGTTTTCTTAACTAAACTAAAACTAACTATCTTCACGCTGTATCCCTGACGGGGTAGTCAGAGAGGACAGATCGCCAGGCTTCGCGATCCATGCATACTTCTTTCGCTTCTTCGAGATTCATCAATCGCTTCATACACGCACGTCTGGGTATCCGAGTACTTTTGACCTTTCCGTTTTTGAGCAATCTGCTCACGTGGTCTTCATATGTAAGTCTCGGCCTTCCCTGACTCCTTCTACCCTCTACTTTTGAACAATATATATTCTTCGTCAATAAAATAAAATGAAATGTTTAAAATGTTTTCTTAAATTCTAAAAATACGAAAATTCCGGTTATGTTTGTTTGGCCCCTATTTTGACGGGCGTCGCCATCCTGATGGAAACCAAATTGAGTTTGAAAGCCGCCATTTTAGCCACCAGAGCTTCGATAGTGATCCTCGGGTTGACAGTTCACGCTTCTCTTAAAGGACCCAGGATTATAATAGGAGCACATGCGCCAGCAGACGGTTCCATGCTTATATAGTGCGACATAAAAAAGACCTGAAGTCTTTCATTGGTTTTGAGTTGGAGACCTATTTTTTTATTACTTCAACTGGGTGGAAAATAATTTACAAGTGTGGTTTCCGAGCGCATCGTGTTGAAGTTTTTGTAATACTATCCCATACAATATAGAATGGCGGGACTCTCTCATGACTGACTTTGCGATAGGCATGAGTATACACAGTCGATACATCAGGCGACCAGAATACCTGATAGATCCCAGTTCAGGCAGTTCGATTAAATAGGTGCCGTATAACAAATGGATCGGGTATTGGCTTATATAAATGTGGGACCACCTGAGAGGCTTATTAGTGTAGAGGCTATGTAGCTTCTTTTTGAGAGTGGCACAATACGAATCACGCTCTGACAGACGAGGTTGATAACTGCTCCTACATACGAATCACGCTCTGACAGACGAGGTTGATACTGCACCTTCATACATATGTAGGCAGTTTTTTTAAAGGAGAAGAATGTGTGATAAAAAGATGGAAGGATTATTTTAAAAGCTTATATGAAAAATAAGATATGGAAGCACAAACGAGTTCTTGGGAAAGGAATGAACTTAGCAACGAAAGCATCATAAGTATGGAAGAAATTGTGGAAGCATTGAGTAGTATGAAATTGGGTAAGACTGCTGGATTTGATAGGATTTCTGTCGAGATGCTGAAAGCGGGATATGGCGTGGTAGCTTGCCAGCTGTACCGCCTTTTTAGTCTTTTCTGGAGGAGTGGCAGCGTGCCAGAAGATTGGTGCAAGGCTGTCATCGTGCCGCTTTACAAAGGAAAAGGGTCACAGCAAGAGTGCAAAAACTACCGCGGCATAAGCTTGCTCAGCACCGTCGGCAAATTGTATGCAAAAGTTTTGATAAAAAGAGTGATGAATGAAACTGAAGGGAAAATGTGGGATTTACAAGCAGGACTTATGAAAGGAAGGGGATGCACGGATCAGGTATTTTCCTTACGATGCATAGCCGAAAAATTTTTGGCGAAATGTCAAAAGGTCTATTGCATATTTGTAGACTTGGAAAAGGTCTATGACCGAGTGGTGAGGCATGAACTATGGACAACACTGGCCAAGTATGGAGTAAGCAGTCACTTGATACGAGCACTGAAATCTCTCTATGAGGGCTCCAGTGCTTGTGTCAGGATCAACGGAGCTTGCACAGACTTTTTTCACATTGAAAAAAGTGTGAGACAGGGTTGTGTAGCATCACCGCCGATGTTTAACCTATACATGGACAGTTGTATGAAAGAACTACAAGATAGTTGTTACAAGATATGGTTTAAAAATGAATGCACTGACTATCAAATGCCTCCTATACGCTGATGATCAGGTAATACTGGCATCATCGGCGGAGGAGTTGCAGTTGATAGTTAACTTTATGCATGATGCGCTAAAAAGCAAAGGAATGAAATAAGCGAATGCAAATAAGACAAAAGTATGGTTTTTGAAAAAGAGGAAAGTATGACGGATTGCTCGATTTTTGTGGAAGGAAAACGAGTGGAACAGGTGAAAGAATTTGTATATTTAGGTTCAAAATTTGTGAGCGATGGAAAGTGTGATTGTGACATTGAACGAAGAGTTTTGGCTGAAAATGAAGTGAATGGAGCCATGTACGCCTTTATGAGCAGTCATAGCAGTCTGAGAAGGCAAGACTGGCAGTACATGGAGGAGTACTTGTTCCTACTCATGTATGGCAGTGAAAGTTGGGTGTAGCAGAAGAAGCATAGAAGTAAAATTAATGCAGTGGAAATGAGAAGTCTGCGGAGTATAGCTGGAGTGAAATTGATGGACAAAGAAAGGAACAGTGTGATAAGGGAACATTGCGGTATGGTAGAAGAAGTAGTGACTAAGATAGAAAAAGGTATGCTTAGATGGTTCGGACACGTGGAAAGGATGGATGAAAGTAGGCTAACGAAACAGATTTATCAGAAGAGAGTTAATGGGTATACTGGTAAGGGGCGACCTCGACGTACATATTTCAATCAAATAGAAGACATTTTGAAAAAAGGTCAGGTCTAGAGTACCCTTAACTGGCGTGTGTGTATGAAAACACTTATGAAAGTCGAAGAAGCGAAAGTTATATGCCAGGATCGTAGCAAGTGGAAAGCCATAGTCTCTGCCTACCCCGATGGGAGACAGGCGTGACGATATGTATATATATATATATATATATATATATATATATATATATATATATATATATATATATATATATATATATATATATATGTATACATATGTATGTAGGAGCAGTTATCAACCTCGTCTGTCAGAGCGTCATTCGTATTGTGCCACAAAACAATATAAAAACATTTTTAAGAAATAATTCAAGTTCATGTTCAATTACAAGCCACGTAGTCTAATCCAACTACTTGGTTTTAATTGGGATTCTAATGGAATAACTTCGGAGCCCACATCAGCTGACTCTGTAAAGAACGAGGTCAAGGCGAAGAGAAGAAATATTCAAAATAAAACCCAGCACCAATCCGTTCTAATATGCCGCTAATTGGGAGAGACCTACTTTCAGCAGTAGGCTGTTTTTGTTAATAATAGGATAGCTCCGTGATAACTGGATTACGACACAAGATTTCCATGTTGTGACGGGAACCCGGGACTGAAAAACACTTTCAAAAAGGTAGTATTCTCAACCTAAAATTTTTATTTTCAAAAATTATTAGTCAGATTTACGGTAATACGGTTACTGCAGGTACAGAGAGAGTCATTAGGTACGTACATCTGGAATGAAATAAGATAGTGTTCATTTTTGTTGAAACTTTTATTATTAACAGTTTCGCAAAAAAGGTAACTTTGTTTTTATTACCGATGATATCTGCGAAAAACACAATGTCCGTAGTGGAGACACAGGTAATAGGAAATAGATAAGTACCGTTATGAAATTTTTACCTGATAAACTTACATTTTGAGATTTGACTAGCCTACTAGTTCAGTCTTATTACGACATTCGTTACAAGCAGGTTGCTAACTCAGACTAGTAGTCTTACACTCTGTGTTTATCGACGAAGAAAAGTGTGTATTGAAAATGTCTGCTGCTCAAATCATAAACAGGAAAGTTCGAAAGGCAACTGTCTTAGCGAGTGCTGGTAAGTAATTCGTATAATTTATATACCAACTACCAGTTTACGTGTTTTCTTAATACTCCAAGTTGAAACTTATATCCCTTATGAGATCATTACTTGTTCGATGCATTTTCCGCGGAAAATATTTTCTTAATAAGAATGCATAATAATTAACTAGGACAATATTAAAAGGTAGTTCACTGCATACTAAGTTATTTTTAAGGGTTAGAGCAAACAACGAAATGAAGTAACCGTCGAGAAAGTTTTCTTACTGACCCAGTCATCTACTGAGTATGAGACAGACTAACTTAACTGTATAACCGACTAGGTTACCTCTGATATGAAAAATGAAAACGTATTTTACGTATTTCAATTAAACCTAGCACGTTTTCGAAACTCATGCCATACATGGCAATTTTGAAAAAAATAAAAAAAATAACAGTCGTTCACTTTAATGACAAGAAAATTTTATCTCGTGTTACATGTTCGAATTTTAAAACTCTTAACTTTCTTACGTGAAGGTCGCTTTCCCAAAACACTAAACTGTTTTGATACATGGGAAAAAAAACCTTATTACTCTACTGGTGTCCGTGTTATTCATTTATTACCTCTCATAGAAGTTCCGATACTTAGATTATTATAATGGATGTTTATGGGTTTATTTATTCATGATTACTTGAAATACACTTATAACTTATTCAGCTCACTTCAGTGCATCACATTAGTTTCAAATGATAACCTTAGATTTATACTATGCTGAAAACAGTATCTAAAATAATTATATATATATTTTTAGGCACGCGGCACACACTTGATTGCCCATTTGAAAATAACAAAACAGGGGCTGGCGCAAGTAAACCTGTAAAAGAAGAAAAAGTGTCAGAGAAGGGCAGCTTTTTGGTCACTGATTCGAAATGGGTACCCAGTGAATTAGGCGTAGACTCGGAGAATCCGCAGCAACGTGTATGTATAACTAATTTTATAGTTATGTTTATTGAGAACACAAGCAGCGTTCTGTCAGAGCGTAAAACTGGTTTTTGGATGATCGAGAAGGCGGATAATTTCTCAGATTAAAAAGTAGCCTAGGGCATTACCCTGTCAGAGTACGACAGTTTAAAGAAATAGTGCCTATACCACTCTCCGATCCAACAACTGTCCCCATACTAACAAGAAAGGTAAGGTTACAAAACACTTCTAAACATTGTAACTGTGGATGTGTAACCAATTATTGGCTCTTATTTCGAATTATAGAATGCTAATATGGTTGCCCACTATTAAGTAGGGTATGTACTACAAGTAGGTGCAAAAGTTTTGCTTCTACTAAAAAGTGTGTATTTATTTCTCCCCTGGATTTAGGTGTGATTGTATGTACGTTTTAAGATGGAATATTTTTTTGAGAAAAGATCGTACGCCACTAACTTTTAATAAACTTGTTTAGTTTTGTGAATCTGGCATCAGATTTGCAAGAAGAGATCCAAGGAGGTTTGTATTTCAGTCATAACATTATCACTGTAACAAATCAACGTGTACCTAAGGATTAAGTATACAATGCTTCTAACAATACTAAAATACTTAAGTCAGAACTTGGTTTTAGTTGATAAAACGGTTCTTTTATTTTTGGGTTCAACCTTTACATTGCACCAAAATTAGAAAGACATAGTTTACGTACAGGAAATATTAACAAATGTTGTTATTTTTCAGTTGAAAACCTTAGAACTAGCTAGGAAATATAAAAAACGCCTGTACACGGCATATACTACAGAAAATACAATGCCGTCAAGTAACAAGAACCCTATTCTAACCACTGAAACCAAAATAGAAGAGAAGACTACAAAAGAAACAGTTCATGAAATTAAGAAATACGATGAGAAAAAGCGTCTAAAATATAGTAATTCCGAAGAAATAATAGACAATATAATTAATATATTCGCCAAACCTGGTTTTGATCGTGACCACGAAATTGAAGAACAAGTGTGTAATATGCTTATAGATATTAAGCATTCAATAATGTCCGATTTTCAGACAGTAAATAACAATGAGGAACAAAATCTTAACGAGGAAATCAAATCCACCGCGATGGTCGTAGGAGAAAATTCAAGCGAAAATATAAACGAAGAGAACAAAGATGATTTGGAAAATGTGATGGAGACATCAATCGAAGAAACAAACGCTGTAACACAAGAACATAATGATGACCCAAAAGAATGGGTAACGTATTTTTTCGACTTCTATATCTTACTAAATGAGTATAAAATTATATAATAAGAATATGTGCAGACTATTTTGGCACATTATTACATAGTGCTTTATAGAATTATTTAATTTAGTTTAACTGCTATAGGATCCAGATCAAAGATAAATATTTTAAAGAGAAAATCCGACTAACCGACTCATTGACTATTTTATTAATTAATTTTTGAGATGGAATTTAAGAATGTCTTTTCATAGTGGGACGTAGATCATAATAAAAATAATAATTTGATTTGGTTGGATGTTGATAGGAGAGTGAGTCACCCTGTAATTTCATAGTATGCTCGATAGATAAGCTTTTTACAACATTCAATTCATAACCGTGCAATGTGAAACAGGATTGAAAGCGGGTATTTTTATTGTTTGTCAATCTAATAGATTTTTTTTTAAATCTTATATGAATATAATCAAAAAAGTCTTATTTCTTTTTGATAAAAATTACAGGACTTGACATTGTAACGATTCTAAATAAGTCTTTGCACTACTTTCTAAGCGTAATGTTTTAACTAAAAGATAGACTAAAGTTAATGAGTTTGGATTGTAATTAACCCATTAATTATAGATTTTTTAATGTCATTGCTTTTAATTTAAAAAAATAAATATAAATATTGGTTTAGCCACTATTATAATTTATATAATTTACTCCTGAGTCCGCGTTATTATAAAAAAAACCTAACAAAGCTTTTATATAACGTATTAGCATAATGATTTTAATCTTTCAGATTCCCATAGGATCTGGTACAACATTTATACACCATACAAAATACAACAAAATAAATTTTAATAAGCCCAACACGGCAACGCGGGGTTTATTGAGCGCCGTGTTCCCTAGAAGGTAATTTTTTTTTCATGAATCTATTGTCAGGGTACTATAATTAACAAAAGACCCATATTAGCCATTGATTTTGCTTTAGCCTAGTTAGGAGGCTTAGTGCTAGAAAGCTTTAATTTAACATGGATACAAGTTTATATAAGTATTTAAAAAACATCCGATTGACGGCTGGATTAAGGTTCCTGCGTATCATTTCCATTGGAATTGGGCATAGTGTTGTAAGAGTCAGAAATGACTCAAAACTTGAATAGTTATATTTGAACTGAATACAATGTATTGGTTTACAGCGTCCTAGCAACACATTCAATGAGCGGAAGACCGCCGCCAGCTTTCCCAGATAAGCCAGTGAAAATGAGTTTAGATCAGAGAGCTGTATCTGATATTATCCAGGAAGTGTTGAAAAAGTTTCCGAACAGCAATGAAAAGACTGTGAGGTATGTCTTGCTCACTTGATTAATGTAGTATAATACCTACATATCTATTATGATCTTTATACCGAGTTATATCTTAGGTATACGTGATAAGGAGTCACCCCGTTTCACAACTTGTCCATTTGAATAACTATCTCTTTAACTTGACTACTTAAATAGTTTCCAGGTCTGGGGGGTAACATTAACAGCGTTGGGTAGACTGACTGTCTGAATGTCCCACTAGTGTTTTACACCAAGCTATTAGGAAGTAGACCTCACTGACATACAACATGCTTGCCACCTTTAAAGTGAAAAAATTTTTTATAGTTTTTAAAATAAATTAATACTTATTCGCTTTTATTTATGTGCTTTTCGCTTCTACCTTGTCTTGAACTAATACATCACTGTCCCTGTAGCGCAATCCGAAGTAATCTCAAGAATAAAAATTACATTAACAGCGTTAGCAAAACATTGAGTAAGCTAGGATTTCCCAACAATGCTGTTGCTGCTGACACTGTGTATAATAGTATTCTAATGAGATCTTCCAGTTACTTTTACCTCTACTGTTCGATCCCAAACATCACAGTATATAACATCAACTATATACCTATGTCGCGATCTCACTTCACCGTATGCAATTATGTCCCACGTGATGGAGATGAGCCTATTAGGCATGTTGAAATGAAATACCTAATAAAGTTATAATTGTTCACAGAAACCTCATTACCTCGAAATGCGCCGACGAGTGCAAAATGATGAGATTGAGGAATCGAAGAGCTGCACAAGACGCTAACCGCAATCTGTCATCATAGGTCAGCAAATTTGATGGTAACAGCATGAATTGGGACGTTATCGAGTTATCAAATAATATTGAATTCATACATGCTCGTCATCATACGCGCTAATATCCAGAATGGACTACGAAAACCCCATTGACAAAAATGACCACATCCGTTAAGTGACTACTACACTGGGTAGATATTTAACGACGATTTGATAATTGTATTACTTTCGTTACTTTAATACGTATCCATTATATTGTATAATTTATACTGTCAATTAGACTGCCTCTGTGGCGCGGTGGGAGTGCATCCGACTGCTACGCATGAGGTCGTGGGTTCGATTCCCACCCAGGATAAAACTTTGTGTGATGAGCACGATGGTTTATTCTGTGTCTGGGTGTTATTTATCTATAATATGTATGTATTTAGAAATATATAAGTATGTTTATCAGTTATCTAGATCCCATAACACAAGCTAATATTAGCTTACTTTGGGCTAGATGGCGCTGTGTGAAAAGTGTCCCACAATATTTATTTATTTATTATTTATAATTAGTGAAGAGTTGTTGTAATTACCTTTGATAATGCCTTAAGGTGTAATCTATCAAGTTGTGTTAAATAAAATATACATAATATATTCGTTATATACCTAACCAGTATGTGGTTAACAAGTTTAATTAAAAACACATAATTCTAAGTATTACGTAATGATTGAAATTGAAAACAATGTGTAAATTTGAATGCATTTTGTACGTTGTGATAACCTTGACAACAAACAGAAAGTATATTTCTGTTATACACTTTTAAGAGGTGAATATTAAATACTGTGTTTATTTAATTTAAAAAACTTCTAGTCTGATAAATTTCGCTTATTATTTTTGGAATCAAGTAATTATAGAAGTAGATTTTTTTATATTCAGTAGTATTCCCTTAGTTGCTATCTGTTTATGTGTTTCATAAGTTTGATTATAAAGTTAAGTGTGTACATTGTAATTGTAATGATTTAGTAAAAGTAAATCGTAAAAGTATATTTGTTGTTTGCTTTGTATCGTTTAATCTAAGAACTACTAAAAGTATAATAAACATTTCGGGGTATTCATTGAAAACCTACGCTACGTGCAAGGCGAGACGCACTCAAAAGCCTTCGTCACGCCCCATAAACCCCGTACTTGCCAAATTTTACAGTTCCGGGTCAACAAAAGTATAGTACCATGCACGTCTTTATCACTAAATGGGTGGCAGAGGCATATTATACGCCCACATTTCACCATGTGCATTTTAACCCACATAACAGGTGATAAGCCCATTGCCGTGTTGAAATGAACAAACGCAGGATGTATAGAATCAGAATCAGGTATTTATCTGTGAAACATAGGTAGTACAATAATAATAGATGTCGAATACTATAAAGTTCGCTATGTTTTGTCCCAAGGACGTACAAATATTTTATAAACAGATTTAAACTAATTTCAAATTACAATAATAATTACAAATTAAAACAAAAAAGGTACATTACAACTCAAATAATTTACAATTAAGTCAAAAGAATTCCAATTAAATCAGTTAAATTACTATAAAATAAATTAAATTTATTTACATAATCGACAATAAATTACATTATATTTTTATTATGCTATGTCATTATCATTAATAAAATCGTCTATTGAATAATAACATTTAGCGATGAGAATTTTAAGAAGTGTACTTTTAAATTTATTGAATGGCTGGTTTTGTGTTGCGGCCTGTTATTCACTTAAGAGTCTCGAAACATACCTGTGCGAATAACGAATGGGATTAAAAATGGCTGTGTAACTTTTACTCCTCGCTCGTATATTATTTGCGTCTAAAGTCACACTCATCGGTACAGTTTGAAATTCAATAACAACGATTAGGGTTTTTCCTACTTTTAGACGATTCCAAATTAAAATTATAACTTATTTTTATATCAAGAAAATAGAGATTGTATACTAAATTTAAGCATTTAAATAACCTATACTTTATTGTACACCTTGAACAATATTATTTAACATAGTAAATAAAAGAATGTTGTACAATTCTTGCAGACAACCTTTGTGTGGACATAGCTCAAGGACAATCAGTCGTGGGTATCAGTGGTGCAGTTTTATACTAAAACTAATTATACATTAATACAATAATCACTAGTAAACATGAAAAACAAATAAGTACAACAGCACTCAAACTATCAATCATAAATATACTAAATCAAATACATATACATATATAAATACATTTACATACACTTAAATATACTTACAAATAAAGATAAATGTAAGTATATAATTAAACATTTTACTCTTAGTTATTAAAAAAATTAAAATAAATTAAAAATAATTAAATAAAACGCAATTAAAATACATAAAAATAATGAACAGCTTGGCAATGACAGATAATGATTTTTGACCATTTTCTTAAAAGTATTAGGCGTCTTAGCCCGCCTTACTTCCAAAGGCAACGCATTCCACAACCGAACTGCCTTCACTGTAAATGATTCGCCATAAAAACTAGTTAAATTTGAAACTGACTACACCTATAATAAATAATAATAAATAAATAAAAATATCTTTATTTTGCATAGACCATTTTAACGTCGCTTGTTGTCATACACTATTTAAAATATTTAAAGCGACCACCGGTTCGGAACGCGGCCCACCTGAGAAGAAGCGGCAAGAAACTTAGGAAGGCTTTTTTATGATGGCCTATTTACAATTTAATATTATTTCACTTTGCCAGCAGATCATTTCCAGGCGTCCCTGTCCTGCAAATAGTCTGTAACGGAGTAAAAACCTTTTTCACAAAGCTTGTTTTTTATAAACTTTTTAAATTTATTTAATGGTAAATTTCTCAGGTCACAGGGAAGCCTGTTGTAAAAGCGTATACAGTTACCCTGGAAAGAATCGCCAATCTTATGTAGTTGACTGTGGTGGACTGAAAGATTATTTTTATTTCTAGTGTTTATATTATGTTTATCACAGAGTTTAGAAAACTGTGATAGATTTTTCTGGACATACATAAGATTGGCAAAAATGTATTGTGATGGTACGGTTAGAATATTTACTTCTTTGAATTTTTCTCGGAGAGAAACTCTGGGGCCCAAATTATAAATAGCGCGTACAGCCCGCTTTTGTAGAACAAAAATAATATTTAAATCTGCAGCACTCCCCCAAAGGAGAATACCGTAAGACATAATACTATGAAAATAGCTGAAGTAAACCATTCTAGCCGTATCCACATCTGTTAGAGTCCTGATCTTTTTTACAGCGTATGCAGCCGAACTTAATCTAGAGGCTGTCTTTTCTATGTGTGGGCCCCTCTGCAAATTGGCATCAATAGTTATACCGAGGAATACAGTTGATTCTACAAACTCTAACACTTGTCCATTCAGTTGAACATTGGCCGCAACTTGTTTTACATTTGGTAGAGTAAATTTTATACATTTAGTTTTATTTTCATTAAGGCAAAGATTATTTGAGCTGAACCAATGAACTACTCTTGCAATTGCATTGTTTACATCGTCATAGTTATCTAAATGTCTTTTAATTTTAAAAATTAATGAGGTGTCATCTGCAAACAAAACAATCCTATTCCTGTCCCCTACATAAAATGGTAAATCATAAATATAAATGAGGAACAAGAATGGCCCAAGTATCGAGCCTTGCGGCACACCCATTGTAACCATGGATCCTACAGAACGTGTACCATTAATATCGACCCTCTGTATTCTATTGTTCAAATATGAAGACAGAAGGTCGAGAGCTTTGCCTCTTATTCCATAGTGGTGTAATTTTTTGCACAGCGTTTCATGTTGAACGCAATCAAAAGCCTTTGATAGATCGCAAAATATACCTAATGCATCGTGCTTGTCTTCCCAAGCTTCATGAATACATTTTAATAACTCAACACCAGCATCGGAAGTTGAGCGCCCTTTCGTAAACCCAAATTGATTCGCATGAAGTATTTTATGACTATTAAAATGGGATAGCATTTTATTCAAGATTATTTTTTCAAATACTTTGCTCAAAGTTGGCAGCACTGACACTGGTCGGAAATTAGACGGCTCTGTAGCGCTGCCAGCCTTGAACAAGGGAACGACTATGCTGTGTTTCATTAAATCAGGAAATGTACCACTAGAAACACAGTCATTAAACACAGTTGCTAGATGGGGCGCAATTACCTCAATTATACATGATGCAGTTTTGACCGATAATCCCCAAAGGTCCGCGGTTTTCTTAATTTCGATACATTTAAATGTTTTTACAATGTCCTGAGCACAAATATCTGTGAATACAAATGCATCCCTGCAACAAAGAACAGATTCTTCTAATAAAAGTTCAGCGGAACTGGAAGTACTCCGCATAGGTGTCGTCAGTTTCCAATTTTTCGATGATTTTAGGAATCTCAAATTATTATCTTTAAGGAAGTGGAAACGGCCCTTAAGGTAACCAGGAGAAGAAGGATTAAATAAGATGTTTTATAGAAGAAAAAGGATATGAGTATTGCGGTGAAGACGAATGGGCAGCCACTTGAGCTCAGTGCGAAATTCAGAAACGTGGCCATATTTACCCAAGCCAAATATGAACCTGATGCAATAATTTTGTAAGCGCTCAAGCTTATTTAGCTGAACCTTGGTAAAATCGAGATAACTAGCATCACAGTAATCTAGAATAGGAAGAAGAAGAGACTGTGCTAAAGCAGTTCTAGTTGAAATTGAAAGAAAGTTGCGCACTCTACGCAAAGAACCTCCAGCTGCAAATAATTTACGGCTTACCTCCTGTACTTGTTGGTTCCAAGATAAAGTTTTATCAATAAAGATTCCTAGATTTTCACTGAATCACTAACAGGTATATGAATTCCATTGAAAATTATTTTCGGAAGTAGTGTCCAATCTATATTTGATACTAGTTGACGTCCGCGGCTTCGCCCGCTTAGATAAGTTTTTCCGTTCCCGTTTCCCACAGGATCTTGTTCCCGGGATAAAAAGTGGCCTATGTCGGCTTCTGGCTCTAAGCTACTTCACCACCAATTTTCAGCCAAATCGTACAGCCGTTGTTAATTTATAAATAGTGTAACTAACACGACTTTCTTCTATTTATATAATTTAATCTTGGACTACCAATTGCAATTACATAAATAAAGATAAACAATGTTGTTCTGACTTTATTAGTCTCTAAATGATCATAATTCAATATACGGTACATAGTATTGTTGGAATTTTTAAAATATCTAAACGATTTCGCCGAGTATATTTTTACGCAGAATGCTGCGACTGTCCTCGAGGGGTTTATTGTTATTATTATTTATTTATTATTAAAAGAAAAACATACAGAGTACATAAAATTAAATCCTGCAAAACTGTTCTAACAGTTTGACTGCAGGTAAGAGTCTCTATAATAGTTACATGTACGTTTTAATACTTGGTTCTTAGTTTTATATTAAGTACTATACATATTTTTATACATTCTTAAATTTATAATTACTATAGCTAGTTAACACTTGTCTAACACTTGTATCCGTCATACAATGTTATTATAATCTTACTACAATATTTTAATCTTACTTCCATTACCTTGAGTTTTAAGGCTCGAATCGGCATATGATTCGCTCATTGTTGTTATTGTCACCATTAAAGGGAACTATTGCTATCTGATCTCCCAATCCAGTAACGGCATGGTGCGTATCCTGCGCCTGGGTTGCAGTTGGAGTTGGTGGCGCTCCAATAGACCTTGGTATATTGCTTGTCATCTTTATCCATACTTGAGCCCATGATCATATAAATAATACTGGACAGAATTTCTGTGTCGCTTCATTCAACCAGCTCGCTCTTACGCATAGGCCCTCACGCATACATTTACACAATACTAAGGCGAGGTAACTGAAACCCTACATTCAGTAACCGTGCATTAGTTTTATCTTTCTCCCTTGTTCTTGTCTCTGACCATAGTTTGAAACAGATTTTGTTTTTGCTATTGGACTACTCAGCTTCAGCAATGACAGAAACAATAAATTTAAATATATCTTAAATTTTTTTAGAGTATTTGTAACATCTATATTTCAAGCATTCAAGAGAAACAAATCATGCAAAGACAAATAAACAGTAAATACCACGTGGTAACCTTTAAAGCTTTCGTCGAATGGTAAGACAATTTGTTATTAATGACTCCAGGTCTCTTTTCCAATTAAATTGAAACATATAAGTTGTATTTTTGAAACCATTTTAAAGCTCTTCGTTATCAAGCGTATCAAGCTACTCGAGAGTGGCAGAATATAGACTCCAACGCCTAATATCCACTTTTTTTAACCAGAATGGCGGTTTTATCATAATTGTCAACTAATCAGGCGTACTTAAACATATTATTTGTAAACTAATTAAGGCGAATGGGTTAAAAATATATGGTGCAATGGGAGTATTTCAGGTATGTATGTCTCGAGTAGAGTCGAGGGGCAAAGTTAGAACTTAGTACTGACTAGGAGCATCTTAGGGTCTGCGTCGGCGTGCTTAGTCCACTCAGGGTCTCTGCTAGTATACTCAGTCTACCTAGAAGTTCCACGTGTCTGCGTCAGTGAACAATTAGATAAATAAATAAAAGATAAAAGGATTCCTGTTGGACTAGTAAGTTTAAATTAAACTAGTTGGATCACGTGGACGAAGGGATCGGAAACCCTTCAGACTTTTAATTATGGTAAGTGTTAGAGAACAAAGCGTGTTCGAAAGACACGAATCTCTTAAACAATCTTTGTAGCAAGCAGTGCGTCAACTCGTAGATTTTTGATGGTCAGGTAGTAAATGAGGTCTATAAAAGTCTAACGTCATAAAAAGTATTGTGTTTTGGCTAAGTTTTAAAAAAATATGTACTGGGTGTACTTTGTAAACCACTACAATGTGTAAAAAAAACAGTCCCATAATTAGTATTATTACCTTAAAAAAATATACTTTTTCATTTGTAACAGCTACTTGTATTTATCTACCTGTTCCAGGTCCAGGTAAATTAACACAATCACGCCTGTATCCTTGAGGGACAAGACAGAGGTGAATATCACACCCACCCAAACGTTGCATTCTAAGTCCCACGTAATGAGAGGCAAACCTATTGTTATCACCAAGCTACATTTACTTGAAAATATCTATAACCAATCTGTAATCCAAACTAACTTTCGAAGAACCAGGATGGATGTTACCCATCCACAAATACAACCCCTGCAGTTCGAGTAACAGGTAGTTAAAGTACAAGTAAAACAATGAACGTTCACTTACCTTTATACTGTTATAATAAATGATATAATCGCCATCACCCAAGAAGCTGTTAACTCTGATATTGTTACATAATATTTTACTAAATTAATTCGGCCCTTGAGACTCACCCCAGTTCCGTGCATCGGAAGGCACGTTAAGCCGTTGGTCCCGGTTGTCAATAAAGTGGCAGTCGTTAAGCCAAGTTGAAGGCCTTATGGGCGGCTTAAAAATTTTCAACAGCAGGTGCCACAGCCTGCGCCTGTCCATTTCAACACGGAAGTAAACTGGGATTCCTATAAGTCAGCTAGGAATCGGTGTAACCAAATGATACGCAACGCTAAACGCCGACATATCTTCGACAACGTCTCTTCCTCGTCACCTTCTGAAGTTTGGAGGTTTCTTGGGACATTGGGCATTGGAAAGGTAAGGCAAGTGGAGCTGCCTAAGACTATTGGACTGGATGCCGTTAACATACATTTCTCCACTTCCCAAACAATGGATATCCAAACCATTAGTCAAACGGTAGACTATATAGCCAGACTGACTAAATCCCATAATACCCCTTTTACATTTTCTCCAGTCTCGGCAGATGAGATCAAGAAAATCATATTTTCAATAAAATCTAATGCTGTTGGTTGTGACAGCATTAATCGTCGCATGATCGTAACAATTATAGACCAACTTCTACCCATTATATCACACCTAATACATTTCTCTTTGGATTCATGTCAATTTCCTGCTCTGTGGCGAAAAGCCTATGTTCGACCATTGCCTAAAATTAATAATCCTTCCCTACCTAATCATTTTCGTCCTATTTCAATTCTCCCTTTCCTCTCCAAGGTTTTAGAGGCGTGTGTACATATGTACATACAGCAAAATAATGTTTTAAGTCCTCTGCTATCGGGTTTTAGGCGTGGACACAGCACAACTACAGCTTTGCTTAAAGTAACGGTGAATCACGAAATTCTTTTGTATATACTTTCCCATCTTAAAATCTCATCTGACGAACTGGAATGGTTCCCTTCTTATCTTCGGGGTCGCCAGCAGTGTGTTTGCGTTGATGATATTTCATCGAAATGGTGCAACCTAGACGCTGGTGTTCCTCAAGGCGGTATACTCTCTCCTCTTCTGTTTTCCATGTTCATAAACTTTTTAACTCCTGATCTTCAGTGTGCGTATCATTTGTATGCTGATGACCTGCAAGTGTACTGTGAAGCTACAGTGGACAACATAGCAGAGGCTTTTCGTCGAGTAAACGCTGACCTAAATACAATACGAAGCTGGTGTGATAGGTTTGGCCTGTCAGTCAACCCTGATAAATGCCAGGGTATCATAGTGGGGAGTATTCGCATGATGAACAGATTGACCGATGTAAACGAACCACCTTTATTGTTTAACCAGATAACCATTCCTGTAACTTTGAGTGCCAAAAACCTGGGTTTACATCTGGATTCTACTTTAAGCTGGCGGCCGCAGGTCACTAACGTTTGTCGGAAGTTTACGGGGACATTACGGGCTCTTTACAGATTCAAAAATTTTTTGCCTCTCAAGACTAAAGTAATGCTTGTGCAGACTCTTATTTTTCCTGTCATTGACTATGGTGATGTGTGCTATTTCGACCTGAATGCAAACCTGCTCAATAAACTAGACCGGCTTCTCAACAATTGCATTCGATTCGTCTATAATCTTCGAAAGTTTGATCATATATCAACTTAACGTTCTGAGCTGCGCTGGTTACCGATACGTCAGCGTCGCAACATGCGCGCTGTGACGTTTCTTTATACGCTCTTAAACTTTCCAAACACCTACTACTTGACTTCTCATTTTCAGCTTCTGTGCTCTAACCACAATAAAAATCTTCGTTCTTCTCTGTCCTACTCATAGCTCCAGTCTCGTTCACTCTTCATTCTTTGTTTAGTCAATTCTTCTATGGAATGCTCTTCCTCAAGAAATCAGAATGGCCACTAACCGTACGGTGTTTAAAAGTAAAGTTCGTCAGCTCTACAGCAACTCATAGATAAATTAATCTGTTAATATGTATACCTGATATGTATAAATTCATTATATACTTTATGTATAGTAAGTTACTAATATGTATATATATATATATATATATATATATATATATATATTTATGTATATGTATGTACTTGTATTTATATAATATATATGTATGTTATCTTGAATATGTGTATGTGTTCGTATTTAAATATATATTTCTCTCTTTTTTTATTTTATTAATTAGTACCCATGTTATGTGAGCCATTATAACTTTCATTAAGCACCTACCTTGACTTATCTCTGTAACGCCCAAAGGTTGACTGGTAGAGAATGCCTATGGCATTAAGTCCGCCTGTGTACATGACTGTGCAGAAAGTTTAAATAAATGCTGAGAGTGCCAATGACCCCATAAGCCGCCTTTTAAAATTCCATTCTTTATTTGTATTACAATAAAAACACCGAAAGAAGCTCCGATATCTAGCAAGCATGTATTGTTGTTATATTCCACTTGAGCAATGAATCCAGAAAAAGTCATAAGTGGGCTTCGAACCGTGTCAGCGTCGCACATTTCTCGTATTGGTGGTGTGAGGCCCGAAGTAATAATATGCATTTAATACTGCAATTTTTAATAACAATTTACGCATCACTTTCAGTATTAATGTATGTGCTATTGCGTATAAACTACGGGAGAGTTGGCTATTGCATTTGTTGGTATAGACAAACCAATTCAACAAACATCCATCTCCAATAAATAAAGATGTCCGACTACGTCTTCGCTGCAAATGGAAATTTTGCCAATAGTCCCTAAAGACACTCAGCATAAATATGGAAAAACAACAGCAATAAAGTGCACACTAGTGTCCGACTAAAATACTGTTGATAACTATTCTACGGCGTTACAACAGTGAGCTCCGCTTACCCACCGGTGCTACGAGATAGCTACAAATGCTACTTCATCGCATTACGAAACCGCTTAAGTGTCTTTAAATGGAACTGTTTGGTTGTTAACTACTTGTCAATTGTTTTATCTTACTTTCGTTACCTTAAATTTTAAGCCTAAAATATGATTTGCTCATTGTTGTTATTGTCGCCATTAAGGGCCGGTAGGCCAAGTCGCGTAGGCACCACAACGCTTCCTCAGCTCCCGCCAAGATAGATCGACGATGTATTTTCTGCTGGCACGCCACAGTAAAAATGATTGGCAGTAGCAATCGAAATGGAACATCTCTGTTATTGTGTTGGATTATATTTTAGGTTTATGATATACTAGTTGACGCCCGCGGCTCCGCCCGCGTGATGAAGTTTTCCCGTTCCCGTATTCTAAAGGAACTTGTTCCCGGGATAAAAAGTAGCCTATGTGTTATTCTGATAGATAAGCTATTATATATATAATATATAGTTTTGGTAAAGTTTATTTAAATTCTAGTAGTTTTACGTGCAAGTAACAGACATCCATGCTTACAAATTTTCGCGTTTATAATATTAGTAGGAGTTAATGATGATATATTTAATAACAAATTTAGGCTTTATGTACAAGTACCAAATATAATGTCCCGTACCTACTCATTATACAATTTTTTTTAATAAATACTAATATCAAAAAAATCATAATGTTATGTTCCTGTCTTCGGCAGCTAGTCACTGTTGTACTTCAGAACATATCTTCCGTCCGCGCTAAACATTCTCCTTAAGTACACAATTTCATTCAATTGCTCTAAACATTGCCGGTTTATCCAAATCTTGCTTTTAGTTCTTACTTTTTCTTTTTCAAATACCCGATTCTTAGTTTAACATGCAGCGAAGACCTTTACTTTTATATTAGTGACTAATACCTGAAGTTCGGCTTCTGATGAGACCATCACTACCGCATCATCAGCGTACAACAGACAATGTACTGTAAAATTTCCAATTTTACAACACCTCATAATCTTTTAACTTTTGCAGCCACACTTTTGCACAACTGTCCAGATACACTATGAAAAGTCAGGCGGACATAACATAACCCCGTTTGACGCCCGAACAGAAATCAAAAAGAGGCGCCAAGTGAACAACCCCCTTGGTCGCACGCAAGCTTTACAGTCCGTATAAAGAGACTGTATCGCCCGCAGCAGCTGGCCGTCCACACCATATCCTGCCCGGATATGGTGTGGACGGCCAGCCAGGCCACACAGACGAGTACCACAGAATTTCTCTCACAACGTTATTATTAGCGCAAAAAACCTTCGCGTTAAAATGTTGGGATTATTAATTATTAGTTACATGAAATGTTATACATTGTGTAAGGCTACTAACATAAAGTACAAACATAAATAAAAAGCTTTCGTAGCCCTACTTACTCGGTTTCGTAAAAGATCACTGATTTAAGAAACTCTCTCGGATTTTGGATGGATGACAGCATTGTAGCATTTTCATTTACCAGCGTTTTCGTGCTTCGAAGGACACGTTAAGCTGTTTGTCCCGATTGATAGTAACGTTGCAATCGACACTCATTAAGTCAAGTGAATACCCTTTGAGCGACTTAAAAATTACAACAGCGAGTCGCTACAATCCTTAAAGTCTGTCCATTTGAACACAGGCATTGGGCTCACCACAATATGCCTCGCCACACCTTCGGGGATAAAGTCGTGGCTAATAAATTTATAAATATACTTAAATAATTAATACCGAAAGCATAAAACAAAGGTCTTGGATACAATTTTAATAATTTATGCGAAGCGAAGCGAAGCTTTAATATAACAACTGCACTCATTACTTCAGCCAGTTGCAGTCGGTATGTTTAAAGCTTCAGAATCTATAGATCAAATTTGTTTAGAAACCAATTGAAAGTATACGCTACAAAAATTTTTTTTTTAAATACGTCAGCATTAAGCGGAAAAATAGGTAAACATACATTGATCGGCCCACTGGCTCAGTTGGTTATATAACTGCCTTCTAACCTGCGGGTACCGGGGTCGATTCTATACTACTTACAGGGATAATTCTGACGCTTCTGTGAAGTGTAGGTACTTTATTTTATATTAAAATCTCATATATTTTGTTTATCTATCACGCCTTATCCCCGAAAGGGTGGCAGTGGCATATTAGTATATGCCCCCTTTTCACCATGTGTATTCCTGTCCCACCTAATGGGTGGTGAGTCCATTGCCGTATATAACTCTCATATATATAAACAATATAAAGCTAACTCCAGGCGTCGTAAGATGCGACTGGGACTGACGCTCGGATGATGATGAAATGCTTACTGCTCACATAAATATACATACTACTTAAATGTATCGTTCAGGTTATTGTATAAAATAGCAAATTATTGTGGTATACGGTTTTTTTTTATCTTTGGCCCGTATTTCAACGGGCATCACCAGCCTGATGAACAATAAATTTAAATATATCTTAATTTTTTTTTAGAGTATTTGTAACATCTATATTTCAAGCATTCAAGAGAAACAAATCTTGCAAAGACAAACAAACAGTAAATACCACGTGGTAACCATTAAAGCTTTCGAATGGTAAGAAAATTTGTTATTAATGACTCAAGGTCTCTTTTCCAATTAAATTGAAACATATAAGTTGTATTTTTGAAACCATTTTGAAGCTCTTCGATATCAAGCGTATCAAGCTACTCGAGAGTGGCAGAATATAGATTCCAACGCCTAATATCCACCATTTTTAACCAGAGTCGCGGTTTTATCATAATTGTCAACTAATCGGGCGTACTTAAACATATTATTTGTAAACTAATTAAGGCGAATGGGTTAAAAATATATGGTGCAATGGGAGTATTTCTGGTATGTATGTCTCGAGTAGAGTCGAGGGGCAAAGTTAGAACTTAGTAATGACTAGGAGTATCTTAGGGTCTGCGTCGGCGTGCTTAGTCCACTCAGGGTCTCTGCTAGTGTCTAGTCTACCTAGAAGTTCAACGTGTCTGCGTCAGTGAACAATTGGATAAATAAATAAAAGATAAAAGGATTCCTGTTGGACTAGTAAGTTTAAATTAAACTAGTTGGATCACGTGGACGAAGGGATCGGAAACCCTTCAGACTTTTAATTATGGTAAGTGTTAGAGAACAAAGCGTGTTCGAAAGACACGAATCTCTTAAACAATCTTTGTAGCAAGCAGTGCGTCAACTCGTAGATTTTTGATGGTCAGGTAGTAAATGAGGTCTATAAAAGTCTAAGGTCATAAAAAGTATTGTGTTTTGGATAAGTTAAAAAAAAAAGTACTGTGTGTACTTTGTAAACCACTACAATGTGTAAAAAAACAGTCCCATTATTAGTATTATTACTTTAAAAAAATATACATTTTCATTTGTAACAGCTACTTGTATTTATCTACCTGTTCCAGGTCCAGGTAAATTAACAGAATCACGCCTGTATCCTTGAGGGACAAGACAGAGGTGAATATCACACCCACCCAAACGTTGCATTGTAAGTCCCACGTAATTAGAGGCAAACCTATTGTTATCACCAAGCTACATTTACTTGAAAATATCTATAACCAATCTGTAATCCAAACTAACTTTCCAAGAACCAGGATGGATGTTACCCATCCACAAATACAACCCCTGCAGTTCGAGTAATAGGTAGTAGTAAGTACAAGTAAAACAATGAACGTTCACTTACTTTTGTACTGTTATAATAAATGATGTAATCGCCACCACCCAAGAAGCTGTTAACTCTGATATTGTTACATAATATAATACGGGTTCAAAATTTATTCCAAATTTAACATCTAAAATAGACACATTTTATTATATTAATTCGACCCTTGAGACTCACCCCAGTTCCGTGCTTAGGAAGGCACGTTAAGCCGTTGGTCTTGGTTGTCAATAAAATGGCAGTCGTTAAGGCAAGTTGAAGGCCTTATTATATTATATTAATCAGTCTCAAGGCTTAAAAAATTTCAACAGCAGGTGCCACAGCCTGCGCCTGTCTATTTCAACACGGCAATGGGCTCACCACCTGTTACGTGGGACAAAGATGCGTACGGTGAAGTGTGGGCGTTTAATATGCCTCTGCCTACCCTTTCGGGGATAAAGGCGTGACAATATGTATGTATGTATTGTTACATATATATATTGTCTCACATACATACTTTCTTAAATGTATCGTTCAGGTTAATACCAAATTATTTATTGTGGTATACGTATTTTTTTTATCTTTGGCCTGCCTGATGGAAAGCAAATTGAGTTTGAGGGCCGCCATCCTAGCTACCACGGCTGCCATAACGACGTTTAGGTTGACGGTAGAAATATGCTTTAATGTGTCTAAGTCGCGTTTTGCCTTAACGTCAATTTAGTGTAGCCTTTTTATGAAGTCTTAACTTGACTAAATCGTTCATGATCTCATTATCAATCTATCTATTTTGCGACATACTCAATCCACCTACTTCAATATCCCCTGGGATACAGCGTGTATATAGTTAGTTTTATTATTAAAATATGAATTTCTTTTTACTATTTAAGCGAACCAAACAATTTTTTTTTAATGGACCAGCAATCAGTCTTAAGACTTCACAGAATCCCATTTTGTACTCGTTGAAGGCACATTATGCTACTATTGCTGGCGGAGCCCCATAATGGAATACCATAAGTCCAAATAGGTTTCAAGACTGAGTTGTATATCAAAAGTTTGTTGTCAACAGAAAGAGTTGAGTTTCTTCCCATGAGCCAGTTTCAGTTACGAAACTTTAGGTTAATCTCATCTCTTTTTCTTTTATTATGATAGTTCCAAGTGAGTCTTCTATCCAGATGGAAGCCAAGATATTTTCAAGATAGTATGTGGCTGAAACTCTGAACCAAGTTTAACTGGTGGACAATCTCCTCTTCTTAGTGTAAATGTGATGTGATTTGATTTTGGAGCACTGGCCCGAATTCGCCACTTATTAAGCCATGCAGTTGTCTTATCCAGTAAGAGTTGAAGTTTATTACTAGCCTCACTCGGGTCATCATCACTAGCAAGATAGGCTATGTCATCAGCGTAGGTTGCAACAAAGACTTCGTCAGATGTTGGGAGGTCCGAGGTAAAAATGTTGTACAGCATAGGGCCGAGAACCAGCCTTAATTGTGCGTAGAGTAGATCTTGCATCTCTCTATTTTACTTGAAAGAGCCGGTCTGTGAGATATATGAGATGATAGAATAGATATATGATATATGAGAGGATAGAAAGAATGCGGAAGTTTGCTTTTTACCTTGCACAATAGACCTTCGTGCCAGACTCTATCGAAAGCCTGTTGAACGTCGAGGAAAACTGCTGAGCAGTACAATTTTCTTTCAAAGCATTGCCTAATTTTATCACGAACCCGGTGCACTTGTTCAGTGGTGGAGTGCAGCTTGCGGAACCCAAACTGGTGCTTGGGTACGATATCGCAACAAGCGACATAATCCTTTAAACGTGATGCAAATATCTTTTCCCACAGCTTAGAGAGAACTGGTGTCAGGCTTATTGGACGGTATGAAGAAGCCTCGTGAGGTAGTTTACCAGGTTTGTGGATCATAATGATTTGAGATATCTTCCAGAGCTTAGGGATGTATGATAGTCTTAGAGTTGCATTGAATAGTGAGGTAAGCAGTGTTATGCACTTTTTAAGCAGCTTTTTAAGGACTGTTGGGGTAATTAGGTCAAACCCAGGGGCCTTGTTATGGTCCAATAGTCTGATTTCCCCTGCCATTTCTTTTGGTGATGTAGGTTTAATTGGCAGACATAGTTGAAAGTCTTGGTTTAGCGTTCGCCGTACTTTTGATTCATCATTTTCACCACAGTTTGGCTCGAATACGCTCTCTAGATGGTCTGCAAACACTTCAACCTTTTCAGAGTCCGTTTTAGCCCATTCCGTTGAAGACCTTAGAGGATGGAGATGTTGTTGAGGTTTTCCAGTTATCTTGGTTGCCCTCCATAGTGACGTTTCTCCCTTCCCGTGGGGGGACATGCTTTCTAGTGTTTTTCGAAGCCTGGAGTTCGCTGCCTCTTGCTGCGAGCTTAAAACCTTAAGTTCTTGTGTTTAAGTTATTTTGAAGTTCAAGTTCTAAGATATTGGACGATAGTCCATTGATGTTCCAAGTTGCAATTCTTAGCTGTACTAAGAATGCAATTTAGAGACGACAGTTGTCAGTAGGTTCAGGAGGGTGCCCATTTGTTGTAAGAGCCGATCTATCTTATTAGATTGTTGGATCAAAATTTGTTCAATAGAGGAACTTTGTTGTGGGTTTAGTTTGGTCTGGGAGCCAAGGTTAGGATACCGTTTTGCAGTAATATCCGCATAGGTTCTACCATCCCTTAATTTTTTTTTTTCCCATTGTATAAGCTTCGGGGTCGGTTTGAAGTTCTTCTGGTTATGTTTTAAGAGGTCTCCGGGTATACGTTTTTGACCGATTTTCTTTCCTGGCTAGGATTTCCTTATAGACCTGGCAGCCCTTGTAATTTGCTGGGTGGTCGCAGGAACACAGAGCGCACTTAGTGGGAGTGTTGCGGTCCTTTTTTGGGCAATCTGCTGTTCTATGTCCTTCACTGCATTTCACGCATCTGAATGGTCTCATGCAATTATTCTTAGAGTGACCAAATTGTTGGCAGCGCTGGCATTGAACAATGGATGTGGATTTGCGAGGGTCCTCTATTTTAACTTGTTGGTGGTATATGGACTTGATACTTTTAACTGCTTTATTATTTTCTATAGGTTCAAGGTTGACAAAAAACGTAAATGATGGAGGTTTTTGTGGACCGTAGCGGGCATTAATGATTTCACCACAAACTCGATTTCCAGTGGCTTCTATTGCTTCAATTATTTCATTGTGAGGTGTAGTGTAGTGAAGTTTACGTATCACTATGCGATACGGCCTCTTTTCTTTTTGAGTAAATGTGTGACCAAATGTGTTTTTTCTCTTGTTATTGAAATCACAGTTTTGTAGGTGTCTGGGCAATCCACTAAAACACGCAGTAAGTTTTTATTAACTATTTTTATCTTAAATAGTTTTAGATTACACACAGACTCAATCAATTTGGAGAGCTCATTCAGATCTTCAATTCCGTATAGAACAGTAGGAGGGGGCCTGTTTGTTTTTGTAATGGCAGCGTCATTAGGATGTTCTAGTTGATCTACTTCTAGAGACGTGGACCTGTTGGATACCGTCAGTTTGCGTGTATCTGGAGGAGAATCATTCATCATTATTTTACGCTTGCGAGGTACTCGTTGCCATGTTGGTGGTGCTTGTAAATCTGATGAATAGGATGTTAAATCTACAATGGCGCTGATGTCTGATGATTGTGGTTAATCGCTTTGGTTTGGTATATTGCTGAGGGAGGCCGAACGGGGCCTATTAAATAGTCCAGGATGGAATACTTGTTGAGTGAGAGTTTTCTGATTTGGTTTAGTAGGTAGATTTTGATAGGATTAATTCATGATTAGTCCCACGAGTAGGGTCGAAGTATACGGTCGCTCACAAAGTGACGTCCATTCCTGCGAGAGGGCACAGTACAACAATGTTGACCTGTCACATTGAGGTTGGTGCTAGTGACTGAAACCCTTCCAGTCATTCATCCCATCGGCGCAGTCCTCACCTTAGGATTAGGGTGATTATTTTATTGAGATTGTCTTTCTCGCGGACCAGGCGGCAAAGCCAATCCCACCAGCCTTCCGAAACATGACTGTAAGGCTTAGGATTAGGGTGATTATTTTATTGAGATTGTCTTTCTCGCGGACCAGGCGGCAAAGCCAATCCCACCAGCCTTCCGAAACATGACTGTAAGGATCGGTTTGTTGTGGTCATTTCCTACCTAAAACAGGGCAAGCTTGCTAGGCTTGGTAGATCGGGTTATTTAACGCCGCCCGTTAAAGACTCGGCGTATTCGCTCTACAACCCAGAAGGTAAGTGTAGGGTGAGCCTTGGAAAGACAAGATAGTGAGTCCTAAAGTTTTGTGCACTTAACTTCCTATCTACCTCTAGACATTTTAATGACCATTTCGTCATAAGGCTCGCTATAGCCTCTTCCAACCAGTTACCCGGTTGGGTGTATGGTTATACCGCCAATGCTCGGTCGCCAGAGCCTCGTTTGTCTTCTAGCAGGGAGCACCACGGCAGCCAATTGGCCGCCGCCGCCTTCCAGCGCGTGCAGGTGAGGTTGACTTTTGGGCCGGTAAAGATCTTGGTACCGCTCTCTCCTTACCCCCCAAAACTAATTGGTCACAATTATATTTTAAGAATTATTGAATTTAATTTTAAATTTATTTTATGATGGGTTTTGGAGAATTGTGGCTACGGCTCTTTTGTCTCATTATAGGTCGTAAGTTTAGCTATAAGACTCGTGAATCCCACGTCCGGTCAATCAATCAAAGGCAACGTCGCGAGTGTATTACCGCGAGTGTGTATGTACCTTTGCATGATTCAGCGAGGACTTTGTTAGAGGTAAGACCGGACGTGAGATTCACGAGTCTTATAGATATTGTATAGAGATTAATAATATATATAATAAAATATTTTTTTTTTATATAATTCATTAATCTCTATACAATATATGAACATGATTGATCAAATGCAATAAATATTTGTTCAAGATTGCATGTAATTGTACATCTTTATAGTATTTCCGATCTCATAAAAATTTAAAGAAACGTTTTGGTGTTCTTTGCTGAGTGACGATATGCGATTTAGGCTTAATACGTTTTAGTATCAACACATTTCAGCTCTAATACGATAGTTCTAATAACGTTTTAGGTGTGATGCATTTACACATTATAAGAATCCGATAGGGATTTAGGCATAATGTAATTAGATGGATTGAGTATCGTAATTCTAATTTCATTATGCCTGAATCCCTATCGGATATAGAACTAATGTTAGTAAGTTTTGTACATATATATACATCTTTATAGTATTTACGATCTCATAAAAATTTAAAGAAACGATTTGGTGTTCTTTGCTGAGTGACGATATGCGATTTAGGCTTAATACGTTTTAGTGTCAACACATTTCAGCTCTAATACGATAGTTCTGATAACGTTTTAGGTGTGATGCATTTACACATTATAAGAATCCGACAGGGATTTTGGCATAATGTAATTAGATGGATTGAGAATCGTAATTCTAATTTCATTATGCCTAAATCCCTATCGGATATAGAACTAATGTTAGTAAGTTTTGTACATATATATTCCAAATTCCTTTTAGAATACAAGCTTAAAAGGATGAATCAGTAGTTACCGGATTTGCAATGGCACAAGACCAGCTAAACAAGTGGCATATCGGACCAGGATCGGGCACATAAATGTGGGACCACCTGAGCGCCGCAGACAACAAAGCGACAACGCCCATGGACAAATCACACCCATATGTAGGTATGTAGTAGCAGCTTTCAGCATCGTCTTTTGGAGCGTGATTCGAGTTATGCTACAAAACAAAATTAAAACATTTTTAGGAAGTAATTAAAGTTCTTGTTTAATTACAGGCCACATAGTCTAATCCGAGTACGTGGTTTCAATTGGGATTCTAATGAGGCCCTACCCATAATTTCGCCCACGTCAGCCTCACCTGCAGTGGTGCACCTGCTGACTCCGATAACTAACGAGGCCATTTTAAATATTCAAAATAAAATCCGTTCTAAAATGCCACTAATTGGGAGAGGCCTACTTCTAGCAGGTGACTGCCATAGGCAGATTTGATTAAAAGTAGGATAGCTCTAGGATATCTGGATTACGACACGGGATTCCCACTAAAAACATACTTGCGATTGTTAGTATACTCAATTTAAAATTAACATTTTAAAAAAGTACAAGTCTGATTTACGGTAATACCGCAGGTAGAGAGTCATAAGGTACTACATCTAGAATGAAATAAGATAATGTTAATTTTTGTTCATAATTTTATGACGTCGGTAAAGTGCAGGTAAAGTAACTTGATTTTTGAAAATTTTGACTGGGCTCAAAATTACTACGAACAGTTTCGTAAAAAAGAAAGGGCACCTTTGTTTTTATTGCCGTTGATATCTGCGAAAATCATAATGTCCGTAGTGGAGATACAGGTAATAGGAAATGGGAAAGTACGGTTATGAAATTTTTACCTGAGAAATCCTTACATTTATAGATTTGACTAGCTTACAAATTCAGTCTTATTACGACATTCGTAACAAGCGGGTTGCTAACTCAGTCCAATAGTCCTATACTCTGTGTTTACACTGACGAAGCTAAGCATTTGTTCAACATGTCTGCTGCTCAGATCAGAAACGAGGAAGCTCGAAAGGAAACCGTCTCAGCGAGCGCTGGTAAGTAATGCCTTTAATTAACATACCTACTACCAGTTCACGTGTTTCCTTAAAACTTTAAGTTGAAAATTGCATCCCTTATGAGATCATTACTTGTTCGTTGCATTTTCCGTCGAAAATATTTTCCTAATAAGAATGGATATTAAAATTAATGGAAAATAATAAATATATTATTTTATTTTTTTTTAGATTCTAATTAACTAGTTAGTTCTAAGTATGGAAATAGACTAGCTTTTGACTGTATTAGAAACTAATCACGCACATAAAAAATGAAAATCCTTTACGCATATTAATGCATTTAATTCAAAACTAGCTCAATTCATTTTCGAAACACATAAAGTAACAAGAACTGCAATTTTGTTAAAGTAGAGGAATACCTACTTTTTAAGTGATCCGTTCATTGTCCGGTTTTTATTAATTTACGGGTTAATAGTAGGATACATAATTCTCCCTGCAGATAACGGTCGAACTCCTTGATAGCATGAAAGTTCTATCTCGTGCTTCATGTTCTAATTTCAAAACTCATAACGTCTTTGCGCCAAAGCCTCTAGTATTAGCGGCTGTTTATTCATAGTATATCTACTCATAGAAATTCCAATGAATAAATATCCATCACGCCTTATCCCCGAAGGGGTGGCAGAGGCATATTATATGCCCACTTTTCACCGTGTGGATTTTTCTGTCCCACGTAATAGGTGGTGAGCCCATTGCCGTGTTGAAATAGACAGACGCAGGTTGTGGCTACCTGCTGTTGAAACTTTTCAAGCCGCCCATAAGGCATTCAACCAGGCTTAACGACTGCCATTTTACTGGCTACCGGGACCAACGGCTTAACGTGCCTTCCGAAGCACGGAAACGCTCGCAAATGTAAATGCCACAAAGTGGTCACCCATCCGAGGACCAGCCATAGTGAAAGTTGCGTAACTCAGCGATCGCTTACAGAACACTGAGACCGCGGGGCCACGAGCGCTTCTTCACTCCAATGCGTAGATTAATTCTTAAGTGTTTGTATAATACATGTTTATATTTGTTTATTATACACGGTTACTTGAAATACGCTAATAAGCTCTTACAGGTCACTTCTATTTGTCACATTAGTGTCCAATAGATATGATAGAATATGAAAGTGTTAGATGTGAAGATAATGTGTAAAATATTTTCTATTTATATTTTCAGACATGCGACAAAGACTTGATTGCCAATTAGGAAATAACGCAACAGTGGCTGTACCTTGGTACAGCAAATTTATGAAAGAAGAAAAACTGTCAGAGAATGCTAGCCTCTTGATCACTGATTCGAAATGGATTCTGAGGGAATCAGACGTAGACTCGGGGAATCCGCAGCAACGTGTATGTATAACTAACTTTTTTATTGTGTTGTTTCAGGGTTTTGTTTTGAACGTATGTGTATACTTTCTCGTTTCAACCCCGTGATAGTTTAAATTCGCGTGTTTTATACCAGTGAGATAAAATAATTTTAAAAATAAAAAGTAGCCTAAGGCACTACCCCGTCGTAGGCAATGTGTTTTGAAGATAGTTCGTTAGTGCCTACTGCACTCTCATAACCAACAAAACCGTCCCCTTAGAAACACATTTTCTTATCCCTACGTAGTAAGGTAAGGAAACACTTCTTGGATAGAGACGGAATGTACTCGGACTGTAGAGATTGTAACTGTGGATGGGTTCGGAGCTTGGGTGGATCTGTAGAATGATGATGGTAATTATAGGCGTGTCCTCTATTACTTGGGATCATCATATCTATATGCTTCTTAAAATGAATTAGTATGTAATTCTTCTCTGCATTACACGTTCCACCATCACTCTTCATCAAAATCAGTATGACATAATTTACGCGAAGGAAATATTAATAATAACGTTTTTTTTCAGCTTCAGACTTTAGAACTAGCTAGGAAATACAAAAAACGTCTGTACGCGTCACATGTTACGGAAAAAATAATGTCGTCAAAAAACGCGAAGCCTATTCAGACTAACGAAGAAACAATACAAGATAAAACTACAAAAGTAACATATCCTCTTATTAAGAAAAACGATATTGTGAAAAAGACGCAAAGATATATTAATTACAAAAAAATAATAGACAATATAGATTGTATCATTAATATTTTGTCCAAACCTGGATTAGATCGAGATCATGAAATTGAAGCAAAAGTGTGTTTTATGCTAATACACATAAAGGATTTAATAAAGTCTAATGCAAAAACCTATGGGGAACAAAATCTTAGCGAAAAAATCGAATCCACCGTTACGGACGTCATAGAAAATGCCTGCGAAAATAAAAAGTCTAACGAAGAGGACAAAGATGATTTGGAAATAGTGATGGAAACACATAGCGGAGAAAGCAGTGAGTCCAATCATATCGACACTTCAATTGAAAAAACCAATGCAGTACCACAGGCAAATAAAGATGATGACCACCTTAAAATATGGGTAACGTATATTTTTGGATATGTTTATCTTACATATAAGTACACAATTATATTATTTGAATATACGCACAATATTTTGGCTCATACTTTTATTAATAAATAATGTGAGAACTGAGAGTTTGTAGCCATTAATTAATTTCTAAATAAGTATTTAAGCTCTACTTTCTATTAGCAATATTTTTTCCAAAGGATACACAAAAGTTCATGACATAACATTGAAATTAGCCCATTATGGATTTTTATTAATGAAATCTGTAAGAAAATAATATAAATATTGGTTTTAATATTAATTTGATTTATTCACTGAATATTAACTTAAATTGGATGTATCCAGTTAATATGCAGCAATCTTAGAGGCTCATGCAGGATAAAACTCTAAAATTTGAAACAACTTCCCATAAATATTCTTTATCTCAAACATTATCTATGATCTGGGGATCTACATGGTTAGTCTGGGTTCACTCACACGTAGGAAGAAGGATTTGAATCACGACCTTTTCAAATAAAAGGCGTCATTATGATCAAGTAGGTAGGAAATCATAATATAAGACGAATACGAAATCTATAGTTATTCTTGACTATGCGTAGTAATCATAAAACTTTACAAAGCATTTAAGTCACGTATTTTTATTTTTCAGATTCCTATAGGATCCGGTACAACAGTTGTGCACCATACGAAATACAATAAAATTAATTTTAATAAGCTCAACACGACAACGCGGGGTTTATTGAGCGCCGTATTCCCAAGAAGGTAATTTTTTTTTTTATGAATACGTCATGTACCATAATCACCAAGGAACCCTTACAGTTTTGCTATATTCATATATTTTTCAATAGCGCAACTGGTAGACTTAGTGCTAGAAAGCTGTGTTTGACATGTGGAATAAGTTGGACTTGCCTAAACAAAAATTTAAACTAAGTAATTTTTAGAACAATTGCCTTAATAATCCAGAAGCCAGATAAACTTTATATATCTTTCGAAAACATCCAATCGGCTGCTAGATTAAGGTTTTAGTATATCATTTCCTGTGGGTTCTTTTTTTTATTAGATTTGTGTAAAATGTTAGGAGAGCCGGATATGGACTTGAGCTTGATTAGTTATATATGAACTGACAACTTTTTATTGGTTTGCAGCGTCCTAGCCACACATTCAATGAGCGGAAGACCGCCGCCAGCTTTCCCGGATAAGCCAGTGAAAATGAGTTTAGATCAGAGAGCTGTATCTGATATTATCCAGGAAGTGTTGAAAAAGTTTCCGAACAGCAATGAAAAGACTGTGAGGTATGTCTTGCTCACTTGATTCAAGTAGTATAATACCTACATTTCTATCATGATGTTTATACCGAGATAAGGAGTCACCACAACTTGTCGATTTGAATAACTCCCCTTCAACTTGACTACTTAAATAGTTTTCAGGTCTGGTGGGGTAATATTATCAGCGTTGGGTAGACTGACTGTCTGACTGTCCCACTAGTGATTTACACCCAAGCTATCAGGAATAAACCTCACTAACATACAACATGCCACCTTTGAAGTGGAAAAAATCATTTGGTGATAAATTTTAAAATAATTTAATATTGGCTTTTATTTATGCGCTTTTTGCTTCTACCTTGTCTTTATTTTAATACATCACTGCCCTGTAGCGTAATCCGACGTAATCTCAACAATAAAAAATACATTAACAGCGTTATCAAAACATTGGGTAAGCTAGGATTTCCCAACAAGGCTGTTGCTGCTGACGCTGTATAAAATGGTGTTGTAATGAGATCTTTCAGTTACTTTTACCTTCACTGTTCGATCCTAAATAAATATCCATCACGCCTTATCCCCGAAGGGGTGGCAGAGGCATATTATATGCCCACTTTTCACCGTGTGGATTCCTGTCCCACGTAATAGGTGGTGAGCCCATTGCCGTGTTGAAATAGACAGACGCAGGTTGTGGCTACCTGCTATTGAAATTTTCAAGCCGCCCAAAAGGCCTTCAACCAGGCTTAACGACTGCCATTTTACTGGCAACCGGGACCAACGGCTTAACGTGCCTTCCGAGGCACGGAAACGCTCGCAAATGTAAATGCCACAAAGTGGTCACCCATCCGAGGACCAGCCATAGTGAAAGATGCGTAACTCAGTGATCGTTTACAGAACACTGAGACCGCGAGGCCACGAGCGCTTCTTCTTCGATCCTAAACATCACATAATATATATGTCGCCATCCCATTACACCGTATGCATTTTTGTCCCACGTAGTTGGATGAGCCTGTTAGGCTTGTTGAAATGAAATACCTAATAAAGTTATAATTGTTCTCAGAAACCTCATTACCTCGAAATGCGCCGACGAGTGCAAAATGATGAGAATGAGGAATCGAAGAGCTGCACAAGACGCTAACCGCAATCTGTCATCATAGGTCAGCAAATTTCACGGTGACAGCATGACTTGGGACTTGATCGAGTGATCAAATGTTATAGCATTCATACATGCATGTCATAATTAACGCTAATATCCAGCATGAACTACGACGACCCCATTGATAAAAATTACCACATTTGTTGACTGGCTACTACACTGGGTACAGATATTAAACGACGATTTTATTATTATATTACTTTCGTTACTTTAATTCGCATCTATAATATTGTATAATATATACTGTCAATTGGTGAAGAGTTCTTGAACTACCTTTGATAATGTCTTAAGGTGAAATCTATCCGGATATGTGAAATAAAATAAAAATTTATGGAATACAGTACAGTTGGCTTTTCGTGACATATTACTATTATTATTGTTATTTAATTATATATCACGAAAAGCCACCTGTACTTTTGTATTCGTTTTTCGTGCTATACGTATCTATTATGTGGTTAACAAGTTCTATTAAAACATATAATTATAAGTATTATGTAATGATAGAAATTGAAAATAGTGAGTATATTTGAATGCATTTTGTACGCTGTGATAACCTTGATAACACACAGAAGGTTTACATATATCTGTTATACACCTTTAAGAGATGTATATTAAATACTGCGTTTATTTAATTTCAAAAAAAGTCTAGTCTTTTATGATAAATTTCGATTATTATTTTTGGAGTCAAGTAATTATAGAAGTAGAAACTTTTATATTTGGTAGTATTCCCTTAGTAGCTATCTGTTTATGTGTTTTATAAGTTTTATAATAGACAAAGTGTGTACATTGTAATTGTAATGAATTGGTATTTTGATTTTCTTGATAAGTAAATCGTAAAAGTATATTTGTCGTTTGTTTTGTATCGTTTAATCTACGAACTACTAAAGCTATAATAAACAGGACGAGAGTTTTCATTGAAACACCTACGCTACGTGCAAGGCGAGACGCCGCCGCCGTCAAAAGCCTTCGTCACCCCCATAAACCCCGTACTTGGCAAATTTTATAGTTCAGGGTCAACAACAATATCCCACAAATTTTGGTTCTCTTGGGAGTATAGTATCATGCACGTCTTTATCCTTAAGTGGGTGGCAGAGGCATATTATACGCCCACATTTCATCATGTGCATTTTTATCACTCGCTTTGCTCGCTCGTAAACTATTTGCGTTTATACTCGTCGTACACTCGTCGGTACTGTCTGAAATACAATATCAACAATTAGGGTTTTTCCTACTTTTAGACGATTCCAAATTATATTTATAACTTCTTTTAATATCAAGAAATGGAGATTGTATACTAAATCTAAGAATAGAACAGAAATATACTTTATTGTACACCAATTATTAATATTTACAGATATATGGAATAATTATTGAAATACAAAATTACGAAACTATTTCGACGAGTGATTGTATTTTTACGCAACATGCTGACAGTGCCAACACAATTTAATATAATACTAGCTGTGCCTCCCGGCTTCGCCCGTGACATACTTCAACGTGTTCCACTACTAATACGTATTTTTAAAATTTAAAGTATATATACGAAATTTGGTGTAGCTATTTTTGAAAAAGAAGAATTTCACATATAAATTTACAAGTCCTATTTTAGATAAGTAACACTTTAAATTTTATAAGTAAATTCTGCAAAACCGCTATTAACGTATTGTCCATTTATTTAAAACCAGAAGCACGTTTAGGTACGTTATTTCATATTTCTAACTTTAAAAATGTGGAACTTTCTATAAATGCTTATCTTTTATTTTTCCTCTAAGAGGTAGAAATTTAAAAACCCCTTTTTTAATTATTGCTTAAATTAAGGGTAGCTTACGCTAACAATTTCAAGTTAGGTAGGTGCAAGTATTTTGGCTGGGCTTGATAGCTAAGTGAATCAGCTGTAATTTTATTAATATATACTAGATCGATCAATAAGTCCCGAAACTAACTTGGAAATGGCGTATATATTAAAAACTCTTTAGATTTTTGAAAAGTACTGGCCTTCAATAAAAGATATGTGTAATTTTTTTAAATTGGTACATTTAAGTATTGATTTTATAGACATTTAAGTGACGCTACGCTTGTAGTTTCGATACAATGGAAAAAAACGAGGTTCGCGTGTTGATAAAACATTGTTTTTAATGGAAAAAAATACCGTTGAAGCACTGCAATGGCTAATAAAATATTATGCGGGATCAGCTCCCTCTAAAGCAACCATTTGTCAGTGGTATGCCGACTTCAAACGCGGTCGCATGGACACAAATGATGGGGAACGCTCAGGTCGTCCAAATGAAGCAGTGACTCAACAAAATATTAACCTAGTCCTCAAAATCGTAATGGAAGATCGGAAGATAAAAGTGGGCGAGATAGCCGAGATAGTAAAGATTTAAGCTGGTAGTGTTTTCACTATTTCACATAAAAATTAGGCCATGAAAAAGCTTTTTTCCAAGTGGGTGGCGCGTTTGCTTATAACTGATCAAAAGGAACAACGTATCAATGATTTAGAGCGATGTTTGGCGCTGATGGATCGTAATAAAAAGGTTTTTTACGTCGGTATGTGACAATGGATGAAACATGGATACACCATTTTACTCCGGAATCCAATCGGCAGTCAGCGGAGTGGAGAGCGGCTGGCAAAAGCCGCCCGAAGCGGCCAAAGACTCAGAAATCGGCCGGTAAGGTAATGGAGTCTATATTTTGGGATGCGCATGGAATACTTTTTATCGACTACCTTGAAAAGGGGCAAAATATAAATAGTGACTATTACATGCTTATTGGAGCGATTGAAGTACGAAATTGCGGATAAACGGCCTCAAATGAATAAAAAGAAAGTATGGTTTCACCAGGACAACGCGCCTTGTCACAAGTCTGTGAGAACGATGGCCAAAATTAATGAATTGGGCTTTGAATTGCTTCCTCATCCCCCTTATTCGCCAGACTTGGCCCCCAGCGATTATTGGCTGTTTGCAGATCTCAAAAAAATGCTCCAGGGTTAAAAAACTGCCGCGCTGAGGTCCTGGGTTTGATTCCCGGGTCGGAATAAATATTTGTGTGATCAACAAATGTTTGTTTTGGTGTTGTCCCATAGCTTAGTTCGGGCTAGACGGCGCTGTGTGAAAAATGCCCCGGAATATTTATTACATTTTGAATTAAATTTTTTATTAAATTAAATTTTAATAATTTTTTTTGAAGTTAATTTATTTCACCACTGTTTTGTGATAAAGAGGACTTTAATGGCACATTCATAACCAAGTTTTCTGCTTTTGTACAGTCGTTTTTTTATTTTACAATATTCGATTTACAAATTTAGTACAAGTTTTTTACTGTCCCACAAAACTGTTTAAAAAGTTTGTCTGCAGGAACAGGAGAGTCTCGTCATGCTTAATTTATAACATGCAAGTGCCTATCTATAGCAATAATAATAGCATCTAACTTAGTAGACGAAAGTAAGTACTATTTAATTTTATTTTTAAAATGTTTTCTCACTGGTTCTCGTCTTATTTTTTTATACCACTGAGGTGGCAGACAAGCATACGGCCCACCTTATTTCCTCTGGCAAACTATTTAAAAGGTACTGTATACGTTCTTTGTACTTTTACTAGATATATCAACTAGCTTTTAAGGTCTATAATATTAATCGCTCTCGTGGCCCCGCGGTCTCAGTGTTCTGTAAACGATCACTGAGTTACGCAACTTTCACTATGGCTGGTCCTTGGATGGGTAACCACTTTGTGGCATTTATATTTGCGAGCGTTTCCGTGCTTCGGAAGGCACGTTAAGCCGTTGGTCCTGGTTGCCAGTAAAATGGCAGTCGTCAAGCCTGGTTTAAGGCCTTATGGGCGGCTTGAAAACCTTCAACAGGAGGTCGCCACAGCCTGCGTCTGTCTATTTCAACACGGCAATTGGCTCACCATCTATTACGTGGGACAGGAATCCACACGGTGAAAAGTGGGCATATAATATGCCTCTGCCACCCATTCGGGGATAAGGCGTGATGGATATTTATTTATTTATAATATTAATTGCCCGGAGTTTTTTTTACCTACTAGCTGACCTACGCGACTTCGCCCATGATTGACTTTTATTATTAGGTACTAGTTATTGTGCGGTGCCAGAACTTAAGAATAAATAAAATAAATAAATATCGTTGGGACAACTTACACAACACCATCTGATTCCAAATTAAGCAGAGCTTGTACTGAGGTAACCAGATAACTGATAAAGGTACTTATATATTTCTAATACATACAATATTATAGATAAATAACACCCAGAAACAGAATAAACCTTCGTGCTAATCACACAAAGTTTTATCCTGGTTGGAAAACCTCTTGGGTAGCAGTTACACTTCCACCGCGCCACAGAGGCAGTCCAATTTGAAAAATTTAGAAAAATATTTTCAGACACTATTATAATAATGTCCTTAATATTGTCACTTCATAATATTCCTTCTTCAATGGAAATTGAGCCTTACGCTAGTTTTAAGTTGTATGTTTTACATTTCTAGATGCGGCTGGCCAGTCTGTTCGGGCCACTGTCCAGGCTTAAAGGACCCCAGGGATCATGCAGCAGAGTGTGTGGTGCTTAGATTGAGGTCTGACTGTGTGTTAAATGACATGGCTGAATATTATAGGTATATGATATTGCATAATTCTTTGAAAACACATAAGTTTTTACACATAAGCACCAAATATACCAAATAAGTGCGAGAGACCTCATACCCAAACCACAAGGTAAATCTATTTTGGGTACCAGTGGGCAACATAGTTAATGTTTAAGTTTAGACTATATGATTTGGATCTTTCTGAGATAATCCTACTAATATTATAAATGCGAAGTTTGTAAGAATGGATGTTTGTTACTCTTTCACTCAGAATCTACTAAATGGATTTTGATGAAACTTAACAATAATATAGTTTACACAACAGAATAACAAATAGGCTACTTTTTTATCCCAGGAACAAGTTCCTGTGGGAAATAGGAAAGGGAAAACTTCACCACGCGTGCGGAGGCGCAAGCGCAAACTACCTAGTATGATAAAAATATAATATAAGGACGAGTTTCTTACCATGGAGACCTATGTTGACCTAACATTTCCGGTAGACAACTGGATTAGATTTGATTGGCTTTTATATCAATGATTAGTCCGCAGAGTTCTTAAATACCATTTACATCCATTAATATATTCCGTAACTTTTCTTTAAATCGTTACGCGAGACGCACAACTGAAGTCGCTGAATGGATTGTCATCAAATTTGGTACTACTGACATCGTTATGAGCGACTGTCATCTGACTTTCCAAGCCTGCGTCGTTTATTGGTCCGTAGGTGAGCAGGGGGCCGAGTCTACTATTGACATGCCGTAGAATAGAACCAGAATCCATGTTCCAAGCTGTCAAAATGTTAGTAGACTATCAAAAATGCAACTGACTAGCGGCCAAGGAATTCATCGGCCGACCGATAGAACTCTATTGGAGTACGATTGTAATAGTAGACTACGAAAATCTGTCCAAATTGTACCGGTGGCTTTCTATTGAGCGGCAATTTCGATTATATTTTGAAACGATTGAAATAGCAGACTCTGCCCCCATTTACACGTGAGTTCCTTAGAATCCGAAGATCTTGGTGAACTATGACTATGATTGCCAATATTAGATATATGAATATGTATAACGGGACCAATTATTCATTCCAATTCAGTAGTAACAGCTTAAGAAGGGGGTGAAGACTAAGGGAGTTAGTGAAAGCTCTAAGCCTTGTCTCACTATTAGTTTTAATGAGGTGGAAGTGAAGTTGACAAGTTTATCCAAAAGATTTGCTGGATCTACTGTAGATTTGAGATCTTATGAAAATTGGTTCAATATAAGTTCTAAAGCAATTCGTTGTTGAGAATTACTTTACCTGTTTCAGAAACGATGCTCTTCTTCCTTTGAGGTGTATTCTTCTTCAAAAGACTGATCCCGAAGGTTGGAAAAATGTTACGAGTAAGTATTTTTTTACGTTAACATACCTCAAAAGAATAAAAACGAATAGATCACTTTCTTGTCCGTCTGTCCACCATCGATTTTCTCAGAAATGGGTAGACCTAGAGAGATGAAATTTAAACCAAACACTGAGGTTTATAGACCCTATTAGGTGTATAAAAACAAGGTAAAGAGTCAATACGATAAAAAGATATGGGCAAATTACTTGTGCTATAAGACCTTTCTAAATAATGATGTGTCCCCATACATACATAGAAAATCTGATTAACCTCTGAGTTGTATGTGCGCTCATACAATTCTCAAGACTCGTGTTTAACCAGTTTTTATACCTGAGGTGGCAGAAAAGCACACGGCCGACCTGATAAAAAGTGTCACCGTAGACTATGGACGTTTGCAACACCAGAAGTGTGGCACTCGCGCTGCCTACCCCGTAAAAACCTTTTAAGACCCCCTTTGAAGTACCCCATGCCGTAGGTAAGAGTGCGGGAAAAACCCAGGCAGAAGTCTATTTTTTTTTTCAGGTTTAAAAAAAAAATGTAATGCCATCTTAGGCGAGACTTAATTAAGTAGGTAATTATGTTTCAATAGTCGCAAACGTTCAAATTTGATTTCATTTTGTTTTAGTGAGGCCCATGAGTTCATCGTAGAATATCTAGAATATCCTTTAAATTTTGCAAAACCGATATTAACGTATTTATTGTCCATTTATTTAAAGCCAGAAGCACGTTTAGGTACGTTATTTCATATTTCTAACTTTAAAAATGTGGAACTTTGTATAAATGCTTATCTTTTATTTTTCCTCTAAGAGGTAGAAATTTAAAAACCCCTTTTTTAGTTATTGCTTAAATTAAGGGTAGCTTACGCTAACAATTTCAAGTTAGGTAGGTGTAAGTATATTCGCTGGGCTTGATTGCTAAGTGAATCAGCTGTAATTTTATTAATATATGCTAGATCGTTCAATAAGTCCCGAAACTAACTTGGAAATGGCGTAAATATTAAAAACTCTTTAGATTTTTTAAAAGTACTGGCCTTCATTAAAAGATATGTGTATTTTTTTTAAATTGGAACATTAAAATATTGATTTTCCAGACATTTGAGTGACGCTACGCTTGTAGTTTCGATACAGTGAAAAAAAAACGAGGTTCGCGTGTTGATAAAACATTGTTTTTAATGGAAAAAATGCCGTTGAAGCACTGCAATGGCTAATAAAATATTATGCGGGATCAGCTCCCTCTAAAGCAACCATTTGTCAGTGGTATGCCGACTTCAAACGCGGTCGCCTGGACACAAATGATGGGGAACGCTCAGGTCGTCCAAATGTAGCAGTGACTTTCAGTGAACAAAATATTAACCAAGTCCTCAAAATCGTAATGGAAGATCGGAAGATAAAAGTGGGCGAGATAGCCGAGATAGTGAAGATTTAAGCTGGTAGTGTTTTCACTATTTCACATAAAAATTTGGCCATGAAAAAGCTTTTTTCCAAGTGGGTGGTGCGTTTGCTTATAACTGATCAAAAGGAACAACGTATCAATGATTTAGAGCGATGTTTGGCGCTGATGGATCGTAATAAAAAGGATTTTTTACGTCAGTATGTGACAATGGATGAAACATTGATACACCATTTTACTCCGGAATCCAATCGGCGGTCAGCGGAGTGGAGAGCGGCTGGCGAAAGCCGTCCGTAGCGGCCAAAGACTCAGAAATCGGCCGGTAAGGTTATGGAGTCTATATTTTGGGATGCGCATGGAATACTTTTCATCGACTACCTTGATAAGGGGCAAAATATAAATAGTGACTATTACATGCTTATTGGAGCGATTGAAGTAAGAAATTGCGGATAAACGGCCTCAAATGAATAAAAAGAAAGTATTGTTTCACCAGGACAACGCGCCTTGTCACAAGTCTGTGAGAACGATGGCCAAAATTAATGAATTGGGCTTTGAATTGCTTCCTCATCCCCCTTATTCGCCAGACTTGGCCCCCAGCGATTACTGGCTGTTTGCAGATCTCAAAAAAATGCTCCAGGGTAAGAAATTTGACTTAAATAGTGAAGTTATTACAGCAACGGAGGCTTATTTTGAAGCCAAAGACAAATCGTTCTACTCGCATGGGTTAGAAAAGTTAGAAAATTGTTGGAGGGACTGCATCGCTCTTGGAGGAGACTACGTCGATGAATAAAAAATATTTTTATATAAAAACCTTGTTTTAGTACTTAGTCTCGGGACTTATTGAACCACGTGTTATTTGCCCTTACTTCGTCCGTGACATAGCATCGAAATTCCGTTGCAAACACCCTCCCCCCACTCCTCTAACCCTTTCCCCCAATTGGTTTTCAAATATTTTCATTCAACCTTTCATCTCCTATTTTACACCCTTATGGGTAGAATTTTGAAAAATCCTGAAATACGAGTTTATTTCTAATCAAATATATAATTATGAAATTTAGTGTTGCTATCTTCAAATATAAGAATCACCCATATAAACTTAAAACCCCTACTTTAGCCCTTTATAGGTAAAATAAGGCTAAACTGCGAAACACGTACCCATTTATTTGCAACACGTGTACGAAATTGTATGTTTCTAACTTTGAGAATGACTAACTTTTATACAAAAGTTTGTCCGTAATTTTACCCCCTTAGGATTGGAATTTCAAAAAATACTTACCATAAAATTTTAGGTTTGTTGGTCCAAGAGCCTTGTCTGGACGTTGAAAAAATTGTGGGTGACTCATTATTATAATAATAATGAGTCACCCACAATTTTTTCAATAAAAGACCACCTCCTCCGCCTTTAAAATTAGCAAAACCGCGATAAACGTGTCTTTTCATTCATAATAAGGAAAAAGTAAACGTAATTTCATATCTCTAACTTTGAAAATTACGAACTTTCATACAACCGTTTATTTGTAAACATACAAAATAGTTTCATACAAACTTAGGGGTGGAATATTTAAAAATCCTTTCTTATTGGGTGCCTAAATTATAAGGGTAGTTTTGCAAGGGTTTCGGCTGGGTGTAGATAGATGAGTAAGTCACACGTATTATAAATAAGTAAACGGGGTTACTCACGATAGTGAAGCGGATCTCCTGTGTGCCTCGGCGCAACCCTAAGTCCATCGGATACCCCTACAACAGGAAGGGCGCAGCGCGCGAGCGGTGAGAGCTAAAGCGCGCAGTGCGCGTAAAGAGCCCTCGGCGAACGGTTCGCACCTCTGAAAAAAGCTGTCTAAATACAGCTGAAACCGGACGGTCTATAACTGGTAGTTAAACGTGAGTAATCCCATTTACTTATTTATAATGTGTAATAATAACGTTAGTTTTCTAGTTAAAAAAGTCACACGTAATTTTATTAATATAGATTGTAAAACAAATAAAATAAAAACCGAATGAAGCACCGATATCTAAGTAGTAGGTATTGATGTTAAAAACTAAAAATAGCGAGAAATATTAAAATTTAATGTCTCTGTCATTGCTGAAGCTGAGTAAATCCAATAGCAACAACAAAATCCATTAGGAATTACGGACAGAGACAAGAACAAGGGAGATAGATAAAACTAATGCACGGTTACTTAAAGTAGAGTTTCAGTTACCTCGCCTCAGTTGCTAAATTAATCTACCTTGAATTTTAAGCCTGGAACCGGAATAAGATTTGCTCATTGTTTTTATTGTCCCAATCCAGTAACGGCACGGTGAGTCGCCTGCGCCTGGATTGCAGTTGGGGTTGGTGGGGCTCTAATAGACCTTGGTATATTGCTCTTGCTTGTCATCTTTATCCATACTTGAGCCCATGATCATATAAACAATACTGGACGGACTTTCTGTGTCGCTTCATTTAACCAGCTCGCTCTTACGCATAGGCCCTCACACATACATTCACACAAAACTGAGGCGAGGTAACTGAAACTCTACTTTAAGAAACCGTGCATTAGTTTTATCTATCTCCCTTGTTCTTGTCTCTGTCCGTAATTTCTAATGGATTTTGTTTTGCTATTGGATTTACTCAGCTTCAGCAATGACAGAGACATTAAATTTTAATATTTCTTGCTATTTTTAGTTTTTATATATTAACTCGAAATTACTTTTTTTTATGTTATTAGATGTACATTCTTATAGATAACGTATTTATGTAAAAGTTTGTTCAAAGTTCTACTCCAGGAAAGTGGTGTTAATATTACTTTTCTTTTATTGAGTTTGTCAAGTAAAAAACGTTGAAATATAATAATAAATATTGTAGAAATTTTAGGGTAAATGCTATAGTTTGAGCAATCGAGTCCGGCCTGAATACAGTTGCATATATTTGGTTTAATCCTCAATGATAAATTTATGTTTATAAAAACAGCATTAAATGACATTATGACCATTCCTCTAGAAATAAGTATATAGGTGCATTGCTTAAACATTTTTGAGTATTTGTAATACCTAAGTTTCAAGCATATAAGAGAAACAAATCTCGCAAAGTCACACAAACAGTGAATAACACATGATAACTATTAAAACCTATCAAATGAGAAGAAAATTTTTATTAATGACTCAATTTATGTCTTAAATTAAATTAAAACAAAATAGTTGTTTATGAAACCACTTAAAAGCTCTTCATTTATCAGATACTATTTTTTTTTGAGCAGATACATTAATGTAAAGGGGATGAAGAGTAGAAGCGTGCACGTCGCCATCCCTGCCAGCTACGGCTGCAATTCTACTCCAACACGAGTGCCACCAGGGCGAATACTGCTAGGGCGTGCCCCCGAGGCGACGCGCACCAGTTCGTCCCCGCTGTTGCGAAAAGTGAGAGCCAGAGCGGCGTAGGGGACCGCCAACCTACACGCGCGGCCCGACACGGCGGGAAGTGGAGGACGGAGTGCAGGGTAGCTGCGTGGAATGTTAGGGGAGGAATGACAGATAAGATGAATGAGTTGATGGATGTTATGAATGAGAGTAAGTTAGATGCAGTGTGCATGACAGAGACCAAGCGCAAGGGCAGCGAAGTCTTGGAGCTCCCGGGTGGGATGCTCGCTCTTTGGTCTGGAGTACCAGAGAGCGAGCATGGCAGTCGGGGTTTTGGAATTTTGCTGTCCTCGCGATTGGCCTCCGGTATTTATGAGTACAAACTGGTAGGTCCTAGAATCCTCTGGACCCGTGTAAAACTTGGTTTGACGAAGATTTTTCTGGTAGCTGCTTACGCGCCAGTATCTTCGTCGAACGCGAGTGAGCTAGAGGATTTCTGGGAGAGTATGAGAGAAGCTCTAAATGTGATAGAAGGAAATGAAAGACTTATAGTATGTGGAGACTTGAATGGATGGGTGGGTACCGCTCGCGATGGTTTTGAGTCGGTACTCAGGAAGTATGGCGATAAAAGGGTGAACGACGCTGGCAAGCTAATACTGGCATTTTGTAAGGAAAAGGATTTGTTTGTGGCGAACACAATGTTCAACCACAAACAAATTCATATGTATACGAGGAGATGTAAGTCAAAGAGAAGCATGATAGAAATATTCCTAATGGATAGTCGGCTCCGTAAACAGGTGATGGACACAAGGGTTTATGGAGGCGCTTAGCTGGGATCAGACCACTACCTAGTCATAACTAGGATTAGGGGTCTGTTCGCGGGTTGGCGTCATCGTACCGAGTGTCCTGAGCTTGAGCCGACTTATAGCATCAAAAGCTGGAAGCTGCAGGATGCATCCATTAGACATAAATATAATGAAAGGGTAGCCGAAAAGCTTGGCGACGTCAATGTAAGCAGTGAGAATGTGGAAAGTGTATGGCAGAACCTTAGGGATAGTATGATAAATGCCGCTGTGGAAGTGTGTGGAGAAACGAAAAGAGGCAGTAGTAATAAGCGTGATGCATGGTGGAATATGGAAGTGAAAGAAGGAGTTCGAATGAAGAAGAAAGCATGGCTAGACTACTTAGCCTCGCGAAATGATTTTAATATGAAAGAGAGATACAAGCTGCAGAAAGTTAACACGAAGGCACTGATAGAAGAAGCTCGTGAAAGGTGCAGAATGAAAGCGGATGAAAGGTTGTCGTCCAATTTCCGGGATAATGCCAAGCTCTTCTGGAAAGAGGTAGACAAGACACGGAGTTGTTCGGCAATCTGCAGTATGAATAAAGTGCTTAGTGTTAACAATGACGTCCTAACAGACCAAACTGACGTCCTGCAGAGATGGAGTGAATAAAATATCCATCACGCCTTATCCCCGAAGGGGTGGCAGAGGCATATTATATGCCCACTTTTCACCGTGTGGATTCCTGTCCCACGTAATAGGTGGTGAGCATATAGATGGAGTGAATATTATGGAAAAATGTATGCAAGAAAAGACAGAGATGCCACATCGGGAAGTGGAGCTCACTTCGATGCTCCGGATCCCGATGTCATTGAAGCCATTAGTATGAAAGAAATAGAACAAGCGATAAGAAGTATGAAATGTGGTAAGGCTGCGGGAAAAGACAGAGTTACTGCTGAGATGATCAAGTACGGTGTGTCGCGTGTCTGGGACACACTATGTCTGTTATGCAACTTGTGCTGGCGGACGGGTGAGGTCCCAGATGACTGGCGAGTAGCAGTTGTAGTACCTATTTACAAAGGGAAAGGCTCGCGCCTAAACTGCTCCAGCTACAGGGCGATCAGCTTGGTCAGCTTAGCTAGTAAGGTGTATGCAAAGGTTATAACGGCACGAATGCAAGAAAAGTCTGAAAGGTATTTATGGGAGGCTCAATGCGGATTCCGACGTGGAAGAGGTTGCATGGATCAAGTGTTTTCTCTCCGCATGATCGCGGAAAAGTTTTTGGCTCTTAGCCAGAAGGTTTTCTGCGCTTTTGTGGATCCAGAGAAAGCATTTGATAACGTGGTGAGAGAAACGCTGTGGGACTTGCTGCCCGGATATGGTGTGGACGGCTCGCTACTGCGGGCAATACAGTCGCTTTATAGGGACTGTAAGGCTTGCGTGCGAGTTAGGGGGGATGTGTCACCTCTTTTTGATGTCTGTACAGGCGTCAAACAGGGATGTGTCATGTCCGCCTGGCTGTTCATAGTGTATCTGGACAGTTGCCTGCAGAATTTGAAAGATTTTAATATGGGTGTGAATTTGGGTGACTTTACAGTAAACTGTCTGCTGTACGCTGATGATGCGGTGCTCATGGCCTCATCAGAAGCCGACCTTCAGGCATTAGTCACTAATATGAAAGAGGAGTGTGAAAGTAAGGGTCTTCGCTTGAATGCAAGTAAAACTAAGGTTCTAGTATTTGAAAGAGGTGACGTAAGAACTAAATGCGAGATTAGGGTAAACCAGGAACGTCTAGAGCAAGTGAATGAAATTGTGTATTTAGGAAGTATGTTTAGCGCGGATGGAAGATGTGATTAGGATGTAGAACGGCGAGTAGCTGCCGGAAACAAAGTTAACGGTGCTTTGTCCCAGTTAGTAAAGCGACAAAGCATCGTAAAAGAAGCACGAATGGCGATTCATAACGCAGTGCTAGTGCCAACTTTACTTTACGGTAGCAAAACCTGGGTATGTCAGCAGAAGCATGAAAGTAAATTGAATGCTGTGGAGATGCGATCACTTCGAAAATTGTGCGGCGTTACCTTGGCCGACCGAATACGTAACGAAGTGATACGCAATATGGCAGGTTTGAATGAAAGTGTCAGCGTTAAGCTGGAAAAGGGCGTGCTCCGGTGGTTTGGACACGTCCAACGAATGAGTGAGGAACGATTGACGAAGAATATATATTGTTCAAAAGTAGAGGGTAGAAGGAGACAGGGTAGGCCGAGACTTACATATGAAGACCACGTGAGCAGATTGCTTAAAAACGGAAAGGTCAAAAGTACTCGGATACCCAGACGTGCGTGTATGAAGCGATTGATGAATCTCGAAGAAGCGAAAGAAGTATGTATGGATCGCGAAGCCTGGCGATCTGTCCTCTCTGACTACCCCGTCAGGGATACAGCGTGAAGATAGTTAGTTACATTATAACGGTTTTATCATAATTGTCAACTAATCGGACATACTTAAAAAACTAATTAACGCGTATGGGTTTCAGATAAATGGTACAATGGGAGTATTTGTTTAGGTATGTCCCGAGTACAATCGAGGGCACAGCTAGTACTTACTTAATGACTAGGAGTATCTTAGAGTAAAGTACTTAGTCTGTGTCAGCATACTTAGTCGACTCAGGGTCTGTGCTAGTGTACTCAGTCTACCTAGAAGTTCCACGTGTCTGCGTCAGTATAATATATATAATATAATATGATAAAAGGATTCCTGTTGGACAAATTAGTTTACTAACCTAGTTGGATCACGTAGACGAAGGGATCCTAAACCTACTAGACTATCAATTATGGTAAGTTTTAGAGAACATAGCGTGTTCGAAAGACACGAATCTCTTAAACAATCTATGTAGCAAGCAGTGCGGCAACTCGTAGATTCTTGATGGCCACGTAGTAAATGATCTGTATAAAAGTCTAAGGTCATAAAAAGTATTGTGTTTTTTGCTAAGACTTTACAATTGATGTACTGGCTATGTTTTGTAAAACACTACAATGTGTAAGAAAACAGTCCCACTATTATTATTATTTCATCATAGATTTTCATCCGTAACAGAACGTACTTGTTTTTATCCACCTGGTCCGGGCCCAGGTAGATAAACACAATCATGCCTGAATCCTTGAGGGGCAAGAATTACATACCCACCTAAACCGTACATTGTTAGTCCCACGTAATACAGGGCAAACCTATTATTTTCACCAAGCTATATGTACTTGAAAATATCTATAACCAATCTGTAATCCGAATAAACTTTCCAACAACCAGGATAGACGTTACCCATCCATAAATACAACCCCTGCAGTTCGAGTAACAGGTAGTTGAAGCACAAGTAAAACAATGAACGTTCGCTTACCTTTGTACTGTTATAAAAATGATCGAATCGCCACCACCCAAGAAGCTGTTAACTCTGGTATTGTTATAAATATTTCCTTACATACATACTTTCCTAAATGTTTTCTTAAATTCTAAAAATACCAATATTCCGGTTTTGTTTGTTTGGCCCGTATTTTGACGGGCGTCGCCAGCAAAGCAAATTGAGTTTGAAAGCCGCCATTCTAGCCACCAGGGCTTCGATAGTGATCCTCGGGTTGACAGTTCACGCTTCTCTTAAAGGACCCAGGATTATAATAGGAGCACATGCGCCAGCAGACCGTTCCATGCTTATATAGTGCGACATAAGAAAGACCTGAAGTGTTTCAGTTCCTCAGTAATCCTCATGCGTGCTAAGCCGAACTTCTATGCTATTTGAGTTGGAGACCTATGTGATTACTTATACGGGTGGCAAATAATTTACAAGTGTGGTTTCCGAGCGCATCGTGTTGAAGTTTTTGTAATACTATCCCATACAATATACTAATATAATACTAGCCACCAGGGCTTCGATAGTGATCCTCGGGTTGACAGTTCACGCTTCTCTTAAAGGACCCAGGATTATAATAGGAGCACATGCGCCAGCAGACCGTTTCATGCTTATATAGTGCGACATAAGAAAGACCTGAAGTCTTTCAGTTCCTCAGTAATCCTCATGCGTGCTAAGCCGAACTTCTATGCTATTTGAGTTGGAGACCTATGTGATTACTTATACGGGTGGCAAATAATTTACAAGTGTGGTTTCCGAGCGCATCGTGTTGAAGTTTTTGTAATACTATCCCATACAATATAGAATGGCGGGACTCTCTCATGACTGACTTTGCGGTAGGCATGAGTATACACAGTCGATACATCAGGCGACCAGAATACCTGATAGATCAGGCAGTTCGGTTAAATAGGTGCCGTATCGCAAATGGATCGGATATTGGCTTATATAAATGTGGAATCACCTGAGAGGCGCAAACAACAGAGGACAAATCATACCCATATGGGTATGATTTGTCCATCGGCGTATTGTGCCACTCTCAAAAAGGAGCGACAACGCCGATCACGAATCACGCTCTGACAGACGAGATTGATAACTGCTCCTACATACGAATCACGCTCTGACAGACGAGGTTGATACTGCACCTACATACATACAGGCAGTTTTTTATAAAGAGAAAAATGTGTGCTGAAAAGATGGCAGGATTATTTTAAAAGCTTATATGATAAAGAGAATATGGAAGCACAAACCAGTTCTTGGGAAAGGAATGAACTAAGCAACGAAAGCACCATAAGTATGGAATAAATTATGGAAGCATTGAGTAGTATGAAATTGGGTAAGACTACTGGATTTGACAGGATTTCTGTCGAGATGCTGAAAGCGGGATATGGCGTGGTAGCTTGCCAGCTGTACCGCCTTTTTAATCTTTTCTGGAGGAGTGGCAGCGTGCCAGAAGATTGGTGCAAGGCTGTCATCGTGCCGCTTTACAAAAAGGGTCACAGCAGGAGTGCAAAAACCACCGGGGCATTAGCTTGCTCAGCATCGTCGGCAAATTGTATGCAAAAATTTGGTAAAAAGAGTGATGAATGAAACTGAAGGGAAAATGTGGGATTTACAAGCAGGATTTATGAAAGGAAGGGGGGGGGGATTTATGAAATGCACGGATCAGGTATTTTCCTTACGATGCATAGCCGAAAAATTTTTGGCGAAATGTTAAAAGGTCTATTGCATATTTGTAGACTTGGAAGAGGCATATGGCCGAGTGGTGAGGCATGAGCTATGGACAACACTGGCCAAGTATGGAGTAAGCAGTTACTTAATACGAGCACTGAAATCTCTCTATGAGGGCTCCAGTGCTTGTGTCAGGATCAACGGAGCTAGCACAGACTTTTTTCACATTGAAAAAGGTGTGAGTAGCGTCACCGCCGCTGTTTAACCTATACATGGACAGTTGTATGAAAGAACTACAAGATAGTGCGTATGGTTTAAAAATGAATTAACTGACTATCAAATATCCTACACGCTGATGATCAGGTAATACTGGCATCATCGGCGGAGGAGTTGCAGTTGATGGTTAACTTTATGCATGATGCGCTAAAAAGCAAAGGAATGAAAGCGAATGTAAATAAGACAAAAGTAATGATTTTTGAAAGTGAGGAAAGTATGACGGATTGCTCGATTTTTGTGGAAGGAAAACAAGTGGAACAGGTGAAAGAATTTGTTTATTTAGGTTCAAAATTTGTTAGCGATGGTAAGTGTGATTGTGACATTGAACGAAGAGTTTTGGCTGGAAATGAAGATAATGACGCCATGTACGCCTTTATGAGCAGTCAGAGCGTGTCTGAGAAGGCAAGACTGGCTGTGCATAGAGGACTACTTGTTCCTACTCATGTATGGCAGTGAAAGTTGGGTGTAGCAGAAGAAGCATAGAAGTAAAATTAATGCAGTGGAAATGAGAAGTCTGCGGAGTATAGCTGGAGTGAAATTGATGGACAAAGAAAGGAACAGTGTGATAAGGGAACATTGCGGTATGGTAGAAGAAGTAGTGACTAAGATAGAAAAAGGTATTCTTAGATGGTTCGGACACGTGGAAAGGATGGATGAAAGTAGGCTAACGAAACAGATTTATCAGAAGAGAGTTAATGGGTATACTGGTAAGGGGCGACCTCGACGTACATATGTCAATCAAATTGAAGACACTTTGAAAAAAGGTCAGGTCTAGAGTACCCTTAACTGGCGTGTGTGTATGAAAACACTTATGAAAGTGGAAGAAGCGAAAGTTGTATGCCAGGATCGTAGCAATTGGAAAGCCATAGTCTCTGCCTACCCCGATGGGAGACAGGCATGACGATATGTATATATATATATATATATATATATATATATGTATACATATGTATGTAGGAGCAGTTATCAACCTCGTCTGTCAGAGCGTGATTCGTGTTGTGCCACAAAACAATATAAAAACATTTTTAAGAAATAATTCAAGTTCATGTTCAATTACAAGCCACGTAGTCTAATCCAACTACTTGGTTCTAATTGGGATTCTAATGGAATAACTTCGGAACCCACGTCAGCTGACTCTGTAAAGAACAAGGTCAAGGCGAAGAGAAGAAATATTCAAAATAAAACCCAGCACCAATCCGTTCTAATATGCCGCTAATTGGGAGAGACCTACTTTCAGCAGGGGACTGCTATAGGCTGTTTTTGTAATTATTAATAGGATAGCTCCGTGATAACTGGATTACGACACAAGATTTCATGTTGTGACGGGAACCCGGGACTGAAAAACACTTTCAAAAAGGTAGTATTCTCAAACTAAAATTTTTATTTTCAAAAATTACAAGTCAGATTTACGGTATTACGGTTACTGCAGGTACAGCGAGAGTCATTAGGTACGTACATCTGGAATAAAATAAGATAATGTTCATTTTTGTTGAAACTTTTATTATTAACAGTTTCGCAAAAAAGTACCTTTGTTTTTATTACCGATGATATCTGCGAAAAACACAATGTCCGTAGTGGAGACACAGGTAATAGGAAATAGGTAAGTACCGTTATGAAATTTTTACCTGAGAAACTTACATTTTGAGATTTGACTAGCCTACTAGTTCAGTCTTATTACGACATTCGTTACAAGCAGGTTGCTAACTCAGACTAGTAGTCTTACACTCTGTGTTTATCGACGAAGAAAAGTGTTTATTGAAAATGTCTGCTGCTCAAATCATAAACAGGAAAGTTCGAAAGGCAACTGTCTTAGCGAGTGCTGGTAAGTATTCCTATAATTTTACATACATACTACCAGTTTACGTGTTTCCTTAACACTCCAAGATGAAACTTATATCCCTTATGAGATCATTACTTGTTCGATGCATTTTCCGCGGAAAATATTGTCTTAATAAGAATGCATAATAATCAACTAGGACAATATTAAAAGGTAGTTCACTGCATACGAAGTTATTTTTAAGTGGTTAGAGCAAACAACGAAATGAAGTAACCGTCGAGAAAGTTTTCTTACTGACCCAGTCATCTACTGAGTATGGGACAGACTAACTACTTAACTGTAGAACCGACTAGGTAACCTCTGATATGAAAAATGAAAACGTATTTTACGATTTCAATTAAACCTAGCACGTTTTCGAAACTCATGCCATACATGGCAATTTTGTAAAAAATTAAAAATATTTAAAAAAATATCAGTCATTCATTTTAATGACAAGAAAATTTTATTTCGTGTTTCATGTTCTAATTTCAAAACTCTTAACTTTCTTGCGCGAAGGTCGCTTTCCCAAAACACTAAACTGTTTTGATACATGGGATAGAAAAACTTATTACTCTATTGATGCCCGTGTTATTCATATATTACCTCTCATAGAAGTTCCGATACTTAGAATATGCTTAAATGTGTGTATAATGGATGTTTATGGGTTTATTTATACACGATTACTTGAAATACACTTATAACTTATTCAGCTCACTTCAGTGCATCACATTAGTTTCAAATGATAACCTTAGATTTATGCTATGCTGAAAACAGTATTTAAAATAATTATATATTTATTTTTAGCCACGCGGCACACACTTGATTGCCCATTTGAAAATAACAAAACAGGGGCTGGCGCAAATAAACCTGTAAAAGAAGAAAAAGTGTCAGAGAAGGGCAAATTTTTGGTCACTGATTCGAAATGGGTACCCAGTGAATTAGGCGTAGACTCGGAGAATCCGCAGCAACGTGTATGTATAACTAATTTTATAGTTATGTTTATTGAGAACACAAGCAGCGTTCTGTCAGAGCGTAAAACTGGTTTTTGGATGATCGAGAAGGCGGATAATTTCTCAGATTAAAAAGAAGCCTAGGGCATTACCCTGTCAGAGTACGACAGTTTAAAGAAATAGTGCCTATACCACTCTCTGATCCAACAACTGTCCCCATACTAACAAGAAAGGTAAGGTTACAAAACACTTCTAAACATTGTAACTGTGGATGTGTAACCAATTATTGGCTCTTATTTCGAATTATAGAATGCTAATATGGTTGCCCACTATTAAGTAGGGTATGTACTACAAGTAGGTGCAAAAGTTTTTGCTACTAAAAATGTGTTTTTATTTCTCCCCTGGATTTAGGTGTGATTGTATGTACGTTTTAAGATGGAATATTGTTTTGAGAAAAGATCGTACGCCACTAACTTTTAATAAACTTGTTTAGTTTTGTGAATCTGGCATCAGATTTGCAAGAAGAGATCCAAGGAGGTTTGTATTTCAGTCATAACATTATCACTGTAACAAATCAACGTGTACCTAAGGATTAAGAATACAATGCTTCTAACAATACTAAAATACTTAAGTCAGAACTTGGTTTTAGTTGATAAAACGGTTCTTTTATTTTTGGGTTCAACCTTTACATTGCACCAAAATTAGAAAGACATAGTTTACGTACAGGAAATATTAACAAATGTTGTTATTTTTCAGTTGAAAACCTTAGAACTAGCTAGGAAATATAAAAAACGCCTGTACACGGCATATACTACAGAAAATACAATGCCGTCAAGTAACAAGAACCCTATTCTGACCACTGAAACCAAAATAGAAGAGAAGACTACAAAAGAAACAGTTCATGAAATTAAGAAATACGATGAGAAAAAGCGTCTAAAATATAGTAATTCCGAAGAAATAATAGACAATATACTTTGTATAATTAATATATTCGCCAAACCTGAAGTGAAAGTGCAAAATGATGCGATCGAGGAATCGAAGAGCTGCACAAGACGCTAACCGCAATCTGTCATCATAGGTCAGCAAATTTGATGGTAACAGCATGAATTGGGACGTTATCGAGTTATCAAATAATATTGGATTCATACATGCTCGTCATCATACGCGCTAATATCCAGAATGGACTACGAAAACCCCATTGACAAAAATGACCACATCCGTTAAGTGACTACTACACTGGGTACAGATATTTAACGACGATTTGATAATTGTATTACTTTCGTTACTTTAATACGTATCCATTATATTGTATAATTTATACTGTCAATTAGTGAAGAGTTGTTGTAATTACCTTTGATAATGCCTTAAAGTGAAATCTATCAAGTTGTGTTAAATTAAATATACATAATATATTCGTTATATACCTATCTAGTATGTGGTTAACAAGTTTAATTAATAACACATAATTCTAAGTATTACGTAATGATTGAAATTGAAAACAGTGAGTAAATTTGAATGCATTTTGTACGCTGTGATAACCTTGATAACAAACAGAAAGTATATTTCTGTTATACACTTTTAAGAGGTGAATATTAAATACTGCGTTTATTTAATTTAAAAAACTTCTAGTCTGATATGATAAATTTCGCTTATTATTTTTGGAATCAAGTAATTATAGAAGTAGATTTTTTTATATTCGGTAGTATTCCCTTAGTTGCTATCTGTTTATGTGTTTCATAAGTTTGATTATAAACTTATGTGTGTACATTGTAATTGTAATGATTTAGTAAAAGTAAATCGTAAAAGTATATTTGTTGTTTGCTTTGTATCGTTTAATCTAAGAACTACTAAAAGTATAATAAACAGGACGGGGTATTCATCGAAAACCTACGCTACGTGCAAGGCTAGACGCACTCAAAAGCCTTCGTCACGCCCCATAAAACCCGTACTTGCCAAATTTTATAGTTTCGGGTCAACAAAAGTATAGTACCATGCACGTCTTTATCTCTAAATGGGTGGCAGAGGCATATTATACGCCCACATTTCACCATGTGCATTTTAACCCACATAACAGGTGATAAGCCCATTGCCGTGTTGAAATGAACAAACGCAGGATGTTGCGACCTGTTATTCACTTAAGAGTCTCGAAATATACTTGTGCGAATAACGATTGGGATTAAAAATGGCAGGGTACCTTTTACTTCTCGCTCGTATATTATTTGCGTCTGTAGTCACACTCATCGGTACAGTTTGAAATTCAATAACAACGATTAGGGATTTTCCTACTTTTAGACGATTCCAAATTAAATTTATAACTTATTTTTATATCAAGAAAATAGAGATTGTATACTAAATTTAAGCATTTAAATAACCTATACTTTATTGTACGCCTTGAACAATATTATTAAACATAGTACATAAAAGAATGTTGTACAATTCTTCCAGACAACCTTTGTGTGGACATAGCTCAAGGACAATCAGTCGTGGGTATCAGTGGTGCAGTTTTATACTAAAGCTAATTTAATATTACATATTTCGATAAAAATTAGTATTAATGTTTGAGTATTAATATATGTGCTATTGCGTATAAACTACGGGAGAGTCGGCTAATGCATTCGTTGGTATAGACAAATCAATTCAAAAAACATCCATCTCCAATAAATAAAGACGTCCGACTACGTCTTCGATGTAAATGGAAATTTTGCCAATAGTCCCAGAACACACTCAGACCTCATAAATGTGGGAACATAACAGCAATAAAGTGCACACCGGTGTCCGACTAAAATGCTGTTGATGACTATTCTACGGCGTTACAACAGTGAGCTACGCTTACTGAACTGTTATAATTATTATTTATTTATTATTAAAAGAAAAACATACTGAGTATATAAAAATTAAATCCTGCAAAACTGTTCTAACAGTTTGACTGCAGGTAAGAGTCTCTATAATAGTTACATGTACGTTTTAATACTTGGTTCTTAGTTTTATATTAAGTACCATACATATTTTTAAACATTCTTTATACATTCATAAATTTATAATTACTATAGCTAGTTAACGCTTGTCTAACACTTGTATCCGTCATACAATATTATTATAGCCAATATTATATAATGGACACAAATTTCAAACAAGTGTTTTTAACAAGTATTGTTTTAGGCTCTTTTTAAATTTTGCAGCATTAGTTTCCGTGCGAATGTCCTCTGGCAAACTATTAAGTAGATATGGTAAAACTGTGCTACGAGATAGCTACGACTGCTACTTCATCGCATTATGAAACCGCTTGAGTGTCTTTATATGGAACTGTTTGGTTTACTACTTGTCAATTTTTTAATCTTACTTCCGTTACCTTGAGTTTTAAGCCTAGAATCGGCATATGATTTGCTCATTGTTGTTATTGTCACCATTAAAGGAAACTATTGCTATCTGATCTCCCAATCCAGTAACGGCACGGTGCGTATCCTGCGCCTGGGTTGCAGTTGGAGTTGGTGGCGCTCCAATAGACCTTGGTATATTGCTTGTCATCTTTTTCCATACTTGAGCCTATGATCAAATAAATAATACTGGACGGAATTTCTGTGTAGCTTCATTTTACCAGCTCGCTCTTACGCATAGGCCCTCACGCATACATTCACACAATACTAAGGCGAGGTAACTGAAACCCTAGATTCAAAATCCGTGCATTAGTTTTATCTTTCTCCCTTGTTCTCGTCTCTGACCATAGTTTGTAACAGATTTTGTTTTTGCTATTGGATTTACTCAGCTTCAGCAATCACAGAAACAATAAATTTAAATATATCTTAAATTTGTAACATCTATATTTCAAGCATTCAAGAGAAACAAATCTTGCAAAGACAAACAAACAGTAAATACAACGTGGTAACCATTAAAGCTTTCGAATGGTAAGAAAATTTGTTATTAATGACTCTAGGTCTCTTTTCCAATTAAATTGAAACATATAAGTTGTATTTTTGAAACCATTTTGAAGCTCTTCGATATCAAGCGTATCAAGCTACTCGAGAGTGGCAGAATATAGATTCCAACGCCTAATATCCACCATTTTTAACCAGAATCGCGGTTTTATCATAATTGTCAACTAATCGGACGTACTTAAACATATTATTTGTAAACTAATTAAGGCGAATGGGTTAAAAATTTACGGTGCAATGGGAGTATTTCTGGTATGTATGTCCCGAGTAGAGTCGAGGGGCAAAGTTAGAACTTAGTAATGACTAGGAGCATCTTAGGGTCTGCGTCGGCGTGCTTAGTCCACTCAGGGTCTCTGCTAGTGTACTCAGTCTACCTAGAAGTTCCACGTGTCTGCGTCAGTGAACAATTGGATAAATAAATAAAAGATAAAAGGATTCCTGTTGGACAAGTAAATTTAATTTAACTAGTTGGATCACGTGGACGAAGGGATCGGAAACCCTTCAGACTTTTAATTATGGTAAGTGTTAGAGAACAAAGCGTGTTCGAAAGACACGAATCTCTTAAACAATCTTTGTAGCAAGCAGTGCGTCAACTCGTAGATTTTGATGGTCAGGTAGTAAATGAGGTCTATAAAAGTCTAAGGTCATAAAAAGTATTGTGTTTTGGCTAAGTTTAAAAAAAATATGTACTGGGTGTACTTTGTAAACCACTACAATGTGTAAAAATACAGTCCCAATATTAGTATTATTACTTTAAAAAAATATACATTTTCAGTTGTAACAGCTACTTGTATTTATCTACCTGTTCCAGGTCCAGGTAAATTAACACAATCAAGCCTGTATCCTTGAGGGACAAGACAGAGGTGAATATCACACCCACCCAAACGTTGCATTGTTAGTCCCACGTAATTAGAGGCAAACCTATTGTTATCATGAAGCTACATTTACTTGAAAATATCTATAACCAATCTGTAATCCGAACCAACTTTCCAAGAACCAGGATGGATGTTACCCATCCACAAATACAACCCCTGCAGTTCGAATAACAGGTAGTTAAAGTACAAGTAAAACAATGAACGTTCACTTACCTTTGTACTGTTATAATACATGATATAATCGCCACCACCCAAGAAGGTGTTAACTCTGATATTGTTACATATTTATATTGTCTCACATACATACTTTCTTAAATGTATCGTTCAGGTTATTGTATAAAATACCAAATTATTGTGGTACATGTTTTTTTTTTATCTTTGGCCCGTATTTCAACGGGCATCACCAGCCTGATGGAAAGCAAATTGAGTTTGGGGGCCGCCATCCTAGCTACCACGGCTCCCATAACGACCTTTAGGTTGACGGTAGAAATATGCTTTAATGTGTCTAAGTCGCGTTTTGCCTTAACGTCAATTTAGTGTAGCCTTTTAATGAAGTCTTAACTTGGACTCAGTCCAGCCGCGACCACGGGCGCTGCAACGCGCTCGAAACGTCGGTGAATGTAAGTACAAAATTGTTTCGCGTGAAGTCCCGAGTATTATATAAAGTCTTAACTTGACTAAATCGTTCATGATCTCATTATCAATCTATCTATTTTGCGACATACTCAATCCACCTACTTCAATATCCCCTGGGATACAGCATGAATATAGTTAGTTTAAGTTTTTATTATTAAAATATGATTTTTTTTTACTATTTAAGCGAACCAAACTAATAGGTCACAATTATATTTTAAGATTTATTGAATTTAATTTTAAATTTATTTTATGATGGGTTTTGGAGAATTGTAGCTACGGCTCTTTTGTCTTATTATTGGTCCTAAGTTTAGCTATGAGACTCGTGAATCCCACGTCTGGTCTTACCTCTAACAAAGGCCTCGCTGAATCAATCAAAGGCAACGTCGCGAGTGTATTACCGCGAGTGTGTATGTACCTTTGCATGAGGTATGGTCATGGGTGTTAAAAAAAATTATTATATAATTTATTAATCTCTATACAATATCGTATGTTTGAATTCGATACTTGGGCCATTCTTGTTCCTCATTTATATTAATGATTTACCATTTTATGTAGGGGACAGGAATAGGATTGTTTTGTTTGCAGATGACACCTCATTAATTTTTAAAATTAAAAGACAATTAGATAACTATGACGATGTAAACAATGCAATTGCAAGAGTAGTTCATTGGTTCAGCTTAAATAATCTTTGCCTTAATGAAAATAAAACTAAATGTATAAAATTTACTCTACCAAATGTAAAACAAGTTGCGGCCAATGTTCAACTGAACGGACAAGTGTTAGAGTTTGTAGAATCAACTGTGTTCCTAGGTATAACTATTGATGCCAATTTGCAGTGGGGCCCACACATAGAAAAGACAGCCTCTAGATTAAGTTCGGCTGCATACGCTGTAAAAAAGATCAGGACTCTAACAGATGTGGATACGGCTAGAATGGTTTACTTCAGCTATTTTCATAGTATTATGTCTTACGGTATTCTCCTTTGGGGGAGTGCTGCAGATTTAAATATTATTTTTGTTCTACAAAAGCGGGCTGTACGCGCTATTTATAATTTGGGCCCCAGAGTTTCTCTCCGAGAAAAATTCAAAGAAGTAAATATTCTAACCGTACCATCACAATACATTTTTGCCAATCTTATGTATGTCCAGAAAAATCTATCACAGTTTTCTAAACTCTGTGATAAACATAATATAAACACTAGAAATAAAAATAATCTTTCAGTCCACCACAGTCGACTGCATAAGATTGGCGATTCTTTCCAGGGTAACTGTATACGCTTTTACAACAAGCTTCCCTGTGACCTGAGAAATTTACCTTTAAATAAATTTAAAAAGTTTATTAAAAGCAAGCTTTGTGAAAAAGGTTTTTACTCCGTTACAGACTATTTGCAGGACAGGGACGCCTGGAAATGATCTGCTGGCAAAGTGAAATAATATTAAATTGTAAATAGGCCATCAAAAAAAAAGCCTTCCTAAGTTTCTTGCCGGTTCTTCTCAGGTGGGCCGCGTTCCGAACCGGTGGTCGCTTTAAATATTTTAAATAGGGTATGACATTTTGTAAGCGCCGTTAAAATAGTCTATGCAAAATAAAGATATTTTTATTTTTTTTTATTATTTTAATGTTGGCCTCGATCTTTACTAACAAAAGTATCACATGAACACATACACTCTCTTCCCTACTAAATGACCCACCCATGACCATACCTCATACAAAGGTACATACACACTCGCGGTAATACACTCGCGACGTTGCCTTTGATTGATTCAGCGAGGACTTTGTTAGAGGTAAGACCGGACGTGGGATTCACGAGTCTTATAGATATTGTATAGAGATTAATAAATTATATAATAAAATAAAATTTTAGTACAATTTATTAATCTCTATACAATATCGTATGTTTGAATGTTGGCGTCGATCTATACTAACAAAAGTGTGAACATGATTGATCAAAAGCAATACAATATTTGTTCAAGATTACATAATAATTGTACATCTTTATAGTATTTCCGATTTCATAAAAATTTAAAGAAACGATTTGGTGTTCTTTGCTGAGTGACGATATGCGATTTAGGCTTAAAACGTTTTAGTGTCAACACATTTCAGCTCTAATACGATAGTTCTAATAACGTTTTAGGTGTGATGCATTTACACATTATAAGAATCCGATAGGGATTTAGGCATAATGTAATTTGATGGATTGAGAATCGTAATTCTAATTTCATTATGCCTAAATCCCTATCGGATATAGAACTAACTTTAGTAAGTTTTGTACATATATATTCCAAATTCCTTTTAGAATACAAGCATAAAAGGATGAATCAGTAGTTACCGGATTTGCAATGGCACAAGACCAGCTAAACAAGTGGCATATCGGACCAGGATCGGGCACATAAATGTGGGACCACCTGAGCGCCGCAGACAACAAAGCAAGAACGCCTATAGACAAATCACACCCATATGTAGGTATGTAGGAGCAGCTATGAGCCTCGTCTTTTGGAGCGTGATTCGAGTTATGCTACAAAACAATATAAAAACATTTTTAAGAAGTAATTTAAGTTCTTGTTTAATTACAGGCCACATAGTCTAGTCCGAGTACGTGGTTTCAACTGGGATTCTAATGAGGCCCTACCCATAATTTCGCCCACGTCAGCCTCACCTGCAGTGGTGCACCTGCTGACTCGGTAACTAACGAGGCCATATAAAATATTTAAAATAAAATCCGTTCTAAACTGCCGCTAATTGGGAGAGGCCTACTTCTAGCAGGCGACTGCCATAGGCTGATTTGATTAATAGAAGGGTAGCTCTAGGATATCTGGAATACGACACGGGATTCCCACTAAAAACATACTTGCGATTGTTAGTATTCTCAATCTAAAATTAACATTTAAAAAAAGTACAAGTCTGATTTACCGCAGGTAGAGAGTCATTAGGTACTTACGTACATTTAGAATGAAATAAGACAATGTTAACTGTTTTTCAAAATTTTATGACGTCGGTAAAGTGCAGGTAATGTAACATGATTTTTGAAAATTTCGACTGGGCTCAAAATTACTACGAACAGTTTCGTAAAAAAGAAAGGGCACCTTTGTTTTTTATTACCGTTGAGATCTGCTAAAATCATAATGTCCGTAGTGGAGACACAGGAAATGGGAAAGTACGGTTATGAAATTTTTACCTGAGAAATCCTTACATTTTTGGATTTGACTGGCTTACAAATTCAGTTTTATTACGGCATTAGTAACAAGCAGGTTGCTAACTCAGTCCAATAGTCCTACACTCTGTGTTTACCGACGAAGCTGAGCATTTGTTCAACATGTCTGCTGCTCAGATCAGATACGGGGAAGTTCGAAAGGCAACCGTCTTAGCGAGCGCTGGTAAGTAATGCCTTTAATTTACAGACCAACTACCCGTTCACGTGTTTCCTTACAACTCCAAGTTGTAACTTGCATCCCTTATGAGATCATTACTTGACCGTTGCATTTTCCGCCGAAAAATATTTTCCTAATAAGAATGCATATTAAAATTATTGGAAAATAATAAATATTATAATTTTCTTTTTTTAGATTCTAATTAACTAGTTAGTTCTAAGTATGGTAATAGACTAACTTTTGACTGTATTAGAAACTAATCCCCACATAAAAAAATAAAATCTTTTACGCATATTAATGCATTTAATTCAAAACTAGCTCAATTCATTTTTGAAACACATAAAGTAACAAAAACTGCAATTTTGTAAAAGTAGAGGAATACCTACTTTTTAAGTGATCCGTTCATTGTCCGGTTTTTATTAATTTACGGGTTAATAGTAGGATACATAATTCTCCCTACAGATAACGTTCGAACTCCTTTATGGCATGAAAGTTCTATCTCGTGTTTCATGTTCTAATTTCAAAACTCATAACGTCTTTGCGCCATAGCCTCAAGTATTAGCGGCTGTGTTATTCATATATTATCTACTCATAGAAGTTCCAATGCGTGGATTAATTCTTGAGTGTTTGTATAATACATGTTTATATTGTTTATTATCATGAAGCTACATTTACTTACTTACACGGTTACTTGAAATACGCTAATAAGCTCTCAGGTCACTTCTATTTGTCACATTAGTGTCCAATAGATATGATAGAATATGAAAGTCTTAGATGTGAAGATAATGTGTAAAATATTTTCTATTTAAATTTTCAGATATGCGACAAAGACTTGATTGCCAATTAGGAAATAACGTAACAGTGGCTGTACCTTGGTACAGCAAATTTATGAAAGAAGAAAAACTGTCAGAGAAGGCCAGCCTCTTGATCACTGATTCGAAATGGATTCCGAGGGAATCAGACGTAGACTCGGGGAATCCGCAGCAACGTGTATGTATAACTAACTTTTTTATTGTGTTGGTTCAGGGTTTTGTTTTGAACATATGTGTATACTTTCTCGTTTCAACCCCGTGATATTTTAAATTCGCGTGTTTTGTACCAGGGAGATAAAATAATTTTAAAAATAAAAAGTAGCCTAAGGCACTACAAATCCATAAACAAGTCAACAAATACAAGTCCCGTCGTGGGCAATGTGTTTTGAAGATAGTTCGTTAGTGCCTACTGCACTCTCATAACCAACAAAACCGTCCCCTTAGAAACACATTTTCTTATCCCTACGTAGTAAGGTAAGAAAACACTTCTTGGATAAAGACGGAATGTAATGTATGTAGAGATTGTAATTGTGGATGGTTTCGGAGCTTGGTTGGACCTGTAGAATGTTGATGGTAATTATAGGCGTGTCCTCTATTACTTGGGATCATCATATCTATATGCTAGGAATGCATATACGTTTAAAGATGAATTAATTTTTCCGTAGACGACGTACTGTCAACTGAATACTTAGAATTTTAATTAACTGGCGATTAAAAGGGTTAAATGGGTAGATTTGAATACTAGTCATATCACTTTCAACGTGCCAAATATTTTTTTAAGGTGCTTCAAACAATACTGAAATAAGTCAAAACACAGCTTTAGTCGGGAACACGGTTATTTACATTTTTGTTCACGTTCCACCATCACTCTTCACCAAAATCAGTATGACATAATTTACGCGAAGGAAATAATAATAATAACGTTTTTTTTTCAGCTTCAGACTTTAGAACTGGCTAGGAAATATAAAAAACGTCTGTACGCGTCACATGTTACGGAAAAAATAATGTCGTCAAAAAACGCGAAGCCTATTCAGACATTGTATCATTAACGTTTTGTCCAAACCTGGATTAGATCGAGATCATGAAATTGAAGCAAAAGTGTGTTTTATGCTAATACACATAAAGGATTTAATAAAGTCTAATGCAAAAACCTATGGGGAACAAAATCTTAGCGAAAAAATCGAATCCACCGTTACGGACGTCATAGAAAATGCCCGCGAAAATAAAAAGTCTAACGAAGAGGACAAAGATGATTTGGAAATAGTGATGGAAACACATAGCGGAGAAAGCAGTGAGTCCAATCATATCGACACTTCAATTGAAAAAACAAATGCAGTACCACAGGCAAATAAAGATGATGACTGCGATATCTTACATATAAGTACAAAATTATATTATTTGAATATCCGCACAATATTTTGGCTCATACTTTTATTAAAATATAATGTAAGAACTGAGAGTTTGTAGCCATTAATTAATTTCTAAATAAGTATTTAAGCTCTACTTTCTATAAGCAATATTTTTTTAAGGGATACACAAAAGTTCATGACAAAACATTGAAATAAGCCTATTATGGTTTTTTATTATTGAAATCTGTAAGAAAATAATAAAAAATTTGGTTTTAATATTAATTTGATTTATTTACTGAATATTAACTTAAAATGGATGTATCCAGTTAATATGCAGCAATCTTAGAGGCTCATGCAGGATAAAACTCTAAAATTTGGAACTACTTCCCATATATATTCTTTATCTCAAACATTATCTATGATCTGGGGATCTACATTATTAGTCTGGGTTCACTTACACGTAGGCAGAGGGATTTGAATCACGACCTCTTCAAATAAAAGGCGTCTTTATGATCAAGTAGGTAGGAAATCATAATATAAGACGAATACGAAATCTATAGTTACTCCTGACTCTGCGTAGTTATCATAAAACTTTACAAAGCTTTTAAGTCACGTATTTTTATTTTTCAGATTCCTTTAGGATCCGGTGCAACAGTTGTGCACCATACGAAATACAATAAAATTAATTTTAATAAGCTCAACACGACAACGCGGGGTTTATTGAGCGATGTGTTCCCAAGAAGGTAATTTTTTTTTTATGAATACGTCATGTACCATAATCACCAAGGAACCCTTACAGTTTTGCTATATTCATATATTTATATATTTTTCTATAGCGCAACTAGTAGACTTAGTGCTAGAAAGCTGTGTTTGACACGTGGAATAAGTTAGACTTGCCTAAACAAAAATTTTAACTAAGTAATTTTTAGAACAATTGCCTTAATAATCCAGAAGCCAGATAAACTGTCTATATCTTTCGGAAACATCAAATCGGCTGCTAGATTAAGGTTTTAGTATATCATTTCCTGTGGGGTCTTTTTTTAATTAGATTTGTGTAAAATGTTAGGAGAGCCGGATATGGACTTGAGCTTGATTAGTTATATATGAACTGACAACTTTTTATTGGTTTGCAGCGTCCTAGCCACACATTCAATGAGCGGAAGACCGCCGTCAGCTTTCCCGGATAAGCCAGTGAAAATGAGTTTAGATCAGAGAGCTGTATCTGATATAATCCAGGAAGTGTTGAAAAAGTTTCCGAACAGCAATGAAAAGACTGTGAGGTATGTCTTGCTCACTTGATTCAAGTCAATACCTACATTTCAATCATGATGTTTATACCGAGATAAGGAGTCACCACAACTTGTCGATTTGAATAACTCCCCTTCAACTTGACTACTTAAATAGTTTTCAGGTCTGGTGGGGTAATATTATCAGCGTTGGGTAGACTGACTGTCTGACTGTCCCACTAGTGATTTACACCCAAGCTATCAGGAATAAACCTCACTAACATACAAAATGCCACCTTTGAAGTGATAAAAATCATTTGGTGATAAATTTTAAAATAGTTTAATATTGGCTTTTATTTATGCGCTTTTTGCTTCTACCTTGTCTTTATTTTAATACATCACTGCCCTGTAGCGTAATCCGACGTAATCTCAACAATAAAAAATACATTAACAGCGTTATCAAAACATTGGAAAAGCTAGGATTTCCCAACAAGGCTGTTGCTGCTGACGCTGTGTATAATGGTGTTGTAATGAGCTCTTTCAGTTACTTTTACCTTCACTGTTCGATCCTAAATAAATATCCATCACACCTTATCCCCGAAGGGGTGGCAGAGGCATATAATATGTCCACTTTTCACCGTGTAGATTCCTGTCCCACGTAATAGGTGGTGAGCCCATTGCCGTGTTGAAATAGACAGACGCAGGTTGTGGCTACCTGCTGTTGAAATTTTTAAGCCGCCCATAAGGCCTTCAACCAGGCTTAACGACTGCCATTTTACTGGCAACCGGGACCAACGGCTTAACGTGCCTTCCGAGGCTTGGAAACACTCGCAAATGTAAATGCCACAAAGTGGTCACCCATCCGAGGACCAGCCATAGTGAAAGTTGCGTAACTCAGTGATCGTTTACAGAACACTGAGACCGCGAGGCCACGAGCGCTTCTTCTTCGATCCTAAACATCACATAATATATATGTCGCCATCCCATTACACCGTACGCATTTTTGTCCCACGTAGTTGGATGAGCCTGTTAGGCGTGTTGAAATGAAACACCTAATATAGTTATAATTGTTCTCAGAAACCTCAATACCTCGAAATGCGCCGACGAGTGCAAAATGATGAGAATGAGGAATCGAAGAGCTGCACAAGACGCTAACCGCAATCTGTCATCATAGGTCAGCAAATTTCACGGTGACAGCATGACTTGGGACTTGATCGAGTGATCAAATGTTATAGCATTCATACATGCATGTCATCATTAACGCTAATATTCAGCATGGACTACGAAGACCCCATTGATAAAAATTACCACATCTGTTGACTGGCTACTACACTGGGTACAGATATTTAACGACGATTTTATTATTATATTACTTTCGTTACTTTAATTCGCGTCTATAATATTGTATAATATATACTGTCAATTGGTGAAGAGTTCTTGAACTACCTTTGATAATGTCTTAAGGTGAAATTTATCCGGTTATGTGAATAAAAATAAAAATTTGTGGAATAAAGTACAGTTGGCTTTTCGTGACATATTACTATTATTATTCTTATTTAATATTATTAATATATCACGAAAAGCCACCTGCACTTTTTTATTCGTTTTTCGTGCTATACGTATATATCATGTGGTTAACAAGTTCTATTAAAACATATAATTATAAGTATTAAGTAATGATTGAAATTGAAAATAGTGAGTATATTTGAATGCATTTTGTACACTGTGATAACCTTGATAACACACAGAAGGTTTACATATATCTGTTATACACACATTAAGAGATGTATATTAAATACTGCGTTTATTTAATTTAAAAAAGTCTAGTCTTATATGATACATTTCGATTATTATTTTTGGAGTCAAGTAATTATAGAAGTAGAAACTTTTATATTCGGTAGTATTCCCTTAAACACATAAACAGATAGCTATGTTTATGTGTTTTATAAGTTTTATTATGGACATAAGTGTGTACATTGTAATTGTAATGATTTAGTATTTTCATTTTCGTGATAAGTAAATCGTAAAAGTATATTTGTCGTTTGCTTTGTATCGTTTAATCTACGAACTACTAAAACTATAATAAACAGGATGAGAGTTTTCATTGAAACACCAACGCTACGTGCAAGGCGAGACGCCGCCGCCGTCAAAAGCCTTCGTCACCCCCATAAACCCCGTACTTGCCAAATTCTACAGTTCAGGGTCAACAAAAATATCCCACATATTTTGGTTCTCTTGGGAGTATAGTATCATGCACGTCTTTATCCCTAAGTGGCAGAGGCATATTATACGCCCACATTTCACCATGTGCATTTTTATCACTCGCTTTGCTCGCTCGTAAACTATTTGCGTTTATACTCACACTCCTCGGTACTGTCTGAAATACAATATCAACAATTAGGGTTTTTCCTACTTTTAGACGATTCCAAATTATATTTATAACTTCTTTTAATATCAAGAAAATAAAGATTGTATACTAAATTTAAGAATAGAACAGAAATATACTTTATTGTACACCAATTATTAATATTTACAAATATATGGAATACAGGTTTTGAAATGTACAATGGGCGGCCTTATTGCTAAGTGGAATTCTTACAATGTTGTTCTAACTTAATTAGTCTCAAAACGATCTTAAATCAATATACGGAACTACCATAAGTATCGTTTTAATTATTGAAATACAAAATTACGAAACGATTTCGACGAGTGATTGTATTTTTACGCAACATGCTGACAGTGTCAACACAATTTTATATAATACTAGCTGTGCCTCCCGGCTTCGCCCGTGACATACTTCCACGAGTTCCACTACTAACACGTGTTTTTTAAATTAGAAGTAGATATACGAAATTTGGTGTAGCTATCTTTGAAAATGAAGAATTTCACATATAAATTTACAACTCCTATTTTAGATAAGTAACACTTAAAAAATTTATAAGTAAAATTTTGCAAAACCGCCATTAACGTATTGTCCATTTATTTAAAACCAGAAGCACGATTAGGTACGTTATTTCATATTTCTTACTTTAAAAATGTGGAACTTTCTATAAATGCTTATCTTTTATTTTTCCTCTAAGAGGTAGAAATTAAAAAACCCCCTTTTTAGTTAGTGCTTAAATTAAGGGTAGCTTACGCTAACAATTTCAAGTTACGTAGGTGTAAGTATTTTGGCTGGGCTTGATAGCTAAGTGAATCAGCTGTAATTTTATTAATATATACTAGATCGTTCAATAAGTCCCGAAACTAACTTGGAAATGGCGTATATATTAAAAACTCTTTATTTGATTTTTAAAAAGTACTGGCCTTAAATAAAATATATGTGTAAAATTTTTAAATTGGAACATTAAAATATTGATTTTGCAGACATTTAAGTGACGCTACGCTTGTAGTTTCGATACAATGAAAAAAAAAACGAGTTTCGCGTGTTAATAAAACATTGTTTTTAATGGAAACAATACCGTTGAAGCACAGCAATGGCTTATAAAATGTTATGCGGGATCATCTCCCTCTAAAGCAACCATTTGTCGGTGGTATGCCGACTTCAAACGCGGTCGCATGGACACAAATGATGGGGAACGCTCAGATCGTCCAAATGAAGCAGTGACTCAACAAAATATTAACCAATTCCTCAAAATCGTAATGGAAGATCAGAAGATAAAAGTGCGCGAGATAGCCGAGATAGTGAAGAATATAGCTGGTAGTGTTTTCACTATTTCACATAAAAATTTGACCATGAAAAAGCTTTTTTTCAAATGGGTGAAGTGTTTGTTTATAAATGATCAAAAGGAACAACGTTTCAATGATTCAGAGCGATGTTTGGCGCTGATGAATCGTAATATAATCGTAATAAAAGGTGGAAATTTTAAAAATACTTTCTTGTTGGGTGCCTACATTATAAAAATGACGAATAGGAAACCGTAGTTTTAACTAAAAACTAACTAACTATCTTCACGCTGTATCCCTGACGGTATTTAGAGAGGACAGATCGCCAGACTTCGCGATCCATGCACACTTCTTTCGCTTCTTCGAGATTCATCAATGATAGAGTGTAGGGTAGCTGCGTGGAATGTTAGGGGAGGAATGCAAGATAAGATGAATGAGTTGATGGATGTTATGAATGAGAGAAAGTTAGATGCAGTGTGCTTGACAGAGACCAAGCGCAAGGGCAGCGAAGTCTTGGAGCTCCCGGGTGGGATGCTCGCGCTTTGGTCTGGAGTACCAGAGAGCGAGCATGGCAGTCGGGGGGTTGGAATTTTGCTGTCCTCGCGATTGGCCTCCGGTATGTATGAGTACAAACTGGTAGGTCCTAGAATCCTCTGGATCCGTGTAAAACTTGGTTTGACGAAGATTTTCCTGGTAGCTGCTTACGCGCCAGTATCTTCGTCGAACGCGAGTGAGCTAGAGGACTTCTGGGAGAGTATGAGAGAAGCTCTAAATGTGATAGAAGGAAATGAAAGACTTATAGTATGTGGAGACTTGAATGGATGGGTGGGTACCGCTCGCAATGGTTTTGAGTCGGTACTCGGGAAGTATGGGGATAAAAGGGTGAACGACGCTGGCAAGCTAATACTGGCATTTTGTAAGGAGAAGGATTTGTTTGTGGCGAACACAATGTTCAACCACAAACAAATTCATATGTATACGAGGAGATGTAAGTCAAAGAGAAGCATGATAGATCTATTCCTAATGGATTAATGGATAGTCGGCTCCGTAAACAGGTGATGGACACGAGGGTTTAACGAGGCGCTGAGCTGGGATCAGACCACTACCTAGTCATAACTAGGATTAGGGGTCTGTTCGCGGGTTGGCGTCATCGTACCGAGTGTCCTGAACCTGGGCCGACTTATAGCATCAAAAGCTGGAAGCTGCAGGATGCATCCATTAGGGATAAATATAATGAAAGGGTAGCCGAAAAGCTTGGCGACGTCAATGTAAGCAGTGAGAATGTGGAAAGTGTATGGCAGAACCTTAGGGACAGTATGATAAATGCCGCTGTGGAAGTGTGTGGAGAAACGAAAAGAGGCAGTAGTAATAAGCGTGATGCATGGTGGAATGAGGAAGTGAAAGAAGCAGTTCGAATGAAGAAGAAAGCATGGCTAGACTACTTAGCCTCGCGGAATGATTTTAATATGAAAGAGAGATACAAGCTGCAGAAAGTTAACACGAAGGCACTGATAGAAGAAGCTCGTGAAAGGTGCAGAATGAAAGCGGATGAAAGGTTGTCGTCCAATTTCCGGGATAATGCCAAGCTCTTCTGGAAAGAGGTAGGCAAGACCCGGAGTTGTTCGGCAATCTGCAGTATGAATAAAGTGCTTAGTGTTAACAATGACGTCCTAACAGACCAAAGTGACGTCCTGCAGAGATGGAGTGAATATTATGGAAAGATGTATGCAAGAAAAGACAGAGATGCCACATCGGGAAGTGGAGCTCACTTCGATGCTCCGGATCCCGATGTCATTGAAGTCATTAGTATGAAAGAAATAGAACAAGCGATAAGAAGTATGAAATGTGGTAAGGCTGCGGGAAAAGACAGAGTTACTGCTGAGATGATCAAGTACGGTGGGTCGCGTGTCTGGGACACACTTTGTCTGTTATGCAACTTGTGCTGGCGGACGGGTGAGGTCCCAGATGACTGGCGAGTAGCAGTTGTAGTACCTATTTACAAAGGGAAAGGCTCGCGCCTAAACTGCTCCAGCTACAGGGCGATCAGCTTGGTCAGCTTAGCTAGTAAGGTGTATGCAAACAGGCATTAGTCACTAATATGAAAGAGGGGTGTGAAAGTAAGGGTCTCCGCATGAATGCAAGTAAAACTAAGGTTCTAGTATTTGAAAGAGGTGACGTAAGAACTAAATGAGAGATTAGGGTAAACCAGGAACGTCTAGAGCAAGTGAATGAAATTGTGTATTTAGGAAGTATGTTTAGCGCGGATGGAAGATGTGATTCGGATGTAGAACGGCGAGTAGCTGCCGGAAACAAAGTTAACGGTGCTTTGTCCCAGTTAGTAAAGCGACAAAGCATCGTAAAAGAAGCACGAATGGCGATTCATAACGCAGTGCTAGTGCCAACTTTGCTTTACGGTAGTGAAACCTGGGTATTTCAGCAGATGCATGAAAGTAAATTGAATGCTGTGGAAGTGCGATCACTTCGAAAATTACAATAAAGACAGTTTTAAAACTTGTAATGAAATTGTGTATTTAGGAAGTATGTTTAGCGCGGATGGAAGATGTGATTCGGATGTAGAACGGCGATTAGCTACCGGAAACAAAGTTAACGGTGCTTTGTCCCATTGCTTCATACACGCACGTCTGGGTATCCGAGTACTTTTGACTTTTCCGTTTTTGAGCAATCTGCTCACGTGGTCTTCATATGTAAGTCTCGGCGTACCCTGACTCCTTCTACCCTCTACTTTTGAACAATATATATTCTTCGTCAATCGTTCCTCACTCATTCGTTGGACGTGTCTAAACCAACGGAGCACGCCCTTTTCCAGCTTAACGCTGACACTTTCATTCAAACCTGCCATATTGCGTATCACTTCGTTACGTATTCGGTCGGCCAAGGTAACGCCGCACAATTTTCGAAGTGATCGCACTTTCACAGCATTCAATTTACTTTCATGCATCTGCTGACATACCCAGGTTTCACTACCGTAAAGCAAAGTTGGCACTAGCACTGCGTTATGAATCGCCATTCGTGCTTCTTTTACGATGCTTTGTCGCTTTACTAACTGGGACAAAGCACCGTTAACTTTGTTTCCGGTAGCTAATCGCCGTTCTACATCCGAATCACATCTTCCATCCGCGCTAAACATACTTCCTAAATACACAATTTCATTACAAGTTTTAAAACTGTCTTTATTGTAATTTTCGAAGTGATCGCACTTCCACAGCATTCAATTTACTTTCATGCATCTGCTGAAATACCCAGGTTTCACTACCGTAAAGCAAAGTTGGCACTAGCACTGCGTTATGAATCGCCATTCGTGCTTCTTTTACGATGCTTTGTCGCTTTGCTAACTGGGACAAAGCACCGTTAACTTTGTTTCCGGCAGCTAATCGCCGTTCTACATCCGAATCACATCTTCCATCCGCGCTAAACATACTTCCTAAATACACAATTTCATTACAAGTTTTACAACTGTTTTTATTGTCCCAATCCAGTAACGGCACGGCGAGTCGCCCGCCTGCGCCTGGATTGCAGTTGGGGTTGGTGGGGCTCTAATAGACCTTGGTATATTGCTCTTGCTTGTCATCTTTATCCATACTTGAGCCCATGATCATATAAACAATACCGGACGGACTTTCTGTGTCGCTTCATTTAACCAGCACGCTCTTACGCATAGGCCCTCACACATACATTCACACAAAACTGAGGCGAGGTAACTGAAACTTTAAGTAACCGTGCATTAGTTTTATCTATCTCCCTTGTTCTTGTCTCTGTCCGTAATTCCTAATGGATTTTGTTTTTGCTATTCGATTTACTTAACTGCAGTAATGACAGAGACATTCAATTTTAATATTTCTCGCTATCTTTAGTTTTTAACATCAATACCTACTAGTTAGACATAAAATAAAAATAAATAATAAATAAATAAAAATATCTTTATTTTGCATAGACCATTTTAACGGCGCTTACAAAATGTCATACCCGATTTAAAATATTTAAAGCGACCACCGGTTCGGAACGCGGCCCACCTGAGAAGAACCGGCAAGAAATCAGAATTTCAATCTAATCAGAGTTTGTTCGATGAACTGATGGCTACAAGCTTAGATACTGCTACAGCTCACCCTTCCATTGTCATAGACCTCACTTCTGATGATGAAACCGGGGGCTGTTCTAAATCATTAAAAATTATTAAGTGTAGTCAGAATAAGTTAAAGAAATATTTAAAAATTAAAAAGTTTATTACTAAATCTAAAAAAATGATACATAAATACAAGTTTTTTATAAATAGCATGTCACTTAATAGACAGAGATTGCAACTGATTGACCAGGTAAATATGTATATGTTAGAACTTGATACTGTTGCACAACAGTACAAAACTGATACACAGGCCCTTCAATGTCAGATTGACCGACTTCAAGACTCTTTGAAATCAATTTCATATAAATATGAAACAGCAGAGAAACAGAGTAGGGAACAGGTGTTAGCCATAGGTAAATTAGTAAATTCATGTCATTGTCAAAATGACCAATTGACATCTGCAGGCCATGTTCCCTCCTCACCCTTAAGTTGTGAAAGAATTAGATGCAATGATGAATTTTCACCAATTAAAACTGTGTGCAGTGTGGATAATAGTATATTAAGTTCAAGTAGTAATTGCGAGGCATCTACGAGTATAATAGAAAAGTTGCAAATAAAAAGTGATGCAAAGACCATAGTCTATTGCGATGAAATAGGTAAAAATTTTGGACATTATTTATCACAGTTAAGTCATTCTGTAATAAATCATACATATCCAGGAGCTTCATACTCTCAAATTACAGATTTTATATTGACTGGTACACACTGCATGCAGTCTACTATAGTGGTGCTGGTTGGCAGAAGAGGCAATATTAATAGTGACAAACTTTTAAAAATTTTTGATAAGTTATCAAGTCTGCAAGTAAAACAAGTAATTTTGTCCACCTTGCCATACAGCACTGCTATGAGCCACAAGGAAAATCACTTAAGATACAAATTAAATATGAAACTACATACCATGGTATCATATTCTATATATAATAAGTTATCTATCTATATTCCAAAAAAATTGAATTGTTCGATTGGAACATAATCTTCAATAATAATAGTTTGTTGACATTAGATAGATATTTTCTATCAAAATTTTTACAACGAAAGGTAGCTCTGTTGCTATCTAATTTTTTAATTTTTCAAGCCAAATTATTGGCTAGTACAACTGCTTTTATTGAGCAGGATAGTTTTGATACTTCACATTTGGAAAATGAAATTCCAAAAAACTAGTTTATAGGACAACAGATAATAAATCTGGCCAGTTGACTTTGGCCCCTGAGTATAATCTTAGTAAAAATATTGTTTTTATAAACCTGGTGCACCATAATGTTAGAGGTTTAATAAATGGTAAAGATTTAGAGTTAGAGCTATACATTAATGCAAATTCTATTAATATTTTTTGTGCTACAGAGCACTGGTTAAAAGATCATCAAATCACATTGTTGAACTTCGTAAATCACCAGGTTGCTAGCTCGTTCAATAGAAAACATTCTAAACGTGGAGGCTCTTTAATATTAATTAATAAAAACTTAAAATTTAAAGAACGTAAGGATTTAGTAGCCCTCTCCATTGAGCGAGTTATTGAGATTGCCAGTATTGAGTTTGAGCATTTCATCTTGTTAAGCGTATACAGTCCCCCTGATGCTTCTTACATTAAATTTGAAGAAAAGCTTGAAGAAGCACTGTTCAAATGCCAATTTTCTAAGAAATCTATAATAGTTTGTGGAGATTTTAATGTTGATATATTAGATACATCATTAACTCCATCAGAGAGAAATAAAATGAAAAAAATATTTAAATCCTTTAATCTGCATAGTACATTCTTAGAACCCACTCGTATTACAGCCACCAGTGCAAAATGTATTGATAATATTTTTACTGATATTAAACCTATAGATAAAGGTATTGTGGATCCTGTGGAGTCAGATCATCGTGGCCAATGGATAAAATTTCCTAAAAGTAGTAACAAAGTCAGCAAAAAACAAATTAAATATGTACCAATAAACCAAAGTCGTTTGAATAATTTTAAAGAAAATGTATTAAAGAGATTACCATATCTACCTAACTTCACTTGTGTAGACCAGTCATATAAACACTTATTTAATTTGATTAATGATGAGTTTGGCAAAGTTTTTACCTCAAAAACTCTACAGATTGGTGGTCGTCCTGTTTTCAGTGACTGGGCAACACCAGGTATCTTTAAAAGTAGAAATAAATTATTTGAATTATATTCAGAAAAATCATATAATTTTAGGCAAACCTTTCAGGAATATGTTAAAAATTATTCAAAGATATTTAAACAAACGTGTCATCTTGCTAAGTCAAACTTCATTAAAAATAAAATTTCTAATTCTGTAAATAAAATAAAAATGACTTGGAACATCATTAATTCTGAATGCGGTAGATCTTTAGTGACTGAAAGGGATTTCCACTTAAAAGTAAATGGTTGCCATGTTACAGGGGACCTGGAAGTGGCTACGGAGTTTGAACACTTTTTCAAAAATATACCTATTTTGACAACAAAATCTCTCCAAGCATCTTCCAGTTCCGCTGAATTTTTATTAGAAGAATCTGTTCTTTGTTGCAGGGATGCATTTGTATTCACAGATATTTGTGCTCAGGACATTGTAAAAACATTTAAATGTATCGAAATTAAGAAAACCGCGGACATTTGGGGGTTATCGGTCAAAACTGCATCATGTATAATTGAGGTAATTGCGCCCTATCTAGCAACTGTGTTTAATGACTGTGTTTCTAGTGGTACATTTCCTGATTTAATGAAACACAGCAAAGTCGTTCCCTTGTTCAAGGCTGGCAGCGCTACAGAGCCGTCTAATTTCCGACCAGTGTCAGTGCTGCCAACTTTGAGCAAAGTATTTGAAAAAATAATCTTGAATCAAATGCTATCCCATTTTAATAGTCATAAAATACTCCATGCGAATCAATTTGGGTTTACGAAAGGGCGCTCAACTTCCGATGCTGGTGTTGAGTTATTAAAATGTATTCATGAAGCATGGGAAGACAAGCACGATGCATTAGGTATATTTTGCGATCTATCAAAGGCTTTTGATTGCGTTCAACATGAAACGCTGTGCAAAAAATTACACCACTATGGAATAAGAGGCAAAGCTCTCGACCTTCTGTCTTCATATTTGAACAATAGAATACAGAGGGTCGATATTAATGGTACACGTTCTGTAGGATCCATGGTTACAATGGGTGTGCCGCAAGGCTCGATACTTGGGCCATTCTTGTTCCTCATTTATATTAATGATTTACCATTTTATGTAGGGGACAGGAATAGGATTGTTTTGTTTGCAGATGACACCTCATTAATTTTTAAAATTAAAAGACAATTAGATAACTATGACGATGTAAACAATGCAATTGCAAGAGTAGTTCATTGGTTCAGCTCAAATAATCTTTGCCTTAATGAAAATAAAACTAAATGTATAAAATTTACTCTACCAAATGTAAAACAAGTTGCGGCCAATGTTCAACTGAATGGACAAGTGTTAGAGTTTGTAGAATCAACTGTGTTCCTAGGTATAACTATTGATGCCAATTTGCAGTGGGGCCCACACATAGAAAAGACAGCCTCTAGATTAAGTTCGGCTGCATACGCTGTAAAAAAGATCAGGACTCTAACAGATGTGGATACGGCTAGAATGGTTTACTTCAGCTATTTTCATAGTATTATGTCTTACGGTGTTCTCCTTTGGGGGAGTGCTGCAGATTTAAATATTATTTTTGTTCTACAAAAGCGGGCTGTACGCGCTATTTATAATTTGGGCCCCAGAGTTTCTCTCCGAGAAAAATTCAAAGAAGTGAATATTCTAACCGTACCATCACAATACATTTTTGCCAATCTTATGTATGTCCAGAAAAATCTATCACAGTTTTCTAAACTCTGTGATAAACATAATATAAACACTAGAAATAAAAATAATCTTTCAGTCCACCACAGTCGACTACATAAGATTGGCGATTCTTTCCAGGGAAACTGTATACGCTTTTACAACAAGCTTCCCTGTGACCTGAGAAATTTACCTTTAAATAAATTTAAAAAGTTTATTAAAAACAAGCTTTGTGAAAAAGGTTTTTACTCCGTTACAGACTATTTGCAGGACAGGGACGCCTGGAAATGATCTGCTGGCAAAATGAAATAATATTAAATTGTAAATAGGCCATCAAAAAAAAAAGCCTTCCTAAGTTTCTTGCCGGTTCTTCTCAGGTGGGCCGCGTTCCGAACCGGTGGTCGCTTTAAATATTTTAAATAGTGTATGACATTTTGTAAGCGCCGTTAAAATGGTCTATGCAAAATAAAGATATTTTTATTTTTTTTTTTTTTTTTTTAAACTTAGGAAGGCTTTTTTTTTGATGGCCTATTTACAATTTAATATTATTTCACTTTGCCAGCAGATCATTTCCAGGCGTCCCTGTCCTGCAAATAGTCTGTAACGGAGTAAAAACCTTTTTCACAAAGCTTGCTTTTAATAAACTTTTTAAATTTATTTAAAGGTAAATTTCTCAGGTCACAGGGAAGCTTGTTGTAAAAGCGTATACAGTTACCCTGGAAAGAATCGCCAATCTTATGTAGTCGACTGTGGGGGACTGAAAGATTATTTTTATTTCTAGTGTTTATATTATGTTTATCACAGAGTTTAGAAAACTATGATAGATTTTTCTGGACATACATAAGATTGGCAAAAATGTATTGTGATAGTACGGTTAGAATATTTACTTCTTTGAATTTTTCTCGGAGAGAAACTCTGGGGCCCAAATTATAAATAGCGCGTACAGCCCGCTTTTGTAGAACAAAAATAATATTTAAATCTGCAGCACTCCCCCAAAGGAGAATACCGTAAGACATAATACTATGAAAATAGCTGAAGTATACCATTCTAGCCGTATCCACATCTGTTAGAGTCCTGATCTTTTTTACAGCATATGCGGCCAAACTTAATCTAGAGGCTGTCTTTTCTATGTGTGGGCCCCACTGCAAATTGCCATCAATAGTTATACCGAGGAACACAGTTGATTCTACAAACTCTAACACTTGTCCATTCAGTTGAACATTGGCCGCAACTTGTTTTACATTTGGTAGAGTAAATTTAATACATTTAGTTTTATTTTCATTAAGGCAAAGATTATTTGAGCTGAATCAATGAACTACTCTTGCAATTGCATTGTTTACATCGTCATAGTTATCTAATTGTCTTTTAATTTTAAAAATTAATGAGGTGTCATCTGCAAACAAAACAATCCTATTCCTGTCCCCTAAATAAAATGGTAAATCATTAATATAAATGAGGAACAAGAATGGCCCAAGTATCGAGCCTTGCGGTACACCCATTGTAACCATGGATCCTACAGAACATGTACCATTAATATCGACCCTCTGTATTCTATTGTTCAAATATGAAGACAGAAGGTCGAGAGCTTTGCCTCTTATTCCACAGTGGTGTAATTTTTTGCACAGCGTTTCATGTTGAACGCAATCAAAAGCCTTTGATAGATCGCAAAATATACCTAATGCATCGTGCTTGTCTTCCCAAGCTTCATGAATACATTTTAATAACTCAACACCAGCATCGGAAGTTGAGCGCCACTAGACTCACACCCTACAAATGTGAGAACATAACAGCAAGAAAGTGCACACCAGTGTCCGACTATAATGCTGTTGGTAACTATTATTTTATTATGTATTGGAGTGGCGAAGAGCGAGCCGATAGACCACTGACCACAGCAGCGCTGTCTACGGCGTTACAACAGTGAGCTACGCATATCCAACGGTGCTACGGAATAGCTACGAATGCTACTATATCGCATAACGAAACAGCTTAATAAGTGCCTATAAATAGAACTGTTTAGTTTCCTATTCGTCACTTTTTTTATTTTATTCTCGTCCCGGTTGCTTAATTAATCTACCTTGAATTTTAAACCTGGAACCGGAATAAGATTTGCTCATTGTTTTTTTTTTGTCTATCTCCCTTGTTCTTGTCTCTGTCCGAAATTCCTAATGGATTTTGTTTTGCTATTGGATTTACTCATCTTCAGCAATGACAGAGACATTAAATTTTAATATTTCTCGCTATTTTTAGTTTTTATATATTAACTCGAAAATACTTTTTTTTTATGTTATTAGATGTACATTCTTATAGATTACGTATTTATGTAAAAGTTTGTTAAAAGTTCTACTCCAGGAAAGTGGCGTTAATATTACTTTTCTTTTATGAGTTTGTCAAGTAAAAAACGGTGAAATATAATAATAAATATTGTAGAAATTTTAGGGTAAATTCTATAGTTTGAGCAATCGAGTCCGGCCTGTATACAGTTGCATATATTTGGTTTAATCCTCAATGATAAATTTATTAAAAAAACCTCATTAAATGACATTATGACCATTCCTCTAGAAATAAGTATATAGGTGCATTGCTTAAACATTTTTGAGTATTTGTAATACCTGAGTTTCAAGCTTATAAGAGAAACAAATCTCGCAAAGTCACACAAACAGTGAATAACACACATGATAACTATTAAAACCTATCAAATGAGAAGAAAATTTTTATTAATGACTCAATTTATGTCTTAAATTAAATTAAAACAAAATAGTTGTTTTTGAAACCACTTGAAAGCTTTTCATTTATCAGATACGCTACTGTTTTTTTTTTGAGCAGATACATTATAACGTTTTTATCATAATTGCCAACTAATTGGACATACTTAAAAAACTAATTAACGCGTATGGGTTACAGATAAATGGTGCAATGGGAGTATTTCTTTAGGTATGTCCCGAGTACAATCGAGGGCACAGCTAGTACTAACTTAATGACTAGGAGTATCTTAGAGTAAAGTACTTAGTCTGTGTCAGCATATCTCTCTCTTATATTTGTATCTAATAATTTAAAATGTAAAGAACGTAAAGATATTGTGGCCCTTTCTATTGAGCGTACTGCAGAATTGTCCTGTGTTGAGTTTGAGCAACTCATTGTCCTCTGTGTCTACAGTCCTCCAGATAGGGATTATAATTTATTAGAAACTGTAATGGAAAATGTATTGAAGCGTTTGTTCACTAGTAGAAAACATGTTGCGGTGTGTGGGGATTTTAATGTTGATTTACTTGTGCAGTCTTCGAAATGTATTAGATTTAAAAATTTGTTTAAGTCTTTTGGCTTACAAAATTTATTTTGTGAGCCAACTAGAATCACCTCACATTATAGAAAATGTATAGACAATATATTCTGCAACTGTGTATCAACAACAAGGGAGATACTAAGTAACTTTCCATCAGATCATCTTGGTCAGAAAGCAGCATTTCCTATTGATGTCACTTCTTAAAAGAACATAATTGTATGTATGCCAATGAGTGCACATCGACTTAAACAATTTAATGTAAATGTTTCAGCAAAAGTCACTCATATTGACTTTAATCAGGAAGATCCAAATAGCTTATATGACTCCTTATTTAATATAATTAAAGCTGAGTACAACAACATATTTAAATCAAAAACATTTTATAAAAACAAAAACTTGCAATTTTGTGAGTGGGCAACTGCAGGAATTTACAAAAGTAGGGCTAAGTTGTACGAACTATATGGTATGAAGCAATTTAATTTTGATCCTGCCTTTATTCAATATGTTAAAATTTATTCTAAGACCTTTAAAAAGGCCTGTGCTGCTGCCAAGTCGGTACATATAAGTAATAAAATTAAAGAGTCAAAAAACAAGGCAAAAATGACTTGGAATGTAATCAATACTGAAACCGGTCGATTACTACCCCGTGATAATAACATTGAGTTAATTATAAATAACGAAGTGTGTAATAATAAATTAGATATAGCACAAACTTTTAACAACTATTTTATAGACATACCCGCGAAAACAACTAGCTCCTTAAATTCTTGTCCAATAAAAGCTCAACGCATGCTTGGGGGCAGCGTGGATCAGTGTAGTGTCTTATTTGGCTTCAAATATGTAAACCCCAATGATATCATTAAAGTATTCAAGTCACTTAACTCAAAAAAGACAGCTGACTTGTGGGGTATTTCTGTAAAATTGATTGAGTCTATCATTGTTAATATATCACCACATCTAGCTGAAATATTTAATAAATGTGTTGATAAAGGAGTGTTTCCAGATTTAATGAAACACAGTAAAGTAATACCTCTATTTAAATCTGGATCCAAAACCGACCCTGGTAATTTCAGACCAATTTCAATATTACCAGCCATTAGCAAAATTTTTGAAAAAAATATATTACAACAATCACAAGCTCATTTTAATTTAAATATGCTATTACATAAGGAGCAGTCCATACTGCTCCTTATGTAATAGCATGAACCCATGTTCACAAGGGGTCGTTCTACCATTCATGCAGGTGTGACACTTCTGAATCATATATATGACACCTGGGAGAATAGACAAGATGCTATTGGTGTATTCTGCGATCTCTCCAAAGCATTTGATTGCGTTGACCATTAAATACTATTGGGAAAACTCTATGGTATCAAAGACTCTGCACTGAACCTTGTTGCCTCCTAAATGATCGAATACAACATGTAACATGTTGATGTCAATGGAATTCGCTCCCCTGGAGCATCTGTTGCTATGGGCGTACCGCAGGGATCAATTCTGGGTCCGTTTCTATTTTTAATTTATATTAACGATCTGCCATTCTATATACAGAACTTGTGCAACATTGTTGATGATACGTCACTTATTTTTAAAGTTGGTCGCATGCTTAGTAATTTTAACGGCGTAAATAGTTCACTTGCCCAAGTTGTAGATTGGTTTACGACCAATAATTTGCTACTAAACGCTAAGAAGACAAAATGTATCAGATTCAGCATGCCTAATGTCAGGAATTGCGGTACAAATATAACATTGAACAGTGATACCCTTAATCTTGTAGAATCAACTGTATTTTTGGGGATCACTTTAGATAGCAAACTGCAGTGGAATGCCCAAATAACGTGTCTTGCAGGTAAACTCAGCTCGGCAGCCTTTGCCGTTAGTAAGGTCAGGCAGCTTACTGATGTGGCAACTGCCAGGCTGGTATACTTTAGTTATTTTCATAGTGTCATGTCTTACGGCATTTTGCTGTGGGGCAAAACAGCTGATCTACAAGTAATTTTTGTACTCCAGAAGAGAGCTATACGTGCAATATATAAATTGAGTGCTAGAGTGTCTCTTAGAGAAAAATTTAAAGAAATTGGTTTTTTAATTGTTGCATCACAGTATATATTTGCAAATATTATGTTAGTTAAACAGAACATACATTTATACAATAGACACAGTGACATACATTCGATAAATACTAGAAATAAGCATAAATTAATTGGAACGCATCATCGTTTACAAAAGGTTCACGACTCTTTTGCAGGAATTGGCGTACGACTATATAATAAAATTCCTTTAAACATTATGAACCTGCCGTTACATAAATTTAAGGCGGAAATTAAGAGGCACCTCTTGAAAAGGGCCTATTACACAACTAATGATTATTTGAACGATAAAAATAAATGGAAATGAGTTGCTTGCTCTTCGCTTGAGCTATTTAGGATTCGAATGAATCTTGTGATATGCCTTGAATCTGCATATATATGTTGTATTTTTACATCTCTACATTATTAATAATTTGAAACGTCTGACAACTAAAGGTTTCTAAATTGGCTGTGTTTAGTCCCGGTATACAATGTAATTTAAGTTTGTTATTGTGTGAGCACCATGTAGACTTATTTATTTCTTTGAAATTGACATGATAGTTGCTGTGCAGTTTTTGAGTATGTCATGCTCGCCTAAGTGTCCTGGCAGTGATGGCGTATGTATCGGGTCGCTTCTTCCATATAACACGGTAGAGTAGGGCGATGGCTGATATAATGCGTCATACCCGTGAACGGCTGCCGTCTGTTGGGACTGGTCAGCTCATAGCTGTTATAGCAATTATTAAAAATAATCTTATTTATATTTAAAGTAAACTTAAGTTTAGTCGACTGTTCTCACATAAATCCAAAGGAACAATGTAAGTGTAATTTTAATGTTGTAAGCCATTCCTACGTTTTAAAATGGCATCCATTGACTTTCTTGCCAGATTCTTCTTCTTCAAGGGTAGGCTGCCCTTAGAACCGGCAACTATAATCGCTCTAATTTTGATATGATTTAAACACAACATTGATTTTGTTTTTTTTTTGTTTGTATAAATTCATTACTATATAATTGGTCAAATATCATGTTAATCAAACTAATGTAATTACTGGCGTTTAGAAAAGAGTGGCCATGAGTTTTATTGCCAGGTTCTTCCTCAGGCTCTACCTATTGCTTTGCGAATCTGGCAGTAAATGTAAATGTAGAAGCAATATTCTTGACGTTCATAAGTGTTACTTTGTGACCTAAATGAATAAAGATTTATTATTATGTCTCTTCTTTTCTCGGGTATCTTCTTTTTTTTTCTTGATGATACCCGGGCTTTTGGTAGGCTTACATGGAGACATAGGTCCAACACGCAGAGGCCCTTTGAGAATTTTAATCTAATAGGGAATGGGACCCTCACTGCAGACAGTCCACGCCCGCCTTATGTAGAAGAACGGTAATGAATCACCTCCAATGGGAGTTAAACTATTGTGAAATGTGCTAACTATGAAATGGGCTATTGGGTTGGGTGTTAAATGGATTGGGTGATTTAAGCTATTGATGAAAACGGCGTCTGCCTTTTTAATATATTATTATTAAACTATTGGCAGACGGTGACTCGCCAACTCACTAGATGGACCCCCTATACATTCACCATAGGCATGATAAGCCTGTAAGGCGACAGAGGGCAACACCGGTGTGAGCGGCTTGGGGTGTCGAGCGGTGCAGGCTTCCCCGTAGTTTTGCCCTTGAAAATGACACTTCCACCCCCGAGCATATAGCTCTGGCTCCCTCCCTCAGACCGGCCAATTAAGGCAAGCCAGAGTTGAGATTTGCTGCACTCCCGGGAGAAGCACTTTCACTGCTCTCCCGTTAGGCCATTAAATCCTAACCGGTGCAGAAGGGCAACAAAGCTCTGAGGAATCGGGACCGATGTGTAGCCACGCACATTCAGCTCGCCACAAGCTGCCCTGCGGATTTATATTATTATTATTATGTCTCTTCTTTTCTCGGGTATCTTCTTTTTTTTTCTTGAAGATACCCGGGCTTTTGGTAGGCTTACATGGAGACATAGGTCCAATACGCAGAGGCCCTTTGAGAATTTTAATCTATTATTATTATTGTCTCTTCTTCACGGGTATCTTCTATTTTTTTTCTTATGAAGATACCCGGTCTTTTGGCAGGCTTACATGGGGACATATTGGTCCAACACGCAGAGGCCCTTTGAGAATTTTAATCTAATAGGGAATGGGACCCTCACTGCAGACAGTCCACGCCCGCCTTATGTAGAAGAACGGTAATGAATCACCTCCAATGGGAGTTAAACTATTGTGAAATGTGCTAACTATGAAATGGGCTATTGGGTTGGGTGTTAAATGGATTGGGTGATTTAAGCTATTGATGAAAACGGCGTCTGCCTTTTTAATATATTATTATTAAACTATTGGCAGACGGTGACTCGCCAACTCACTAGATGGACCCCCTATACATTCACCATAGGCATGATAAGCCTGTAAGGCGACAGAGGGCAACACCGGTGTGAGCGGCTTGGGGTGTCGAGCGGTGCAGGCTTCCCCGTAGTTTTGCCCTTGAAAATGACACTTCCACCCCCGAGCATATAGCTCTGGCTCCCTCCCTCAGACCGGCCAATTAAGGCAAGCCAGAGTTGAGATTTGCTGCACTCCCGGGAGAAGCACTTTCACTGCTCTCCCGTTAGGCCATTAAATCCTAACCGGTGCAGAAGGGCAACAAAGCTCTGAGGAATCGGGACCGATGTGTAGCCACGCACATTCAGCTCGCCACAAGCTGCCCTGCGGATTTATATTATTATTATTATGTCTCTTCTTTTCTCGGGTATCTTCTTTTTTTTTCTTGAAGATACCCGGGCTTTTGGTAGGCTTACATGGAGACATAGGTCCAATACGCAGAGGCCCTTTGAGAATTTTAATCTATTATTATTATTGTCTCTTCTTCACGGGTATCTTCTATTTTTTTTCTTATGAAGATACCCGGTCTTTTGGCAGGCTTACATGGGGACATATTGGTCCAACACGCAGAGGCCCTTTGAGAATTTTAATCTAATAGGAAATGGGACCCCCACTACAGGCAATCCACGCCCGCCTTATGTAGAAGAACGGTAATGGATCACCTCCAATGGGAGTTAAACTATTGTGAAATGTGCTAACTATGAAATGGGCTATTGGGTTGGGTGTTAAATGGATTGGGTGACTTAAGCTATTGATGAAAACGGCGTCTGCCTTTTTAATATATTATTATCAAAATAGTGGCAGACGGTGACTTGCCAACTCACTAGATGGGCCCCCTATACAATCGCCATAGGCATGATAAGCCTGTAAGGCGACAGAGGGCAACACCGGTGTGAGCGGCTTGGGATGTCGAGCGGTGCGGCGCCGGTTTCACCTTCTCAAATTATTTATTATTATTTGTTTCTTCTTCACGGGTATCTTCTTTTTTTTTTCTTACAAAGATACCCGGTCTTTTGGGAGGCTTACATGGGGACATAGAGGTCCAACACGCAGAGGCCTTTTGAGAATTTTAATGTAACAGGGAATGGGACTCCCACTGCAGACAATCCACGTCCGCCTTATGTAGAAGAACGGTAATGGACCATCTCCAATGGGAGTTAAACTATTGTACAATATGCTAACTACTATTGGGCTATTGAGTTGGAGGTTAAATGAACTGAGTGATTAGAACTATGGATGAAGACGGCGTCTGTCATTTTAATATATTATAATCAAAATACTGGCAGACGGTGACTTGCCAACTCACTAGATGGGCCCCCTATACAATCACCGTAGGCATGATAAGCCTGTAAGGCGACAGAGGGCAACACCGGTGTGAGCGGCTTGGGGTGTCGAGCGGTGCGGCGCCAGTTTCACCTACGCGGGCCAGGCCCGGAGCGGGCTTCCCCGTAGTTATGCCCTTGAAAATGACACTTCCACCCCGGAGCATATAGCTCTGGCTCCCTCCCTCTGACCGGCCAATTAAGGCAAGCCAGAGTTGAGATTTGCTGCACTCCCGGGAGTAGCACTCTCACTGCTCTCCCGTTAGGCCATTAAATCCTAACCGGTGCAGAAGAGCAACAAAACTCTGAGGAATCGGGACCGATGTGTAGCCACACACATTCAGCTCGCCACAAGCTGCCCTGCGGATGTGAGCTTTTTAATAACTTTCTGATAAATTTTTTTGTTGATATCAGAAAGTGGATGACTCAAAAAGCGAATCTACTATGCCCTCATAGGGTTGCGTCAATCCTATAAAAGATAACGACTGTCCTCGAGGTTTTTATTATTATTATTATCATACTTAGTCCACTCAGGGTCTGTGCTAGTGTACACAGTCTACCTAGAAGTTCCACGTGTCTGCGTACGTATAATATATATAATATAATATGATAAAAGGATTCCTGTTGGACAAATTAGTTCACTAACCTAGTTGGATCACGTGGACGGAGGGATCCTAAACCCTCCAGACTATCAATTATGGTAAGTTTTAGAGAACATAGCGTGTTCGAAAGACACGAATCTCTTAAACAATCTACGAGTATGTAGCAAGCAGTGCGGAAACTCGTAGATTCTTGATGGCCAGGTAGTAAATGATCTGTAAAAAAGTCTAAGGTCATAAAAAGTATTGTGTTTTTTGCTAAGACTTTACAAATGATATACTGGCTATGTTTTGTAAAACCCTACAATGTGCAAAAAAACAGTCCCACTATTATTATTATTACATCACAGATTTTCATCCGTAACAGAACGTACTTACTTTTATCCACCTGGTCCGGGCCCAGGTAGATAAACACAATCATGCCTGAATCCTTGAGGGGCAAGAATTACACACCCACCTAAACCGTACATTGTTAGTCCCACGTAATACAGGGCAAACCTATTATTTTCACCAAGCTATATGTACTTGAAAATATCTATAACCAATCTGAAATCCGAACAAACTTTCCAAAAACCAGGATATACGTTATCCATCCATATATACAACCCCTGCAGTTCGAGTAACAGGTAGTTGAAGCACAAGTAAAATAATGAACGTTCGCTTACCTTTGTACTGTTATAAAAATGATCGAATCGCCACCACCCAAGAAGCTGTTAACTCTGGTATTGTTATAAATATTTCCTTACATACATACTTTCCTAAATGTTTTCTTAAATTCTAAAAATACGAAAATTCCGGTTATGTTTGTTTGGCCCGTATTTTGACGGGCGTCGCCAGCCTGATGGAAAGCAAATTGAGTTTGAAAGCCGCCATTCTAGCCACCAGGGCTTCGATAGTGATCCTCGGGTTGACAGTTCACGTTTCTCTTAAAGGACCCAGGATTATAATAGGAGCACATGCGCCATCAGACGGTTCCATGCTTATATAGTGCGACATAAAAAAGACCTTGAAGTCTTTCAGTTCCTCAGTAATCCTCATGCGTGCTAAGCCGAACTTCTATGCTATTTGAGTTGGAGACCTATTTTTTTATTACTTAAACTGTGTGGAAAATAATTTACAAGTGTGGTTTCCGAGCGCATCGTGTTGAAGTTTTTGTAATACTATCCCATACAATATAGAATGGCGGGACTCTCTCATGACTGACTTTGCGGTAGGCATGAGTATACACAGTCGATACATCAGGCGACCAGAATACCTGATAGATCCCAGTTCAGGCAGTTCGGTTAAATAGGTGCCGTATCGCAAATAGATCGGGTATTGGCTTATATAAATGTGGGACCACCTGAGAGGCGCAAACAACAGAGGACAAATCATACCCATATGGGTATAATTTGTCCATCGGCTATATAGCTTCTTTTTGAGAGTGGCACAATACGAATCACGCTCTGACAGACGAGGTTGATAACTGCTCCTACATACGAATCACGCTCTGACAGACGAGGTTGATACTACACCTTCATACATATGTACGCAGTTTTTTTAAAGGAGAAGAATGTGTGCTAAAAAGATGGAAGGATTATTTTAAAAGCTTATATGAAAAAGAGGATATGGAAGCACAAACGAGTTCTTGGGAAAGGAATGAACTTAGCAACGAAAGCATCATAAGTATGAAAGAAATTGTGGAAGCATTGAGTAGTATGAAATTGGGTAAGACTGCTGGATTTGATAGGATTTCTGTCGAGATGCTGAAAGCGGGATATGGCGTGGTAGCTTGCCAGCTGTACCGCCTTTTTAATCTTTTCTGGAGGAGTGGTAGCGTGCCAGAAGATTGGTGCAAGGCTGTCATCGTGCCGCTTTACAAAGGAAAAGGGTCACAGCAAGAGTGCAAAAACTACCGCGGCATAAGCTTGCTCAGCATCGTCGGCAAATTGTATGCAAAAGTTTTGATAAAAAGAGTGATGAATGAAACTGAAGGGAAACTGTGGGATTTACAAGCAGGACTTATGAAAGGAAGGGGATGCACGGATCAGGTATTTTCCTTACGATGCATAGCCGAAAATTTTTTGGCGAAATGTCAAAAGGTCTATTGCATATTTGTAGACTTGGAAAAGGCCTATGACCGAGTGGTGAGGCATGAACTATGGACAACACTGGCCAAGTATGGAGTAAGCAGTCACTTGATACGAGCACTGAAATCTCTCTATGAGGGCCCCAGTGCTTGTGTCAGGATCAACGGAGCTTACACAGACTATTTTCACATCGAAAAAAGTGTGAGACAGGGTTGTGTAGCATAACCGCCGCTGTTTAACCTATACATGGACAGTTGAATGAAAGAACTACAAGATAGTGCGTATGGTTTAAAAATGAATGCACTGACTATCAAATGCCTCCTATACGCTGATGATCAGGTAATACTGGCATCATCGGCGGAGGAGTTGCAGTTGATGGTTAACTTTATGCATGATGCGCTAAAAAGCAAAGGAATGAAATAAGCGAATGTAAATAAGACAAAAGTAATGGTTTTTGAAAGAGAGGAAAGTATGACGGATTGCTCGATTTTTGTGGAAGGAAAACGAGTGGAACAGGTGAAAGAATTTGTATATTTAGGTTCAAAATTTGTGAGCTATGGAAAGTGTGATTGTGACATTGAACGAAGAGTTTTGGCTGGAAATGAAGATAATGGAGCACTGAAATCTCTCTCTCTCGCCTTTATGAGCAGTCAGAGCGTGTCTGAGAAGGCAAGACTGGCTGTGCATAGAGGAGTACTTGTTCCTACTCATGTATGGCAGAGAAAGTTGGGTGTAGCAGAAGAAGCATAGAAGTAAAATTAATGCAGTGGAAATGAGAAGTCTGCGGAGTATAGCTGGAGTGAAATTGATGGACAAAGAAAGGAACAGTGTGATAAGGGAACATTGCGGTATGGTAGATGAAGTAGTGACTAAGATAGAAAAAGGTATGCTTAGATGGTTCGGACACGTGGAAAGGATGGATGAAAGTAGGCTAACGAAACAGATTTATCAGAAGAGAGTTAATGGGTATACTGGTAAGGGGCGACCTCGACGTACATATTTCAATCAAATAGAAGACATTTTGAAAAAAGGTCAGGTCTAGAGTACCCTTAACTGGCGTGTGTGTATGAAAACACTTATGAAAGTCGAAGAAGCGAAAGTTATATGCCAGGATCGTAGCAAGTGGAAAGCCATAGTCTCTGCCTACCCCGATGGGAGACAGGCGTGACGATATGTATAAATATATATGTATGTAGGAGCAGTTATCAACCTCGTCTGTCAGAGCGTCATTCGTATTGTGCCACAAAACAATATAAAAACATTTTTAAGAAATAATTCAAGTTCATGTTCAATTACAAGCCACGTAGTCTAATCCAACTACTTGGTTTTAATTGGGATTCTAATGGAATAACTTCGGAGCCCACGTCAGCTGACTCTGTAAAAAACGAGGTCAAGGCGAAGAGAAGAAATATTCAAAATAAAACCCAGCACCAATCCGTTCTAATAATTGGGAGAGACCTACTTTCAGCAGGGGACTGCTTTAGGCTGTTTTTGTTAATAATAGGATAGCTTCGTGATAATTGGATTACGACACAAGATTTCCATGTTGTGACGGGAACCCGGGACTGAAAAACACTTTCAAAAAGGTAGTATTCTCAACCTAAAATTTTTATTTTCAATAATTATAAGTCAGATTTACGGTAATACGGTTACTGCAGGTACAGAGAGAGTCATTAGGTACGTACATCTGGAATGAAATAAGATAGTGTTAATTTTTGTCGAAACTTTTATTATTAACAGTTTCGCAAAAAAGGTACCTTTGTTTTTATTACCGATGATATCTGCGAAAAACAAAATGTCCGTAGTGGAGACACAGGTAATAGGAAATAGATAAGTACCGTTATGAAATTTTTACCTGAGAAACTTACATTTTGAGATTTGACTAGACTACTAGTTCAGTCTTATTACGACATTCGTTACAAGCAGGTTGCTAACTCAGACTAGTAGTCTTACACTCTGTGTTTATCGACGAAGAAAAGTGTGTATTGAAAATGTCTGCTGCTCAAATCATAAACAGGAAAGTTCAAAAGGCAACTGTCTTAGCGAGTGCTGGTAAGTAATTCCTATAATTTATATACCAACTACCAGTTTACGTGTTTTCTTAACACTCCAAGTTGATACTTATATCCCTTATTTGTTCGATGCATTTTCCGCGGAAAATATTTTCTTAATAAGAATGCATAATAATTAACTAGGACAATATTAAAAGGTAGTTCACTGCATACTAAGTTATTTTTAAGTGGTTAGAGCAAACAACGAAATGAAGTAACCGTCGAGAAAGTTTTCTTACTGACCCAGTCATCTACTGAGTATGAGACAGACTAACTTAACTGTATAACCGACTAGGTTACCTCTGATATGAAAAATGAAAACGTATTTTACGTATTTCAATTAAACCTAGCACGTTTTCGAAACTCATGCCATACATAGCAAATTTGGAAAAAAATAAAAAAAATAACAGTCGTTCACTTTAATGACAAGAAAATTTTATCTCGTGTTACATGTTCTAATTTTAAAACTCTTAACTTTCTTGCGTGAAGGTCGCTTTCCCAAAACACTAAACCGTTTTGATACATGGGAAAAAAAACCTTATTACTCTACTGGTGTCCGTGTTATTCATTTATTACCTCTCATAGAAGTTCCGATACTTAGATTATTATAATGGATGTTTATGGGTTTATTTATACACGATTACTTGAAATACACTTATAACTTATTCAGCTCACTTCAGTGCATCACATTAGTTTCAAATGATAACCTTAGATTTATGCTATGCTGAAAACAGTATCTAAAATAATTATATATATATATTTTTAGGCACGCGGCACACACTTGATTGCCCATTTGAAAATAACAAAACAGGGGCTGGCGCAAGTAAACCTGTAAAAGAAGAAAAAGTGTCAGAGAAGGGCAGCTTTTTGCTCACTAATTCGAAATGGGTACCCAGTGAATTAGGCGTAGACTCGGAGAATCCGCAGCAACGTGTATGTATAACTAATTTTATAGTTATGTTTATTGAGAACACAAGCAGCGTTCTGTCAGAGCGTAAAACTGGTTTTTGGATGATCGAGAAGGCGGATAATTTCTCAGATTAAAAAGTAGCCTAGGGCATTACCCTGTCAGAGTACGACAGTTTAAAGAAATAGTGCCTATACCACTCTCTGATCCAACAACTGTCCCCATACTAACAAGAAAGGTAAGGTTACAAAACACTTCTAAACATTGTAACTGTGGATGTGTAACCAATTATTGTCTCTTATTTCGAATTATAGAATGCTAATATGGTTGCCCACTATTAAGTAGGGTATGTATTACAAGTAGGTGCAAAAGTTATTGCTTCTACTAAAAAGTGTGTATTTATTTCTCCCATGGATTTAGGTGTGATTGTATGTACGTTTTAAGATGGAATATTTTTTTGAGAAAAGATCGTACGCCACTAACTTTTAATAAACTTGTTTAGTTTTGTGAATCTGGCATCAGATTTGCAAGAAGAGATCCAAGGAGATTTGTATTTTAGTCATAACATTATCACTGTAACAAATCAACGTGTACCTAAGGATTAAGAATACAATGCTTCTAACAATACTAAAATACTTAAGTCAGAACTTGGTTTTAGTTGATAAAACGGTTGTTTTATTTTTGGGTTCAACCTTTACATTGCACCAAAATTAGAAAGACATAGTTTACGTACAGGACATATTAACAAATGTTGTTATTTTTCAGTTGAAAACCTTAGAACTAGCTAGGAAATATAAAAAACGCCTGTACACGGCATATACTACAGAAAATACAATGCCGTCAAGTAACAAGAACCCTATTCTGACCACTGAAACCAAAATAGAAGAGAAGACGACAAAAGAAACGGTTCATGAAATTAAGAAATACGATGAGAAAAAGCGTCTAAAATATAGTAATTCCGAAGAAATAATAGACAATATAATTAATATATTCGCTAAACCTGGTTTTGATCGTGACCACGAAATTAAAGAACAAGTGTGTAATATGCTTCTAGATATTAAGCATTCAATAATGTCCGATTTTCAGACAGTAAATAACAATGAGGAACAAAATCTTAACGAGGAAATCAAATCTACCGCGATGGTCGTAGGAGAAAATTCAAGCGAAAATATAAACGAAGAGAACAAAGATGATTTGGAAAATGTGATGGAGACATCAATCGAAGAAACAAACGCAGTAACACAAGAACATAATGATGACCCAAAAGAATGGGTAACGTATTTTTTCGACTTCTATATCTTACTAAATGAGTATAAAATTATATAATAAAAATATGTGCAGACTATTTTGGCACATTATTACATAGTGCTTTATAGAATTATTTAATTTAGTTTAACAGCTATAGGATCCAGATCAAAGATAAATATTTTAAAGAGAAAATCCGACTAACCGACTTATTGACTATTTTATTAATTAATTTTTGAGATGGAATTTAAGAATGCCTTTTCATAGTGGGACCTAGATCATAATAAAAATAAAAATAATAATTTGGTTTGGTTGGAAGTCACCCTGTAATTTCATAGTATGCTCGATAGATAAGCTTTTTACAACATTCAATTCATAACCGTGCAATGTGAAACAGGTTTGAAAGCGGGTAGTTTTATTGTTTGTCAATCTAATAGATTTTTTTTAAATCTTATATGAATATAATCAAAAAAGTCTTATTTCTTTTTGATAAAAATGACAGGACTTGACATTGTAATGATTCTAAATAAGTCTTTGCACTACTTTCTAAGCGTAATGTTTTAACTAAAAGATAGACTAAAGTTAATGAGTTTGGATTGTAATTAACCCATTAATTATAGATTTTTTTATGTCATTGCTTTTAATTTAAAAAAATAAATATAAATATTGGTTTAGCCATTATTATAATTTTTATAATTTACTCCTGAGTCCGCGTAATTATAAAAAAACCTAACAAAGCTTTTATATAACGTATTAGCATAATGATTTTAATCTTTCAGATTCCCATAGGATCTGGTACAACATTTATACACCATACAAAATACAACAAAATAAATTTTAATAAGCCCAACACGGCAACGCGGGGTTTATTGAGCGCCGTGTTCCCTAGAAGGTAATTTTTTTTTTCATGAATCTATTGTCAGGGTACCATAATTAACAAAAAACCCATATTAGCCATTGATTTTGCTTTAGCCTAGTTAAGAGGCTTAGAGCAAGAAAGCTTTAATTTAACATGGATACAAGTTTATATAAGTATTTAAAAAACATCCGATTGACGGCTGGATTAAGGTTCCTGCGTATCAATTCCATTGGAATTGGGTATAGTGTTGAAAGAGTCAGAAATGACTCAAAACTTGAATAGTTATATTTGAACTGAATACAATGTATTGGTTTACAGCGTCCTAGCAACACATTCAATGAGCGGAAGACCGCCGCCAGCTTTCCCAGATAAGCCAGTGAAAATGAGTTTAGATCAGAGAGCTGTATCTGATATTATCCAGGAAGTGTTGAAAAAGTTTCCGAACAGCAATGAAAAGACTGTGAGGTATGTCTTGCTCACTTGATTAATGTAGTATAATACCTACATATCTATTATGATCTTTATACCGAGTTATATCTTAGGTATACGTGATAAGGAGTCACCCCGTTTCACAACTTGTCCATTTGAATAACTGTCTCTTTAACTTGACTACTTAAATAGTTTCCAGGTCTGGGGGGGGTAACATTAACAGCGTTGGGTAGACTGACTGTCTGAATGTCCCACTAGTGTTTTACACCAAGCTATTAGGAAGTAGACCTCACTGACATACAACATGCTTGCCACCTTTAAAGAGAAAAAAATATTTAAAGCTTTTAAAATAAATTAATACTTATTCGCTTTTATTTATGTGCTTTTAGCTTCTACCTTGTCTTGAACTAATACATCACTGTCCCTGTAGCGCAATCCGAAGTAATCTCAAGAATAAAAATTACATTAACAGCGTTAGCAAAACATTGAGTATGCTAGGATTTCCCAACAATGCTGTTGCTGCTGACGCTGTGTATAATAGTGTTCTAATGAGATCTTCCAGTTACTTTTACCTCTACTGTTCGATCCCAAACATCACAGTATATACATCAACTATATACCTATGTCGCGATCTCACTTCACCGTATGCAATTATGTCCCACGTGATGGAGATGAGCCTATTAGGCATGTTGAAATGAAATACCTAATAAAGTTATAATTGTTCACAGAAACCTCATTACCTCGAAATGCGCCGACGAGTGCAAAATGATGAGATTGAGGAATCGAAGAGCTGCACAAGACGCTAACCGCAATCTGTCATCATAGGTCAGCAGAATTGATGGTAACAGCATGAATTGGGACGTTATCGAGTTATCAAATAATATTGGATTCATACATGCTCGTCATCATACGCGCTAATATCCAGAATGGACTACGAAAACCCCATTGACAAAAGTGACCACATCCGTTAAGTGACTACTACAGATACACCCACCCAGTACAGATATTTAACGACGATTTGATAATTGTATTACTTTCGTTACTTTAATACGTATCCATTATATTGTATAATTTATACTGTCAATTAGTGAAGAGTTGTTGTAATTACCTTTGATAATGCCTTAAGGTGTAATCTATCAAGTTGTGTTAAATAAAATATACATAATATATTCGTTATATACCTAACTAGTATGTGGTTAACAAGTTTAATTAAAAACACATAATTCTAAGTATTACGTAATGATTGAAATTGAAAACAATGTGTAAATTTGAATGCATTTTGTACGCTGTGATAACCTTGACAACAAACAGAAAGTATATTTCTGTTTGACACTTTTAAGAGGTGAATAATAAATACTGCGTTTATTTAATTTAAAAAACTTCTAGTCTGATATGATAAATTTCGCTTATTATTTTTGGAATCAAGTAATTATAGAAGTAGATTTTTTTATATTCAGTAGTATTCCCTTAGTTGCTATCTGTTTATGTGTTTCATAAGTTTGATTATAAACTTAGTGTGTACATTGTAATTGTAATGATTTAGTAAAGGTAAATCGTAAAAGTATATTTGTTGTTTGCTTTGTATCGTTTAATCTAAGAACTACTAAAAGTATAATAAACATTTCGGGGTATTCATTGAAAACCTACTGAGTGCGTCTCGCCTTGCACGTAGCAAGGCGAGACGCACTCAAAAGCCTTCGTCACGCCCCATAAACCCCGTACTTGCCAAATTTTACAGTTCCGGGTCAACAATAGTATAGTACCATGCACGTCTTTATCCCTAAATGGGTGGCAGAGGCATATTATACGCCCACATTTCACCATGTGCATTTTAACCCACATAACAGGTGATAAGCCCATTGCCGTGTTGAAATGAACAAACGCAGGATGTTGCGACCTGTTATTCACTTAAGAGTCTCGAAATATACCTGTGCGAATAACGAATGGGATTAAAAATGGCAGTGTACCTTTTACTCCTCGCTCGTATATTATTTGCGTCTAAAGTCACACTCATCGGTACAGTTTGAAATTCAATAACAAAGATTAGGGTTTTTCCTACTTTTAGACGATTCCAAATTAAAATTATAACTTATTTTTATATCAAGAAAATAGAGATTGTATACTAAATTTAAGCATTTAAATAACCTATACTTTATTGTACACCTTGAACAATATTATTTAACATAGTAAATAAAAGAATGTTGTACAATTCTTCCAGACAACCTTTGTGTGGACATAGCTCAAGGACAATCAGTCGTGGGTATCAGTGGTGCAGTTTTATACTAAAACTAATTATACATTAATACAATAATCACTAGTAAACATGAAAAACAAATAAGTACAACAGCACTCAAAGAATCAATCATAAATAAACTAAATCAAATACATATACATTTATAAATACATTTACATACACTTAAATATACTTACAAATAAAGATAAATGTAAGTATATAATTAAACATTTTACTCTTAGTTATTAATAAATTAAAAATAATTAAATAAAACGCAATTAAAATACATAAAAGTAGCTTGGCAATGACAGATAATGATTTTTGACAATTTTCTTAAAAGTATTAAGCGTCTTAGCCCGCCTTACTTCCAAAGGCAACGCATTCCACAACCGAATTGCCTTCACTGTAAATGATACGTCATAAAAACTAGTTAAATTTGAAACTGACTACACCTATGCACTCCGCATAGGTGTCGTCAGTTTCAAATTTTCCGATGATTTTAGGAATCTCAAATTATTATCTTTAAGGAAGTGGAAACGGCCCTTAAGGTAACCAGGAGAAGAAGGATTAAATAAGATGTTATATAGAAGAAAAAGGATATGAGTATTGCGGCGAAGACGAATGGGCAGCCACTTGAGCTCAGTGCGAAATTCAGAAACGTGGCCATATTTACGCAAGCCAAATATGAACCTGATGCAATAATTTTGTAAGCGCTCAAGCTTATTTAGCTGAACCTCGGTAAAATCGAGATAACTAGCATCACAGTAATCTAGAATAGGAAGAAGAAGAGACTGTGCTAAAGCAGTTCTAGTTGAAATTGGAAGAAAGTTGCGCACTCTACGCAAAGAACCTCCAACTGCAAATAATTTACGGCTTACCTCCTGTACTTGTTGGTTCCAAGATAAAGTTTTATCAATAAAGATTCCTAGCTTTTCACTGAATCACTAACAGGTATATGAATTCCATTGAAAATTATTTTCGGAAGTAGTGTCCAATCTATATTTGATACTAGTTGACGCCCGCGGCTTCGCCCGCTTAGATAAGTTTTTCCGTTCCCGTTTCCCACAGGATCTTGTTCCCGGGATAAAAAGTAGCCTATGGCAGTTTCTGGCTCTAAGCTACCTCACCACCAATTTTCAGCCAAATCGTACAGCCGTTGTTAATTTATAAATAGTGTAACTAACACGACTTTCTTCTATATATATAATTTAATCTTGGACTACCAATTGCAATTACATAAATAAAGATAAACAATGTTGTTCTAACTTTATTAGTCTCTAAATGATCATAATTCAATATACGGTACATAAGTATTGTTGGAATTTTTAAAATATCTAAACGATTTCGCCGAGTATATTTTTACGCAGAATGCTGCGACTGTCCTCGAGGGGTTTATTGTTATTATTATTTATTTATTATTAAAAGTAAAACATACAGAGTATTTAAAATTAAATCCTGCAAAACTGTTCTAACAGTTTGACTGCAGGTAAGAGTCTCTATAATAGTTACATGTACGTTTTAATACTTGGTTCTTAGTTTTATATTAAGTACTATACATATTTTTATACATTCTTAAATTTATAATTACTATAGCTAGTTAACACTTGTCTAACACTTGTATCCGTCATACAATGTTATTATAATCTTACTACAATATTTTAATCTTACTTCCGTTACCTTGAGTTTTAAGGCTAGAATCGGCATATGATTCGCTCATTGTTGTTATTGTCACCATTAAAGGGAACTATTGCTATCTGATCTCCCAATCCAGTAACGGCACGGTGCGTATCCTGCGCCTGGGTTGCAGTTGAAGTTGGTGGCGCTCCAATAGACCTTGGTATATTGCTTGTCATCTTTATCCATACTTGAGCCCATGATCATATAAATAATACTGGACGGAATGTCTGTGTCGCTTCATTTAACCAGCTCGCTCTTACGCATAGGCCCTCACGCATACATTTACACAATACTAAGGCGAGGTAACTGAAACCCTACATTCAGTAACCGTGCATTAGTTTTATCTTTCTCCCTTGTTCTTGTCTCTGACCATAGTTTGTAACAGATTTTGTTTTTGCCATTGGATTTACTCAGCTTCAGCAATGACAGAAACAATAAATTTAAATATATCTTATTTTTTTTAGAGTAATTGTAACATCTATATTTCAAGCATTCAAGAGAAACAAATCTTGCAAAGACAAACAAACAGTAAATACCACGTGGTAACCATTAAAGCTTTCGAATGGTAAGAAAATTTGTTATTAATGACTCTAGGTCACTTTTCCAATTAAATTGAAACATATAAGTTGTATTTTTGAAACCATTTTAAAGCTCTTCGTTATCAAGCGTATCAAGCTACTCGAGAGTGGCAGAATATAGATTTCAACGCCTAATATCCACTTTTTTTAACCAGAATGGCGGTTTTATCTTAATTGTCAACTAATCAAGCGTACTTAAACATATTATTTGTAAACTAATTAACGCGAATGGGTTAAAAATATATGGTGCAATGGGAGTATTTCTGGTATATATGTCTCGAGTAGAGTCGAGGGGCAGAGTTAGAACTTAACTTACTGACTAGGAGCATCTTAGGGTCTGCGTCGGCGTGCTTAGTCCACTCAGGGTCTCTGCTAGTATACTCAGTCTACCTAGAAGTTCCACGTGTCTGCGTCAGTGAACAATTGGATAAATAAATAAAAGATAAAAGGATTCCTTTTAGACTAGTAAGTTTAAATTAAACTAGTTGGATCACGTGGACGAAGGGATCGGAAACCCTTCAGACTTTTAATTATGGTATTTATAATATATGGTATAATAATATATGGTAATAGTGTTAGAGAACAAAGCGTGTTCGAAAGACACGAATCTCTTAAACAATCTTTGTAGCAAGCAGTGCGTCAACTCGTAGATTTTTGATGGTCAGGTAGTAAATGAGGTCTATAAAAGTCTAAGGTCATAAAAAGTATTGTGTTTTGGCTAAGTTTTTAAAAAATGTGTACTGGGTGTACTTTGTAAACCACTACAATTTGTAAAAAAACAGTCCCATTATTAGTATTAACTTAAAAAAATATACATTTTCATTTGTAACAGCTACTTGTATTTATCTACCTGTTCCAGGTCCAGGTAAATTAACACAATCACGCCTGTATCCTTGAGGGACAAGACAGAGGTGAATATCAAACCCACCCAAACGTTGCATTCTAAGTCCCACGTAATTAGAGGCAAACCTATTGTTATCACCAAGCTACATTTACTTGAAAATATCTATAACCAATCTGTAATCCAAACTAACTTTCTAAGAACCAGGATGGATGTTACCCATCCACAAATACAACCCCTGCAGTTCGAGTAACAGGTAGTTAAAGTACAAGTAAAACAATGAACGTTCACTTACCTTTGTACTGTTATAATAAATGATATAATCGCCATCACCCAAGAAGCTGTTAACTCTGATATTGTTACATAATATAATACAACGGGTTCAAAATTTATTCCAAATTTAACATCTAAAATAGACACATTTTACTAAATTAATTCGGCCCTTGAGACTCACCCCAGTTCCGTGCATCGGAAGGCACGTTAAGCCGTTGTTCCCGGTTGTCAATAAAGTGGCAGTCGTTAAGCCAAGTTGAAGGCCTTATGGGCGGCTTAAAAATTTTCAACAGCAGGTGCCACAACCTGCGCCTGTCCATTTCAACACGGAAGTAAACTGGGATTCCTATAAGTCAGCTAGGAATCGGTGTAACCAAATTATACGCAACGCTAAACGCCGACATATCTTCGACAACGTCTCTTCCTCGTCACCTTCTGAAGTTTGGAGGTTTCTTGGGACATTGGGCATTGGAAAGGTAAGGCAAGTGGAGCTGCCTAAGACTATTGGACTGGATGCCATTAACATACATTTCTCCACTTCCCATACAATGGATATCCAAACCATTAGTCAAACGGTAGACTATATAGCCAGACTGACTAAATCCCATAATACCCCTTTTACATTTTCTCCAGTCTCGGCAGATGAGATCAAGAAAATCATATTTTCAATAAAATCTAATGCTGTTGGTTGTGACAGCATTAGTCGTCGCATGATCGTAACAATTATAGACCAACTTCTACCCATTATATCACACCTAATACATTTCTCTTTGGATTCATGTCAATTTCCTGCTCTGTGGCGAAAAGCCTATGTTCGACCATTGCCTAAAATTAATAATCCTTCCCTACCTAATCATTTTCGTCCTATTTCAATTCTCCCTTTCCTCTCTAAGGTTTTAGAGGCGTGTGTACATAAACAATTATTTATGTACATACAGCAAAATAATGTTTTAAGTCCTCTGCAATCGGGTTTTAGGCGTGGACACAGCACAACTACAGCTTTGCTTAAAGTAACGGGTGATATTAGGGACGGTATGGAGAATTCTAAGATTACAGTGATGGTTCTAGTAGATTTTTCTAATGCGTTTAATACGGTGAATCACGAAATTCTTTTGTATATACTTTCCCATCTTAAAATCTCATCTGACGAACTGGAATGGTTCTCTTCTTATCTTCGGGGTCGCCAGCAGTGTGTTTGCGTTGATGATATTTCATCGAAATGGTGCAACCTAGACGCTGGTGTTCCTCAAGGCGGTATACTCTCTCCTCTTCTGTTTTCCATGTTCATAAACTTTTTAACTCCTGATCTTCAGTGTGCGTATCATTTGTATGCTGATGACCTGCAAGTGTACTGTGAAGCTACAGTGGACAACATAGCAGAGGCTTTTCGTCGAGTAAACGCTGACCTAAATACAATACGAAGCTGGTGTGATAGGTTTGGCCTGTCAGTCAACCCTGATAAATGCCAGGGTATCATAGTGGGGAGTATTCGCATGATGAACAGATTGACCGATGTAAACGAACCACCATTATTGTTTAACCAGATAACCATTCCTGTAACTTTGAGTGCCAAAAACCTGGGTTTACATCTGGATTCTACTTTAAGCTAGCGGCCGCAGGTCACTAACGTTTGTCGGAAGGTTACGGGGACATTACGGGCTCTTTACAGATTCAAAAATTTTTTGCCTCTCAAGACTAAAGTAATGCTTGTGCAGACTCTTATTTTTCCTGTCATTGACTATGGTGATGTGTGCTATTTCGACCTGAACGCAGACCTGCTCAATAAACTAGACCGGCTTCTCAACAATTGCTTTCGATTCGTCTATAATCTTCGAAAGTTTGATCATATATCAACTTAACGTTCTCAGCTGCGCTGGTTACCGATACGTCAGCGTCGCAACATGCGCGCTGTGACGTTTCTTTATACGCTATTAAACTTTCCAAACACGCCCTACTATTTGACTTCTCATTTTCAGCTTCTGTGCTCTAACCACAATAAAAATCTTCGTTCTTCTCACAATCTTCTACTTCTCTGTCCTACTCATAGCTCCAGTCTCGTTCACTCTTCTTTCTTTGTTCAGTCAATTCTTCTATGGAATGCTCTTCCTCAAGAAATCAGAATGGCCACTAACCGTACGGTGTTTAAAAGTAAAGTTCGTCAGCTCTACATCAACTCATAGATAAATTAATCTGTTAATATGTATACCTGATATGTATAAATTCATTATATACTTTATGTATAGTAAGTTACTAATATGTATATATATATGTATATGTATGTACTTGTATGTTTATAACATATATGTAGGTATGTTATCTTGAATATGTGTATGTGTTCGTATTTAAATATATATTTCTCTCTTTTTTTATTTTATTAATTAGTACCTATGTTATGTGAGCCATTATAACTTTCATTAAGCACCTACCTTGACTTATCTCTGTAACGCCCAAAGGTTGACTGGTAGTGAATGCCTATGGCATTAAGTCCGCCTGTGTACATGACTGTTCAGAAAGTTTAAATAAATGCTGACAGTGCCAATGACCCCATAAGCCGCCTTTTAAAATGCCATTCTTTATTTGTATTACAATAAAAACACCGAAAGAAGCTCCGATATCTAGCAAGCACGTATTGTTGTTATATTCCACTTGAGCAATGAACCCAGAAAAAGTCATAAGTGGGCTTCGAACCGTGTCGGCGTCGCACATTTCTCGTATTGGTGGTGTGAGGCCCGAAGTAATAATATGCATTTAATACTGCAATTTTTAATAACAATTTACGCATCAGTTTCAGTATTAATGTATGTGCTATTGCGTATAAACTACGGGAGAGTCGGCTAATGCATTCGTTGGTATAGACAAACCAATTCAACAAACATCCATCTCCAATAAATAAAGATGTCCGACTACGTCTTCGCTGCAAATGGAAATTTTGCCAATAGTCCCAAAAGACACTCAGCATAAATATGGAAAAACAACAGCAATAAAGTGCACACTAGTGTCCGACTAAAATGCTGTTGATAACTATTCTACGGCGTTACAACAGTGAGCTACGCTTACCCACCGGTGTTACGAGATAGCTACAAATGCTACTTCATCGCATTACGAAACCGCTTAAGTGTCTATAAATGGAACTGTTTGGTTTACTACTTGTCAATTGTTTTATCTTACTTTCGTTACCTTAAATTTTAAGCATAAAATATGATTTGCTCATTGTTGTTATTGTCGCCATTAAAGGAAACTATTGCTATCTGATCTCCCAATCCAGTAACGGCACGGTGCGTCGCCTGCGCCTGGGTTGCAGTTGGAGTTGGTGGCGCTCCAATAGACCTTGGTATATTGCTTGTCATCTTTATCCATACTTGAGCCCATGATCATATAAATAATACTGGACGGAATTTCTGTGTCGCTTCATTTAACCAGCTCGCTCTTACGCATAGGCCCTCGCGCATGAATTCACACAATACTAAGGCGAGGTAACGGAAACCCTACATTCAGTAACCGTGCATTAGTTTTATCTTTATCCCTTGTTCTTGTCTCTGACCATAGTTTGTAACAGATTTTGTTTTTGCCATTGGATTTACTCAGCTTCAGCAATGAAAGAAACAATAAAATTAAATATATCTGATTTTTTTTAGAGTAATTGTAACATCTATATTTCAAGCATTCAAGAGAAACAAATCTTGCAAAGACAAACAAACAGTAAATACCACGTGGTAACCATTAAAGCTTTCGAATGGTAAGAAAATTTGTTATTAATGACTCAAGGTCTCTTTTCCAATTAAATTGAAACATATAAGTTGTATTTTTGAAACCATTTTGAAGCTCTTCGATATCAAGCGTATCAAGCTACTCGAGAGTGGCAGAATATAGATTCCAACGCCTAATATCCACCATTTTTAACCAGAGTCGCGGTTTTATCATAATTGTCAACTAATCGGGCGTACTTAAACATATTATTTGTAAACTAATTAAGGCGAATGGGTTAAAAATATATGGTGCAATGGGAGTATTTCTGGTATGTATGTCTCGAGTAGAGTCGAGGGGCAAAGTTAGAACTTAGTAATGACTAGGAGTATCTTAGGGTCTGCGTCGGCGTGCTTAGTCCACTCAGGGTCTCTGCTAGTGTACTCAGTCTACCTAGAAGTTCAACGTGTCTGCGTCAGTGAACAATTAGATAAATAAATAAAAGATAAAAGGATTCCTGTTGGACTAGTAAGTTTAAATTAAACTAGTTGGATCACGTGGACGAAAGGATCGGAAACCCTTCAGACTTTTAATTTTGGTAAGTGTTAGAGATCAAAGCGTGTTCGAAAGACACGAATCTCTTAAACAATCTTTGTAGCAAGCAGTGCGTCAACTCGTAGATTTTTGATGGTCAGGTAGTAAATGAGGTCTATAAAAGTCTAAGGTCATAAAAAGTATTGTGTTTTGGATAAGTTAAAAAAAAAAGTACTGTGTGTACTTTGTAAACCACTACAATGTGTAAAAAAACAGTCCCATTATTAGTATTATTACTTTAAAAAAATATACATTTTCATTTGTAACAGCTACTTGTATTTATCTACCTGTTCCAGGTCCAGGTAAATTAACACAATCACGCCTGTATCCTTGAGGGACAAGACAGAGGTGAATATCACACCCACCCAAACGTTGCATTGTAAGTCCCACGTAATTAGAGGCAAACCTATTGTTATCACCAAGCTACATTTACTTGAAAATATCTATAACCAATCTGTAATCCAAACTAACTTTCCAAGAACCAGGATGGATGTTACCCATCCACAAATACAACCCCTGCAGTTCGAGTAATAGGTAGTTAAAATACAAGTAAAACAATGAACGTTCACTTACCTTTGTACTGTTATAATAAATGATATAATCGCCACCACCCAAGAAGCTGTTAACTCTGATATTGTTACATAATATAATACGGGTTCAAAATTTATTCAAAATTTAACATCTAAAATAGACACATTTTATTATATTAATTCGGCCCTTGAGACTCACCCCAGTTCCTTGCTTAGGAAGGCACGTTAAGCCGTTGGTCCCGGTTGTCAATAAAATAGCAGTCGTTAAGCCAAGTTGAAGGCCTTATTATATTATATTAATCTGTCTCAAGGCTTAAAAAATTTCAACAGCAGGTGCCACAGCCTGCGCCTGTCTATTTCAACACGGCAATGGGCTCACCACCTGTTACGTGGGACAAAGATGCGTACGGTGAAGTTTAATATGCCTCTGCCTACCCCTTGGGGATAAAGGCGTGACAATATGTATGTATGTATGTATTGTTACATATATACATTGTCTCACATACATACTTTCTTAAATGTATCGTTCAGGTTAATACCAAATTATTGTGGTATACGGTTTTTTTTTATCATTGGACTGCCTGATGGAAAGCAAATTGAGTTTGAGGGCCGCCATCCTAGCTACCACGGCTGCCATAACGACGTTTAGGTTGACGGTATAAATATTCTTTAATGTTTCTAATTCGCTTTTTGCCTTAACGTCAATTTAGTGTAGCCTTTTAATGAAGTCTTAACTTGACTAAATCGTTCATGATCTCATTATCAATCTATCTATTTTGCGACATACTCAATCCACCTACTTCAATATCCCCTGGGATACAGCGTGAATATAGTTAGTTTTATTATTAAAATATGAATTTCTTTTTACTATTTAAGCGAACCAAACTATTTTTTTTTATTGGATCAGCAATCAGTCTCAACACTATAATCTGATATTTTGACAGGTCATGAATTGGAAGGCGTAGAGGCCCATGCCTCAACTGCCTTTTCAGAAAATATCCTTCATTTTTAATCTTTTAGGTGGTGTAAGAGTTGATTTGCCAGAATATTAGGATGAACAGACAGGCGCTTCACATATTTCACTCTAAACTTTTCTATTTCAGCCTGAACAGTAGGTACGTTGAGGTGTTCATTTATTTCATTGTTTCTAGAGTACCACGGTGCATTTGAGATAGTTCACAGAATCCCATTTTGTACTCGTTGAAGGCACATTATGCTACTATTGCTGGCGGAGCCCCATAATGGAATACCATAGTCCAAATAGGTTTCAAGACTGAGTTGTATATCAAAAGTTTGTTGTCAACAGAAAGAGTTGAGTTTCTTCCCATGAGCCAGTTTCAGTTACGAAACTTTAGATTAATCTCATCTCTTTTCTTTTTATTATGATAGTTCCAAGTGAGTCTTCTATCCAGATGAAAGCCAAGATATTTTATGTGATCAGTATCTGGCAGAAACTCTGAACCAAGTTTAACTGGTGGACAATCTCCTCTTCTTAGTGTAAATGTGATGTGATTTGATTTTGGAGCACTGGCCCGAATTCGCCACTTATTAAGCCATGCAGTTGTCATATCCAGTAAGAGTTGAAGTTTATTACTAGCCTCACTCGGGTCATCATCACTAGCAAGATAGGCTATGTCATCAGCGTAGGTTGCAACAAAGACTTCGTCAGATGTTGGGAGGTCCGAGGTAAAAATGTTGTACAGCATAGGGCCGAGAACCGAGCCCTGTGGTACTCCAGCCTTAATTGTGCGTAGAGTAGATCTAGCATCTCTCTGTTTTACTTGAAAGAGCCGGTCTGTGAGATATGACTTTATGAGAGGATAGAAAGAATGCGGAAGTTTGCTTTTTACCTTGCACAATAGACCTTCGTGCCAGACTCTATCGAAAGCCTGTTGAACGTCGAGGAAAACTGCTGAGCAGTACAATTTTCTTTCAAAGCATTGCCTAATTTTATCACGAACCCGGTGCACTTGTTTAGTGGTGGAGTGCAGCTTGCGGAACCCAAACTGGTGCTTGGGTACGATATCGCAACAAGCGACATAATCCTTTAAACGTGATGCAAATATCTTTTCCCACAGCTTAGAGAGAACTGGTGTCAGGCTTATTGGACGGTATGAAGAAGCCTCGTGAGGTAGTTTACCAGGTTTGTGGATCATAATGATTTGAGATATCTTCCAGAGCTTAGGGATGTATGATAGTCTTAGAGTTGCATTGAATAGTGAGGTAAGCAGTGTTATGCACTTTTTAAGCAGCTTTTTAAGGACTGTTGGGGTAATTAGGTCAAACCCAGGGGCCTTGTTATGGTCCAATAGTCTGATTTCCCCTGCAATTTCTTTTGGTGATGTAGGTTTAATTAGCAGACATAGTTGAAAGTCTTAGTTTAGCGTTCGCCGTACTTTTGATTCATCATTTTCACCACAGTTTGACTCGAATACGCTCTCTAGATGGTCTGCAAACACTTCAACCTTTTCAGAGTCCGTTTTAGCCCATTCCGTTGAAGACCTTAGAGGATGGAGATGTTGTTGAGGTTTTCCAGTTATCTTGGTTGCCCGTTAGTTATCGAAGAAGTTTAGTTATCGAAGCCTGGAGTTCGCTGCCTCTTGCTGCGAGCTTAAAACCTTAAGTTCTTTTGATGCTAGATTGAATGCAGTTTTGTCTGCCGGGTGCTGGGATTGGTGCCATATCCTTCTTAACCTCCGTTTTTCTCTTAGTTTTGATATTATATCAATAGATTGTGGCGATATTTTTGGAAGGTGAGATAGGTAGGGTGAGTTTTTCCAAGCCGAAACCTGAATTAAGTTCGTTAAGTATTAACAGGCGTTGTCTATATCTTCCGGGGTTTTCAACGGAATCCTTAGGTTAATGTTGTCTTCCAGGTATTGTTGGAAACCATTCCACTCAGTTTTACTGTTTTATTAGGGATTCCGGATGTACCACACTAAGGACTGTTGAGCTCAGGGTAAGGATTACCGGGATTAATCCTTACCCTGAGCTCAAAGGCACTGACGCCGTGCAGAAGCGCACAGCATCGGCCGCCTCCAGTGCCCGGCCGGCCCATGTTTCTGGCCAAGACGCAGCCATCGCCTCCACTTCTGCCGCCACCGCGCCCTCTGCAGCTACAGCTGGTCGAACTCCTACTCGACCAACGGCACCAACCCTAGGCCACAGATGGCCAACACCTGGAGGTAGCACCTCCATTCCAGCGGAGAGGTTTCCCTCACCGCCGCACAGGACGCTCGGGAAGGTGACATTTACACCGCCACCAAACACGCAGCGCCCGTTGCCCGGGACATCCCCATCGTCACCGATGGAGATGTCATACGCCGCTGCTCTTAGCAGCCCACCGCCACCTCCGAAGCCTCCAATCCCTCAGCCAAGGAGATTGACGCCGCGTACATCGCAGGCAACCGACGACGCGCCTACAACCACAGCGCCGGCAGCCCCGATGTCCACAACCGCTACCACAAACGCCAACCCCCAGACAGCGAAATACCCTCCGCTCATCGTGGAAACGCTCCCGGACTGGCCAAACCACTTCCGGGAGCTGAAGAAGCTTCTGGGTCACGCACCGAACGGCCGTGCCTTCGGGAAAGGGGTCCGGTTTATCCCAAAATCGGACTCTGAGTACCGAACCATACAGAAGTACCTGTACGACCTGGAGAAGGAGACCAAGATCTCATGGTTCTCCTACTCACTACCACAGGAACGCAGCTTAAAGGTAGCCGTCAGGGGGCTGCCACATAACACAGAGCCCAAAGACATCGAGCAGGAGCTGTCAACCTTGGGATACACCCCGGAATTCGTGCGCCCAATCCGCGCACGCTCTGGACGCCCGGGTTGCCTGTTCCTGGCGCAGCTCCAACGCACAAAAGACATCACCCTGGGCATATATGACATCACAGAGATGCTCTGTATGCCCGGGATCAAAGTTGAGGCATGGCGCGGTAAAAGGGGACCCGCGAAGTGCCACAGGTGCCAACAATTTCGGCACTCCTCGCACCACTGCTACAGGCCGCCCGCTTGTGTGCGGTGCGGCGGGGAACATGCCGCCAAGAGCTGCCCGCGCCCACTGGAAGAACCACCCACGTGCGCAAACTGCGGTGGACCCCACACCGCAAACCATGTTGCCTGCCCGGTGTTCCGCAAGGAGGCGCGGAACAAGAAGGCCGGCACTGTCGCGCGCACTGCATCCTCAAAGCCTGCCCCCTCCGTCGCAGCAGCAGCGGAATCTAACGCTCCAGGTTCCTTGATGGCAGCTGCCAACCCCGCTCCGGGGGGGAACAGGAACAAGAAGCGCAAGAGAGGTCCTCGCAAGCAGGCTGCAGAGGAGCAGCCTGCTTCAACATCGGCCAAACCCGTGGTCGCTGCCCCCGTGGGGGGGACGAAGGCGAAGCGGGACCCGAAACCGACACCCAGTGTGCCGGCCGAAGGGACTAAGGCTGATCCTTTGATCACCATGGTGATCGGAGTGCTGACCGAGGTGCTCCAAGCCATCCAGGAGGGACGGGACCCCGTCCAGCTCATCCTGCAATGCGTAGGGAAAATCTGTGCCTATGGCAGATAACTCCCTACGCATCATCTTCTGGAACGCCGACGGGATGTCCCCCGTGAAGACCAGGCTCCTGAGGCAGCTGCTCGCACAGCGGCAGGTCCATATTGCCCTCATCTGCGAGACGCGCCTCAGGAAGAGCTCAGCACTCCGAGCACCAGGGTACCATGTGTACCGAGAGGAGCAAATCTCCCAGACCGGGACTGCTTTCAGGGGATTGGCAGTCCTGGTGAAGAGAAATGTTGTCCACCAACCGCTGCCAACTGTTTTGCTGCAGACGTCGTACGCCCTGGGCGTAGAAGTCTGCGTCGATCGCCGCCCCATCCGTGTGTTTGCGTTCTACAAGCCGCCGGACGCGCGACTGGCAACGGCTGATGTCCACACCCTGATGGGCTCACCGGACCCGGTCATAGTCGCGGGCGATTTCAACGCCAAGCACACGGCCTGGAACTCCACGCGCATCTGTCCCAACGGGCGCCGACTCTTCAGCATCGCGGAACAGCATGGATATGAGATGCTGGGGCCAGAGGTCCCGACTCAATATCCATACCAGGCAGCGTTCCTGCCGGACGTCATCGACCTGTCGCTGGTACGCAACCTACCATCTGCGCCATCGATTGACGTCCTGGACGACCACCTCCTCTCGGACCACCAGCCAGTCCTCCTGACCCTGACGAGCAACCCTACTCGGTCATCGCCACCATCGCCTCGCTTTCGCCAAGATTGGCAAGCATTTGCCGATCTTATGGCGAAGCACTCGCCGCACCGCCGCATTGAGTCCGAGTCAGACGTCGACGCGCTCGCCGAAGATCTCAGCGCTGTTATTAACACAGCGTTACGAGACTCCAGGTTAGAAGCCCCGTCGATCCGGAAACCTCCTCAACTGCCGGCCTTCATCTTGGCGATGATCGAGAAGAAGCGGAAGCTGAGAAGACTGTGGCAGCCCAACCGATGCCCGACCCTGAAGTGCCAGCTCAACGCGCTGGCTGCAAGGATCTCGAGCGCCCTGGAAACAGAAGCGACCGAGTCCTGGCAGCGCACCATTGAGCGCGCCGGGGACGACTGGTCGGGCATCCACCGCCTGTGCCGCCAACTCTCCGGGATACCGCCTCCGATTAGACCCTTCATGGCCGGTGACGGTACCCCACGTTACCGAGCCGAGGATCGAGCGGAGATCTTTGCGGAACACCTGGAGAAACAGTTCCAGCCGAATCCAGCTTCCGACGCAGTTCGAGTAGAAGCTATCCAGCAGTATCTGAAGGTTTACTTCGAGGCGCCGATAACCCCCACGGTAGACCCAGTCGTGTTTTCCCCGGGCCAAGTGCAGCGTATGATTCGCCGCACCCAACTGCGGAAAGCCCCAGGCCCGACCGGATCCCGAACGAGGCCCTGCGTCACCTGCCCCCGCGAGCTATCGCATCGGTGACGCAGCTATTCAATGGCATCCTCCGCACCAGCCACTTTCCCGCAGCATGGAGACTCGGCCGAGTCATTATGCTGCCGAAGCCCGGGAAAAACGTACTGAAGCCCGAAAGTTATCGGCCCATCACGCTGCTGTCGACACTCTCGAAAGTCTTCGAGAAGCTTCTACTCCTGCACCTGACACCACACATCCAGCCACGCGACGAGCAATTCGGCTTCCGAGCCGAACACTCCACCACGCTGCAGCTCGCGAGGGTACTGCACCATCTCACCGTCGCTCTCAACAAGAGAGAGCACGGTGTTGCAGTACTCCTCGATATGGAGAAGGCCTTTGATCGCGTCTGGCACGACGGCCTGATCTACAAGCTGGCCACGTCTACTACTCCGCGACGAATAGTTAAGACTGTGGCCACCTTCCTCCAGGACAGACGTTTCCAAGTCATCGTGGACGGCGTCTTGTCCGGAGAGCGCAGCATCAGAGCCGGCGTGCCCCAGGGGAGCTGCCTGTCGCCGGTGTGCTACGCCAAGTACACTGACGACATCCCAGTCCCAGACGGTGCGATGTTGGCGCTATACGCCGACGACGCCGCCTACATCACGACCTCCTTGACCGCTACACACGCGGCGGTCAAAATGCAGCGTGCCCTGGATGTGCTCCCGCCTTGGCTGGATGAATGGAGACTGACGGTCAACGTGGCAAAGACCCAAGCGCTTGTTGTGGGGGGTGCGTGGCAACCCGCGCCCCTTACCCTGCTCGGAAAAGCCGTCGACTGGTCCCCGACGGTGAAGTACCTTGGAGTGACCATTGACCGTCGTCTCACCATGCGACACCACGTGCAGAACATTGTTGGACAAGCTCGCGCCGCTCGAGCTCTCCTGCGTCCGGTGATCTCTTCGTGCCTCCCGCTCCGCGCGAAGCTGGGCGTCTACAAAACATACATTCGCAGCCGCTTAACTTACGCCGCCCCTGCATGGTACGCGCTGGCAGTGGAAACGTACCGTGCACGGTTGCGTGCGCAGCAGTCGCTGTCGCTGCGACACGCCGTAGGCGCCCCTCGCTTCGTGAGGAACGAAACGATCGCCCGAGACCTACGCACGGAGAGCCTCGACGACTACATCGGTCGCTTGAGCGCCAACATGTTTGCACGCGCCGGGGAGTCGAACTTCCGCCACCTGCGGGAGATCGCTCCGTACCACCGGCGCCCCCCGGACAGACCTCTGCCGCGGGACTTAATCCCCGCTGCAGCTCGACCGGACTAGACAACGTCACCCTGAGGCCGGCTGATGGGCGCCTGTCGGGAACCTTTCCCGCCAGGCTCGACCTCGCCGACGCCCCCAGGGTGACCCCCAGATGACGACCTCAGCTGCCGCTGGCTTGTAGACCGCCCATCGGAATCATCCGGTGGGGTCAGAGCTCGCTAGCGGCACGCTTCACCACCGGACTTGACGCCCGGACTTGACCCCACGGCTATTACTAGCCACTCCAACGACCCGCCTGTATCGACAGGCGGCGCTGACATTCACTGAAAGAGGCCAATGCCTCGTCCAGTCTCCTCCCAACTCCCCTAGGGGAGTTGTGAGATGACCAGTCGGAAGTCTTATTACGACATTCGTAACAAGCGGGTTGCTAACTCAGTCCAATAGTCCTATACTCTGTGTTTACACTGACGAAGCTCAGCATTTGTTCAACATGTCTGCTGCTCAGATCAGAAACGAGGAAGTTCGAAAGGCACTCGTCTTAGCGAGCGCTGGTAAGTAATGCCTTTAATTAACATACCTACTACCAGTTCACGTGATTCCTTAAAACTTCAAGTTGAAAATTGCATCCCTTATGAGATCATTACTTGTTCGTTGCTTTTTCCGTCGAAAAATATTTTCCTAATAAGAATGGATTTTAAAGTTATTGGATAATAATAAATATATATTTTTTTGAAGTGAAAACTTCTTTAGCGGCGTTGAGCACTTTTTCTGTAATGGGTATAAAATCTTAAACTCGCGTCTGGACACGTGACCTGATCGAAAAAGCGTAAGATTTTTTTATCATCATCATCTTTACGTCGATCCCGGTCAATTTTTGAAGGAAAAACTTCTTTTAGCGCGGTACGCATATTTTTAGATGAGATAAAATCTCAGGACTCGCGACCATAATCATCATCATCATCTAACGTTGATTCCGGTCATCTACAGGTCTTATTAAATAATGCTGTGTAATCAATTAGGACTCTTTCAGTGTACAATTATTTTTTATCATCATCATCTTTACGTCGATCCCGGTCAATTTTTGAAAGAAAAACTTCTTTTAGCGCGGTACGCATATTTTTAGATGAGATAAAATCTCTGGACTCGCGACCATAATCATCATCATCATCTAACGTTGATTCCGGTCATCTACAGGTCTTATTAAATAATGCTGTGTAATCAATTAGGACTCTTTCAGTGTAGAATTATTTTTTATCATCATCATCTTTACGTCGATCCCGGTCAATTTTTGAAGGAAAAACTTCTTTTAGCGCGGTACGCATATTTTTAGATGAGATAAAATCTCTGGACTCGCGACCATAATCATCATCATCATCTAACGTTGATTCCGGTCATCTACAGGTCTTATTAAATAATGCTGTGTAATCAATTAGGACTCTTTCAGTGTACAATTATTTTTTATCATCATCATCTTTACGTCGATCCCGGTCAATTTTTGAAAGAAAAACTTCTTTTAGCGCGGTACGCATATTTTTAGATGAGATAAAATCTCTGGACTCCCGACCATAATCATCATCATCATCAAACGTTGATTCCGGTCATCTACAGGTCTTATTAAATAATGCTGTGTAATCAATTAGGACTCTTTCAGTGTAGATTTATTTTTCATCATCATCATCTTTACGTCGATCCCGGTCAATTTTTGAAGGAAAAACTTCTTTTAGCGCGGTACGCAATTTTTTAGATGAGATAATTTTTTTTTTCATCATCATCATTAACGTCCATCCCGGTCAATTTTTGAAGTGAATATTCTTTTAGCGCGGTACGCTTATTTTTAGATGAGATAAAATCTCTGGACTCGCGACCATTATCATCATCATCATCTAACGTTGATTCCGGTCATCTACAGGTCTTATTAAATAATGCTGTGTAATCAATTAGGAGTCTTTCAGTGTAGATTTATTTTTCATCATCATCATCATTAACGTCGATCTCGGTCAATTTTTGAAGGAAAAACTTCTTTTAGCGCGGTACGCAATTTTTTAGATGAGATATATCTCTGGACTCGCTACACCCCGTTACGATACGCAGCTATTGTGTGTGCATATATGCATGTACCAACGCGTCTAGATAAATAAATTATTAATAAATTGAGTTTTCACTTCTGTCGGCACTCCCGGAGTGGTTAGGTTATTTATTTAGATTCTAATTAACTAGTTAAATCTAAGTATGGGAATAGACTAACTTTTGACTGTATTAGAAACTAATCACGCACATAAAAAAAATCTTTTACGCATATTAATGCATTTAATTAAAAACTAGCTCATTTCATTTTCGAAACACATAAAGTAACAAGAACTGCAATTTTGTTAAAGTAGAGGAATACCTACTTTTTAAGTGATCCGTTCATTGTCCGGTTTTTATTAATTTACGGGTTAATAGTAGGATACATAATTCTCCCTGCAGATAACGGTCGAACTCCTTGATAGCATGAAAGTTCTATCTCGTGCTTCATGTTCTAATTTCAAAACTCATAACGTCTTTGCGCCAAAGCCTCAAGTATTAGCGGCTGTGTTATTCATATAATATCTACTCATAGAAATTCCAATGCGTAGATTAATTCTTAAGTGTTTGTATAATACATGTTTATATTTGTTTATTATACACGATTACTTGAAATACGCTAATAAGCTCTTACAGGTCACTTCTATTTGTCACATTAGTGTCCAATAGATATGATAGAATATGAAAGTCTTAGATGTGAAGATAATGTGTAGAATATTTTCTATTTATATTTTCAGAAATGCGACAAAGACTTGATTGCCAATTAGGAAATAACGCAACAGTGGCTGTACCTTGGTACAGCAAATTTATGAAAGAAGAAAAACTGTCAGAGAATGCCAGCCTCTTGATCACTGATTCGAAATGGATTCCGAGGGAATCAGACGTAGACTCGGGGAATCCGCAGCAACGTGTATGTATAACTAACTTTTTTATTGTGTTGGTTCAGGGTTTTGTTTTGAACGTATGTGTATACTTTCTCGTTTTAATCCCGTGATATTTTAAATTCGCGTGTTTTATACCAGTGAGATAAAATAATTTTAAAAATAAAAAGTAGCCTAAGGCACTACCCCCTCGTGGGCAATGTGTTTTGAAGATAGTTCGTTAGTGCCTACTGCACTCCCATAACCAACAAAACCGTCTCCTTAGAAACACATTTTCTTATCCCTACGTAGTAAGGTAAGGAAACACTTCTTGGATAAAGACGGAATGTACTCGGACTGTAGATATTGTAACAGTGGATGGGTTGTGTAGATATAGCTTGGTTGGATCTGTAGAATGATGATGGTAATTATAGGCGTGTCCTCTATTACTTGGGATCATCATATCTATATGCTTCTTAAAATGAATTAGTATGTAATTCTTCTCTGCATTACACGTTCCACCATCACTCTTCACCAAAATCAGTATGACATAATTTACGCGAAGGAAATATTAATAATAACGATTTTTTTCAGCTTCAGACTTTAGAACTGGCTAGGAAATACAAAAAACGTCTGTACGCGTCGCATGTTACGGAAAAAATAATGTCGTCAAAAAACGCGAAGCCTATTCAGACTAACGAAAAAACAATACAAGATAAAACTACAAAAGTATCATATCCTCTTATTAAGAAAAACAATATTGTAAAAAAGACGCAAAGATATATTAATTACAAAAAAATAATAGACAATATAGATTGCATCATTAATGTTTTGTCCAAACCTGGATTAGATCGAGATCATGAAATTGAAGCAAAAGTGTGTTTCATGCTAATACACATAAAGGATTTAATAAAGTCTAATGCAAAAACCTATGGGGAACAAAATCTTAGCGAAAAAATCGAATCCACCGTTACGGACGTCATAGAAAATGCCTGTGAAAATAAAAAGTCTAACCAAGAGGACAAAGATGATTTGGAAATAGTGATGGAAACACATAGCGGAGAAAGCAGTGAGTCCAATCATATCGACACTTCAATTGAAAAAACAAATGCAGTACCACAGGCAAATAAAGATGATGACCACCTTAAAATATGGGTAACGTATATTTTTGGATATGTTTATCTTACATATAAGTACAAAATTATATTATTTGAATATACGCACAATATTTTCGGCGGAGAGGTTCCCCTCTCCCCCGCACAGGACGCTCGGGCAGGCGACTTTCTCGCCGCCACAAAACACGCAGCGCCCGTTACCCGGAACATCTCCATCGTCGCCGATGGAGATGTTCGCTGCGCTGAACAGCCCGCCATCGCCACCAACAGCCAAACCACCCACTCCTCAACCAAGGAGACTGACGGCGCGCCCAGAAACGCCACAAGCTACCTTCGACGCGCCTCCAGCCAAGGCGTCAACATCAGCGGAGACCAGCACTGCCGCTACCGTACTCACCGCCAGCCCGCATACGAAGTACCCGCCTTTGATTGTGGAAACGCTGCCGGACTGGCCACTTCACTTCAGAAAACTGAAGGAACTCCTGGGCCATTCTCCAAACGGCCGCGCATTCGGGAAAGGGGTCCGATTTATCCCTAAATCGGGCTCCGAGTACCGTACCATCCAGAAGTACCTGTATAGTCTGGAGAAAGAGACCAAGATTTCTTGGTTTTCATACTCCCTGCCGCAAGACCGAAGCCTAAAGGTGGCCATCAGAGGGCTGCCGCAAAACACCGACCCCAAGGACATAGAACAGGATCTCACGGCCATGGGATACACACCCGAGTTGGTGCGCGCCATTCGTGCACGCTCGGGCCGCCCAGGCTGCCTGTTCCTGGCGCAGCTGAAGCGGACTGACGATATCACACCGGGCATATATGACATCACCGAGATGCTCTGTATGCCCGGCATCAAGATTGAGGCGTGGCGCGGGAAGAAAGGCCCCAACAATTCCGGCACTCATCTCACCACTGCCACAGGCCGCCCGCTTGCGTGCGTTGTGGCGGTGAACATGCTGCCAAAGATTGCCCGCGCCCTCTAGAGGACCCACCCACGTGTGCAAACTGTGGAGGTCCCCACACAGCTAGCCACGTGGCATGCCCCGTATTCCGCAAGGAGGCGCGTAACAAGAAAGCTGGCACCGTAGCACGCACTGCGTCCACGAAACCTGTCCCCCTCCGTCGCAGCAGCAGCGAAAAACAATGCCCCAGGCTCCCTAATGGCAGCCGCAAACCCGGCTCCGGGGGGAACAAAAGGAAAAAGCACAAGAGAGGACCCCGCAGTAAGGCTGCAGCGGCAGAGCAGCTTGCGCCAACGCCAGCAAAACCCGTGGTCGCCGCCCCCAAGGGAGGGACGAAGGCGAAGCGGGAAGAAGCTGACCCGATGATCACCATGGTGATCAGAGTGCTGACCCAAGTGCTCCAAGCCATTCAGGAGGGACGGGACCCCGTCCAGCTCATCCTACAATGCGTAGGGAAAATCTGTGCCTATGGCAGATAACTCCCTACGCATCATCTTCTGGAACGCCGACGGGATGTCCCCCGTGAAGACCAGGCTCCTGAGGCAGCTGCTCGCACAGCGGCAGGTCCATATTGCCCTTATCTGCGAGACGCGCCTCAGGAAGAGCTCAGCACTCCGAATGCCAGGGTATCACGTGTACCGAGAGGAGCAACTCTCCCAGACCGGGACTGCTTTCAGGGGATTGGCAGTCCTGGTGAAGAGAAATGTCGTCCACCAACCGCTGCCAACTGTTTTGCTGCAGACGTCGTACGCCCTGGGCGTAGAAGTCTGCGTCGATCGCCGCCCCATCCGTGTGTTTGCGTTCTACAAGCCGCCGGACGCGCGACTGGCAACGGCTGATGTCCACACCCTGATGGACTCACCGGACCCGGTCATAGTCGCGGGCGACTTCAACGCCAAGCACTCGGCCTGGAACTCCACGCGCATCTGTCCCAACGGGCGCCGACTCTTCAGCATCGCGGAACAGCATGGATATGAGGTGCTGGGGCCAGAGGTCCCGACTCATTATCCATACCAGGCAGCGTTCCTGCCGGACGTCATCGACCTGTCGCTGGTACGCAACCTACCAGCTGCGCCATCGATTGACGTCCTGGACGACCACCTCCTCTCGGACCACCAGCCAGTCCTCCTGACCCTGACGAGCAACCCTACTCGATCATCGCCACCATCGCCTGACTTTCGCCAGGATTGGCAAGCATTTGCCGATCTTGTGGCGAAGCACTCGCCGCACCGCCGCATTGAGTCCGAGTCAGACGTCGACGCGCTCGCCGAAGATCTCAGCGCTGTTATTAACACAGCGCTACGAGACTCCAGGCTAGAAGCCCCGTCGACCCGGAAACCTCCTCAACTGCCGGCCTTCATCTTGGCGATGATCGAGAAGAAGCGGAAGCTGAGAAGACTGTGGCAGCGCAACCGATGCCCGACCCTGAAGTGCCAGCTCAACGCGCTGGCTGCAAGGGTCTCGAGCGCCCTGGAAACAGAAGCGACCGAGTCCTGGCAGCGCACCATTGAGCGGGCCGGGGACGACTGGTCAGGCATCCACCGCCTGTGCCGCCAACTCTCCGGGAAACCGCCTCCGATTAGACCCCTTATGGCCAGTGACGGTACCCCACGTTACTGAGCCGAGGATCGAGCGGAGATCTTCGCGGAACACCTGGAGAAACAATTCCAGCCGAATCCAGCTTCCGACGCAGTTCGAGTAGAAGCTATCCAGCAGCATCTGAAGTTTTACTTCGAGGCGCCGATAACCCCAAGGGCCAAGTGCAGCGTATGATTCGCCGCACCCAACTGCGGAAAGCCCCAGGCCCCGACCGGATCCCGAACGAGGCCCTGCGTCACCTGCCCCCGCGAGCTATCGCATCGGTGACGCAGTTATTCAATGGCATCCTCCGCACCAGCCACTTTCCCGCAGCATGGAGACTCGGCCGAGTCATTATGCTGCCGAAGCCCGGGAAAAACGTACTGAAGCCCGAAAGTTATCGGCCCATTACGCTGCTGTCGACACTCTCGAAAGTCTTCGAGAAGCTTCTACTCCTGCACCTGACACCACACATCCAGCCACGCGACGAGCAATTCGGCTTCCGTGCCGAACACTCCACCACGCTGCAGCTCGCGAGGGTACTGCACCATCTCACCGTCGCTCTCAACAAGAGAGAGCACGGTGTTGCAGTACTCCTCGATATGGAGAAGGCCTTCGATCGCGTCTGGCACGACGGCCTGATCTACAAGCTGGCCACGTCTACTACTCCGCGACGAATAGTCAAGACTGTGGCCACCTTCCTCCAGGACAGACGCTTCCAAGTCATCGTGGACGGCGTCCTGTCCGGAGAGCGCAGCATCAGAGCCGGCATGCCCCAGGGGAGCTGCCTGTCGCCAGTGTGCTACGCCAAGTACACTGACGACATCCCAGTCCCAGACGGCGCGATGTTGGCGCTATACGCCGACGACGCCGCCTATATTACGACCTCCTTGACCGCTACACATGCGGCGGTCAAAATGCAGCGTGCCCTGGATGTGCTCCCGCCTTGGCTGGATGAATGGAGACTGACGGTCAACGTGGCAAAGACCCAAGCGCTTGTTGTAGGGGGTGCGTGGCAACCCGCGCCCCTTACCCTGCTCGGAAAAGCCATCGACTTGTCCCCGACGGTGAAGTACCTTGGAGTGACCATTGACCGTCGTCTCACCATGCGACACCACTTGCAGAACATTGTTGGACAAGCTCGCGCCGCTCGAGCTCTCCTGCGTCCGGTGATCTCCTCGTGCCTCCCGTTTCGCGCGAAGCTGGGCGTCTACAAAACATACATTCGCAGCAGCCTAACTTACGCCGCCCCTGCATGGTACGCGCTGGCAGCGGAAACGTACCGTGCACGGTTGCGTGCGCAGCAGTCGCTGTCGCTGCGACACGCCGTAGACGCCCCTCGCTTCGTGAGGAACGAAACGATCGCCCGAGACCTACGCATGGAGAGCCTCGACGACTACATCGGTCGCTTGAGCGCCAACATGTTCGCACGCGCCGGGGAGTCGAACTTCCGCCACCTGCGGGAGATCGCTCCATAACACCGGCGCCCCCCGAACAGACCTCTGCCGCGGGACTTAATCCCCGCTGCAGCCCGACCGGACTAGACAACGTCACCCTGAGGCCGGCTGATGGGCGCCTGCCGGGAACCCTTCCCGCCAGGCTCGACCTCGCCGACGCCCCCAGGGTGACCCCCAGATGACGACCTCAGCTGCCGCTGGCTTGTAGACTGCCCATCGGAATCATCCGATGGGGTCAGGGCTCGCTAGCGGCACGCTTCACCACCGGACTTGACGCACGGATTTGACCCCACGGCTATTTACAGCCAACCCAACGACCCGCCTGTATCGACAAGCGGCGCTGAACGTTACTGCAAGAGGCCAATGCCTCGTTCAGTCTCCCCCCAACTCCTCTAGGGGTTGTGAGATGACCAGTCGGATACTTTCCTAAATGTTTTCTTAAATTCTAAAAATACGAAAATTCCGGTTATGTTTGTTTGGCCCCTATTTTGACGGGCGTCGCCATCCTGATGGAAACCAAATTGAGTTTGAAAGCCGCCATTTTAGCCACCAGAGCTTCGATAGTGATCCTCGGGTTGACAGTTCACGCTTCTCTTAAAGGACCCAGGATTATAATAGGAGCACATGCGCCAGCAGACGGTTCCATGCTTATATAGTGCGACATAAAAAAGACCTGAAGTCTTTCATTGGTTTTGAGTTGGAGACCTATTTTTTTATTACTTCAACTGGGTGGAAAATAATTTACAAGTGTGGTTTCCGAGCGCATCGTGTTGAAGTTTTTGTAATACTATCCCATACAATATAGAATGGCGGGACTCTCTCATGACTGACTTTGCGATAGGCATGAGTATACACAGTCGATACATCAGGCGACCAGAATACCTGATAGATCCCAGTTCAGGCAGTTCGATTAAATAGGTGCCGTATCGCAAATGGATCGGGTATTGGCTTATATAAATGTGGGACCACCTGAGAGGCTTATTAGTGTAGAGGCTATGTAGCTTCTTTTTGAGAGTGGCACAATACGAATCACGCTCTGACAGACGAGGTTGATAACTGCACCTACATACGAATCACGCTCTGACAGACGAGGTTGATACTGCACCTTCATACATATGTAGGCAGTTTTTTTAAAGGAGAAGAATGTGTGATAAAAAGATGGAGGGAATCTTTTAAAAGCTTATATGAAAAATAAGATATGGAAGCACAAACGAGTTCTTGGGAAAGGAATGAACTTAGCAACGAAAGCATCATAAGTATGGAAGAAATTGTGGAAGCATTGAGTAGTATGAAATTGGGTAAGACTGCTGGATTTGATAGGATTTCTGTCGAGATGCTGAAAGCGGGATATGGCGTGGTAGCTTGCCAGCTGTACCGCCTTTTTAGTCTTTTCTGGAGGAGTGGTAGCGTGCCAGAAGATTGGTGCAAGGCTGTCATCGTGCCGCTTTACAAAGGAAAAGGGTCACAGCAAGAGTGCAAAAACTACCGCGGCATAAGCTTGCTCAGCATCGTCGGCAAATTGTATGCAAAAGTTTTGATAAAAAGAGTGATGAATGAAACTGAAGGGAAAATGTGGGATTTACAAGCAGGACTTATGAAAGGAAGGGGATGCACGGATCAGGTATTTTCCTTACGATGCATAGCCGAAAAATTTTTGGCGAAATGTCAAAAGGTCTATTGCATATTTGTAGACTTGGAAAAGGTCTATGACCGAGTGGTGAGGCATGAACTATGGACAACACTGGCCAAGTATGGAGTAAGCAGTCACTTGATACGAGCACTGAAATCTCTCTATGAGGGCTCCAGTGCTTGTGTCAGGATCAACGGAGCTTGCACAGACTTTTTTCACATTGAAAAAAGTGTGAGACAGGGTTGTGTAGCATCACCGCCGCTGTTTAACCTATACATGGACAGTTGTATGAAAGAACTACAAGATAGTGCGTATGGTTTAAAAATGAATGCACTGACTATCAAATGCCTCCTATACGCTGATGATCAGGTAATACTGGCATCATCGGCGGAGGAGTTGCAGTTGATAGTTAACTTTATGCATGATGCGCTAAAAAGCAAAGGAATGAAATAAGCGAATGCAAATAAGACAAAAATAATGGTTTTTGAAAGAGAGGAAAGTATGACGGATTGCTCGATTTTTGTGGAAGGAAAACGAGTGGAACAGGTGAAAGAATTTGTATATTTAGGTTCAAAATTTGTGAGCGATGGAAAGTGTGATTGTGACATTGAACGAAGAGTTTTGGCTGGAAATGAAGTGAAAGGAGCCATGTACGCCTTTACGAGCAGTCATAGCAATCTGAGAAGGCAAGACTGGCAGTACATAGAGGAGTACTTGTTCCTACTCATGTATGGCAGAGAAAGTTGGGTGTAGCAGAAGAAGCATAGAAGTAAAATTAATGCAGTGGAAATGAGAAGTCTGCGGAGTATAGCTGGAGTGAAATTGATGGACAAAGAAAGGAACAGTGTGATAAGGGAACATTGCGGTATGGTAGAAGAAGTAGTGACTAAGATAGAAAAAGGTATGCTTAGATAGTTCGGACACGTGGAAAGGATGGATGGAAGTAGGCTAACGAAACAGATTTATCAGAAGAGAGTTAATGGGTATATTGGTAAGGGGCGACCTCGACGTACATATTTCAATCAAATAGAAGACATTTTGAAAAAAGGTCAGGTCTAGAGTACCCTTAACTGGCGTGTGTGTATGAAAACACTTATGAAAGTGGAAGAAGCGAAATGTATGCCAGGATCGTAGCAAGTGGAAAGCCATAGTCTCTGCCTACCCCGATGGGAGACAGGCGTGACGATATGTATATATATATATATATATATATATGTATACATATGTATGTAGGAGCAGTTATCAACCTCGTCTGTCAGAGCGTCATTCGTATTGTGCCACAAAACAATATAAAAACATTTTTAAGAAATAATTCAAGTTCATGTTCAATTACAAGCCACGTAGTCTAATCCAACTACTTGGTTTTAATTGGGATTCTAATGGAATAACTTCGGAGCCCACGTCAGCTGACTCTGTAAAGAACGAGGTCAAGGCGAAGAGAAGAAATATTCAAAATAAAACCCAGCACCAATCCGTTCTAATATGCCGCTAATTGGGAGAGACCTACTTTCAGCAGGGGACTGCTATAGGCTGTTTTTGTTAATAGCTCCGTGATAACTGGATTACGACACAAGATTTCCATGTTGTGACGGGAACCCGGGACTGAAAAACACTTTCAAAAAGGTAGTATTCTCAACCTAAAATTTTTATTTTCAAAAATTATAAGCAGATTTACGGTAATACGGTTACTGCAGGTACAGAGAGAGTCATTAGGTACGTACATCTGGAATGAAATAAGATAGTGTTCATTTTTGTTGAAACTTTTATTATTAACAGTTTCGCAAAAAAGGTAACTTTGTTTTTATTACCGATGATATCTGCGAAAAACACAATGTCCGTAGTGGAGACACAGGTAATAGGAAATAGGTAATTACCGTTATGAAATTTTTACCTGATAAACTTACATTTTGAGATTTGACTAGCCTACTAGTTCAGTCTTATTACGACATTCGTTACAAGCTGGTTGCTAACTCAGACTAGTAGTCTTACAATCTGTGTTTATCGACGAAGAAAAGTGTGTATTGAAAATGTCTGCTGCTCAAATCATAAACAGGAAAGTTCGAAAGGCAACTGTCTTAGCGAGTGCTGGTAAGTAATTCGTATAATTTATATACCAACTACCAGTTTACGTGTTTTCTTAACACTCCAAGTTGATACTTATATCCCTTATTTGTTCGATGCATTTTCCGCGGAAAATATTTTCTTAATAAGAATGCATAATAATTAACTAGGACAATATTAAAAGGTAGTTCACTGCATACTAAGTTATTTTTAAGTGGTTAGAGCAAACAACGAAATGAAGTAACCGTCGAGAAAGTTTTCTTACTGACCCAGTCATCTACTGAGTATGAGACAGACTAACTTAACTGTATAACCGACTAGGTTACCTCTGATATGAAAAATGAAAACGTATTTTACGTATTTCAATTAAACCTAGCACGTTTTCGAAACTCATGCCATACATGGCAATTTTGTAAAAAAAAAAATAACAGTCGTTCACTTTAATGACAAGAAAATTTTATCTCGTGTTACATGTTCTAATTTTAAAACTCTTAACTTTCTTACGTGAAGGTCGCTTTCCCAAAACACTAAACTGTTTTGATACATGGGAAAAAAAACCTTATTACTCTACTGGTGTCCGTGTTATTCATTTATTACCTCTCATAGAAGTTCCGATACTTAGATTATTATAATGGATGTTTATGGGTTTATTTATTCATGATTACTTGAAATACACTTATAACTTATTCAGCTCACTTCAGTGCATCACATTAGTTTCAAATGATAACCTTAGATTTATACTATGCTGAAAACAGTATCTAAAATAATTATATATATATTTTTAGGCACGCGGCACACACTTGATTGCCCATTTGAAAATAACAAAACAGGGGCTGGCGCAAGTAAACCTGTAAAAGAAGAAAAAGTGTCAGAGAAGGGCAGCTTTTTGGTCACTGATTCGAAATGGGTACCCAGTGAATTAGGCGTAGACTCGGAGAATCCGCAGCAACGTGTATGTATAACTAATTTTATAGTTATGTTTATTGAGAACACAAGCAGCGTTCTGTCAGAGCGTAAAACTGGTTTTTGGATGATCGAGAAGGCGGATAATTTCTCAGATTAAAAAGTAGCCTAGGGCATTACCCTGTCAGAGTACGACAGTTTAAAGAAATAGTGCCTATACCACTCTCCGATCCAACAACTGTCCCCATACTAACAAGAAAGGTAAGGTTACAAAACACTTCTAAACATTGTAACTGTGGATGTGTAACCAATTATTGGCTCTTATTTCGAATTATAGAATGCTAATATGGTTGCCCACTATTAAGTAGGGTATGTACTACAAGTAGGTGCAAAAGTTTTGCTTCTACTAAAAAGTGTGTATTTATTTCTCCCCTGGATTTAGGTGTGATTGTATGTACGTTTTAAGATGGAATATTTTTTTGAGAAAAGATCGTACGCCACTAACTTTTAATAAACTTGTTTAGTTTTGTGAATCTGGCATCAGATTTGCAAGAAGAGATCCAAGGAGGTTTGTATTTCAGTCATAACATTATCACTGTAACAAATCAACGTGTACCTAAGGATTAAGAATACAATGCTTCTAACAATACTAAAATACTTAAGTCAGAACTTGGTTTTAGTTGATAAAACGGTTCTTTTATTTTTGGGTTCAACCTTTACATTGCACCAAAATTAGAAAGACATAGTTTACGTACAGGAAATATTAACAAATGTTGTTATTTTTCAGTTGAAAACCTTAGAACTAGCTAGGAAATATAAAAAACGCCTGTACACGGCATATACTACAGAAAAAACAATGCCGTCAAGTAACAAGAACCCTATTCTGACCACTGAAACCAAAATAGAAGAGAAGACTACAAAAGAAACAGTTCATGAAATTAAGAAATACGATGAGAAAAAGCGTCTAAAATATAGTAATTCCGAAGAAATAATAGACAATATAATTAATATATTCGCCAAACCTGGTTTTGATCGTGACCACGAAATTGAAGAACAAGTGTGTAATATGCTTCTAGATATTAAGCATTCAATAATGTCCGATTTTCAGACAGTAAATAACAATGAGGAACAAAATCTTAACGAGGAAATCAAATCCACCGCGATGGTCGTAGGAGAAAATATAAACGAAGAGAACAAAGATGATTTGGAAAATGTGATGGAGACATCAATCGAAGAAACAAACGCTGTAACACAAGAACATAATGATGACCCAAAAGAATGGGTAACGTATTTTTTCGACTTCTATATCTTACTAAATGAGTATAAAATTATATAATAAGAATATGTGCAGACTATTTTGGCACATTATTACATAGTGCTTTATAGAATTATTTAATTTAGTTTAACTGCTATAGGATCCAGATCAAAGATAAATATTTTAAAGAGAAAATCCGACTAACCGACTCATTGACTATTTTATTAATTAATTTTTGAGATGGAATTTAAGAATGTCTTTTCATAGTGGGACATAGATCATAATAAAAATAAAAATAATAATTTGATTTGGTTGGATGTTGATAGGAGAGTGAGTCACCCTGTAATTTCATAGTATGCTCGATAGATAAGCTTTTTACAACATTCAATTCATAACCGTGCAATGTGAAACAGGATTGAAAGCGGGTATTTTTATTGTTTGTCAATCTAATAGATTTTTTTTTAAATCTTATATGAATATAATCAAAAAAGTCTTATTTCTTTTTGATAAAAATGACAGGACTTGACATTGTAATGATTCTAAATAAGTCTTTGCACTACTTTCTAAGCGTAATGTTTTAACTAAAAGATAGACTAAAGTTAATGAGTTTGGATTGTAATTAACCCATTAATTATAGATTTTTTAATGTCATTGCTAACAAAGCTTTTATATAACGTATTAGCATAATGATTTTAATCTTTCAGATTCCCATAGGATCTGGTACAACATTTATGCACCATACAAAATACAACAAAATAATTTTTAATAAGCCCAACACGGCAACGCGGGGTTTATTGAGCGCCGTGTTCCCTAGAAGGAAATTTTTTTTTTATGAATCTATTGTCGGGGTACCATAATTAACAAAAGATCCATATTAGCCATTGATTTTGCTTTAGCCTAGTTAAGAGGCTTAGTGCTAGAAAGCTTTAATTTAACATGGATACAAGTTTATATAAGTATTTAAAAAACATCCGATTGACGGCTGGATTAAGGTTCCTGCGTATCATTTCCATTGGAATTGGGCATAGTGTTGTAAGAGTCAGAAATGACTCAAAACTTGAATAGTTATATTTGAACTGAATACAATGTATTGGTTTCGTCCTAGCAACACATTCAATGAGCGGAAGACCGCCGCCAGCTTTCCCAGATAAGCCAGTGAAAATGAGTTTAGATCAGAGAGCTGTATCTGATATTATCCAGGAAGTGTTGAAAAAGTTTCCGAACAGCAATGAAAAGACTGTGAGGTATGTCTTGCTCACTTGATTAATGTAGTATAATACCTACATATCTATTATGATCTTTATACCGAGTTATATCTTAGGTATACGTGATAAGGAGTCACCCCGTTTCACAACTTGTCCATTTGAATAACTGTCTCTTTAACTTGACTACTTAAATAGTTTCCAGGTCTGGGGGGGTAACATTAACAGCGTTGGGTAGACTGACTGTCTGAATGTCCCACTAGTGTTTTACACCAAGCTATTAGAAAGTAGACCTCACTGACATACAACATGCTTGCCACCTTTAAAGTGAAAAAAATATTTAAAGTTTTTAAAATAAATTAATACTTATTCGCTTGTATTTATGTGCTTTTCGCTTCTACCTTGTCTTGAACTAATACATCACTGTCCCTGTAGCGCAATCCGAAGTAATCTCAAGAATAAAAATTACATTAACAGCGTTAGCAAAACATTGAGTAAGCTAGGATTTCCCAACAATGCTGTTGCTGCTGAAGCTGTGTATAATAGTGTTCTAATGAGATCTTCCAGTTTTTTTACCTCTACTGTTCGATCCCAAACATCACAGTATATACATCAACTATATACCTATGTCGCGATCTCACTTCACCGTATGCAATTATGTCCCACGTGATGGAGATGAGCCTATTAGGCATGTTGAAATGAAATACCTAATAAAGTTATAATTGTTCACAGAAACCTCATTACCTCGAAATGCGCCGACGAGTGCAAAATGATGAGATTGAGGAATCGAAGAGCTGCACAAGACGCTAACCGCAATCTGTCATCATAGGTCAGCAAATTTGATGGTAACAGCATGAATTGGGACGTTATCGAGTTATCAAATAATATTGAATTCATACATGCTCGTCATCATACGCGCTAATATCCAGAATGGACTACGAAAACCCCATTGACAAAAATGACCACATCCGTTAAGTGACTACTACACTGGGTAGATATTTACGACGATTTGATAATTGTATTACTTTCGTTACTTTAATACGTATCCATTATATTGTATAATTTATACTGTCAATTAGACTGCCTCTGTGGCGCGGTGGGAGCGCATCCGACTGCTACGCAAGAGGTCGTGGGTTCGATTCCCACCCAGGATAAAACTTTGTGTGATGAGCACGATGGTTTATTCTGTGTCTGGGTGTTATTTATCTATAATATGTATGTATTTAGAAATATATAAGTATGTTTATCAGTTATCTAGATCCCATAACACAAGCTAATATTAGCTTACTTTGGGCTAGATGGCGCTGTGTGAAAAGTGTCCCACAATATTTATTTATTTATTATTTATAATTAGTGAAGAGTTGTTGTAATTACCTTTGATAATGCCTTAAGGTGTAATCTATTAAGTTGTGTTAAATAAAATATACATAATATATTCGTTATATACCTAACCAGTATGTGGTTAACAAGTTTAATTAAAAACACATAATTCTAAGTATTACGTAATGATTGAAATTGAAAACAATGTGTAAATTTGAATGCATTTTGTACGTTGTGATAACCTTGACAATAAACAGAAAGTATATTTCTGTTATACACTTTTAAGAGGTGAATATTAAATACTGTGTTTATTTAATTTAAAAAACTTCTAGTCTGATAAATTTCGCTTATTATTTTTGGAATCAAGTAATTATAGAAGTAGATTTTTTTATATTCAGTAGTATTCCCTTAGTTGCTATCTGTTTATGTGTTTCATAAGTTTGATTATAAACTTAAGTGTGTACATTGTAATTGTAATGATTTAGTAAAAGTAAATCGTAAAAGTATATTTGTTGTTTGCTTTGTATCGTTTAATCTAAGAACTACTAAAAGTATAATAAACATTTCGGGGTATTCATTGAAAACCTACGCTACGTGCAAGGCGAGACGCACTCAAAAGCCTTCGTCACGCCCCATAAACCCCGTACTTGCCAAATTTTACAGTTCCGGGTCAACAAAAGTATAGTACCATGCACGTCTTTATCACTAAATGGGTGGCAGAGGCATATTATTCGCCCACATTTCACCATGTGCATTTTAACCCACATAACAGGTGATAAGCCCATTGCCGTGTTGAAATGAACAAACGCAGGATGTATAGAATCAGAATCAGGTATTTATTTGTGAAACATAGGTAGTACAATAATAATAGATGTCGAATACTATAAGAACGCTATGTTTTGTCCCAAGGAAGTACAAATATTTTATAAACAGATTTAAACTAATTTCAAATTACAATAATAATCACAAATTAAAACAAAAAAGGTACATTACAACTCAAATAATTTACAATTAAGTCAAAAGAATTCCAATTAAATCAGTTAAATTACTATAAAATAAATTAAATTTATTTACATAATCGACAATAAATTACATTATATTTTTATTATGCTATGTCATTATCATTAATAAAATCGTCTATTGAATAATAACATTTAGCGATGAGAATTTTAAGAAGTGTACTTTTAAATTTATTGAATGGCTGGTTTTGTGTTGCGGCCTGTTATTCACTTAAGTCTCGAAATATACCTGTGCGAATAACGAATGGGATTAAAAATGGCAGTGTACCTTTTACTCCTCGCTCGTATATTATTTGCGTCTAAAGTCACACTCATCGGTACAGTTTGAAATTCAATAACAACGATTAGGGTTTTTCCTACTTTTAGACGATTCCAAATTAAAATTATAACTTATTTTTATATCAAGAAAATAGAGATAGTATACTAAATTTAAGCATTTAAATAACCTATACTTTATTGTACACCTTGAACAATATTATTTAACATAGTAAATAAAAGAATGTTGTACAATTCTTCCAGACAACCTATGTGTGGACATAGCTCAAGGACAATCAGTCGTGGGTATCAGTGGTGCAGTTTTATACTAAAACTAATTATACATTAATACAATAATCACTAGTAAACATGAAACACAAATAAGTACAACAGCACTCAAACTATCAATCATAAATATACTAAATCAAATACATATACATATATAAATACATTTACATACACTTAAATATACTTACAAATAAAGATAAATGTAAGTATATAATTAAACATTTTACTCTTAGTTATTAAAAAAATTAAAATAAATTAAAAATAATTAAATAAAACGCAATTAAAATACATAAAAATAATGAACAGCTTGGCAATGACAGATAATGATTTTTGACCATTTTCTTAAATGTATTAAGCGTCTTAGCCCGCCTTACTTCCAAAGGCAACGCATTCCACAACCGAACTGCCTTCACTGTAAATGATTCGCCATAAAAACTAGTTAAATTTGAAACTGACTACACAAATAATAATAAATAAATAAAAATATCTTTATTTTGCATAGACCATTTTAACGGCGCTTGTTGTCATACACTATTTAAAATATTTAAAGCGACCACCGGTTCGGAACGCGGCCCACCTGAGAAGAACCGGCAAGAAACTTAGGAAGGCTTTTTTTTTTGATGGCCTATTTACAATTTAATATTATTTCACTTTGCCAGCAGATCATTTCCAGGCGTCCCTGTCCTGCAAATAGTCTGTAACGGAGTAAAAACCTTTTTCACAAAGCTTGTTTTTTATAAACTTTTTAAATTTATTTAATGGTAAATTTCTCAGGTCACAGGGAAGCCTGTTGTAAAAGCGTATACAGTTACCCTGGAAAGAATCGCCAATCTTATGTGTGACTGTGGTGGACTGAAAGATTATTTTTATTTCTAGTGTTTATATTATGTTTATCACAGAGTTTAGAAAACTGTGATAGATTTTTCTGGACATACATAAGATTGGCAAAAATGTATTGTGATGGTACGGTTAGAATATTTACTTCTTTGAATTTTTCTCGGAGAGAAACTCTGGGGCCCAAATTATAAATAGCGCGTACAGCCCGCTTTTGTAGAACAAAAATAATATTTAAATCTGCAGCACTCCCCCAAAGGAGAATACCGTAAGACATAATACTATGAAAATAGCTGAAGTAAACCATTCTAGCCGTATCCACATCTGTTAGAGTCCTGATCTTTTTTACAGCGTATGCAGCCGAACTTAATCTAGAGGCTGTCTTTTCTATGTGTGGGCCCCACTGCAAATTGGCATCAATAGTTATACCGAGGAACACAGTTGATTCTACAAACTCTAACACTTGTCCATTCAGTTGAACATTGGCCGCAACTTGTTTTACATTTGGTAGAGTAAATTTTATACATTTAGTTATATTTTCATTAAGGCAAAGATTATTTGAGCTGAACCAATGAACTACTCTTGCAATTGCATTGTTTACATCGTCAAAGTTATCTAATTGTCTTTTAATTTTAAAAATTAATGAGGTGTCATCTGCAAACAATACAATCCTATTCCTGTCCCCTACATAAAATGGTAAATCATTAATATAAATGAGGAACAAGAATGGTCCAAGTATCGAGCCTTGCGGCACACCCATTGTAACCATGGATCCTACAGAACGTGTACCATTAATATCGACCCTCTGTATTCTATTGTTCAAATATGAAGACAGAAATATGAAGACAGAAGGTCGAGAGCTTTGCCTCTTATTCCATAGTGGTGTAATTTTTTGCACAGCGTTTCATGTTGAACGCAATCAAAAGCCTTTGATAGATCGCAAAATATACCTAATGCATCGTGCTTGTCTTCCCAAGCTTCATGAATACATTTTAATAACTCAACACCAGCATCGGAAGTTGAGCGCCCTTTCGTAAACCCAAATTGATTCGCATGAAGTATTTTATGACTATTAAAATGGGATAGCATTTTATTCAAGATTATTTTTTCAAATACTTTGCTCAAAGTTGGCAGCACTGACACTGGTCGGAAATTAGACGGCTCTGTAGCGCTGCCAGCCTTGAACAAGGGAACGACTTTGCTGTGTTTCATTAAATCAGGAAATGTACCACTAGAAACACAGTCATTAAACACAGTTGCTAGATGGGGCGCAATTACCTCAATTATACATGATGCAGTTTTGACCGATAATCCCCAAAGGTCCGCGGTTTTCTTAATTACGATACATTTAAATGTTTTTACAATGTCCTGAGCACAAATATCTGTGAATACAAATGCATCCCTGCAACAAAGAACAGATTCTTCTAATAAAAGTTCAGCGGAACTGGAAGTACTCCGCATAGGTGTCGTCAGTTTCAAATTTTCCGATGATTTTAGGAATCTCAAATTATTATCTTTAAGGAAGTGGAAACGGATTAAATAAGATGTTATATAGAAGAAAAAGGATATGAGTATTGCGACGAAGACGAATGGGCAGCCACTTGAGCTCAGTGCGAAATTCAGAAACGTGGCCATATTTACCCAAGCCAAATATGAACCTGATGCAATAATTTTGTAAGCGCTCAAGCTTATTTAGCTGAACCTCGGTAAAATCGAGATAACTAGCATCACAGTAATCTAGAATAGGAAGAAGAAGAGACTGTGCTAAAGCAGTTCTAGTTGAAATTGAAAGAAAGTTGCGCACTCTACGCAAAGAACCTCCAGCTGCAAATAATTTACGGCTTACCTCCTGCACTTGTTGGTTCCAAGATAAAGTTTTATCAATAAAGATTCCTAGATTTTCACTGAATCACTAACAGGTATATGAATTCCATTGAAAATTATTTTCGGAAGTAGTGTCCAATCTATATTTGATACTAGTTGACGCCCGCGGCTTCGCCCGCTTAGATAAGTATTTCCGTTCCCGTTTCCCACAGGATCTTGTTCCCGGGATAAAAAGTGGCCTATGTCGGCTTCTGGCTCTAAGCTACCTCACCACCAATTTTCAGCCAAATCGTACAGCCGTTGTTAATTTATAAATAGTGTAACTAACACGACTTTCTTCTATTTATATAATTTAATCTTGGACTACCAATTGCAATTACATAAATAAAGATAAACAATGTTGTTCTGACTTTATTAGTCTCTAAATGATCATAACTCAATATACGGTACATAAGTATTGTTGGAATTTTTAAAATATCTAAACGATTTCGCCGAGTTTCTAAGCTACCTCACCACCAATTTTCAGCCAAATCGTACAGCCGTTGTTAATTTATAAATAGTGTAACTAACACGACTTTCTTCTATTTATATAATTTAATCTTGGACTACCAATTGCAATTACATAAATAAAGATAAACAATGTTGTTCTGACTTTATTAGTCTCTAAATGATCATAACTCAATATACGGTACATAAGTATTGTTGGAATTTTTAAAATATCTAAACGATTTCGGCGAGTATATTTTTACGCAGAATGCTGCGACTGTCCTCGAGGGGTTTATTGTTATTATTATTTATTTATTATTAAAAGAAAACATACAGAGTACATAAAATTAAATCCTGCAAAACTGTTCTAACAGTTTGACTGCAGGTAAGAGTCTCTATAATAGTTACATGTACGTTTTAATACTTGGTTCTTAGTTTTATATTAAGTACTATACATATTTTTATACATTCTTAAATTTATAATTACTATAGCTAGTTAACACTTGTCTAACACTTGTATCCGTCATACAATGTTATTATAATCTTACTACAATATTTTAATCTTACTTCCATTACCTTGAGTTTTAAGGCTAGAATCGGCATATGATTCGCTCATTGTTGTTATTGTCACCATTAAAGGGAACTATTGCTATCTGATCACCCAATCCAGTAACGGCATGGTGCGTATCCTGCGCCTGGGTTGCAGTTGGAGTTGGTGGCGCTCCAATAGACCTTGGTATATTGCTTGTCATCTTTATCCATACTTGAGCCCATGATCATATAAATAATACTGGACAGAATTTCTGTGTCGCTTCATTTAACCAGCTCGCTCTTACGCATAGGCCCTCACGCATACATTTACACAATACTAAGGCGAGGTAACTGAAACCCTACATTCAGTAACCGTGCATTAGTTTTATCTTTCTCCCTTGTTCTTGTCTCTGACCATAGTTTGAAACAGATTTTGTTTTTGCTATTGGACTACTCAGCTTCAGCAATGACAGAAACAATAAATTTAAATATATCTTAAATTTTTTTAGAGTATTTGTAACATCTATATTTCAAGCATTCAAGAGAAACAAATCTTGCAAAGACAAATAAACAGTAAATACCACGTGGTAACCTTTAAAGCTTTCGTCGAATGGTAAGACAATTTGTTATTAATGACTCTAGGTCTCTTTTCCAATTAAATTGAAACATATAAGTTGTATTTATGAAACCATTTTAAAGCTCTTCGTTATCAAGCGTATCAAGCTACTCGAGAGTGGCAGAATATAGACTCCAACGCCTAATATCCACTTTTTTTAACCAGAATGGCGGTTTTATCATAATTGTCAACTAATCAGGCGTACTTAAACATATTATTTGTAAACTAATTAAGGCGAATGGGTTAAAAATATATGGTGCAATGGGAGTATTTCAGGTATGTATGTCTCGAGTAGAGTCGAGGGGCAAAGTTAGAACTTAGTACTGACTAGGAGCATCTTAGGGTCTGCGTCGGCGTGCTTAGTCCACTCAGGGTCTCTGCTAGTATACTCAGTCTACCAAGAAGTTCCACGTGTCTGCGTCAGTGAACAAATGGATAAATAAATAAAAGATAAAAGGATTCCTGTTGGACTAGTAAGTTTAAATTAAACTAGTTGGATCACGTGGACGAAGGGATCGGAAACCCTTCAGACTTTTAATTATGGTAATGTTAGAGAACAAAGCGTGTTCGAAAGACACGAATCTCTTAAACAATCTTTGTAGCAAGCAGTGCGTCAACTCGTAGATTTTTGATGGTCAGGTAGTAAATGAGGTCTATAAAAGTCTAAGGTCATAAAAAGTATTGTGTTTTGGCTAAGTTTTAAAAAACTATGTACTGGGTGTACTTTGTAAACCGCTACAATGTGTAAAAAAAACAGTCCCATAATTAGTATTATTACTTTAAAAAAATATACTTTTTCATTTGTAACAGCTACTTGTATTTATCTACCTGTTCCAGGTCCAGGTAAATTAACACAATCACGCCTGTATCCTTGAGGGACAAGACAGAGGTGAATATCACACCCACCCAAACGTTGCATTCTAAGTCCCACGTAATTAGAGGCAAACCTATTGTTATCACCAAGCTACATTTACTTAAAAATATCTATAACCAATCTGTAATCCAAACTAACTTTCGAAGAACCAGGATGGATGTTACCCATCCACAAATACAACCCCTGCAGTTCGAGTAACAGGTAGTTAAAATACAAGTAAAACAATGAACGTTCACTTACCTTTGTACTGTTATAATAAATGATATAATCGCCATCACCCAAGAAGCTGTTAACTCTGATATTGTTACATAATATAATACAACGGGTTCAAAATGTCTATTTTAGATGTTAAATTTGGAATAACCAAATTTAACATCTAAAATAGACACATTTTACTAAATTAATTTGGCCCTTGAGACTCACCCCAGTTCCGTGCATCGGAAGGCACGTTAAGCCGTTGGTCCCGGTTGTCAATAAAGTGGCAGTCGTTAAGCCAAGTTGAAGGCCTTATGGGCGGCTAAAAAAATTTTCAACAGCAGGTGCCACAGCCTGCGCCTGTCCATTTCAACACGGTAGTAAACTGGGATTCCTATAAGTCAGCTAGGAATCGGTGTAACCAAATGATACGCAACGCTAAACGCCGACATATCTTCGACAACGTCTCTTCCTCGTCACCTTCTGAAGTTTGGAGGTTTCTTGGGACATTGGGCATTGGAAAGGTAAGGCAAGTGGAGCTGCCTAAGACTATTGGACTGGATGCCATTAACATACATTTCTCCACTTCCCATACAATGGATATCCAAACCATTAGTCAAACGGTAGACTATATAGCCAGACTGACTAAATGCCATAATACCCCTTTTACATTTTCTCCAGTCTCGGCAGATGAGATCAAGAAAATCATATTTTCAATAAAATCTAATGCTGTTGGTTGTGACAGCATTAATCGTCGCATGATCGTAACAATTATAGACCAACTTCTACCCATTATATCACACCTAATACATTTCTCTTTGGATTCATGTCAATTTCCTGCTCTGTTGCGAAAAGCCTATGTTCGACCATTGCCTAAAATTAATAATCCTTCCCTACCTAATCATTTTCGTCCTATTTCAATTCTCCCTTTCCTCTCTAAGGTTTTAGAGGCGTGTGTACATAAACAATTATTTATGTACATACAGCAAAATAATGTTTTAAGTCCTCTGCTATCGGGTTTTAGGCGTGGACACAGCACAACTACAGCTTTGCTTAAAGTAACGGTGAATCACGAAATTCTTTTGTATATACTTTCCCATCTTAAAATCTCATCTGACGAACTGGAATGGTTCTCTTCTTATCTTCGGGGTCGCCAGCAGTGTGTTTGCGTTGATGATATTTCATCGAAATGGTGCAACCTAGACGCTGGTGTTCCTCAAGGCGGTATACTCTCTCCTCTTCTGTTTTCCATGTTCATAAACTTTTTAACTCCTGATCTTCAGTGTGCGTATCATTTGTATGCTGATGACCTGCAAGTGTACTGTGAAGCTACAGTGGACAACATAGCAGAGGCTTTTCGTCGAGTAAACGCTGACCTAAATACAATACGAAGCTGGTGTGATAGGTTTTGCCTGTCAGTCAACCCTGATAAATGCCAGGGTATCATAGTGGGGAGTATTCGCATGATGAACAGGTTGACCGATGTAAACGAACCACCATTATTGTTTAACCAGATAACCATTCCTGTAACTTTGAGTGCCAAAAACCTGGGTTTACATCTGGATTCTACTTTAAGCTGGCGGCCGCAGGTCACTAACGTTTGTCGGAAGGTTACGGGGACATTACGGGCTCTTTACAGATTCAAAAATTTTTTGCCTCTCAAGACTAAAGTAATGCTTGTGCAGACTCTTATTTTTCCTGTCATTGACTATGGTGATGTGTGCTATTTCGACCTGAATGCAGACCTGCTCAATAAACTAGACCGGCTTCTCAACAATTGCATTCGATTCGTCTATAATCTTCGAAAGTTTGATCATATATCAACTTAACGTTCTGAGCTGCGCTGGTTACCGATACGTCAGCGTCGCAACATGCGCGCTGTGACGTTTCTTTATACGCTCTTAAACTTTCCAAACACGCCCTACTACTTGACTTCTCATTTTCAGCTTCTGTGCTCTAACCACAATAAAAATCTTCGTTCTTCTCTGTCCTACTCATAGCTCCAGTCTCGTTCACTCTTCTTTCTTTGTTTAGTCAATTCTTCTATGGAATGCTCTTCCTCAAGAAATCAGAATGGCCACTAACCGTACGGTGTTTAAAAGTAAAGTTCGTCAGCTCTACAGCAACTCATAGATAAATTAATCTGTTAATATGTATACCTGATATGTATAAATTCATTATATACTTTATGTATAGTAAGTTACTAATATGTATATTTATATATATATTTATGTATATGTATGTACTTGTATTTTTATAATATATATGTATGTTATCTTGAATATGTGTATGTGTTCGTATTTAAATATATATTTCTCTCTTTTTTTATTTTATTAATTAGTACCTATGTTATGTGAGCCATTATAACTTTCATTAAGCACCTACCTTGACTTATCTCTGTAACGCCCAAAGGTTGACTGGTAGAGAATGCCTATGGCATTAAGTCCGCCTGTGTACATGACTGTGCAGAAAGTTTAAATAAATGCTGAGAGTGCCAATGACCCCATAAGCCGCCTTTTAAAATTCCATTCTTTATTTGTATTACAATAAAAACACCGAAAGAAGCTCCGATATCTAGCAAGCATGTATTTTTGTTATATTCCACTTGATCAATGAACCCAGAAAAAGTCATAAGTGGGCTTCGAACCGTGTCGGCGTCGCACATTTCTCGTATTGGTGGTGTGAGGCCCGAAGTAATAATATGCATTTAATACTGCAATTTTTAATAACAATTTACGCATCACTTTCAGTATTAATGTATGTGCTATTGCGTATAAACTACGGGAGAGTTGGCTATTGCATTTGTTGGTATAGACAAACCAATTCAACAAACATCCATCTCCAATAAATAAAGATGTCCGACTACGTCTTCGCTGCAAATGGAAATTTTGCCAATAGTCCCTAAAGACACTCAGCATAAATATGGAAAAACAACAGCAATAAAGTGCACACTAGTGTCCGACTAAAATACTGTTGATAACTATTCTACGGCGTTACAACAGTGAGCTCCGCTTACCCACCGGTGCTACGAGATAGCTACAAATGCTACTTCATCGCATTACGAAACCGCTTAAGTGTCTTTAAATGGAACTGTTCTGTGTCTTTAAATCTTACTTTCGTTACCTTAAATTTTAAGCCTAAAATATGATTTGCTCATTGTTGTTATTGTCGCCATTAAGGGCCGGTAGGCCAAGTCGCGTAGGCACCACAACGCTTCCTCAGCTCCCAACAAGATAGATCGACGATGTATTTTCTGCTGGCACGCCACAGTAAAAATGATTGGCAGTAGCAATCGAAATGGAACATCTCTGTTATTGTGTTGGATTATATTTTAGGTTTATGATATACTAGTTGACGCCCGCGGCTCCGCCCGCGTGATGAAGTTTTCCCGTTCCCGTATTCTAAAGGAACTTGTTCCCGGGATAAAAAGTAGCCTATGTGTTATTCTGATAGATAAGCTATTATATATATAATATATAGTTTTGGTAAAGTTTATTTAAATTCTAGTAGTTTTACGTGCAAGTAACAGACATCCATGCTTACAAATTTTCGCGTTTATAATATTAGTAGGAGTTAATGATGATATATTTAATAACAAATTTAGGCTTTATGTACAAGTACCAAATATAATGTCCCGTACCTACTCATTATACAATTTTTTTTTAATAAATACTAATATCAAAAAAATCATAATGTTATGTTCCTGTCTTCGGCAGCTAGTCACTGTTGTACTTCAGAACATATCTTCCGTCCGCGCTAAACATTCTCCTTAAGTACACAATTTCATTCAATTGCTCCAAACGTTGCCGGTTTATCCAAATCTTGCTTTTAGTTCTTACTTTTTCTTTTTCAAATACCCGATTCTTAGTTTAACATGCAGCGAAGACCTTTACTTTTATATTAGTGACTAATACCTGAAGTTCGGCTTCTGATGAGACCATCACTACCGCATCATCAGCGTACAACAGACAATGTACTGTAAAATTTCCAATTTTACAACACATCATAATCTTTTAACTTTTGCAGCCACACTTTTGCACAACTGTCCAGATACACTATGAAAAGTCAGGCGGACATAACATAACCCCGTTTGACGCCCGAACAGAAATCAAAAAGAGGCGCCAAGTGAACAACCCCCTTGGTCGCACGCAAGCTTTACAGTCCGTATAAAGAGACTGTATCGCCCGCAGCAGCTGGCCGTCCACACCATATCCTGCCCGGATATGGTGTGGACGGCCAGCCAGGCCACACAGACGAGTACCACAGAGTTTCTCTCACAACGTTATTATTAGCGCAAAAAACCTTCGCGTTAAAATGTTGGGATTATTAATTATTAGTTACATGAAATGTTATACATTGTGTAAGGCTACTAACATAAAGTACAAACATAAATAAAAAGCTTTCGTAGCCCTACTTACTCGGTTTCGTAAAAGATCACTGATTTAAGAAACTCTCTCGGATTTTGAATGGATGACCGCATTGTAGCATTTTCATTTACCAGCGTTTTCGTGCTTCGAAGGACACGTTAAGCTGTTTGTCCCGATTGATAGTAACGTTGCAATCGACACTCATTAAGTCAAGTGAATACCCTTTGAGCGACTTAAAAATTACAACAGCGAGTCGCTACAATCCTTAAAGTCTGTCCATTTGAACACAGGCATTGGGCTCACCACAATATGCCTCGCCACACCTTCGGGGATAAAGTCGTGGCTAATAAATTTATAAATATACTTAAATAATTAATACCGAAAGCATAAAACAAAGGTCTTGGATACAATTTTAATAATTTATGCGAAGCGAAGCGAAGCTTTAATATAACAACTGCACTCATTACTTCAGCCAGTTGCAGTCGGTATGTTTAAAGCTTCAGAATCTATAGATCTAATTTGTTTAGAAACCAATTGAAAGTATACGCTACAAATTTTTTTTTTTGAAATACGTCAGCATTAAGCGGAAAAATAGGTAAACATACATTGATCGGCCCACTGGCTCAGTTGGTTATATAACTGCCTTCTAACCTGCGGGTACCGGGGTCGATTCTATACTACTTACAGGGATAATTCTGACGCTTCTGTGAAGTGCAGGTACTTTATTTTATATTAAAATCTCATATATTTTGTTTATCTATCACGCCTTATCCCCGAAAGGGTGGCAGTGGCATATTAGTATATGCCCCCTTTTCACCATGTGTATTCCTGTCCCACCTAATGGGTGGTGAGTCCATTGCCGTATATAACTCTCATATATATAAACTATATAAAGCTAACTCCAGGCGTCGTAAGATGCGACTGGGACTGACGCTCGGATGATGATGAAATGCTTACTGCTCACATAAATATACATACTACTTAAATGTATCGTTCAGGTTATTGTATAAAATACCAAATTATTGTGGTATACGGTTTTTTTTATCTTTGGCCCGTATTTCAACGGGCATCACCAGCCTGATGAACAATAAATTTAAATATATCTTAATTTTTTTTTAGAGTATTTGTAACATCTATATTTCAAGCATTCAAGAGAAACAAATCTTGCAAAGACAAACAAACAGTAAATACCACGTGGTAACCATTAAAGCTTTCGAATGGTAAGAAAATTGTTTATTAATGACTCAAGGTCTCTTTTCCAATTAAATTGAAACATATAAGTTGTATTTTTGAAACCATTTTAAAGCTCTTCGATATCAAGCGTATCAAGCTACTCGAGAGTGGCAGAATATAGATTCCAACGCCTAATATCCACCATTTTTAACCAGAGTCGCGGTTTTATCATAATTGTCAACTAATCGGGCGTACTTAAACATATTATTTGTAAACTAATTAAGGCGAATGGGTTAAAAATATATGGTGCAATGGGAGTATTTCTGGTATGTATGTCTCGAGTAGAGTCGAGGGGCAAAGTTAGAACTTAGTAATGACTAGGAGTATCTTAGGGTCTGCGTCGGCGTGCTTAGTCCACTCAGGGTCTCTGCTAGTGTCTAGTCTACCTAGAAGTTCAACGTGTCTGCGTCAGTGAACAATTGGATAAATAAATAAAAGATAAAAGGATTCCTGTTGGACTAGTAAGTTTAAATTAAACTAGTTGGATCACGTGGACCAAGGGATCGGAAACCCTTCAGACTTTTAATTATGGTAAGTGTTAGAGAACAAAGCGTGTTCGAAAGACACGAATCTCTCAAAAACAATCTTTGTAGCAAGCAGTGCGTCAACTCGTAGATTTTTGATGGTCAGGTAGTAAATGAGGTCTATAAAAGTCTAAGGTCATAAAAAGTATTGTGTTTTGGATAAGTTAAAAAAAAAGTACTGTGTGTACTTTGTAAACCACTACAATGTGTAAAAAAACAGTCCCATTATTAGTATTATTACTTTAAAAAAATATACTTTTTCATTTGTAACAGCTACTTGTATTTATCTACCTGTTCCAGGTCCAGGTAAATTAACACAATCACGCCTGTATCCTTGAAGGACAAGACAGAGGTGAATATCACACCCACCCAAACGTTGCATTGTAAGTCCCACGTAATTAGAGGCAAACCTATTGTTATCACCAAGCTACATTTACTTGAAAATATCTATAACCAATCTGTAATCCAAACTAACTTTCCAAGAACCAGGATGGATGTTACCCATCCACAAATACAACCCCTGCAGTTCGAGTAATAGGTAGTTAAAGTACAAGTAAAACAATGAACGTTCACTTACTTTTGTACTGTTATAATAAATGATATAATCGCCACCACCCAAGAAGCTGTTAACTCTGATATTGTTACATAATATAATACGGGTTCAAAATTTATTCCAAATTTAACATCTAAAATAGACACATTTTATTATATTAATTCGACCCTTAAGACTCACCCCAGTTCCGTGCTTAGGAAGGCACGTTAAGCCGTTGGTCCCGGTTGTCAATAAAATGGCAGTCGTTAAGCCAAGTTGAAGGCCTTATTATATTATATTAATCAGTCTCAAGGCTTAAAAAATTTCAACAGCAGGTGCCACAGCCTGCGCCTGTCTATTTCAACACGGCAATGGGCTCACCACCTGTTACATGGGACAAAGAGTCGTACGGTGAAGTATCCCCTTTCGGGGATAAAGGCGTGACAATATGTATGTATGTATTGTTACATATATATATTGTCTCACATACATACTTTCTTAAATGTATCGTTCAGGTTAATACCAAATTATTTATTGTGGTATACGTATTTTTTTTATCTTTGGCCTGCCTGATGGAAAGCAAATTGAGTTTGAGGGCCGCCATCCTAGCTACCACGGCTGCCATAACGACGTTTAGGTTGACGGTAGAAATATGCTTTAATGTGTCTAAGTCGCGTTTTGCCTTAACGTCAATTTAGTGTAGCCTTTTTATGAAGTCTTAACTTGACTAAATCGTTCATGATCTCATTATCAATCTATCTATTTTGCGACATACTCAATCCACCTACTTCAATATCCCCTGGGATACAGCGTGAATATAGTTAGTTTTATTATTAAAATATGAATTTCTTTTTACTATTTAAGCGAACCAAACTATTTTTTTTATTGGACCAGCAATCAGTCTTAAGACTTCACAGAATCCCATTTTGTACTCGTTGAAGGCACATTATGCTACTATTGCTGGCGGAGCCCCATAATGGAATACCATAAGTCTAAATAGGTTTCAAGACTGAGTTGTATATCAAAAGTTTGTTGTCAACAGAAAGAGTTGAGTTTCTTCCCATGAGCCAGTTTCAGTTACGAAACTTTAGGTTAATCTCATCTCTTTTCCTTTTATTATGATAGTTCCAAGTGAGTCTTCTATCCAGATGGAAGCCAAGATATTTTCAAGATAGTATGTGGCAGAAACTCTGAACCAAGTTTAACTGGTGGACAATCTCCTCTTCTTAGTGTAAATGTGATGTGATTTGATTTTGGAGCACTGGCCCGAATTCGCCACTTATTAAGCCATGCAGTTGTCTTATCCAGTAAGAGTTGAAGTTTATTACTAGCCTCACTCGGGTCATCATCACTAGCAAGATAGGCTATGTCATCAGCGTAGGTTGCAACAAAGACTTAGACGTTGGGAGGTCCGAGGTAAAAATGTTGTACAGCATAGGGCCGAGAACCAGCCTTAATTGTGCGTAGAGTAGATCTTGCATCTCTCTATTTTACTTGAAAGAGCCGGTCTGTGAGATATGACTATATGAGATGATAGAAAGAATGCGGAAGTTTGCTTTTTACCTTGCACAATAGACCTTCGTGCCAGACTCTATCGAAAGCCTGTTGAACGTCGAGGAAAACTGCTGAGCAGTACAATTTTCTTTCAAAGCATTGCCTAATTTTATCACGAACCCGGTGCACTTGTTCAGTGGTGGAGTGCAGCTTGCGGAACCCAAACTGGTGCTTGGGTACGATATCGCAACAAGCGACATAATCCTTTAAACGTGATGCAAATATCTTTTCCCACAGCTTAGAGAGAACTGGTGTCAGGCTTATTGGACGGTATGAAGAAGCCTCGTGAGGTAGTTTACCAGGTTTGTGGATCATAATGATTTGAGATATCTTCCAGAGCTTAGGGATGTATGATAGTCTTAGAGTTGCATTGAATAGTGAGGTAAGCAGTGTTATGCACTTTTTAAGCAGCTTTTTAAGGACTGTTGGGGTAATTAGGTCAAACCCAGGGGCCTTGTTATGGTCCAATAGTCTGATTTCCCCTGCCATTTCTTTTGGTGATGTAGGTTTAATTGGCAGACATAGTTGAAAGTCTTGGTTTAGCGTTCGCCGTACTTTTTGATTCATCACCACAGTTTGACTCGAATACGCTCTCTAGATGGTCTGCAAACACTTCAACCTTTTCAGAGTCCGTTTTAGCCCATTCCGTTGAAGACCTTAGAGGATGGAGATGTTGTTGAGGTTTTCCAGTTATCTTGGTTGCCCTCCATAGTGACGTTTCTCCCTTCCCGTGGGGGGACATGCTTTCTAGTGTTTTTCGAAGCCTGGAGTTCGCTGCCTTTTGCTGCGAGCTTAAAACCTTAAGTTCTTGTGTTTAAGTTATTTTGAAGTTCAAGTTCTAAGATATTGGAAGATAGTCCATTGATGTTCCAAGCTGTACTAAGAATGCAATTTAGAGACGACAGTTGTCAGTAGGTTCAGGAGGGTGCCCATTTGTTGTAAGAGCCGATCTATCTTATTAGATTGTTGGATCAAAATTTGTTCAATAGAGGAACTTTGTTGTGGGTTCAGTTTGGTCTGGGAGCCAAGGTTAGGATACCGTTTGCAGTAATATCCGCATAGGTTCTACCATTCCTTAAATTTTTGTTTCCCATTGTAGTTGTATACGCTTCGGGGTCGGTTTGAAGTTCTTCTCGTTTTGTTTTGAGAGGTCTCAGGGTATACGTTTTTGACCGTTTTTCTTTCCTGGCTAGGATTTCCTTATAGACCTGGCAGCCCTTGTAATTTGCTGGGTGGTTGCAGGAACACAGAGCGCACTTAGCGGGAGTGTCGCGGTCCTTTTTTGGGCAATCTGCTGTTCTATGTCCTTCACTGCATTTCACGCATCTGAATGGTCTCATGCAATTATTCTTAGAGTGACCATATTGTTGGCAGCGCTGGCATTGAACAATGGATGTGGATTTGCGAGGGTCCTCTATTTTAACTTGCTGGTGGTATATGGACTTGATACTTTTAACTGCTTTATTATTTTCATTAGGTTCAAGGTTGACAAAAAACGTAAATGATGGAGATTTCTGTGGACCGTAGCGGGCATTAATGATTTCACCACAAACTCGATTTCCAGTGGCTTCTATTGCTTCAATTATTTCATTGTGAGGTGTAGTGTAGTGAAGTTTACGTATCACTATGCGATACGGCCTCTTTTCTTTTTGAGTAAATGTGTGACCAATTAAGCTTTTTTCTCTTATTATTGAAATCACAGTTTTGTAGGTGTCTGGGCAATCCACTAAAACACGCAGTAAGTTTTTATTAACTATTTTTATCTTAAATAGTTTTGGATCACACACAGACTCAATCAATTTGGAGTTCTCATTAACATCTTCAATTCCGTATAGAACAATAGGAAGGGGCCTGTTTGTTTTTGTAATGGCAGCGTCATTAGGATGTTCTAGTTGATCTACTTTTAGAGACGTGAACCTGTTGGATACCGTCAGTTTGCGTGTATCTGGAGGAGAATCATTCATCATTATTTTACGCTTGCGAGGTACTCGTTGCCATGTTGGTGGTGCTTGCAAATCTGATGAATAGGATGTTAAATCTACAGTGGCGCTGATGTCTGATGATTGTGGTTTATCGCTTTGGTTTGGTATATTGCTGAGGGAGGCCGAACGGGGCCTATTAAATAGTCCAGGATGGAATACTTGTTGAGTGAGAGTTTTCTGATTTGGTTTAGTAGGTAGATTTTGATAGGATTAATTCATGATTAGTCCCACGAGTAGGGTCGAAGTATACGGTCGCTCACAAGGTGACGCCCATTCCTGCGAGAGGGCACAATACAACAATGTTGACCTGTCACATTGAGGTTGGTGCTAGTGACTGAAATCCTTCCAGTCATTCATCCCATCGGCGCAGTCCTCACCTTAGGATTAGGGTGATTATTTTATTGAGATTGTCTTTCTCGCGGACCAGGCGGCAAAGCCAATCCCACCAGCCTTCCGAAACATGACTGTAAGGACCGGTTTGTTGTGGTCATTTCCTACCTACAATAGGGCAAGCTTGCTAGGCTTGGTAGATCGGGTTATTTAACGCCGCCCAAGAATCGGCGTATTCGCTCTACAACCCAGAAGGTAGGTGTAGGGTGAGCCTTGGAAAGACAAGATAGTGAGTCCTAAAGTTTTGAGCACTTAACTTCCTATCTACTCTAGACATTTTAATGACCATTTCGTCATAAGGCTCGCTATAGCCTCTTCCAACCAGTTACCCGGTTGGGTATATGGTTATACCGCCAATGCTCGGTCGCCAGAGACTCGTTTGTTTTCTAGCAGGGAGCACCACGGCAGCCAATTGTCCGCCGCCACCTTCCAGCGCGTGCAGGTGAGGTTGACTTTTGGGCCGGTAAAGATCTTGGTACAGCTCTCCCCTTACCCCCCAAAACTAATTGGTCACAATTATATTTTAAGAATTATTGAATTTAATTTTAAATTTATTTTATGATGGGTTTTGGATAATTGTGGCTTCGGCTCTTTTGTCTCATTATAGGTCGTAAGTTTAGCTATAAGACTCGTGAATCCCACGTCCGGTCAATCAATCAAAGGCAACGTCGCGAGTGTATTACCGCGAGTGTGTATGTACCTTTGCATGAGGTTATGATCATAGGTGTTATAAAATTTTATTATATAATTTATTAATCTCTATACAATATCGTATGTTTGAATGTTGACGTCGATCTATACTAACAAAAGTATCACATGAACACATACACTCCCCTATTCCCTACTAAATAACCCACCCATGACCATACCTCATGCAAAGGTACATACACACTCGCGGTAATACACTCGCGATGTTGCCTTTGATTGATTCAGCGAGGACTTTGTTAGAGGTAAGACCGGACGTGGGATTCACGAGTCTTATAGATATTGTATAGAGATTAATAATTTATACAATAAAATAAAATTTTATTATATAATTTATTAATCTCTATACAATATCGTATGTTTGAATGTTGGCGTCGATCTATACTAACAAAAGTATGAACATGATTGATCCGCGCGTCCCCGCGGTCTCAGTGTTCTGTAAACGATCACTGAGTTACGCAACTTTCACTATGGCTGGTACTCGGATGTGTGACCACTTTGTGGCATTTACATTTGCAAGCGTTTCCGTGCTTCGGAAGGCACGTTAAGCCGTTGGTCCCGGTTGCCAGTAAAATGGTAGTCGTTAAGCCTGGTTGAAGGCCTTATGGGCGGCTTAAAAATTTCAACAGCAGGTAGCCACAACCCGCGTCTGTCTATTTAACACGGCAATGGGCTCACCACCTATTACGTGGGACAGGAATCAACACGGTGAAAAGTGGGCATATATAATATGCCTCTGCCACCCCTTCGGGGATAAGGCGTGATGGATATTTATTTATTTATTTTATTTATTTAAATTAGAATTACGATACTCAATCCATCTAATTTCATTATGCCTAAATCCCTATCGGATATAGAACTAATGTTAATTAGTTTGTACATATATATACATCTTTATAGTATTTTCGATCTCATAAAAATTTAAAGAAACGATTTGGTGTTCTTTGCTGAGTGACGATATGCGATTTAGGCTTAATACGTTTAAGTATCAACACATTTCAGCTCTAATACGATAGTTCTAATAACGTTTTAGGTGTGATGCATTTACACATTATAAGAATCCGATAGGGATTTAGGCATAATGTAATTTGATGGATTGAGAATCGTAATTCTAATTTCATTATGCCTAAATCCCTATCGGATATAGAACTAATTTTAGTAAGTTTTGTACATATATATTCCAAATTCCTTTTAGAATACAAGCATAAAAGAAAGAATCAGTAGTTACCGGATTTGCAATGGCACAAGACCAGCTAAACAAGTGGCATATCGGACCAGGATCGGGCACATAAATGTGGGACCACCTGAGCGCCGCAGACAAAAAAGCGACAACGCCGATGGACAAAACACACCAATATGTAGGTATGTAGGAGCAGCAATCAGCCTCGTCTTTTGGAGCGTGGTTCGAGTTATGCTACAAAACAATATAAAAACATTTTTAGGAAGTAATTTAAGTTCTTGTTTAATTACAGGCCACATAGTCTAATCCGAGTACGTGGTTTCAATTGGGATTCTAATGAGGCCCTACCCATAATTTCGCCCACGTCAGCCTCACCTGCAGTGGTGCACCTGCTGACTCGGTAACTAACGAGGCCATTTTAAATATTCAAAATAAAATCCGTTCTAAAATACCGCTAATTGGGAGAGGCCTACTTCTAGCAGGCGACTGCCATAGGCAGATTTGATTAAAAGTAGGATAGCTCTAGGATATCTGGATTACGACACGGGATTCCCACTAAAAACATACTTGCGATTGTTAGTATACTCAATCTAAAATTAACATTTTAAAAAAGTACAGTCTGATTTACGGTAATACCGCAGGTAGAGAGTCATAAGGTACTACATCTAGAATGAAATAAGATAATGTTAATTTTTGTTCATAATTTTATGACGTCGGTAAAGTGCAGGTAAAGTAACTTGATTTTTGAAAATTTCTACTGGGCTCAAAATTACTACGAACAGTTTCGTATAAACAAAGGGCACATTTGTTTTTTATTGCCGTTGATATCTGCGAAAATCATAATGTCCGCAGTGGAGACACAGGTAATAGGAAATGGGAAAGTACGGTTATGAAATTTTTACCTGAGAAATCTTTACATTTTTAGATTTGACTAGCTTACAAATTCAGTCTTATTATGACATTCGTAACATGCAGGTTGCTAACGCAGTCCAATAGTCCTATACTCTGTGTTTACACTGACGAAGCTCAGCATTTGTTCAACATGTCTGCTGCTCAGATCAGAAACGAGGAAGTTCGAAAGGCAACCGTCTTAGCGAGCGCTGGTAAGTAATGCATTTAATTAACATACCTACTACCAGTTCACGTGTTTCCTTAAAACTTCAAGTTGAAAATTGCATACCTTATGAGATCATTACTTGTTCGTTGCATTTTCCGTCGAAAAATATTTTCCTAATAAGAATGGATTTTAAAGTTATTGGAAAATAATAAATATATTATTTTTTTTTTAGATTCTAATTAACTAGTTAAATCTAAGTATGGGAATAGACTAACTTTTGATTGTATTAGAAACTAATCCCGCACATAAAAAAAAAAAATTTACGCATATTAATGCATTTAATTAAAAACTAGCTCATTTCATTTTCGAAACACATAAAGTAACAAGAACTGCAATTTTGTTAAAGTAGAGGAAAACCTACTTTTTAAGTGATCCGTTCATTGTCCGGTTATTAATTTACGGGTTAATAGTAGGATACATAATTCTCCCTGCAGATAACGGTCGAACTCCTTGATAGCATGAAAGTTCTATCTCGTGCTTCTTGTTCTAATTTCAAAACTCATAACGTCTTTGCGCCAAAGCCTCAAGTATTAGCGGCTGTGTTATTCATATAATATCTACTCATAGAAATTCCAATGCGTAGATTAATTCTTAAGTGTTTGTATAATACATGTTTATATTTGTTTATTATACACGGTTACTTGAAATACGCTAATAAGCTCTTACAGGTCACTTCTATTTGTCACATTAGTATCCAATAGATATGATAGAATATGAAAGTCTTAGATGTGAAGATAATGTGTAGAATATTTTATATTTATATTTTCAGACATGCGACAAAGACTTGATTGCCAATTAGGAAATAACGCAACAGTGGCTGTACCTTGGTACAGCAAATTTATGAAAGAAGAAAAACTGTCAGAGAATGCCAGCCTCTTGATCACTGATTCGAAATGGATTCCGAGGGAATCAGACGTAGACTCGGGGAATCCGCAGCAACGTGTATGTATAACTAACTTTTTTATTGTGTTGGTTCAGGGTTTTGTTTTGAACGTATGTGTATACTTTCTCGTTTCAATCCCGTGATATTTTAAATTCGCGTGTTTTATACCAGTGAGATAAAATAATTTAAAAAATAAAAAGTAGCCTAAGGCCCCTCGTGGGCAATGTGTTTTGAAGATAGTTCGTTAGTGCCTTTGCACTCTCATAACTAACAAAACCGTCCCCTTAGAAACACATTTTCTTATCCCTACGTAGTAAGGTAAGGCAACACTTCTTGGATAAAGACGGAATGTACTCGGACTGTAGAGATTGTAACTGTGGATGGGTTCGGAGCTTGGTTAGATCTGTAGAATGATGATGGTAATTATAGGCGTGTCCTCTATTACTTGGGATCATCATATCTATATGCTTCTTAAAATGAATTAGTATGTAATTCTTCTCTGCATTACACGTTCCACCATCACTCTTCACCAAAATCAGTATGACATAATTTACGCGAAGGAAATATTAATAATAACGTTTTTTTTCAGCTTCAGACTTTAGAACTGGCTAGGAAATACAAAAAAAACGTCTGTACGCGTCGCATGTTACGGAAATAATAATGTCGTCAAAAAACGCGAAGCCTATTCAGACTAACGAAAAAACAATACAAGATAAAACTACAAAAGTAACATATCCTCTTATTAAGAAAAACGATATTGTAAAAAAGACGCAAAGATATATTAATTACAAAAAAATAATAGACAATATAGATTGTATCATTAATGTTTTGTCCAAATCTGGATTAGATCGAGATCATGAAATTGAAGCAAAAGTGTGTTTTATGCTAATACACATAAAGGATTTAATAAAGTCTAATGCAAAAACCTATGGGGAACAAAATCTTAGCGAAAAAATCGAATCCACCGTTACGGACGTCATAGAAAATGCCTGCGAAAATAAAAAGTCTAACGAAGAGGACAAAGATGATTTGGAAATAGTGATGGAAACACATAGCGGAGAAAGCAGTGAGTCCAATCATATCGACACTTCAATTGAAAAAACAAATGCAGTACCACAGGCAAATAAAGATGATGACCACCTTAAAATATGGGTAACGTATATTTTTGGATATGTTTATCTTACATATAAGTACACAATTATATTATTTGAATATACGCACAATATTTTGGCTCATACTTTTATTAAAATATAATGTGAGAACTGAGAGTTTGTAGCCATTAATTAATTTCTAAATAAGTATTTAAGCTCTACTTTCTATTAGCAATATTTTTTCCAAAGGATACACAAAAGTTCATGACATAACATTGAAATTAACCCATTATGGATTTTTATTAATGAAATATGTAAGAAAATAATATAAATATTGGTTTTAATATTAATTTGATTTATTCACTGAATATTAACTTAAATTGGATGTATCCAGTTAATATGCGACAATCTTAGAGGCTCATGCAGGATAAAACTCTAAAATTGGAAACAACTTCCCATAAATATTCTTTATCTCAAACGTTATCTATGATCTGGGGATCGACATGGTTAGTCTGGGTTCACTCACACGTAGGCAGAAGGATTTGAATCACGACCTTTTTAAATAAAAGGCGTCATTATGATTAAGTAGGTAGGAAATCATAATATAAGATGAATACGAAATCTATAGTTACTCCTGACTATGCGTAGTTATCATAAAACTTTACAAAGCTTTTAGGTCACGTATTTTTATTTTTCAGATTCCTATAGGATCCGGTACAACAGTTGTGCACCATACGAAATTCAATAAAATTAATTTTAATAAGCTCAACACGACAACGCGGGGTTTATTGAGCGCCGTGTTCCCAAGACGGTAATATTTTTTTTTATGAATACGTCATGTACCATAATCACCAAGGAACCCTTACAGTTTTGCTATATTTATATATTTTTCTATAGCGCAACTGGTAGACTTAGTGCTAGAAAGCTGTGTTTGACACGTGGAATAAGTTAGACTTGCCTAAACAAAAATTTGAACTAAGTAATTTTTAGAACAATTGCCCTAATAATCCAGAAGCCAGATAAACTTTCTATATCTTTCGGAAACATCAAATCGGCTGCTAGATTAAGGTTTTAGTATATCATTTCCTGTGGGGTCTTTTTTTAATTAGATTTGTGTAAAATGTTAGGAGAGCCGGATATGAACTTGAGCTTGATTAGTTATATATGAACTGACAACTTTTTATTGGTTTGCAGCGTCCTAGCCACACATTCAATGAGCGGAAGACCGCCGCCAGCTTTCCCGGATAAGCCAGTGAAAATGAGTTTAGATCAGAGAGCTGTATCTGATATTATCCAGGAAGTGTTGAAAAAGTTTCCGAACAGCAATGAAAAGACTGTGAGGTATGTCTTGCTCACTTGATTCAAGTAGTATAATACCTACATTTCTATCATGATGTTTAAACCGAGATAAGGAGTCACCACAACTTGTCGATTTGAATAACTCCCCTTCAACTTGACTACTTAAATAGTTTTCAGGTCTGGTGGGGTAATATTATCAGCGTTGGGTAAACTGACTGTCTCACTGTCCCACTAGTGATTTACACCCAAGCTATCAGGAATAAACCTCACTAACATACAAAATGCCACCTTTGAAGTGAAAAAAATCATTTGGTGATAAATTTTAAAATAGTTTAATATTGGCTTTTATTTATGCGCTATTTGCTTCTACCTTGTCTTTATTTTAATACATCACTGCCCTGTAGCCTCATCCTCATAATCCGACGTAATCTCAACAATAAAAAATACATTAACAGCGTTATCAAAACATTGGATAAGCTAGGATTTCCCAACAAGGCTGTTGCTGCTGACGCTGTGTATAATGGTGTTGTAATGAGATCTTTCAGTTACTTTTACCTTCACTGTTCGATCCTAAATAAATATCCATAACGCCTTATCCCCGAAGGGGTGGCAGAGGCATATAATATGTCCACTTTTCACCGTGTGGATTCCTGTCCCAAGTAATAGGTGGTGAGCCCATTGCCGTGTTGAAATAGACAGACGTAGGTTGTGGCTACCTGCTGTTGAAGTTTTCAAGCCGCCCATTAGGCCTTCAACCAGGCTTAACGACTGCCATATTACTGGCAACCGGGGCCAACGGCTTAACGTGCCTTCCGAGGCACGGAAACGCTCGCAAATGTAAATGCCACAAAGTGGTCACCCATCCGAGGACCAGCCATAGTGAAAGATGCGTAACTCAGTCATCGTTTACAGAAAACTGAGACCGCGAGGCCACGAGCGCTTCTTCTTCGATCCTAAACATCACATAATATATATGTCGCCATCCCATTACACCGTACGCATTTTTGTCCCACGTACTTGGATGAGCCTGTTAGGAGTGTTGAAATGAAATACCTAATAAATTTATAATTGTTCTCAGAAACCTCATTACCTCGAAATGCGCCGACGAGTGCAAAATGATGAGAATGAGGAATCGAAGAGATGCACAAGACGCTAACCGCAATCTGTCATCATAGGTCAGCAAATTTCACGGTGACAGCATGACTTGGGACTTGATCGAGTGATCAAATGTTATAGCATTCATACATGCATGTCATCATTAACGCTAATATTCAGCATGGACTACGAAGACCCCATTGATAGAAATTACCACATCTGTTGACTGGCTACTACACTGGGTACAGATATTTAACGACGATTTTATTATTATATTACTTTCGTTACTTTAATTCGCATCTATAATATTGTATAATATATACTGTCAATTGGCGAAGAGTTCTTGAACTACCTTTAATAATGTCTTAAGGTGAAATTTATCCGGTTGTGTGTGTGAATAAAAATAAAAATTTGTGGAATAAAGTACAGTTGGCTTTTCGTGACATATTACTATTATTATTCTTATTTAATATTATTAATATATCACGAAAAGCCACCTGCACTTTTGTATTCGTTTTTCGTGCTATACGTATACTCGTATATTATGTGGTTAACAAGTTCTATTAAAACATATAATTATAAGTATTATGTATTGATTGAAATTGAAAATAGTGAGTGTATTTGAATGCATTTTGTACACTGTGATAACCTTGATAACACACAGAAGGTTTACATATATCTGTTATACACACATTAAGAGATGTATATTAAATACTGCGTTTATTTAATTTAAAAAAGTCTAGTCTTATATGATAAATTTCGATTATTATTTTTGGAGTCAAGTAATTATAGAAGTAGAAACTTTTATATTCGGTAGTATTCCCTTAAACACATAAACAGATAGCTATGTTTATGTGTTTTATAAGTTTTATTATGGACATAAGTGTGTACATTGTAATTGTAATGATTTGGTATTTTGATTTTCGTGATAAGTAAATCGTAAAAGTATATTTGTCGTTTGCTTTGTATCGTTTAATCTACGAACTACTAAAACTATAATAAACAGGATGAGAGTTTTCATTGAAACACCAACGCTACGTGCAAGGCGAGACGCCGACGCCGTCAAAAGCCTTCGTCACCCCCATAAACCCCGTACTTGCCAAATTCTACAGTTCAGGGTCAACAAAAATATCCCACAAATTTTGGTTCTCTTGGGAGTATAGTATCATGCACGTCTTTATCCCTAAGTGGCAGAGGCATATTATACGCCCACATTTCACCATGTGCATTTTTATCACTCGCTTTGCTCGCTCGTAAACTATTTGCGTTTATACTCACACTCGTCGGTACTGTCTGAAATACAATATCAACAATTAGGGTTTTTCCAACTTTTAGACGATTCTAAATTATATTTATAACTTCTTTTAATATCAAGAAAATAGAGAAATTTAAGAATAGAACAGAAATATACTTTATAGTACACCAATTATTAATATTTATAGATATATGGAATACAGGTTTAGGGCCTTGTTGCTAAATGCAATTCTTACAATGTTGTTCTAACTTAATTAGTCACAAAACGATCTTAAATCAATATACGGAACTACCATAAGTATCGTTTTAATTATTGAAATACAAAATTACGAAACGATTTCGACGAGTGATTGTATTTTTCCGCAACATGCTGACAGTGTCAACACAATTTTATATAATACTAGCTGTGCCTCCCGGCTTCGCCCGTGACCTACTTCCACGAGTTCCACTACTAACACGTGTTTTTTAAATTAGAAGTAGATATACGAACTTTGGTGTAGCTATCTTTGAAAATGAAGAATTTCACATATAAATTTACAACTCTTATTTTAAATAAGTAACACTTAAAAATTTAATAAGTTAAATTTTGCAAAACCGCTATTAACGTATTGTCCATTTATTTAAAACCAGAAGCACGTTTAGGTACGTTATTTCATATTTCTAACTTTAAAAATGTGGAACTTTCAATAACTGCTTATCTTTTATGTTTCCTCTAAGAGGTAGAAATTAAAAACCCCTTTTTTAGTTAGTGCTTAAATTAAGGGTAGCTTACGCTAACAATTTCAAGTTACGTAGGTGTAAGTATTTTGGCTGGGCTTGATAGCTAAGTGAATCAGCTGTAATTTTATTAAAATATACAAGTTCGTTCAATAAGTCCCGAAACTAACTTGGAAATGGCGTATATATTAAAAACTCTTTAGATTTTTAAAAAGTTCTGGCCTTAAATAAAAGATATGTGTTAAAATTTTTAAATTGGAACATTAAAATATTGATTTTGCAGACATTTAAGTGACGCTACGCTTGTAGTTTCGATACAATGAAAAAAAAACGAGTTTCGTGTGTTGATAAAACGTGTTTTTAATGGAAACAATGCCGTTGAAGCACAGCAATGGCTTATAAAATGTTATGCGGGATCAGATCCCTCTAAAGCAACCATTTGTCGGTGGTATGCCGACTTCAAACGCGGTCGCATGTACACAAATGATGGGGAACGCTCAGGTCGTCCAAATGAAGCAGTGACTCAAAAAAATATTAACCAAGTCCTCAAAATCGTAATGGAAGATCGGAAGATAAAAGTGCGCGAGATACCTGAGATAGTGAAGATTTTAGCTGGTAGCGTTTTCACTATTTCACATAAAAATTTGACCATAAAAAAGCTTTTTTCCAAATGGGTGACGCGTTTGCTTATAACTGATCAAAAGGAACAACGTTTCAATGATTCAGAGCGATGTTTGGCGCTGATGAATCGTAATATAATCGTAATAAAAGGTGGAAATTTTAAAAATACTTTCTTGTTGGGTGCCTACATTATAAAAATGACGAATAGGAAACCGTAGTTTTAACTAAAAACTAACTAACTATCTTCACGCTGTATCCCTGACGAGGTATTTAGAGAGGACAGATCGCCAGGCTTCGCGATCCATGCACACTTTCTTTCGCTTCTTCGAGATTCATCAATCGCTTCATACACGCACGTCTGGGTATTCGAGTACATTTGACCTTTCCGTTTTTGAGCAATCTGCTCACGTGGTCTTCATATGTAAGTCTCGGCGTACCCTGACTCCTTCTACCCTCTACTTTTGAACAATATATATTCTTGGTCAATCGTTCCTCACTCATTCGTTGGACGTGTCTAAACCAACGGAGCACGCCCTTTTCCAGCTTAACGCTGACACTTTCATTCAAACCTGCCATATTGCGTATCACTTCGTTACGTATTCTGTCGGCCAAGGTAACGCCGAACAATTTTCGAAGTGATCGCATCTCCACAGCATTCAATTTACTTTCATGCATCTGCTGACATACCCAGGTTTCACTACCGTAAAGCAAAGTTGGCACTAGCACTGCGTTATGAATCGCCATTCGTGCTTCTTTTACGATGCTTTGTCGCTTTACTAACTGGGACAAAGCACCGTTAACTTTGTTTCCGGTAGCTAATCGCCGTTCTACATCCGAATCACATCTTCCATCCGCGCTAAACATACTTCCTAAATACACAATTTCATTACAAGTTTTAAAACTGTTTTTATTGTCCCAATCCAGTAACGGCACGGTGAGTCGCCCGCTTGCGCCTGGATTGCAGTTGGGGTTGGTGGGGCTCTAATAGACCTTGGTATATTGCTCTTGCTTGTCATCTTTATCCATACTTGAGCCCATGATCATATAAACAATACTGGACGGACTTTCTGTGTCGCTTCATTTAACCAGCTCGCTCTTACGCATAGGCCCTCACACATACATTCACACAAAACTGAGGCGAGGTAACTGAAACTTTAAGTAACCGTGCATTAGTTTTATCTATCTCCCTTGTTCTTGTCTCTGTCCGAAATTTTTAATGGATTTTGTTTTGCTATTGGATTTACTCATCTTCAGCAATGACAGAGACATTAAATTTTAATATTTCTCGCTATTTTTAGTTTTTATATATTAACTCGAAAATACTTTTTTTTATGTTATTAGATGTACATTCTTATAGATAACAGCGTATTTATGTAAAAGTTTGTTCAAAGTTCTACTCCAGGAAAGTGGCGTTAATATTACTTTTCTTTTATGGAGTTTGTCAAGTAAAAAACGTTGAATTATAATAATAAATATTGTAGAAATTTTAGGGTAAATTCTATAGTTTGAGCAATCGAATCCGGCCTGTTTACAGTTGCATATATTTGGTTTAATCCTCAATGATAAATTTATGTTTATAAAAACATCATTAAATGACATTATGACCATTCCTCTAGAAATAAGTAAATAGGTGCATTGCTTAAACATTTTTGAGTATTTGTAATACCTGAGTTTCAAGCTTATAAGAGAAACAAATCTCGCAAAGTCACACAATCAGTGAATAACACATGATAACTATTAAAACCTATCAAATGAGAAGAAAATTTGTATTAATGACTCAATTTATGTCTTAAATTAAATTAAAACAAAATAGTTGTTTTTGAAACCACTTGAAAGCTCTTCATTTATCAGATACGCTACTATTTTTTTTTGAGCAGATACATTATAACGGTTTTATCATAATTGTCAACTAATTAGACATACTTAAAAAACTAATTAACGCGTATGGGTTACAGATAAATGGTGCAATGGGAGTATTTCTTTAGGTATGTCCGGAGTACAATCGAGGGCACAGCTAGTACTTACTTAATGACTAGGAGTTTCTTAGAGTAAAGTACTTAGTCTGTGTCAGCATACTTAGTCCACTCAGGGTCTGTGCTAGTGTACACAGTCTACCTAGAAGTTCCACGTGTCTGCGTCAGTATAATATATATAATATAATTCCTGAAAAGGATTCCTGTTGGACAAATTAGTTCACTAACCTAGTTGGATCACGTGGACGAAGGGATCCTAAACCCTCCAGACTATCAATTATGGTAAGTTTTAGAGAACATAGCGTGTTCGAAAGACACGAATCTCTTAAACAATCTATGTAGCAAGCAGTGCGGCAACTCGTAGATTCTTGATGGCCAGGTAGTAAATGATCTGTATAAAAGTCTAAGGTAAAAGTATTGTGTTTTTTGCTAAGACTTTACAAATGATGTACATGGCTATGTTTTGTAAATCACTACAATGTGCAAAAAAACAGTCCCACAATTATTATTATTATATCACAGATTTTCATCCGTAACAGAACGTACTTGTTTTTATCCACCTGGTCCGGGCCCAGGTAGATAAACACAATCATGCCTGAATCCTTGAGGGGCAAGAATTACACACCCACCTAAACCGTACATTGTTAGTCCCACGTAATACAGGGCAAACCTATTATTTTCAACAAGCTATATGTACTTGAAAATATCTATAACCAATTTGTAATCCGAACAAACTTTCCAAAAACGAGGATAGACGTTATCTATCCATATATACAACCCCTGCAGTTCGAGTAACAGGTAGATGAAGCACAAGTAAAATAATGAACGTTCGCTTACCTTTGTACTGTTATAAAAAATGATCGAATCGCCACCACCACCAAGAAGCTGTTAACTCTGGTATTGTTATAAATATTTCCTTACATACATACTTTCCTAAACGTTTTCTTAAATTCTAAAAATACGAAAATTCCGGTTATGTGTGTTTGGCCCGTATTTTGACGGGCGTCGCCATCCTGATGGAAAGCAAATTGAGTTTGAAAGCCGCCATTCTAGCCACCAGGGCTTCGATAGTGATCCTCGGGTTGACAGTTCACGCTTCTCTTAAAGGACCCAGGATTATAATAGGAGCACATGCGCCAGCAGACGGTTCCATGCTTATATAGTGCGACATAAAAAAGACCTGAAGTCTTTCATTGGTTTTGAGTTGGAGACCTATTTTTTTATTACTTCAACTGGGTGGAAAATAATTTATAAGTGTGGTTTCCGAGCGCATCGTGTTGAAGTTTTTGTAATACTATCCCATAAAATATAGAATGGCGGGACTCTCTCATGACTGACTTTGCGATAGGCATGAGTATACACAGTCGATACATCAGGCGACCAGAATACCTGATAGATCCCAGTTCAGGCAGTTCGATTAAATAGGTGCCGTATCGCAAATGGATCGGGTATTGGCTTATATAAATGTGGGACCACCTGAGAGGCTTATTAGTGTAGAGGCTATGTAGCTTCTTTTTGAGAGTGGCACAATACGAATCACGCTCTGACAGACGAGGTTGATAACTGCTCCTACATACGAATCACGCTCTGACAGACGAGGTTGATACTGCACCTTCATACATATGTAGGCAGTTTTTTTAAAGGAGAAGAATGTGTGATAAAAAGATGGAAGGATTATTTTAAAAGCTTATATGAAAAATAAGATATGGAAGCACAAACGAGTTCTTGGGAAAGGAATGAACTTAGCAACGAAAGCATCATAAGTATGGAAGAAATTGTGGAAGCATTGAGTAGTATGAAATTGGGTAAGACTGCTGGATTTGATAGGATTTCTGTCGAGATGCTGAAAGCGGGATATGGCGTGGTAGCTTGCCAGCTGTACCGCCTTTTTAGTCTTTTCTGGAGGAGTGGCAGCGTGCCAGAAGATTGGTGCAAGGCTGTCATCGTGCCGCTTTACAAAGGAAAAGGGTCACAGCAAGAGTGCAAAAACTACCGCGGCATAAGCTTGCTCAGCATCGTCGGCAAATTGTATGCAAAAGTTTTGATAAAAAGAGTGATGAATGAAACTGAAGGGAAAATGTGGGATTTACAAGCAGGACTTATGAAAGGAAGGGGATGCACGGATCAGGTATTTTCCTTACGATGCATAGCCGAAAGATTTTTGGCGAAATGTCAAAAGGTCTATTGCATATTTGTAGACTTGGAAAAGGTCTATGACCGAGTGGTGAGGCATGAACTATGGACAACACTGGCCAAGTATGGAGTAAGCAGTCACTTGATACGAGCACTGAAATCTCTCTATGAGGGCTCCAGTGCTTGTGTCAGGATCAACGGAGCTTGCACAGACTTTTTTCACATTGAAAAAAGTGTGAGACAGGGTTGTGTAGCATCACCGCCGCTGTTTAACCTATACATGGACAGTTGTATGAAAGAACTACAAGATAGTGCGTATGGTTTAAAAATGAATGCACTGACTATCAAATGCCTCCTATACGCTGATGATCAGGTAATACTGGCATCATCGGCGGAGGAGTTGCAGTTGATAGTTAACTTTATGCATGATGCGCTAAAAAGCAAAGGAATGAAATAAGCGAATGCAAATAAGACAAAAGTAATGGTTTTTGAAAGAGAGGAAAGTATGACGGATTGCTCGATTTTTGTGGAAGGAAAACGAGTGGAACAGGTGAAAGAATTTGTATATTTAGGTTCAAAATTTGTGAGCGATGGAAAGTGTGATTGTGACATTGAACGAAGAGTTTTGGCTGGAAATGAAGTGAATGGAGCCATGTACGCCTTTATGAGCAGTCATAGCAGTCTGAGAAGGCAAGACTGGCAGTACATAGAGGAGTACTTGTTCCTACTCATGTATGGCAGTGAAAGTTGGGTGTAGCAGAAGAAGCATAGAAGTAAAATTAATGCAGTGGAAATGAGAAGTCTGCGGAGTATAGCTGGAGTGAAATTGATGGACAAAGAAAGGAACAGTGTGATAAGGGAACATTGCGGTATGGTAGAAGAAGTAGTGACTAAGATAGAAAAAGGTATGCTTAGATGGTTCGGACACGTGGAAAGGATGGATGAAAGTAGGCTAACGAAACAGATTTATCAGAAGAGAGTTAATGGGTATACTGGTAAGGGGCGACCTCGACGTACATATGTCAATCAAATAGAAGACACTTTGAAAAAAGGTCAGGTCTAGAGTACCCTTAACTGGCGTGTGTGTATGAAAACACTTATGAAAGTGGAAGAAGCGAAAGTTGTATGCCAGGATCGTAGCAATTGGAAAGCCATAGTCTCTGCCTACCCCGATGGGAGACAGGCGTGACGATATGTATATATATATATATATGTATACATATGTATGTAGGAGCAGTTATCAACCTCGTCTGTCAGAGCGTGATTCGTGTTGTGCCACAAAACAATATAAAAACATTTTTAAGAAATAATTCAAGTTCATGTTCAATTACAAGCCACGTAGTTTAATCCAACTACTTGGTTCTAATTGGGATTCTAATGGAATAACTTCGGAACCCACGTCAGCTGACTCTGCAAAGAACGAGGTCAAGGCGAAGAGAAGATATATTCACAATAAAACCCAGCACCAATCCGTTCTAATATGCCGCTAATTGGGAGAGACCTACTTTCAGCAGGGGACTGCTGTAGGCTGTTTTTGTAATTAATAATAGGATAGCTCCGTGATAACTGGATTACGACACAAGATTTCATGTTGTGACGGGAACCCGGGACTGAAAAACACTTTCAAAAAGGTAGTATTCTCAAACTAAAATTTTTATTTTCAAAAATTACAAGTCAGATTTACGGTATTACGGTTACTGCAGGTACAGAGAGAGTCATTAGGTACGTACATCTGGAATGAAATAAGATAATGTTCATTTTTGTTGAAACTTTTATTATTAACAGTTTCGCAAAAAAGTACCTTTGTTTTTATTACCGATGATATCTGCGAAAAACACAATGTCCGTAGTGGAGACACAGGTAATAAGAAATAGGTAAGTACCGTTATGAAATTTTTACCTGAGAAACTTACATTTTGAGATTTGACTAGCCTACTAGTTCAGTCTTATTACGACATTCGTTACAAGCAGGTTGCTAACTCAGACTAGTAGTCTTACACTCTGTGTTTATCGACGAAGAAAAGTGTGTATTGAAAATGTCTGCTGCTCAAATCATAAACAGGAAAGTTCGAAAGACAACTGTCTTAGCGAGTGCTGGTAAGTAATTCGTATAATTTATATACCAACTACCAGTTTACGTGTTTTCTTAACACTCCAAGTTGAAACTTATATCCCTTATGAGATCATTACTTGTTCGATGCATTTTCCGCGGAAAATATTTTCTTAATAAGAATGCATAATAATTAACTAGGACAATATTAAAAGGTAGTTCACTGCATACTAAGTTATTTTTAAGTGGTTAGAGCAAACAACGAAATGAAGTAACCGTCGAGAAAGTTTTCTTACTGACCCAGTCATCTACTGAGTATGAGACAGACTAACTTAACTGTATAACCGACTAGGTTACCTCTGATATGAAAAATGAAAACGTATTTTACGTATTTCAATTAAACCTAGCACGTTTTCGAAACTCATGCCATACATGGCAATTTTGAAAAAAAATAAAAAAAATAACAGTCGTTCACTTTAATGACAAGAAAATTTTATCTCGTGTTACATGTTCGAATTTTAAAACTCTTAACTTTCTTACGTGAAGGTCGCTTTCCCAAAACACTAAACTGTTTTGATACATGGGAAAAAAAACCTTATTACTCTATTGGTGTTCGTGTTATTCATTTATTACCTCTCATAGAAGTTCCGATACTTAGATTATTATAATGGATGTTTATGGGTTTATTTATTCATGATTACTTGAAATACACTTATAACTTATTCAGCTCACTTCAGTGCATCACATTAGTTTCAAATGATAACCTTAGATTTATACTATGCTGAAAACAGTATCTAAAATAATTATATATATATTTTTAGGCACGCGGCACACACTTGATTGCCCATTTGAAAATAACAAAACAGGGGCTGGCGCAAGTAAACCTGTAAAAGAAGAAAAAGTGTCAGAGAAGGGCAGCTTTTTGGTCACTGATTCGAAATGGGTACCCAGTGAATTAGGCGTAGACTCGGAGAATCCGCGGCAACGTGTTTTATAGTTATGTTTATTGAGAACACAAGCAGCGTTCTGTCAGAGCGTAAAACTGGTTTTTGGATGATCGAGAAGGCGGATAATTTCTCAGATTAAAAAGTAGCCTAGGGCATTACCCTGTCAGAGTACGACAGTTTAAAGAAATAGTGCCTATACCACTCTCCGATCCAACAACTGTCCCCATACTAACAATAAAGGTAAGGTTACAAAACACTTCTAAACATTGTAACTGTGGATGTGTAACCAATTATTGGCTTTTATTTCGAATTATAGAATGCTAATATGGTTGCCCACTATTAAGTAGGGTATGTACTACAAGTAGGTGCAAAAGTTTTGCTTCTACTAAAAAGTGTATATTTATTTCTCCCCTGGATTTAGGTGTGATTGTATGTACGTTTTAAGATGGAATATTTTTTTGAGAAAAGATCGTACGCCACTAACTTTTAATAAACTTGTTTAGTTTTGTGAATCTGGCATCAGATTTGCAAGAAGAGATCCAAGGAGGTTTGTATTTCAGTCATAACATTATCACTGTAACAAATCAACGTGTACCTAAGGATTAAGAATACAATGCTTCTAACAATACTAAAATACTTAAGTCAGAACTTGGTTTTAGTTGATAAAACGGTTCTTTTATTTTTGGGTTCAACCTTTACATTGCACCAAAATTAGAAAGACATAGTTTACGTACAGGAAATATTAACAAATGTTGTTATTTTTCAGTTGAAAACCTTAGAACTAGCTAGGAAATATAAAAAACGCCTGTACACGGCATATACTACAGAAAATACAATGCCGTCAAGTAACAAGAACCCTATTCTGACCACTGAAACCAAAATAGAAGAGAAGACTACAAAAGAAACAGTTCATGAAATTAAGAAATACGATGAGAAAAAGCGTCTAAAATATAGTAATTCCGAAGAAATAATAGACTATATAATTAATATATTCGCCAAACCTGGTTTTGATCGTGACCACGAAATTGAAGAACAAGTGTGTAATATGCTTCTAGATATTAAGCATTCAATAATGTCCGATTTTCAGACAGTAAATAACAATGAGGAACAAAATCTTAACGAGTAAATCAAATCCACCGCGATGGTCGTAGGAGAAAATTCAAGCGAAAATATAAACGAAGAGAACAAAGATGATTTGGAAAATGTGATGGAGACATCAATCGAAGAAACAAACGCTGTAACACAAGAACATAATGATGACCCAAAAGAATGGGTAACGTATTTTTTCGACTTCTATATCTTACTAAATGAGTATAAAATTATATAATAAGAATATGTGCAGACTATTTTGGCACATTATTACATAGTGCTTTATAGAATTATTTAATTTAGTTTAACTGCTATAGGATCCAGATCAAAGATAAATATTTTAAAGAGAAAATCCGACTAACCGACTCATTGACTATTTTATTAATTAATTTTTGAGATGGAATTTAAGAATGTCTTTTCATAGTGAGACATAGATCATAATAAAAATAAAAATAATAATTTGATTTGGTTGGATGTTGATAGGAGAGTGAGTCACCCTGTAATTTCATAGTATGCTCGATAGATAAGCTTTTTACAACATTCAATTCATAACCGTGCAATGTGAAACAGGATTGAAAGCGGGTAGTTTTATTGTTTGTCAATCTAATAGATTTTTTTTTTAAATCTTATATGAATATAATCAAAAAAGTCTTATTTCTTTTTGATAAAAATGACAGGACTTGACATTGTAATGATTCTAAATAAGTCTTTGCACTACTTTCTAAGCGTAATGTTTTAACTAAAAGATAGACTAAAGTTAATGAGTTTGGATTGTAATTAACCCATTAATTATAGATTTTTTAATGTCATTGCTAACATAGCTTTTATATAACGTATTAGCATAATGATTTTAATCTTTCAGATTCCCATAGGATCTGGTACAACATTTATGCACCATACAAAATACAACAAAATAATTTTTAATAAGCCCAACACGGCAACGCGGGGTTTATTGAGCGCCGTGTTCTCTAGAAGGAAATTTTTTTTTATGAATCTATTGTCGGGGTACCATAATTAACAAAAGATCCATATTAGCCATTGATTTTGCTTTAGCCTAGTTAAGAGGCTTAGTGCTAGAAAGCTTTAATTTAACATGGATACAAGTTTATATAAGTATTTAAAAAACATCCGATTGACGGCTGGATTAAGGTTCCTGCGTATCATTTCCATTGGAATTGGGTATAGTGTTGAAAGAGTCAGAAATGACTCAAAACTTGAATAGTTATATTTGAACTGAATACAATGTATTGGTTTACAGCGTCCTAGCAACACATTCAATGAGCGGAAGACCGCCGCCAGCTTTCCCAGATAAGCCAGTGAAAATGAGTTTAGATCAGAGAGCTGTATCTGATATTATCCAGGAAGTGTTGAAAAAGTTTCCGAACAGCAATGAAAAGACTGTGAGGTATGTTTTGCTCACTTGATTAATGTAGTATAATACCTACATATCTATTATAATCTTTATACCGAGTTATATCTTAGGTATACATGATAAGGAGTCACCCCGTTTCACAACTTGTCCATTTGAATAACTCTCTCTTTAACTTGACTACTTAAATAGTTTTCAGGTCTGGGGGGCTAACATTAACAGCGTTGGGTAGACTGACTGTCTGAATGTCCCACTAGTGTTTTACACCAAGCTATTAGGAAGTAGACCTCACTGACATACAACATGCTTGCCACCTTTAAAGTGAAAAAAATATTTATAGTTTTTAAAATAAATTAATACTTATTCGCTTTTATTTATGTGCTTTTCGCTTCTACCTTGTATTGAAATAATACATCACTGTCCCTGTAGCGCAATCCGAAGTAATCTCAAGAATAAAAATTACATTAACAGCGTTAGCAAAACATTGAGTAAGCTAGGATTTCCCAACAATGCTGTTGCTGCTGACGCTGTGTATAATAGTGTTATAATGAGATCTTCCAGTTACTTTTACCTCTACTGTTCAATCCCAAACATCACAGTATATACATGAACTATATACCTATGTCGCGATCTCACTTCACCGTATGCAATTATGTCCCACGTGATGGAGATGAGCCTATTAGGCATGTTGAAATGAAATACCTAATAAAGTTATAATTGTTCACAGAAACCTCATTACCTCGAAATGCGCCGACGAGTGCAAAATGATGAGATTGAGGAATCGAAGAGCTGCACAAGACGCTAACCGCAATCTGTCATCATAGGTCAGCAAATTTGAAGGTAACAGCATGAATTGGGACGTTATCGAGTTATCAAATAATATTGAATTCATACATGCTCGTCATCATACGCGCTAATATCCAGAATGGACTACGAAAACCCCATTGACAAAAATGACCACATCCGTTAAGTGACTACTACACTGGGTAGATATTTAACGACGATTTGATAATTGTATTACTTTCGTTACTTTAATACGTATCCATTATATTGTATAATTTATACTGTCAATTAGTGAAGAGTTGTTGTAATTACCTTTGATAATGCCTTAAGGTGTAATCTATCAAGTTGTGTTAAATAAAATATACATAATATATTCGTTATATACCTAACTAGTATGTGGTTAACAAGTTTAATTAAAAACACATAATTCTAAGTATTACGTAATGATTTAAATTGAAAACAATGTGTAAATTTGAATGCATTTTGTACGCTGTGATAACCTTGACAACAAACAGAAAGTATATTTTTGTTATACACTTTTAAGAGGTGAATATTAAATACTGCGTTTATTTAATTTAAAAAACTTCTAGTCTGATATGATAAATTTCGCTTATTATTTTTGGAATCAAGTAATTATAGAAGTAGATTTTTTTATATTCAGTAGTATTCCCTTAGTTGCTATCTGTTTATGTGTTTCATAAGTTTGATTATAAACTTAAGTGTGTACATTGTAATTGTAATGATTTAGTAAAAGTAAATCGTAAAAGTATATTTGTTGTTTGCTTTGTATCGTTTAATCTAAGAACTACTAAAAGTATAATAAACATTTCGGGGTATTCATTGATAACCTACGCTACGTGCAAGGCGAGACGCACTCAAAAGCCTTCGTAACGCCCCATAAACCCCGTACTTGATAAATTTTACAGTTCCGGGTCAACAAAAGTATAGTACCATGCACGTCTTTATCCCTAAATGGGTGGCAGAGGCATATTATACGCCCACATTTCACCATGTGCATTTTAACCCACATAACAGGTGATAAGCCCATTGCCGTGTTGAAATGAACAAACGCAGGATGTTGCGACCTGTTATTCACTTAAAAGTCTCGAAATATATCTGTGCGAATAACGAAGGGATTAAAAATGGCAGTGTACCTTTTACTCCTCGCTCGTGTATTATTTGCGTCTAAAGTCACACTCATCGGTACAGTTTGAAATTCAATAACAACGATTAGGGTTTTTCCTACTTTTTGACGATTCCAAATTAAAATTATAACTTATTTTTATATCAAGAAAATAGAGATTGTATACAAAATTTAAGCATTTAAATAACCTATACTTTATTATACACCTTGAACAATATTATTAAACACAGTAAATAAAATAATGTTTTACAATTCTTCCAGACAACCTTTGTGTGGACATAGCTCAAGGACAATCAGTCGTGGGTATCAGTGGTGCAGTTTTATACTAAAACTAATTATACATTAATACAATAATCACTAGTAAATATGAAAAACAAATAAGTACAACAGCACTCAAACAATCAATCATAAATATACTAAATCAAATACATATACATATATAAATACATTTACATACACTTAAATATACTTACAAATAAAGATAAATGTAAGTATATAATTAAACATTTTACTCTTAGTTATTAATAAATTAAAAATAATTAAATAAAACGCAATTAAAATACATAAAAGTAGCTTGGCAATGACAGATAATGATTTTTGACCATTTTCTTAAAAGTATTAAGCGTCTTAGCCCGCCTTACTTCCAAAGGCAACGCATTCCACAACCGAACTGCCTTCACTGTAAATGATTCGTCATAAAACTAGTTAAATTTGAAACTGACTACACCTATGCACTCCGCATAGGTGTCGTCAGTTTCAAATTTTCCGATGATTTTAGAAATCTCAAATTATTATCTTTAAGGAAGTGGAAACGGCCCTTAAGATAACCAGGAGAAGAAGGATTAAATAAGATGTTATATAGAATAAAAAGGATATGAGTATTGCGGCGAAGACGAATGGGCAGCCACTTGAGCTCAGTGCGAAATTCAGAAACGTGGCCATATTTACGCAAGCCAAATATGAACCTGATGCAATAATTTTGTAAGCGCTCAAGCTTATTTAGCTGAACCTCGGTAAAATCGAGATAACTAGCATCACAGTAATCTAGAATAGGAAGAAGAAGAGACTGTGCTAAAGCAGTTCTAGTTGAAATTGGAAGAAAGTTGCGCACTCTACGCAAAGAACCTCCAGCTGCAAATAATTTACGGCTTACCTCCTGTACTTGTTGGTTCCAAGATAAAGTTTTATCAATAAAGATTCCTAGATTTTCACAGAATCACTAACAGGTATATGAATTCCATTGAAAATTATTTTCGGAAGTAGTGTCCAATCTATATTTGATACTAGTTGACGCCCGCGGCTTCGCCCGCTTAGATAAGTTTTTCCGTTCCCGTTTCCCACAGGATCTTGTTCCCGGGATAAAAAGTAGCCTATGGCGGCTTCTGGCTCTAAGCTACCTCTCCACCAATTTTCAGCCAAATCGTACAGCCGTTGTTAATTTATAAATAGTGTAACTAACACGACTTTCTTCTATATATATTATTTAATCTTGGACTACCAATTGCAATTACATAAATAAAGATAAACAATGTTGTTCTGACTTTATTAGTCTCTAAATGATCTTAATTCAATTTACGGTACATAAGTATTGTTGGAATTTTTAAAATATCTAAACGATTTCGCCGAGTATATTTTTACGCAGAATGCTGCGACTGTCCTCGAGGGGTTTATTGTTATTATTATTTATTTATTATTAAAAGAAAAACATACAGAGTATATAAAATTAAATCCTGCAAAACTGTTCTAACAGTTTGACTGCAGGTAAGAGTCTCTATAATAGTTATATGTACGTTTTAATACTTGGTTCTTAGTTTTATATTAAGTACTATACATATTTTTATACATTCTTAAATTTATAATTACTATAGCTAGTTAACACTTGTCTAACACTTGTATCCGTCATACAATGTTATTATAATCTTACTACAATATTTTAATCTTACTTCCGTTACCTTGAGTTTTAAGGCTAGAATCGGCATATGATTCGCTCATTGTTGTTATTGTCACCATTAAAGGGAACTATTGCTATCTGATCTCCCAATCCAGTAACGGCACGGTGCGTATCCTGCGCCTGGGTTGCAGTTGGAGTTGGTGGCGCTCCAATAGACCTTGGTATATTGCTTGTCATCTTTATCCATACTTAAGCCCATGATCGTATAAATAATACTGGACGGAATTTCTGTGTCGCTTCATTTAACCAGCTCGCTCTTACGCATAGGCCCTCACGCATACATTTACACAATACTAAGGCGAGGTAACTGAAACCCTACATTCAGTAACCGTGCATTAGTTTTATCTTTCTCCCTTGTTCTTGTCTCTGACCATAGTTTGTAACAGATTTTGTTTTTGCTATTGGACTACTCAGCTTCAGCAATGACAGAAACAATAAATTTAAATATATCTTAAATTTTTTTAGAGTATTTGTAACATCTATATTTCAAGGGACTGAGACGCTGCTTTTTGTGCTCGGTATGACAAGGATCATGGTGGAGGTGCTCTGATAGCTTATTCAAAACAACTTCAGGTATCGGTAAAACATGAGTGGTCATCCGGACATTTGGAGGATACGTGGGTACAAGTGAAGATGAATGGATCTTTTGTTGTAAATTTGTGTGTGGTATATTTGCCGGGCTATCTGTCTGCAGGCGCTTTTTGTGATTTTGTTAAAAAATGTAGTGATATATTTCATAGTTTCCCAAATCACTTAACCTGTGTCTTGGGGGATTTCAACCTATCTTATATGGTCTGGGATGCTAAATCTGGTACTCCTATGAATCACTACTGTGAGAAATCCAAAGCTATGTATGATCTTTTTCAACATACCAGTATATGTCAGTTACATCATATGGTCAATGGAAAGGGTCGAATTTTGGACCTAGTGATTACAAATAATTCGAATTCCTTCATTATAACACCTACAGTGCCTATAAGCCGCCTGGATCCGCATCACCCGCCATTCGAACTACTTCTCAGTACCTCGACGAAACCTCTAACACACAACATGTCACTACAAAAACTATGCTACCGTAAAACTGATTATGACAGCTGTAAAAGGGAAATAGACCAAATTGATTGGGAAATGCACGCGGAGAAGTTGACTTGTGATGAATTTGTACACTTTTTTTATGACTGTATCTACAATATCATAGAAAAATATACTCCAAAAACGAAAAGGTCCAGAAACAAATATCCGATCTGGTTTTCTAGAAATCTGATAAAATTGCTTAACAGTAAAATGAAAGCTCACAATAAATTTAAGCGATATGGAAATCCCAGGGACTATGATGTCTTCTCTATGATAAGGCGTAGGGCTAGAGTTATTACCTTTCAATGTTTTAAAGAATACATAAACAGTATTGAAGACAATCTAAAGCTCAACATAAAAGCATTTTGGCGCTATACGAAATGCAAACGCATTACCAACAATATTCCCAATAGTCTTTATTATCAGGATACGGTGGCAGAGACTGGCGATGAGATAGTTAATCTATTTGCAAGTTACTTTTCGTCGGTTTATTGTACTTCTCCTGCAAATGCGTATTCGCCCAATTTTGCGGAATGTGGATCTCTCCAAGGGTGGTGGATTTGATAATATCCCACCGATATTCATAAAATTTTGTGCAACCAGTCGTGTGACTCCACTGCAATTTATATTTAATAAATCTGTTAAGGAGGGTGCATTTCCGAGTCTATGAAAAATCGCCAAAGTAACAACAATACATAAATCTGGCGATAAAGGTGACATTACTAACTATAGACCGATTTGTATATTGAATTGGTTCGCCAAAATATTTAAAGGCTTTGTTTATGATCATATATACCACCATCTCAAGCATATTTTGAGTCCTCGACAACATGGTTTTATGAATGGTAGGTCTACAAATTCCAATGTTCTCTATTATACCAATTACATATGTGAATCCTTTAACATTAAAACTCAAGTTGATTCTATATATACCGACTTTTCTAAAGCATTTGACCTTGTTGATCACAGTTTATTACTCTCAAAAGCCCAGCATCTTGGAATACATGGGAGTTTATATAGATGGCTCACATCTTATTTGTCAAATCGAAGTCAAATTGTAGCACCTAGCGGATATGAATCGGTACCATTCTTAGCGACGTCGGGAGTACCACAGGGGTCAAACCTGGGACCGTTGCTCTTTTTACTATTTGTCAATGACTTACTTGGTAATATTGAAAGTGAATGTCTAGCCTATGCTGATGATATAAAAATCTTTAGAAGAATCTCAGACCATCAGGACTGCGAATTCCTTCAAGCTGATTTAGATATGATAGTCCGATGGTGTTCTGAAAATTCTATGTCGTTGAATATTAAGAAGTGTCAAGTTATCACTTTCACAAAAAATAGAAATGTCCTGATATATAACTATATTATTGGAGGCATTGTTATTGATCGAGTTAAGGTGATACGGGACTTGGGCGTGATATTTGATGCCTCGATGTCTTTCGTGGAGCATTATGAGTATATCTGTAGTAAAGCAAATCGCATGCTTTCCTTTGTATTACGTAATACAAAAGACTTTAAACAAGTTGAATCATTGATGATATTGTATAACACATTAGTTAGAAGTATCACGGAATACTGTTCATCTGTCTGGGCTCCTTTCTATGAAGTACACATTGATTACTATCATATATGAACCGTTTCTGGAAACGAAACGGTTCATTAGGGTTTTATGCATATGCGGTTCATTAGGGCGTAATGCCGGAATACGAGGATAGACTTGATACGTTTAAAATAGTGCGTCTAGAGAAACGGAGAAGGATAAGCGATCTGTGTACTCTATATAAAATAGTGAATGGCCTGCTAGACTGTAACCTTGTCATGTTTTTGAGTTTTAAGGTACCTACACGATCTGTGCGCATTCCACAGCTGTTTACTATTCCTCTGTGTAAAAACAATATTTCCCAGAATAACCCGCTACATAGGATGTGTAGACGATATAATGAAGTGTGTGCCCATTTGGATATTCTACATGACAATCTTTATAAATTCAGAAAACAGTTGTCGATAATTGGGTGAGGTGTGTAATGAAGTAACCTTCATTACACACTAAACTTTCATACTTGTTCGTTGAATTTGAGCTCGTTCGTTTTTTTAGCATGTAACTGGATTCTATATTTAAATTAATTTTGTATACAAGGTTTCTTATTCCTTAACATAAGCGCTGTGTATAGATGTAATTGGATATCAGGTTCTTGAAGTGTATTCTTAAGTGTTATAATATGTATAGTATAATCTGATATCTGTTTCTGTACCTATTAAAATAAAATAAAATAATAAATAAAATAAAATAAAAACAAATCTTGCAAAGACAAACAAACAGTAAATACCACGTGGTAACCATTAAAGCTTTCGAATGGTAATAAAATTTGTTATTAATGACTCTGGGTCTCTTTTCCAATTAAATTGAAACACTAACTTTTAAACTATCGCGTTGCATACTATCAGTATATTTGTTAATAACGGGGCTAAACGCGGTTATTCCACATACCTTTGGTGCCTGACGTTTCGACCAGGTTGCACCGGCCGTGGTCTAAGGCTGACTGGCTCAGCGGCGCACGCCCTCCGTCGTCGAGTACGCGTGGTAGAACTTTTTCTCCACGTACCGTCACACACTACGTCAGAAACGTCAGGCACCAAAGGTATGTGGAATAACCGCGTTTAGCCCCGTTATTAACAAATATACTGATAAATTGAAACATATAAGTTGTATTTTTGAAACCATTTTAAAGCTCTTCGTTATCAAGCGTATCAAGCTACTCGAGAGTGGCAGAATATAGATTCCAACGCCTAATATCCACTTTTTTTAACCAGAATGGCGGTTTTATCATAATTGTCAACTAATCAGGCGTACTTAAACATATTATTTGTAAACTAATTAAGGCGAATGGGTTAAAAATATATGGTGCAATGGGAGTATTTCTGGTATGTATGTATCGAGTAGAGTCGAGGGGCAAAGTTAGAACTTAGTACTGACTAGGAGCATCTTAGGGTCTGCGTCGGCGTGCTTAGTCCACTCAGGGTCTCTGCTAGTATACTCAGTCTACCTAGAAGTTCCACGTGTCTGCGTCAGTGAACAATTGGATAAATAAATAAAAGATAAAAGGATTCCTTTTAGACTAGTAAGTTTAAATTAAACTAGTTGGATCACGTGGACTAAGGGATCGGAAACCCTTCAGACTTTTAATTATGGTAAGTGTTAGAGAACAAAGCGTGTTCGAAAGACACGAATCTCTTAAACAATCTTTGTAGCAAGCAGTGCGTCAACTCGTAGATTTTTGATGGTCAGGTAGTAAATGAGGTCTATAAAAGTCTAAGGTCATAAAAAGTATTGTGTTTTGGCTAAGTTTTAAAAAAATATGTACTGTGTGTACTTTGTAAACCACTACAATGTGTAAAAAAACAGTCCCATTATTAGTATTATTACTTTAAAAAAATATACATTTTCATTTGTAACAGCTACTTGTATTTATCTACCTGGACCTGGAACAGGTAAATTAACACAATCACGCCTGTATCCTTGAGGGACAAGACAGAGGTGAATTTCAAACCCACCCAAACGTTGCATTCTAAGTCCCACGTAATTAGAGGCAAACCTATTGTTATCACCAAGCTACATTTACTTGAAAATATCTATAACCAATCTGTAATCCAAACTAACTTTCGAAGAACCAGGATGGATGTTACCCATCCACAAATACAACCCCTGCAGTTCGAGTAACAGGTAGTTAAAGTACAAGTAAAACAATGAACGTTCACTTACCTTTGTACTGTTATAATAAATGATATAATCGCCACCACCCAAGAAGCTGTTAACTCTGATATTGTTACATAATATAATACAACGGGTTCAAAATTTATTCCAAATTTAACATCTAAAATAGACACATTTTACTAAATTAATTCGGCCCTTGAGACTCACCCCAGTTCCGTGCATCGGAAGGCACGTTAAGCCATTGGTCCCGGTTGTCAATAAAGTGGCAGTCGTTAAGCCAAGTTGAAGGCCTTATGGGTGGCTTAAAAATTTTCAACTGCAGGTGCCACAGCCTGCGCCTGTCCATTTCAACACGGCAATGGGCTCACCACCTGTTACGTGGGGCAAAGATGCGTACGGTGAAGTGTGGGCGTTTAATATGCCTCTGCCTACCCCTTCGGGGATAAAGGCGTGACAATATGTATGTTTGTATGTATTGTTACATATATATATTGTATCACATACATACTTTCTTAAATGTATCTTTCAGGTTATTGTATAAAATACCAAATTATTGTGGTATACGGTTTTTTTTATCTTTGGCCTGTATTTTAACGGGCATCACCAGCCTGATGGAAAGCAAATTGAGTTTGAGGGCCGCCATCCTAGCTACCACGGCTGCCATAACGACCTTTAGGCTGACGGTAGAAATATGCTTTAATGTGTCTAAGTCGCGTTTTGCCTTAACGTCAATTTAGTTTAGCCTTTTAATGAAGTCTTAACTTGACTAAATCGTACATGATCTCATTATCAATCTATCTATTTTGCGACATACTCAATCCACCTACTTCAATATCCCCTGGGATACAGCATGAATATAGTTAGTTTTATTATTAAAATATGAATTTCTTTTTACTATTTAAGCGAACCAAACTATTTTTTTTATTGGACCAGCAATCAGTCTTAAGACTTCACAGAATCCCATTTTGTACTCGTTGAAGGCACATTATGCTACTATTGCTGGCGGAGCCCCATAATGGAATACCATAAGTCCAAATAGGTTTCAAGACTGAGTTGTATATCAAAAGTTTGTTGTCAACAGAAAGAGTTGAGTTTCTTCCCATGAGCCAGTTTCAGTTACGAAACTTTAGGTTAATCTCATCTCTTTTCTTTTTAATATGATAGTTCCAAGTGAGTCTTCTATCCAGATGAAAGCCAAGATATTTTGTGTGATCAGTATGTGGCAGAAACTCTGAACCAAGTTTAACTGGTGGACAATCTCCTCTTCTTAGTGTAAATGTGATGTGATTTGATTTTGGAGCACTGGCCCGAATTCGCCACTTATTAAGCCATGCAGTTGTCTTATCCAGTAAGAGTTGAAGTTTATTACTAGCCTCACTCGGGTCATCATCACTAGCAAGATAGGCTATGTCATCAGCGTAGGTTGCAACAAAGACATCGTCAGATGTTGGGAGGTCCGAGGTAAAAATGTTGTACAGCATAGGGCCGAGAACCGAGCCCTGTGGTACTCTAGCCTTAATTGTGCGTAGAGTAGATCTTGCATCTCTCTGTTTTACTTGAAAGAGCCGGTCTGTGAGATATGACTTTATGAGAGCTAAGAAAGAATGCGGAAGTTTGCTTTTTACCTTGCACAATAGACCTTCGTGCCAGACTCTATCGAAAGCCTGTTGAACGTCGAGGAAAACTGCTGAGCAGTACAATTTTTTTTTCAAAGCATTGCCTAATTTAACACGAACCCGGTACACTTGTTCAGTGGTGGAGTGCAGCTTGCGGAACCCAAACTGGTGCTTGGGTACGATATCGCAACAAGCGACATAATCCTTTAAACGTGATGTAAATATCTTTTCCCACAGCTTAGAGAGAACTGGTGTCAGGCTTATTGGACGGTATGATGAAGCCTCGTGAGGTAGTTAACCAGGTTTGTGGATCATAATGATTTGAGATATCTTCCAGAGCTTAGGGATGTATGATAGTCTTAGAGTTGCATTGAATAGTGAGGTAAGCAGTGTTATGCACTTTTTGTTAGGGTCCAAAAGTCTGATTTCCCCTGCCATTTCTTTTGGTGATGTAGGTTTAATTGGCAGACATAGTTGAAAGTCTTGGTTTAGCGTTCGCCGTACTTTTGATTCATCATTTTCACCACAGTTTGGCTCGAATACGCTCTCTAGATGGTCTGCAAACACTTCAACCTTTTCAGAGTCCGTTTTAGCCCATTCCGTTGAAGACCTTAGAGGATGGAGATGTTGTTGAGGTTTTCCAGTTATCTTTGTTGCCCTCCATAGTGACGTTTCTCCCTTCCCGTGGGGGAACATGCTTTCTAGTGTTTTTCGAAGCCTGGAGTTCGCTGCCTCTTGCTGCGAGCTTAAAACCTTAAGTTCTTTTGATGCTAGATTGAATGCAGTTTTGTCTGCCGGGTGCTGGGATTGGTGCCATATCCTTCTTAACCTCCGTTTTTCTTTTAGTTTTGATATTATATCAATAGATTGTGGCGATATTTTTGGAAGGTGAGATAGATAGGTTGAGTTTCTCCAAGCCGAAACCTGAATTAAGTTCGTTATGTATTCACAGGCGTTGTCTATATCTTCCGGGGTTTTCAACGGAATCCTTAGGTTAATGTTGTCTTCCAGGTATTGTTGGAAACCATTCCACTCAGTTTTACTGTTTGTTAGGGATTCCGGATGTTCCACACTAAGGACTGTTGAGCTCAGGGTAAGGATTACCGGCGTGAGGTCGGATGCTCCATCAAGGCTTGATTCCACGGAACATTATAGGTGACTAATGCCCTTGGTTACAAAAAAGTCCAACACGTCAGGTAGTTTATTTTGGTCAGTCGGCCAAGCTGGTTGGTTCGCCGGAGGATATAGCTGTCATGTGGTTCGTATCTAGGCAGCATTTGAGTTAGCTGCCTCTGGGCAGAGTGATACGTGAACCCCAGTACGTGTGTTTAGCATTCCAGTCCCCTCCCGATATAAATTTATTTCCAAGTTGGACGAAGTAACTTTCAAACATTTGGGGAGTAATTTTATGTTTAGGCGGGCAGTAAACAGCAGATAGTGTTATCGGACCCGCACGATCTGTTAGTCTGATTGTTGTAGCCTGGATGTGTTCTGTACAGTAGCTTTCCAGCACAGTGTGCCTTATGTTGGATTTAATCACTATTGCGGTACCCGCATGAGCTTTTCCATCACCTGGATGTGGGGTAAAATAAATGTCAAACCCATTAATTTGGTAGCTGCTCCGCTTAGTAGCATGAGACTCTGAAATAAGAACTATGTCCAATTTGTTGCTTTTTATGATTTCTTCAAGTTCTAGGATATTGGACGATAGTCCATTGATGTTCCAAGTTGCAATTCTTAGCTGTACTAAGAATGCAATTTAGAGACGACAGTTGTCAATAGGTTCAGGAGGGTGCCTATTTGTTGTAAGAGCCGATCTATCTTATCAGATTGTTGGATCAAAATTTGTTCAATAGAGGAACTTTGTTGTGGGTTCAGTTTGGTCTGGGAGCCAAGGTTAGGATACCGTTTTGCAGTAATATCCGCATAGGTTCTACCATCCCTTAAATTTTTGTTTCCCATTGTAGTTGTATACGCTTCGGGGTCGGTTTGAAGTTCTTCTGGTTTTGTTTTAAGAGGTCTCCGGGTATACGTTTTTGACCGATTTTCTTTCCAGGCTAGGATTTCCTTATAGACCTGGCAGCCCTTGTAATTTGCTGGGTGGTCGCAGGAATACAGAGCGCACTTAGTGGGAATGTTGCGGTTCTTTTTTGGGCAATCTGCTGTTCTATGTCCTTCACTGCATTTCACGCATCTGAATGGTCTCATGCAATTATTCTTAGAGTGACCATATTGTTGGCAACGCTGGCATTGAACAATGGATGTGGATTTGCGAGGGTCCTCTATTTTAACTTGTTGGTGGTATATGGACTTGATACTTTTAACTGCTTTATTATTTTCATTAGGTTCAAGGTTGACAAAAAACGTAAATGATGGAGGTTTCTGTGGACCGTAGCGGGCATTAATGATTTCACCACAAACTCGAATTCCAGTGGCTTCTATTGCTTCAATTATTTCATTGTGAGGTGTAGTGTAGTGAAGTTTACGTATCACTATGCGATACGGCCTCTTTTCTTTTTGAGTAAATGTGTGACCAATTAAGCTTTTTTCTCTTGTTATTGAAATCACAGTTTTGTAGGTGTCTGGGCAATCCACTAAAACACGCAGTAAGTTTTTATTAACTATTTTTATCTTAAATAGTTTTAGATTACACACAGACTCAGTCAATTTAGAGAGCTCATTCGCATCTTCAATTCCGTATAGAACAGTAGGAGGGGGCCTGTTTGTTTTGTAATGGCAGCGTCATTAGGATGTTCTAGTTGATCTACTTCTAGAGACGTGAACCTGTTGGATACCGTCAGTTTGCGTGTATCTGGAGGAGAATCATTCATCATTATTTTACGCTTGGGAGGTACTCGTTGCCATGTTGGTGGTGCTTGCAAATCTGATGAATAGGATGTTAAATCTACAGTGGCGCTGATGTCTGATGATTGTGGTTAATCCGTCCGTTAAAGACTCGGCGTATTCGCTCTACAACCCAGAAGGTAGGTGTAGGGTGAGCCTTGGAAAGACAAGATAGTGAGTACTAAAGTTTTGTGCACTTAACTTCCTATCTACCTGAGATTGGCCGCCGCCGCCTTCCAGCGCGTGCAGGTGGGGTTGATTTTTGGGCCAGTAAAGATCTTGGTACCGCTCTCTCATTACCCCCCAAAACTAATTGGTCACAATATATTTTAAGAATTATTGAATTTAATTTTAAATTTATTTTATGATGGGTTTTGGAGAATTGTGGCTACGGCTCTTTTGTCTCATTATAGGCCGTAAGTTTAGCTATAAGACTCGTGAATCCCACGTCCGGTCAATCAATCAAAGGCAACGTCGCGAGTGTATTACCGCGAGTGTGTATGTACCTTTGCATGATTCAGCGAGGACTTTGTTAGAGGTAAGACCGGACGTGAGATTCACGAGTCTTATAGATATTGTATAGAGATTAATAATTTATACAATAAAATAAAATTTTATTATATAATTTATTAATCTCTATACAATATCGTATGTTTGAATGTTGGCGTCGATCTATACTAACAAAAGTATGAACATGATTGATCCGCGCGTCCCCGCGGTCTTTGTTCTGTAAACGATCACTAAGTTACGCAACTTTCACTATGGCTGGTACTCGGATGGGTGACCACTTTGTGGCATTTACATTTGCAAGCGTTTCCGTGCTTCGGAAGGCACGTTAAGCCGTTGGTCCCGGTTGCCAGTAAAATGGTAGTCGTTAAGCCAGGTTGAAGGCCTAATGGGCGGCTTAAAAATTTCAACAGCAGGAAGCCACAACCTGTGTCTGTCTATTTCAAGACGGCAATGGACTCACCACCTATTACGTGGGACAGGAATCCACACGGTGAAAAGTGGGCATATAATATGCCTCTGCCACCCCTTCAGGGAGAAGGCGTGATGGATATATATATATATATATATATATATATATATATATATATATATATATATATATATATATATATATATATATATTAATCTCTTTTCAATATCGTATGTTTGAATGTTGGCGTCGATCTATACTAACAAAAGTATGAACATGATTGATCAAATGCAATAAATATTTGTTCAAGATTACATGTAATTGTACATCTTTATAGTATTTCCGATCTCATAAAAATTTAAAGAAACAATTTGGTGTTCTTTGCTGAGTGACGATATGCGATTTAGGCTTAATACGTTTTAGTATCAACACATTTCAGCTCTAATACGATAGTTCTAATAACGTTTTAGGTGTGATGCATTTACACATTATAAGAATCCAATAGGGATTTAGGCATAATGTAATTAGATGGATTGAGTATCGTAATTCTAATTTCATTATGCCTAAACCCCTATCGGATATAGAACTAATGTTAGTAAGTTTTGTACATATATATACATCTTTATCGTATTTACGATCTCATAAAAATTTAAAGAAACGATTTGGTGTTCTTTGCTGAGTGACGATATGCGATTTAGGCTTAATACGTTTTAGTGTCAACACATTTCAGCTCTAATACGATAGTTCTGATAACGTTTTAGGTGTGATGCATTTACACATTATAAGAATCCGACAGGGATTTAGGCATAATGTAATTAGATGGATTGAGAATCGTAATTCTAATTTCATTATGCCTAAATCCCTATCGGATATAGAACTAATGTTAGTAAGTTTTGTACATATATATTCCAAATTCCTTTTAGAATACAAGCATAAAAGGATGAATCAGTAGTTACCGGATTTGCAATGGCACAAGACCAGCTAAACAAGTGGCATATCGGACCAGGATCGGGCACATAAATGTGGGACCACCTGAGCACCGCAGACAACAAAGCGACAACGCCCATGGACAAATCACACCCATATGTAGGTATGTAGGAGCAGCTTTCAGCATCGTCTTTTGGAGCGTGATTCGAGTTATGCTACAAAACAAAATTAAAACATTTTTAGGAAGTAATTAAAGTTATTGTTTAATTACAGGCCACATAGTCTAATCCGAGTACGTGGTTTCAATTGGGATTCTAATGAGGCCCTACCCATAATTTCGCCCACCAGCCTCACCTGCAGTGGTGCACCTGCTGACTCCGGTAACTAACGAGGCCATTTTAAATATTCAAAATAAAATCCGTTCTAAAATGCCGCTAATTGGGAGAGGCCTACTTCTAGCAGGTGACTGCCATAGGCAGACTTGATTAAAAGTAGGATAGCTCTAGGATATCTGGATTACGACACGGGATTCCCACTAAAAACATACTTGCGATTGTTAGTATACTCAATCTAAAATTAACATTTTAAAAAAGTACAGTCTGATTTACGGTAATACCGCAGGTAGAGAGTCATAAGGTACTACATCTAGAATGAAATAAGATAATGTTAATTTTTGTTCATAATTTTATGACGTCGGTAAAGTGCAGGTAAAGTAACTTGATTTTTGAAAATTTTGACGGGGCTCAAAATTACTACGAACAGTTTCGTAAAAAAGAAAGGGCACCTTTGTTTTTATTGCCGTTGATATCTGCGAAAATCATAATGTCCGTAGTGGAGACACAGGTAATAGGAAATGGGAAAGTACGGTTATGAAATTTTTACCTGTGAAATCCTTACATTTATAGATTTGACTAGCTTACAAATTCAGTCTTATTACGACATTCGTAACAAGCGGGTTGCTAACTCAGTCCAATAGTCCTATACTCTGTGTTTACACTGACGAAGCTAAGCATTTGTTCAACATGTCTGCTGCTCAGATCAGAAACGAGGAAGTTCGAAAGGAAACCGTCTCAGCGAGCGCTGGTAAGTAATGCCTTTAATTAACATACCTACTACCAGTTCACGTGTTTCCTTAAAACCTTAAGTTGAAAATTGCATCCCTTATGAGATCATTACTTGTTCGTTGCATTTTCCGTCGAAAATATTTTCCTAATAAGAATGGATATAAAAATTATTGGAAAATAATAAAAATATTATTTATTTATTTTTAGATTCTAATTAACTAGTTAGTTCTAAGTATGGAAATAGACTAACTTTTGACTGTATTAGAAACTAATCACGCACATAAAAAATGAAAATCCTTTACGCATATTAATGCATTTAATTCAAAACTAGCTCAATTCATTTTCGAAACACATAAAGTAACAAGAACTGCAATTTTGTTAAAGTAGAGGAATACCTACTTTTTAAGTGATCCGTTCATTGTCCGGTTTTTATTAATTTACGGGTTAATAGTAGGATACATAATTCTCCCTGCAGATAACGGTCGAACTCCTTGATAGCATGAAAGTTCTATCTCGTGCTTCATGTTCTAATTTCAAAACTCATAACGTCTTTGCGCCAAAGCCTCAAGTATTAGCGGCTGTGTTATTCATATAATATCTACTCATAGAAATACCAATGCGTAGATTAATTCTTAAGTGTTTGTATAATACATGTTTATATTTGTTTATTATACACGGTTACTTGAAATACGCTAATAAGCTCTTACAGGTCACTTCTATTTGTCACATTAGTGTCCAATAGATATGATAGAATATGAAAGTCTTAGATGTGAAGATAATGTGTAAAATATTTTCTATTTATATTTTCAGACATGCGACAAAGACTTGATTGCCAATTAGGAAATAACGCAACAGTGACTGTACCTTGGTACAGCAAATTTATGAAAGAAGAAAAACTGTCAGAGAATGCTAGCCTTTTGATCACTGATTCGAAATGGATTCTGAGGGAATCAGACGTAGACTCGGGGAATCCGCAGCAACGTGTATGTATAACTAACTTTTTTATTGTGTTGGTTCAGGGTTTTGTTTTGAACGTATGTGTATACTTTCTCGTTTCAACCCCGTGATAGTTTAAATTCGCGTGTTTTATACCAGTGAGATAAAATAATTTTAAAAATAAAAAGTAGCCTAAGGCACTACCCCGTCGTGGGCAATGTGTTTTGAAGATAGTTCGTTAGTGCCTACTGCACTCTCATAACCAACAAAACCGTCCCCTTAGAAACACATTTTCTTATCCTTACGTAGTAAGGTAAGGAAACACTTCTTGGATAAAGACGGAATGTACTCGGACTGTAGAGATTGTAACTGTGGATGGGTTCGGAGCTTGGGTGGATCTGTAGAATGATGATGGTAAATAGGCGTGTCCTCTATTACTTGGGATCATCATATCTATATGCTTCTTAAAATGAATTAGTATGTAATTCTTCTCTGCATTACACGTTCCACCATCACTCTTCATCAAAATCAGTATGACATAATTTACGCAAAGGAAATATTAATAATAACGTTTTTCAGCTTCAGACTTTAGAACTGGCTAGGAAATACAAAAAACGTCTGTACGCGTCACATGTTATGGAAAAAATAATGTCGTCAAAAAACGCGAAGCCTATTCAGACTAACGAAGAAACAATACAAGATAAAACTACAAAAGTAACATATCCTCTTATTAAGAAAAACGATATTGTGAGCAAGACGCAAAGATATATTAATTACAAAAAAATAATAGACAATATAGATTGTATCATTAATGTTTTGTCCAAACCTGGATTAGATCGAGATCATGAAATTGAAGCAAAAGTGTGTTTTATGCTAATACACATAAAGGATTTAATAAAGTCTAATGCAAAAACCTATGGGGAACAAAATCTTAGCGAAAAAATTGAATCCACCGTTACGGACGTCATAGAAAATGCCTGCGAAAATAAAAAGTCTAACGAAGAGGACAAAGATGATTTGGAAATAGTGATGGAAACAAATAGCGGAGAAAGCAGTGAGTCCAATCATGTCGACACTTCAATTGAAAAAACAAATGCAGTACCACAGGCAAATAAAGATGATGACCACCTTAAAATATGGGTAACGTATATTTTTGGATATGTTTATCTTACATATAAGTACACATAAATTTTTAATAAAGTGGAAAAAGACAATTCGATTCGAGACAGGGATTGAACCTGTGACCTTTGCCTAACCAGGGCAATGTTCTAGCCACCTGAACTACCCGAACCGTATCGAATCAAGTTGAAATTCTCCACCATATTTTTAAATTGTCATTTTAAGAGTATGACCAGAGCCATCTATCGAGCTAATGAACAACTCAATACCAATGAACAGTGTTACAACTATTTTTAAACATTGATGCAATGGACTCCACTCAGTATAATGATAAATTTTTAAAGCAATTATTTTGCTAATTTTCTCATAAATTTTTAATAAAGTGGAAAAAGACAATTCTATTCGAGACAGGGATTGAACCTGTGACCTTTGCCTAACCAGGGCAATGTTCTAGCCACCTGAACTACCCGAACCGTATCGAATCAAGTTGAAATTCTCCACCATATTTTTAAATTGTCATTTTAAGAGTATGACCAGAGCCATCTATCGAGCTAATGAACAACTCGATACCAATGAACAGTGTTACAACTATTTTTAAACATTGATGCAATGGACTCCACTCAGTATATTGATAAATTTTTAAAGCAATTATTTTGCTAATTTTCTCATAAATTTTTAATAAAGTGGAAAAAGACAATTCGATTCGAGACAGGGATTGAACCTGTGACCTTTGCCTAACCAGGGCAATGTTCTAGCCACCTGAACTACCCGAACCGTATCGAATCAAGTTGAAATTCTCCACCATATTTTTAAAGGCAAAGGTCACAGGTTCAATCCCTGTCTCGAATCGAATTGTCTTTTTCCACTTTATTAAAAATTTATGAGAAAATTAGCAAAATAATTGCTTTAAAAATTTACCAATATACTGAGTGGAGTCCATTGCATCAATGTTTAAAAATAGTTGTAACACTGTTCATTGGTATCGAGTTGTTCATTAGCTCGATAGATGGCTCTGGTCATACTCTTAAAATGACAATTTAAAAATATGGTGGAGAATTTCAACTTGATTCGATACGGTTCGGGTAGTTCAGGTGGCTAGAACATTGCCCTGGTTAGGCAAAGGTCACAGGTTCAATCCCTGTCTCGAATCGAATTGTCTTTTTCCACTTTATTAAAAATTTATGAGAAAATTAGCAAAATAATTGCTTTAAAAATTTATCAATATACTGAGTGGAGTCCATTGCATCAATGTTTAAAAATAGTTGTAACACTGTTCATTGGTATCGAGTTGTTCATTAGATCGATAGATGGCTCTGGTCATACTCTTAAAATGACAATTTAAAAATATGGTGGAGAATTTCAACTTGATTCGATACGGTTCGGGTAGTTCAGGTGGCTAGAACATTGCCTTGGTTAGGCAAAGGTCACAGGTTCAATCCCTGTCTCGAATCGAATTGTCTTTTTCCACTTTATTAAAAATTTATGAGAAAATTAGCAAAATAATTGCTTTAAAAATTTATCAATATAAGTACACAATTATATTATTTGAATATACGCACAATATTTTGGCTCATACTTTTATTAAAATATAATGTGAGAACTGAGAGTTTGTAGCCATTAATTAATTTCTAAATAAGTATTTAAGCTCTACTTTCTATTAGCAATATTTTTTCCAAAGGATACACAAAAGTTCATGACATAACATTGAAATTAGCCCATTATGGATTTTTATTAATGAAATCTGTAAGAAAATAATATAAATATTGGTTTTAATATTAATTTGATTTATTCACTGAATATTAACTTAAATTGGATGTATCCAGTTAATATGCAGCAATCTTAGAGGCTCATGCAGGATAAAACTCTAAAATTTGAAACAACTTCCCATAAATATTCTTTATCTCAAACATTATCTATGATCTGGGGATCTACATGGTTAGTTAGACTGGGTTCACTCACACGTAGGAAGAAGGATTTGAATCACGACCTTTTCAAACAAAAGGCGTCATTATGATCAAGTAGGTAGGAAATCATAATATAAGACGAATACGAAATCTATAGTTATTCTTGACTATGCGTAGTAATCATAAAACTTTACAAAGCATTTAAGTCACGTATTTTTATTTTTCAGATTCCTATAGGATCCGGTACAACAGTTGTGCACCATACGAAATACAATAAAATTAATTTTAATAAGCTCAACACGACAACGCGGGGTTTATTGAGCGCCGTGTTCCCAAGAAGGTAATTTTTTTTTATGAATACGTCATGTACCATAATCACCAAGGAACCCTTACAGTTTTGCTATATTCATATATTTTTCAATAGCGCAACTGGTAGACTTAGTGCTAGAAAGCTGTGTTTGACATGTGGAATAAGTTGGACTTGCCTAAACAAAAATTTGAACTAAGTAATTTTTAGAACAATTGCCTTAATAATCCAGAAGCCAGATAAACTTTATATATCTTTCGAAAACATCCAATCGGCTGCTAGATTAAGGTTTTAGTATATCATTTCCTGTGGGTTCTTTTTTTTTATTAGATTTGTGTAAAATGTTAGGAGAGCCGGATATGGACTTGAGCTTGATTAGTTATATATGAACTGACAACTTTTTATTGGTTTGCAGCGTCCTAGCCACACATTCAATGAGCGGAAGACCGCCGCCAGCTTTCCCGGATAAGCCAGTGAAAATGAGTTTAGATCAGAGAGCTGTATCTGATATTATCCAGGAAGTGTTGAAAAAGTTTCCGAACAGCAATGAAAAGACTGTGAGGTATGTCTTTCTCACTTGATTCAAGTAGTATAATACCTACATTTCTATCATGATGTTTAAACCGAGATAAGGAGTCACCACAACTTGTCGATTTGAATAACTCCCCTTCAACTTGACTACTTAAATAGTTTTCAGGTCTGGTGGGGTAATATTATCAGCGTTGGGTAGACTGACTGTCTGACTGTCCCACTAGTGATTTACACCCAAGCTATCAGGAATAAACCTCACTAACATACAACATGCCACCTTTGAAGTGGAAAAAATCATTTGGTGATAAATTTTAAAATAATTTAATATTGGCTTTTATTTATGCGCTTTTGCTTCTACCTTGTCTGTATTTTAATACATCACTGCCATGTAGCGTAATCCGACGTAATGTCAACAATAAAAAATACCTTAACAGCGTTATCAAAACATTGGGTAAGCTAGGATTTCCCAACTAGGCTGTTGCTGCTGACGCTGTGTATAATGGTGTTGTAATGAGATCTTTCAGTTACTTTTACCTTCACTGTTCGATCCTAAATAAATATCCATCACGCCTTATCCCCGAAGGGGTGGCAGAGGCATATTATATGCCCACTTTTCACCGTGTGGATTCCTGTCCCACGTAATAGGTGGTGAGCCCATTGCCGTGTTGAAATAGACAGACGCAGGTTGTGGCTACCTGCTGTTGAAATTTTCAAGCCGCCCATAAGGCCTTCAACCAGGCTTAACGACTGCCATTTTACTGGCAACCGAGACCAACGGCTTAACGTGCCTTCCGAGGCACGGAAACGCTCGCAAATGTAAATGCCACAAAGTGGTCACCCATCCGAGGACCAGCCATAGTGAAAGATGCGTAACTCAGTGATCGTTTACAAAACACTGAGACCGCGAGGCCACGAGCGCTTCTTCTTCGATCCTAAACATCACATAATATATATGTCGCCATTCCATTACACCGTATGCATTTTTGTCCCACGTAGTTGGATGAGCCTGTTAGGCGTGTTGAAATGAAATACCTAATAAAGTTATAATTGTTCTCAGAAACCTCATTACCTCGAAATGTGCCGACGAGTGCAAAATGATGAGAATGAGGAATCGAAGAGCTGCACAAGACGCTAACCGCAATCTGTCATCATAGGTCAGCAAATTTCACGGTGACAGCATGACTTGGGACTTGATCGAGTGATCAAATGTTATAGCATTCATACATGCATGTCATAATTAACGCTAATATCCAGCATGGACTACGACGACCCCATTGATAAAAATTACCACATCTGTTGACTGGCTACTACACTGGGTACAGATATTTAACGACGATTTTATTATTATATTACTTTCGTTACTTTAATTCGCATCTATAATATTGTATAATATATACTGTCAATTGGTGAAGAGTTCTTGAACTACCTTTGATAATGTCTTAAGGTGAAATCTATCCGGATATGTGAAATAAAATAAAAATTTATGGAATACAGTACAGTTGGCTTTTCGTGACATATTACTATTATTATTGTTATTTAATTATATATCACGAAAAGCCACCTGTACTTTTGTATTCGTTTTTCGTGCTATACGTATCTATTATGTGCAATTAACAAGTTCTATTAAAACATATAATTATAAGTATTATGTAATGATAGAAATTGAAAATAGTGAGTATATTTGAATGCATTTTGTACGCTGTGATAACCTTGATAACACACAGAAGGTTTACATATATCTGTTATACACCTTTAAGAGATGTATATTAAATAAAAAAAACTAACTAACTATCTTCACGCTGTATCCCTGACGGGGTAGTCAGAGAGGACAGATCGCCAGGCTTCGCGATCCATGCATACTTCTTTCGCTTCTTCGAGATTCATCAATCGCTTCATACACGCACGTCTGGGTATCCGAGTACTTTTGACCTTTCCGTTTTTGAGCAATCTGCTCACGTTACTGCGTTTATTTAATTTAAATAAAAGTCTAGTCTTTTATGATAAATTTCGATTATTATTTTTGGAGTCAAGTAATTATAGAAGTAGAAACTTTTATATTTGGTAGTATTCCCTTAGTAGCTATCTGTTTATGTGTTTTATAAGTTTTATAATAGACAAAGTGTGTACATTGTAATTGTAATGATTTGGTATTTTGATTTTCTTGATAAGTAAATCGTAAAAGTATATTTGTCGTTTGTTTTGTATCGTTTAATCTACGAACTACTAAAGCTATAATAAACAGGACGAGAGTTTTCATTGAAACACCTACGCTACGTGCAAGGCGAGACGCCGCCGCCGTCAAAAGCCTTCGTCACCCCCATAAACCCCGTACTTGGCAAATTTTACAGTTCAGGGTCAACAACAATATCCCACAAATTTTGGTTCTCTTGGGAGTATAGTATCATGCACGTCTTTATCCTTAAGTGGGTGGCAGAGGCATATTATACGCCCACATTTCATCATGTGCATTTTTATCACTCGCTTTGCTCGCTCGTAAACTATTTGCGTTTATACTCGTCGTACACTCGTCGGTACTGTCTGAAATACAATATCAACAATAAGGGTTTTTCCTACTTTTAGACGATTCTAAATTATATTTATAACTTCTTTTAATATCAAGAAATAGAGATTGTATACTAAATCTAAGAATAGAACAGAAATATACTTTATTGTACACCAATTATTAATATTTACAGATATATGGAATAATTATTGAAATACAAAATTACGAAATGATTTCGACAAGTGATTGTATTTTTTCCGCAACATGCTGACAGTGCCAACACAATTTTATATAATACTAGCTGTGCCTCCCGGCTTCGCCCGTGACATACTTCCACGTGTTCCACTACTAACACGTGTTTTTTTTAATTTAGAACTAGATATACGAAATTTGGTGTAGCTATCTTTAAAAATGAAGAATTTCACATATAAATTTACAACTCCTATTTTAGATAAGTAACACTTAAAAATTTTAAAAGTAAATTTTGCAAAACCGATGTTAACGTCCATTTATTTAAAGCCAGAAGCACGTTTAGGTACGTTATTTCATATTTCTAACTTTAAAAATGTGGAACTTTCTATAAATGCTTATCTTTTATTTTTCCTCTAAGAGGTAGAAATTTAAAAACCCCTTTTTTAGTTATTGCTTAAATTAAGGGTAGCTTACGCTAACAATTTCAAGTTAGGTAGGTGTAAGTATATTGGCTGGGCTTGATAGCTAAGTGAATCAGCTGTAATTTTATTAATATATACTAGATCGTTCAATAAGTCCCGAAACTAACTTGGAAATGGCGTATATATTAAAAACTCTTTAGATTTTTAAAAAGTACTGGCCTTCATTAAAAGATATGTGTATTTTTTTTAAATTAGAACATTAAAATATTGATTTTCCAGACATTTGAGTGACACTACGCTTGTAGTTTCGATACAGTGAAAAAAAAACGAGGTTCGCGTGTTGATAAAACATTGTTTTTAATGGAAAAAATGCCGTTGAAGCACTGCAATGGCTAATAAAATATTATGCGGGATCAGCTCCCTCTAAAGCAACCATTTGTCAGTGGTATGCCGACTTCAAACGCGGTCGCCTGGACACAAATGATGGGGAACGCTCAGGTCGTCCAAATGAAGCAGTGACTCAACAAAATATTAACCAAGTCCTCAAAATCGTAATGGAAGATCGGAAGATAAAAGTGGGCGAGATAGCCGAGATAGTGAAGATTTAAGCTGGTAGTGTTTTCACTATTTCACATAAAAATTTGGCCATGAAAAAGCTTTTTTCCAAGTGGGTGGCGCGTTTGCTTATAACTGATCAAAAGGAACAACGTATCAATGATTTAGAGCGATGTTTGGCGCTGATGGATCGTAATAAAAAGGATTTTTTACGTCGGTATGTGACAATGGATGAAACATTGATACACCATTTTACTCCGGAATCCAATCGGCAGTCAGCGGAGTGGAGAGCGGCTGGCGAAAGCCGTCCGTAGCGGCCAAAGAGTCAGAAATCGGCCGGTAAGGTTATGGAGTCTATATTTTGGGATGCGCATGGAAAACTTTTCATCGACTACCTTGAAAAGTGGCAAAATATAAATAGTGACTATTACATGCTTATTGGAGCGATTGAAGTAAGAAATTGCGGATAAACGGCCTTAAATGAATAAAAAGAAAGTATTGTTTCACCAGGACAACGCGCCTTGTCACAAGTCTGTGAGAACGAAGGCCAAAATTAATGAATTGGGCTTTGAATTGCTTCCTCATCCCCCTTATTCGCCAGACTTGGCCCCCAGCGATTACTGGCTGTTTGCAGATCTCAAAAAAATGCTCCAGGGTAAGAAATTTGACTCAAATAGTGAAGTTATTACAGCAACGGAGGCTTATTTTGAAGCCAAAGACAAATCGTTCTACACGCATGGGTTAGAAAAGTTAGAAAATTGTTGGAGGGACTGCATCGCTCTTGGAGGAGACTAAGTCGATGAATAAAAAATATTTTTATATAAAAACCTTGTTTTAGTACTTAGTCTCGGGACTTATTGAACCACGTGTTATTTGCCCTTACTTCGTCCGTGACATAGCTTCGAAATTCCGTTGCAAACACCCTCCCCCCACTCCTCTAACCCTTTCCCCCAATTGGTTTTCAAATATTTTCATTCAACCTTTCATCTCCTATTTTACACTCTTATGGGTAGAATTTTGAAAAATCCTGAAATACGAGTTTATTTCTAATCAAATATATAATTATGAAATTTAGTGTTGCTATCTTCAAATATAAGAATCACCCATATAAACTTAAAACCCCTACTTTAGCCCTTTATAGGTAAAATAAGGCTAAACTGCGAAACACGTACCCATTTATTTGCAACACGTGTACGAAATTGTATGTTTCTAACTTTGAGAATGACTAACTTTTATACAAAAGTTTGTCCGTAATTTTACCCCCTTAGGATTGGAATTTCAAAAAATACTTACAATAAAATTGAGGTTTGTTGGTCCAAGAGCCTTGTCTGGACGTTGAAAAAATTGTGGGTGACTCATTATTATAATAATAATGAGACACCCACAATTTTTTCAATAAAAGACCACCTCCTCCGCCTTTAAAATTAGCAAAACCGCGATAAACGTGTCTTTTCATTCATAATAAGGAAAAAGTAAACGTAATTTCATATCTCTAACTTTGAAAATTACGAACTTTCATACAACCGTTTATGCCTTATTTTACCCCCTTAGGGGTGGAATATTTAAAAATCCTTTCTTATTGGGTGCCTAAATTATAAGGGTAGTTTTGCAAGGGTTTCGGCTGGGTGTAGATAGATGAGTAAGTCACACGTATTATAAATAAGTAAACGGGGTTACTCACGATAGTGAAGCTGATCTCCTGTGTGCCTCGGCGCAACCCTAAGTCCATCGGATACCCCAAATGCACGGTTACTTAAAGTAGAGTTTCAGTTACCTCGCCTCAGTTGCTTAATTAATCTACCTTGAATTTTAAGCCTGGAACCAGAATAAGATTTGCTCATTGTTTTTATTGTCCCAATCCAGTAACGGCACGGTGAGTCGCCTGCGCCTGGATTGCAGTTGGGGTTGGTGGGGCTCTAATAGACCTTGGTATATTGCTCTTGCTTGTTATCTTTATCCATACTTGAGCCCATGATCATATAAACAATACTGGACGGACTTTCTGTGTCGCTTCATTTAACCAGCTCGCTCTTACGCATAGGCCCTCACACATACATTCACACAAAACTGAGGCGAGGTAACTGAAACTCTACTTTAAGAAACCGTGCATTAGTTTTATCTATCGCCCTTGTTCTTGTCTCTGTCCGTAATTTCTAATGGATTTTGTTTTGCTATTGGATTTACTCAGCTTCAGCAATGACAGAGACATTAAATTTTAATATTTCTTGCTATTTTTAGTTTTTATATATTAACTCGAAAATACTTTTATTTATGTTATTAGATGTAGGTACATTCTTATAGATAACAGCGTATTTATGTAAAAGTTTGTTCAAAGTTCTACTCCAGGAAAGTGGCGTTAATATTACTTTTCTTTTATTGAGTTTGTCAAGTAAAAAACGTTGAAATATAATAATAAATATTGTAGAAATTTTAGGGTAAATGCTATAGTTTGAGCAATCGAGTCCGGCCTGTATACAGTTGCATATATTTGGTTTAATCCTCAATGATAAATTTATGTTTATAAAAACATCATTAAATGACATTATTACTATTCCTCTAGAAATAAGTATATAGGTGCATTGCTTAAACATTTTTGAGTATTTGTAATACCTAAGTTTCAAGCATATAAGAGAAACAAATCTCGCAAAGTCACACAAACAGTGAATAACACATGATAAATAACAATTTTTATTAATGACTCAATTTATGTCTTAAATTAAATTAAAACAAAATAGTTGTTTATGAAACCACTTGAAAGCTCTCTATCAGATACTATTTTTTTTTTAGCAGATACATTAATGTAAAGGGGATGAAGAGTAGAAGCGTGCACGTCGCCATCCCTGCCAGCTACGGCTGCAATTCTACTCCAACACGAGTGCCACCAGGGCGAATACTGCTAGGGCGTGCCCCCGAGGCGACGCGCACCAGTTCGTCCCCGCTGTTGCGAAAAGTGTGAGCCAGAGCGGCGTAGGGGACCGCCAACCTACACGCGCGGCCCGACACGGCGGGAAGTGGAGGACGGAGTGCAGGGTAGCTGCGTGGAATGTTAGGGGAGGAATGACAGATAAGATGAATGAGTTGATGGATGTTAGGAATGAGAGTTAGATGCAGTGTGCTTGACAGAGACCAAGCGCAAGGGCAGCGAAGTCTTGGAGCTCCCGGGTGGGATGCTCGCTCTTTGGTCTGGAGTACCAGAGAGCGAGCATGGCAGTCGGGGGGTTGGAATTTTGCTGTCCTCGCGATTGGCCTCCGGTATTTATGAGTACAAACTGGTAGGTCCTAGAATCCTCTGGACCCGTGTCAAACTTGGTTTGACGAAGATTTTTCTGGTAGCTGCTTACGCGCCAGTATCTTCGTCGAACGCGAGTGAGCTAGAGGATTTCTGGGAGAGTATGAGAGAAGCTCTAAATGTGATAGAAGGAAATGAAAGACTTATAGTATGTGGAGACTTGAATGGATGGGTGGGTACCGCTCGCGATGGTTTTGAGTCGGTACTCGGGAAGTATGGGGATAAAAGGGTGAACGACGCTGGCAAGCTAATACTGGGAAAAGGAATTGTTTGTGGCGAACACAATGTTCAACCACAAACAAATTCATATGTATACGAGGAGATGTAAGTCAAAAAGAAGCATGATAGAAATATTCCTAATGGATAGTCGGCTCCGTAAACAGGTGATGGACACCGACACAAGGGTTTATGGAGGCGCTTAGCTGGGATCAGACCACTACCTAGTCATAACTAGGATTAGGGGTCTGTTCGAGATGGAGTGAATATTATGGAAAAATGTATGCAAGAAAAGACAGAGATGCCACATCGGGAAGTGGAGCTCACTTCGATGCTCCGGATCCCGATGTCATTGAAGCCATTAGTATGAAAGAAATAGAACAAGCGATAAGAAGTATGAAATGTGGTAAGGCTGCGGGAAAAGACAGAGTTACTGCTGAGATGATCAAGTACGGTGTGTCGCGTGTCTGGGACACACTATGTCTGTTATGCAACTTGTGCTGGTGGACGGGTGAGGTCCCAGATGACTGGCGAGTAGCAGTTGTAGTACCTATTTAAAAAGGGAAAGGCTCGTGCCTAAACTGCTTAAAAAGCTTGGTCAGCTTAGCTAGTAAGGTGTATGCAAAGGTTATAACGGCACGAATGCAAGAAAAGTCTGAAAGGTATTTATGGGAGGCTCAATGCGGATTCCGACGTGGAAGAGGTTGCATGGATCAAGTGTTTTCTCTCCGCATGATCGCGGAAAAGTTTTTGGCTCTTAGCCAGAAGGTTTTCTGCGCTTTTGTGGATCTAGAGAAAGCATTTGATAACGTGGTGAAAGAAACGCTGTGGGACTTGCTGCCCGGATATGGTGTGGACGGCTCGCTACTGCGGGCGATACAGTCGCTTTATAGGGACTGTAAGGCTTGCGTGCGAGTAGGTGGGGATGTGTCACCTCTTTTTGATGTCTGTACAGGCGTCAAACAGGGATGTGTCATGTCCGCCTGGCTGTTCATAGTGTATCTGGACAGTTGCCTGCAGAAGTTGAAAGATTTTAATATGGGTGTGAATTTGGGTGACTTTACAGTAAACTGTCTGCTGTACGCTGATGATGCGGTGCTCATGGCCTCATTAGAAGCCGACCTTCAGGCATTAGTCACTAATATGAAAGAGGAGTGTGAAAGTAAGGGTCTTCGCTTGAATGCAAGTAAAACTAAGGTTCTAGTATTTGAAAGAGGTGACGTAAGAACTAAATGCGAGATTAGGGTAAACCAGGAACGTCTAGAGCATGTGAATGAAATTGTGTTTTTAGGAAGTATGTTTAGCGCGGATGGAAGATATGATTAGGATGTAGAACGGCGAGTAGCTGCCGGAAACAAAGTTAACGGTGCTTTGTCCCAGTTAGTAAAGCGACAAAGCATCGTAAAAGAAGCACGAATGGCGATTCATAACGCAGTGCTAGTGCCAACTTTGCTTTACGGTAGCAAAACCTGGGTATGTCAGCAGATGCATGAAAGTAAATTGAATGCTGTGGAGATGCGATCACTTCGAAAATTGTGCGGCGTTACCTTGGCCGACCGAATACGTAACGAAGTGATACGCAATATGGCAGGTTTGAATGAAAGTGTCAGCGTTAAGTTGGAAAAGGGCGTGCTCCGGTGGTTTGGACACGTCCAACGAATGAGTGAGGAACGATTGACGAAGAATATATATTGTTCAAAAGTAGAGGGTAGAAGGAGACAGGGTAGGCCGAGACTTACATATGAAGACCACGTGAGCAGATTGCTTAAAAACGGAAAGGTCAAAAGTACTCGGATACCCAGACGTGCGTGTATGAAGCGATTGATGAATCTCGAAGAAGCGAAAGAAGTATGTATAGATCGCGAAGCCTGGCGATCTGTCCTCTCTGACTACCCCGTCAGGGATACAGCGTGAAGATAGTTAGTTACATTATAACGGTTTTATCATAATTGTCAACTAATCGGACATACTTAAAAAACTAATTAACGCGTATGGGTTTCAGATAAATGGTACAATGGGAGTATTTGTTTAGGTATGTCCCGAGTACAATCGAGGGCACAGCTAGTACTTACTTAATGACTAGGAGTATCTTAGAGTAAAGTACTTAGTCTGTGTCAGCATACTTAGTCCACTCAGGGTCTGTGCTAGTGTACTCAGTCTACCTAGAAGTTCCACGTGTCTGCGTCAGTATAATATATATAATATAATTCCTGAAAAGTATTCCTGTTGGACAAATTAGTTCACTAGCCTAGTTGGATCACGTGGACGAAGGGATCCTAAACCTACTAGACTATCAATTATGGTAAGTTTTAGAGAACATAGCGTGTTCGAAAGACACGAATCTCTTAAACAATCTATGTAGCAAGCAGTGCGGCAACTCGTAGATTCTTGATGGCCACGTAGTAAATGATCTGTATAAAAGTCTAAGGTCATAAAAAGTATTGTGTTTTTTGCATCGTAAAAGAAGCATGGTACGGTAGTGAAACCTGGGTATATCAGCAGATGCATGAAAGTTAATTGAATGCTGTGGATATGAGATCACTTCGAAAATTGAGCGGTATACGTTTGGCCGACCGAATAAAGTGATACGCAGTATGGCAAGTTTGAATGAAAGTGTCAGCGTTAAGCTGGAAAAGGGCGTGCTCCGGTGATTTGGACACGTCCAACGAATGAGTGAGGAACGATTGACGAAGAATATATATTGTTCAAAAGTAGAGGGTAGAAGGAGACAGGGTAGGCCGAGACTTACATATGAAGAGACCACGTGAGCAGATTGCTTAAAAACGGAAAGGTCAAAAGTACTCGGATACCCAGACGTGCGTGTATGAAGCGATTGATGAATCTCGAAGAAGCGAAAGAAGTATGTATGGATCGCGAAGCCTGGCGATCTGTCCTCTCTGACTACCCCGTCAGGGATACAGCGTGAAGATAGTTAGTTACATTATAACGGTTTTATCATAATTGACAACTAATCGGACATACTTAAAAAACTAATTAACGCGTATGGGTTTCAGATAAATGGTACAATGGTAGTATTTGTTTAGGTATGTCCCGAGTACAATCGAGGGCACAGCTAGTACTTACTTAATGACTAGGAGTATCTTAGAGTAAAGTACTTAGTCTGTGTCAGCATACTTAGTCCACTCAGGGTCTGTGCTAGTGTACTCAGTCTACCTAGAAGTTCCACGTGTCTGCGTCAGTATAATATATATAATATAATTCCTGAAAAGGATTCCTGTTGGACAAATTAGTTCACTAACCTAGTTGGATCACGTGGACGAAGGGATCCTAAACCTACTAGACTATCAATTATGGTAAGTTTTAGAGAACATAGCGTGTTCGAAAGACACGAATCTCTTAAACAATCTATGTAGCAAGCAGTGCGGCAACTCGTAGATTCTTGATGGCCACGTAGTAAATGATCGGTATAAAAGTCTAAGGTCATAAAAAGTATTGTGTTTTTTGCTAAGACTTTACAATTGATGTACTGGCTATGTTTTGTAAAACACTACAATGTGTAAGAAAACAGTCCCACTATTATTATTATTTCATCATAGATTTTCATCCGTAACAGAACGTACTTGTTTTTATCCACCTGGTCCGGGCCCAGGTAGATAAACACAATCATGCCTGAATCCTTGAGGGGCAAGAATTACATACCCACCTAAACCGTACATTGTTAGTCCCACGTAATACAGGGCAAACCTATTATTTTCACCAAGCTATATGTACTTGAAAATATCTATAACCAATCTGTAATCCGAATAAACTTTCCAACAACCAGAATAGACGTTACCCATCCATAAATACAACCCCTGCAGTTCGAGTAACAGGTAGTTGAAGCACAAGTAAAACAATGAACGTTCGCTTACCTTTGTACTGTTATAAAAATGATCGAATCGCCACCACCCAAGAAGCTGTTAACTCTGGTATTGTTATAAATATTTCCTTACATACATACTTTCCTAAATGTTTTCTTAAATTCTAAAAATACCAAAATTCCGGTTTTGTTTGTTTGGCCCGTATTTTGACGGGCGTCGCCAGCAAAGCAAATTGAGTTTGAAAGCCGCCATTCTAGCCACCAGGGCTTCGATAGTGATCCTCGGGTTGACAGTTCACGCTTCTCTTAAAGGACCCAGGATTATAATAGGAGCACATGCGCCAGCAGACCGTTCCATGCTTATATAGTGCGACATAAGAAAGACCTGAAGTCTTTCAGTTCCTCAGTAATCCTCATGCGTGCTAAGCCGAACTTCTATGCTATTTGAGTTGGAGACCTATGTGATTACTTATACGGGTGGCAAATAATTTACAAGTGTGGTTTCCGAGCGCATCGTGTTGAAGTTTTTGTAATACTATCCCATACAATATAGAATGGCGGGACTCTCTCATGACTGACTTTGCGGTAGGCATGAGTATACACAGTCGATACATCAGGCGACCAGAATACCTGATAGATCCCAGTTCAGGCAGTTCGGTTAAATAGGTGCCGTATCGCAAATGGATCGGGTATTGGCTTATATAAATGTGGAATCACCTGAGAGGCGCAAACAACAGAGGACAAATCATACCCATATGGGTATGATTTGTCCATCGGCGTATTGTGCCACTCTCAAAAAGGAGCGACAACGCCGATCACGAATCACGCTCTGACAGACGAGATTGATAACTGCTCCTACTAGTGATGGTAATTAATGCTATTTTTTATTAATTTCATAGGGTGCTAATTTTTATCTCTTAGCATGCGACGTACTATTGCTATGCTAAATGCTAATATGAACATCAATGAAGTAAATCATCAATGCTAGATCCACCCGTTCCTGAGAAAATCGATGATGACACATGGATAGACAGACGGACTGACGTCCAGACGGACATATTAAAAAATTAAGGGTTGCACTCTTCTATTTATTAATAATTTATCTAACCTCGTTCGCGGAATTCTCTTCAAAAATTGACCGGGATCGACTTTAATGATGATGATGATGAAAAAAAATTCTACACCGAAAGAGTCTTAATTGATTACACAACATTTTTTAATAAGACCTGTTTACCGGGATTAACGTTAGATGATAATGATGATGATTCTATTATTTAGTAACAACATATTGAATCTAGGTACCAATTAACTATCAAGACAAAATATTTATCTAGACGCGTTCGCGGTCTGCTGTATGTACATCCATATGCTTAACGGTGCCGCGGGTCCAGAGATTTATCTCATCTGAAAATATGCGTACCGCTCTAAAAGAAGTTTTCAATTCAATAAAAATAAAAAAACTTTAGATCCGTAGTTTTCCTTTCGAGAGACGGAACCCAAAAAATACATTTTGTATTACATTATTTATTCCACAATAAAGTACAATCACACGATTTTAGGGTTTATATATTCACAAAAAAAAAAACAAAGTTTCTACTCGTAAAAAGTACGTACGAATTTCGACTTCTTACTCAACTCAATCGCTTTCACAGATTGTCAAAAAAATTTATACTAAAATGGAAAAAATAACCCCAAACACAAGCATTTAATAGTTAAAAATAATGGGCTGAATATCAACCATGCACTTTTTCATTCACACACTCCGTATTTCGCAATAGCACAATGACACGATCCATTCATGAATTAGTAGTGAAAATGAATTTTAGCAATCGCAGCGACGCATCATTCGCAGCTCGCCTTTCTCATGATTTAGTCGTCGCAGCGACGCAGCGTTCACAGCTCGCCTGCGATATGAATTTGTCGTGAATTATAATTATGAGTTTTGGCAATTTAATTTAGCTTTCGCAACTCGCCACTCAGTAGCGGCGCGAACGTCGATGCGCTTAGTCTTGTATTGGAGGGAGATTGTGGGTTCGTGACGAATTGACAATTGTTACGTAATCGATGTCTCAGCAATAATTAATTTTAGCAAATACTGTTCATTAAATTAATGCGAATGGAGTCTTAGCTATTAAATATGATTGCTAACGCTAATATTTCCTACACTAGCTCCTACATACGAATCACGCTCTGACAGACGAGGTTGATACTGCACCTACATACAGGCAGTTTTTTAAAAAGAGAAAAATGTGTGATGAAAAGATGGAAGGATTATTTTAAAAGCTTATATGATAAAGAGTATATGGAAGCACAAACGAGTTCTTGGGAAAGGAATGAACTTAGCAACGAAAGCACCATAAGTATGGAATAAATTGTGGAAGCATTGAGTAGTATGAAATTGGGTAAGACTGCTGGATTTGACAGGATTTCTGTCGAGATGCTGAAAGCGGGATATGGCGTGGTAGCTTGCCAGCTGTACCGCCTTTTTAATCTTTTCTGGAGGAGTGGCAGCGTGCCAGAAGATTGGTGCAAGGCTGTCATCGTGCCGCTTTAAAAAAAGAGTCACAGCAGGAGTGCAAAAACCACCGGGGCATTAGCTTGCTCAGCATCGTCGGCAAATTGTATGCAAAAATTTGGTAAAAAGAGTGATGAATGAAACTGAAGGGAAAATGTGGGATTTACAAGCAGGATTTATGAAAGGAAGGGGGGGGGGGATTTATGAAATGCACGGATCAGGTATTTTCCTTACGATGCATAGCCGAAAAATTTTTGGCGAAATGTTAAAAGGTCTATTGCATATTTGTAGACTTGGAAGAGGCATATGGCCGAGTGGTGAGGCATGAGCTATGGACAACACTGGCCAAGTATGAGGGCTCCAGTGCTTGTGTCAGGATCAACGGAGCTTGCACAGACTTTTTTCACATTGAAAAAGGTGTGAGTAGCGTCACCGCCGCTGTTTAACCTATACATGGACAGTTGTATGAAAGAACTACAAGATAGTGCGTATGGTTTAAAAATGAATTAACTGACTATCAAATATCCTATACGCTGATGATCAGGTAATACTGGCATCATCGGCGGAGGAGTTGCAGTTGATGGTTAACTTTATGCATGATGCGCTAAAAAGCAAAGGAATGAAAGCGAATGTAAATAAGACAAAAGTAATGATTTTTGAAAGTGAGGAAAGTATGACGGATTGCTCGATTTTTGTGGAAGGAAAACAAGTGGAACAGGTGAAAGAATTTGTATATTTAGGTTCAAAATTTGTGAGCGACGGAAAGTGTGATTGTGACATTGAACGAAGAGTTTTGGCTGGAAATGAAGATAAAGACGCCATGTACGCCTTTATGAGCAGTCAGAGCGTGTCTGAGAAGGCAAGACTGGCTGTGCATAGAGGACTACTTGTTCCTACTCACGTATGGCAGTGAAAGTTGGGTGTAGCAGAAGAAGCATAGAAGTAAAATTAATGCAGTGGAAATGAGAAGTCTGCGGAGTATAGCTGGAGTGAAATTGATGGACAAAGAAAGGAACAGTGTGATAAGGGAACATTGCGGTATGGTAGAAGAAGTAGTGACTAAGATAGAAAAAGGTATTCTTAGATGGTTCGGACACGTGGAAAGGATGGATGAAAGTAGGCTAACGAAACAGATTTATCAGAAGAGAGTTAATGGGTATACTGGTAAGGGGCGACCTCGACGTACATATGTCAATCAAATAGAAGACACTTTGAAAAAAGGTCAGGTCTAGAGTACCCTTAACTGGCGTGTGTGTATGAAAACACTTATGAAAGTGGAAGAAGCGAAAGTTGTATGCCAGGATCGTAGCAATTGGAAAGCCATAGTCTCTGCCTACCCCGATGGGAGACAGGCGTGACGATATGTATATATATATATATATAAATATATATATATGTATACATATGTATGTAGGAGCAGTTATCAACCTCGTCTGTCAGAGCGTGATTCGTGTAGTGCCACAAAACAATATAAAAACATTTTTAAGAAATAATTCAAGTTCATGTTCAATTACAAGCCACGTAGTCTAATCCAACTACTTGGTTTTAATTGGGATTCTAATGGAATAACTTCGGAACCCACGTCAGCTGACTCTGTAAAGAACGAGGTCAAGGCGAAGAGAAGAAATATTCAAAATAAAACCCAGCACCAATCCGTTCTAATATGCCGCTAATTGGGAGAGACCTACTTTCAGCAGGGGACTGCTATAGGCTGTTTTTGTAATTATTAATAGGATAGCTCCGTGATAACTGGATAACGACACAAGATTTCATGTTGTGACGGGAACCCGGGACTGAAAAACACTTTCAAAAAGGTAGTATTCTCAAACTAAAATTTTTATTTTCAAAAATTACAAGTCAGATTTACGGTATTACGGTTACTGCAGGTACAGAGAGAGTCATTAGGTACGTACATCTGGAATGAAATAAGATAATGTTCAGTTTTGTTGAAACTTTTTTTATTAACAGTTTCGCAAAAAAGTACCTTTGTTTTTATTACCGATGATATCTGCGAAAAACACAATGTCCGTAGTGGAGACACAGGTAATAGGAAATAGGTAAGTACCGTTATGAAATTTTTACCTGATAAACTTACATTTTGAGATTTGACTAGCCTACTAGTTCAGTCTTATTACGACATTCGTTACAAGCAGGTTGCTAACTCAGACTAGTAGTCTTACACTCTGTGTTTATCGACGAAGAAAAGTGTGTATTGAAAATGTCTGCTGCTCAAATCATAAACAGGAAAGTTCGAAAGGCAACTGTCTTAGCGAGTGCTGGTAAGTAATTCGTATAATTTATATACCAACTACCAGTTTACATGTTTTCTTAATACTCCAAGTTGAAACTTATATCCCTTATGAGATCATTACTTGTTCGATGCATTTTCCGCGGAAAATATTTTCTTAATAAGAATGCATAATAATTAACTAGGACAATATTAAAAGGTAGTTCACTGCATACTAAGTTATTTTTAAGTGGTTAGAGCAAACAACGAAATGAAGTAACCGTCGAGAAAGTTTTCTTACTGACCCAGTCATCTACTGAGTATGAGACAGACTAACTTAACTGTATAACCGACTAGGTTACCTCTGATATGAAAAATGAAAACGTATTTTACGTATTTCAATTAAACCTAGCACGTTTTCGAAACTCATGCCATACATGGCAATTTTGAAAAAAAATAAAAAAAATAACAGTCGTTCACTTTAATGACAAGAAAATTTTATCTCGTGTTACATGTTCGAATTTTAAAACTCTTAACTTTCTTACGTGAAGGTCGCTTTCCCAAAACACTAAACTGTTTTGATACATGGGAAAAAAAACCTTATTACTCTACTGGTGTCCGTGTTATTCATTTATTACCTCTCATAGAAGTTCCGATACTTAGATTATTATAATGGATGTTTATGGGTTTATTTATTCATGATTACTTGAAATACACTTATAACTTATTCAGCTCACTTCAGTGCATCACATTAGTTTCAAATGATAACTTTAGATTTATACTATGCTGAAAACAGTATCTAAAATAATTATATATATATTTTTAGGCACGCGGCACACACTTGATTGCCCATTTGAAAATAACAAAACAGGGGCTGGCGCAAGTAAACCTGTAAAAGAAGAAAAAGTGTCAGAGAAGGGCAGCTTTTTGGTCACTGATTCGAAATGGGTACCCAGTGAATTAGGCGTAGACTCGGAGAATCCGCAGCAACGTGTATGTATAACTAATTTTATAGTTATGTTTATTGAGAACACAAGCAGCGTTCTGTCAGAGCGTAAAACTGGTTTTTGGATGATCGAGAAGGCGGATAATTTCTCAGATTAAAAAGTAGCCTAGGGCATTACCCTGTCAGAGTACGACAGTTTAAAGAAATAGTGCCTATACCACTCTCCGATCCAACAACTGTCCCCATACTAACAAGAAAGGTAAGGTTACAAAACACTTCTAAACATTGTAACTGTGGATGTGTAACCAATTATTGGCTCTTATTTCGAATTATAGAATGCTAATATGGTTGCCCACTATTAAGTAGGGTATGTACTACAAGTAGGTGCAAAAGTTTTGCTTCTACTAAAAAGTGTGTATTTATTTCTCCCCTGGATTTAGGTGTGATTGTATGTACGTTTTAAGATGGAATATTTTTTTGAGAAAAGATCGTACGCCACTAACTTTTAATAAACTTGTTTAGTTTTGTGAATCTGGCATCAGATTTGCAAGAAGAGATCCAAGGAGGTTTGTATTTCAGTCATAACATTATCACTGTAACAAATCAACGTGTACCTATGGATTAAGAATACAATGCTTCTAACAATACTAAAATACTTAAGTCAGAACTTGGTTTTAGTTGATAAAACGGTTCTTTTATTTTTGGGTTCAACCTTTACATTGCACCAAAATTAGAAAGACATAGTTTACGTACAGGAAATATTAACAAATGTTGTTATTTTTCAGTTGAAAACCTTAGAACTAGCTAGGAAATATAAAAAACGCCTGTACACGGCATATACTACAGAAAATACAATGCCGTCAAGTAACAAGAACCCTATTCTGACCACTGAAACCAAAATAGAAGAGAAGACTACAAAAGAAACAGTTCATGAAATTAAGAAATACGATGAGAAAAAGCGTCTACAATATAGTAATTCCGAAGAAATAATAGACAATATAATTAATATATTCGCCAAACCTGGTTTTGATCGTGACCACGAAATTGAAGAACAAGTGTGTAATATGCTTCTAGATATTAAGCATTCAATAATGTCCGATTTTCAGACAGTAAATAACAATGAGGAACAAAATCTTAACGAGGAAATCAAATCCACCGCGATGGTCGTAGGAGAAAATTCAAGCGAAAATATAAACGAAGAGAACAAAGATGATTTGGAAAATGTGATGGAGACATCAATCGAAGAAACAAACGCTGTAACACAAGAACATAATGATGACCCAAAAGAATGGGTAACGTATTTTTTCGACTTCTATATCTTACTAAATGAGTATAAAATTATATAATAAGAATATGTGCAGACTATTTTGGCACATTATTACATAGTGCTTTATAGAATTATTTAATTTAGTTTAACTGCTATAGGATCCAGATCAAAGATAAATATTTTAAAGAGAAAATCCGACTAACCGACTCATTGACTATTTTATTAATTAATTTTTGAGATGGAATTTAAGAATGTCTTTTCATAGTGGGACATAGATCATAATAAAAATAAAAATAATAATTTGATTTGGTTGGATGTTGATAGGAGAGTGAGTCACCCTGTAATTTCATAGTATGCTCGATAGATAAGCTTTTTACAACATTCAATTCATAACCGTGCAATGTGAAACAGGATTGAAAGCGGGTAGTTTTATTGTTTGTCAATCTAATAGATTTTTTTTTAAATCTTATATGAATATAATCAAAAAAGTCTTATTTCTTTTTGATAAAAATGACAGGACTTGACATTGTAATGATTCTAAATAAGTCTTTGCACTACTTTCTAAGCGTAATGTTTTAACTAAAAGATAGACTAAAGTTAATGAGTTTGGATTGTAATTAACCCATTAATTATAGATTTTTTAATGTCATTGCTAACAAAGCTTTTATATAACGTATTAGCATAATGATTTTAATCTTTCAGATTCCCATAGGATCTGGTACAACATTTATGCACCATACAAAATACAACAAAATAAATTTTAATAAGCCCAACACGGCAACGCGGGGTTTATTGAGCGCCGTGTTCCCTAGAAGGTAATTTTTTTTTTCATGAATCTATTGTCGGGGTACCATAATTAACAAAAGACCCATATTAGCCATTGATTTTGCTTTAGCCTAGTTAAGAGGCTTAGTGCTAGAAAGCTTTAATTTAACATGGATACAAGTTTATATAAGTATTTAAAAAACATCCGATTGACGGCTGGATTAAGGTTCCTGCGTATCATTTCCATTGGAATTGGGTATAGTGTTGAAAGAGTCAGAAATGACTCAAAAATTGAATAGTTATATTTGAACTGAATACAATGTATTGGTTTACAGCGTCCTAGCAACACATTCAATGAGCGGAAGACCGCCGCCAGCTTTCCCAGATAAGCCAGTGAAAATGAGTTTAGATCAGAGAGCTGTATCTGATATTATCCAGGAAGTGTTGAAAAAGTTTCCGAACAGCAATGAAAAGACTGTGAGGTATGTTTTGCTCACTTGATTAATGTAGTATAATACCTACATATCTATTATAATCTTTATACCGAGTTATATCTTAGGTATACATGATAAGGAGTCACCCCGTTTCACAACTTGTCCATTTGAATAACTCTCTCTTTAACTTGACTACTTAAATAGTTTTCAGGTCTGGGGGGGTAACATTAACAGCGTTGGGTAGACTGACTGTCTGAATATCCCACTAGTGTTTTACACCAAGCTATTAGGAAGTAGACCTCACTGACATACAACATGCTTGCCACCTTTAAAGTGAAAAAATTATTTATAGTTTTTAAAATAAATTAATACTTATTCGCTTTTATTTATGTGCTTTTCGCTTCTACCTTGTCTTGAACTAATACATCACTGTCCCTGTAGCGCAATCCGAAGTAATCTCAAGAATAAAAATTACATTAACAGCGTTAGCAAAACATTGAGTAAGCTAGGATTTCCCAACAATGCTGTTGCTGCTGACGCTGTGTATAATAGTGTTCTAATGAGATCTTCCAGTTACTTTTACCTCTACTGTTCGATCCCAAACATCACAGTATATACATCAACTATATACCTATGTCGCGATCTCACTTCACCGTATGCAATTATGTCCCACGTGATGGAGATGAGCCTATTAGGCATGTTGAAATGAAATACCTAATAAAGTTATAATTGTTCACAGAAACCTCATTACCTCGAAATGCGCCGACGAGTGCAAAATGATGAGATTGAGGAATCGAATAGCTGCACAAGACGCTAACCGCAATCTGTCATCATAGGTCAGCAAATTTGAAGGTAACAGCATGAATTGGGACGTTATCGAGTTATCAAATAATATTGAATTCATACATGCATGACGAGCATGTATGAATTCAATATTCATACGCGCTAATATCCAGAATGGACTACGAAAACCCCATTGACAAAAATGACCACATCTGTTAAGTGACTACTACACTGGGTAGATATTTAACGACGATTTGATAATTGTATTACTTTCGTTACTTTAATACGTATCCATTATATTGTATAATTTATACTGTTAATTAGTGAAGAGTTGTTGTAATTACCTTTGATAATGCCTTAAGGTGTAATCTATCAAGTTGTGTTAAATAAAATATACATAATATATTCGTTATATACCTAACTAGTATGTGGTTAACAAGTTTAATAAAAAACACATAATTCTAAGTATTACGTAATGATTTAAATTAAAAACAATGTGTAAATTTGAATGCATTTTGTACGCTGTGATAACCTTGACAACAAACAGAAAGTATATTTCTGTTATACACTTTTAAGAGGTGAATATTAAATACTGCGTTTATTTAATTTAAAAAACTTCTAGTCTAATATGATAAATTTCGCTTATTATTTTTGGAATCAAGTAATTATAGAAGTAGATTTTTTTATATTCAGTAGTATTCCCTTAGTTGCTATCTGTTTATGTGTTTCATAAGTTTGATTATAAACTTAAGTGTGTACATTGTAATTGTAATGATTTAGTAAAAGTAAATCGTAAAAGTATATTTGTTGTTTGCTTTGTATCGTTTAATCTAAGAACTACTAAAAGTATAATAAACATTTCGGGGTATTCATTGATAACCTACGCTACGTGCAAGGCGAGACGCACTCAAAAGCCTTCGTAACGCCCCATAAACCCCGTACTTGATAAATTTTACAGTTCCGGGTCAACAAAAGTATAGTACCATGCACGTCTTTATCCCTAAATGGGTGGCAGAGGCATATTATACGCCCACATTTCACCATGTGCATTTTAACCCACATAACAGGTGATAAGCCCATTGCCGTGTTGAAATGAACAAACGCAGGATGTTGCGACCTGTTATTCACTTAAAAGTCTCAAAATATATCTGTGCGAATAACGAAGGGATTAAAAATGGCAGTGTACCTTTTACTCCTCGCTCGTGTATTATTTGCGTCTAAAGTCACACTCATCGGTACAGTTTGAAATTCAATAACAACGATTAGGGTTTTTCCTACTTTTTGACGATTCCAAATTAAAATTATAACTTATTTTTATATCAAGAAAATAGAGATTGTATACTAAATTTAAGCATTTAAATAACCTATACTTTATTATACACCTTGAACAATATTATTTAACATAGTAAATAAAAGAATGTTGTACATTTCTTCCAGACAACCTTTGTGTGGACATAGCTCAAGGACAATCAGTCGTGGGTATCAGTGGTGCAGTTTTATACTAAAACTAATTATACATTAATACAATAATCACTAGTAAATATGAAAAACAAATAAGTACAACAGCACTCAAACAATCAATCATAAATATACTAAATCAAATACATATACATATATAAATACATTTACATACACTTAAATATAATAATAATAATAATAATATGCTTTATTGTACACCAAGAATAAATTTAAAAACTAAGAAACCAATATTATATATAGTAAGTACAATGGGCGGCCTTATTGCAAGCGGCAATCTCTTCCAGGCAACCTTTAGATGGACAAGACTGTATTGAGATTTATTATAGGGCTTAAAGTTTGGTGACATATAATACTAGTAGATTCCAATGCATACATTTATACACATACACACATAAAGATACATACATATACCTAATTAAACATACACACCATACCTACATACACATACATACATACATATATACATATTCCTACATATAAAAACAAATATACATACTTAAATACGATCTGTCCTCTCTGACTACCCCGTCAGGGATACAGCGTGAAGATAGTTAAGTTATTTAAGTTTAAATACAATCAAACATTTATATAATACATATATTAGTGTACGGTAGTTTATGTTGAAATATAATATTCTTTAACCCTCACTTTAAACGTTTGTAACGTTTGAGCCCGTCTGATAGTGACCGGTAGTGCATTCCACAGTCGCGCCGCCTCAACAGTAAAAGACTTATCAAAAAACTTTGTTGAATGTGCCGGTATATGCAGTCGCAAGTTCTCTGACGACCTGAGGAACCTCGAATGCGTGTCACCTAGGAACTCAAAGCGTTCCTTGAGATAGGAGGGAGCTAGTGGGTTAAATAAAATATTATATAATAAGGAAAGGATATGAGTATTCCGTCGAAGGCGAATCGGGAGCCACTTGAGTTGGTTGCGGTATTCAGAAACGTGATCATATTTGCGTAAACCAAATATAAACCTTATGCAGAAATTTTGAAGGCGCTCAAGTTTATTTAGTTGCTCCTCCGTGAGATCAAGATAGCTGGCATCAGCATAGTCTAGTATTGGAAGAAGTAGTGATTGTGCAAGCGAGATCTTCGTCGGAATCGGGAGAAGGCCACGCAATCTTCGTAACGAACCTGCCGAAGCAAATAATTTACGATTGACTTCTTGTAATTGAGGCCCCCAGGACATAGTTTTATCGATATATATCCCTAGGTTTTTAACCGTATCACTTACCGGTATCGGTACGGCATTAAATGATATTTGTGGCAACTGAGCCCAGTCAACTCTAGAGATCATCCAGGTACTGCCTATAAGGATTATCTGAGTTTTTGTGGGGTTTACTTGCAAACCATAGTTTTTACTCCATGCACATATCCGTTCCAAATCGCAATTAGTTACCCTAAAAACCTCATGTATATCATTGAGTGGATATACTTAAATATACTTACAAATAAAGATAAATGTAAGTATATAATTAAACATTTTACTCTTAGTTATTAATAAATTAAAAATAATTAAATAAAACGCAATTAAAATACATAAAAGTAGATTGGCAATGACAGATAATGATTTTTGACCATTTTCTTAAAAGTATTAAGCGTCTTAGCCCGCCTTACTTCCAAAGGCAACGCATTCCACAACCGAACTGCCTTCACTATAAATGATTCGACATAAAACTAGTTAAATTTGAAACTGACTACACCTATGCACTCCGCATAGGTGTCGTCAGTTTCAAATTTTCCGATGATTTTAGAAATCTCAAATTATTATCTTTAAGGAAGTGGAAACGGCCCTTAAGATAACCAGGAGAAGAAGGATTAAATAAGATGTTATATAGAATAAAAAGGATATGAGTATTGCGGCGAAGACGAATGGGCAGCCACTTGAGCTCAGTGCGAAATTCAGAAACGTGGCCATATTTACGCAAGCCAAATATGAACCTGATGCAATAATTTTGTAAGCGCTCAAGCTTATTTAGCTGAACCTCGTAAAATCGAGATAACTAGCATCACAGTAATCTAGAATAGGAAGAAGAAGAGACTGTGCTAAAGCAGTTCTAGTTGAAATTGGAAGAAAGTTGCGCACTCTACGCAAAGAAGAGCTGCAAATAATTTACGGCTTACCTCCTGTACTTGTTGGTTCCAAGATAAAGTTTTATCAATAAAGATTCCTAGATTTTCACTAAATCACTAACAGGTATATGAATTCCATTGAAAATTCTCCTCCTCCTCCAGCTGCAAATAATTTACGGCTTACCTCCTGTACTTGTTGGTTCCAAGATAAAGTTTTATCAATAAAGATTCCTAGATTTTCACTAAATCACTAACAGGTATATGAATTCCATTGAAAATTATTTTCGGAAGTAGTGTCCAATCTATATTTGATACTAGTTGACGCCCGCGGCTTCGCCCGCTTAGATAAGTTTTTCCGTTCCCGTTTCCCACAGGATCTTGTTCCCGGGATAAAAAGTAGCCTATGGCGGCTTCTGGCTCTAAGCTACCTCTCCACCAATTTTCAGCCAAATCGTACAGCCGTTGTTAATTTATAAATAGTGTAACTAACACGACTTTCTTTTATATATATAATTTAATCTTGGACTACCAATTGCAATTACATAAATAAAGATAAACAATGTTGTTCTGACTTTATTAGTCTCTAAATGATCTTAATTCAATTTACAGTACATAAGTATTGTTGGAATTTTTAAAATATCTAAACGATTTCGCCGAGTATATTTTTACGCAGAATGCTGTGACTGTCCTCGAGGGGTTTATTGTTATTATTATTTATTTATTATTAAAAGAAAAACATACAGAGTATATAAAATTAAATCCTGCAAAACTGTTCTAACAGTTTGACTGCAGGTAAGAGTCTCTATAATAGTTATATGTACGTTTTAATACTTGGTTCTTAGTTTTATATTAAGTACTATACATATTTTTATACATTCTTAAATTTATAATTACTATAGCTAGTTAACACTTGTCTAACACTTGTATCCGTCATACAATGTTATTATAATCTTACTACAATATTTTAATCTTACTTCCGTTACCTTGAGTTTTAAGGCTAGAATCGGCATATGATTCGCTTGTCACCATTAAAGGGAACTATTGCTATCTGATCTCCCAATCCAGTAACGGCACGGTGCGTATCCTGCGCCTGGGTTGCAGTTGGAGTTGGTGGCGCTCCAATAGACCTTGGTATATTGCTTGTCATCTTTATCCATACTTAAGCCCATGATCGTATAAATAATACTGGACGGAATTTCTGTGTCGCTTCATTTAACCAGCTCACTCTTACGCATAGGCCCTCACGCATACATTTACACAATACTAAAGCGAGGTAACTGAAACCCTACATTCAGTAACCGTGCATTAGTTTTATCTTTCTCCCTTGTTCTTGTCTCTGACCATAGTTTGTAACAGATTTTGTTTTTGCTATTGGACTACTCAGCTTCAGCAATGACAGAAACAATAAATTTAAATATATCTTAATTTTTTTTAGAGTATTTGTAACATCTATATTTCAAGGGACCGAGACGCTGCTTTTTGTGCTCGGTATGACAAGGATCATGGTGGAGGTGCTCTGATAGCTTATTCAAAACAACTTCAGGTATCGGTAAAACATGAGTGGTCATCCGGACATTTGGAGGATATGTGGGTACAAGTGAAGATGAATGGATCTTTTGTTGTAAATTTGTGTGTGGTTTATTTGCCGGGCTATCTGTCTGCAGGCGCTTTTTGTGATTTTGTTAAAAAATGTAGTGATATATTTCATAGTTTCCCAAATCACTTAACCTGTGTCTTGGGGGATTTCAACCTATCTTATATGGTCTGGGATGCTAAATCTGGTACTCCTATGAATCACTACTGTGAGAAATCCAAAGCTATGTATGATCTTTTTCAACATACCAGTATATGTCAGTTACATCATATGGTCAATGGAAAGGGTCGAATTTTGGACCTAGTGATTACAAATAATTCGAATTCCTTCATTATAACACCTACAGTGCCTATAAGCCGCCTGGATCCGCATCACCCGCCATTTGAACTACTTCTCAGTACCTCGACGAAACCTCTAACACACAACATGTCACTACAAAAACTATGCTACCGTAAAACTGATTATGACAGCTGTAAAAGGGAAATAGATCAAATTGATTGGGAAATGCACGCGGAGAAGTTGAGTTGTGATGAATTTGTACACTTTTTTTATGACTGTATCTACAATATCATAGAAAAATATACTCCAAAAACGAAAAGGTCCAAAAACAAATATCCGATCTGGTTTTCTAGAAATCTGATAAAATTGCTTAACAGTAAAATGAAAGCTCACAATAAATTTAAGCGATATGGAAATCCCAGGGACTATGATGTCTTCTCTATGATAAGGCGTAGGGCTAGAGTTATTACCTTTCAATGTTTTAAAGAATACATAAACAGTATTGAAGACAATCTAAAGCTCAACATAAAAGCATTTTGGCGCTATACGAAATGCAAACGCATTACCAACAATATTCCCAATAGTCTTTATTATCAGGATACGGTGGCAGAGACTGGCGATGAGATAGTTAATCTATTTGCAAGTTGCTTTTCGTCGGTTTATTGTACTTCTCCTGCAAATGCGTATTCGCCCAATTTTGCGGAATGTGGATGTCTCCAAGGGTGGTGGATTTGATAATATCCCACCGATATTCATAAAATTTTGTGCAACCAGTCGTGTGACTCCACTGCAATTTATATTTAATAAATCTGTTAAGGAGGGTGCATTTCCGAGTCTATGAAAAATCGCCAAAGTAACACCAATACATAAATCTGGTGACATTACTAACTATAGACCGATTTGTATATTGAATTGGTTCGCCAAAATATTTGAAGGCTTTGTTTATGATCATATATACCACCATCTCAAGCATATTTTGAGTCCTCGACAACATGGTTTTATGAATGGTAGGTCTACAAATTCCAATGTTCTCTATTATACCAATTACATATGTGAATCCTTTAACATTAAAACTCAAGTTGATTCTATATATACCGACTTTTCTAAAGCATTTGACCTTGTTGATCACAGTTTATTACTGTCAAAAGCCCAGCATCTTGGAATACATGGGAGTTTATATAGATGGCTCACATCTTATTTGTCAAATAGAAGTCAAATTGTAGCACTTAGCGGATATGAATCGGTACCATTCTTAGCGACGTCGGGAGTACCACAGGGGTCAAACCTGGGACCGTTGCTCTTTTTACTATTTGTCAATGACTTACTTGGTAATATTGAAAGTGAATGTCTAGCCTATGCTGATGATATAAAAATCTTTAGAAGAATCTCAGACCATCAGGACTGCGAAGTCCTTCAAGCTGATTTAGATATGATAGTCCGATGGTGTTCAGAAAATTCTATGTCGTTGAATATTAAGAAGTGTCAAGTTATCACTATCACAAAAAATAGAAATGTCCTGATATATAACTATATTATTGGAGGCATTGTCATTGATCGAGTTAAGGTGATACGGGACTTGGGCGTGATATTTGATGCCTCGATGTCTTTCGTGGAGCATTATGAGCAAATCGCATGCTTTCCTTTGTATTACGTAATACAAAAGACTTTAAACAGGTTGAATCATTGATGATATTGTATAACACATTAGTTAGAAGTATCACGGAATACTGTTCATCTGCCTGGGCTCCTTTCTATGAAGTACACATTGATTACTATCATATATGAACCGTTTCTGGATGGCCTCTATACTTAGAGGCCATCCAGAAACGGTTCATTAGGGTTTTATGCATATGCGGTTCATTAGGGCGTAATGCCGGAATACGAGGATAGACTTGATACGTTTAAAATAGTGCGTCTAGAGAAACGGAGAAGGATAAGCGATCTGTGTACTCTATATAAAATAGTGAATGGCCTGCTAGACTGTAACCTTGTCATGTTTTTGAGTTTTAAGGTACCTACACGATCTGTGCGCATTCCACAGCTGTTTACTATTCCTCTGTGTAAAAACAATGTTTCCCAGAATAACCCGCTACATAGGATGTGTAGACGATATAATGAAGTGTGTGCCCATTTGGATATTCTACATGACAATCTTTATAAATTCAGAAAACAGTTGTCGATCATTGGGTGAGGTGTGTAATGAAGTAACCTTCATTACACACTAAACTTTCATACTTGTTCGTTGAATTTGAGCTCGTTCGTTTTTTTAGCATGTAACTGGATTCTATATTTAAATTAATTTTGTATACAAGGTTTCTTATTCCTTAACATAAGCGCTGTGTATAGATGTAATTGGATATCAGGTTCTTGAAGTGTATTCTTAAGTGTTATAATATGTATAGTATAATCTGATATCTGTTTCTGTACCTATTAAAATAAAATAAAATAATAAATAAAATAAAATAAAAACAAATCTTGCAAAGACAAACAAACAGTAAATACCACGTGGTAACCATTAAAGCTTTCGAATGGTAATAAAATTTGTTATTAATGACTCTGGGTCTCTTTTCCAATTAAATTGAAACATATAAGTTGTATTTTTGAAACCATTTTAAAGCTCTTCGTTATCAAGCGTATCAAGCTACTCGAGAGTGGCAGAATATAGATTCCAACGCCTAATATCCACTTTTTTTAACCAGAATGGCGCTTTTATCATATTTGTCAACTAATCAGGCGTACTTAAACATATTATTTGTAAACTAATTAAGGCGAATGGGTTAAAAATATATGGTGCAATGGGAGTATTTCTGGTATGTATGTATCGAGTAGAGTCGAGGGGCAAAGTTAGAACTTAGTACTGACTAGGAGCATCTTAGGGTCTGCGTCGGCGTGCTTAGTCCACTCAGGGTCTCTGCTAGTATACTCAGTCTACCTAGAAGTTCCACGTGTCTGCGTCAGTGAACAATTGGATAAATAAATAAAAGATAAAAGGATTTCTTTTAGACTAGTAAGTTTAAATTAAACTAGTTGGATCACGTGGACTAAGGGATCGGAAACCCTTCAGACTTTTAATTATGGTAAGTGTTAGAGAACAAAGCGTGTTCGAAAGACACGAATCTCTTAGGGTCGTATTACAGAAACTAACTCAAGTCACACATAAACGGAATTTAGCAGATTGACACTTGAGTGCTAAATCTAGACATAAGCATGTGGTTTATTATAGAACTATCCCCATGCTCAGATCGGTGAAAAGTAACCTTGAGTAAATATCCAAATCTCCAATCGCCAGAATACGCATTTGAATGTTGCAAGCCTAAAAACAGTCTGTTTTCTATTACATTTTTAATCCTTACATATTTTGTTTTCGTTCCACGCAGCTTACTATTTGATATTTATGTTTCAAAAGCTTATTTTTTATTTACTTTTTTTATTGAAATGATTTAATCACCTCTGTGATTGCTTTAAAGTATCCTTACTTCAAAATGCTAAACAAAAAACTGCTGTAGAGGAAGTCCCGGACTCATAAAATGAACCTTTTCTCTGCGTTAAATGGATCGCGAGTTTAATAAACTTTGCTTGACTGACATTTGATATTATCGTGCCAGTGTTATGTTTACATTGTAAATTAATTGTAATTCTTCTAATTCTGTACATATCTGAAAAAAGAAGAATTTTACGATCGTCCAAAGGAATCTATTATTAGAAATATTAAAATCTTTAAGAATATTAGGTATACAAAATAAAAAACGATGCCATACAACGTCTTGGGCCAATATTTCAGAAAAGTATATTTACTACAAATATTATCGAAACGGTAAGTGTTGGAGGTTTATGGTCTTATATATTTGTGCAGATATACACCATCTAGTAATTCATGATAACTGTTTAATAAGATTCATTCTATTTTTGTTCTAGGCATCCGGAGAGCAGTTGAGCCGCTTTGTGGTAAAATTTCAGAGCAAGACAGCGTGATGCACTTACGCGTGAAAGGCAGTACCATATAGCCACTGTCTGTGGAGGTCTTTGTCCTGATGCCGATATGGATCCAGATATCTAATTTAACATATGCACTGAATTTTAATACCAGAGACTATTGACACAATACCGGGTAATTACCTATTATTTGTTGAAAATATTATAGTTTTGTACACTTTGTAACATTGGTTGCATAGGGTTTGGGGCTCTGTCATAAACAACCTTGAGAGGATAGAAAGATAGAGCTTAAAGTCACATGTAGAACAGAAGTTTTAACACCGTGAATCAAAGTTGTATGTAGGTAATGGATTTATAAATAAACATTGTAGGACACTTTTCACACAGCGCCATCTAACCCTTTAAGCTTGGGTTATGGGAACTACTCACCTGATAAACATACTTATGTATATCTAAATATATACATTGTTATAGAGCAAACACCCAAACTTCTAAACAAACATTTGGGGATCTCACAAATATTTATTCCGATCTGGGACCTTCACATGAGTAGTAGTCACATACACTATCACCTACACCACCGAGCCAGTAATATATGCATACCTGAAGATTTTTTTTTGTTACAGTGATATTGTAAGCTGAAACAGATACTGTGGAAATAATAGTATCTCAGAGAACAGAAGTTGAAACTCTTGTCCTTTTGTTATTAATGAGATAGTCGACTTTGACACAAGCGTCCAAAAACTTGCCGAGCCTGTCGTGCACAATATTCACCACAAGAAAGTACCAAAGAATATGTCATCAAATCATTATCTTAAGAAATAATAATAATAATAATGATTAATTATTTTTAGGTTCTTTATTTAAAAAAAGTAAAATAAAATAAAATATAATTGTATTGTTTAATATGAATATTTAATTAATATAGTATAAAAAAATCATTAAATTAAATTAAATATTTATAAAATATTTTTTCTATTGATGATGGTTGTTATAAGTTGTAGTGTACACACCTCTCATTAAAATAAATGTTATTACAGTGATAAAGATAACTTGGTTCAAGATGGGCTTGAACGAGTGACAATGAAAATATAGTGAATAATTTCATCTTATTTTGGTATGGTTATGGTACCTCAGTGGCAAAGAGCATTGCCCTGGTTAGACATAGGTTACGGGTCAAACCCCATCCTAAACCAAGTCATGTTTTTCACTTTAATAAAAATTATATGAAAGTCAGCGTCTACAAATCGCTTTGAAAATTTATCCAAACCTATCCCTTATCTATTCCTATTCCTCCTACATATTGAATGATCATGTTCTTATTATATGGAGTACTCTCTTAGGTGGTAAAGTGTATTGGAAGTCAATAGGGATATTAATATAATAGTCACAATAGTGCAGTACAGCACAAGCTACAGTACTATCCTGAAAGGATGCTGTGGCATAAAAAGGATGTATTGCTTTAACAAATGTTCCATCATTTAAGGTATTATCTTGTGTTTAATGATATGTGTTTGATGGTACATAGCAACACTACTCGTAAGCGACATTGACTCTAACACAACCATATAATGACATTATTTTTTAATATCCACATATCTCATTATTATCATAGGTATTATTTTATTATCACATTTCTATTAAAAGTGTGGTAGTTGAAATAAAAGAATGAAGCAATAAGATCCACACTGCCACACAATACAAGATCACACTGTCTTCGGTATTAATATAATACTGAATTAATATCTTTGTAAAGTAATTGTTATTGATTGGTACGGGTCTGCTGTTTGGTAGAATGTGCTGGCACTGAAATAGGGGCGTAAATATGACTCTGCCACCCTTATGGGGATAAACACGTGAATGATAAGTAAGTAATAGTCTATTTATCTTCAAAAATATCCATTTTAGAAAGATAAAGTAGGCCATCTTTTTTTTTTGTTAACTAAAATCTCTGCTTGAGCGTGGTGTCGACTAAACTTACGAAAACTGCTCGCAAATCTCGAATCAAGTAGTGAATCTGAGCTGAATATGGTTTAAAAATAAAGGATTACTGAAATGACACTTGAGCACTGTTCTATAATATGAATCAAACGTCATTTCACTTTGACAGCTCTCAGGTGATTCTAGATTGACGTTTCACGAATCGAGTAAGGTTCTATAATAAAAGCTCAGCTTAAAACTAGTTCTAAGTAATACTTGAGGCTTGAGTAAGGTTCTATAATACGACCCTTAAACAATCTTTGTAGCAAGCAGTGCGTCAACTCGTAGATTTTTGATGGTCAGGTAGTAAATGAGGTCTATAAAAGTCTAAGGTCATAAAAAGTATTGTGTTTTGGCTAAGTTTTAAAAAAATATGTACTGTGTGTACTTTGTAAACCACTACAATGTGTAAAAAAACAGTCCCATTATTAGTATTATTACTTTAAAAAAATATACATTTTTATTTGTAACAGCTACTTGTATTTATCTACGTGGACCTGGAACAGGTAAATTAACACAATCACGCCTGTATCCTTGAGGGACAAGACAGAGGTGAATTTCAAACCCACCCAAACGTTGCATTTTAAGTCCCACGTAATTAGAGGCAAACCTATTGTTATCACCAAGCTACATTTACTTGAAAATATCTATAACCAATCTGTAATCCAAACTAACTTTCTAAGAACCAGGATGGATGTTACCCATCCACAAATACAACCCCTGCAGTTCGAGTAACAGGTAGTTAAAGTACAAGTAAAACAATGAACGTTCACTTACCTTTGTACTGTTATAATAAATGATATAATCGCCACCACCCAAGAAGCTGTTAACTCTGATATTGTTACATAATATAATACAACGGGTTCAAAATTTATTCAAAATTTAACATCTAAAATAGACACATTTTACTAAATTAATTCGGCCCTTGAGACTCACCCCAGTCCGTGCATCGGAAGGCACGTTAAGCCATTGGTCCCGGTTGTCAATAAAGTGGCAGTCGTTAAGCCAAGTTGAAGGCCTTATGGGCGGCTTAAAAATTTTCAACAGCAGGTGCCACAGCCTGCGCCTGTCCATTTCAACACGGAAGTAAACTGGGATTCCTATAAGTCAGCTAGGAATCGGTGTAACCAAATGATACGCAACGCTAAACAAAACCATTATTAGACCTGTCCTTTTACATGGCAGTGAGACGTGGCCGATATTGGAGCGACACAAGCAGGACCTGCGTGTCACGGAAATGAAGATGCTGCGGTGGATGTGTGGAGTCACGCGGATGGACCGCGTGAGGAACTCTCGCATCCGCGGCAGCCTTCACGTCCGTGACATTGCAGACAAGTTGCAAGAGTGTCGCCTTCGTTGGTATGGTCACGTCTTGCGGCAACCGCCGGGCTACGTAGGTAACAAATGTCTGGCCATGTCAGCCCCGCCGGGTCCCGGTAAGAGGGGAAGACCCAAGAAGTGCTGGCTTGACGTCGTAAGGGATGACATGCGTGCCAATGGTCTCACCACAGGGGATGCCGACGACCGTGCGAAGTGGAGGAGAAAATGTAGGAAAGCGGACCCCGGGCGTCGCGAGACGCAACTGGGACAGACGCTCGGATGATGATGATGCTAAACGACAACGTCTCTTCCTCGTCACCTTCTGAAGTATGGAGGTTTCTTGGGACATTGGGCATTGGAAAGGTAAGGCAAGTGGAGCTGCCTAAGACTATTGGACTGGATGCCATTAACATACATTTCTCCACTTCCCATACAATGGATATCCAAACCATTAGTCAAACGGTAGACTATATAGCCAGACTGACTAAATCCCATAATACCCCTTTTACATTTTCTCCAGTCTCGGCTGATGAGATCAAGAAAATCATATTTTCAATAAAATCTAATGCTGTTGGTTGTGACAGCATTAGTCGTCGCATGATCGTAACAATTATAGACCAACTTCTACCCATTATATCACACCTAATACATTTCTCTTTGGATTCATTTCAATTTCCTGCTCTGTGGCGAAAAGCCTATGTTCGACCATTGCCTAAAATTAATAATCCTTCCCTACCTAATCATTTTCGTCCTATTTCAATTCTCCCTTTCCTCTCTAAGGTTTTAGAGGCGTGTGTACATAAACAATTATTTATGTACATACAGCAAAATAATGTTTTAAGTCCTCTGCAATCGGGTTTTAGGCGTGGACACAGCACAACTACAGCTTTGCTTAAAGTAACGGTGAATCACGAAATTCTTTTGTATATACTTTCCCATCTTAAAATCTCATCTGACGAACTGGAATGGTTCTCTTCTTATCTTCGGGGTCGCCAGCAGTGTGTTTGCATTGATGATATTTCATCGAAATGGTGCAACATAGACGCTGGTGTTCCTTAAGGCGGTATACTCTCTCCTCTTCTGTTTTCCATGTTCATAAACTTTTTAACTCCTGATCTTCAGTACGCGTATCATTTGTATGCTGATGACCTGCAAGTGTACTGTGAAGCTACAGTGGACAACATAGGAGAGGCTTTTCGTCGAGTAAACGCTGACCTAAATACAATACGAAGCTGGTGTAAAAGGTTTGGCCTGTCAGTCAACCCTGATAAATGCCAGGGTATCATAGTGGGGAGTATTCGCATGATGAACAGATTGACCGATGTAAACGAACCACCATTATTGTTTAACCAGATAACCATTCCTGTAACTTTGAGTGCCAAAAACCTGGGTTTACATCTGGATTCTACTTTAAGCTGGCGGCCGCAGGTCACTAACGTTTGTCGGAAGGTTACGGGGACATTACGGGCTCTTTACAGATTCAAAAATTTTTTGCCTCTCAAGACTAAAGTAATGCTTGTGCAGACTCTTATTTTTCCTGTCATTGACTATGGTGATGTGTACTATTTCGACATGAATGCAGACCTGCTCAATAAACTAGACCGGCTTCTCAACAATTGCATTCGATTCGTCTATAATCTTCGAAAGTTTTGATCATATATCAACTTAACGTTCTGAGCTGCGCTGGTTATCGCTGCTCTAACCACAATAAAAATCTTCGTTCTTCTCTGTCCTACTCATAGCTCCAGCCTCGTTCACTCTTCTTTCTTTGTTCAGTCAATTCTTCTATGGAATGCTCTTCCTCAAGAAATCAGAATGGCCACTAACCGTACGGTGTTTAAAAGTAAAGTTCGTCAGCTCTACAGCAACTCATAGATAAATTAATCTGTTAATATGTATACCTGATATGTATAAATTCATTATATACTTTATGTATAGTAAGTTACTAATATGTATATATATATATGTATGTATATGTATGTACTTGTATTTATATAATATATATGTATTTCATCTTGAATATGTGTATGTGTTCGTATTTAAATATATATTTCTCTCTTTTTTTATTTTATTAATTAGTACCTATGTTATGTGTGCCATTATAACTTTCATTAAGCACCTACCTTGACTTATCTCTGTAACGCCCAAAGGTAGACTGGTAGAGAATACCTATGGCATTAAGTCCGCCTGTGTACATGACTGTGCAGAAAGTTTAAATAAATAAATGCTGACAGTGCCAATGACCCCATAAGCCGCCTTTTAAAATGCCATTCTTTATTTGTATTACAATAAAAACACCGAAAGAAGCTCCGATATCTAGCAAGCATGTATTGTTGTTAAATTCCACTTGAGCAATAAACCCAGAAAAAGTCATAAGTGGGCTTCGAACCGTGTCGGCGTCGCACATTTCTCGTATTGGTGGTGTGAGGCCCGAAGTAATAATATGCATTTAATACTGCAATTTTTAATAACAATTTACGCATCAGTTTCAGTATTAATGTATGTGCTATTGCGTATAAACTACGGGAGAGTCGGCTAATGCATTCGTTGGTATAGACAAACCAATTCAACAAACATCCATCTCCAATAAATAAAGATGTCCGACTACGTCTTCGCTGCAAATGGAAATTTTGCCAATAGTCCCAGAACACACTCAGCATAAATATGGAAAAACAACAGCAATAAAGTGCACACTGGTGTCCGACTAAAATGCTGTTGATAACTATTCTACGGCGTTACAACAGTGAGCTACGCTTACCCATCGGTGCTACGAGATAGCTACAAATGCTACTTCATCGTATTACGAAACCGCTAAAGTGTCTATAAATGGAACTGTTTGGTTTACTAGTTGTCAATTGTTTTATCTTACTTGCATTACCTTAAATTTTATGCCTAAAATATGATTTGCTCATTGTTGTTATTGTCGCCATTAAAGGAAACTATTGCTATCTGATCTCCCAATCCAGTAACGGCACGGTGCGTCGCCTGCGCCTGGGTTGCAGTTGGAGTTGGTGGCGCTCCAATAGACCTTGGTAAATTGCTTGTCATCTTTATCCATACTTGAGCCCATGGTCATATAAATAATACTGGACGGAATTTCTGTGTCGCTTCAATTAACCAGCTCGCTCTTACGCATAGGCCCTCACACATACATTCACACAATACTAAGGCGAGGTAACTGAAACCCTACATTCAGTAACCGTGCATTAGTTTTATCTTTCTCCCTTGTTCTTGTCTCTGACCATAGTTTGTAACAGATTTTGTTTTTGCCTTTGGATTTACTCAGCTTCAGTAATGACAGAAACAATAAATTTAAATATATCTTTTTTTTTTTTAGAGTAATTGTAACATCTATATTTCAAGCATTCAAGAGAAACAAATCTTGCAAAGACAAACAAACAGTAAATACCACGTGGTAACCATTAAAGCTTTCGAATGGTAAGAAAATTTGTTATTAATGACTCAAGGTCTCTTTTCAAATTTAATTGAAACATATAAGTTGTATTTTTGAAACCATTTTGAAGCTCTTCGATATCAAGCGTATCAAGCTACTCGAGAGTGGCAGAATATAGATTCCAACGCCTAATATCCACCATTTTTAACCAGCATGGCGGTTTTATCATAATTGTCAATTAATCAGGCGTACTTAAACATATTATTTGTAAACTAATTACGGCGAATGGGTTAAAAATATATGGTACAATGGGAGTATTTCTGGTATGTATGTCCTGAGTAGAGTCGAGAGGCAAAGTTAGAACTTAGTAATGACTAGGAGTATCTTAGGGTCTGCGTCGGCGTGCTTAGTCCACTCAGGGTCTCTGCTAGTGTACTCAGTCTACCTAGAAGTTCCACGTGTCTGCGTCAGTGAACAATTGGATAAATAAATAAAAGATAAAAGGATACCTGTTGGACAAGTAAATTTTATTTAACTAGTTGGATCACGTGGACGAAGGGATCCGAAACCTTCCAGACTTTTAATTATGGTAAGTGTTAGAGAGCAAAGCGTGTTCGAAAGACACGAATCTCTTAAACAATCTTTGAAGCAAGCAATGCGTCAACTCGTAGATTTTTGATGGTCAGGTAGTAAATGAGGTCTATAAAAGTCTAAGGTCATAAAAAGTATTGTGTTCTGTCTTAGTTTAAAAAAAATATGTACTGGGTGTACTTTGTAAACCACTACAATGTGTAAAAAAAACAGTCCCATAATTAGTATTATTACTTTAAAAACATATACATTTTCATTTGTAACAGCTACTTGTATTTATCTACCTGTTCCAGGTCCAGGTAAATTAACACAATCACGCCTGTATCCTTGAGGGACAAGACAGAGGTGAATATCACACCCACCCAAACGTTGCATTGTAAGTCCCACGTAATTAGAGGCAAACCTATTGTTATCACCAAGCTACATTTACTTGAAAATATCTATAACCAATCTGTAATCCAAACTAACTTTCCAAGAACCAGGATGGATGTTACCCATCCACAAATACAACCCCTGCAGTTCAAGTAACAGGTAGTTAAAGTAGAAGTAAAACAATGAACGTTCACTTACCTTTGTACTGTTATAATCAATGATATAATCGCCACCACCCAAGAAGCTGTTAACTCTGATATTGTTACATAATATAATACAACGGGTTCAAAATTTATTCCAAATTTAACATCTAAAATAGACACATTTTACTAAATTAATTCGGCCCTTGAGACTCACCCCAGTTCCGTGCTTAGGAAGGCACGTTAAGCCGTTGGTCCCGGTTGTCAATAAAATGGCAGTCGTTAAGCCAAGTTGAAGGCCTTATGGGCGGCTTAAAAAATTTCAACAGCAGGTGCCACAGCCTGCGCCTGTCCATTTCAACACGGCAATGGGCTCACCACCTGTTACGTGGGACAAAGATGCGTACGGTGAAGTGTGGGCGTTTAATATGCCTCTGCCTACCCCTTCGGGGATAAAGGCGTGACAATATGTATGTTTGTATGTATTGTTACATATATATATTGTATCACATACATACTTTCTTAAATGTATCGTTCAGGTTATTGTATAAAATACCAAATTATTGCGGTATACGGTTTTTTTTTTATCTTTGGCCCGTATTTTAACGGGCATCACCAGCCTGATGGAAAGCAAATTGAGTTTGAGGGCCGCCATCCTAGCTACCACGGCTGCCATAACGACCTTTAGGCTGACGGTAGAAATATGCTTTAATGTGTCTAAGTCGCGTTTTGCCTTAACGTCAATTTAGTTTAGCCTTTTAATGAAGTCTTAACTTGACTAAATCGTACATGATCTCATTATCAATCTATCTATTTTGCGACATACTCAATCCAGCTACTTCAATATCCCCTGGGATACAGCATGAATATAGTTAGTTTAATTATTAAAATATGAATTTCTTTTTACTATTTAAGCGAACCAAACTATTTTTTTTATTGGACCAGCAATCAGTCTTAAGACTTCACAGAATCCCATTTTGTACTCGTTGAAGGCACATTATGCTACTATTGCTGGCGGAGCCCCATAATGGAATACCATAAGTCCAAATAGGTTTCAAGACTGAGTTGTATATCAAAAGTTTGTTGTCAACAGAAAGAGTTGAGTTTCTTCCCATGAGCCAGTTTCAGTTACGAAACTTTAGGTTAATCTCATCTCTTTTCTTTTTAATATGATAGTTCCAAGTGAGTCTTCTATCCAGATGAAAGCCAAGATATTTTGTGTGATCAGTATGTGGCAGAAACTCTGAACCAAGTTTAACTGGTGGACAATCTCCTCTTCTTAGTGTAAATGTGATGTGATTTGATTTTGGAGCACTGGCCCGAATTCGCCACTTATTAAGCCATGCAGTGGTCTTATCCAGTAAGAGTTGAAGTTTATTACTAGCCTCACTCGGGTCATCATCACTAGCAAGATAGGCTATGTCATCAGCGTAGGTTGCAACAAAGACTTCGTCAGATGTTGGGAGGTCCGAGGTAAAAATGTTGTACAGCATAGGGCCGAGAACCGAGCCCTGTGGTACTCCAGCCTTAATTGTGTGTAGAGTAGATCTTGCATCTCTCTGTTTTACTTGAAAGAGCCGGTCTGTGAGATATGACTTTATGAGAGCTAAGAAAGAATGCGGAAGTTTGCTTTTTACCTTGCACAATAGACCTTCGTGCCAGACTCTATCGAAAGCCTGTTGAACGTCGAGGAAAACTGCTGAGCAGTACAATTTTTTTTCAAAGCATTGCCTAATTTAACACGAACCCGGTACACTTGTTCAGTGGTGGAGTGCAGCTTGCGGAACCCAAACTGGTGCTTGGGTACGATATCGCAACAAGCGACATAATCCTTTAAACGTGATGCAAATATCTTTTCCCACAGCTTAGAGAGAACTGGTGTCAGGCTTATTGGACGGTATGATGAAGCCTCGTGAGGTAGTTAACCGGGTTTGTGGATCATAATGATTTGAGATATCTTCCAGAGCTTAGGGATGTATGTAAAGCATAGGATGTAAGGTCTTAGAGTTGCATTGAATAGTGAGGTAAGCAGTGTTATGCACTTTTTGTTAGGGTCCAATAGTCTGATTTCCCCTGCCATTTCTTTTGGTGATGTAGGTTTAATTGGCAGACATAGTTGAAAGTCTTGGTTTAGCGTTCGCCGTACTTTTGATTCATCATTTTCACCACAGTTTGGCTCGAATACGCTCTCTAGATGGTCTGCAAACACTTCAACCTTTTCAGAGTCCGTTTTAGCCCATTCCGTTGAAGACCTTAGAGGATGGAGATGTTGTTGAGGTTTTCCAGTTATCTTTGTTGCCCTCCATAGTGACGTTTCTCCCTTCCCGTGGGGGAACATGCTTTCTAGTGTTTTTCGAAGCCTGGAGTTCGCTGCCTCTTGCTGCGAGCTTAAAACCTTAAGTTCTTTTGATGCTAGATTGAATGCAGTTTTGTCTGCCGGGTGCTGGGATTGGTGCCATATCCTTCTTAACCTCCGTTTTTCTTTTAGTTTTGATATTATATCAATAGATTGTGGCTATATTTTTGGAAGGTGAGATAGATAGGGTGAGTTTCTCCAAGCCGAAACCTGAATTAAGTTCGTTATGTATTCACAGGCGTTGTCTATATCTTCCGGGGTTTTCAACGGAATCCTTAGGTTAATGTTGTCTTCCAGGTATTGTTGGAAACCATTCCACTCAGTTTTACTGTTTGTTAGGGATTCCGGATGTTCCACACTAAGGACTGTTGAGCTCAGGGTAAGGATTACCGGCGTGAGGTCGGATGCTCCATCAAGGCTTGATTCCACGGAACAGTATAGGTGACTAATGCCCTTGGTTACAAAAAAGTCCAACACGTCAGGTAGTTTATTTTGGTCAGTCGGCCAGCTGGTTGGTTCGCAGGAGGATATAGCTGTCATGTGGTTCGTATCTAGGCAGCATTTGTGTGAGCGGCCTCTGGGCAGAGTTATACGTGAACCCCAGTACGTGTGATTAGCAGTCCAGTCCCCTCCCGATATAAATTTATTTCCAAGTTGGACGAAGTAACTTTCAAACATTTGGGGAGTAATTTTATGTTTAGGCGGGCAGTAAACAGCAGATAGTGTTATCGGACCCGCACGATCTGTTAGTCTGATTGTTGTAGCCTGGATGTGTTCTGTACAGTAGCTTTCCAGCACAGTGTGCCTTATTTTGGATTTAATCACTATTGCGGTACCCGCATGAGCTTTTCTATCACCTGGATGTGGGGTAAAATAAATGTCAAACCCATTAATTTGGTAGCTGCTCCGCTTAGTAGCATGAGACTCTGAAATAAGAACTATGTCCAATTTGTTGCTTTTTATGATTTCTTCAAGTTCTAGGATATTGGACGATAGTCCATTGATGTTCCAAGTTGCAATTCTTAGCTGTACTAAGAATGCAATTTAGAGACGACAGTTGTCAATAGGTTCAGGAGGGTGCCTATTTGTTGTAAGAGCCGATCTATCTTATCAGATTGTTGGATCAAAATTTGTTCAATAGAGGAACTTTGTTGTGGGTTCAGTTTGGTCTGGGAGCCAAGGTTAGGATACCGTTTTGCAGTAATATCCGCATAGGTTCTACCATCCCTTAAATTTTTGTTTCCCATTGTAGTTGTATACGCTTCGGGGTCGGTTTGAAGTTCTTCTGGTTTTGTTTTAAGAGGTCTCCGGGTATACGTTTTTGACCGATTTTCTTTCCTGGCTAGGATTTCCTTATAGACCTGGCAGGCCTTGTAATTTGCTGGGTGGTCGCAGGAATACAGAGCGCACTTAGTGGGAGTGTTGCGGTCCTTTTTTGGGCAATCTGCTGTTCTATGTCCTTCACTGCATTTCACGCATCTGAATGGTCTCATGCAATTATTCTTAGAGTGACCATATTGTTGGCAGCGCTGGCATTGAACAATGGATGTGGATTTGCGAGGGTCCTCTATTTTAACTTGTTGGTGGTATATGGACTTGATACTTTTAACTGCTTTATTATTTTCATTAGGTTCAAGGTTGACAAAAAACGTAAATGATGGAGGTTTCTGTGGACCGTAGCGGGCATTAATGATTTCACCACAAACTCGAATTCCAGTGGCTTCTATTGCTTCAATTATTTCATTGTGAGGTGTAGTGTAGTGAAGTTTACGTATCACTATGCGATACGGCCTCTTTTCTTTTTGAGTAAATGTGTGACCAATTAAGCTTTTTTCTCTTGTTATTGAAATCACAGTTTTGTAGGTGTCTGGGCAATCTACTAAAACACGCAGTAAGTTTTTATTAACTATTTTTATCTTAAATAGTTTTAGATTACACACAGACTCAATCAATTTGGAGAGCTCATTCGCATCTTCAATTCCGTATAGAACAGTAGGAGGGGGCCTGTTTGTTTTTGTAATGGCAGCGTCATTAGGATGTTCTAGTTGATCTACTTCTAGAGACGTGAACCTGTTGGATACCGTCAGTTTGCGTGTATCTGGAGGAGAATCATTCATCATTATTTTACGCTTGCGAGGTACTCGTTGCCATGTTGGTGGTGCTTGCAAATCTGATGAATAGGATGTTAAATCTACAGTGGCGCTGATGTCTGATGATTGTGGTTAATCCGTCCGTTAAAGACTCGGCGTATTCGCTCTACAACCCAGAAGGTAGGTGTAGGGTGAGCCTTGGAAAGACAAGATAGTGAGTACTAAAGTTTTGTGCACTTAACTTCCTATCTACCTGAGATTGGCCGCCGCCGCCTTCCAGCGCGTGCAGGTGAGGTTGATTTTTGGGCCGGTAAAGATCTTGGTACCGCTCTCTCATTACCCCCCAAAACTAATTGGTAACAATATATTTTAAGAATTATTGAATTTAATTTTAAATTTATTTTATGATGAGTTTTGGAGAATTGTGGCTACGGCTCTTTTGTCTCATTATAGGTCGTAAGTTTAGCTATAAGACTCGTGAATCCCACGTCCGGTCAATCAATCAAAGGCAACGTCGCGAGTGTATTACCGCGAGTGTGTATGTACCTTTGCATGATTCAGCGAGGACTTTGTTAGAGGTAAGACCGGACGTGAGATTCACGAGTCTTATAGATATTGTATAGAGATTAATAATTTATACAATAAAATAAAATTTTATAATATAATTTATTAATCTCTATACAATATCGTATGTTTGAATGTTGGCGTCGATCTATACTAACAAAAGTATGAACATGATTGATCCGCGCGTCCCCGCGGTCTTTGTTCTGTAAACGATCACTAAGTTACGCAACTTTCACTATGGCTGGTACTCGGATGGGTGACCACTTTGTGGCATTTACATTTGCAAGCGTTTCCGTGCTTCGGAAGGCACGTTAAGCCGTTGGTCCCGGTTGCCAGTAAAATGGTAGTCGTTAAGCCAGGTTGAAGGCCTTATGGGCGGCTTAAAAATTTCAACAGCAGGAAGCCAAAACCTGTGTCTGTCTATTTCAACACGGCAATGGACTCACCACCTATTACGTGGGACAGGAATCCACACGGTGAAAAGTGGGCATATAATATGCCTCTGCCACCCCTTCGGGGATAAGGCGTGATGGATATATATATATATATATATATATATATTAATCTCTTTTCAATATCGTATGTTTGAATGTTGGCGTCGATCTATACTAACAAAAGTATGAACATGATTGATCAAATGCAATAAATATTTGTTCAAGATTACATGTAATTGTACATCTTTATAGTATTTCCAATCTCATAAAAATTTAAAGAAACAATTTGGTGTTCTTTGCTGAGTGACGATATGCGATTTAGGCTTAATACGTTTTAGTATCAACACATTTCAGCTCTAATACGATAGTTCTAATAACGTTTTAGGTGTGATGCATTTACACATTATAAGAATCCGATAGGGATTTAGGCATAATGTAATTAGATGGATTGAGTATCGTAATTCTAATTTCATTATGCCTAAATCCCTATCGGATATAGAACTAATGTTAGTAAGTTTTGTACATATATATACATCTTTATAGTATTTACGATCTCATAAAAATTTAAAGAAACGATTTGGTGTTCTTTGCTGAGTGACGATATGCGATTTAGGCTTAATACGTTTTAGTGTCAACACATTTCAGCTCTAATACGATAGTTCTGATAACGTTTTAGGTGTGATGCATTTACACATTATAAGAATCCGACAGGGATTTAGGCATAATGTAATTAGATGGATTGAGAATCGTAATTCTAATTTCATTATGCCTAAATCCCTATCGGATATAGAACTAATGTTAGTAAGTTTTGTACATATATATTCCAAATTCCTTTTAGAATACAAGCATAAAAGGATGAATCAGTAGTTACCGGATTTGCAATGGCACAAGACCAGCTAAACAAGTGGCATATCGGACCAGGATCGGGCACATAAATGTGGGACCACCTGAGCGCCGCAGACAACAAAGCGACAACGCCCATGGACAAATCACACCCATATGTAGGTATGTAGGAGCAGCTTTCAGCATCGTCTTTTGGAGCGTGATTCGAGTTATGCTACAAAACAAAATTAAAACATTTTTAGGAAGTAATTAAAGTTATTGTTTAATTACAGGCCACATAGTCTAATCCGAGTACGTGGTTTCAATTGGGATTCTAATGAGGCCCTACCCATAATTTCGCCCACGTCAGCCTCACCTGCAGTGGTGCACCTGCTGACTCCGGTAACTAACGAGGCCATTTTAAATATTCAAAATAAAATCCGTTCAAAATGCCGCTAATTGGGAGAGGCCTGCTTCTAGCAGGTGACTGCCATAGGCAGATTTGATTAAAAGTAGGATAGCTCTAGGATATCTGGATTACGACACGGGATTCCCACTAAAAACATACTTGCGATTGTTAGTATACTCAATCTAAAATTAACATTTTAAAAAAGTACAGTCTGATTTACGGTAATACCGCAGGTAGAGAGTCATAAGGTACTACATCTAGAATGAAATAAGATAATGTTAATTTTTGTTCATAACTTTATGACGTCGGTAAAGTGCAGGTAAAGTAACTTGATTTTTGAAAATTTTGACGGGGCTCAAAATTACTACGAACAGTTTCGTAAAAAAGAAAGGGCACCTTTGTTTTTATTGCCGTTGATATCTGCGAAAATCATAATGTCCGTAGTGGAGACACAGGTAATAGGAAATGGGAAAATACGGTTGAAATTTTTACCTATGAAATCCTTACATTTATAGATTTGACTAGCTTACAAATTCAGTCTTATTACGACATTCGTAACAAGCGGGTTGCTAACTCAGTCCAATAGTCCTATACTCTGTGTTTACACTGACGAAGCTAAGCATTTGTTCAACATGTCTGCTGCTCAGATCAGAAACGAGGAAGTTCGAAAGGAAACCGTCTCAGCGAGCGCTGGTAAGTAATGCCTTTAATTAACATACCTACTACCAGTTCACGTGTTTCCTTAAAACCTTAAGTTGAAAATTGCATCCCTTATGAGATCATTACTTGTTCGTTGCATTTACCGTCGAAAATATTTTCCTAATAAGAATGGATATTAAAATTATTGGAAAATAATAAAAATATTATTTATTTATTTTTAGATTCTAATTAACTAGTTAGTTCTAAGTATGGAAATAGACTAACTTTTGACTGTATTAGAAACTAATCACGCACATAAAAAATGAAAATCCTTTACGCATATTAATGCATTTAATTCAAAACTAGCTCAATTCATTTTCGAAACACATAAAGTAACAAGAACTGCAATTTTGTTAAAGTAGAGGAATACCTACTTTTTAAGTGATCCGTTCATTGTCCGGTTTTTATTAATTTACGGGTTAATAGTAGGATACATAATTCTCCCTGCAGATAACGGTCGAACTCCTTGATAGCATGAAAGTTCTATCTCGTGCTTCATGTTCTAATTTCAAAACTCATAACGTCTTTGCGCCAAAGCCTCAAGTATTAGCGGCTGTGTTATTCATATAATATCTACTCATAGAAATTCCAATGCGTAGATTAATTCTTAAGTGTTTGTATAATACATGTTTATATTTGTTTATTATACACGGTTACTTGAAATACGCTAATAAGCTCTTACAGGTCACTTCTATTTGTCACATTAGTGTCCAATAGATATGATAGAATATGAAAGTCTTAGATGTGAAGATAATGTGTAAAATATTTTCTATTTATATTTTCAGACATGCGACAAAGACTTGATTGCCAATTAGGAAATAACGCAACAGTGGCTGTACCTTGGTACAGCAAATTTATGAAAGAAGAAAAACTGTCAGAGAATGCTAGCCTCTTGATCACTGATTCGAAATGGATTCTGAGGGAATCAGACGTAGACTCGGGGAATCCGCAGCAACGTGTATGTATAACTAACTTTTTTATTGTGTTGTTTCAGGGTTTTGTTTTGAACGTATGTGTATACTTTCTCGTTTCAACCCCGTGATAGTTTAAATTCGCGTGTTTTATAAAATAAATAAATAAATAAATATCCATCACGCCTTATCCCCGAAGGGGTGGCAGAGGCATATAATATGCCCACTTTTCACCGTGTGGATTTACCTGTCCCACGTAATAGGTGGTGAGCCCATTGCCGTGTTGAAATAGACAGACGCAGGTTGTGGCTACCTGTGGTTGAAATTTTTCATGCCGCCCATAAGGCATTCAACCAGGCTTAACGACTGCCATTTTACTGGCAACCGGGACCAACGGCTTAACGTGCCTGGAATGTTTTATACGGGTGTTTTATACCAGTGAGATAAAATCATTTTAAAAATAAAAAGTAGCCTAAGGCACTACCCCGTTGTGGGCAATGTGTTTTGAAGATAGTTTGTTAGTGCCTACTGCACTCTCATAACCAACAAAACCGTCCCCTTAGAAACACATTTTCTTATCCTTACGTAGTAAGGTAAGGAAACACTTCTTGGATAAAGACGGAATGTACTCGGACTGTAGAGATTGTAACTGTGGATGGGTTCGGAGCTTGGGTGGATCTGTAGAATGATGATGGTAAATAGGCGTGTCCTCTATTACTTGGGACCATCATATCTATATGCTTCTTAAAATGAATTAGTATGTAATTCTTCTCTGCATTACACGTTCCACCATCACTCTTCATCAAAATCAGTATGACATAATTTACGCAAAGGAAATATTAATAATAACGTTTTTTTCAGCTTCAGACTTTAGAACTGGCTAGGAAATACAAAAAACGTCTGTACGCGTCACATGTTACGGAAAAAATAATGTCGTCAAAAAACGCGAAGCCTATTCTGACTAACGAAGAAACAATACAAGATAAAACTACAAAAGTAACATATCCTCTTATTAAGAAAAACGATATTGTGAACAAGACGCAAAGATATATTAATTACAAAAAAATAATAGACAATATAGATTGTATCATTAATGTTTTGTCCAAACCTGGATTAGATCGAGATCATGAAATTGAAGCAAAAGTGTGTTTTATGCTAATACACATAAAGGATTTAATAAAGTCTAATGCAAAAACCTATGGGGAACAAAATCTTAGCGAAAAAATCGAATCCACCGTTACGGACGTCATAGAAAATGCCTGCGAAAATAAAAAGTCTAACGAAGAGGACAAAGATGATTTGGAAATAGTGATGGAAACACATAGCGGAGAAAGCAGTGAGCCCAATCATATCGACACTTCAATTGAAAAAACAAATGCAGTACAACAGGCAAATAAAGATGATGACCACCTTAAAATATGGGTAACGTATATTTTTGGATATGTTTATCTTACATATAAGTACACAATTATATTATTTGAATATACGCACAATATTTTGGCTCATACTTTTATTAATAAATAATGTGAGAACTGAGAGTTTGTAGCCATTAATTAATTTCTAAATAAGTATTTAAGCTCTACTTTCTATTAGCAATATTTTTTCCAAAGGATACACAAAAGTTCAAGACATAACATTGAAATTAGCCCATTATGGATTTTTATTAATGAAATCTGTAAGAAAATAATATAAATATTGGTTTTAATATTAATTTGATTTATTCACTGAATATTAACTTAAATTGGATGTATCCAGTTAATATGCAGCAATCATAGAGGCTCATGCAGGATAAAACTCTAAAATTTGAAACAACTTCCCATAAATATTCTTTATCTCAAACATTATCTATGATCTGGGGATCTACATGGTTAGTTAGTCTGGGTTCACTCACACGTAGGAAGAAGGATTTGAATCACGACCTTTTCAAATAAAAGGCGTCATTATGATCAAGTAGGTAGGAAATCATATTATAAGACGAATACGAAATCTATAGTTATTCTTGACTATGCGTAGTAATCATAAAACTTTACAAAGCATTTAAGTCACGTATTTTTATTTTTCAGATTCCTATAGGATCCGGTACAACAGTTGTGCACCATACGAAATGCAATAAAATTAATTTTAATAAGCTCAACACGACAACGCGGGGTTTATTGAGCGCCGTGTTCCCAAGAAGGTATTTTTTTTTATGAATACGTCATGTACCATAATCACCAAGGAACCCTTACAGTTTTGCTATATTCATATATTTTTCAATAGCGCAACTGGTAGACTTAGTGCTAGAAAGCTGTGTTTGACATGTGGAATAAGTTGGACTTGCCTAAACAAAAATTTGAACTAAGTAATTTTTAGAACAATTGGCTTAATAATCCAGAAGCCAGATAAACTTTATATATCTTTCGAAAACATCCAATCGGCTGCTAGATTAAGGTTTTAGTATATCATTTCCTGTGGGTTCTTTTTTTTATTAGATTTGTGTAAAATGTTAGGAGAGCCGGATATGGACTTGAGCTTGATTAGTTATATATGAACTGACAACTTTTTATTGGTTTGCAGCGTCCTAGCCACACATTCAATGAGCGGAAGACCGCCGCCAGCTTTCCCGGATAAGCCAGTGAAAATGAGTTTAGATCAGAGAGCTGTATCTGATATTATCCAGGAAGTGTTGAAAAAGTTTCCGAACAGCAATGAAAAGACTGTGAGGTATGTCTTGCTCACTTGATTCAAGTAGTATAATACCTACATTTCTATCATGATGTTTAAACCGAGATAAGGAGTCACCACAACTTGTCGATTTGAATAACTCCCCTTCAACTTGACTACTTAAATAGTTTTCAGGTCTGGTGAGGTAATATTATCAGCGTTGGGTAGACTGACTGTCTGACTGTCCCACTAGTGATTTACACCCAAGCTATCAGGAATAAACCTCACTAACATACAACATGCCACCTTTGAAGTGGAAAAAATCATTTAGTGATAAATTTTAAAATAATTTAATATTGGCTTTTATTTATGCGCTTTTTGCTTCTACCTTGTCTTTATTTTAATACATCACTGCCATGTAGCGTAATCCGACGTAATCTCAACAATAAAAAATACATTAACAGCGTTATCAAAACAATGGGTAAGCTAGGATTTCCCAACAAGGCTGTTGCTGCTGACGCTGTGTATAATGGTGTTGTAATGAGATCTTTCAGTTACTTTTACCTTCACTGTTCGATCCTAAATAAATATCCATCCCGCCTTATCCCCGAAGGGGTGGCAGAGGCATATTATATGCCCACTTTTCACCGTGTGGATTCCTGTCCCACGTAATAGGTGGTGAGCCCATTGCCGTGTTGAAATAGACAGACTCAGGTTGTGGCTACCTGCTGTTGAAATTTTCAAGCCGCCCATAAGGCCTTCAACCAGGCTTAACGACTGCCATTTTACTGGCAACCGGGACCAACGGCTTAACGTGCCTTCCGAGGCACGGAAACGATCGCAAATGTAAATGCCACAAAGTGGTCACCCATCCGAGGACCAGCCATAGTGAAAGATGCGTAACTCAGTGATCGTTTACAGAACACTGAGACCGCGAGGCCACGAGCGCTTCTTCTTCTATCCTAAACATCACATAATATATATGTCGCCATCCCATTACACCGTATGCATTTTTGTCCCACGTAGTTGGATGAGCCTGTTAGGCGTGTTGAAATGAAATACCTAATAAAGTTATAATTGTTCTCAGAAACCTCATTACCTCGAAATGTGCCGACGAGTGCAAAATGATGAGAATGAGGAATCGAAGAGCTGCACAAGACGCTAACCGCAATCTGTCATCAAAGGTCAGCAAATTTCACGGTGACAGCATGACTTGGGACTTGATCGAGTGATCAAATGTTATAGCATTCATACATGCATGTCATAATTAACGCTAATATCCAGCATGGACTACGACGACCCCATTGATAAAAATTACCACATCTGTTGACTGGCTACTACACTGGGTACAGATATTTAACGACGATTTTATTATTATATTACTTTCGTTACTTTAATTCGCATCTATAATATTGTATAATATATACTGTCAATTGGTGAAGAGTTCTTGAACTACCTTTGATAATGTCTTAAGGTGAAATCTATCCGGATATGTGAAATAAAATAAAAATTTATGGAATACAGTACAGTTGGCTTTTCGTGACATATTACTATTATTATTGTTATTTAATTATATATCACGAAAAGCCACCTGTACTTTTGTATTCGTTTTTCGTGCTATACGTATCTATTATGTGGTTAACAAGTTCTATTAAAACATATAATTATAAGTATTATGTAATGATAGAAATTGAAAATAGTGAGTATATTTGAATGCATTTTGTACGCTGTGATAACCTTGATAACACACAGAAGGTTTACATATATCTGTTATACACCTTTAAGAGATGTATATTAAATACTGTGTTTATTTAATTTAAAAAAAAGTCTAATCTTTTATGATAAATTTCGATTATTATTTTTGGAGTCAAGTAATTATAGAAGTAGAAACTTTTATATTTGGTAGTATTCCCTTAGTAGCTATCTGTTTATGTGTTTTATAAGTTTTATAATAGACAAAGTGTGTACATTGTAATTGTAATGATTTGGTATTTTGATTTTCTTGATAAGTAAATCGTAAAAGTATATTTGTCGTTTGTTTTGTATCGTTGAATCTACGAACTACTAAAACTATAATAAACAGGACGAGAGTTTTCATTGAAACACCTACGCTACGTGCAAGGCGAGACGCCGCCGCCGTCAAAAGCCTTCGTCACCCCCATAAACCCCGTACTTGGCAAATTTTACAGTTCAGTGTCAACAACAATATCCCACAAATTTTGGTTCTCTTGGGAGTATAGTATCATGCACGTCTTTATCCTTAAGTGGGTGGCAGAGGCATATTATACGCCCACATTTCATCATGTGCATTTTTATCACTCGCTTTGCTCGCTCGTAAACTATTTGCGTTTATACTCGTCGTACACTCGTCGGTACTGTCTGAAATACAATATCAACAATTAGGGTTTTTCCTACTTTTAGACGATTCCAAATTATATTTATAACTTCTTTTAATATCAAGAAATAGAGATTGTATACTAAATCTAAGAATAGAACAGAAATATACTTTATTGTACACCAATTATTAATATTTACAGATATATGGAATAATTATAGAAATACAAAATTACGAAATGATTTCGACAAGTGATTGTATTTTTACGCAACATGCTGACAGTGCCAACACAATTTTATATAATACTAGCAGTGCCTCCCGGCTTCGCTCGTGACATACTTCCACGTGTTCCACTGCTAACACGTGTTTTTTTTAATTTAGAACTAGATATACGAAATTTTGTGTAGCTATCTTTAAAAATGAAGAATTTCACATATAAATTTACAACTCCTATTTTAGATAAGTAACACTTAAAAATTTTATAAGTAAATTTTGCAAAACCGATATTAACGTATTTATTGTCCATTTATTTAAAGCCAGAAGCACGTTTAGGTACGTTATTTCATATTTCTAACTTTAAAAATGTGGAACTTTGTATAAATGCTTATCTTTTATTTTTCCTCTAAGAGGTAGAAATTTAAAAACCCCTTTTTTAGTTATTGCTTAAATTAAGGGTAGCTTACGCTAACAATTTCAAGTTAGGTAGGTGTAAGTATATTGGCTGGGCTTGATAGCTAAGTGAATCAGCTGTAATTTTATTAATATATACTAGATCGTTCAATAAGTCCCGAAACTAACTTGGAAATGGCGTATATATTAAAAACTCTTTAGATTTTTAAAAAGTACTGGCCTTCCAGACATTGTATTTTCCAGACATTTGAGTGACGCTACGCTTGTAGTTTCGATACAGTGAAAAAAAAACGAGGTTCGCGTGTTGATAAAACATTGTTTTTAATGGAAAAAATGCCGTTGAAGCACTGCAATGGCTAATAAAATATTATGCGGGATCAGCTCCCTCTAAAGCAACCATTTGTCAGTGGTATGCCGACTTCAAACGCGGTCGCCTGGACACAAATGATGGGGAACGCTCAGGTCGTCCAAATGAAGCAGTGACTTTCAGTGAACAAAATATTAACCAAGTCCTCAAAATCGTAATGGAAGATCGGAAGATAAAAGTGGGCGAGATAGCCGAGATAGTGAAGATTTAAGCTGGTAGTGTTTTCACTATTTCACATAAAAATTTGGCCATGAAAAAGCTTTTTTCCAAGTGGGTGGCGCGTTTGCTTATAACTGATCAAAAGGAACAACGTATCAATGATTTAGAGCGATGTTTGGCGCTGATGGATAGTAATAAAAAGGATTTTTTACGTCAGTATGTGACAATGGATGAAACATTGATTCACCATTTTACTCCGGAATCCAATCGGCAGTCAGCGGAGTGGAGAGCGGCTGGCGAAAGCCGTCCGTAGCGGCCAAAGACTCAGAAATCGGCCGGTAAGGTTATGGAGTCTATATTTTGGGATGCGCATGGAATACTTTTCATCGACTACCTTGAAAAGGGGCAAAATATAAATAGTGACTATTACATGCTTATTGGAGCGATTGAAGTAAGAAATTGCGGATAAACGGCCTCAAATGAATAAAAAGAAAGTATTGTTTCACCAGGACAACGCGCCTTGTCACAAGTCTGTGAGAACGATGGCCAAAATTAATGAATTGGGCTTTGAATTGCTTCCTCATCCCCCTTATTCGCCAGACTTGGCCCCCAGCGATTACTGGCTGTTTGCAGATCTCAAAAAAATGCTCCAGGGTAAGAAATTTGACTCAAATAGTGAAGTTATTACAGCAACGGAGGCTTATTTTGAAGCCAAAGACAAATCGTTCTACACGCATGGGTTAGAAAAGTTAGAAAATTGTTGGAGGGACTGCATCGCTCTTGGAGGAGACTACGTCGATGAATAAAAAATATTTTTATATAAAAACCTTGTTTTAGTACTTAGTCTCGGGACTTATTGAACCACGTGTTATTTGCCCTTACTTCGTCCGTGACATAGCTTCGAAATTCCGTTGCAAACACCCTCCCCCCACTCCTCTAACCCTTTCCCCCAATTGGTTTTCAAATATTTTCATTCAACCTTTCATCTCCTATTTTACACGCTTATGGGTAGAATTTTGAAAAATCCTGAAATACGAGTTTATTTCTAATCAAATATATAATTATGAAATTTAGTGTTGCTATCTTCAAATATAAGAATCACCCATATAAACTTAAAACCCCTTAGAACACTTTAGCCCTTTATAGGTAAAATAAGGCTAAACTGCGAAACACGTACCCATTTATTTGCAACACGTGTACGAAATTGTATGTTTCTAACTTTGAGAATGACTAACTTTTATACAAAAGTTTGTCCGTAATTTTACCCCCTTAGGATTGGAATTTCAAAAAATACTTACCATAAAATTTTAGGTTTGTTGGTCCAAGAGCCTTGTCTGGACGTTGAAAAAATTGTGGGTGACTCATTATTATAATAATAATGAGACACCCTCAATTTTTTCAATAAAAGACCACCACCGCCGCCTTTAAAATTAGCAAAACCGCGATAAACGTGTCTTTTCATTCATAATAAGGAAAAAGTAAACGTAATTTCATATCTCTAACTTTGAAAATTACGAACTTTCATACAACCGTTTATGCCTTATTTTACCCCCTTAGGGGTGGAATATTATAAATCCTTTCTTATTGGGTGCCTAAATTATAAGGGTAGTTTTGCAAGGGTTTCGGCTGGGTGTAGATAGATGAGTAAGTCACACGTATTATAAATAAGTAAACGGGGTTACTCACGATAGTGAAGCGGATCTCCTGTGTGCCTCGGCGCAACCCTAAGTCCATCGGATACCCCTTCAACAGGAAGCGCGCAGCGCGCGAGCGGTGAGAGCTAAAGCGCGCAGTGCGCGTAAAGAGCCCTCGGCGAACGGTTCGCACCTCTGAAAAAAGCTGTCTAAATACAGCTGAAACCGGACGGTCTATAACTGGTAGTTAAACGTGAGTAATCCCATTTACTTATTTATAATGTGTAATAATAACGTTAGTTTTCTAGTTAAAAAAGTCACACGTATTTTATTAATATAAATTGTAAAACAAATAAAATAAAAACCGAATGAAGCACCGATATCTAACTAGTAGGTATTGATGTTAAAAACTAAAAATAGCGAGAAATATTAAAATTTAATGTCTCTGTCATTGCTGAAGCTGAGTAAATCCAATAGCAACAACAAAATCCATTAGGAATTACGGACAGAGACAAGAACAAGGGAGATAGATAAAACTAATGCACGGTTACTTAAAGTAGAGTTTCAGTTACCTCGCCTCAGTTTTGTGTGAATGTATGTGTGAGGGCCTCCCCTAGGAATGACAGATAAGATGAATGAGTTGATGGATGTTAGGAATGAGAGTTAGATGCAGTGTGCTTGACAGAGACCAAGCGCAAGGGCAGCGAAGTCTTGGAGCTCCCGGGTGGGATGCTCGCTCTTTGGTCTGGAGTACCAGAGAGCGAGCATGGCAGTCGGGGGGTTGGAATTTTGCTGTCCTCGCGATTGGCCTCCGGTATTTATGAGTACAAACTGGTAGGTCCTAGAATCCTCTGGACCCGTGTCAAACTTGGTTTGACGAAGATTTTTCTGGTAGCTGCTTACGCGCCAGTATCTTCGTCGAACGCGAGTGAGCTAGAGGATTTCTGGGAGAGTATGAGAGAAGCTCTAAATGTGATAGAAGGAAATGAAAGACTTATAGTATGTGGATACTTGAATGGATGGGTGGGTACCGCTCGCGATGGTTTTGAGTCGGTACTCGGGAAGTATGGGGATAAAAGGGTGAACGACGCTGGCAAGCTAATACTGGCATTTTGTAAGGAAAAGGATTTGTTTGTGGCGAACACAATGTTCAACCACAAACAAATTCATATGTATACGAGGAGATGTAAGTCAAAAAGAAGCATGATAGAAATATTCCTAATGGATAGTCGGCTCCGTAAACAGGTGATGGACACAAGGGTTTATGGAGGCGCTTAGCTGGGATCAGACCACTACCTAGTCATAACTAGGATTAGGGGTCTGTTTGCGGGTTGGCGTCATCGTACCGAGTGTCCTGAGCTTGAGCCGACTTATAGCATCAAAAGCTGGAAGCTGCAGGATGCATCCATTAGACATAAATATAATGAAAGGGTAGCCGAAAAGCTTGGCGACGTCAATGTAAGCAGTGAGAATGTGGAAAGTGTATGGCAGAACCTTAGGGATAGTATGATAAATGCCGCTGTGGAAGTGTGTGGAGAAACGAAAAGAGGCAGTAGTAATAAGCGTGATGCATGGTGGAATAAGGAAGTGAAAAAAGAAGTTCGAATGAAGAAGAAAGCATGGCTAGACTACTTAGCCTCGCGAAATGATTTTAATATGAAAGAGAGATACAAGCTGCAGAAAGTTAACACGAAGGCACTGATAGAAGAAGCTCATGAAAGGTGCAGAATGAAAGCGGATGAAAGGTTGTCGTCCAATTTCCGGGATAATGCCAAGCTCTTCTGGAAAGAGGTAGGCAAGACACGGAGTTGTTCGGCAATCTGCAGTATGAATAAAGTGCTTAGTGTTAACAATGACGTCCTAACAGACCAAACTGACGTCCTGCAGAGATGGACTGAATATTATGGAAAAATGTATGCAAGAAAAGACAGAGATGCCACATCGGGAAGTGGAGCTCACTTCGATGCTCCGGATCCCGATGTCATTGAAGCCATTAGTATGAAAGAAATAGAACAAGCGATAAGAAGTATGAAATGTGGTAAGGCTGCAGGAAAAGACAGAGTTACTGCTGAGATGATCAAGTACGGTGTGTCGCGTGTCTGGGAAACACTATGTCTGTTATGCAACTTGTGCTGGCGGACGGGTGAGGTCCCAGATGACTGGCGAGTAGCAGTTGTAGTACCTATTTACAAAGGGAAAGGCTCGCGCCTAAACTGCTCCAGCTACAGGGCGATCAGCTTGGTCAGCTTAGCTAGTAAGGTGTATGCAAAGGTTATAACGGCACGAATGCAAGAAAAGTCTGAAAGGTATTTATGGGAGGCTCAATGCGGATTCCGACGTGGAAGAGGTTGCATGGATCAAGTGTTTTCTCTCCGCATGATCGCGGAAAAGTTTTTGGCTCTTAGCCAGAAGGTTTTCTGCGCTTTTGTGGATCTAGAGAAAGCATTTGATAAAGTGGTGAGAGAAACGCTGTGGGACTTGCTGCCCGGATATGGTGTGGACGGCTCGCTACTGCGGGCAATACAGTCGCTTTATAGGGACTGTAAGGCTTGCGTGCGAGTAGGGGGGGATGTGTCACCTCTTTTTGATGTCTGTACAGGCGTCAAACAGGGATGTGTCATGTCCGCCTGGCTGTTCATAGTGTATCTGAACAGTTGCCTGCAGAAGTTGAAAGATTTTAATATGGGTGTGAATTTGGGTGACTTTACAGTAAACTGTCTGCTGTACGCTGATGATGCGGTGCTCATGGCCTCATCAGAAGCCGACCTTCAGGCATTAGTCACTAATATGAAAGAGGAGTGTGAAAGTAAGGGTCTTCGCTTGAATGCAAGTAAAACTAAGGTTCTAGTATTTGAAAGAGGTGACGTAAGAAGTAAATGCGAGGAAAAACCAGAAAAAAAAAACCAAAAAAAAAAAAAACCAAAAAAAAACCAGAAAAACCAGAGGGTAAACCAGGAACGTCTAGAGCAAGTGAATGAAATTGTGTATTTAGGAAGTATGTTTAGCGCGGATGGAAGATGTGATTAGGATGTAGAACGACGAGTAGCTGCCGGAAACAAAGTTAACGGTGCTTTGTCCCAGTTAGTAAAGCGACAAAGCATCGTAAAAGAAGCACGAATGGCGATTCATAACGCAGTGCTAGTGCCAACTTTGCTTTACGGTAGCAAAACCTGGGTATGTCAGCAGATGCATGAAAGTAAATTGAATGCTGTGGAGATGCGATCACTTCGAAAATTGTGCGGCGTTACCTTGGCCGACCGAATACGTAACGAAGTGATACGCAATATGGCAGGTTTGAATGTAAGTGTCAGCGTTAAGCTGGAAAAGGGCGTGCTCCGGTGATTTGGACACGTCCAACGAATGAGTGAGGAACGATTGACGAAGAATATATATTGTTCAAAAGTAGACGGTAGAAGGAGACAGGGTAGGCCGAGACATACATATGAAGACCACGTGAGCAGATTGCTTAAAAACGGAAAGGTCAAAAGTACTCGGATACCCAGACGTGCGTGTATGAAGCGATTGATGAATCTCGAAGAAGCGAAAGAAGTATGTATGGATCGCGAAGCCTGGCGATCTGTCCTCTCTGACTACCCCGTCAGGGATACAGCGTGAAGATAGTTAGTTACATTATAACGGTTTTATCATAATTGACAACTAATCGGACATACTTAAAAAACTAATTAACGCGTATGGGTTTCAGATAAATGGTACAATGGGAGTATTTGTTTAGGTATGTCCCGAGTACAATCGAGGGCACAGCTAGTACTTACTTAATGACTAGGAGTATCTTAGAGTAAAGTACTTAGTCTGTGTCAGCATACTTAGTCCACTCAGGGTCTGTGCTAGTGTACTCAGTCTACCTAGAAGTTCCACGTGTCTGCGTCAGTATAATATATATAATATAATATGATAAAAGGATTCCTGTTGGACAAATTAGTTTACTAACCTAGTTGGATCACGTGGACGAAGGGATCCTAAACCTACTAGACTATCAATTATGGTAAGTTTTAGAGAACATAGCGTGTTCGAAAGACACGAATCTCTTAAACAATCTATGTAGCAAGCAGTGCGGCAACTCGTAGATTCTTGATGGCCACGTAGTAAATGATCTGTATAAAAGTCTAAGGTCATAAAAAGTATTGTGTTTTTTGCTAAGACTTTACAATTGATGTACTGGCTATGTTTTGTAAAACACTACAATGTGTAAGAAAACAGTCCCACTATTATTATTATTTCATCATAGATTTTCATCCGTAACAGAACGTGACCTTGAGGGGCAAGAATTACATACCCACCTAAACCGTACATTGTTAGTCCCACGTAATACAGGGCAAACCTATTATTTTCACCAAGCTATATGTACTTGAAAATATCTATAACCAATCTGTAATCCGAATAAACTTTCCAACAACCAGAATAGACGTTACCCATCCATAAATACAACCCCTGCAGTTCGAGTAACAGGTAGTTGAAGCACAAGTAAAACAATGAACGTTCGCTTACCTTTGTACTGTTATAAAAATGATCGAATCGCCACCACCCAAGAAGCTGTTAACTCTGGTATTGTTATAAATATTTCCTTACATACATACTTTCCTAAATGTTTTCTTAAATTCTAAAAATACCAAAATTCCGGTTTTGTTTGTTTGGCCCGTATTTTGACGGGCGTCGCCAGCAAAGCAAATTGAGTTTGAAAGCCGCCATTCTAGCCACCAGGGCTTCGATAGTGATCCTCGGGTTGACAGTTCACGCTTCTCTTAAAGGACCCAGGATTATAATAGGAGCACATGCGCCAGCAGACCGTTCCATGCTTATATAGTGCGACATAAAAAAGACCTGAAGTCTTTCAGTTCCTCAGTAATCCTCATGCGTGCTAAGCCGAACTTCTATGCTATTTGAGTTGGAGACCTATGTGATTACTTATACGGGTGGCAAATAATTTACAAGTGTGGTTTCCGAGCGCATCGTGTTGAAGTTTTTGTAATACTATCCCATACAATATAGAATGGCGGGACTCTCTCATGACTGACTTTGCGGTAGGCATGAGTATACACAGTCGAAACATCAGGCGACCAGAATACCTGATAGATCCCAGTTCAGGCAGTTCGGTTAAATAGGTGCCGTATCGCAAATGGATCGGGTATTGGCTTATATAAATGTGGAATCACCTGAGAGGCGCAAACAACAGAGGACAAAATGTCCATCGGCGTATTGTGCCACTCTCAAAAAGGAGCGACAACGCCGATCACGAATCACGCTCTGACAGACGAGATTGATAACTGCTCCTACTAGTGATGGTAATTAATGCTATTTTTTATTAATTTCATAGGGTGCTAATTTTTATCTCTTAGCATGCGACGTACTATTGCTATGCTAAATGCTAATATGAACATCAATGAAGTAAATCATCAATGCTAGATCCACCCGTTCCTGAGAAAATCGATGATGACACATGGATAGACAGACGGACTGACGTCCAGACGGACATAATAAAAAATTAAGGGTTGCACTCTTCTATTTATTAATAATTTATCTAACCTCGTTCGCGGAATTCTCTTCAAAAATTGACCGGGATCGACTTTAATGATGTGAATGAAAAAATTCTACACCGAGTCTTAATTGATTACACAACATTTTTTAATAAGACCTGTTTACCGGGATTAACGTTAGATGATAATGATGATGATTCTATTATTTAGTAACAACATATTGAATCTAGGTACCAATTAACTATCAAGACAAAATATTTATCTAGACACGTTCGCGGTCTGCTGTATGTACATCCATATGCTTAACGGTGCCGCGGGTCCAGAGATTTATCTCATCTGAAAATATGCGTACCGCTCTAAAAGAAGTTTTCAATTCAATAAAAATAAAAAAACTTTAGATCCGTAGTTTTCCTTTCGAGAGACGGAACCCAAAAAATACATTTTGTATTACATTATTTATTCCACAATAAAGTACAATCACACGATTTTAGGGTTTATATATTCACAAAAAAAAACAAAGTTTCTACTCGTAAAAAGTACGTACGAATTTCGACTTCTTACTCAACTCAACCGCTTTCACAGATTGTCAAAAAAATTTATACTAAAATGGAAAAAATAACCCCAAACACAAGCATTTAATAGTTAAAAATAATGGGCTGAATATCAACCATGCACTTTTTCATTCACACACTCCGTATTTCGCAATAGCACAATGACACGATCCATTCATGAATTAGTAGTGAAAATGAATTTTAGCAATCGCAGCGACGCATCATTCGCAGCTCGCCCCTGCCTCATGATTTAGTCGTCGCAGCGACGCAGCGTTCACAGCTCGCCTGCGATATGAATTTGTCGTGAATTATAATTATGAGTTTTGGCAATTTAATTTAGCTTTCGCAACTCGCCACTCAGTAGCGGCGCGAACGTCGATGCGCTTAGTCTTGTATTGGAGGGAGATTGTGGGTTCGTGACGAATTGACAATTGTTACGTAATCGATGTCTCAGCAATAATTAATTTTAGCAAATACTGTTCATTAAATTAATGCGAATGGAGTCTTAGCTATTAAATATGATTGCTAACGCTAATATTTCCTACACTAGCTCCTACATACGAATCACACTCTGACAGACGAGGTTGATACTGCACCTACATACAGGCATTTTTTTAAAAAGAGAAAAATGTGTGATGAAAAGATGGAAGGATTATTTTAAAAGCTTATATGATAAAGAGGATATGGAAGCACAAACGAGTTCTTGGGAAAGGAATGAACTTAGCAACGAAAGCACCATAAGTATGGAATAAATTGTGGAAGCATTGAGTAGTATGAAATTGGGTAGGACTGCTGGATTTGACAGGATTTCTGTCGAGATGCTGAAAGCGGGATATGGCGTGGTAGCTTGCCAGCTGTACCGCCTTTTTAATCTTTTCTGGAGGAGTGGCAGCGTGCCAGAAGATTGGTGCAAGGCTGTCATCGTGCCGCTTTACAAAAAGGGTCACAGCAGGAGTGCAAAAACCACCGGGGCATTAGCTTGCTCAGCATCGTCGGCAAATTGTATGCAAAAATTTGGTAAAAAGAGTGATGAATGAAACTTAAGGGAAAATGTGGGATTTACAAGCAGGATTTATGAAAGGAAGGGGGGGGGGGGATTTATGAAATGCACGGATCAGGTATTTTCCTTACGATGCATAGCCGAAAATTTTTTGGCGAAATGTTAAAAGGTCTATTGCATATTTGTAGACTTGGAAGAGGCATATGGCCGAGTGGTGAGGCTATGAGCATGAGCTATGGACAACACTGGCCAAGTATGGAGTAAGCAGTCACTTGATACGAGCACTGAAATCTCTCTATGAGGGCTCCAGTGCTTGTGTCAGGATCAACGGAGCTTGCACAGACTTTTTTCACATTGAAAAAGGTGTGAGTAGCGTCACCGCCGCTGTTTAACCTATACATGGACAGTTGTATGAAAGAACTACAAGATAGTGCGTATGGTTTAAAAATGAATTAACTGACTATCAAATATCCTATACGCTGATGATCAGGTAATACTGGCATCATCGGCGGAGGAGTTGCAGTTGATGGTTAACTTTATGCATGATGCGCTAAAAAGCAAAGGAATGAAAGCGAATGTAAATAAGACGAAAGTAATGATTTTTGAAAGTGAGGAAAGTATGACGGATTGCTCGATTTTTGTGGAAGGAAAACAAGTGGAACAGGTGAAAGAATTTGTATATTTAGGTTAAAAATTTGTGAGCGATGGAAAGTGTGATTGTAACATTGAACGAAGAGTTTTGGCTGGAAATGAAGATAATGACGCCATGTACGCCTTTATGAGCAGTCAGAGCGTGTCTGAGAAGGCAAGACTGGCTGTGCATAGAGGACTACTTGTTCCTACTCATGTATGGCAGTGAAAGTTGGGTGTAGCAGAAGAAGCATAGAAGTAAAATTAATGCAGTGGAAATGAGAAGTCTGCGGAGTATAGCTGGAATGAAATTGATGGACAAAGAAAGGAACAGTGTGATAAGGGAACATTGCGGTATGGTAGAAGAAGTAGTGACTAAGATAGAAAAAGGTATTCTTAGATGGTTCGGACACGTGGAAAGGATGGATGAAAGTAGGCTAACGAAACAGATTTATCAGAAGAGAGTTAATGGGTATACTGGTAAGGGGCGACCTCGACGTACATATGTCAATCAAATAGAAGACACTTTGAAAAAAGGTCAGGTCTAGAGTACCCTTAACTGGCGTGTGTGTATGAAAACACTTATGAAAGTGGAAGAAGCGAAAGTTGTATGCCAGGATCGTAGCGATTGGAAAGCCATAGTCTCTGCCTACTCCGATGGGAGACAGGCGTGACGATATGTATATTTATATATATATATAAATATATATTTAGTATACATATGTATGTAGGAGCAGTTATCAACCTCGTCTGTCAGAGCGTGATTCGTGTTGTGCCACAAAACAATATAAAAACATTTTTAAGAAATAATTCAAGTTCATGTTCAATTACAAGCCACGTAGTCTAATCCAACTACTTGGTTCTAATTGGGATTCTAATGGAATAACTTCGGAACCCACGTCAGCTGACTCTGTAAAGAACGAGGTCAAGGCGAAGAGGAGAAATATTCAAAATAAAACCCAGCACCAATCCGTTCTAATATGCCGCTAATTGGGAGAGACCTACTTTCAGCAGGGGACTGCTATAGGCTGTTTTTGTAATTATTAATAGGATAGCTCCGTGATAACTGGATTACGACACAAGATTTCATGTTGTGACGGGAACCCGGGACTGAAAAACACTTTCAAAAAGGTAGTATTCTCAAACTAAAATTTTTATTTTCAAAAATTACAAGTCAGATTTACGGTATTACGGTTACTGCAGGTACAGAGAGAGTCATTAGGTACGTACATCTGGAATGAAATAAGATAATGTTCATTTTTGTTGAAACTTTTATTATTAACAGTTTCGCAAAAAAGTACCTTTGTTTTTATTACCGATGATATCTGCGAAAAACACAATGTCCGTAGTGGAGACATAGGTAATAGGAAATAGGTAAGTACCGTTATGAAATTTTTACCTGATAAACTTACATTTTGAGATTTGACTAGCCTACTAGTTCAGTCTTATTACGACATTCGTTACAAGCAGGTTGCTAACTCAGACTAGTAGTCTTACACTCTGTGTTTATCGACGAAGAAAAGTGTGTATTGAAAATGTCTGCTGCTCAAATCATAAACAGGAAAGTTCGAAAGGCAACTGTCTTAGCGAGTGCTGGTAAGTATTCCTATAATTTTACATACATACTACCAGTTTACGTGTTTCCTTAACACTCCAAAATGAAACTTATATCCCTTATGAGATCATTACTTGTTCGATGCATTTTCCGCGGAAAATATTTTCTTAATAAGAATGCATAATAATCAACTAGGACAATATTAAAAGGTAGTTCACTGCATACGAAGTTATTTTTAAGTGGTTAGAGCAAACAACGAAATGAAGTAACCGTCGAGAAAGTTTTCTTACTGACCCAGTCATCTACTGAGTATGGGACAGACTAACTACTTAACTGTAGAACCGACTAGGTAACCTCTGATATGAAAAATGAAAACGTATTTTACGATTTCAATTAAACCTAGCACATTTTCGAAACTCATGCCATACATGGCAATTTTGTAGTTAAGTTTATTGAGAACACAAGCAGCGTTCTGTCAGAGCGTAAAACTGGTTTTTGGATGATCGAGAAGGCGGATAATTTCTCAGATTAAAAGGTAGCCTAGGGCATTACCCTGTCAGAGTACGACAGTTTAAAGAAATAGTGCCTATACCACTCTCCGATCCAACAACTGTCCCCATACTAACAAGAAAGGTAAGGTTACAAAACACTTCTAAACATTGTAACTGTGGATGTGTAACCAATTATTGGCTCTTATTTCGAATTATAGAATGCTAATATGGTTGCCCACTATTAAGTAGGGTATGTACTACAAGTAGGTGCAAAAGTTTTGTACAGTACACCTAAATCCAGGGGTGATTGTATGTACGTTTTAAGATGGAATATTTTTTTGGGAAAAACTTTTAATAAACTTGTTTAGTTTTGTGAATCTGGCATCAGATTTGCAAGAAGAGATCCAAGGAGGTTTGTATTTCAGTCATAACATTATCACTGTAACAAATCAACGTGTACCTAAGGATTAAGAATACAATGCTTCTAACAATACTAAAATACTTAAGTCAGAACTTGGTTTTAGTTGATAAAACGGTTTTTTTATTTTTGGGTTCAACCTTAACTTTGCACCAAAATTAGAAAGACATAGTTTACGTACAGGAAATATTAACAAATGTTGTTATTTTTCAGTTGAAAACCTTAGAACTAGCTAGGAAATATAAAAAACGCCTGTACACGGCATATACTACAGAAAATACAATGCCCTCAAGTAACAAGAACCCTATTCTGACCACTGAAACCAAAATAGAAGAGAAGACTACAAAAGAAACAGTTCATGAAATTAAGAAATACGATGAGAAAAAGCGTCTAAAATATAGTAATTCCGAAGAAATAATAGACAATATACTTTGTATAATTAATATATTCGCCAAACCTGAAGTGAAAGTGCAAAATGATGAGATCGAGGAATCGAAGAGCTACACAAGACGCTAACCGCAATCTGTCATCATAGGTCAGCAAATTTGATGGTAACAGCATGAATTGGGACGTTATCGAGTTATCAAATAATATTGGATTCATACATGCTCGTCATCATACGCGCTAATATCCAGAATGGACTACGAAAACCCCATTGACAAAAATGACCACATCCGTTAAGTGACTACTACACTGGGTACAGATACTTAACGACGATTTGATAATTGTATTACTTTCGTTACTTTAATACGTATCCATTATATTGTATAATTTATACTGTCAATTAGTGAAGAGTTGTTGTAATTACCTTTGATAATGCCTTAAAGTGAAATCTATCTATAAGTTGTGTTAAATTAAATATACATAATATATTCGTTATATACCTATCTAGTATGTGGTTAACCAGTTTAATTAATAACACATAATTCTAAGTATTACGTAATGATTGAAATTGAAAACAGTGAGTAAATTTGAATGCATTTTGTACGCTGTGATAACCTTGATAACAAACAGAAAGTATATTTCTGTTATACACTTTTAAGAGGTGAATATTAAATACTGCGTTTATTTAATTTAAAAAACTTCTAGTCTGATATGATAAATTTCGCTTATTATTTTTGGAATCAAGTAATTATAGAAGTAGATTTTTTTATATTCGGTAGTATTCCCTTAGTTGCTATCTGTTTATGTGTTTCATAAGTTTGATTATAAACTTATGTGTGTACATTGTAATTGTAATGATTTAGTAAAAGTAAATCGTAAAAGTATATTTGTTGTTTGCTTTGTATCGTTTAATCTAAGAACTACTAAAAGTATAATAAACAGGACGGGGTATTCATCGAAAACCTACGCTACGTGCAAGGCTAGACGCACTCAAAAGCCTTCGTCACGCCCCATAAACCCCGTACTTGCCAAATTTTATAGTTTCGGGTCAACAAAAGTATAGTACCATGCACGTCTTTATCCCTAAATGGATGGCAGAGGCATATTATACGCCCACATTTCACCATGTGCATTTTAACCCACATAACAGGTGATAAGCCCATTGCCGTGTTGAAATGAACAAACGCAGGATGTTGCGACCTGTTATTCACTTAAGAGTCTCGAAATATACTTGTGCGAATAACGATTGGGATTAAAAATGGCAGGTTACCTTTTACTTCTCACTCGTATATTATTTGCGTCTATAGTCACACTCATCGGTACAGTTTGAAATTCAATAACAACGATTAGGGATTTTCCTACTTTTAGACGATTCCAAATTAAATTTATAACTTATTTTTATATCAAGAAAATAGAGATTGTATACTAAATTTAAGCATTTAAATAACCTATACTTTATTGTACGCCTTGAACAATATTATTTAACATAGTACATAAAAGAATGTTGTACAATTCTTCCAGACAACCTTTGTGTGGACATAGCTCAAGGACAATCAGTCGTGGGTATCAGTGGTGCAGTTTTATACTAAAGCTAATTTAATATTACAATTTTCGATAAAAATTAGTATTAATGTTTCAGTATTAATATATGTGCTATTGCGTATAAACTACGGGAGAGTCGGCTAATGCATTCGTTGTTATAGACAAACCAATTCAAAAAACATCCATCTCCAATAAATAAAGATGTCCGACTACGTCTTCGATGTAAATGGAAATTATTTAACACCCATGACCATACCTCATACAAAGGTACATACACACTCGCGGTAATACACTCGCGACGTTGCCTTTGATTGATTCAGCGAGGACTTTGTTAGAGGTAAGACCGGACGTGGGATTCACGAGTCTTATAGATATTTTATAGAGATTAATAAATTATATAATAAAATAAAATTTTAGTACAATTTATTAATCTCTATACAATATCGTATGTTTGAATGTTGGCGTCGATCTATACTAACAAAAGTATGAACATGATTGATCAAAAGCAATACAATATTTGTTCAAGATTACATAATAATTGTACATCTTTATAGTATTTCCGATCTCATAAAAATTTAAAGAAACGATTTGGTGTTCTTTGCTGAGTGACGATATGCGATTTAGGCTTAAAACGTTTTAGTGTCAACACATTTCAGCTCTAATACGATAGTTCTAATAACGTTTTAGGTGTGATGCATTTACACATTATAAGAATCCGATAGGGATTTAGGCATAATGTAATTTGATGGATTGAGAATCGTAATTCTAATTTCATTATGCCTAAATCCCTATCGGATATAGAACTAACTTTAGTAAGTTTTGTACATATATATTCCAAATTCCTTTTAGAATACAAGCATAAAAGGATGAATCAGTAGTTACCGGATTTGCAATGGCACAAGACCAGCTAAACAAGTGGCATATCGGACCAGGATCGGGCACATAAATGTGGGACCACCTGAGCGCCGCAGACAACAAAGCGAGAACGCCGATAGACAAATCACACCCATATGTAGGTATGTAGGAGCAGCTATGAGCCTCGTCTTTTGGAGCGTAATTCGAGTTATGCTACAAAACAATATAAAAACATTTTTAAGAAGTAATTTAAGTTCTTGTTTAATTACAGGCCACATAGTCTAGTCCGAGTACGTGGTTTCAACTGGGATTCTAATGAGGCCCTACCCATAATTTCGCCCACGTCAGCCTCACCTGCAGTGGTGCACCTGCTGACTCGGTAACTAACGAGGCCATATGAAATATTTAAAATAAAATCCGTTCTAAACTGCCGCTAATTGGGAGAGGCCTACTTCTAGCAGGCGACTGCCATAGGCTGATTTGATTAATAGAAGGGTAGCTCTAGGATATCTGGATTACGACACGGGATTCTTAATAAAAACATACTTGCGATTGTTAGTATACTCAATCTAAAATTAACATTTAAAAAAGTACAAGTCTGATTTACGGTAATACCGCAGGTAGAGAGTCATTAGGTACTTACGTACATTTAGAATGAAATAAGACAATGTTAACTGTTTTTCAAAATTTTATGATGTCGGTAAAGTGCAGGTAATGTAACATGATTTTTGAAAATTTCGACTGGGCTCAAAATTACTACGAACAGTTTCGTAAAAAAGAAAGGGCACCTTTGTTTTTTATTACCGTTGAGATCTGCTAAAATCATAATGTCCGTAGTGGAGACACAGGAAATGGGAAAGTACGGTTATGAAATTTTTACCTGAGAAATCCTTACATTTTTGGATTTGACTAGCTTACAAATTCAGTTTTATTACGGCATTAGTAACAAGCGGGTTGCTAACTCAGTCCAATAGCCCTACACTCTGTGTTTACCGACGAAGCTGAGCATTTGTTCAACATGTCTGCTGCTCAGATCAGATACGGGGAAGTTCGAAAGGCAACCGTCTTAGCGAGCGCTGGTAAGTAATGCCTTTAATTTACATACCAACTACCCGTTCACGTGTTTCCTTACAACTCCAAGTTGTAACTTGCATCCCTTATGAGATCATTACTTGACCGTTGCATTTTCCGCCGAAAAATATTTTCCTAATAAGAATGCATATTAAAATTGATAAATTTTTAAAGCAATTATTTGCTAAATTTCTCATAAATTTTTATTAAAGTGGAAAAAGACAATTTGATTCGAGACAGGGATTGAACCTGTGACCTTTGCCTAACAAGGGCAATGTTCTAGCCACCTGAACTACCCGAACCGTATCGAATCAAGTTGAAATTCTCCACCTTATTTTATATCGTCATTTTAAGAGTATGACCAGAGCCATCTATCGAGCTAATGAACAACTCGATACCAATGAACAGTGTTACAACTATTTTTAAACATTGATGCAATGGACTCCACTCAGTATATTGATAAATTTTTAAAGCAATTATTTGCTAAATTTCTCATAAATTTTTATTAAAGTGGAAAAAGACAATTTGATTCGAGACAGGGATTGAACCTGTGACCTTTGCCTAACCAGGGCAATGTTCTAGCCACCTGAACTACCCGAACCGAATTAAAATTATTGGAAAATAATAAATATTATAACTTTCTTTTTTTAGATTCTAATTAACTAGTTAGTTCTAAGTATGGTAATAGACTAACTTTTGACTGTATTAGAAACTAATCCCCACATAAAAAAATAAAATCTTTTACGCATATTAATGCATTTAATTCAAAACTAGCTCAATTCATTTTCGAAACACATAAAGTAACAAGAACTGCAATTTTGTTAAAGTAGAGGAATACCTACTTTTTAAGTAATCCGTTCATTGTCCGGTTTTTATTAATTTACGGGTTAATAGTAGGATACATAATTCTCCCTGCAGATAACGGTCGAACTCCTTGATAGCATGAAAGTTCTATCTCGTGCTTCATGTTCTAATTTCAAAACTCATAACGTCTTTGCGCCAAAGCCTCAAGTATTAGCGGCTGTGTTATTCATATAATTTCTACTCATAGAAATTCCAATGCGTAGATTAATTCTTAAGTGTTTGTATAATACATGTTTATATTTGTTTATTATACACGGTTACTTGAAATACGCTAATAAGCTCTTACAGGTCACTTCTATTTGTCACATTAGTGTCCAATAGATATGATAGAATATGAAAGTCTTAGATGTGAAGATAATGTGTAAAATATTTTCTATTTATATTTTCAGACATGCGACAAAGACTTGATTGCCAATTAGGAAATAACGCAACAGTGGCTTTACCTTGGTACAGCAAATTTATGAAAGAAGAAAAACTGTCAGAGAAGGCCAGCCTCTTGATCACTGATTCGAAATAGATTCCGAGGGAATCAGACGTAGACTCGGGGAATCCGCAGCAACGTGTATGTATAACTAACTTTTTTATTGTGTTAGTTCAGGGTTTTGTTTTGAACATATGTGTATACTTTCTCGTTTCAACCCCGTGATATTTTAAATTCGCGTGTTTTATACCAGGGAGATAAAATAATTTTAAAAATAAAAAGTAGCCTAAGGCACTACAAATCCATAAACAAGTCAACAAATACAAGTCTCGTCGTGGGCAATGTGTTTTGATGATAGTTCGTTAGTGCCTACTGCACTCTCATAACCAACAAAACCGTCCCCTTAGAAACACATTTTCTTATCCCTACGTAGTAAGGTAAGGAAACACTTCTTGGATAAAGACGGAATGTAATGTATGTAGAGATTGTAATTGTGGATGGTTTCGGAGCTTGGTTGGACCTGTAGAATGATGATGGTAATTATAGGCGTGTCCTCTATTACTTGGGATCATCATATCTATATGCTAGGAATGCATATACGTTTAAAGATGAATTCATTTTTCCGTAGACGACGTACTGTCAACTGAATACTTAGAATTTTAATTAACTGGCGATTAAAAGGGTTAAATGGGTAGATTTGAATACTAGTCATATCACTTTCAACGTGCCAAATAATTTTTTAAGGTGCTTCAAACAATACTGAAATAAGTCAAAACACAGCTTTAGTCGGGAACACGGTTATTTACATTTTTGTTCACGTTCCACCATCACTCTTCACCAAAATCAGTATGACATAATTTACGCGAAAGAAATAATAATAATAACGTTTTTTTTTCAGCTTCAGACTTTAGAACTAGCTAGGAAATATAAAAAACGTCTGTACGCGTCACATGTTACGGAAAAAATAATGTCGTCAAAAAACGCGAAGCCTATTCAGACTAACGAAAAAACAATACAAGATAAAACTACCAATGTAACATATCCTCTTATTAAGAAAAACGATATTGTGAAAAGGACGCAAAAATATATTAATTACAAAAAAATAATAGACAATATAGATTGTATCATTAACGTTTTGTCCAAACCTGGATTAGATCTCGATCTAATCCAGGTTTGTATGACAGCTTCATGAAATTGAAGCAAAAGTGTGTTTTATGCTAATACACATAAAGGATTTAATAAAGTCTAATGCAAAAACCTATGGGGAACAAAATCTTAGCGAAAAAATCGAATCCACCGTTACGGACGTCATAGAAAATGCCCGCGAAAATAAAAAGTCTAACGAAGAGGACAAAGATGATTTGGAAATAGTGATGGAAACACATAGCGGAGAAAGCAGTGAGTCCAATCATATCGACACTTCAATTGAAGAAACAAATGCAGTACCACAGGCAAATAAAGATGATGACCGCGATATCTTACATATAAGTGCAAAATTATATTATTTGAATATCCGCACAATATTTTGGCTCATACTTTTATTAAAATATAATGTAAGAACTGAGAGTTTGTAGCCATTAATTAATTTCTAAATAAGTATTTAAGCTCTACTTTCTATAAGCAATATTTTTTTAAGGGATACACAAAAGTTCATGACAAAACATTGAAATAAGCCTATTATGGTTTTTTATTATTGAAATCTGTAAGAAAATAATAAAAATTTTGGTTTTAATATAAATTTGATTTATTTACTGAATATTAACTTAAAATGGATGTATCCAGTTAATATGCAGCAATCTTAGAGGCTCATGCAGGATAAAACTCTAAAATTTGGAACTACTTGCCATATATATTCTTTATCTCAAACATTATCCATGATCTGGGGATCTACATTATTAGTCTGGGTTCACTTACACGTAGGCAGAGGGATTTGAATCACGACCTCTTCAAATAAAAGGCGTCTTTATGATCAAGTAGGTAGGAAATCATAATATAAGACGAATACGAAATCTATAGTTACTCCTGACTCTGCGTAGTTATCATAAAACTTTACAAAGCTTTTAAGTCACGTATTTTTATTTTTCAGATTCCTTTAGGATCCGGTGCAACAGTTGTGCACCATACGAAATACAATAAAATTAATTTTAATAAGCTCAACACGACAACGCGGGGTTTATTGAGCGATGTGTTCCCAAGAAGGTAATTTTTTTTTTATGATTACGTCATGTACCATAATCACCAAGGAACCCTTACAGTTTTGCTATATTCATATATTTATATATTTTTCTATAGCGCAACTGGTAGACTTAGTGCTAGAAAGCTGTGTTTGACACGTGGAATAAGTTAGACTTGCCTAAACAAAAATTTGAACTAAGTAATTTTTAGAACAATTGCTCTAATAATCCAAAAGCCAGATAAACTTTATATATCTTTCGGAAACATCCAATCGGCTGCTAGATTAAGGTTTTAGTATATCATTTCCTGTGGGGTTTTTTTAATTAGATTTGGGTAAAATGTTAGGAGAGCCGGAAAGGACTTGAGCTTGATTAGTTATATATGAACTGACAACTTTTTATTGGTTTGCAGCGTCCTAGCCACACATTCAATGAGCGGAAGACCGCCGTCAGCTTTCCCGGATAAGCCAGTGAAAATGAGTTTAGATCAGAGAGCTGTATCTGATATTATCCAGGAAGTGTTGAAAAAGTTTCCGAACAGCAATGAAAAGACTGTGAGGTATGTCTTGCTCACTTGATTCAAGTAGTATAATACCTACATTTCTACCATGATGTTTATACCGAGATAAGGAGTCACCACAACTTGTCGATTTGAATAACTCCCCTTCAACTTGACTACTTAAATAGTTTCCAGGTCTGGTGGGGTAATATTATCAGCGTTGGGTAGACTGACTGTCTGACTGTCCCACTAGTGTTTTACACTCAAGCTATCAGGAATAAACCTAACTAACATACAACATGCCACCTTTGAAGTGGAAAAAATCATTTAGTGAAAGATTTAAAAAAATATACGCTTTTATTTATGCGCTTTTCGCTTCTACCTTGTCTTGAATTGAATACATCACTGCCCTGTAACGTAATCCGACGTAATCTCAACAATAAAAAAATACACTAACAGCGTTAGCAAAACATTGGGTAAGCTAGGATTTCCAAACAAGGCTTTTGCCGCTGTGTATAATGGTGTTGTAATGAGATCTTCCAGTTACTTTTACCTTCACTGTTCGATCCTAAACATCACATAGTATATTTGTCGCCATCCCATTACACCGTATGCATTTTTGTCCCACGTAGTTGGATGAGCCTGTTAGGCGTGTTGAAATGAAATACCTAATAAAGTTATAATTGTTCACAGAAACCTCATTAACTCGAAATGCGCCGACGAGTGCAAAATGATGAGAATGAGGAATCGAAGAGCTGCACAAGACGCTAACCGCAATCTGTCATCAAAGGTCAGCAAATTTCACGGTGACAGCATGACTTGGGACTTGATCGAGTGATCAAATGTTATAGCATTCATACATGCATGTCATCATTAACGCTAATTTCCAGCATGGACTACGAAGACCCCATTGATAAAAATTACCACATCTGTTGACTGGCTACTACACTGGGTACAGATATTTAACGACGATTTTATTATTATATTACTTTCATTACTTTAATTCGCATCTATAATATTGTATAATATATACTGTCAATTGGTGAAGAGTTCTTGAACTACCTTTGATAATGTCTTAAGGTGAAATCTATCTGGTTATGTGAAATAAAATAAAAAAATGTGGAATTAAGTACAGTTGGCTTTTCGTGACATATTACTATTATTATTCTTATTTAATTATATATCACGAAAAGCCATCTGTAATTTTGTATTGGTTTTTCGTGCTATACGTATATATTATGTGGTTAACAAGTTCTATTAAAACATATAATTATAAGTATTATATAATGATTTAAATTGAAAATAGTGAGTATATTTGAATGCATTTTGTACACTGTGATAACCTTGATAACACACAAAAGGTTTACATATATCTGTTATACACCTTTAGGAGATGTATATTAAATCCTGCGTTTATTTAATTTAAAAAAAGTCTAGTCTTATATGATAAATTTCGATTATTATTTTTGGAGTCAAGTAATTATAGAAGTAGAAACTTTTATATTCGGTAGTAATCCCTTAGTAGCTATCTGTTTATGTGTTTTATAAGTTTTATTATAGACATATGTGTGTACATTGTAATTGTAATGATTTGGTATTTTGATTTTCGTGATAAGTAAATCGTAAAAGTGTATTTGTCGTTTGCTTTGTATCGTTTAATCTACTAACTAGTAAAATTATAATAAACAGGACGAGAGTTTTCATTGAAACACCTACGTTACATGCAAGGCGAGACGCCGCCGCCGTCAAAAGCCTTCGTCACCCCCATAAACCCCGTACTTGCCAAATTTTTCAGTTCAGGGTCAACAAAAATATCCTACAAATTTTGGTTCTCTTGGGAGTATAGTATCATGCACGTCTTTATCCCTAAGTAGCGGCATATTATACGCCCACATTTCACGTGCATTTTTATCACTCGCTTTGCTCGCTCGTAAACTATTTGCATTTATACTCACACTCGTCGGTACTGTCTGAAATACAATATCAACAATTAGGGTTTTTCCTATTTTTAGACGATTCTAAATTATATTTATAACTTCTTTTAATATCAAGAAAATAGAGATTGTATACTAAATTTAAGAATAGAACAGAAATATACTTTATTGTACACCAATTATTAATATTTACAGATATATGGAATACAGGTTTTGAAATGTACAATGGGCGGCCTTATTGCTAAGTGCAATTCTTACAATGTTGTTCTAACTTAATTAGTCTCAAAACGATCTTAAATCAATATACGGAACTACCATAAGTATCGTTTTAATTATTGAAATACAAAATTACGAAACGATTTCGACGAGTGATTGTATTTTTACGCAACATGCTGACAGTGTCAACACAATTTTATATAATACTAGCTGTGCCTCCCGACTTCGCCCGTGACATACTTCCACGTGTTCCACTACTAACACGTGGTTTTTTAATTAGAAGTAGATATATGAAATTTAGTGTTGCTATCTTTGAAAATTTAAATTTACAATTAAATTTACAATTGAATTTCACATTTAAATTTACAACTCCTATTTTAGATAAGTAACATTTAAAAATGTTATAAGTAAAATTTTGCAAAACCGCTATTAACGTATTGTCCATTTATTTAAAACCATAAGCACGTTTAGGTACGTTATTTCATATTTCTAACTTTAAATTAGTGGAACTTTCTATAACTGCTTATCTTTTATTTTTCCTCTAAGAGGTAGAAATTAAAATACCCCTTTTTTAGTTAGTGCTTAAATTAAGGGTAGCTTACGCTAACAATTTCAAGTTACGTAAGTGTAAGTACGAGTATTTTGGCCGGGCTTGATAGCTAAGTGAATCAGCTGTCATTTTATTAATATATACTAGATCGTTCAATAAGTCCCGAAATTAACTTGGAAATGGCGTATATATTAAAAACTCTTTTGATTTTTAAAAAGTACTGGCCTTCAATAAAAGATATTTGTAAAATTTTTAAATTAGAACATTAAAATATTGATTTTGCAGACATTTAAGTGACGCTACGCTTGTAGTTTCGATACAATGAAAAAAAAAACGAGCTTCGCGTGTTGATAAAACATTGTTTTTAATGGAAAAAATACCGTTGAAGCACAGCAATGGCTTATAAAATGTTATGCGGGATCAGCTCCCTCTAAAGCAACCATTTGTCGGTGGTTTGCCGACTTCAAACGCGGTCGCATCGACACTAATGATGGGGAACGCTCAGGTCGTCCAAATGAAGCAGTGACTCAACAAAATATTAACCAAGTCCTCAAAATCGTAATGGAAGATCGGAAGATAAAAGTGCGCGAGATAGCCGACATGGTGAAGATTTTAGCTGGTAGTGTTTTCACTATTTCACATAAAAATTTGGCCATGAAAAAGCTTTTTTCCAAGTTGGTGCCGCGTTTGCTTATAACTGATCAAAAGGAACAACGTATCAATGATTCAGAGCGATGTTTGGCGCTGATGGATCGTAATAAAAAGGATTTTTTACGTCGGTATGTGACAATGGATGAAACATTGATACACCATTTTACTCCGGAATCCAATCGGCAGTCAGCGGAGTGGAGAGCGGCTGGCGAAAGCCGTCCGTAGCGGCCAAAGACTCAGAAATCGGCCGGTAAGGTTATGGAGTCTATATTTTGGGATGCGCATGGAATACTTTTCATCGACTACCTTGAAAAGGGGCAAAATATAAATAGTGACTATTACATGTGCTTATTAGAGCGATTGAAATACGAAATTGCGGATAAACGGCCTCAAATGAATAAAAAGAAAGTGTTGTTTCACCAGGACAACGCGCCTTGTCACAAGTCTGTGAGAACGATGGCCAAAATTAATGAATTGGGCATTGAATTGCTTCCTCATCCCCCTTATTCGCCAGACTTGGCCCCCAGCGATTACTGGCTGTTTGCAGATTTCAAAAAAATGCTCCAGCGTAAGAAATTTGACTCAAATAGTGAAGTTATCACAGCAACGGAGGCTTATTTTGAAGCCAAAGACAAATCGTTCTACACGCATGGGTTAGAAAAGTTAGAAAACACGTTGGAGGAGACTACGTTGATGAATAAAAAATATTTTTATGAAAAAATTTTACAAAAGTTTGTCCGTAATTTTACCCCCTTAGGATTGGAATTTCAAAAAATACTTACCATAAAATTTTAGGTTTGTTGGTCCAAGAGCCTTGTCTGGACGTTGATTATAATAATGAGTCACCCACAATTTTTTCAATAAAAGACCACCTCCTCCGCCTTTAAAATTAGCAAAACCGCGATAAACGTGTATTCATTTATAATAAGGAAAAAGTAAACGTAATTAAATGTCTCTAACTTTGAAAACTACGAACTTTCATACAACCGTTTATGCCTTATTTTACCCCCTTAGGGGTGGAAATTTTAAAAATCCTTTCGCATTGGGTGCCGACATTATAAGGGTAGTTTTGTAAGGGTTTCGGCTGGGTGTAGATAGATGAGTAAGTCACACGTAATTTTATTAATATAGATTGTAATACAAATAAAGAATGGGATTATAAATAAATAAATATCCATCACGCCTTATCCCCGAAGGGGTGGCAGAGGCATATAATGCCCACTTTTCACCGTGTGGATTCCTGTCCCACGTAATAGGTGGTGAGCCCATTGCCGTGTTGAAATAGACAGACGCAGGTTGTGGCTACCTGCTGTTGAATTTTTTTAAGCCGCCCATAAGGCCTTCAACCAGGCTTAACGAGTGCCACTTTACTGGCAACCGGGACCAACGGCTTAACGTGCCTTCCGAAGAACGGAAACGCTCGCAAATGTAAATGCCACAAAGTGGTCACCCATTCGACTACCAGCCATAGTGAAAGTTGCGTACCTCAGCGATCGTTTACCGAACACTGAGACCGCGGGGCCACGAGCGCTTCTATAATTTAAGCGATTATAAAAGCCGCCTTTTATAATCCCATTCTTTATTTGTATTACAATAAAATAAAATAAAAACCGAATGAAGCACCGATATCTAACTAATAGGTATTGATGTTATATTCCACTTGAGCAATGAGCTTGAAAAAGTCATTAGTGGGTTTGGAACCGCACATTTCTTGTATCGGTGGTTTGAGACTCGAACTAATAATATACTTTTAAAACTAAAATTTTCGATAGGAATTTACGCATCCGTTTCAGTCTTCATGTATGTGCTATTGCGTATAAACTACGGGAGAGTCGCCTAATACATCCATTGGTATAGAAATACCAATTCCACAATCATCTATCTGTATTAAATAAAGATGTCCAAGTACGTCTTCGCTGTAGATGGAAATGTTGCCAATAGTCCCAGAACACACTAGACTCACACCCCACAAATGTGAGAACATAACAGCAAGAAAGTATTAAGTAAGTATTAAGTATTTTATTATGTATTGAAGTGGCGAATAGCGAGCCGATAGACCACTGACCACAGCAGCGTTGTCTACGGCGCTACAACAGTGAGCTACGCATATCCAACGGTGCTACGGAATAGCTACGAATGCTACTATATCGCATAACGAAACCGCTTAATAAGTGTCTATAAATAGAACTGTTTAGTTTCCTATTCGTCATATTTTTTATTTTATTCTCGTCCCGGTTGCTTAATTAATCTACCTTGAATTTTAAGCCTGGAACCGGCATATGATTTGCTCATTATTTATATTGTCCCAATCCAGTAACGGCACGGTGAGTCGCCTGCGCCTGGATTGCAGTTGGGGTTGGTGGGGCTCTAATAGACCTTGACCATGATCATATAAACAATACTGGACGGACTTTCTGTGTCGCTTCATTTAACCAGCTCGCTCTTACGCATAGGCCCTCACACATCCATTCACACAAAACTGAGGCGAGGTAACTGAAATTCTACTTTAAGTACCCTGCATTAGTTTTATCTATCTCCCTTGTTCTTGTCTCTGTCCGTAATTCCTAATGGATTTTGTTTTGCTATTGGATTTACTCAGCTTCAGCAATGACAGACATTAAATTTTAATATTTCTCGCTATTTTTAGTTTTTATAACTCGTAAATACTTTTTTTTTATGTTATTAGATGTACATTCTTATAGATAACAGCGTATTTATGTAAAAGTTTGTTCAAAGTTCTACTCGAGGAAAGTGGCGTTAATATTACTTTTGTTTTATGGAGTTTGTCAAGTAAGAAACGTTGAAATATAATAATAAATATTGTTGAAATTTTAGGGTAAATTCTATAGTATGAGCAATCGAGTCCGGCCTGTATACAGTTGCATATATTTGGTTTAATCCTCAATGATAAATTTATGTTTATAAAAACATCATTAAATGACATTATGACCATTCCTCTAGAAATAAGTATATAGGTGCATTGCTTAAACTTTTTTGAGTATTTGTAATACCTAAGTTTCAAGCATATAAGAGAAACAAATCTCGCAAAGTCACACCATCAATAAATATCCATCACGCCTTATCCCCGAAGGGGTGGCAGAGGCATATTATATGCCCACTTTTCACCGTGTGGATTCCTGTCTCACGTAATAGGTGGTGAGCCCATTGCCGTGTTGAAATAGACAGACGCAGGTTGTGGCTACCTGCTGTTGAAATTTTTAAGCCGCCCATAAGGCCTTCAACCAGGCTTAACGACTGCCATTTTACTGGCAACCGGGACCAACAACTTAACGTGCCTTCCGAAGCACGGAAACGCTCGCAAATGTAAATGCCACAAAAAAACTAATTTACGCGTATGGGTTACAGATAAATGGTGCAATGGGAGTATTTCTTTAGGTATGTCCCGAGTACAATCGAGGGCACAGGTAGTACTTACTTAATGACTAGGAGTATCTTAGAGTAAAGTACTTAGTCTGTGTCAGCATACTTAGTCCACTCAGGGTCTGTGCTAGTGTACTCAGTCTACCTAGAAGTTCCACGTGTCTGCGTCAGTATAATATATATAATATAATATGATAAAAGGATTCCTGTTGGACAAATTCGTTTACTAACCTAGTTGGATCACGTGGACGAAGGGATCCTAAACCTACTAGACTATCAATTATGGTAATTTTTAGAGAACATAGCGTGTTCGAAAAACACGAATCTCTTAAACAATCTATGTAGCAAGCAGTACGGCAACTCGTAGATTCTTTATGGCCACGTAGTAAATGATCTGTATAAAAGTCTAAGGTCATAAAAAGTATTGTGTTTTTTGCTAAGACTTTACAAATGATGTACTGGCTGTGCTTTGTAAAACACTACAGTGTGTAAAAAAACAGTCCCACTATTATTATTTTTACATCATAGATTTTCATCCGTAACAGAACGTACTTGTTTTTAACCACCTGGTCCGGGCCCAGGTAGATAAACACAATCATGCCTGAATTCTTTAGGGGGCAAGAATTACACACCCACCTAAACTTTACATTGTTAGTCCCACGTAATAGAGGGCAAACCTATTATTTTCACCAAGCTACATGTACTTGAAAATATCTATAACCTATCTGTAAACCGAACAAACTTTCCAACAACCAGGAAAGACGTTACCCATCCATAAATACAACCCCTGCAGTCCGAGTAACAGGTAGTTAAAGCACAAGTTAAACACCCACCATATGGGTATGATTTGTCCATCGGCGTCGTCGCTCCTTTTTGAGAGTGGCACAATATGAATCACACTCTGACAGACGAAGTTGATAGTGCAGTATCAATGTAGGCAGTTTTCTAAAAGGAGAAGAATGTGTGCTAAAAATATGGAAGGATTATTTTAAAAGCTTATATGAAAAAGAGGATATGGAAGCACAAACGAGTTCTTGGGAAAGGAATGAACTTAGCAACGAAAGCATCATAAGTATGGAAGAAATTGTGGAAGCATTGAGTAGTATGAAATTGGGTAAGGCTGCTGGATTTGATAGGATTTCTGTCGAGATGCTGAAAGCGGGACATAGCGTGGTAGCTTGCCAGCTGTACCGCCTTTTTAATCTTTGCTGGGGGAGTGGCAGCGTGCCAGAAGATTGGTGCAAGGCTGTCATCGTGCCGCTTTACAAAGGAAAAGGGTCACAGCAAGAGTGCAAAAACTACCGCGGCATAAGCTTGCTCAGCATCGTCGGCAAATTGTATGCAAAAGTTTTGATAAAAAGAGTGATGAATGAAACTGAAGCGAAAATGTGGGATGTACAAGCAGGATTTATGAAAGGAAGAGGATGCACGGATCAGGTCTTTTCCTTACGATGCATAACCGACAATTTTTTGGCGAAATGTCAAAAGGTCTATTGCATATTTGTAGACTTGGAAAAGGCCAATGACCGAGTGGTGAGGCATGAACTTTGGACAACACTGGCCAAGTATGGAGTAAGCAGTCACTTGATACGAGCACTGAAATCTCTCTATGAGGGCTCCAATGCTTATGTCAGGATCAACGGAGCTTGCACAGACTTTTTTCACATTGAAAAAGGTGTAAGACAGGGTTGTGTAGCGTCACCGGCGCTGTTTAACCTATGCATGGACAGTTGTTTGAAAGAACTACAAGATAGTGCGTATGGTTTAAAAATGAATGAACTGACTATCAAATGCCTCCTATATGCTGATGATCAGGTAATGCTGGCATCTTCGGCGGAGGAGTTGCAGTTGATGGTTAACATTATACATGATGCGCTAAAAAGCAAAGGAATGAAAGCGAATGTAAATAAGACAAAATTAATGGTTTTTGAAAGATAGGAAAGTATGACTGATTGCTCGATTTTTGTGGAAGGAAAACGAGTGGAACAGGTGAAAGAATTTGTATATTTAGGTTCAAAATTTGTGAGCGATGGAAAGTGTGATTGTGACATTGAACGAAGAGTTTTGGCTGGAAATGAAGTGAATGGAGCCATGTACGCCTTTATGAGCAGTCAGAGCGTGTCTGAGAAGGCAAGACTGGCTGTGCATAGAGGACTACTTGTTCCTACACTCATGTATGGCAGTAAAAGTTGGGTGCAGCAGAAGAAGCATAGAAGTAAAATTAATGCAGTGGTGCAATGAGAAGTCTGCGGAGTAGAGCTGTAGTGAAATTGATGGACAAAGAAAGGAACAGTGTGATAAGGGGACCTAGATAGAAAAAGGTATGCTTAGATGGTTCGGACACGTGGAAAGGATGGATGAAGTAGGCTAACGAAACAGATTTATCAGAAGAGAGTGAATGGGTAAACTGGTAAAGGGCGACCTCGACGTACATATGTCAATCAAATAGAAGACATTTTGGAAAAAGGTCAGGTCAAGAGTACCCTTAACTGGCGTGTGTGTATGAAAACACTTATGAAAGTGGAAGAAGCGAAAGTTGTATGCCAGGATCGTAGCAAGTGGAAAGTCATAGTCTCTGCCTACTCCGATGGAAGACAGGCGTGACGATTTGTAAATATATATATATGTATACATATGTATGTAGGAGCAGTTATCAACCTCGTCTGTCAGAGCGTGATTCGTATTGTGCCACAAAACAAATTAAAAACATTTTTAAGAAATAATTCAAGTTCATGTTCAATTACAAGCCACGTAGTCTAATCCAACTACTTGGTTTTAATTGGGATTCTAATGGGCCCTACCCATAACTTCGGAGCCCACGTCAGCTGACTCTGTAACGAAGGAGGTCAAGGCGAAGAGATGGGGATAGATACCTACTTTCAGCAGGGGACTGCCATAGGCTGTTTTTGTTAATAATAGGATAGCTCCGTGATAACTGGTTTACGACATAAGATTTCCATGTTGTGACGGGAACCCGGGACTGAAAAACACTTTCAAAAAGGTAGTATTCTCAACATAATTTTTTTATTTTCAAAAATTACAAGTCAGATTTACGGTAATACGGTTACTGCAGGTACAGAGAGTCATTAGGTACGTACATCTGGAATGTAATAAGATAATGTTCATTTTTGTTGAAACTTTTATTATTAACAGTTTCGCAAAAAGGTACCTTTGTTTTTATTACCGATGATATCTGCGAAAAACACAATGTCCGTAGTGGAGACACAGGTAATAGGAAATAGGTAAGTACCGTTATGAAATTTTTACCTGAGAAACTTACATTTTGAGATTTGACTAGCCTACTAGTTCAGTCTTATTACGACATTCGTTACAAGCAGGTTGCTAACTGAGACTACTACTCTTACACTCTGTGTTTATCGACGAAGAAAAGTGTTTATTGAAAATGTCTGCTGCTCAAAACATAAACAGGAAAGTTCGAAAGGCAACCGTCTTAGCGAGCGCTGGTAAGTAATTCCTATAATTTATATACCTACTACCAGTTTACATGTTTATTTAAAACTCCAAGTTGAAACTTGCATCCCTTATGATATCATTACTTGTTCGATGCATTTTCCGCGGAAAGTGTTTTCCTAATAAGAATACATAATAATTAACTAGAAAAAGGCATCTCCATTCTAAGTTATTTTTAAGTAGTTAGGGCATACAACGAAATGAAGTAACCGCCGAGAAAGTTTTCTTTTACTAACCCAGTCATGTACTGAGTATGGGAATAGACTAACTATTATTCTGACTGATAACTAACTAATCTCGAACATATAAAAAAACGTATGTAACTAATTTACATTAAAGCTAGCTTAATACATTTTCGAAACTCATAAAGTACCATACATGCCATTTTTTAAATAAAATAAAAAATATAAAAAAAATATCGTTTATGGCAAAAAAGTTTTATGCTTAAATGTTTGTATAATGTATGTTTATGTGTTAATTTATACACGGTTACTTGAAATACACTAATTACTTCTTACAGCTGACTTCAGTACCTCACATTAGTTTCAAATAATAACCTTAGATTTATGCTATGCTGAAAACAGTATCCAAAATAGTGTATATATATATATTTTCAGACACGCGGCAGACTCTTGATTGCCTATTAGAAAATAACAAAACAGGGGCTGGACCAAGTCAACCTGTGAAAAAAATAAAAGTGTCAGAGAAGGGCAACTTCTTGGTCACTGATTCGAAATGGGTACCGAGTGAATCAGACGTGGACTCGGAGAATCCGCAGCAACGTGTATGTATTACTAACTTTGTTGTTTTGTTTATTGAGAACACAAACAGCGATCTGTAAGAGCGTAAAACTGGTTTTTGGATGATCGAGAATGCGGATAATTTCTCAGATTAAAAATTAGCCTAGGGCATTATCCTGTCAGAGTACGACAGTTACAAGATAGATCCTTTTAGTGCCTATACCACTCTTTGATCCGACAACTGTCCCCATACTAACAGGAAAGGTAAGGTAAATGTAAGGTCAGGAAACACTTCTAAACATTGTAACTGTAAATAGTTAAGATTATATAATTCTAATAGATTTGCCCACTATTACGTGGGGTAGGTACTACAAGTAGGTGCAAAAGTACTCGCTTCTACTAAAAAGTGTTTATTTCTCCTCTGGATATAGGTGTGATTGTATGTACGTTTAAAGATGGAATATTTTTTTGAGAAAAATCCGTGCCCAACTGACATTTGATAAATTTGTTTAGTTTTGTGAATTATGCATCAGATTTTCAAGAAGAGATCCAGGGAAGTGGGTTTGAATTTCAGTCAAGACATTATCATCGTGACAAATCAACGTGTACCTAAGGATTAAGAATACAAAGCTTCTAACAATACTGAAATACTTAAGTCAGAACTTAGCCTCAGTCGATTAAACGGTTCTTATATTTTGGGTTTTAACCTTTACCATCACGCCTTATCCCCGAAGGGGTGGCAGAGGTATATTATATGCCCACTTTTCTCCGTATAGATTCCTGTCCCACGTAATAGGTGATGAGCCCATTGCCGTGTTGAAATAGACAAACGCAGGTTGTGGCTACCTGCTGTTGAAATTTTCAAGCCGCCGATTAGGCCTTCAACCAGGCTTAACGACTGCCACTTTACTGGCAACCGGGACCAACGGCTTAACGTGCCTTCCGAAGCACGGAAACGTTCGCAAATGTAAATGCCACAAAGTGCCCATCCGAGGACCAGCCATAGTGAAAGTTGCGTAACTCAGTGATCGTTTACAGAACACTGAGACCGCGAGACCTTTACATTGCACCAAAATGAGAACGACATAGTTTACGTAAAGGAAATATAGACTAAAGTTATTTTTTTCAGTTGAAAACCTTAGAACTGGCTAGGAAATATAAAAAACGCCTGTACACGGCATATACTACAGAAAATACAATGCCGTCAAGTAACCAGAACCCTATTCTGACCACTGAAACCAAAATAGAAGAGAAGACTACAAAAGAAATAGTTCATGAAATTAAGAAATACGATGAGAAAAAGCGTCTAAAATATAGTAATTCCGAAGAAATAATAGACAATATAATTAATATATTCGCCAAACCTGGTTTTGATCGTGACCACGAAATTGAAGAACAAGTGTGTAATATGCTTCTAGATATTAAGCATTCAATGATGTCCTATTGCCAGACAGTAAATAACAATGAGGAACAAAACCTTAACGAGGAAATCGAATCCACCGCTCTAGTCGTAGCAGAAATTTCAAGCGAAAATAAAAAATCTAACGAGGAGAACAATGATCATTTGGAAAATGTGATGGAGACATCAATCGAAGACACAAACGCCGTAACACAAAAACATAATGATGACCCTAAAGAATGGGTAACGTAATTTTTCGACTTCTATATCTTACATAAATGAGTATAAAATTATATAATAAGAATATGTGCAGACTATTTATGCACATTATTACACAGTGCTTTATAGATTTAATTAATTTAGTATACGAGTACTCGCTATAGGATCCAGATCGAAGAAAAATATTTTAAAGAGAAAATCCGACTAACCGACTCATTGACTGTTGTATTAATTATATTTGAGCTGGAATTTAAGAAATCCTTTTCATAGTGGGACCTAGATCATAATAAGAAGCCATCGACTTACCCTAAAATAATAATAATTGGGTTTGGTTGGGTGTTGATAGGAGAGTGAGTCACCCTGTAATTTCATAGTATGCTCGATAGATAAGTATTTTAAACCATTCAACTCATAACCGTGCAATGTGAAACAGGATTGAAAGCGGGTAGTTTTATTGTTTGTCAATCTAATAGATTTTTTTAAATCTCATATGAAAATAATCAAAAAAGCCTTATTTCTTTTTGATAAAAATAACAGGACTTAGACATTGTAACGATTCTAAATAAGACTGCACTACTTTCTAAGCGTAATGTTTTAACTGAAAGATACACTAAAGTTTAAGTTTAATTATAGACTTTTTAATATTATTGTTTTAAGTTTTAAAAAAATATACATATTGGTCTAGCCACTATTATAATTTATATAATTTACTCCTGAGTCCGCGTTATTATAATAAAACCTAACAAAACTTTTATATAATGTATTAGCATAATGATTTTAATTTTTCAGATTTCCATAGGATCTGGTACAACATTTATACACCATACAAAATACAACAAAATTAATTTTAATAAGCCCAACACGGCAACGCGGGGCTTATTGAGTGCCGTGTTCCCAAGAAGGTAATATTTTTTGTTTCATGAATCTATTGTCAGGGTACCATAATTAACAAAAGACCCATATTAGCCATTCATTTTGCTTTGGCCTAGTTAGGAGGCTTAGTGCTAGAAAGTTTTAATTTAACATGGATACAAGTTTATATATAAGTATTTAAAAAAACATCCGATTGACGGCTAGATTAAGGTTCCTGCGTATCGTTTCCATTGGAATAAAGTTGGAAGAGTCAGAAATGACTCAAAGCTTGATTAGTTATATTTGAACTGAATACAATATATTGGTTTACAGCGTTCTTGCAACACATTCAATGAGCGGAAGACCGCCGCCAGCTTTCCCGGATAAGCCAGTAAAAATGAGTTTAGATCAGAGAGCTGTATCTGATATTATCCATGAGGTCTTGAAAAAGTTTCCAAACAGCAATGAAAAGACTGTGAGGTATGTCTTGCTCACTTGATTAAAGTAGTATAATACCTACATATCTATTATGATGTTTAAACCGAGTTATGACTGCCTCCGGAGTGCATCCGACTGCTACGCAAGAGGTCGTGGGTTCGATTCCCACCCAGGATAAAACTTTGTGTGATGAGCACGATGGTTTATTCTGTGTCTGGGTGTTATTTATCTATAATATTTATGTATTTAGAAATATATAAGTATGTTTATCAGTTACCTATCTGGTTACCATAGTACAAGCTCTGCTTAGTTTGGAATCAGATGGCGTTGTGTGGGTTGTCCCAAAAATATTATTATTTGTTTCTTCTTCACGGGTATCTTCTTTTTTTTTTCTTACGAAGATACCCGGACTTTTGGGAGGCTTACATGGGGACATAGAGGTCCAACACGCAGAGGCCTTTTGAGAATTTTAATGTAACAGGGAATGGGACTCCCACTGCAGACAATCCACGTCCGCCTTATGTAGAAGAACGGTAATGGACCATCTCCAATGGGAGTTAAACTATTGTACAATATGCTAACTACTATTGGGCTATTGAGTTGGATGTTAAATGTACTGGGTGACTTGAACTATGGATGAAAACTGCGTCTGCCATTTTAATATAATATCATCAAAATATTGGCAGACGGTGACTTGCCAACTCACTAGATGGGCCCCCTATACAATCGCCTTAGGCAAGATAAGCCTGTAAGGCGACAGGAGGCAACACCGGTGTGAGCGGCTTGGGGTGTCGAGCGGTGCGGCGCCGGTTTCACCTTCGCGGGACAGGCCCGGAGCGGGCTTTCCCGTAGTTATGCCCTTGAAAATGACACTTCCACCCCCGAGCATATAGCTCTGGCTTCCTCCCTCTGACCGGCCAATTAAGGCAAGCCAGAGTTGATATTTGCTGCACTCTCGGGAGTAGCATTCTCACTGTTCTCCAGTTAGGCCATTAAATCCTAACCGGTGCAGAAGGGCAACAAAACTCTGAGGAATCGGGACCGATGTGTAGCCACGCACATTCAGCTCGCCACAAGCTGCCCTGCGGATGTGAGCTTTTCAATAACTTACTGATACATTTTTTTGTTGGTATCAGAAAGTGGATAACTCAAAAAGCGAATTTACTATGCCCTCATAGGGTTGCGTTAATCCTATAAAAGATAACGACTGTCGTCGAGGGGGTTTATTATTATTATAATTCTCTTTATTTATTTATACAACATATCAATTACATTTTTAAATATATCTATAAAATAAAAAATACATTTAATAATATAAAAAATAGTGACCCACCGGTATCGGGTACAGGGACCAAGCTACCGGTGGTTAGGGCTCCAGAGAAAGGAATTTCCTCACAATACGTGCCGTGTCGAGAAGAACTGCTTTCTGTATCAGGCCCTTGATCCAGCTGTTTAACGCGAGCCTTTGTAGGTGTTGGTCAAGGCTCTTGGCTATAAGTCCATGGACAGATATGACTATCGGTACAATGATCGCTGAATCCACACCCCACACGTCGACAACCTCATGAGCCAAGTCTAAATATTTCTTTTGTTTGTCTACCTCGGCTTTCATGAGGTTCTCGTCATGAGGTATGGTGATGTCAACAATAATTGCACGGCGTTCTAATCGATCTATTACCACTATGTCAGGCTTATTGGCGACAATAGTCCTGTCCGTGATAATAGATCGATCCCAGTATAATGTGACAATGTTATGTTAATGTTAATGTTATTATTATTTCCTTTATTCATTAATTACACTTATCAATTACATTTTTAAATACATTATAAAAAAAAACCTATTTAAAAATATAAAAAATAGTATCCCACCGGCATCGGGTACAGGAACCAAGCTACCGGTGGTCAGGACTGCAGAGACAGAAACTTCCGCACAATACGTGCCGTGCCCAGAAGAACCGCCTTTTGCATCAAGCCCTTGACCCAACTGCCTAACGCGAGCCTCTTGAGATGTTGGTCAAGGCTCTTGGCGATCAAGCCATGTGCTGATACAACTATCGGAACAATAATCGCTGAATCCACATCCCACATATCGACAACCTCATGAGCAAGGTCCAAATATTTTATTTGTTTTTCCTTTTCTGCTTTTACAAGATTCTCGTCATGTGGTATGGTTATATCAACGATTAATGCAAGGCGCTCTGACCGATCTATTACCACTATATCAGGCTTATTGGCTACAATAGTCCTGTCAGTGATAATGGATCGGTCCCAGTACAATGTGACGCGACCATTTTCTAGAACTGGGGCATACCTATAATACGGTACCTCTGAATCGACAAGATTATATTTTAGTGCAAGTTGCTGATGGACAATCCTGGCCACTTGGTTGTGCCTATGCAAATACTCGCCGTTGGCAAGACGAGAACAACCAGAAATTATATGTCTAAGAGATTCGCCAGGTAGGTGGCATGCCCGACATATGTCAACCGTACCATCTCTCAGAATATACTTTCGATAGTTATTCGTCATAACAACTTCGTCTGTAATTGCACATACAAAACCCTCTGTTTCTCCAAATAGATCACCAAAACGTAGCCAGGATACAGATGTTAATAAATCTACATCAGGCCCATGTAAGGCCCGATAAAATCGTCCATGCAGCTCTTTACTCTGCCATATCTTCTTGCGATCGTCAGTACTAAGTATTACAGGTTTGCGCCAGTTCTCTTTGGCAAGAGCAAGTGGGGTCAGTCCGTTATCTACTGCTATCACATCCCTATGCACACCCAGGCTAGTATGAATAAAATATTCTCTAAGGTTGCATATCTCACGGTTATGCAAAGTCTTGGCGTTTAAAAAGCCACGACCTCCACACTTCCGTGGGATATACAACCTCATTACAGACGAACGTGGGTGATGCATCCGATATGTGGTCAATAAAGAACGGACTTTCCTATCCAGGGCGTCTAACTCAGTTTGAGTCCATCTAAGTATGCCAAAGGAGTATACTAAGACTGGCATGGCCCACCCGTTGATAGCGCGCACCTTGTTGCCGCCTGATAAAAGACTTTTGAGTACTTTTTTCAGGCGACCCAAGAAACGATCCTGTAACGTTCGTTTCATGTCAGTCTCAGTAATACCCAACGCCTGTGACATACCAAGATATTTATAGGTTTCAGTCGCGGTAAGGGACCTAAGTTTTGTGAAATCTGAAAGTTGTACTCCTTCAGATTCCACAATCCGCCCCTTCTTAACATGCATGACAGCACATTTATCTACACCAAACTCCATTTTGATCGAATTACTAAAAGTTTCAGTGACCTTTAGTAACTCAGTCAAGTGGGGTTCGGTGAAGGCAAATAATTTCAAGTCATCCATGTAAAGAAGGTGCGACACAACATGACCTCCTCTCCGAAACTGATACCCCAGCCCTGAATTCTCCAGTAAAGTACTGAGAGGATTCAGCGCTAGACAAAACCACAAGGGACTCAAACTGTCACCCTGGAATATGCCCCTCTCGATCTTTACAGGTTCTCCATTCCCAAGAACCCGACGACATCCTGGATAAACAAGAGCCGTTCTCCATTGCCCCATACATGCCTTCAAGAAGGTGCATAGAGTTGTATCAACTTTATACAACTCTAGCACCCTCAACAACCATGTATGAGGCACAGAGTCATAGGCTTTCTTATAATCAATCCAGCATGTCGCTAGATTTCTCCGGTTACGGCGGACCTGCTGATTAATGGCCATGTCAAGAATAAGGAGTTCTTTAGTACCACGTGACCTGCTTCTACATCCATTTTGAGAGTCGGACATTATGGAATTATTATCAATATGAGTTGTTAATTTTACTCTCAAAATAGATGTAAGAAGCTTATAGACCGTAGGTAAACAAGTTATCGGTCTATAATTTTTAGGGTCCGTGGTACTACCTGATTTATAGAGAAGGTGAGTAATGCCTGAGGTCATAAAAGATGGAATCGACCCAGACTCAAGTGATGTTTGAAAGCAAGATGCCAAACAATCATGTGAGCTATGGAACCATTTAAGCCAAAAATTGTGCAGTCCGTCCGGCCCAGGTGACTTCCAATTGGGTAACGAACGAACTGCACTGGCAATATCATTAGACGTTATTATTATTGGTTCCATAGATTGGATGGACTCACATGACAATCCGACATCCCGCATCCACTCATCCTCTGTATGACTAACAGGCGCCGACCAAATACTTCGCCAGAATGAATTTGTGGCTTCAGCATCGGGCAGGCACATGTCAGTCACACCATGATCAGGTTGCTCCCATCTTCTATACACCCACCTCTCATCTTTTTGGAACGAACGATTTTGAGCATAGCGATCTAATCTCTTTCTGTATCGTCGTATACGATTTGCCCACGCATAAACTTTCTGCTTCAGGTCGTCAATACGTTCTGTGACCCGAAAAGAATATTCGCAAGGACCAATATCAGTCCCTACGAACGCCCGGGTCACAAAACGCATTACTCTCGGGCGTGTATTACCCGCCCTGAAGCAACACAGCTTGCCAATGAGCACCCTAGTCTCGGCGATACGACGCTCAATTCTGCATTGCCAGGCTGGGACAGATTTTGATCGAATAGCTGATTCAAATTGTGTAAATTTAACACCAGCTACCCGACAAACTGTAACAGCCGCACAATACAGAATTGAGTGCACATCACTTATGTCTACACAATTGTCAAAATAACTTGGTAAAACCGAGTCGAGGGCACACACTAGCGCTATGTTCTTTTTATGCGTAGGCAAACGCGGCACACGTGGACGATGCTTAGGATCAGAAAACCTATACTCATTAATCGTTCGTTCCAAAGTACTCCTTAATTCATCACTGTACTGGGTACTTACTCTTGTAACGACATCATCCAGTACTTCATCAATTGATTCAACATGATGTACGTCATTAGGTGTTTCATTTATTTCACTAGGTTGAGACGAAGTAGGAATGATGTGGTTACATTGTACTTCAGAGCGAAGCCTCTCAAGTGCGGTGTCATCCAACATGTGACAGCGTTGAATGGCTCGCACCTGATCAGACAGCCGTTGTGCCGAAACGTTGACAGTTGGTTCTAGTACCTGAAACAAAGGCAGCATACGAACACGGTACGCAGTGAGATTAATTCCTCCCTCTGTAGCCGTAAAATATGCCCGCATAACGTTTTCATTCATAGATAAAGTCCATCGAATGCGGTGCACATTACCACCGGCAGCGGGGGCCCTAATCGAGGCCGGCGGGCCTCTGGGCTCCAAGCACGTCGGTGGCCGGCGTCTCCCCTGCCGACGTACAGGTGTTGGCGACGTCGGGGGGGAGAAATACTCGTCGCTCGATGACGAGCTCAACGCCTCAGCAACATTCAAAGTTAATATTTCCATGTGCTGCGAGGCGGAGCTTTGCGACGAGTCCGGTGGTGTTATCTGTGCATTTCGTGTTCTGGCTCTTGTTAGCATAATATATTTACATAATTTTCGTATTGTAATATTTTCTGTTTGACATGACTTTAGACTTCATGTCATTCTCCAACATCATAAATTTCTTGAATTTTGCATATTTATTCTTTGGTTAATTTTTTCTATTGTATGTTATATTGTAATGGTACGAGTAAATTCTATTTTATACCTGAAAAACGTCTTGATGTATAAATATTAATGAAAATTAATGGTTTAGTAAAATATTATTGCTGTTGACATAGCCAATTTTTTTTTTTTTTTTTTTTTTTATTATTATTATGTCTCTTCTTTTCTCGGGCATCTTCTTTTTTTTTTCTTGAAGATACCCGGGCTTTTGGTAGGCTTACATGGAGACATAGGTCCAACACGCAGAGGCCCTTTGAGAATTTTAATCTAATAGGGAATGGGACCCTCACTGCAGATAGTCCACGCCCGCCTTATGTAGAAGAACGGTAATGGATCACCTCCAATGGGAGTTAAACTATTGTGAAATGTGCTAACTATGAAATGGGCTATTGGGTTGGGTGTTAAATGGATTGGGTGATTTAAGCTATTGATGAAAACGGCGTCTGCCTATTTAATATATTATTATTAAACTATTGGCAGACGGTGACTCGCCAACTCACTAGATGGGCCCCCTATACAATCACCATAGGCATGATAAGCCTGTAAGGCGACAGAGGGCAACACCGGTGTGAACGGCTTGGGGTGTCGAGCGGTGCGGCGCCGGTTTCACCTTCGCGGGACAGGCCCGGAGCGGGCTTCCCCGTAGTTATGCCCTTGAAAATGACACTTCCACCCCCGAGTATATAGCTCTGGCTCCCTCCCTCAGACCGGCCAATCAAGGCAAACCAGAGTTGAGATTTGCTGCACTCCCGGGAGAAGCACTCTCACTGCTCTCCCGTTAGGCCATTAAATCCTAACCGGTGCAGAAGGGCAACAAAACTCTGAGGAATCGGGACCGATGTGTAGCCACGCACATTCAGCTCGCCACAAGCTGCCCTGCGGATGTGAGCTTTTCAATAACTTTCTGATACACTTTTTGTTGATATCAGAAAGTGGATGACTCAAAAAGCGAATCTACTATGCCCTCATAGGGTTGCGTTAATCCTATAAAAGATAACGACTGTCCTCGAGGGATGTATTATTATTATTATTATCTTAGGTATACGTGATAAGGAGTCACCCCGTTTCACAAATTGTCCATTTGAATAACTCTCTCTTTAACTTGACTACTTAAATAGTTTCCAGGTCTGGTGGGGTAACATTATCAGCGTTGGGTAGACTGACTGTCTGAATATATTAGGCATGTTGAAATAAAATACCTAATAAAGTTATAATTGTACACAGAAACCTCATTACTTCGAAATGCGCCGACGAGTGCAAAATGATGAGATTGAGGAATCGAAGAGCTGCACAAGACGCTAACCGCAGTCTGTCATCATAGGTCAGCACATTTCATGGTAACAGCATGACTTGGGACTTGATCGAGTGATCAAATGTTATAGCATTGATACATGCACGTCATCATTCACGCTAATATCCAGCATGGACTACGAAGACCACATTGATAAAAATGACCACATCTGTTGACTGGCTACTACACTGGGTACAGATATTTAACGACGATTTGATTATTTTATTACTTTCGTTACTTTAATACAAATCTATTATCCTAATAATATTATAAATGTGAAAGTTTTATGGATGTTTGTTACTCTTTCATGTAAAAACTACAGAACGGATTTTAATGAAACTTTACAACAATGTAGCTTATACATAAGAATGTGAAAACACGTGGGTCCCACAACTGTAGGAAACGGGGACGGGAAAACTTCTCTAAGCGGGCGAAGCCGCGGGCCTCAACTAGTATTGTATAATTTTTACTATCAATTGGTGAAGAGTTCTTGTAATTACCTTTTATAATGCCTTAAGGTGAAATCTATCAGGTTTTTTTAATTAAAATAAAATTTGTGGAATAAAGTACAGTTGGCGTTTCGTGTCATAATACTATTATTATTATTTAATTATATATCACGAAAAGTCACCTGTACTTTTGCATTCTCTTTTTTTGATATACCTTTCAATCATGTGGTTAACACGTTTTATAAAAAATCATATAATAATAAGTATTATGTAATGATTGAAATTGAGAATAGTGATTATATTTGAATACATTTTGTACGCTCTGTGATAACCTTGATAACAAACAGAAGGTATGCATATATCTGTTATACTAACTAACTATCTTCACCCTAACGGGGTAGTCAGAGAGGACAGATCGCCAAGCTTCGCGATCCATACATACTTCTTTCGCTTCTTCAAGATTTATCAATCGCTTCCTACACGCACGTCTGGGTATCCGAGTACTTTTGACCATTCCGTTTTTGAGCAATCTGCTCACGTGGTCTTCATATGTAAGTCTCGGCCTACCCTGACTTCTTCTGCCTTCTACTTTCGCACAATATATATCCTTCGTCAATCGTTCCTCACTCATTCGTTGGACGTGTCCAAACCAACGGAGCACGCCCTTTTCCAGCTTAACGCTGACACTTTCATTCAAACCTGCCATATTGCGTTTCACTTCGTTACGTATTCGGTCGGCCAAAGTAACGCCGCACAATTTTCGAAGTGATCGCATCTCCAAAGCATTCAATTTACTTTCATGCATCTGCTGACATACCCAGGTTTCGCTACCGTAAAGCAAAGTTGGCACTAGCACTGCGTTATGAATCGCCAGTCGTGCTTCTTTTACGATGCTTTGTCGCTTTACTAACTGGGACAAAGCACCGTTAACCTTGTTTCCGGCAGCTACTCGCCGTTCTACATCCGAATCACATCTTCCATCTGCGCTAAACATACTCCCTAAATACACAATTTCATTCACTTGCTCTAATCGTTCCTGGTTTACGCTAATCTCGCATTTGGTTCTTACGTCATCTCTATTAAATACTAGAACCTTAGTTTTACTTGCAATCAAGCGAAGACCCTTACTTTCACATCTGCTATACGTGTATATTAAATACTGCGTTTATTTAATTTAAAAAAGTCTAGTCTTATATGATAAATTTCGATTATTATTTTTGGAATCAAGGAATTATAGAAGTAGAGACTTTTATATTCGGTAGTATTCCCTTAGTTGCTATCTGTTTATGTGTTTTATAAGTTTTATTATAGACATATGTGTGTACATTGTAATTGTAATGATTTGGTATTTTGATTTAGGTAATAAGTAAATCGTAAAAGTATATTTGTCATTTTCTTTATATCGTTTAATCTAAGAACTACTAATATTATAATAAACAGGACGGGGGTTTTCAGTGAAAAGCCTTCGATACGCCCCATAAAACAGTACTTGCCCAATTTTACAGTTCTCTTAGGAGTATAGTATCATGCACGTCTTTATCCCTAAGTGGCTGAGGCACATTATACGCCCACATTTAACCATGTGCATTTTTATTCCACATAACAGGTGATAAGGAACGTAACGATAAGGAACCTAAAAACAAAATTAAATTTCAAAGTAAAGTACAAAACTATGCTATTATTAGAACAAAAAGAAAATAATGTTATGCATCATAAGACAAAAAAAAAAAGATAAAATAAGAATCAGTAATTGATAATAATTTTTATACAAAAAAAAAATATACCCACTGGTATGTTCCAAATAAAAGATACATTCCAGTCCAGTGGGAGTTGCTGTTGTCTGAATTTGTTTATGTTAAGGGCCTGCAAGGGAAATATTTCTATAAACAACATTTCTATATATAACATTTCTATTAATAGAGAAACAATAGGTTAAAGTAAGGTTTTGTATAAGAAAAATAATATGGCATGTTGAGTTTTACTGTGTAATAATAAAATTATAAAATGAGAAAGGTAGGTACAGATAATGCAGAAAAAGTATTAAGTATTTGTAGTGGTGTCTAGGAATTTATGGTGGAACACTTACCATATTGATTGGATGCTATAGTTTCTGTATAGCGTTACCGGTGGCAGCGTCTAGTGTCGTTTTAGGATGACCTGAAAATCAGACCTACTGAGAGCTATCTCAGTATAAGCTGAGTGCCATCCTATTTTTCTAGATCACACGTTTTGCACTGAATACCCCAAGAACCTTTTTTTTTGTTTGTCTATAACCTAAAAAGATTATGAACAGTATATTTCTGTGCTGACGTGACCACCACGCGTAAGTAGGTTCAAAGTGCGCATTCTGATTTATGTATAAAAATGACACGTCAATGACACTTGTGTGTGACAGTGACTTTTTGTTTGATAACCAAAGCCATGGATCGAAATGCGTACTACGCAGAATATACTGTTGTAGTTATTTATTTATTTTTCATTTTTTACTTATATTTAATTTTTAATTCTAGTTGTGTATGTTTTATTATAAGTTCATTTTTTATTCTGTGTAAGATGCTGTGTGTTTGGAAAAATAAATGTTTCTTTCTTTCTTTCTTTCTTCATAAGCACATTGCCGTGATTTTTTTTATTTTTTCGTGTGGAAATCTTCATGGATGCTATGCCGGACTCCTACCGACTAAAACCACACGTTTCCCTCCATCTGTCTATAGCCAGGAGTCCCAGGTGAGCGCTCGGAAGGATAGCCCCAGGGCTCCTGACAGACTTAGTCCGCTACCGCAGGCTCGTTCAGGGGGGGTTCGGGTGTTATCCTGCCTCTTTGGGGGGCTCGAGTGTTATCTCGCTTCTTTGGGGGGTGTGGGTGTTATACCACTATTGAGAGGGTGAAGGGCGTGCATGTAACCCTCACGCTGCGCCACTTTCCATGGCCTGCTTCTGTAAGAACGGCAAGGAGCCCACCCGCCGTACTCAGGCCCCCGGTCACGGAGGCCGGTAGTCTTGGGCGAAGACAAGTCTGCGGCGCTATCGCTGCAGACTGCGGAACTCGGAGGAGAAGAGTTCTCTCTCGCTCTCTCTCCGCCGCCTCTTTTGCGAGCATGACTTGCTCGCAAATAGACGCAGCGGCATCCCACTTGCTCCCGCTGGAGGTCATGGCTCTTACCATGGTCTCCAGCGTGAGAATGTCCACGCCCAGACCCGCAACGAGGTCCCGGCGCTGCAGCTCCCACGCTGAACACTCCGACAGTGTATGCAGCGCCGTATCCTCGCGGCAGTCCGTACATAAGCTCATTGCCGTGTTGAAATAAACAAACGCAGGATGTGGCGACCTGTTGTAGCCTTGAGTCTCGAAATATTATACTACCTGTGCATATATCGAATGGGATTAAAAATGGCGATGCATCGTTTTACTTCTCGCTCGAATACTAGTTGCGTCTATAGTCACACTCATCGGTACAGTCTGCTGGCCAATTCTCCTAATTAATAAACATCACAGAATGAGCTGTTATTGAATCTATACTGAATTATGAAGTGAGTGAAATTCGGTATTCTCCTAACCAAAATTACAATAGCATGTTGGTTAGGTTTTAGTTAAATGATAGGTATGATTTCAGTTCAGACTGGTGTCAATCTCGCGATAAAAACATCATGTTACAGTATAAAACAGACAGTGCACCCATCACCCCTAGATGAACAACAATTTCTTTTAAGTGAAAACGCCTCTTAGCGTGGTACACATATTTATAGAGGAGATAAAATCTCTGGATTTGCGACTATAATCATCATCATCATCTAATGTTGATCCCGGTCATCTACAGGCCTTATTAAATAATATTGTGTAATCAATTAAGACTCTTTCAGAGTAGATTTTTTTTTAACCTCATCATTAACGTCCATCCCGGTCAATTTTTGAAGTCAATATTCTTTTAGCGCGGTACGCATATTTTTAGATGAGAAAAAATCTCTGGACTCGCGACCATAATCATCATCATCATCTAACGTTGATTCCAGTCATCTACAGGTCTTATTAAATAATGCTGTGTAATCAATTATGACTCTTTAAGTGTAGATTTATTTTTCATCATCATCATCATTAACGTCGATGCCGGTCAATTTTTGAAGGAAAAACTTCTTTTAGCGCGGTACGCAATTTTTTAGATGAGATAAATATCTGGACTCGCTACACCGTTACGATACGCAGCTATAGTGTGTACCAACGCGTCTAGATAAATAAATTAATAATAAATTGAGATTTCACTTCTCGAGCAAACCCGTATTTTTTTGTAATTTTTAAATTGTAGTTGAGCGTTAATAAGGCTTTTTCAGTGGAATTTGCGCGGCAAGATCATAAATATCATTTCACTGCAAATCACTGTCTTTCACTATAGCACGTTTACACAACTTTTATGTCTATAACCTATCATTTTTAAACATAAAACAAGGTTAATGTACTAGTTTCTGAAAATAATATAGGTACTGCAAACGGCTGCTATCCGAGAACATCCCGCGCAAATTCCCTGTATATTTCAGCTAAGCATAACCCAGAGACAATTAATATAGAATTTCATTGCCACCGTCGTAAATGTCCGCTCATATTTAACACGAATCGCGTTTTAACCGAACAAAAACAGGTTCTCAGCAGTATTCAGTCGATCTAGTGTTGATATACATTCAAACTCATATAAATGTCAAATTTGACACAAGTTATGACGAGAATACCAAATACATTGCATTCAAAATTGAGTCCCAAAGAATAAGACTAGCAGAATACTGAGTTTGTCATTTTCAACTTTCAGTCTCAATTCGACTTAATCAACTTACAATTAATGTTAGATGCATAAAACTTTGTTACGAGAATACCTTTTTTAAGATTTAGGAGTCTGAGCTTAGATCGGAACTTAACTTTAACCGTGCTTTTATTACAAGAATTGGCCTTCTGAAATTCAATAACAACGATTAGGGTTTTTCCTACTTCCAGACAATTCCGAATTAAATTTAAAACTTATTTTTATATCAAGAAAATCGAGATTGTATACTAAATTAAAGCATTTAAATAAAGATAAACAATGTTGTTCTGGCTTTAGTTGTCTCTAAAAAATCGTAAATCAATATACGGTTCATAAGTATTATTGTAATTATTGAAATATCGAAACGATTACGCCGAGTATATTTTTACGCAGAATGCTGACAGTGCCAATGATCCCAAAAGCCACCTTTTATAATCCCATTCTTTATTTGTATTACAATAAAAACACCGTGTGGTCTGTGTCGCTTCATTTAACCAGCTCGCTCTTACGCATAGGCCCTCACACATACATTCGCACAATACTAAGGCGAGGTAACTGAAACCCTACATTCAGTAACCGTGCATTAGTTTTATCTTTCTCCCTTGTTCTTGTCTCTGACCATAGTTTCTAACAGATTTTGTTTTTGCTATTGGATTTACTCAACTTCAGCAATGACAGAGAAAATTAATTTTAATATTTCTTGTTATTTGTAGTTTTTATAACTTAACTCGAAAATACGAAACTTTTTCTTATATAAGATGTACATTCTTATAGATAACAGCATATTTACGTAAAAGTTCGTTCAAAGTTCTACTCCAGGAAAATAGCGTTAACTTTAATTTTGTTTATGGAGTTTGTAAAGTTAAAAATATACCATGTGTAAGTATTTTAATAAACATTGTAAAAAATTTACGGTAAATTATCTTAGGTAAACAAATCTCGCAAAGACACACTAACAGTAAATATCTCGTGATAACCATTAAAACCTATCGAATGAGAAGAAATTTTTTATTAATGACTCAATGCCTTTTTTTTTTCAAATTATATTGAATAAAATAACTTGTATATATTTTTGAAACCACTTGAAAGCTCTTCATTTTGATACGCTACTCGAGAGAATATACATTTTAACGCCAAATATCCACCATTTTAAACCAGAATGGTGGTTTTATCATAATTATCAACTAATCGGGCGTACTTCAATATATTATTTGAAAAATAATTAACGGCTATGGGTTAGAGATATATGGTGCAATGGAAGTAGGTATTTCTAGTAGGTATGTCCCGAGTAAAGTTGAGGGCACAGCTAGTACTTAATTAATGACTAAGAGTATCTTAGGGTCTGCGTCAGCGCGCTTAGTACACTCAAGGTCTGTGCTAGTGGACTCAGTCTACCTAGAAGATCCACGTGTCTGCGTCAGTGAACAATTGGATAAATAAAAAAATGATAAAAGGATTCCTGTTGGACAAATTAGTTTACTAACCTAGTTGGATCACGTGGACGAAGGGATCCTAAACCCTCGAGACTATCAATTAAGGTAAGTTTTAGAGAACATAGCGTGTTCGAAAGACACGAATCTCTTAAACAATCTCTGTAGCAAGCAGTGCGTCAACTTGTAGATTCTTGATGGCCAGGTAGTAAATGATCTGTATAAGGTCATGAAAAGTAATGATTTATTTTCTAAGTCTTTAAAAAAAAAACAACGCGTCTGTCTATTTCAACACGGCAATGGGCTCACCACCTATTACGACAGGAATCCACACGGTGAAAAGTGGGCATATAATATGCCTCTGCCACCCCTTCGGGAATAAGGCGTGATGGATATTTATTTATTTATTAAAAAAAAGTACTGGCTATACTTCGTAAACATAAAATGTTTAAAAAAAACAGTCCCACTATTATTATTATTTCTACAAAAAAAATATAGATATTTATTTGTAACAGAAAGGGCCCAGGCGGATAAACACAAACACGCCTGTATCTTTGAGGGTCACGACAGAGGTGAATTACACACCCACCCAAACTTTGCATTGTTAGTCCCACGTAATAGGGGGCAATCCTATTGTTTTCACCAAGCTACATTTACCTCAAAATATCTATAACCAATCTGTAATCCGAACCATTTTTCCACCTACCAGGATAGATGTTACCATCCATGAATACAACCCCCGTAGTTCGAGTAACATGTAGTTGAAGTACAGGTTATGTTGTATAACCTGTACTTCAGCACGTTCGCTTACCTTTGTACTGTTATAAAAAATGATTGATCGCCACCACCCAAGAAGCTGTTAACTCTGGTATTGTTATAAATATTTCCTCACATACATACTGAGTTTGAGAGCCGCCATCCTAGCCACCAGGGCTTCGATAGTGACCCTCGGGTTGAAGGTATAAATATGTCTTTTAACGCTTCTCTTAAAGGACACAGATAATAGGAGCACATGCACCAGCAGACAGTTCCATGCTTTTATAGTGCGACATAAGAAAGACCTGAAATCTTGCGGTTCCTCAGTAATCTTTAGGCGTGCTAAGCCGGTCTTCTATTGGCTAAAACCATACGTACGCTATTTGAGTTGGAGACCTATGTGATTACTTCAGCTGGGTGGCAAATAATGTACAAGTTTGTTTTCCGAACTCATCGTGTCGGAGTTTTTATTAAACTATTCTGTCATGTCTGACTATGCGGTACGCATGAGTAGACACAGTTGATACACCATGCGAACAGAATACCTGATAGATCCCAGTTCAGGCAGTTCGATTGAATAGGTGCTGTATCGCAAATGGATAAAAAAATTGGGTTATATAAATGTGGGACCACCTGAGAGGCGCATACAACAGATGGACAAATCACACCCATATGTATGTAGAAGCAGTTATCAGCCTCGTCAGTCAGAGCGTGATTCGTATAGTGCCACAAAACAATATAAAAACATTTTTAAGAAATAATTCAAGTTCATGTTCAATTACAAGCCACGTAGTCTAATCTAACTACTTGGTTTTAATTAGGATTCTAATGGGGTCCTACCCATAACTTCGGAGCCCAAGTCAGTTGGCTCGGCAACGAACGAAGCCAAGGCAAAGACAAGAAATATTGAAAATAAAACCCAGCACCAATCCGTTCTAATATGCTACTTATTGGGAGAGACCTCCTTTCAGCAGGACACTGCTATAGGCTGTTTTTTGTAAATAATAGGATAGCTCCGTGATAACTGGATTACGACACAAGATTTCCATGTTGTGACAGGAACCCGGGACTGAAAAACACGCTCGCAGAAAGAGTAGTATTCTCAACCTAAATTTAATATTTTCAAAAAAGTACAAGTCAGATTTACGGTAATACGGATACTGCAGGTACAGAGAGAGTCATTAGGTACGTACGTTCCAACAATATTTATTTATTTATTTATGTTGTATTTTGAGATTTGACTAGCCTACTAGTTCAGTCCTGCCCCGGGAGTTATACCCAAATCCAGGAAGAAACACAAACGAGGACCCCGCAAGAAGGCTGCAGCGACAGAGCAGCCCACGCAAGTGTCAGCCAAACCCGCGGTCGCTGCCCCCGTGGGGGGGACGAAGGCGAAGCGGGACCCGAAACCGACATCCAGCGTGCCGGCCGAAGGGACAAAGGCTAATCCTTTGATCACCATGGTGATCGGAGTGCTGACCGAGGTGCTTCAAGCCATCCAGGAGGGACGGGACCCCGTCTAGCTCATCCTGCAATGCGTAGGGAAAATCTGTGCCTATGGCAGATAACTCCCTACGCATCATCTTCTGGAACGCCGACGGAATGTCCCCCGTGAAGACCAGGCTCCTGAGGCAGCTGCTCGCACAGCGGCAGGTCCATATTGCCCTCATTTGCGAGACTCGCCTCAGGAAGAGCTCAGCACTCCGAATGCCAGGGTATCACGTGTAATGAGAGGAGCAACTCTCCCAGACCGGGACTGCTTTCAGGGGATTAGCAGTCCTGGTGAAGAGAAACGTCGTCCACCAACCGCTGCCCACAGCTGCGCTACAGACGTCCTACGCCCTGGGTGTAGAAGTCTGCGTCGACCGCCGCCCCATCCGTGTGTTTGCGTTCTACAAGCCGCCGGACGCGCGACTGGCAACTGCTGATGTCCACACCCTGATGGACTTGTGGCGATACACTCGCCACTACAAAACCGCTCCGCTTATGAAGATTGTACCACAGCTTCACGACGCATTAAAGTACTTGCGGGCGCGCAGCTTCATCGACAGTGTTCGGTTACTACTCGCTCAAAACACATCTATTACGCGCTCTCGGTTTTGCTTGCTAAGATATGTGCTATCGATCGTAGTAATAATAAGAGGATTATTAAAGTAAGTACAATAATACGTACTTTCTACATTGGTGACCCCGAGTTAGAACAAAGAAGATCATTCATCATCGCACCTTCTAAGTAATTGTGAAGTTACAGCATCTGAAAATAGTGCTAAAATATATTAGTACATCTATTGAAAATTTTTCACAAGAAGATTCCTATACCCACTTTATTATAAAAGTAAAAAGTTGTGGTCCAACTTACAAGCGGTAAGCGATTTTTTTTCCCTGTATTTCTTGTCATTATGAGTGAACCAGAAAGAGCTATCAAACTTGACGAAGTGCTACGTGTAGGCGTACGGGTACCTCCATTTTGGCCAGAAGAACCGATTTTATGGTTTGCGCAATTAGAGTGTCAGTTTGAGCTTTCGAGAATAACTGCTGATGACACCAAATTTAATTATCTAGTAGCACAGCTTGATCATCAGTATGCTATCGAAGTGAAAGACATAATCACAAGACCTCCAGAAAAGGACAAATATAATAGATTAAAAACCGAGCTGGTTAGGCGTCTGTCCGCGTCACAAGAAAAGCGCGTTAAGCAGCTGTTGATTCATGAGGAGCTTGGTGACAGGAAGCCCTCGCAATTTTTGCGGCATCTAGAGGGTCTAGCGGGCCCATCAGTACCTAAAGATTTTTGGCAACTATATGGACGAGTCGTCTACCTCAAAATATTCAAACTGTTATTGCTTCGCAGATGGACCTTCCATTAGATAAGCTGGGAAAGTTGGCTGATAAGGTGCATGAAATTGCCCCTGTAACACCTCAAGTCGCCTTGGTAAGAGCCTCCGCCTCGAACACCTCGACCTTGGATGACCTTGCAAGGCAGGTAAGCGAACTTACTAAACAAGTAGCAACCCTTAGTGGTAATATGTATGGCAGAGGTCGCTCACGTGCCAAGCCCATGTTCCGGAGAAATAGCCACTCTCGCAGTCGCTCTAGACCTAGACAACCGCCGCCAGATCACCCACACTGTTTTTACCATTACACCTTTGGAGCGAAGGCGAATAAGTGCAGGCAGCCTTGTACATTCGATGCGGGAAACGCTCAGGGCGGTCGGAAATAGCGGCCAACGACTGCCCAAAAACTACAGGCCGTCTTTTTGTTACCGACCGTGTTTCGAAAATGCAGTTCCTGGTGGACACTGGTTCAGACTTGTGCGTTTTCCCACGATCAGCAGTTAGGGCGCCCTGTACTCGATCCAAGTACGATCTCATCGCAGCGAATGGCAGCGTGATTCACACCTACGGACCTAAACAGTTACATCTCAACCTTGGCCTTAGGCAGGACTTTTCGTGGAATTTCACGATAGCTGATTTCTCGAAGCCCATTATAGGTGTGGATCTACTTAGTCACTATAATTTGTTGGTAGATTACAGAAGCCAACGTTTAGTCGACGGTACTACAACGCTACACGTAGCAGCTGTGGCAGAGATAGCAGGAACCTCAGACGACATCGCTTCAGTTAAGGCAGTCACTGGTGAAACCGAGTTTCACGAGATTCTGCGTGAATACCCAGAGATCACAAGGCCTGCAGGTACGCGTTTACCTTCTATGCACTCCACGTTGCACTACATTAAAACCACACCTGGTCAACCAGTCTCCTGTAAACCACGTCGACTCGATCCAGTCCGTGCACAAGCAGCTAAAAAGGAATTTGAAGATATGCTGGCATCAGGTACAGCTGGACGCTCCGAGAGTCCTTGGTCTTCAGCCCTTCACCTAGTTAAGAAAAAAAATGGCAGCTGGAGACCATGTGGTGACTACAGAGCACTCAATGCGAGAACAATTCCTGATCGCTACCCCATACGACATATACAAGATTTTTCTCACAAACTGTCTGGATGCTCAATTTTTTCTACGGTTGACCTAGTGAAGGCCTACAACCAGATAGCCGTTAACCCACAGGATATACCAAAGACTGCTATCACGACGTGCTTTGGGATGTTTGAGTTTCCTTTCATGACCTTCGGATTGCGAAACTCAGCTCAGACCTTCCAAAGGTTCATTGATGAGGTGCTCTCAGGGCTCGAGTTCTGCTACGGGTATATTGATGACGTTATGATTTTTTCTCATAGTAAGATTGAGCACGAAAAGCACCTACGACAACTCTTCGAGCGGCTCAAGCAGTACGGCGTACTCATAAACACTACTAAGTGCGTATTTGGACAAGATGCCGTTAATTTCTTAGGGTACAAAGTGTCTGCCGCTGGATCTAAACCCTTAGATGTCAAGGTTCGAGCTGTCAAAGAGTTTCCTGTTCCAAAAACTATTAAAGAGCTTCGGCGGTACTTGGGGATGCTTAACTTTTATCGAAGATTTATCCCTCAGGCCGCCAAACTTCAAGCACCGCTAAACTCCTTACTGCGGGGACCCAAAATCAAAGGTTCTCACCCTGTGGATATGACTCCAGAGTTAGTTCAGTCATTCGAGGCCTGCAACACATCGTTGTCAGAAGCCACACTTCTAGCTCACCCGGACTACTCGGCAGAACTGGCAATTGTTACTGACGCTTCGGACACTGCAATAGGCGCGGTACTTCAGCAGCGCAAAGACAACGTTTGGCAACCTTTGGCATTCTTCTCGTACAAGCTTTCGACGAGCCAAAATAAGTACAGTCCCTACGACAGAGAGCTTTTGGCAATCTATGAAGCCATAAAATATTTCAGACATATGGTTGAAACTGCCACCTTCGCCATTTACACGGATCATAAACCGTTGACGTTCACGTTTTCGTCCAGCAAGCACGACTGCTCTCCAAGGCAATTCAGGTACTTAGACTTCATATCGCAATTTACCACGGACATACGATATATACCTGGACCTGAAAATATTGTTGCCGATGCCCTCTCTCGCGTTGACGAAATCTCCATGGCTATGGACTATAAGGAACTCGCAGAATCTCAGGAGGACGATCCTGAACTGCAAGATCTTCTTCGTAATGGTTCCTCTCTGAAACTAATGAAAATGCGAATGATACACAGCGACTTACCTATCTACTGCGATACTTCTGTGGAGCCCCCGCGGCCGTACATCACTCCAAGATTCAGACAGCAAGCTTTTGACTCGGTACATAACTGGAATCATCCTGGAAGTTCAGCTACAGCGCGACTGGTAGCACAAAAATTTGTGTGGCCAGGGATACGTAGTGATTGTAGAGAGTGGTCTAGGCAATGCTTAAAATGCCAGAAAAGCAAAATTTCCCGACACACACGCTATCCTCTTTCCTCTTTCCTTACCCCTTCTGCGAGGTTCTCTCATATCTACATTGACCTCGTGGGACCTTTACCATTGTCTTGTGGTTACAGATACTGCCTTACTGTCATCGACAGATTCACGAGATGGCCTGAGGCTTTTCCACTGCAGGACATCACGGCTGATACGTGCGCAACTGCCCTCGTGTCTGGCTGGATATCCAGATTCGGCTGTCCCGCACGTGTAACTACCGACCGTGGTCGCCAGTTCGAGAGCCACCTCTTCAAAGCACTCACCAGCATGATCGGCGCGCGTCACCTCCGAACAACAGCATACCACCCAGCAGCAAACGGAATTTTGGAACGTTTCCACCGCCAGCTGAAGGCTGCTATAATGTGTCACAATACTTCACAATGGACCGAATCATTACCACTGGTGCTTCTAGGAATCAGAAATTCCTGGAAGGAAGACCTGCGAGCCAGCCCAGCAGAGTTGGTCTATGGTGAGCAACTACATCTGCCTGGCGAGTGTCTTGCTCCCAAAAACGACTACACTACTGAAGACATCACCCAGTACGTAACTCGTCTCCGAACCTACATGGCGAAGTTATCTCCTAAGCCTACTTCTTGGCATACCACAATGCCATTTTATATACCAAGTGATCTTAACTCAACCTCTCACATTTTTCTCCGTCAAAATCATGTACGTGGTGCAATCGAACCCCCTTACGCTGGCCCATACAAGGTCTTAAAGAGACAAGCCAAGTTCTTTACAATAGATATTAAAGGCAGATCAACTAACGTCTCGGTGGATAGATTGAAGCCAGCCTACGTGACGAAAGAAGTTTATATTCCTACTTCAACTCCAAATGCTACCGGGTCTGAGAAACGCGATGAGGAGAAGAGGACTCGGTGTGGCAGAAGAGTAAAGCTACCAGACTTTTATCGACCGTAGTTACGGTCTGGCCGGGGGAGTAATGTGGTGATACACTCGCCACTACAAAACCGCTCCGCTTATGAAGATTGTACCACAGCTTCACGACGCATTAAAGTACTTGCGGGCGCGCAGCTTCATCGACAGTGTTCGGTTACTACTCGCTCAAAACACATCTATTACGCGCTCTCGCTTTTGCTTGCTAAGATATGTGCTATCGTAGTAATAATACAGTTAATGTAATCAGTGTTCGAATAATATTAGTATTTCGTAACATAATAAACTATACTCGTTAATCTAAAATAACATATTCATTTGCTTTCGTGTTTCTTCACTTCATTCTTCATCCACCATCAGTTACCTGTTCTGCTGCTTCTTCTGCTTTCTGCTTGCTGCTGCTTGTAAGCTACTACATCGCCAACATACCTTGCTGCTTAAGAAGAAACTAAGAGGATTATTAAAGTAGGTACAATAATACGTACTTTCTACAGACTCACCGGACCCGGTCATAGTCGCGGGCGACTTCAACGCCAAGCACACGGCTTGGAACTCCACGCGCATCTGCCCCAACGGGCGTAGACTATTTAACATCGCGGAGCAGCAAGGGTATGAGGTGTTGGGGCCAGAGGTCCCAACCCACTACCCATACCAAGCAGCGTTCCTGCCGGATGTGATCGACCTGTCGCTGGTTAGCGGCCTGCCAGCCGCGCCATCGATCGACGTTCTGGACGACCACCTCCTCTCGGATCACCAGCCAGTCCTCCTGACCCTGACAAGTATCCTTACTCGCTCATCGCCACCGCCGCCCCGCTTTCGCCAGGATTGGCAAGCATTTGCCGATCTCACGGCGAAGCACTCGCCGCACCGCCGCATTGAGTCAGAGTCGGACGTCGACGCGCTCGCCGAAGATCTCAGCGCTGTTATCAACACAGCGCTACGAGACTCAAGGCTAGAAGCCCCGTCGACCCGGAAACCTCCTCAACTGTAGGCCTTCATCTTAGCGATGATCGAGAAGAAGCGGAAGCTGAGAAGACTGTGGCAGCGCAACCGATGCCCGAACCTGAAGTTCCAGCTCAATGCGCTGGCTGCGAGGGTCTCGAGCGCACTGGAAACAGTAGCGACCGAGTCCTGGCAGCGCACTATTGAGCGCGCCGGGGACGACTGGTCGGGCATCCACCGCCTGTGCCGCCAACTCTCCGGGAAACCGCCTCCGATTAGACCCCTCATGGCCGGTGACGGAACCTCACGTTACCGTGCCGAGGATCGAGCGGAGATCTTTGCGGAACACCTGGAGAAGCAGTTCCAGCCGAATCCAGCTTCCGACGCAGTTCGAGTAGAAGCTATCCAGCAGCATCTGAAGTTTTACTTCGAGGCGCCGATAACTCCCATGGAAGACCCAGTCGTGTTTTCCCCGGGCCAAGTGCAGCGTATGATTCGCCGCACCCAACTGCGGAAAGCCCCAGGCCCCGACCGGATCCCGAACGAGGCCCTGCGTCACCTGCCCCCGCGAGCCATCGCATCGGTGACGCAGCTTTTCAACGGCATCCTCCGCACCAGCCACTTTCCCGCAGCATGGAGACTCGGCCGAGTCATTATGCTGCCAAAGCCCGGGAAAAATGTACTGAAGCCCGAAAGTTATCGGCCCATTACGCTGCTGTCGACACTCTCGAAAGTCTTCGAGAAGATTCTACTCCTGCACCTGACACCACACATCCAGCCACGCGACGAGCAGTTCGGCTTCCGAGCCGAACACTCCACCACGCTGCAGCTCGCAGGGTACTGCATCATCTCACCGTCGCCCTCAACAAGAGAGAGCACGGTGTTGCAGTACTCCTCGACATGGAGAAGGCATTTGGCCGCGTCTGGCACGACGGCCTGATCTACAAGCTGGCCACGTCTACTACTCCGCGACGAATAGTCAAGACTGTGGCCACCTTCCTCCAGGACAGACGCTTCCAGGTCATCGTGGACGGCGTCCTGTCCGGAGAACGGATCATCAGGGCCGGCGGCCGGGTAGCTGCCTATCGCCGGTGTGCTACGCGAAGTACACCGACGACATCCCAGCGCCAGATGGCGCGATGTTGGCGCTATACGCCGACGACGCCGCCTTCATCTGTACTTCTCTGACCGCCACGCACGCGGCGGTCAAGATGCAGCGTGTACTGGATACGCTCCCGCCTTGGCTGGATGAATGGAGACTGACGGTCAACGTGGCAAAGACCCAAGCGCTTGTTGTGGGGGGTGCGTGGCAACCCGCGCCCCTTACCCTGCTCGGAAAAGCCGTCGACTGGTCCCCGACGGTGAAGTACCTTGGAGTGACCATTGACCGTCGTCTCACCATGCGACACCACGTGCATAACATCGTTGGACAGGCTCGCGCCGCTCGAGCTCTCCTGCGTCCGGTGATCTCATCGTGCCTTCCGCTCCGCGCAAAGCTGGGCGTCTACAAGGCCTATATCCGCAGCCGCCTCACCTATGCCGCCCCTGCATGGTACGCTCTGGCCGCAGAAACGTACCGTGCACGGCTGCGTGCGCAGCAGTCGCTATCACTGCGACACGCCGTAGGCGCCCCTCGCTTCGTGAGGAACGAGACGATCGCCCGAGACCTACGCATAGAGAGCCTCGACGACTACATCGGTCGCTTGAGCGCCAACATGTTTGCACGCGCCGGGGAGTCGAACTTCCGCCACCTGCGGGAGATCGCTCCGTACCACCGGCGCCCCCCGGACAGACCTCTGCCGCGGGACTTGATCCGCGCTGCAGCCCGACCGGACCAGACAACGTCACCCTGAGGCCGGCTGATGGGCGCCTGTCGGAAACCCTTCCGCCAGGCTCGACCTCGCCGACGCCCCCAGGGTGACCCCCAAATGACGACCTCAGCTGCCGCTGGCTAGAAGACCGCCCATCAGAACTATCTGACGGGTCAGGGCTCGCTAGCGGCACGCTCCACCACCGGACATGACACAATCGGCTATTACTAGCCACTTCAACTACTCGCCTGTATCGACAGGCGGCGCTGACAATTACTGAAAGAGGCCAATGCCTCGTCCAGTCTCCCCCCAACTCCCCTAGGGGAGTTGTGAGATGACCAGTCAGATACTAGTTCAGTTACGACATTCGAAACAAGCAGGTTGCTAACTCAGACTAGTAGTCTTACACTCTGTGTTTATCGACGACGAAAAGTGTTTATTGAAAATGTCTGCTGCTCAAATCAGAAACAGGAAAGTTCGAAAGGCAACCGTCTTAGCGAGCGATGGTACCTAACATACATACATACATATTGTCACGCCTTTATCCCCAAAGGGGTAGGCAGAGGTATATTAACGCCCACGCTTCACCGTATGCATTTCCGTCCCACGTAACAGGTGGTGAGCCCATTGCCGTGTTGAAATGGACAGGCGCAGGCTGCATCGACCCGCCGTTGAAATTTTTCAAGCCGCCCATAGGTCCTCCAACTTGGCTTAACGACTGCCATTTTATTGGCAACCGGGACCAACGGCTCAACGTGCCCTCCGAAGCACGGAACTGTGGTACCTAAGTAATTCCTATAATTTACATACCTACTAGCAGTTTACGTGTTTCCTTAAAACTCCAAGTTGAAACTTATATTCCTTATGAAATCATTACTTCTTCGATGCATTTTCCGCGAAAAATATTTTCCTAATAAGAATGCATAATAATTAACTACGAAAATATTAAAAGGTAGTTCACTCCATTCTAAGTTATTTTTAAGTGGTTAGAGCAAATAACGAAATGAAGTAACCTCCGGGAAAATTTTCTTTTACTGACCCAGACATGTACTAACTTAACTGTTTATCCAACTAGGTAAATGACAATAAAATTTTATCTCGTGTTTCATGTTCTAATTTCAAAACTTTTAACTTTCTTGCGCGAAGGTCGCTTTCCCAAAACACTAAACTGTTTTGATACATGGGATAGAAAACCTTATTACTCTACTGGTGTCCGTGTTATTCATTTTTACCTACCTCTCATAGAAGTTCCGATACGAAGATTATATGCTTAAATGTTTGTAAAATGTATGTTTATGTGTTTATTTATACACGGTTACCTGAAATACACTAATAACTTCTTACAGCTCACTTCAGTACGTCACATTAGTTTCAAATGATAACCTTAAATTTTTGCTATGCTGAAAACAGTATCCAAAATAATGTATATATATATTTTCAGACACGCGGCATACACTTGATTGCCTATTAGAAAATAACAAAACAGGGGCTGGACCAAATAAACCTGTAAAAAAAGAAAAAGTGTCAAAGAAGAGCAGCTTCTTGACTGATTCGAAATGGGTACCGAATGAATTAGGCGTAGACTCGGAGAATCCGCAGCAACGTGTATGTATAACTAACTTTTTTGTATTGTTTATTGAGAACACAAGCAGCGTTCAGTCAGAGCGTAACTCTGGTTAGTGAATGATCGAGAGGGCGGATTTCTCAGATTAAAAAGTAGCCTAGGGCATGACCCTGTCAGAGTACGACAGTTTGAAGCGCTCGTGGCCCCGCGGTCTCAGTGTTCTGTAAACGATCACTGAGTTACGCAACTTTCACTATGGCTGATCCTCGGATGGGTGACCACTTTGTGGCATTTACATTTGCGAGCGTTTCCGTGCTTCGGAAGGCACGTTAAGCCGTTGATCCCGGTTGCCAGTAAAATGGCAGTCGTTAAGCCTGGTTGAATGCCATATGGGCGGCTTGAAAAATTTCAACAGCAGGTAGCCACAACCTGCGTCTGTCTATTTCAACACGGCAATGGGCTCACCACCTATTACGTGGGACAGTAATCCACACGGTGAATAGCGGGCATATAATATGCCTCTGCCATCCCTTCGGGGATAAGGCGTGATGGATATTTATTTAGAGTACGACTGTTTAAAGAGAGTTCCTTATAGTGCCTATAACACTCTCTGATCCAACAACTGTCCCCATACTGACAGGAAAGGTAAGGTTACAAAACACTTCTAAACATTGTAACTGTGGATGTGTAACATCAGTTTCTATTTATTGGCTCTTATTTCGTATTATAGAATGCTAATATGGTTGCCCACTATTATGTGGGGTAGGTACTACAAGTAGGTGCAAAAGTTCTCGCTTCTACTAAAAAGTGTGTATTTATTTCTCCCCTGGATGTAGGTGTGATTGTATGAACGTTTTAAGATGGAATATTTTTTTGAAAAAAGATCGTACGCATCTAACTTTTAATAAACTTGTTTAGTTTTGTGAATTTGGCATCAGATTTGCAAGAAGAGGTCCAAGGATGTTCGAATTTTAGTAATAACATTATCACTGTGACAAATCAATGTGTATCGAAGGATTAAGAACAAAATAGTTCCAAGAATACAGAAATACTTACTCTTCTAAATCTGTGTACTAAAGTCAGAACTTAGCTTCAGTCGATAAAACGGTTCTTATATTTTTGAATTCAACCTTTACATTGCACCAAAATGAGAAAGACATAGTTTACGTAAAGGAAATATTGATCAATGTTTTTTTTTAGTTGAAAACCTTAGAACTAGCTAGAAAATATAAAAAACGCCTGTACACGGCATATACAGAGCTACAGAAAATACAATGCCGTCAAGTAACCAGAACCCTATTCTGACCACTGAAACCGAAATAGAAGAGAAAACTACAAAAGAAATAGTTCATGAAATTAAGAAATACGATGTGAAAAAGCGTCTAAAATATAGTAATTCCGAAGAAATAATAGACAATATACTTTGTATAATTAATATATTCGCCAAACCTGGTTTTGATCGTGACCACGAAATTGAAGAACAAGTGTGTAATATGCTTCTAGATATTAAGCATTCAATGATGTCTGATTGCCAGACTGTAAATAACAATGAGGAACAAAACCTTAACGAGGAAATCGAATCCACTGCAATGGTCGTAGCAGAAAATTCAAGCGAAAATAAAAAATCTAACGAGGAGAACCAAGATGATTTGGAAAATGTGATGAAGACATCAATCGAAGACACAAACGCCGTAACACAAAAACATAATGATGACCCTAAAGAATGGGTAACGTAATTTTTCGACTTACATATCTTACATAAATGAGTATAAAATTATAAAATAAGAATATGTGCAGACTATTTTGGCACATTATTTTATACAGTGCTTGCTTTATAGATTTAATTAATTTAGTATGCTATAGGATCCAGATCAAAGAAAAATATTTTAAAGAGAAAATCCGACTAACCGACTCATTGACTGTTTTATTAATTATATTTGAGCTGGAATCTAAGAATTCATTTTCATAGTGGGACCTAGATCATAATAAGAAGTCATCGACTTACCCTAAAATAATAATAATTGGGTTTGGTTGGGTATTGATAGGAGAGAGAATCACCCTGTAATTTCATAGTATGCTCGATAGATAAGCTTTTTACAACATTCAACTCATAACCGTGTGAAACAGGATTGAAAGCGGGAGGTTTTATTCTTTGTCAATCTAATAGATTTTTTTTTAAATCGTATATGAAAATAATCAAAATAGCCTTATTTCTTTTTGATAAAAATAACAAGACTTAGACATTGTAACGGTTCTAAATAAGTCTTTGCACTACTTTCTAAGGGTAATGTTTTAACTAAAAGATACACTAAAGTTAATGAGTTTGCATTGAAATTAACCCATTAATAATAGATTTTTTAATATTACTGTTTTTAGTTTAAAAAATTATATAAATATTGGTCTAGCCACTATTATAATTTATATAATTTACTTCTGAGTCCGCGTAATTATAATAAAACCTAACAAAGCTTTTATATAACGTATTAGCTTAATGATTTTAATTTTTCAGATTTCCATAGGATCTGGTACAACATTTATACACCATACAAAATACAAAAGAATTAATTAAAAAAAAACACGGCAACGCGGGGCTTATTGAGTGTTCCCAAGAAGGTAATATTTTTTGTTTCGTGAATCTATTGTCATACCATAATTAACAAAAGACCCTTATTAGCCATTCTTTTTGCTTTAGCCTAGTTTGGAGGCTTAGTGCTAGAAAGCTTTAATTTAACATTGATATAAGTTTATATATAAGTATTTAAAAAACATCCGATTGACGGCTAGATTAAGGTTCTTGCGAACTTAAAGCTTGATTAGTTATATTTGAACTGAATACAATGTAGTGGTTTACAGCGTTCTAGCCACACACTCAATGAGCGGAAGACCGATAAGCCAGTGAAAATGAGTTTGGATCAGAGAGCTGTATCTGATATAATCCAGTAAGTGTTGAAAAAGTTTCCGAACAGCAATGAAAAGACTGTTAGGTATGTCTTGCTTACACTCAAGCTATCAGGAAGTAGACTACACTGACATATAACATGCTTGTCCCCTTTGATGTGGAGAATTATTTAGCAAAAAGTTGTTAAATTGCTTTTATTTATGCGCTTTTTGCTTCTACCTTGTCTTAAAGTGAATACATCACTGTTCCTGTAGCGTAATCCGACGTAATCTCAACAATAAAAAATACATTAACAGCGTTATCAAAACATTGGATAAGCTAGGATTTCCCAACAAGGCTGTTGCTGCTGACGCTGTGTATAAAGGTGTTGTAATGAGATCTTACAGTTACCTGTACCTCTACTGTTCGATCACAAACATCACATAGTATATATGTCACCATCCTATTTCAATGTGTGCATTTTCGTCCCACATAGATAATGAGCCCGTTAGGCGTGTTGAAATGAAATACCTAATAAAGTTATAATTGTTCACAGAAACCTCATTGCCTCGAAATGCGCCGACGAGTGCAAAATGATGAGAATGAAGAATCGAAGAGCTGCGCAAGACGCTAACCGCAATCTGTCATCATAGGTCTGCAAATTTGATGGGAACAGCATAAATTGGGACTTAACTTAGCATGGATACCAAAAACATGCACGAAAACCATAGGGCATACATAGTTAACGACGATTTGATTAATATATTGCTTTCGTTAATAATAATAAGCATTTTTATTCACACATCAATTATGTTTACATTTTAAATATTTGTGAGTTGTGTTAGTTTTTCTTAACGCCTGTGTTAGAGCATCTGTTACTTTAGTCTTCTGCCTGATAATATCTGATCTAAATTTATGTATTTTTCTAATATTTAGTGTACTTTTTTCCATTGGACTTTGTGTTGTTGTGATTTTTTTCTTTTATTTTATGTGTATAAACCCATGTCTGACAACCATACAATAAGCTAGGTATAATCCCCTTTTAGTCTACTTTCGTTAATTTTATTTTATTTTTCGTCTATTCTTGCATAATTTATACTTTCGATTGGTGAAAACTTGTTGTAATTTATTACCTAAGGTTAAAGTGTTAAATAAAATAAAATTTGTGGAATACAGTACAGGTGGCTTTTCGTGATATATACCTATTATTGTGATTTATAAGTTTTATATTAAACATAATTGTAATTAGGTATTGTAAAAATGTGTTAATGATTGAAATTGAAAACAGTTTTTTTTTTAATAAATAATTATCCATCACGCCTTATCCCCGAAGGGGTGGCAGAGGCATATTAAATGCCCACTTTTCACCGTGTGGATTCCTGTCCCACGTAATAGGTGGTGAGCCCATTGCCGTGTTGAAATAGACAGACGCAGGTTGTGGCTACCTGCTGTTGAAATTTTCAAGCCGCCCATAAGGCCTTCAACCAGGCTTAACGACTGCCATTTTACTGGCAACCGGGACCAACGGCTTAACGTGCCTTCCGAAGCACGGAAACGCTCGCAAATATCAATGCCACAAAGTGGTCACCCATCCGAGGACCAGCCATAGTGTAAGTCGCGTAACTCAGTGATCGTTTACAGAAAACTGAGACCGCGGGGCCACGAGCACTTCCTATTTTTAGAAAGAACAAAGTTCGTACTATTATATTAATGCAATTTGTACGCTGTGATAACCTTGTTAACAAACAGTATAACTACATATATTAGTAGGTATATCTGTTTTTCACATCTAAGTATTAATTGTGTTTTATAAGTTTTATTATAGACATAAGTGTACAATATATTATGTTTATAATTATGATTGTAATAAGATGTATTATGATTGTAATGATTAGACATTTCAATTTGATTTTGGTAATATATCATAAAATTAAATTTGACGTTTTCTTTGAAGTGTTTGATCTAAGAACCACTAAGACTTATTAGACGCTAAAATCCCGTCTCTATATTATAAAGATGGGATTTTTTGCATGGAAATACCTACGCTACGTGCTGGGTGTAACGCGACGGCGAGCGCCTAGTATTAAAGATTCAGATGAAAGCTTCAGAAATAATGCCTCATAATCTATGATCCTTTTAGGAGGAAGGCAAAATTTGTATTTTTGGGTCAACAGGAAATATCCTACAAATTTTGATTTCCTGGAAAATGTTGATGTATACTACCTGCCCCGTCGATATATCCCCATAACGAATGGAATTAAAAATGGCGGTGCCCTCGCGTACGGTCACTCGCATATTATTGCGTCTATACTCACATTCGTCGATACCATGTCAGTGATACGCATTGGGTTCAAATTGGCGACCAGAGAAATTAAATTATCTTATTAAGTATTAAAATTATACTACAAAAAATACAGAAATTATACCATAAAAATTACAGAAATTATACTACAAAAATTACAGAAATTATACTACGAAAATACACATAAGACAGCTAACATTATTTTTTGTAAAATGGTAATGTGGTTTGATTTTCATATTGATCACCTCTGCTATTGTCGCCTACAGTAGGTTAAGTTAGCTCTAAGAAAACCCCAAGATGGAAGCCTCAAAGTATGTATCATTGTAAACATAATAAAACATAAAATATGTAACACGTAAATATTTATTTACCCTGATAAAAATTTCACATAATGGCCATGTTATCCTGTTGAGTAAACACAAGGTACATACCTATGTTATTTACGAAGCATGTAGCTTTCTAATTGCGCAGTGGTTTCTGAGTCTATTCTTCACAAACAAACTTACAAATCTTTCCTCTTTATAATATTAGTATATAAGTACAGTGTCAGGGAAAGTAAAATTTCATTTTAAAACAATTACTCAATATCCACAAGCAAAAAAAAACAATTTTCATTGGCATACCCCGTGAATACTTTCTTTATATTTGTGTTTGACGGTAAATTCGCTATTTCCTCAACCATCAGTCACCAGGTACACCATCACAGGTGAGCCCCGGTTGGGTAGATACTAAATAGGTACTCATTTCGCTTGCACCAGCGTCAGATTGAACTTACCACTTTGCTACTACTCTATAAAGACGCTTATACAAATGACTACCAAATGTGGAATAACTGAAGGTAATAGTAGAATAACTTCGGATTGTCGCCAAATTTCTTAAAAAAATGCCATATAAATGCTAATTTTTCTCTTCGAAAAATTATGCCATTGAAAACATTTAACTGGCACGGCCTCTTGTTTCATTTTTTCATATAAAATATAGCGTTATATTAATATAGCAGTATATATGCTCCTAGGGATGTACATTTTATTGTTACACTCTTAACAACACAACATAAGAACAGTAAGACATAAAATATAAAATAGTTTTCGTCTCCGCTTTTAGGTTGTATTATCGATACTTGGAAAGCCTATTAACAATTATTCATATGTGATACAGTAGAAAATTATATAAACTTAAAAACATATACAATTGTAAAAAAATTAGTTTCCTTGCTGGAATATTCCAAGCGGAGATAGGATCAAATGTGTATTTGTACTCTCAATTATTGCTCTCATCAACATCATTTCGTCTGGAGTGAACCGCCAGCCGCTAAGCTGCCCCAGACTTTGTAATTTCGGGCAGCACTCCATGAGAAGTTCCACTGTGGCCAATGTAAGGCGTGGTGCGTTTGGGAACCATATACTTTCTATATTTTCGAACTTATACCGGTGAAACATGCTGGAAAAAGCAAATTAATTGGTTAGGCGTATTTTAATTATAGCTGTAAGGTAGGTAAGTACTTATTGCAAGTATTAGAAACTAACAGAAAAATATGCGTTTATTTCAGAATAGAAAATCTCTTACAACAAACCCAAGTTTCTTATGAGCAATGGGTCCCTAGCGATCTTCGGGGCCCAAGTCAGCCTCAATTGTAAGCAGTGCAACTCATGGAGCAAAGTGCAACTACTGACTGACTGCAACTTCGGTCATGTCGAAGAAATGGAAACCTTGAAACCATGCCCTGTACCAAGCCGTCTAGCCAGTGTGGTATAGTAGATCAATAACCCTCTCAAAATGATTGGGAGAGGCTTACGTCCTGTAATGGACTGCAATAGCCTATCTTAAGTATAGGCAGCATATATCTTAAATTAATATTTCATCCAAAATACACACTCTCAAATGTTTTTGGACAAAAATGTATACGGTGAAATGTGGGCGTATGGTATGCCTCTGCCTACCCCTTCGGGAATAAAGGCTTGACAATATGTATGTATGTATGTATGTACATTAATAGAACTGGGCCCACCTGATAAAAAGTGTTCACTGTAGCTTGTCGTAGCCTATGGTCACTCGTAACAGCAACCATCTCCAGTTATTACTGTGAATACTTAAAAAGTGGCGTCCATTAGGAATTAGCGGACCTACTAGACAGCAGTACACTCTAGAGAATGAAGTTGATTAGGTATAATCAAATTCATTCTCTAGAGTGTTGAAATGGACAGGTGCCATATTCAAGCCGCCCATAAGGCCTTCAACTAGGCTTAACGACTGACATTTTACTGGCAACCGAGACCAACGGCTTAACGTGCCTTTCAAAGCACGGAAATTTAAATTTAATAAAATGTGTCAATTTAAGATGTTAAATTTGAAAGAAATTTTGAACCCGTTGCCTTTTTAGTGTGGTGGTAGCAAAAAGGCTAAACGGTCTTATGTGCTAGACACCAATTAGCACCTATTAAAGTCCTGGTAGTCTCGGACTGTTATGTATAAAACTCTTTTAATGTGAGTAGTATAAAAGAAGCTCCACTCCTTGCTCTACAAATTCGTCATACCGATCTGCCCTTTTTCTAGATCTAAGCTCAAAATAGGCAATTACACAAGAGCAGGGTTAACTATAGAGGCTACCATAGTATGTACGGTACTATGGTAGCCTACATATACTTCAATTGTATTTTAGAAAGTTTTTACGCACCACTGGTATTGTTAACGTATATAGGCTGGACGGTATGCTCGTCTGCCACCTCAGTGAAATAAAATGCCACTGATAATATAATGTTACCGAAAGTGTAGATAGACATCTACACTACACATTACAAACCAGGGATGGTACCCTGTTGCCTGTTGTATCTGCCTGCATCGACAATAAAGAGAACAATGTACATAACAATAATGAACAAAGTTACCTACCGTGAAATATCATTATCATCTAGTTTGATTTCGTCGCCAATAATCAATTTCTTTAACTTCGGACTGCCCGTCATGAGGTACTTAAGACATGACGCGGACAAATTGCCACCAATGATTTCGATATGTTCCAATTTGTTAAACGGCATCTCTTCCTCGTGAGTCACTGTCTGTAACTGATAGAACTCTATGGTTTCCAAGTTTCTACACGTTTCCGCTATTCTTGTGAAGTTGAATGAGCCTGTAGACCCAGAAAGCATCAATGTCGTGATTCTATGACCAATTTTTTCCAACAACTGGTGAAGTTCGTGGCACTGGAATTTGTTTAACTTGATTTTATTAACATTGATCAGTTCTTTGATCTGTTGTAATACCCCTTGATCTGGTTCCTCCAAATAAATTGTTTCTATCATAGGACACAAGGCGACGATAGTTTTCATCGTTCTCATGTTCGTCTGAACATCATGCAAATATTGTAACTTTGTTTTGAAACCTGGAGGACAATCCGTGTTGTATATGTAGTTAATAGATTTACCAACAAACGAGTAACTGCCAAGGTTAGTTAGATTGGGCAATTTTCGTATCAATAAAGCTACATCTGTATGATCAATGTTTTCTTCGCCGTACATTCCTATGTTTACAACAGTCAAATTTTGTGTCAACTGAGGGTTTCCATTCAGCATAGCATCTATACCGATCTCTGTGACGTCGGTTTCACCCGAAATGTCCAAAAGCTTCAACATTTTATTATATTGGCCAATATACTTGAGAACTTCGTCGTTTGCAATGTATGGGATGTTTAAACATGTCAAATTCGGTGTGTTCTTGAGTAACTCGTACATAATTGAGAGGTGCTCATCTTTAACCCATACTCCTTTCAAATTAAGAGAAGTTAAATGGCGACCTTGTTCCTTAATAAGCTCAAGGACTTTTCTATAATAAGGAACAGGGAAGATCCCTGTAGCTAAACTTTTCACGTTTTCTTTGAGCAGCAAGCGTATAGTATAATATCTAACAGAAGGATCTAAGTATTCCGAACTGAGTATTAAATTAACTAGATCTTGAAAGATATCACTAGTCGCGCCCATAACCTCGTAATATGACGAGACCAACATGAATGGTAGCGTTGTATCCTCTTCGGAGGTAACTTGAGACAGGGCGTAGATTAACTGTCTCGCTACGAGAGACAGTGAGATGTCCTGGAGCGGTGGCACTGGGCACTTGGGTGACATGTTTTTGAGCACTAAAGTATAAAACTAGTATAAAATATCACTATCACTGTATTCCACTAAGTGACACTAATTGAGCATCGCAGAACCAGCTGCACAGGTTAAGATTTTGGATAGAGATGGAAGTAAAAAATATTGTAACTATTTAGTTCACGCATGCGCCTTGTATTTGGCACGACTCCAACACACGTTTATAATCCAAACTCTCGCACACAACTGGATCAGTATTTTTAGAAATTTTATAAAAGGTGTTTATGTCGTGGCGTATGCATTTGTTACTCGTATTATAAACTTGATTCTCACATAAAATGGTGATCAATATTAAAATGTATTGCAGACATTTAACTATTGTGATTTATGTGTACTGTATTTTTTTGTTATGCAAGAAAAATGAATGAAAAACGAGAGTATATTATATTTTTTAGACGTATTATGTTCGATTTTCGATTATAATTTTACTACCCTTTCTGTAGAATACAGAACGCGAATATTAAGTTTAGAATAAAATTTGTTTAACCAATATAATATATCGAAACAACAAAACTGAACAACGATAAAGAAAACACAAATTGAATACAAAACGGTTCGAAAAACTTTACACCTTATTGTTCACAAGACGGGACAGAGTTATGACGTAACAGAATAACTGGAAAACAGATGACTGGAAGACGATTGAAAACAATTTATCAATTTTATAAAATGCTATAGTCGATTAAGTTGTACACAAGATGGAGTTTTAACGTTTTGCAGTATTTCTATCTTGGGACATACATCTACGAAAATGACAAATAATTATTAAAAATAGGTATGCATGTGGTCAATCATGGACGTAGGGCTCCGTCCAATTAGAAGTTCTCGACATCAGAACCATAAGGTGGGATGTCTCATTTTGCCAAATTAGGTTTTTAAGTGAATCTTTCAATTTTTTCCTCTTTCTATTTGTTTATCTGTATCTTTCCTGAATAAAATTTTCGTTTACGTATATTATTTTTGCGGTATCCTGTAAAGATCAGTCGAAAAAGAAATGTAATCAGTTGGTCTCATATTAACGTTCATAACTAGAATTAGAGGTCTGGTCGTAGGTCGGTGTTATCATGCCAAATGCCCTAAACCTTGGACGTTCTATGGTATTAAAAGCTGGCAGCTACGCAATACATCTGTGAAGCATAAATATAAAGAAAGGATTGCTGAAAAGCTTAGTGACGACAATGTTAGTACTGAGAATGTAGAACGCGTATGGCATAACGTTAGATGGTTACCGCTATGGAAGTGTGTGGAGTGACAAATAAAAGCAGTATTAAAGATGGATAGTGGAAGGATTAAGTGACAACAAGCCGTTCGAATGTAAAATAAAACCTGATTGGACAACTAAGCATCGCCAAATGACGCTAATACGAGTATATAAGAGAGATACTAGCTGCAAAAACAACACTGATTTAAGAAGTTCGTGAAAAGTGCAGCACAAGAAAGGATGAGAGGTTGTCGTCCAATTTCCGGCATATTATCAAGGTCTTTTGGAAAGAGGTAGACAATACTCTGAGATGGGCGACAACCTGCAGTACGAGTATGAATAAAATGCTTAGTGTTAAAAACGATGTCCTAACAGACAAAACTGACATCTTGGTAAGATGGGATTGAAGACAGAGATTCCACATCGGAAAGTGGAGCGGATTTTACGCCCGGGATCCTAGTTATATTAAATTAAAAAAAACGCGCGTCCCTCTAACTCAGTGTTCTGGGAAAGATCACTGTGTTGAGCAACTTTCGATGTGGCTGACGGATGTGGACGTGGACTGTACACAGACGGTTTAAAGAGATCGCCATATAATTGCTGACAACAAAAACACTAACTGAAAAAACACATTTCTGTCAATGTTCAACAGCTGATGCAAAATATGATCAGACCGCTCATCACATACTTTGGGAGTGTAGCATTTGGCGAAACGAGCGATACAATATGCTAAGCAGTTTACAAGTAACATCGGGAGTAGTTTACTATGCGGATCTCGTGGCATCAAGAGTAAATTTTCAACGTTTCTGCCATACATATTACTGGAATCAAACATAGCTCACATAGGACCCGTAGTATACTAGTACCGTAATGCTTCCCTTTTTCTATAAGGATTTACACCTAGTTGCTTTCCAGGTCTCCCGCTTTGCAAAGGAGGGAAGGGGCGTTACGTTCTTTTTTCAACTTACTAAAACTATCTTCTGATTAATTTCGTTGCGGGTTCCAAGACATGCTAACTTCTCCTGGGACTTCACCGAGATCGATATCGGTGTAACTTTTGTCGTCTTGTTTATTGCTGTAGATCCTGGTTAACAGGAGTCACAGTAACTGGTCACGGATGGGTGACCACTTTGCCGGCATTTACATTTGCGAGCGTTTCCGTACTTTAGTAGGCACAATAAGCGTTGGTTCCGGATGCCAGTAACATGGCAGTCGTTAAGTCAAGTAGGTCTTATGGGCGGTATAAAAAATGTCAACAGCAGGTAGCTACAACCTGCGTCTGTCTATTTCAACACGGCAATGGGCTCACCACCTATTACGTGGGACAGGAATACACGTGGTGAAAATTGGGCATATAATATGCCTTTGCCACCTCTTCGGAGATAAGGCGTGATAGATAAATAATATAAAAGAGCGGGGCGTGTCTTCGTGGATAGCACTATCTACATAAAACCTAAATCGTCGGAGGACAACCATCAACCCTTTATGGATATCACAGGTGTCAATTTAAAAACAAATAATTACTAGACAAATTCATAAAACTCAAAGATATAATAATTGTCAATGACAATAAACTTACATATAGCTTATTATAATTTACATTTTATACAATTTTAAATTGTTAAAGTACTTATGTACTAAATAAAAGTAAACGGTTTACTATATAGCATCGGTGGCCAACAGTTCGTTCGCAGCTATTAAATAGTTCAGGCGAAAACTACTACATAATTATTGTGTATTAATTCATTTATATATTTAAACTGACGGGGTAGCCATAGAGGACAGATTGCCAGGCTTCGCGATTTATGTATACTTCTTTCCATTCCTGCAGGATTCATTAATCGTTTAATACTGGACGTTTGGGTATTCGAATACTTCTGATCTGTCTATTTTTAAGCAATCTACTTGCTGCAGTGCTACATGTTCGGTCTACCCTGACTCCTCCTACGCTCTAAGTTCGCGATATTCTTTAAATGTTTTTTCTTTAATTCTTTCCATAACTATGTAATTGATGATCGCGAATGGCTTAATCAGTAAATAGTGAGTCTTGGATCTAACAAAGTTGGTCACCCCTGAGTAGTAGACTAAGTATTGGTTGCAACAAATCGGAATTTGAGGTGAGGTTGAATATGTATATAGGTTGAATATAATATTTGAGGCGCTTGCACTGTGGATTTGTTTAGTCGAGTCGATTGAAGAGCAAGTCGAAGTGAATTAAGAAGAAGAATTTTCAACAATAACAAATAAAGTACACATTTATTTCTCTTCCATGTGCAATTCCGTGCTTTTGGTGGAAAGTACGCTTATTTGATTTACGATTAAAAATTCACTTTGATTCACCCTCGAATTGAATCGACCCCAAACGTTTGTAGCAATCGTTCAATTTTAATTGCAATAACAAAATAATAAAGTTACTATATTATCATCTTATTAGGGTTCAGTACCTCAAAAAGGCAAAAAAGGACGCTTATAAAATCACTTTGTTGTACGTCTGTCCGTCAAGACCCTTTATCTCGGAAAAAAAAGTGAAGGTATCGCGTTGAAATTAAAACTATATACTTAGGTGTAACACGGTTATGGGCTCAGCACATATTACATAGGCTATATACCTCTACCCACCCCTTCGGAGAGAAAGGCGTGACAATATGTATGTATATTTAGGTCTACGGTCGTTTGAAGCTGTGAAGAAATCAAACACCTATCATTAAAAAATGTTATGGCCGTATATGACGCAAAAGAACGTAATATTTTTACGGAACCTTCGGAACTTTCTGACTTCCACCTGTCCAGTTTTTTTTTTAAATAGATATGGATAGTTTGTACATTACTTATGTGATGTCACAATACCAGAAAATATAAAATAAGTATTATGTAATGTTTAAATAAATACTCAAATCACACGTACAACATTGTCAGGATTTTTGTTTTTGATAAATTGCCTAATTTACTACTATAAGATTATGATATTAAAATTATCTATTATCTTTCCCCACATATTTCCTACTAGGGTCTCACTACAGGGGATGCCGACGACCGTGCGAAGTGGAGGAGAAAATGTAGGAAAGCGGACCCTGGGCGTCGCGAGACGCAACTGGGACAGACGCTCGGATGATGATGATGACATATTTTCTACTAGCTAAGCCCCGCGGCATCGCTTGTGACTTACTTGGAACCCCCATTTAATACCATCATTTATAAATTTTACAATAATGTATGAATATTTGCTCGATTTGTTACCATTTATTTTCACCTTTCCGATCTCCTAAGCAGCAGCGCGATGATAGTAGTCTTATTCCTCGATAAATAGGTTATAATAAAAAGTTTTTTTTTTAATTATAACCAGGAATTCAATTCGAAAAAATAAAATAATATTAGTTTAGCACATTCAACCACACAACATCAGTCAAACAGACTTTAATATTATAGTATTGTATAAATTGAAATTTTAAAACGTCGAAAACAATGTTAAAATAACAATTTCTTATATAAGCCCCGCAAGTTGATATTGCGATTGGTGGCCATATTGGTGACGTAGTCGACGTCGCACCGTCAGTACCGTTTGCAAGGTCAGCCCGTGCTTACGTGCTTACGCGCATCGAGTATCTACTTGTTAGAGCTTTTGATGTTTTTGTTATCCTGGTTTATTGTTGTTGTTAAGTTTTGTTACCTGTTACCGGGTTCGATCACAACTTAGTGCAAATATTTGTATGCATGAATATGGGTATTGCGTTAAACCGTCGGTCCCGGTTGCCACACGAACATCTAAGGCAGTCGTTACGTTTTGTTGGCGCCCTAAAGCGTACAGAAAATATCGAAGTTTTGCCAAACCAGCAGTTAGACTGGTAAAGTAGTAATAAAAAATACTTGTTCCTTGAAATTCGTTAAAATTAAATGAAAGTTTATTTGTGAAAATATGGGTGAGGTATAAAGAGATTACACTTTGCATTGTAATAAATAAAATTATAAAATACATATAAACCCATAAACCTAGTACTTTATTACCAATGTTTTATGCTAACGGATGACGTCACGTAGCTTTTATTTTGACAAGTTCCATCGCAATATCAACTTGCGGGGCTTATCCTACATACTAGATACCTAGTTTACGTAGATACATTAAATAATACTATTAAAAACCAAACTATATTACTTATTCAAGTAGGTACAGGTAAGTTCTTAGCCACTAACAATAATATTTGTTCAGTACTAAAACACCAGTTTGCTATTTCCTTGGACACTTTGCACCAAGCTTCACCGTGATGCGGCTCGGCCGCTTTACATCTAGATTTGACGTCCTCCTGCTGTTGTTCATTGCCGTGAAGCATCTCGAATTTGTAGAAATAGGCCCACGCATCGCCTAAGTCTGGATCGATTTTTACCTGGGATAGAGATAAGATGAGATTATAAATTGTCTGAAAGCAGTGAAATAATAGTTTTCACACTTATAATATTAGTAACTAAACTAACTATCTATCTTCACGCTGTATCCCTGACGGAGTAGTCACAGAGGATAGATCGCCACGCTTCGCGATCCATGCATACTTCTTTCGCTTCTTGAAGATTCATCAATCGCTTCATACACGCACGTCTAAGTATCAGAGTATTTTTGACTTTTCCGTTTATAATATTAGTGAGATAGAATATCTATTTATATTTCACGCTTTATCCCTCTGTATGCTCGTCTGAATACTTTTGACCTTTCCGTTTTTGAGCAAACTTTTCACGTGGTCTTCGTATGTAAGTCTCGGTCTACCCTGACATTTTCAATTTTTCTTCAAGGTTAGTATTCTTCTTCAATAGTTGGACGTGACCAAACCAACGGAGCACGCCCTTTTCCAGCTTAATCCCAGCTGTATCTCGTTGCAAGCGGTCGTGTGTTTGTGTCTCCCGTAATCAATAAATTCAAACTGGTGTGATTATATACTGTATAATTAAAAGTTGTTCAAAGCTGTGACAATAGTGTGTATTAGTACGTATTTGGCAAACAATAACAGTGAATAAAACTTAACATAGTGCAATTTGAACTTAAAACCTGTGTTGTTGTTAATGAACTGCTATAAAAGTCAGCGCATTGCTTTTGTTCACTTACCCACTGAACTTAGTCAAAAAGCAAAAAAAAAAAAATTGGCCACAGTATTAATCCATATTTCGAGACCGGATGTAAGTACTTCCTTGGTTCGTTTGAAACAGCAGTCGGCTAATGCTTCGAGTTCAACCCCCAACATATATAGAATCTCTTTTTTAAATTTAATTTAATAAGTGACTGGTGCTAATTCTGTTGTTGAAACCATTAAACTAAATTTCTCTAAAATTTTCTTATTTTTATTAAGAGATTGCCAAATGCTATTCTGTTATTATGTCAACAGCAGTGTAAACAGCACTGAATTTGTATCTGACATCACTTCAAATTCCTTTTATGTGATAAAATTCAACTAAACATGTATTTAGATGCCGACTAACTTAGTGATTGAACTGTCTATGTACATTTTTCACTTTTTGATGAATTTTATTACATAAAATTAATTTTAGTGACGTCACATACAAATTTAACTTCACACAAAATTTAGACGAACTAAAGTTAGTTCGACTTAATAACAGAATAGCATTTGGCAATCTCTTAATAATAATAAGAAGAAAATTTTAGAGATTTAGTTTAGTGGTCTCAACAACAGAATTCACCACTGATTACACGTTTTCACGTTTCAAACGGTTACTAAAATTAATAAACGTCCTACTAAAATTAGACTTTTCAGATACAAATTAAGCGCTATTTATGGTGATATCATAAATAGCACTTAATTTGTATCTGATGTCACTAAAATTCATTTTATGTGATAAAATTACCGGATACGAACCTTAAATCAGTGGTTGAATTGCCTAATGCAAGAAATAAGCACCTACGTTGCGAATTTTCACCCGATACAGAGTCGACCACAGCTTTCGAGAAGCGCATTTTGGATATCTTAAATACATGGAAAGTGATCAGGATGTTTGTAACGTTGTAAAACGTCACATTGAAGTGTCATTGTTAGTGTTGAAATTTAGAGAGAGAGGAGAGTAGATTGTTGACTCTTTCTCACTACTTGTCATCGAATTTATATAATTTGCGTTTTGAGTAGGTAGAATGCTTTGAATGTCTTAGCTTGTTCTTAGAACGAATGAAATAAAATGGTCTTGTCAATTGGTCAATTTCTTTTGACAGTGGTGACGGAACGTCATTCGCCTAGCTACAGCAACGACAAAAAGATGTCGTTGTAAATATATTTTTTAAACTTCGCTAAAACGAAGTAATCTTTTATAAATTGTAAATGGAAGTTCACGTCTGTGACTTCTTATCAATGTTTATATCAGGATGACTATGTATTTCGGTAAGATCTTTGGATTTTTGGAACCACATTTCTAGTCTTGGTGATCTGTAGTATTTTGACGAAAGATTATGCGTTTGTTTACAGCTAATTACGAAATTTACGAAGTTTACGAAGCTTGGAGAGGCGTTAATGGAATATTTGCCTGCTCTTCAAGATTAATTAGTTTTCCTTAAAAAAGTGGTAAGTTTTCTTTATGTGTTCAAATCACGAACAAATCTCCAATTGCTTTTCCAAATCTAATGGAACTAATTTCTTTTCTTTGCAGCTGAAAATGCATTTTTTTTATATATATATTAATTCTATTGTTGGATAAAATTTGCCATGGATGCTGACCATGTGGTTACGGGATCGTCATTCTAGTGGAGACGACACCTGTCGCGGTCTGCAGATGTGATTTCGAATCCCGTGGTAATGTAACCGCCTTCAGGTACTTAGTTTGAATTATTTTTGTGTGTAGATTAATCTAATAATGATGCACGACTCATGATTAGGCCCATGTAACGACTCATGATTAGGCCCATGTAACGACTCAATGATCAGGCCCATGTAAAGACTCAATGATTTGGCTCCTGTTTTGAATCATGTTACGATATATATTTTGACTTATAAGCTGGCACTATGCTGGGTATTCTAAATTTCACGCCTCAACCCTGAGAATAGTTAATCTTTAGCTTACTAAAACACTGGAATAAATTATACCAATAGTGATAAGGTATATAATGTATATTCAATCAATTCGCCTATAAAAATATAGAACCTTTCTTCTAGAGATGTATTCTATTATTTTTGGTTCCTGCTCTTATGATTAGAGGCTCATCTCTATCGCTGATATCCGTGTGCATAAAGTTGGTAGGACTTATCCTCCTGGCGCCTGAAACAAGTTATGGCTTTTGTTTGTTTGTTTGTTAGTTCATGTCTCCATAATAAGACAATTGTAACTTTTTTTTAATTATTACAATTGGCGCGTGTGTACAGAGACTTGAAGGATTGATTTGAATATACATTTGCTTGTTATTGAGTGAGTCGTGCATCTTATAGTGATATTTTTATTATATATGTTTTGCTCTGAAATATATATTTGTATATTTTGCTAAGAGTATATTAAACTATTTTGTTATTGAAATGTTCTCAACAAATGAAAAAATAATGTTCTACTGGTATATATATATGTCTAAAACTGGAGTAATCGTAAACTGAAGTAATTATGATTTCTTGAAAATAAAGGTATTTATGGGAGGCTCAATGCGGATTCCGACGTGGAAGAGGTTGCATGGATCAAGTGTTTTCTCTCCGCATGATCGCGGAAAAGTTTCTGGCTCTTAGCCAGAAGGTTTTCTGCGCTTTTGTGGATCTGGAGAAAGCATTTGATAACGTTGTGAGAGAAACGCTGTGGGACTTGCTGCCAGGATATGGTGTGGACGGCTCGCTACTGCAGGCAATACAGTCGCTTTATAGGGACTGTAAGGCTTGCGTGCGAGTAGCGGGGGATGTGTCACCTCTTTTTGATGTCTGTACAGGCGTCAAACAGGGATGTGTCATGTCCGCCTGGCTGTTCATAGTGTATCTGGACAGTTGCCTGCAGAAGTTGAAAGATTTTAATATGGGTGTGAATTTGGGTGACTTTACAGTAAACTGTCTGCTGTACGCTGATGATGCGGTGCTCATGGCCTCATCAGAAGCCGACCTTCAGGCATTAGTCACTAATATGAAAGAGGGGTGTGAAAGTAAGGGTCTCCGCTTGAATGCAAGTAAAACTAAGGTTCTAGTATTTGAAAGAGGTGACGTAAGAACTAAATGCGAGATTAGGGTAAACCAGGAACGTCTAGAGCAAGTGAATGAAATTGTGTATTTAGGAAGTATGTTTAGCGCGGATGGAAGATGTGATTCGGATGTAGAACGGCGAGTAGCTGCCGGAAACAAAGTTAACGGTGCTTTGTCCCAGTTAGTAAAGCGACAAAGCATCGTAAAAGAAGCACGAATGGCGATTCATAACGCAGTGCTAGTGCCAACTTTGCTTTACGGTAGTGAAACCTGGGTATGTCAGCAGATGTCAGCAGATGCATGAAAGTAAATTGAATGCTGTGGAGATGCGATCACTTCGAAAATTGTGCGGCGTTACCTTGGCCGACCGAATACGTAATGAAGTGATACGCAATATGGCAGGTTTGAATGAAAGTGTCAGGGTTAAGCTGGAAAAGGGCGTGCGCCGTTGGTTTGGACACGTCCAACGAATGAGTGAGGAACGATTGACGAAGAATATATATTGTTCAAAAGTAGAGGGTAGAAGGAGTCAGGGTAGGCCGAGACTTTTATATGAAGACCACGTGAGCAGATTGCTCTAAAACGGAATGGTCAAAAGTACTCGGATACCCAGACGTGCGTGTATGAAGCGATTGATGAATCTCGAAGAAGCGAAAGAAGTAAGCATGGATCGCGAAGCCTGGCGACCTGTCGTCTCTGACTACCCCGTCAGGGATACAGCGTGAAGATAGTTAGTTTTTTTTGTTTTTTTTTGAAAATAACCTATAACTTAACGTTTTAATAATACAAAGTAATTAGTTTGTATACTAATTGTATCTACATATTGATGTGACTTTATAACTATTGTTTGCTTTTTATGATATAAAAATATGAGTGAATTGTTATGAATAACATAACAATGTTTTGAATGATAACTTGTATTTACATAATAATGCATTTTGTGACAAACTTAATTATATAGCCTTACTATTTGTACGAGCCATGCATCATTAAAGGTTAAACATTTCTACAGCATATTGCTTCACAGCTTATTAATAGGTTATATTAATATCAATAGAACATAACCATTTAAATTAAAATTATTCATCTGAGGTCTTTCCAATCACACTTGTGTAACTTTAAGTGGAGTGTTCGAAGCTTTTGAAACTCGTTTGAATGATAATATTTTGCTTTATGACAATCATCATCTGAGCGTCAAGGCCTGGTTGTGCTTAACTATAGCAGTGATTGATTTAATTGAGTTTTCAGTGCTTTCTTCGAATTTGTTTTGGCTTTTGAATGTTAATGGCTGACTGCTGGCTACTACTATCATCTTACCATTCGGTCTCGGTTGCCTTTGGATATTTTTGCAATTAATTGTTTTAGCTTTTGAATTTCATTGATCGTTTACTTGTCAACGAGAAGAGCATACAAATCTTCTACAAACCCACCCCATGGAATTATGGTTAATTCTAAAATAGTTGATAAGCCTATGCTTATGCTTTCTATTGATATTGTCGGACCTCTTCTTAAAACTTATTCTGGTCATCGATACATACTTTCTGTTGTAGATGTTTTTAATAAATACTGTTGGTTATTCCCAATGATAAATGCTACTACTAATGTAATTTGTAAACTTCTTGAGAAGGAGATTTTCCTTAAGTATGGGACTCCAAAAATATTTGTTTGTGATAATGGAACTCAATTTACTGCTAGACGTTTGTTACATTTCTTAAGGGTTAAATATAAATAAAATATTTCATAATTCCCTGTATACTCCTCAAAATAATCCAGTTAAAAGATATAATAAAACCATTGAGACATGTATAGCATGTTTTGTTAAAGATGATCATAGAACGTAGTCGAAGTATTTACCTCATGTTCAACTAGCATTGAATAATAGTGTGAATCTTGCGACAGATTTTACTCCTAACTTTTTGATGTTCGGTAGAGAACTTATTTTTGATGCATCTTTGCACCGTGTTAGTACCTCTATTGATAATTTAGATCAACTAGAGGTAGGAGATAGAAGTTCTTTTGCAACTTCACTCAATTCACTTAGTGAAATCTTTGTTAAGGTACAACCTTGTTTGTTAAGAGCGTATAAGCGAAATGCTAGTTATTATAATGTAAGGAGGCGAATCATTTCTTTTGGTGTTGATGATATTGTGTGGAGGAGAAGCTTTGTGCAGTCTAATGCTCCTGCATATTTTTGTGCTAAACTTGCACCTAAGTTCGTTAAGTGTAAAGTAGTTTCTAAAGTTTCGCCTAACGTTTACCTTTTGGAGGACCTGAATAAAGGTACCACCGGTCGCTACCATGTTAAAGATATAATTAAATATTAAATTATTTTCTTTGAAAATTACGGACTTTGGTCTTGTTTCTGGTATTAGTTTGGGAGAAATTGCTCTTTGTTAGAATGATGTACGAGAGGGAATGAGCATTTGAAAGAGATGTATGTTAGGTTACTTCACAACTTTTTATTAGAATCAAGTTCTGAATATTTAAAAAAATAGAACTTAGGATATAACAAATTGATTAAAAATTTATCAATTTACCTTTTGGAATTATTAAAATTAGCCTTTTAGAAATAACATTAACTTTTTCACACAAATAACTGTCATACACATCGAAAGATCTTATCTTTTTGTTTGTTTGTTGGAACCTTAATTGGTTATTAAAACATTATTATTCCACTTATATTATGGAATGATATTGTTCTGTTTTGTAGGAAATTTTCCTAGTTTTGTTTCTATGTTTAGGTTATTACTCTTAAATTTTATTTTGTACATATTGTATTCTTATATTGGGATGATGAATCCTTAAGAATAATTTGTTTGTTTGTTAAGTAATTCAAAGTTACCCGGATATGACATTTGAAATACCTTTTGATGTTGATATCTGTCTCTTTTGACTATCGGATCACATCTTTATATATGCATTTGTGTTCGGAAAGCCGGTAGGGTTGTGCCGGTCACATTTGTCATATTGTTTTGTTACAGCATTTGTGTTCGGAAGTTCGGTGGTGTTGAGCCGATCACATCTGTTTGGTTTTGTTACAGCATTTGTGTTCGCAAGTTCGGTGGTGTTGAGCCGATCACATCTGTTTGGTTTTGTTACAGCATTTGTGCTCGGAAGTTCGATGGTGTTGAGCCGATCACATCTGTTTGGTTTTGTTACAGCGTTTGTGCTCGGGAGTTCGGTGGTGTTGAGCCGATCACATCTGCTTGGTGTATTTATCCACAATAAATTTTTGTTGGAATATTTTGCTTGTCACAGTACTATATGCAGTTACTGTTTGACTTTGTGTCTTTGTTTGTCACAGCCACGTTGGTGATGCTGTTTCATATTGAAGTTGTACGTTTGTCACGAGACTTTGTACAGTTGCTGTTTGACTTTGTAATTATTACAAGTTACAGCACAGTTTTGTTTGCTGATATTTTGATTTTTATATGGGATTGTAAGTGAAAGAAGTCGGTGGCAATAGAGCTCAACCGCATCTTCAGTATATATAAGGATAAGATTTGATGAAAGAGTCAGTGGCTAGATAGCTTAACTGAACTCCTGGTTTGAGAACTTGATGGATTTGTTATTGTTATTTTTTAGTACTTACGTTAAGTCAATGCTTTGACTTTAAGTTTATTGTTGTATCAATTTTGATATTCTTATTTGTAAAGAGTTGGATGATAGAGTCGGTGGCTATGGTGCTCAACCGTACTTTCGTATTTAGTTTAGTGTTGGTAGAGTCGGATGTTTTTCTGAACTCATGGAATGTTCTGGTTTGTGGTATAGATTTTTATTGGAACTATACTTATGGTTAGTTGGTTATTTATTCTTGTTACAGAATTTTGTTTTTGGGATTTTTTTATTGGAATTATTTCCATTTCTCTCTTAAAGCTTAATTGTTTGAAAAAGAACGTTCCTTTCTTTTATTGCTGGTTGGGGTGTGATGTAACGTTGTAAAACGTCACATTGAAGTGTCATTGTTAGTCTTGAGATTTAGAGAGAGAGGAGAGTAGATTGTTGACTCTTTCTCACTACTTGTCATCGAATTTATATAATTTGCGTTTTGAGTAGGTAGAATGCTTTGAATGTCTTAGCCTGTTCTTAGAACGAATGAAATTAAATGGTCTTGTCAATTTCTTTTGACAGTGGTGACGGAACTTCATTCGCCTAGCTACAGCAAGGACAAAAAGATGTCGTTGTAAATATATTTTTTAAACTTCGCTAAAACGAAGTAATCTTTTATAAATTGTAAATGGAAGTTCAAGTCTGTGACTTCTTATCAATGTTTATATCAGGATGACTATGTATTTCGGTAAGATCTTTGGAACCACATTTCTAGTCTTGGTGATCTGTAGTATTTTGACGAAAGATTATGCGTTTGTTTACAGCTAATTACGAAATTTACGAAGTTTACGAAGCTTGGAGAGGCGTTAATGGAATATTTGCCTGCTCTTCAAGATTAATTAGTTTTCCTTAAAAAAGTGGTAAGTTTTCTTTATGTGTTCAAATCACGAACAAATCTCCAATTGTTTTTCCAAATCTAATAAATTTCTTTTCTTTGCAGCTGAAAATACACTTTTTTTTATATATTAATTCTATTGTTGGATAAAATTTGCCACGGATGCTGACCATGTGGTTACGGGATCGTCATTCTAGTGGAGACGACACCTGTCGCGGTCTGCAGATGTGATTTCGAATCCCGTGGTAATGTAACCGCCTTCAGGTACTTAGTTTGAATTATTTTTGTATGTAGATTAATCTAATAATGATGCACGACTTATGATTAGGCCCATGTAACGACTCAATGATCAGGCCCATGTAAAGACTCAATGATTTGGCTCCTGTTTTGAATCATGTTACGATATATATTTTGACTTATAAGCTAGCATTATGCTGGGTATTCTAAATTTCACGCCTCAACCCTGAGAATAGTTAATCTTTAGCTTACTAAAACACTGGAATAAATTATACCAATAGTGATAAGGTATATAATGTATATTCAATCAATTCGCCTATAAAAATATAGAAACTTTCTTCTAGAGATGTATTCTATTATTTTTGGTTCCTGCTCTTATGATTAGAGGCTCAATCTCTATCGCTGATATCCGTGTGCATAAAGTTGGTAGGACTTATCCTCCTGGCGCCTGAAACAAGTTATGGCTTTTGTTTGTTTGTTAGTTCATGTCTCCATAATAAGAGATCTATTATTATTTTTGGTTCCCAGCCATTGTTAAAACTTTTTTTTAATGATTACATGTTATTTTGCGAAAGATTACGACTGATATTGCCGAGGTGAAAAAACAGAACATTAAGATACGTAAGTCTAACAATGAAATTGAAAAATCAATTGAGTTCATTAATAACGCCTACCAAAACCTGAAAAAGTTAATAGAAAAGTTGGAACAAGATAGAAGAGATCAGCGAAATTATATAGTGGAGCTTGACAACAACACTACTTGGACCTACAACAATTCTCGCGCTCGTCGGCTATTGAAATTCGTAATGTCCCACAGAGTGAGAAAGAGTCAACTGAGGAACTTACATCGACAGTGGTTCGGGTTTGTGACGCTCTTCACACTACTGTTGACGTGTCTGAATTTCGTGACATTTATCGAATGCCAGGAAGGAAAGGCGCGAACAGACCCATTGTGTGTGAATTTGTATCGGTAACTCTGAAAGATAAGGTGTTGGAGGCGTCACGAGTGTTCAATAAATAGAAACCTTTAAACGAGAAGCTCAGCACTGAAAATCTGGAAATGAGAGGACCACGCAGTCCCATTTTTATAGCTGAACATCTACCTGGAACTCTAAGACAGCTTTTCTACGAGGTTCGATGCTTCGCTAAAGCATATAGATATAAATTTTGTTGAATACGTAATGGCAGGTTGTTTCTACGTGAAAGAAAAGGAGCAGACGCGTTTAACGTCAAAACTACGTCGTGCCTTAAGAAGCTGCCCATACCTCAGTGTAACAAAGACCTGGCAGTGTTTCTGTAATTTTGTTAGTTTTAAGTTTTTGTTTTTATTTTTTATATTTTTTATTTTGAATATTTTTATCTCACAATACATAACTACACACTTAACACACTATACCATAAAACTACACCACTTATTTACTACTCCTCTCTGTTCGACTGGTTGAGATGCGATACTGGTATGTGAGGTTGATGTCCTCACTATGTTGCTGTGCACTGCTAGTGTGTGTGTGTGTGGTGTGCAGTTCAGCACGATCAACTTCTTGGACAATAGCTTTGGGACATTTTTGCATTATAAAAATGGAAATGTTTATCTTAATGATGAAATTGATGCTGTAGGTGATACGCAGTTTTTTAAATGTAAACCAGAGCAATGTGCGGGTCTTTTGACTAATACTGCTAACTCATTAAACATTCTTCAGGTTCAACATATGCAGCTTAAATTGTAACTTCGATGAACTTTCCATATTTGTGAACACAATTCAAACGCGACATATTAGCTCTATCAGAATATTGGCTCAGCAAAACTAAAAATATACCGATTATTGAAGGTTATGCGGCTTATAAAATAAATAAAATAAATAAAAATATCCATCACGCCTTATCCCCGAAGGGGTCATCATCATCATCCGAGCGTCTGTCCCAGTTGCGTCTCGCGACGCCCGGGGTCCGCTTTCCTACATTTTCTCCTCCACTTCGCACGGTCGTCGGCATCCCCTGTGGTGAGACCATTGGCACGCATGTCATCCCTTACGACGTCAAGCCATCACTTCTTGGGTCTTCCCCTCTTACCGGGACCCGGTAAGAGAGGAATATAGGTGGTGAGCCCATTGCCGTGTTGAAATAGACAGACGCAGGTTGTGGCTACCTGCTGTTGAAATTATGCGGCTTATAGCACCCAACGTAATATGAATCAAAATGCCGGCCTTATTTTATTTGTTTCTATAACTGTATCGCAAGTAGTAGAGGAGCGCCATGTTATGGGGTCAAACTGCCTCATATGCAAGATAGAACCAGCAAAAATTTGCTGTAATTGCATTGTATCGCACCCCATCTAATCGGGATATTGACATGTTTTTTCATGACTTGGATGGCATTCTTATAGCCTCCAAAAATTACAAAAAATATTCTACTAATTGGCGATATTAACATAAATATTATACCTGAAAAGCTAGACAACCAAACATTTGCATATCTGCACCTTACAGCTTCTTATGGACTCTTACCGACTCACAATCAGCCTACGCGAAAACATAACAGTTTAGATCATACTTTCATAAAATCCGACTTCAAATATACAACCTTAACATTTGATTCACCTTTAACTGATCACAGGCCATCATTGATAAATATCCAACTTAAACTACTTAAAAAATCTACTTATTACGGTAAAGTGGACTACAGGTCAGTGTCACAAGCTATCCTGCATACGAGCTTCGATGAAGTTATGCACACATTGGATCCTAACCTAGCTGCAGAAAGGTTGGTTGACACTATTGGTCCTCTGATCCAAACGTACACTAGTACAAAACATGTCCCATCCGAACACAGAATATATAAGCCATGGATTACTAGCGGTTTGCTTAGGTGTATACGTAATCAAGACTCCGTGTACCGACGACTGAGAAATGACCCTAATAACCTTGTCCTAAGTACGACTTACACGAGATACCGTAACTTTTGCAACAAATTGCTTAAAAGACTAAAACATCTACATGAAAAGTATGAATTTCAAAAAGCACAGCACAACCCAAAGGCGATTTGGAAAGTGATAAAAAACATCACTTACTCCGATCGTCGGTAGCCCGCTCTAAAAGAACTACTGAGCATCGATTCTGACCCAATAACATCTGTTAATTAAATAAATAAATACTTTTTTAATACAGTTGCTCAAAAAGTGGCATATTGCAGGGACGTATAGCGTTCGGGATGTGGGCTATAACACACGCGTGTTTTTTCTTTGTCATTCCCGAACTAGTGTTTTTTCTTTCCCAATTGACATAATAATGACTATTAAAAAGGAAAAAAAACAACCACGAAGTTTTTCCTCGAAAAAAATCATAGAAGTTTTCATGATTCATGCAAATATTTCTATAAAAAGCTACTAATTTATTTCAATATCCGATTTAAAAGTAATATTAAGTACAAATTTAAACATTATATATAATTATACAAACAATAATTTAATATTAGTACATATATGTATAGGCCAAATTAAATTTATAAAAATAAAAAAGTTGGCTGTATGACGTGCACTGCCATAGCCTCTGCTTATATTCTTTTACTGTTGGTGCCATTTTCCAAAAATTTTCTTCTCGAGTTTAGTTGCTTGTTGCACAAAATGAGTAATTTTGACGACAATTTATTTGAATTAACGCCACCGGAACTCAGTTTAATTGCAAAAAATGCTTCGGAAAACATTTTACCTGAAAAGTCTAAAAGTCGCTACATATCTACATATGACGAATTCATTGTGTGGAGAGAAGAGAAAAAGGCAAATAGTTTTTCAGAAAATGTTATTTTGGCATACTTCTCTGAACTTTCAACAAAATTAAAACCATCTACCTTATGGTCGAGGTATTCAATGTTTAAAAGTGTGCTAAAAATCAGGAATAATGTGGATATCAGTGAATACCCCAAACTAAATGCTTTCCTAAAACGACAATCAGACGGCTTTACAACTAAAAAGTCGAAAATATTAACATCGAATGAAGTGGAAAGGTTTTTGAACGCAGCTCCCGATGATCGTTATTTAAGCACAAAGGTAATTTATTAATAAGTACTTCTATTTTTCTTTGGTATTCAGTTTACGAAATCGCAAAATACACTCAATATAAAAAAATAATAATCAAAAACCCTTTTTTTTGTAGGTTGCGCTGATTTTTGGCGTTGCTGGTGCTTGCCGCAGAGAGGAGTTAGCTAATATCACTTTAAAAGATATTGAAATCCATGGAAAAATGCTACTAATCAATATTCCGAATACAAAAAATAAGATACCGAGAAGCTTCATTGTTGAAGGAGATTTTCTTAAAATAGTGCAAAAATATATGAATCAGCGGTCCCAAAAAGCAAAACCCGATCGTTTTTTCCAAAATTATTAAAAAGGGAAGTGTACAGCTCAAGCAATCGGGATAAACAAATTTGGTAATATGCCAAAAGAAATAGCTATGTTTCTTGGTCTGCCGGATGCTGAGTATTATACTGGGCACAGCTTCAGGAGGACCTCTGCTACATTATTGGCAGATTCGGGAGCCAATTTGACGTCCTTAAAGCGACTAGGAGGCTGGAAGTCAGACAAAGTTGCAGCAGAAGGCTATTTTGCTGATTCATTAAATAACAAACTAGAAACTGGGAAAAAATCACACAGTCCATTAATTTAAAGTCCAGTCCATCTCCTTCACATGACAATACTGAAGAGAACGTTCGTCCGCCTACCTTCGTTGATAATTATAATTCATCAGATCCAATTCCATCAACTAGCAAACGCCCTTGTATAACACCTTTGACAAATATACATGAACAATCATTTGAAATTAATAATAGTTTGTCTCAAACAGTAAATATGCAACTGAAAACTTCCCCAGTTAATATAAAAAACTGTACCAATTTCAATGTATATGTGAACTATAACTTTTACAAAAAATAAATGATTATTTACTCGAGTTTATTGTGTTTTTATTATTTTATTAAATTGCTTCATTTTTTTCGCAACTGTATTAAAAATAGTCGTTCAATACACGTGCAGAACCGTCATTGCAACTTGTTTCGACTGTCAACCCTCACCTTTGGCTGCGCCTCGGCTCGGGTCGACTTTTGTCGGAACTCGTTGCAATGACAGGCATTTCGCACTTGTATCGAAATATACTATTCCACTATTGGTTCCAACCTAGCACAAAAATTACGCCTACAACGCTAGATAGAAATACCTGCCACAAACCGATACTCATCCTTTGAATTCCTTGGACTAATGCCAACTGATGAGAGTGAGGTTGAGACGGTGATTAGAGGACTACGTGGCGATAGCGCTGCTGGTTGGGACAAAATTCCAACCCGGTTGTTACAGAGTTGTGCAAGTACACTAGGGCCTGTCATTGCCCATATCTGTAACATATCGATGCAAAATGGTGTTTTCCCAAAGGTATTTAAAAAAGTCCGTGTCCACCCCATTCATAAGGGCGGAAGCAGGGACAGTGTTAATAATTATGGACCGATTTCAGTGCTACCTGCCTTGTCTAAGGTATTAGAAAAGATATTAAACACATGCCTTACTAGTTTCCTGAATAAAAACAACATTTTCGCTGATAATCAGTTTGGATTCAGGGAGGGCAAGTCAACACAGGATGCAGTGGCCTCCCTGGTCGATCAAGTTATAGACAGCCTAGATTCCGGTCAAAAATGCCTTGCTATCTTTCTTGATCTCAAAAAAGCGTTTGAAACTGTCTCTGCTCCCCGCCTCCTGTCAAAAATGGAAAGGTATGGAATTCGGGGCCTCGCCCTAAAGATATTTGCAGACATCTAACAGATCGCCTGCAGTGTGTTGGGATTGAAGGTTTTGTTAGTGATAGCAGATCCATTCATTTTGGGGTACCACAAGGTTCAGTTCTCGGCCCAACACTCTTTTTAATTTACATAAATTCACTATGTAAACTTCCTCTTGTAACTGCTCGGTAACGATATATGCCGATGACACTGCTTTGCTTGTCCAGGGTATAGTTTGGGAGGACGTCTTTAATCATGCCCAGGTCGCCCTTGGTAGAGCGATGCGGTGGCTGAATTCTAACCTCTTAACCCTAAACTTGGACAAAACCACGTACCTGACTTTCTCTCTCTCCACAATAACGCAACCAGAGTTAGATACCTATACACTAAAAGCTCACTCGTGCTCTGCTACAAACTTATCAACATCATGTAATTGTACCACCCTGACCAGAACAAACCAAATAAAATACCTGGGAATCTACTTAGACAATCATTTATGTTGGAAATATCACATCAATAATCTGACCACTCGAGTACGTAAGATCATATACATTTTTAAAAAGCTGCGGTATTCAGTTGATTTCGTCACTTTGAGAACTGTTTACCTTGCTCTGGGACAGGCAGTCTTGAGTTACTGCATTTGTGTCGCGGCAGTAGTTAGAAAGCACATTTCAGAGGGATACGAATGCATGCTCACAAGGAAGCGTCGCTGGCATAAGGTTTGCTCTAACCAGAGTTACAGAACATCACTAGCTGCTCGACATTATAAAGTACTCGGGGGACATCTTTACAATACTGCAAATAAACATTGCAACATATATGGCATGCTTAGTAAACAATGTCGCAGGAAAGTGTATACCTGGCTCATGGACAAAACATATGAAGATGTTGAAGACCTTGTAACTGTAACTAATGGGGCCTCGTACCCACAACTCAAGTTCAATCTTACCGTGGGTGCCAAGGTTGTGTTTAACCTTGTGCATATATCATATAGCATCTGCAGTACATGTTCCACTTAATTTCAAAAAGTAGCTCAAGATTATAATTTTATTATATTTTTCTTTTTTTAGTCTTAGTTACCAATTCAACTCTTTATTGAGACACATGGCTTTTGATTGTAATTTGTAATGAATTATAGTCATATCAAACACATATTTGTACTGGCTACAGTAAAAAACTATAATTATTTTTGTTTTAAATATTATTTTTGCAATATTCGGTTTTTTTTTTTTAAAGCGGAATGTTGCAAAAATAACATTTAAAAACAAAAATAATTATAGTTTTTTTTAATGGATTTCCGCCATGTAACGCCTGATTCAATTAGTTACTGGCTACAGTGTTATAAACAATAAACTTTGACCCTCGAAAAAAAAATGCTGTCACTTTCATTCAAAACACAATTCCCATTCAACAAATTCACATAATGGTATGGGACATCATGTGAAATAATTATCATGGACAGAAGTATGAAAGTTTGTGAATGTGTTTGTTTCTCAATCCTCTCTAGCCCTTGAACCAATTTGGTGAAACTTACTTTGCAGATAGCTGAAATCCTGGTTTAACACATGGGCCTGAACAAGTTCCACCTGGAACAAGTTTTTGTTGCAAACAAAACTTTACCACGACGGCCGTTTTACAGCACACAAAAATAGACTTTATTGCTACGGCACAAAGAAGAAGTTCGTGCCATAAGATAAGTATGTATAGAAATACTCTACGTAATAGCGAAATACTTCTTGGTTGTGCAAGATACAATCCGGTATCTACGCCGAAAATATGTGACAAGTTTTTTAAAAATTCTACTGCCTCTGTCGACAATTCCTTCTTTATCCAAGCGGTTTGGTTGTAGAATGCACTGTCAGTGTCCATCAGACGTGCACTTAGTCTAGCCACATTCAAGAGGCTAGTACAACGATCTATATCTAGAATTTGCGCCAGCAAATGTTCATTGATTGTATTTATATAAACCGTATGTTAGTTATATGTGTATGTAAGTACGTCTCTGTGTGTGTTTAATATTTATATTTTTGTAGTAAACATAATTTGTTTACCAAAATGGTAATATTTTAATGTAACACCATCTAAATAGTGCCTGTTAAAAATTGTCTTTATGCTGTAAGGCCACCCATGTTGAACTCATTTAATACCATATTATCTTCCTAAGTATCCTAAGTTGCTATTAAAGCCAACCTAGATTTGGAGATTAGGGTCCATTTAAATTATGCTGCTAGGAGAAGCTATTGTTTGGCTTTTGATTTTCGACATTGTTGGAAGCGACTGTCCACCAGCCAACTCAACTCCGTAAGGATACCTCAGCTAAATGTAAAAAGTATTATTGATTTTATAATGATGTGATATTTTTTTTTATATGTGGCTTTTCAAAATGGCGTCGCCCGCCTGATGGTGATGGAGCAAAGACGACGACCCGTGATTGGGGCCGCTATCTCAACCCGCAGGGCTCCGATAGCGACCTTCATCTTGACGGCTCAGAAATATGCCTTTTCACGCTTCTCTTAAAGGACCTAGGATTGTAAGAGGAAAAAAGCGCAGGCAGAGAGTTCCATGCTTTTATGGTGCGACATAAGGAACTTGAAAGATACTTGACGGAGCCATCCCAGAGATGTGAGCAGTATTCCACGCACTAACGAATCTGACACTTATATAATAAGTATCTGTTTTTTTAAACAAATAAGTGATTGTTACCGTTCTGTTGAACCACTCGCGACACTTGTTGATCTTCCTCTCGGTCCAGAACAGCTGCGACACAGCCAGCAGAACATGAGCGTCGTGTTCGCACTTCTTCAACGCGTCCACCTGTTCAACACATTGTCATATTCAATTCGCTTTATGTATTTAAATATCTACAGTACAACCAGATAATATATGAGAATCGTTTTTTTTTCTTAGATAAGGAAAAGACATGTATTATTTTTGACGGCCTCTGTGGCGCGGTGGGTGTGCATCCGACTGCTACGCAAGAGGTCGTGGGTTCGATTCCCACCCAGGATAAAACTTTGTGTGATGAGCACGATGGTTTATTCTGTGTCTGGGTGTTATTTATCTATAATATGTATGTATTTAGAAATATAAAAAATAAATAAATATATTGGGTCATTTTTTTTTACACAGCGCCGTCTAGCCCAAAGTAAGCTAATATAAGCTTGTGTTATGGATCTAGACAACTGATATACATACTTATATATTTCTAAATACATACATATTATACATGGGAAACACCCAAACTCCGAAACAAACATTTGTGGGTCACACAAATATTTGATCCGAATCGGGAATCGAACCCGGGACCTCAGTCACGGCAGTCGCATGCACTACCACTGCGCCACTGGGCCATTTAAAGATTTAAGGTTCACACTAATATTTTTTAAAATTTTAGAATCAAACTCTAGCTCTCAGTATCAGCAATCCCTTTCATTACCACTGCGCCGCTAAGCCAGTAAACTATTATTGAGAAGAATTCTAGAGGTTTTCATAAACCATAATAATCAGAAAGGTTGAATTTTGACAACTTCTAATTATCTAGTTATTCCACAACTATCAGACTCTATCCAATATTTGGGCCAAGATCCCAACCAATCTCTAAATCTTCAAGTACCTAAAATTATATGAAAAAGTTCCTTACACTTTTAGTTTTCCGCTGTGGCCTCGACTCCATGAAGATAGCTTCGGCCCAGAGCCGGCCCGCACTGGGACACTCCTGAAGAGCTTTGGCCATAACCGCGTTGGCGATTTCTGCGCTACCATTCCGCCTTTCTAGACGCACACTTTCCAGCCTGAAGGGTTTAAGATTAATTAAACTGCCTAGATGCTTAAATATCAGTAATTAATTACAAGGTTTGTGAAAGTTTTCCTCGAGAAGAGTGCAAAAAGTTACTATGGCATACTAGTGAAGACTTGCGGTTCTCCCCACGTGAAATACTTCCTAGCCAAAAAGGCCTGATAAAACGGCACAATTTCAATGAACAAATAATCATGTTCAATTCTGTCTAGCTTCATTGCCGCGTATTCGTCATGACACCCTTGTCATAACTATATGTCGTCGAGCATATAATCGTAGGTAACAGTAGGTTTGTCTGCACATGCTGCAGTTACACCGCAATGGATAATAGAACTAATTTATACTAATATCAGAAACGCTTTAAACTTTCATATAGTTAAAACACTAGACGGATTACAATGAATATAACACAGGGATACCTTGAATCTCAGGCAAAAACAATCACAAGACAGAAGTTGAGTACACCAAAAATAAAATATAGACTCGAAAAAAAATTATTCAATACGAACCATAGCTCTGGGTTCTTGGGATTCCTAAGTCGAGCTTTCTCCAATACTGATCTAGCTTTGGTTACGTTTTTTAGTTTCTCTTCCAGTCTGGATTGTAATATCCACATCGGTACACTGGTTGCACATTTTTTGAGCTGGAACGATAATAATAATATAAGCTTATTATGCATAATTACTAGAGATATTAAAATACTTGCATATACGTAAATCTGATGAATCTGCAAGAAGCGAAAGAAGTATGCATGGATCGAGTATGCATGGATCGTGAAGCCTGGAGATCTGTTTTCTCTGACTACCCCGTCAGGGATACAGCGTGAAAATAGTTAGTTAGTTAGTTTTATATACGTAAATGTAAAGCTTCTAAATGCAATGCAGTGGAGAAATTTGAAATATGCATGTTTGTATTTTCTTTTTGCAAATGACTTAATCTAAAGTTACCGACTGGTACCTGGACCTGGTGGACTATACCATTTAAAGTCGCATGCTAGACAAAGAGATCTGACATATTCCATTAGTTCATTACACAGTTTATTGATTGATTGACAATATTATTCATATTAACATTTTAAAAGATTCAGATCTATACTATTATAAACCTGAAGAGTTTGTTTATTTGTTCCGTTGAACGCTCTCAGGAACTACTGGTCAATTACACTGAAAGCTATAGGTAATAACACTTCTACCGCAATATTGGGTCAAGACTGACCTTGACTTAAGACTAAACTTGACTAAGAAGTAGAAGACGGAAACGATTTACGTAATTAGAAGAAATATAAAATTGTCGCGAGTACGCGTATTTAGTGGAAGCTTATAGTTGAAACATATGGCTAATCATTTGAAAAATAAAGACTTAGTTGGACACAAAATATTTTAGCAAATTTTATTTACATTGACACATAAGACATTACATACATCAGACTACTTCTTTAACATACACTGAAAAGAGTTCTCGCTTGATGTTAGGCAACCTCTACCACTTTCCCTCATTAATCAAGCGAATGGCATTGTATACCCAGGGCATCCCTGATTGTGACTAATCTTGGCTTAGGAACTGCCTTGGTCATAATATCTGCGAACTGCGTGGCGGTGCCAGTCTTCTGAACATCCACGAGTCCTTCTTGTACAGTTTCTCTCACAAAGAAATGTCGAACTCGTATATGCTTGGTCCACTTGTGAAACTCTGGGTTATACGCAAGCCGTATAGCAGCTTCATTATCAACTTTAAGTATAGGTACTCCATCCATGTCAGTGAGTGAGCTAAATACTCTTTGAAGCCATACAAGCTTAGGAGCACCTTCACTTGCTGCTACTATTTCAGCTTCAGTGGTAGAAATAGCTACTGAAGATTGTCGTTGACTTAGCCATGATACTATTCCTCCAGCAAAGAGACATGCAACTCCCGTTGTAGAGCGTCCTGTTTGCTGGTCTCCTCCATGATCAGCATCACTATAGCCTTGTTTACGATTAGATCCATGTTCCGCTTTATACGTTATACCATAAGAAGAACTCCCTTTTATGTATCGCATAATCCGCTTAACACGAAGCCAATCGTCATGTGTCGGGTTTTCCAAACTTCTTGAAACTAATCCGACTGCGTAAGCTATGTCGGGTCGCGTTCCTGTCATTAGGTACGCTAATATATAGCTTCTCTGTATGGAAATTTCTTCTCTTCCACCTTGTTAACTTTCCCTGCTTGAGAAGTCGTTTCTATTGGCGTTGATACTGGATTGCATTCTGCCATCTTGAAACGTTCCAGTATTTTCTTGGCGTACGATTCTTGTTTAATCGTAATGGAGCCATCTTTCGACTGTTCTATCTCAAGTCCAGGGTAATAAGATGCTGGCTTGCTGGTGATCTTTAGAGTATTCCCTAACTCTCTAAGGAATTGGTTTGCCAAATTTTGATCTGTAGCAGCTACAAGCCCATCATCTACGTACAGAGTTATCAGGATTTTCTTGTCACCTATCTTTTGAAGTTCGATCGCTGAATCCATCCGGCTGCTGCATGTAAATTTCTTCCTTTAGCTTGCCGTTGACGAATGCCGTCGAAACATCAAACTGTGCCAAATATAACTTTTTTTTGGCTGCAACACTTAATAAGGCTCTAATGGTGGCCATTCTAGCAACTGGACTGTAGGTCTGTTCATAGTCAATCCCTTTTTGTTGCTTAAACCCTTTTACTACTAGCCTAGCCTTATATTTGTCAACACTGCCGTCTGGGTTTCGCTTGATGCGAAAGACCCACTTGCAAGGGAGTGCCTTCCTTCCCGTCGGTAGCTCACAGAGTGTCCAAACATCATTTTACTTTAAGGAGTTCATTTCACTCTTCATAGCTTTGATCCACTCTGCGCGGTCATCTCTTTCAATCGCTTGTTTATATGTCTCAGGGAAACATTCTGTACCTACGAAACAAACGTAGTCATCATATTTCTTAGGACGTGAGAGGCTACTTCTGTCGCGTAAGTCGTATGGCGATCTCGGGTTCAATAAAGATGGTTCGACTACCTCTATCTCCTCATCAGCGTCAACGAACTCTTAGTAAGCTTTTTCATCCTCTCTTCTTTCGTTCCTATCTCCTAAAACATCTACATGTACATGATCATCTTCTCTATCTCCCTCTAGAACGTTTGGTTATCTCCCTCTGAACTTGAAGTCGTAGGAATTTCCGTACTGATCCGGAACTCAACGTCAGTTTTAAAGGTTATATCCCTCGATCTTTGCGTTTTGTTTCCATCCCAAATACGGTAACCATCATCGTTGTCATATCCTATAAGTCTGCCTTTAATAGCCTTGGGGTCAAGCTTCTTCCGTTTTTGTTTTGAAACATGAAAATAGCATTCACTTCCGATGACTCTCAAGTGACTTATCTTAGGTTTCTTCCCATGCCAGAGTTCGTAAGGTACTTTACCCTCAACTCTCGATGGACCTGTCCTGTTAAGTACGTACGCGGCAGTATTCACCAGTTCTGCCCAGAGTAAATGCGGTAGTTCTCCTCTTGCGTGTAGCATAGATCTCGCAGCTTCAACTAGCGTACGGTTTTCTCGCTCACTACATCCGTTCTGCTCCGGAGTGTAAGGCATTGTCAGCCGTTGTTGAATGCCATATTTCTGTAAAATATCTCGTACCTCTTTGTTGTCAAACTCACCTCCGTTATCACTGAGAATTGTTTTGATGTCATATCCGGCGGTCTTGGCTTCTTGAAGCATTTGAAGGAGTTTATCCTTAACCTCAAATTTGTTCTTAATAAAGTAGACCATGCGATAGCCAGAGTAATCATCCTTGAATGAGTTGAGCACGTAATATTTAAATTTTGAGATGCTATCGACAAAGGGACCGCAAACATCAGTGTGAATAAGCTCTCCTGTGGCTTTTGCTCGTTCCCTTTTTCCAAACGGTTTCCGGTGTGACTTTCCATAAATGCAGCCTTCACATTTGATATTATCAGGACTCAACTGCATCCCTAGCTCTCTATTTACGAGGCGGATAACATGTTTCTTGTCCTGATGATCAAATCTTTCGAGATACAACTGTAGCATGTTAGAACCAGTTATAGCATTGACCTCTAGGACTCTTGCCTTGTTTGGCATCACTGTCTTCATACTCAGTTTATATAAGCCGCCATAATGGTCTCTCCTTCCAACAACTCTAGTCGTGCCTCCAATATCAAGTTTGCACTCTCTTGTTGTAGAAGTGAATAAACTGTTCTGCATTTTATCTTGCGCAACAAGTGGTAAAAATAGATTTTTCGTCAGCGATGGTACCAACCAAACATCTTTTAGGGTTATTAACTCCCTCCTGCCACCGACATTAGACTCTACCTCAACGGTACCTTTTCCTATCGCTGGTATTACGCTAGCGTCTGCAGTCGATATTGTGTGGTCAGAGTCAAATTCGTGAACTCTTGAAAGAAGTCACTCCTAACAGCGATGTGAGTTGTGGCTCCATTATCTACGAACCAGCTTTCTCTGTCTTGAGTTCGTCCTGCTGCACAAGCATTCAGTAGCAGAGAAATGTGTTGCACTTGCTTTGACGTAGCTTCTGATGTGCCTAGCGTGGGCTTAGATGGCCTCCCATCCTGTATCCACTTTTTGCATTTTCGCACTCTATGTCCTTTGCCGGAACAATAGCCGATATTGCAGATCAGCTCTTTGTCGCAGCTTTGGTTGCTCTTATATTGTGTCCGTGTTGCCGCTAAGGCCTCTTTCTTTATATCCTCTTTGCTACCAAGCGCTCTTTCAAATGCGCACAAGTGACTTGTCAAATTACCCACTGTCCGTTCACTTTGGTTCAGTAATAACCAGCTCGATTTGAATGCAAAATATTTATCGTCGAGCGTATCTAATATTTTGCAGATGAGGAATAATTCCGGCAGCTTTACAGTAACGTCCTTCTTTGTGATTTCTGCATTCAAATTTGTCCGAATGTTTTTCAGTTTTGACATGTGGGTAGAAACGTCCTCATGATTACGTTTAAAACTGACGAACTTAGAGCACAAATTGTACGCTCTATCATCAGATTGACCGTCATATAACCAGTGCAGCTCTTGCCAGACCTCCTTAGCTGTTTCAAACCGCATGACCGTTTTTAGCGTGTCCTCAGGCATATTTGTGGTTAAAATGAGCAGAGCGCTACATTCGGCCTTCCTGTATTTGGCTGCAGCCAAATTGTAGGCGCCGACTTCTTCGTCACCAGCTCCTTGGATATGGGACACGGGCTTCTCCAGGGTTCCTTCGACTGCTTCAATAGCACCTTCAACACCACGTAACATAATGGAAATCTTATATTTCCACGTAGCCCAATTATCTTTCCCTTCCAGATTGCCGGCCTTCCTGTATTTGGCTGCAGCCAAATTGTAGGCGCCGACTTCTTCGTCACCAGCTCCTTGGATATGGGACACGGGCTTCTCCAGGGTTCCTTCGACTGCTTCAATAGCACCTTCAACACCACGTAACATAATGGAAATCTTATATTTCCACGTAGCCCAATTATCTTTCCCTTCCAGATTGCCTATTTGCAATTTTGACGTAAAATTTTCCATTTCGTCAAATGCTAGGTTTTACTATGCTGGGCCCATAACCTGTCGCGAGTACGCGTATTTAGTGGAAGCTTATAGTTGAAACATATGGCTAATCATTTGAAAAATAAAGACTTAGTTGGACACAAAATATCCAATTCAATTCAATTTTTTGGTTATGGCACTCGTCGAACGAACTAAACGATTTAGCCAAAAACAGACATGCGATGGAGATTATTTGTAAATGTGAAATTGTAGGAATAACAATTTAGCAATTTTGGTTTTGGTCCATATGTAAAAAATTCTTGAATAAACAATTCAATTCAATTCAATTTTTCTTGAATGGCAAACGGTATCGGTAGTGATGTCCACCGACGACTACTGCTAAAATCAGATGTGTTATGGACACTCGTATGTATAAAGATAGTAAAAAGAATTTTGATAATTCTCAAATTAAATTAATAAGAACAAATTTCATTTACATTGACACATACGACATTACATACATCAGACTACTTCTTTTTCCTACGTGACATAACATACACTGAAAAGAGTTCTCGCTTGATGCTATGCAACCTCTAACAAAAATAAATTGAATAGTATTGGTTAAAAGGTCTTAGTAACCAGCCCATAAAATAATTACAAAAAAAAATCTAACGTCATCATCAATCAACCTTCAGATAGAAGCGAGTTAAAAAATAAAAGTGATGAAAAAGAATGAAAACGAAAAATCGTTCTTCATGTAGAACACAAAGTAACACTTATGAACGTCATGATTACTGCTTCTACATTTACATTTACTGCCAGATTCGCAAAGCAATAGGTAGAGCCTGAGGAAGAACCTGGCAATAAAACTCATGGCCACTCTTTTCTAACCGCTAGTAATTACATTAGTTTGATTTACATGATATTTGACAAAAAAAAGCTAAATCAATGTTGTGTTTAAAACATATCAATGAGACCGATTCTAGTTGCCAGTTCTAAGGGTACTTAAGAAGAAGAAGATGTATACTCGTTAATATATACTCACCCCTTGAGTATAAGTATTTCTTGCTTCTTCATCATTGTTCATCTGCTCCTCGATTTGACCTTTCATCATATGCAGTTTGGCGTAGTCACTGAATACCTTGATAGCCTCTTCCAGCAACTTCAACGCGACGTCCAAGTTGTTCAGTGCCCATTCTAGTTTAGCTGACTTTATCATTACCTGGTGAAAGATAATTTATATAATAACTAAAGCGGACGCTCCGCGGTTTAACTGCGAAGTACCTGTTCCCGTGGGAATATTTTTTACTTATCTATTACACCTTATCCCCGAAGGGGTGGCAGAGGCATATTATGTGCCCACTTTTCACCGTGGGCATTCCTGTCCCACGTAATAGGTGGTGAGCCCATTGCCATGTTGAAATAGACAGACTCAGGTTGTGGCTACCTGTTGTTAAAATTTTCAAACCGCCCATAATGCCTTCAACTTGGAGGATAAAATGTAAAAAAGCGGACCCCGGGCGTCGCGAGACGCAACTGGGACACACGCTCGGATGATGATGATGTAATAGGTGGTGAGCCCATTGCCGAATACAGGATAATAAAGCTTAAACTTTTCACTAAAAAAGCATCAGCTTTGTTAGTGAAAGTCGCATTAAAAATGGTCCAGCCGTTTTAGAGATAAGCCGGTACAGACACAGAAAATGATTATTTATGTATATTCATCTACATTTAATGAAAAGTGGTTAATTTAAAATTACAAATACCTTTAATGTTCTTGATTGAAAATTAAATTGTCCTATCGCAGTTCACTGCAAGCTTCTTCAGGTCACATCATTTTGGGAGAGTGGCCTTACTGTACCAAACTAGCTACTATCTAACATACATTTTTAAAGAGAAGTTTTCTTCTCTCCGTCATGATCTTGTCTGTTACACATTAGCATCCCGAAAGGCCCTCATTATACTCATTAGTACATACATACCTAGAAATGTGCCTATTTCCCCAAAGCCATAGTTATACAGAGGCATAGGTAATGTTCGCTTATACTTATATAGGCAAGTCTATCCTACTAATATTATAAACGCGAAAGTTCGTAAGAATGGATGTTTGTTACTCTTTCACGCAAAAACTACTAAATGGATTTTAATGACATTTTACAATAATATAGCTTATACATGCGCTCGTGGCCCCGCGGTCTCAGTGTTCGGTAAACGATCACTGAGGTACGCAACTTTCACTATGGCTGGTCGTCGGATGGGTGACCACTTTGTGGCATTTACATTTGCGAGCGTTTCCGTGCTTCGGAAGGCACGTTAAGCCGTTGGTCCCGGTTGCCAGTAAAATGGCAGTCGTTAAGCCTGGTTGAAGGCCTTATAGGCGGCTTAATAAATTTCAACAGCAGGTAGCCACAACCTGCGTCTGTCTATTTAAACACGGCAATGGGCTCACCACCTATTACGTGGGACAGAAATCCACACGGTGAAAAGTGGGCATATAATATGCCTCTGCCACCCCTTCGGGGATAAGGCGTTATGGATATAGCTTATACATCAGAATAACACATAGGCTACTTTTTATCACGGGAACAGGTTCCTATGGGAAACGGGAACGGGAAATCTTCTCTACGCAGGCGAAGTCGCGGTCGTCAACTAGTAAGATCTAATGAAATAGCCAATAGGAGGTAATCCGAGATCTCTACACAGCAGAAAGCTCTATATTGACCGTCATAATTAGTCATTCACTAGGCAGAGTCATCGTGGTTGATGGACTTTGGCGATATAAAGCTCTTCAACCAACTAATGTTCCTCAGTATTCAGTTTTAACAATGGAAGTATTGTTAAAACTTTGAACTGCCTTTGGACTGAATTTAAATTGGAAAAAAATATTCAGTCTCGAGCTGGACTCGAAGCAGCGTCTTCTGGTTTAACGCACCAGACGCGTTACCAGCTACAACATCGAGACCTACTCTAAAATGACGAATCAACCTCTTTACGTCTCAAGGCGACGAAGGTGAACATACTAATTGCTTTTCAAAATTTTTACATTTGGACTGGTCCACTCATTACGAACACAATCATTGAAGCCCGCAACAAACCAACGAACACTATTTACGAACTTTAATTTGAGACCTATTTCTTCAAAATATTGTATTAACATTCACACTGCAAATGAGATCGAAAACTTCAAGTCACTAAGCGGTTGCCCCCTAGGGCACGTATAAACAACTAGTTGACGCCCTCGGCTACGCCCGCATGGTAAAGATATTCTGATGTTCCATTCAGTAGTTTACGTTAGTTAACGATATTTTACCTTATTCCACCTTAGACATAGATAATTCTTTATATACACCATTATACACAGTTTTTTTAAGACTTAAGTAGGAATACACTTGAGGACCACGCGAGCAGATTGCTCAAAAACGGAAAAGCAAAAGTACTCGGATACGCACGTCTGCGTGTATAAAGCGATTGATGAATCTTGAAGAAGCGAAAGAAGTATGCATGGATCACGAAGCCTGGCGATCTGTCCTGTCTGACTACCCCATCAGGGATACAGCGTGAAGATAGTTTAGTTATTTTTTAGTTTAAGTAGGTTATAAATTACAGTTCATAAGCGTAAATTAAAAGAGTAAAGTGAAGTTACTTACTCTAGGTGTAGGAGCGGACGCTCTAGCCTTAGAGAGCAAACGCCTCGCTCTATCGTACTCCTTATTCTCACTCTCAAGCTTGACGGCAGCTAACCAGATCTCTTCCGAGTTGGGATTTGCTTGAAACGCGAGCGACAGGATACCTCGAGCAGCCGGTACATCACCTACGAATAAAAAAATGAATGTATGAATGAATGTACCAGAGTACACAGTTAAGAATTGAAATTTCTTTACGACATTTTTTTTTCAGCTATAAAATTGCCCTTATACCTCGATAAAGAAGTTTTACTTATGCTAAGGAAGTTTCACTACAAAACAAGATGGCGCGTGGCTGAAAAAATGTGACGTTTTTTTACAGCTGTAAATTTTCTCTCATCGTTGATAAAAAAGTTTCAATTTAATAATAAAAAAAAATGTTCAAAATTAGGGAGGTCCAATTATTTAATCGAACAGATCAATGAAAATTGTCGCGTAACTATCTAGTATGTGCAAATCTGGATACACGCTGTAAAATTGTATATAGCGTGTCCAAAAATTCTAATTCTAATGGTTAGTCATTTGTGCTTACACTCTGGTCTGGTGCTGGCTTATCATTGAAGACTTGGTTTACATACATACATATCATCAAACCTGTTTCCCATTGGGGTAGGCAGAAACTATTTCCACTCACTTCGATCCACTTACTACGATTCTGGCCTACAACTTTCGCTTCTCCTTCTTTCATAAGTGTTATCATACACGCCCTCTTGTTAAATGTACTCTTGACTTGGCCTTTTCCGAAATTGGAATGCGGAACAAGCTTGGGCTTAGACATTTGGCAGCACCTTCCGACTTCTGAGACCTTCGTCCCGATCAAAACTTTAAAAATATTACTTTTCCTTTAGAAGTTAAGAATGTTACGTTTTTCTCAATCTGGAACGCTAAAATGACGTAATTTTCTTTACCGATTTATACAGTCCCTGGAAAAGTACGTGAAGGAACATACCTGCCAGCCATTTAGATTTAGCCCCCATCAGCCAAAGCACTTCAGATTTAGGACAGTGAGCCACAGCCCTTTGTAACAATGCTTCTAGACTGGCTCGAGTGCCATGTTGTTTCTCCAAGTATGCCGCTCTTAGCCAAATGGATTTTTTCGACGGGAACACTGATAGCGCATATCCGTATACTGCCCGAGAGCATTCATATGCTCCTTCATTTGCACACTGTGAAATGATATACGTATTGGTTTTGATAGTCGATTGTGATGCAGTGCTCACCTGTTGACTTTATGTTGGGGTTGTGGCGGATAGAAGAAATCTCGAAACTAAACGCTGTGCCAACCTGTCTGGTCAGTGTAATACAGAAAGACCCTACCAAAATGAAAGTCGGGCATTCCTTTCCCACCTGTCAGTTTGGTATATTAATCTAGCGTTCTTTGTTTCTCTCTCGTATAACATTTATACGGAATTGAAATATTTAAAACTAGCTGACCTGCCCGGCTTCGTCCGTGACATACTTCCAACCCCGTGGCACCCATTAGATCCCGTCGCTCATTACTTTTCCAAAAATGTATGAAAGTTTCCCCGATTTGTTGACATTTATGATTACTGCTCCGCTCTCCTGTGCAGTAGCGTGATGATATATGGCTAAGAACCTTGCTCAATAAATAGGCTATCCAATACAAAAAGATTTTTCAAATCTGTCCATCCCCTTTCGCGTGATGTCGTGACAACGGAAAACGGGTTTAATTTTTATATATATAGATTACATTTTCTAAGTTATGAAAACTGTTACGCACATTTTACAATTTTAATCAAATTACTTCTGACATTATCACGTTCAAACAAACAAAGAATTAAACTGCCTCTTTATTCAGACGACTTCTAAACCGAAACTAGTTTCAAAACCGAAAGTGGAGAAACTTCAAAATCGCCTATGAACGTATTCATGGTTTCCTGAATCGAAAGCCGCAAACCGTTTGTCTCTTTTATGATTCCTGAGAAATAGAAGCGTACAGACCTAGGACGATTTAACCAATGGACGCGCTATCTTACCGTTTGCGCCTATATCCCGCTTGCCATTTGCTAAGCATTTCTAGCTAAGTCGCTGTTCCGCGGACTGTCTATTGTACACGTTTGGGGCTAATTTATAAAGAAAAAATGACGAAAGTGCTGTGAAATGGTGTAAAAGTTATAGCGGTCGAACAATTAATGTTTCTTTTCACTCGTAAGTAAAATTTTATTTCATTCTACTATTTTTTAACAAAAATCATTAATTGAAACATACCAACAACTTAATCGGCCTATATTCAATATACTTTCATTCTCTATAAACATTATACAAAGAGTTACCATCTCAAATTAGCCGAATATTGTGTCAAATTCGTATTGCATACCTACATTTTTCTATTTGCGTTGTATTTTAATTGGTTGTTAGACAGAGACAACACTTCATGTAAGAGTAAGAAAACAGTATGTGTGTAGTTTCCCCCACGCACTAAAGTTGGTTGAACGTGATTTCATACTTCATTGAGTGCATTACGCGTCCATTGGTTAAATCGTCCTAGGTACAGACGGATGGACGAACAGCCGTTTTATAAAACGTATCTTAACTTTTTAGTTAAGATTTCCCAAACAAATATAGTAGATCCTACCTGAGAATCGACCTCTCACACCACTCCTCCACCAACTGCTGTTGTAAAGCTGTAAAACTTTGAAAAGTTTATAAAATAAATAAAAAAATTAAATAAATACTCACAGCATCAGCATCTTCCATCCACGTGTGTTTTTGATCTTCTGGTTCAATACCATATCCTATCACTGCTCGTATAATTGCCTGAGGAACATAGCTCAGTATTAACATAAAATATATCCATCACGCCTTATCCCCGAAGGGGTTGCAGAGGCATATTATATGCCCACTTTTCACCTTGTGGATTCCTGTCCCACGTAATAAGTGGTGAGCCCATTGCCGTGTTGAAATAGACAGACGCAGGTTGTGGCTACCTGCTGTTGAAATTTTTCAAGCCGCCCATACGGCCTTCAACCTGGCTTAACGACTGCCATTTTACTGGCAACCGGGACCAACGGCTTAACGTGCCTTCCGAAGCACGGAAACGCTCGCAAATGCAAATGCCACAAAGTGGTCACCCATCCGAGGACCAGCCATAGTGAAAGTTGCGTAACTCAGTGATCGTTTACTGAACACTGAGACCGCGGGGCCACGAGCGTACATAAAATATATCTATCCTTACTAATATTATAGATGGCAAGTAACATGGCACACGTTAAGTCAACCTGAAGAGCTTTTGGGCGACATTTATAAATATAAACATCAGGTAGCCACAACCTGCATCTGTCTATTTCGACACGGCAATGGGCTCACTACCTATTACGTTGGACAGGAATAAACATGGTGAATGTGGGCGTATAAAATGCCTCTGCCACCCCTTCCCCAAGCGTGATTGATAAACGAATTTTGGAACAAAGATAGTTCGGATAATTTAGAGGTATATATGTTTTTTTTAACAAAATCGGGGTATACAGTCTGGTGTAGCAGCTACATATCACCATCTGCATCCAAAATTCTATTACACCACTCGATAGCTAAAGGTAAGAGTTTATAAAGCTAAGGACACATGTCGCGCAGTGGAGCGCCGCCATTTTGAGGTCATTTCGCTGCCATTTTTAATCTTCAATACAAGCATTATTCTATTCTATTTTTGCAATGATAGCATCTGAGCCTGCTATATCTACCATTTTTTGTATACAATTTCAGTATGAGTATCCATCAATTACCTGACAAGTATGGACAGCGCCTGACTTCTCTGCTTCCATGGCCTCTTTGAACCAATGCTCGCGGTTGATCTCAACACCGTTCGCGCTTAGCGAGGTAATAGCACGGTCTATAATCTTTTCTACCATATGTGTGTTACCTGTTGAAAAAGTAAATTTGTTTAAGAACCATAAAGGCCAACCAGGTTTTGATAATTTCCATCCGCCATATTGATTTTTTGCAGACGTCACTTAGCCTATGACAGTCTGAGGAAAAATACTTATTTTACTTAACACTTCGAAATTAGTCAGAAATTAAATTTGGCAGTTTAGGCTACCAGAGAGTGCAATTAAACAGATATGCAAACAAGCAGTACTACCATATAATATTCGATGACATCGCAAAAATATTTTGACTGCCTCGGTGGCGCAGTGGTAGTGCAAGCGACTGCCGCGACTGAGGTCCTAGGTTTGGTTCCCGGGTCGGAAAAAATATTTGTGTGATCTGCAAGTATTTGTTTCGGAGGTCGGATGTTTCTAGATCAGTTGTCTAGATCCCATTACACAAGCTTATATTAGCTTACTTTGAGCTAGACGCACTGTGCAAAAAAAAAATGTTCCACAATTTAAAATCATGTCGTATGTCGTCAACTCTTGTCAAAAATCAATGCATTTGTATTTACCCCCAGCATAACTTCAAAGTCATTTCAACTTTTTGTCAAAGTATTAAACATCATATTCATTTCTAAAGACAGCAATTGGTCAATGCATAAACTTTTTAGGTTGTAGTGTACCCATATCAATACTCTATACCAATATATAAAGCTGAAGAGTTTGTTTGTTTGTTTGTTTGGTTGAACGCACTAAACTCAGGAACTACTGGGCCACATTGTAAAATTCTTTTTGCGTTGTGTAGCCCATTTATCAAGGAAGGCTATAGGCTATATATCATTACGCTATTACTCTGGAGATCCGAGCTGTAGGCATAAATGTCAACAAATCGGGAAAATTTTCATACATTATTGTAAAAGTAATAAACGACGGGATTAAGTGGGTGCAACGGGGATTCGCAGATGTCATGGGCGAAGTCGCGGGGGTCAGCTAGTAAATAGATACACATACAAATCATTACTTTCCTTCTGGTTCAGTCTTTGAAAAGCAAAAAGAAATGCTTACCATGAGCTTCTTCAAGTTTTGCAGCAGTCACCCAAATCTGTCGATCTGTAGGTATGTTTTCTCTCGCCTTATTGAGTACTTTCCTTGCATTCTCATACGTTTCTAGCCTTGCTAAAGCAAGCCAGAGTTCCACACTCGTAGGACAGCATTCTACGGATCTTGATAGTAAGATGCGGGCATCTTCTGGATTCTCGAGTTCAACTGCAGCCTTCCATAGACGGACAGAGTTTGGTATATGTTCAAGGGCTTTGCGGTACACACGTCGCTTGGCCTGTAAGAAATAATTATACAGAATGTATTTATTATTCAGGATAAATGTGTGGTTTACCGCAAATACGTATAAATTTAATTCATACAAACTGTCGATCTAACAAATGGCTCTTCTTGTCAAAATTAGCAATCGCGCGACTGGTGTGCTTAAATTCCTCTTAGTTCTAAGTAAATACTGTTTGATTAGTGAATAGCTAAAATACGCCATAAAATATAAGTATTGTTTCCGCCTTCTACAACATAAAAAACGATCTCTCAGATATGTCAACTGAATACTACTGAATTTATCCTTGCGAGTTAATAATGGATGTTGCCTCATCTATACTAATATACAGGGTCAAAGGTTAAATCGACCTAAATCCTTTAAGACGTAGTAGTTTCCGTCATTTCTGACTGATTTGACTATGGAACCCCATATCCCTAACTAAACTGTTGTCAAGCTATCGGCTTTTGAATTTCTTTTAAAAACTTTTCCAGATTTATGTGTCTATGGCCCCTTTTTTGTGTTTTGTGTCTCAATTTTGTTTGACTTTTGCTATTTTTGTGTAGTAGATTAGTTGCTTTATTATTTTAAATACTTAAACTGTAAGTAACTGTACCAACTTAGCCGTAGTAGACGATCGGTTGATACAAAAGAAATACATTTGTGATAAAATTTATTTTCTTTGTAAGATATAAAATAAAAAGTCTAAAACAGCTGTGCTACAGATGTGCGTTAAATATCAACGGTTTTTCAGGTTTCTAATAAGGTATAACATGCTAGGGTATAATTAGAATTCTTCAATAAAAACATTGATAAAATACTACCAGGTAGTAGTAAAAAATTACGATACCTAAGCGTCAAAATTAATATTAGTCAGAAAACAAAATAAAATTATTTTATTTATACTTTTATTTATACTTTTACAGTACATGTTCCACATGTCCCTCCCTGTTTCGCACACACACACGCATTCTGTGTCTTAGTCCACTTTTTACAACACCAGACGTTAATCCCCTTCTTATTTCGTTAGCGGCATTAATAACTTTTTGTCTCAAAACATCAATAGATAGTATTGGGTTCGGTTCATTGTACACTAAACTTTTCATGTGCCCCCACACATAAAAATCCATGGGTGTCAAGTCTGGACTCCTAGCTGGCTACGGTGAAGGTCCACCTCTCCCGATCCACTTTTGGGATAATTAGTGTCTAGCCACTCTCTGATACTCCTTCTGAAGTGCGCGGGGCACCCGTCGTGTTGAAACCACATGTCTCTAATGAGGTTTAGCGGTATATCGTAGAGCAAATCAGATAAATCTTCTCTCGAAAAATTTTCATAGTTCTCTCCATTCAAATTTTGAGGTAGAAAGTAAGGCACAATCAAAAAGTTTGAAATTATATCCATCCACACGTTAAGGCTGAAACGTCTCTGTGATCCCTTTATCCTTTTTTTATTGGAATTTCTATGTGATTTTGGAGCCCAATAATGGGCATTATGGTAATTAGTTACCCCATCTTGATCGAATTTCGACTCATCAGTCCACAAGATGCTTCTAAAAAACGAAGATTCTTCCAAATCTGCATTCAGCATGAATCTGCAGAAGTCCAGCCTCCTCGCAGGATCTCCTTCTTCGATGACATGTACGGGCGTGTAGTGGTAGGGGTAGAGACCGGCAGTATGCACCGTAAACCACAGTTTCCACTGTGAGAATCCAAGTTCTCGAGCAACAATATCGGTTGACGTATTCGGATCTTGTCGAAATCGTCGAACTATCTCATTAGCTTGCTCTTCATCATCAACATTAATACGTGGTCTACCCAGGTCTGTTCGTCACCTCGAAACAGAGCCAGTCTCTCTAAGTCTACGGTAAACTTCGTCGAAGACACTAATATCCGGTATTCGGCGGCCAGGATAACGTACTATGTATTCTTCACGAGCTCGTAAAAATATACAGTTGCAGTACCCATAACAAATCAAAATATCAGCATATTCCTCGTTCGTAAAGGTCGTCATCTTCAACAGTTTTAAATCAGAAGCACAAATCAAAGTCCAGTTAACAAGCACAGTCACGAATAGGAGAAAACTGTCCAGAAAAACAAGCCAAGTCGAGTAAAAAACGATGAGCACCAAGTATCACGGACGAATCGCGTAAGTAGTCTAACCAAACACAATAACAACAAAATTGCTATTACATGGAATTACTTGTCTCACTTGCATCCTTGCATTACTTGTCTCCTTGTTTACATTGTAAGATATCACGTTCGCACGCTCCTCTACCCATTCCAGGAAAATAGGCGCTGCGAGCAAATTAACGAAATACCGTTATTTTAATTGATACCTGGAAATCATTCATTCAAGTTTTTTTCTGAGAATCCTAACAATACTCTAGCATGTTATACCTTATTAGAAAGCTGAAGAACCGTAGATATTTTACCGCACATCTGCAGCACAACTGTTTTAGACTTTTTTTTTAATATCTTACAAAGAAAATAAATTTTATCACAAATTTATTTCTTTTTTAACAACCGATCGTCTACTATGGCTAAGTTGGTACAGTTACTTGCAGTTGAGGTATTTAAAATAATAAAGCAACTAATCTACTACACAAAAATAGCAAAAACCAAACAAAATTGACACACAAAACACAAAAAAGGGGCCATAAACAAAAAAATCTGGATTTTTTATTAAAGGAAATTCAAAAGCCGATAGCTTGAGAACGGTTTAGTTTGGGATATGGGGTTCCATAGTCAAATCAGTCAGAAATGATGGAAACTACCACGTCTTAAAGGATTTAGGTCGACTTAACCTTTGACCCTGTATAAAGCTAAAGAGTTTGTTTGGTTGAACGTGCTAATCTTAGCTCCTAGTCCAAATGGAAAAAAAAATTGTGTTTGGATAGCCCAATTGTCGAGGAAGGCTATATATCATCACGCTACTACCCAGGAGAGCGGAGCAGTAATCATAAATGTCAACAATCCGGGTAAATTTTCATACATTTTTGTAAAAGTAATAAGCGAATGGATTAAATAAGTGCTACGGAGGTAGGAAGTATGGCACGGGCAAAGCCGCGAGGGCCTAGCTAGTATTATCATAAAGTGGTTCATGTAATTTTTACTATAAATGAAATGCATTACCTTGGGCTCTTGCTCTAAGTCAGCAGCCTTCACCCATATTCTGACGCTATGTGGCAGGTTTCTAGCAGCGTGGGCGATTACGGCACGCGCAGTGTCACTGGGCTGTAACCGAGACGCTTCCAGCCATAACTCTTCACTGCTCGGGTTTACTTCACAACCTTTCATTATTAGGTTTCGAGCTGATTGGACCTTGCCTGAAAATTATGTTAGATTTTAGAGTACTGCATATAATAACACTAGTAATATACTGCACAATGTGAACAGGTCTCTTTGGGCGCCACTGCAGGACGGTGATTGGCACTCTGGACGTTTAATCTATATATAGACTAGTTCTTATTTGATTAAGATTGATTTATGATTGGTTTTTTTTACCGACTAAAACCACACGGTGCCCTTCCATTTGTCTATGGCCAGGAGTCCCGGGTAAGCCCTTCGGGAGGATAGCCCCAGGGCTCCCAGCAGACTTTATCCGCAAGCGCGGTATTGTCTTCGGAGGGGGTTCGGGTGTTATCCCGCTTCTTTGGGGGTCCGGGTGTAATCCCGCTTCTTTGGGGAGGATTCGGGTGCTGTCCTACTTTCTTGAGGGGGTGAAAGAGTTCTCACGTCATGCCACCGTCTAGGGCCTGCTTCTGTAAGGACGGCGAGCAGTCCACCCTCCGTCCTCATGCCCCTGGTCATGGAGGCCGGTGGTCCTAGGCGAAGATCAGTCTGCGGCGCCCCCACCGCAGACTGCGGAACTCGAGAGGGACAATTCTCTCACGCTCCCTCTCCGCCGTCTCTTTTGCGCAGCGGCGTCCCACTTGCTCCCGCTGGAGATCATGGCTCTTACCATGGTTTCCAGCGTGAGAACGTCCACACCCAGACCCGCAACGAGGTCCCGGCGCTGCAGCGCCCACGCTGGGCACTCCGCCAGTGTATGCAGCGCCGTATCCTCGCTGCAGTCCCCACAGTGATGGCACACTGGTGTTACCTCCCGGTTTATACGCCACAGAAACTTACCGAAGCACCCGTATCTGGTAAGTATCTGTGACAACCAGTAGGTGAGGCAGCCATGTCACCTCTCACACCACTCCTCTATGACCGGCTTCACCGCCTCAATAGTGGTGTGTCCCCACTTAGGTTGCTCAAGTCGCACCTTCCACGTCTCCATGAGCTCCTGGCGCAGCAAGGATCGCTGGGCGTCGATTTCTCAAGGCACCGGAATGTGATCCCGCTCCAGCGCCACCTTGCGCCATTGATACAACGACGCAAGGGCTCTGATTTATGATTGGTTGGTTAAACTGCACATAGGTACCCCATGGGCCTGTTGGCGAATTGGCAAAAATAATTGATATCAAGTCTTGTGAGGCTAGAGATTTTTAGATAGTTAGGCAGTCTAGGGTAGATTTGCTCAATTAGGCTTTACCCGTAGCAAAAATGCTGGATAAAAAACTAAAATTTCTAATTGGCAGAACTGTGGTAGAGGCAGTCTAGGGTAGATTTGCCTAAATAGACTTTGCCCGTGGCAAAAATGCTGGAGTGAACACAAAAATTTCTAATTGGCAGAATTTTGGTAGTGGCAGTCTAGGGTAGATTTACTCAATTAGAATTTGCTCGTGACAAAAATGCTGGAATAAGCACAAAAAAAAAATTAATTGGCAGAATTGTGGTAGACTATCATCATAGTATCAAGAATAATAAATTTAATCATAATGCAGGAATGAGCTGTGGATAATGTACATTGAACGTAAGTTCAAACTGCTGTTCAACAAGCTGTACGAGGGCGGCACTGAAAATTTCGGGAATCAAGGAAGTGACACAACATTACTATTTAAAAATGTATTTATTGCTTTTCGAAGTATTCTCCGCGAAATTTGACACATTTTTCCATACGATGGAACCAATCATTGAAGCAACCATTCCATTCGGAAGTTGGGGTATCCAAAATGGCCGTTTTGTAGGCGTCCACAGCTTCTTCAGGTGATGAAAATCTCTGACCACGCAATTTATTCTTTATTTTAGGGAAAGTATAGAAATCATTAGGGCTTAGGTCGGGGCTGTACGGCGGATGGTCTAATAATTCTATGTTTTCTTACTCTAAAAACTCTTTTATTCTGTGCGCGGTGTGAGAACTCGCATTGACGTGATGGAGAATGATGCGGCGGTTGCAGTTCTCTTTACGGAGTTCAGAAACGACCTGTGGCAAACAAATGCTAGCATACCATACTGCATTAACCGTTCTTTGTCCCTCAAGAGGAATAGTCGCAACATGGCCGGTTTTGGAGACAAACGCGGCCACCATTTTTTTTGCAACACTCCGTGAACGAACAATTTTTGTTGACTTTAACTCATTTTCGAACACCCAAACTCGTGACTGGTTTTTTGTTTCGGGTTCGTACGCGTATATCCAGGATTCGTCACCTGATACGATGTTGTATACAGCATTTGAGGATCCTGCGTGGAATCTTTCGAGAGTTCCGACGCACCACCAAGTAACGCGAGCCGCTTTTTGCTCTTCACAGAGCGAATGCGGTGTCCATCGGGAAAACAACTTCTTTACACCTAATTGTTCATGCAAGATTATTTGTATTTGACTCATGCCAATGTCTAAAGTTGCCTGAATTTCGCGGTATGTCACATGTTGATCTTCCTCAATCAGGTTACGCACAGAATCAACGTTTTCTTGGGTGACTGCAGTTTTTGGACGACCTTGACGGGGATCATCACTGAACTTGACACGTCCACGTTGAAATTCAGCAAACCAGCGATTAAATTGTGGTTTTGGATGGGGCTTCATCACCAAATGCAGATATCATCCGGTCAACACACTGTTTTTGTGTTAAACCACTTCGAAAGTCATAATAAATCATTGCTTTTGAATTTTCTCGAGTCAATTCCATTTTCTCAATGACTAAACAAGTTTGACAAAACCTTGTGACAAGACTGAGAATCTTTTTTTTAAATAAATAAATGGTTTTCGATTTTTAAAACCAAGGAGTTTTCAATTGAAAAGATTTTAATATGACAGGAACAGTGGAAATGTTCCATTCCTGATACTTTTAGTGCAGCCCTCGTAGACTCAGCTATTTGTATAAGCTATTATTATAAGAAAGCCGAAACACCGAGATATGCAGTTTCAAATATACATGAAATAGAAGCGCTCGTGGCACGTTAACTCAGTGTTCTGTAACCGATCACTGCATTAGGCAACATTCATCTGGTCCTTGGATGGCTGACTGCTTTGTGGCATTTACTGAGCGTTTCCGTGCTTCGGAAGGTATGTTATGCCATTGGTCCGCAAGTAAAATGGCAGTTGTTAAGCCAGGTTGAAGGTCTTATGGGCAGCTTGAAAAATTTTAACAGCAGGTTGCCACAGCCTGCACCTGTCCATTTTAACACGGCAATGGGCTCACCACCTTTTACTATGGTACTGTTACTGCATGCAGTGAAATGTGGGCGTATAGTATGCCTCTACCTACCCCTTCGGGGATAAAGGCGTGACAATATGTATGTATGTAATTAGACGCGATAAAGACCCGAAGATCATAGTGAAATATATTATAATAAATATAAAAAGTCAGTCTAACGACATTATATATGTATAACAAACCTGTAACTTCTTCCAATCGGGCACTAGCAATCCATGCTGGTGGGTGATTAGGGTTAGTTTCTCTAACAGACTTTAGAAGAAGTCTAGCTTTCTTGATGTCATTGATATCCCCTCCATATGTTGGTATCATAGACTGCAAATCTGTCAGATAGCCTTTAGGATCAACTACTGTCTGACCAGTCACTGAGTCAGACACTTGAGATAGTTTCACTGTCATCAGTGTATTACGAGCTTGTCCAATCTTACGTAGATCCAAGTCACCTGAAGAACAAGAGAATTATGTACCTTAATATGACATGAAAATGCGATAATATGTTACAGTAAAAACTAGGCTTCAGCGATGGAGAACATATATTTTGAAAATCTGGTTCAGTAAAAATTCGCTATTTAAATCAAATTTTCCTAGTAGAAACAAATACTTCAATAAAATTATACTGATTGATGGCAAATATATGTGTTTTCCATGGGAATCAATATCCAATGCCATACTTCTGTAAAAAGTACAATGAACTCTCCCAAAAATACAAACAAATATCTATATTAGTATAAAGATTACACTAATATGAGTGTAAAAACTCAACCAATATCTCCAGATTCCTAGCTACTGACACAGATAATATAATATAATTCTTATACAGATGCACGAACAGGAACTAAAAATGGTCACGGCTTTAACTTTCCAAGCAGGCAGGCAGTACGGGAGTTTGTATATACGAGGGTGGGTCAATAAGTCCGTGACTTTTTGAACTTCTGACCTCTTTACTGAAAAAGAAACACTGCTCCTGTCAACAGGCATCTGTCAGTCGACTCCTGTCAAAATTTTAACTTACTGCGTCAGTTAGTTTGTGTTTGGCAGCTATTTTTATCAGACTACCCAGCAATCTGAGAAAAAAATGGAAAAAAGTGAATTTCGTGTGCTTATTAAGCATTATTTTTTGCGAAAAAAAAACCATTACGGAAACCAAGGCTAAGCTTGATAAATACTATGGGGACTCTGCACCATCGATTTCAATGGTGAAAAAGTGGTTTACTGAGTTTCGTTGTGGCCGTACAAGCACTGAAGATGCCGAACGTCCTGGACGCCCAGTTGAGGTGTCTACACCCGAAACAATCGAAAAAATTCACGATATGGTTTTGGCCGACCGAAGATTGAAAGTGCGAGAGATTGTGGAAGCCATAGGGATCTCGCATGGTTCAGTGGTTTCAATTTTGAATGATCACTTGGGCATGAGAAAGCTTTCCGCAAGATGGGTGCCGCGTTTGCTCACAGTCGACCACAAACGCAATCGTGTAACAACTTCACAGGAGGGTTTGGCGTTGTTTAACCGCAATATGGAGGAGTTTTTTCGCAGTTTTGTAACCGTGGACGAAACGTAGATCCACCACAACACACCAGAGACCAAACAACAGTCAAAACAGTGGGTTTCTAAGGGTGAATCGGCGCCAAAGAAGGCCAAAGTGGGTTTGTCAGCCAATAAAGTCATGGCGACTGTTTTTTGGGATGCACGCGGGATAATCCACATTGACTACCTTCAAAAAGGAAGAACAATCAATGGAGAATATTATGCCAACTTATTGGGCCGATTCAATGACGATTTAAAAAAATATCGCCCTCTTTTGGCCAAGAAAAAAGTTCTTTTCCACCAAGACAATGCAAGGGTGCACACGGTGCAGTTGCCATGGCAAAAATCCATGAATTGGGCTATGAATTGCTCCCTCATCCGCCCTATTCTCCAGATTTGGCTCAGAGTGACTACTTCTTGTTTCCAAACCTGAAGAAATGGCTTGGTGGAAAAAGATTTTACTCGAATGATGAAATCATCTCACAAACAAAGACTTATTTTGAGGACCTCGACGAATCTTATTTTTCGGAAGGGATAAAAAAATTGGAGAAGCGGTGGACAAAGTGTATAGAGCTCAAGGGAGACTACGTTGAAAAATAAGATGATTTTTTAATCAAAAAAACTGTGTTTTATTCAAAAAGTCACGGACTTATTGACCCGCCCTCGTAGATGGCGACAATGTTTTGGCAAACTATTCTTATTATCTACTACACTACACTAGATGTCACTATAAACAGAAATACTCTGCCGTATGCCTTTTCTAGCTAATTGACGTTATCAACATGCTCTACGGGCATGATAAAGGTCATGTTATAAAGCAACAAATAAGGGTTTTACTTATTTGGATATTTTATCTATAGTTTACTAATATTATAAAACTAGAGTTAGTTCATTCAGTGTTTTTTAGTTACGTAGGTAGTCTTAAGGGACCATTTGTAATTTCCATGCATGGAGATTGTTTGTAGAGGACACTGGAAGGTGGCCATAGGAACTTCTAAAATAAACATTATAAACCCATTCCCGGGTTCATGAATGTTCAGGGGCCAGGATCCAAGTTCGAAGACGTAGAGCCCATATTCCCGACCCGGGGTCTGGGATCCCGAATTCCGACTTCTGTGTCTTAGATCGAGAGTCCAAGGTCAGCTACTCCAGATCCTCTGTTTAAGTGTCAAGGGTTGGGTTCTCCATCGAGGGTATGCAGTAGAGGCTCTAGAGACCTCACAGTACAGGGGCTAGGATCCAAGGTTAAGGGCCTAGGGTTCATGATCCTGTTCCCGAGATCCGGGGTCCACGGTCCTGAGTCAAGATTCCAGGGTCTTAGATCCGAAGTCCAGGCTTCTGGGCTAGAATCTGAGTTTGTGGGCTTAGAGCCGGTAGGGCCCCGAGACCTTAGATCCTGAGGTCAAGGTCAACTGTCTAGAGTCAATGGATGTCTATAGCCCCTGGGTCCGAGGCAGCTAAGTCTATGGTCGAGATCTCGGGGTTTAGGTTGTAAGATATACCTATTGTCTACAGTGCAGGCTACAGAGACCGAAACCAGGGGTCAAATAAACCCTTAAGTTCTATAATATAGGTAGATAATCTATTGTATCAGGCCTCCAAACGTGAAATTTATAATTAATGAAAGCAAAATAAAAGACTGTACCTTGATAAATTATGATTATCTTAATGTTAATAATATTATAAATGTGAAAGTTTGTATGGATGTTTGTTACTCTTTCACGTAAAAATTACTGAAACTTTACAATGTGGCTTATACATCAGAATAACACATAGGCTACTTTTTATCCCAGGAACAAGTTCCTGTGGGAAACGGGAACGGGAAATCTTCTCTACGCGGGCGAAGCCGAGGACGTCAACTAGTTTAATATAAATATAAGATATAAATATTATAAGTTTAAAAGATTTGATGTATGTTTGTTACTCTTTCACGTAAAAAGTACTGAATGGATTTACAACATATAGGCTACTTTTTATACTGGGAACAAGTTCCCATCACGCGAGCGGAGCCGCGGCCGTCAACTAGCTTTTTTATATTTTTAACTTGTCAAAGCGCAATGTATCATCGTAATATACGATGCAGCTCTAATAATATTTTGACGTAAGAGTAGTGCCGGCGCGGCGGTCATAGGTACCACTTTGAACCTTATTAGCAGGTTAACAGAGACCGACAGTTATTACACGCTTCTATTTTGAACTTTATTTTAAGTTAACATCGTTTACTTTTGCGGATCTGATCACTGGATTTGTTTTGATTACAATTCAGATGCCACATCGCGTTTGATATAAAATAAAACGATTTATTTCTGCAATAAAAAAAATGTGGGTCAGAAAGGCAGTGATAGTCAGTTTTTTTTAATGAAACTTTGCTCAATCTGGTAAGTAATAAACACTTATTTAGTAAATTTCTATAAAACCAAAAAAAAAGTATTACTTTTTCGGTGTTTTGTATTCACAATTGTTAATATTTATTTTAAAATGCAAAAACAAAAATCAAAACAATTAGGATTCGATCTAGGGACTCTATACTTGGGAAAAATACTAAACAAACAATATTTCTACTTTTCGCGGTTAACAACCAGGCCACCCACACACACTGCAACGAATTGAAATGAATTTATCTACTGCTTGATTATTGCGGATATTTATTAATCCTCGTCGTCATATCACAATATTTTTACAAATAAGTTTATTATTCTAGCGTGCATCGCTGTGATGTGCGCGACCGAAAGAGATAGAATGCTCTTTTTTTTACAGGTACTATTGGCATAGAGAGACGAATGTTGGTGCAGAACTGTTCAACTTATTACATCACCATCTATTATTATAAATGAACAGTATCGAGAACCAATTATTCACGAAATCTACATTAATTGTATTATTAACGAGTTTAGTATGTTAATATCACAGATTATAATATGGTTTTTATTTTAAAAATCATATGCCGGACTTTAAACAGCTAAACAAGATTTTTATTTTTTGTAATCTTGAATTTGATACCATTACTGCCATCTAGGGATAATTTAATGTTATTAAAAATATTTTGTTTGCATTGGTACCCCCTGCTACTGACCTGCTGACTCACAGATGAGGCTTTGATGCTACAAATGTGAGTACCATAGTCTCATTTGGGCATTATATATACACATTAAAATGAATTAGCATTGCTTTAGTTAAACAAATCACCTGATGGTGTCAACATTCCCGGTGTCATAACACAAGGCATCATAGAAGCTAGCCCAGACCCAGGATCAATTGAAGAACTAGACTCTCCACCAAGATTTCTAGATAACACACTATCTGGCAAAGGCGTGAACTTCTCAGCTCGTGGATTTCGTTGTTTCCTGTTCCTGGCATCACCCACTTCAGGTATAGCTGACCATTCGTCTTCAGACACAGATTTCAGTTCACGTTTCAAATCAGAAAACTGCTGTTGGATCTTAGGTCTGAAACAAAGAAGCAATTTTGATACATGTTCATCTACTGTTTCACCATATTCCCTAGGTTCCTGGCCTTTTATTGTGATCCATAATATATCTATCTCCTGGCCTTTTATTATGATCCATAAGCAGTGTGGCGACCAGCGCCACATAGCCCAAAGCTATCGAACTATATCGATATTGGGAATCCTACATCGCGCTTTAAGAGTTCTCACTCTGAAGAATGATATATGCAACAGCCCAACATCAACTGCTGGGTCGCGGCTTGCCATGAAGGTCAAGGTGATCACCACCTTGCCTGGTTGGAGGATCCTCCCTTTGTGTTAAAGGAACATCTCCACCCGTTCCTCCACAGTGGAGACCCCGACGTGATTGGAAGCAGCCTTCACGGAGCAGATCAACAGCATCATCGCCACCATCACAGCACTCCAGTATGACGGTAATTAAGTCTCAGCCAGCCAGCATCTCCGGCCTCATCAGGAATACTATGAAGCGACCGCTCCAGCCTTGTTACCTTGGTAGAGTTTTGCATTTTTGGATTATGTGAAATAATAAATGCATACCTCTCCTGACGATATCTCTCTAAGTCTTCCTTGAGACGTTTCTCTCTATACTCTTTCCTCTTCTCATCCATTCTCTTGTCAATAGATTCATATATTGCATCAGCTTCAGCATCATCTTTATCATAGGGATCCTGCAAATTAAATAACATAATATCAACCACTAACTCAATAATACAGCAGCCATGGACTGCCATAGACTATTATCAAATAATAACAACAAATATTTTTGTGATTCACAAATATTTGATTCGGAGTATGGGTGTTTCCAAATTCATATTATTGTTCTGAAAGTCAATTACCTTTGAAAATAGAGATCCACTATAGCCTGAGAATTCATCATAGTTAGAATCATTCAAGTCTTCATCATCATCCTCTTCCTCTTTCTTACGTTTGGCTGCTGGCGGAGCATGTCGATCATCCCTAGAATTTAACAATAGAACTAGTTTTATAGTCAATTACAAGGAGCAACTTATTACATTGGTGCAAAAGGAGAGTGCATTCTGTGTTGTTCTTTATGGAAACTGACACAGATAAAGACAAAACAATTGTCCTAAACAAAGAAATACAATAAAATTACAAGGTTTTAACTGGAGAAAGAGTGATTTCTTACTTCTTCCACCTATTTATAAATAAGTGGAACTGTACAAGTGTTTAAGTTCAAGATGTGTAGCAAGTTCCACCAAGTGCAATCAATCAACAGTGTAAACAGATATCTTAAGAAGATATTTAGTTTATTTTTTAATAAAATTTATACTGTTAATCAGATGATTGATGAATAGTTATTGGGCTGATAATTAACACTATTATACCACCGGAGAACCACAAACATGACCGGTTGATATCTTTCTAGTATGTAAAGCTGCAGTGAGCTAATGAGAAGCAAAATAAAAATGAAAATCAATTCCAAATTGTTTACTTACGATACGTCATTGGCGTCTCTCGCAGGACCAATATCAGAACGTGTGGTGAAACCAGTTGCTCTGAAACCATTTTATTTATCATTAATACAGTAAAATACAGATTAGAACACTCTTGTCCAAATAAACACATAACATACGTACCCGCGACCAACACCAGCTACATAACCTAAGGGCGCTGGAATACCCAGAAAGTGTTTTTTGTTTTTATTCACAAATGCCTGTGGTGGCACCGACATATTTACAAATATTTTTTTAGAATATTCTTAAATTTAAAACACTACAATCAAATAAAATCAAAACGCAATGCACACAGAAATTGTTTTTATTTTTGTTGTTAGTTGTCTTCGCCCATCTTTGACAGGCAAAGGAAACTCAGTCCACACAGCCTTGTCTTCTGTGTTTAACTAAAAATAACTAAGTATCTTCACGCTGTATCCCTGACAGGGCTTCACGATCCATGCATACTTCTTTCGTTTCTTCAAGATTCATCAATCGCCTTATACATGCACGTCTGGGTATCCAAGTTCTTTAGACTTTTCCGTTTTTGAGCAATTTGCTCACGGCCACGTAAGTCATAATGTAAGTCTCGGCCTACCCTGACTCCTTCTACCCTTTACCTTCGCACAATATATATTCTTCGTCAATCGTTCCTCACTTATTCGTTGGACGTGTCCAAACCAACGGAGCACGCCCTTTCCAGCTTAACGCTACACTTTCATTCAAACCTGCCATATTGCGTATCACTTCGTGACGTTTTAAACTCGACAGATCCCACATCCGTCCGCATAGGCGGTGATTTGGTCGAGCGCACGGACCAGGTTAAATACCTGGGATCTCTTTTTCACACGTCCAGTGACATCGATTGCGATGTCAAGTCACGCATTGCTGCCGCGTGGGCCAAATGGCGGGAGGTGACCGGTGTCATTTGTGACCCTAAAATGCCGATCTGGTTGAAGGGACAGGTCTACAAAACCATCATTAGACATGTCCTTTTACATGGCAGTGAGACGTGGCCGATATTGGAGCGACACAAGCAGGAGCTGCGTGTCACGCAAATGAAGATGCTGCGGTGGATGTGTGGAGTCACGCGGGTGGACCGCGTGAGAAACTCTCGCATCCGCGGCAGCCTTCACGTCCGTGACATTGCCGACAAGCTGCAAGAGTGTCGTCTACGTTGGTATGGTCACGTCTTGCGGCAGCCGCCGGGCTACGTAGGAAACAAATGTCTGGCCATGTCAGCCCCGCCGGGTCCCGGTAAGAGGGGAAGACCCAAGAAGTGCTGGCCTGACGTCGTAAGGGATGACATGCGTGCCAATGGTCTCACTACAGGCGATGCCGACGACCGTGCGAAGTGGAGGAGAAAATGTAGGAAAGCAGACCCCGGGCGTAGCGAGACGCAACTGGGACGGACGCTCGGATGATGATGATGACTTCGTTACGTTTTCAGTCGGCCAAAGTTATGCCACACAATTTTCGAAGTGATTGCATCTCCACAGCATTCAATTTACTTTCATGGATTTGTTGAAATACCCAGGTTTCGCGGCCGTAAAGCAACGTTGGCACTAGCACTGCGTTATAAATCGCGAGTCGTGCTACTTTTACGATGCTTTGTCGCTTTACCGATTGGGACAAAACTTATAGGTTTATATTTTCTTATTATTTTATTGTAGTCATGTCTAGTCACTTTGTCTTGTCGATGTCGAGTCCTCAGTCCTAGATCCTGGTCCTTGCTCTCATTATAATGGTGGTTCTTATACTGAGGTTTTCAGTGGATTTTACGCGGCAAGATAGAATTTCACAGCATATATGTCCTTTGTATTTCACTATCGCTCGTTAACACTACTTTTATGTCCAAGAAACCACCATTCCCGCACATAAAACAAGATAAATGACTAAATGCACAAGTTTTAGAAATTAATATTTAACAAGCGTCCGCACTTGTTCACACTGTTCCCACGTAAAGTTGAAATTGTTTTTATTTTCTGTTGTTACTTGTTAACGGTCTTCTTTGCCAATCTTGGGCAGGCAACGGAAACGTAGCCCATACAGCCATTTATTTAATTTTTTTGTGCACTTTGTCAAAACTTTTATGTTTAAGAAACCACCATTTTTACATATAAACACTCGAAAATACACTAGTTTTGAAAAATTAATAACAATGTCTTCAGCGTTTGCTGTTCCCGCCAAAATCCTTTTTATTATCTGAAGTGATAATGCTAATTTCAGCCTAACGAAATTTCATAGAATCCAATAGAGAAGGTGACAGTTGCGAAGTCTGCCGGGAGTCGCGAAGTGTCGTGCGCGCACTTCCCGTATATTTGATTTAAGAGACAAAATAGTTGCAGATACAAAAGTTGCTCGTGCGGGCATGCCCTTACATATGGGATAAATATAACTTGATTATTATTATTACGACTGTATGACTCCTACTACTACTACTAATACTAATAAAACAAAATTTTAATGAGGTTGGTATGGAAATCGAAATTAATAAAATTGAGTGCAAAAGTTTTAGCTACCTGGCCATAAAGCGTAAGAAACCGAGAAAAAATTCAAATGTACGTTGCTAGGCAACGGATTTAAAGTTGTTTTTGATTGAAAGCGATTTGAAAATGAAATTATTTGTTGTGGTTTATAATAATAGTTTTGTTAATTTGTAATAACGAATTCGATCGAGTTGCAGCCCAGTATAGCCCATTCTTGACCTATAGTACTACTACCTACTTTGCAAATCATGGCGCAGAGTATAATCTCCGATAGCCAAGATTTACCGTCGAATGATAACAGTATGTCGACTAAAGAGTTTTTACAATTTGAAAAGACTTGCGAAGGCTACAAAGACAGTGATGAGGAAATAAAGATGATATTCAGTGAAATTAGTAAACTGGCTGCTAATAATAATGCTGAAAATGTGATCAGTGAGGATGTCGACGATGTTGAATTGATTTTGAAAAGAGCAGAAGATATTGCTTTGGAGACTGAAAATTTGTTCAAAAATAGTCCTATAGCGGCTTTAGTTAATCCTAGTAAATGTAATAAAAGTGGATGTACTGGTATTCCACAAATTAAAGTGACAAAACCATCGGATACTGAAAAAGAAGTCATAAATAAGGTATATTTTTCTGTAATGTTTCACAAGCCACCTAACATCCATCCATCCTGTGCTCTAGAAACTGTAGTATTCATCCAGTATTTGGGCTGATAACTTATAGAGGGAATTGTCTGGGGGGCTGTTGTCCCTGTACTTTGGTTTAATAGCTTTTTACCATGACTTATTCAAATTAGAATTTGTTTGAAACTTTCATAAAAACTATTCAGTTAGTTTAGTAGCTCTGATTGTATATTTTGAAAATCGATGGCACTTAAAACTTGCTACATATCTTTAAAGACAACACTTGTACTGTTCAACATTATTTACTTTTAACCTGACCTGTTTCTCCTCATATGGCGATTCTTCAAACATATCTTTTAAAAATTCCAGATTTTTTGAAACTTCTTATGTAAGGCAAAAGCGGTCAGATACAACAGTAGTCGTAGTAATGAGAAATGGTACCAGTGTCTTAATTTAAAATTTTTATCATTGCTTCTAAATGATGCTATGTCTAAGTGTAAACTAATATACAGGCTACTGACTCCAAGTATCAGATTTCTTGTGCTTATACCATCATTATCATCCGAGCGTCTGTCCCAGTTGCGTATCGTGACACCCAGGGTCCGCTTTCGTTTCTTGTGCTTATAACAAAATCAATATAATGCACACATAAATATTAATTTGCCACATTTTTTAAGTTTACTCAAAATGAGGTTTGATTGGAAAGTGAAAAGACCTTCCAATCACACCTCATTGGCATTTCAGGGCAGTGTTTCTATGCCATGCTGATCCAATACCAATATAATTAAAGACAGGTTCTATAAATACTTATTTAATGTCATAATAATGTAAAAACACTTTCTCTATATCATATAGTTCACATTCATTCACTCATTAATAAGCTACAATTATTTTTTATGCCATTATGGTTTTTCAATAAATAAATGAATCTGTTTACGTTTTAAAACTAATTCCGTTTAACATAACCATGGTTAACTTTGCTGGCTAATACTCTCAGTCCAGCTAAATTCTCCCTAGCAACAGGTTCAATGAATGATGCTGGTAACACAAAGCCATAACGGCCTGTATCACTGAGTTCAATAGTGTAGGTGTATTGAATTCCTAAAGATTTTGCCCAGTCATCAGAGCCTCCAGAGGCTGGGTAGAGTAATCCACTGGATGAACCAACTTTGTATTTAGAACCACCCGTCTGCTTTATTGCCTGTAAATTAAATTAACGTTTATGAGTGAAATACGACACAGCATTCATCTTATCAAAATATTCTCTAGACACATTGTTTTATATGCAATGTTGCGAGATCTGATTGATGCTTAACAAAAACCGGCGCACGTGTTTCCCTGCTCTTAAATTCCTGGGTCCTTTAAGATAAGCGTGAAAATGCCGTCAAGTTGAGAATCGCTATCGGAGTCCTGTGGGTTGAGCGGCCCAAAATCACGGGTCGCCGTCTTTGCCTACCATCAGGAGGACGACGCCATTTAGACGTGCCAAATTAAAAAATAAAATTGTTTCATATGAGTGCCCTGTAGAAATAGAAAAAGATTATGTTAAATATAACATGCTAATAACTATAATAGTTTCCTAATTATACCTCTGCAATCTGTTCGCCAACAGCCTGCAACTGTTTGTAATCTGGTGGTACCTTGTTGTCATAACCCCATGGGTACAGTAAGTATTCTCCATAACTATGGTATGTCAGGTAGGCTGTGAATTTAGCGGCTGTTGAAGCAAAGAAGTCCTGCAAACAAATTGTTTCAATAGATATAAACAAATGGCTGATGGTCTATTGGGTTTTAGCACTCTTCCTTGTTCTGTGGAAGCCAAAGCGTCACATCGTGATAGTTTGGTGGGTGGGTACTCTGCCCTTCATTAGGGCTGTTAGAGCCACACAAAGTTGCCCTACTAGTAACGAGCTTTAATACGTAACGTAACGGGCCTATGAGAAGATAAGAGCCAGAAATATATTAGTATATTTATTAGTTATAGCCTAGATCCCTTACCACACAGCGCCGTCTAGCCCAAAGTTAGCTAATTATAAGCATATTAGCCTACTTTGGGCTAGTCGGCGCAGTTTAAAAAAATGTTTTCAATGCATCCTACAAAGTTAAAAACATTACTACTAGGTAATTATTCAAATTGGTACAAGTGTTGACTCAATACACGCACACAATCACAGATATTTTACTGGAACTTTAGTGACCCTGCCTTCCATAAAGTGTGTATCTGTGACAGAAATGTGTATCAAATCAAGGCGGCAGACTTCACGCGTTTTCACTGCTGACCACCGCCAGTATACCGAAGTAATGGTGTTCAGCGTGAGATTTCCCATATCTATAGCGACCATGATCTCACATCGTTGTTCTATCCCAGCTGGGCAGCATGTAGAGCACAGTGTCCTCATAGCCAGCAATGGTGGCACTCGCGCGTTGCCTGTGGTCGAATCCTTCAGGAACCCATCATTTGCGGCAATCGGCAGGAGTGTATAATGTGGTGCCTCGCCAGACTCTTACATAATATTCCGAACTTTCAATTCAAGAAAGCGTTTTATATTATTTTAAAATTAACCTGAGCGAAATTGGGGTCGTCGTTTTGAATTATAAGTGGATGCCAATTGGCGGATAAGATTATGATGATGATAATCTTAAAATTTTAACTTAAATTTAAAAGGGGTCCAACAGCAATTCCGATTAAATAATAAATAATTTTAAATCCGAATTCGGAAAGCAAATAAATACTCACTGATATAGCTTTAGATTCAGGCTCAGAGAAAGCAGCACTACCGCGATAGATCTCACTGCAAGGATATCCTGAAGACCCTTTGCCGCCCCAATGGAATCTAAAAATTATCAAGATTTAAGCGCTTGGAAAATTCAAAGCGCTCGTGACCCCGCGGTCTCAGTGTTCTGTAAACGATCACTGAGTTACGCAACTTTCACTATGGCTGGTCCTTGGATGGGTGACCTCTTTGTGGCATTTATATTTGCGAGCGTTTCCGTGGTTCGGAAGGCACGTTAAGCCGTTGGTCCCGGTTGCCAGTAAAATGGTAGTCGTTAAGCCAGTTAGAAGGCCTTATGGGCGGCTTGAAAACCTTCCACAACAGGTCACCACAACCTGCGTCTGTCTATTTCAACACGGCAATGGGCTCACCACCTATTACGTGGGACAGGAATCCACACGGTGAAAAGTGGGCATATAATATGCCTCTGCCACCCCTTCGGGGATAAGGCATGATGGATATTTATTTATTATTTTATTTATCAAGATTTTGATGTCAAATCAATTTTTATGATCTCAATATTTCTTTATGTAATATTTGCTATTTTTAATACTAAAGGTATATTTTTATTTTGACACGGCAATAGATCTAAAGCTACGGTGACCACTTTCGGTCAGGTTGGCCATCCAATGCTTGTCTGCCACCTTAGTAGTATAATAAAAGAGAAATGATATTGTGTTATGCATTACCCAAAGTTTCTATTTAGATCAGTTCCAGTGCAAGAATTAAATCCGTATCCTTTTCGATTTTTCCTCCATAGGCGATCTACCGTATGCGTATGCTCGTAGCCATCGGGGTTCACGACAGGCAAGAAGTACCTGTAAATAAAGTAAACAAGAGGGACTGAAAATACTTGAGTAGACACATTCTATAACATATTCTTTAAAGCAAATCAATTATATGAACATGTGATGCCCTATTCGAAGTCAATCAGATGCAATAATTGATCAACGATTATAATTTAAAGTCTACCGTGGGATTTAACTGGGGTTCCATCAGTATATTAATGAAGACTTCCTCTGACTAATATGCTATAATCAAATAGATAGTCCCTCGACATCTGTTCGTGGGTGTCGTAAACGTCGACTGGGATAGGGTTATCTCAGATACGAAGACGCAGTTCAATAGCTGTGTTTACAAAAAATAATAAACTAATAATATTAAAAAGAGGTGAAACAAATTTCATACCACTTATTAACAAAACAAGCGTGTTTGACCAACTTTTAAACTATCGCGTTGCATTCTATACGAGGGCTGCACTAATAGCATCGGGAATGGAACATTTCTACTGTTCCTGTCATATTAAAATCTTTTTAATTGAATACTCCTTGGTTTTAAAAATCGAAAACCATTTATTTATTTAAAAAAAAGATTCTCGGTCTTGTCATAAGGTTTTGTCAAACTTGTTTAGTCGTTGAGAAAATGGAATTGACTCGAGAAAATTCAAAAGCAATGATTTATTATGACTTTCGAAGTGGTTTAACACAAAAACAGTGTGTTGACCGGATGATATCTGCATTTGGTGATGAAGCCCCATCCAAAACCACAATTTATCGCTGGTTTGCTGAATTTCAACGTGGACGTGTCAAGCTCAGTGATGGTCCCCGTCAAGGTCGTCCAAAAACTGCAGTCACCCAAGAAAACGTTGATGCTGTGCGTAAGCTGATTGAGGAAGATCGACATGTGACATACCGCGAAATTCAGGCAACTTTAGACATTGGCATGAGTCAAATACAAATAATCTTGCATGAACAATTAGGTGTAAAAAAGTGGTTTTCCCGATGGATACCGCATTCGCTCTGAGAGCAAAAAGCGGCTCGCGTTACTTGGTGCGTCAGAACTCTCGAAAGATTCCACGCAGGATCCTCAAATGCAGTATACAACATCGTGTATGAACGCTATACACGTACGAACCCGAAACAAAAAACCAGTCACGAGTTTGGGTGTTCGAAAATCAGTTAAAGCCAACAAAAATTGTTCGTTCACGGAGTGTTGCAAAAAAAAGGGTGGCCACGTTTGTCTCCAAAACCGGCCATGTTGCGACGATCCCAAGTAGCAGAACAGTTATATTATATTAGTATTATACAACTAACAGGGTAGTAAGAGTCTTATAATAGTTTCGAGGTAACGAAACAGTTGTAAAAAAGTCATTAATGAGACGCAATAGTTTTATTGAATATTAGTCATATTAATGTGTATGGTAAATGTTGTCTCAACAAAGATATACGACTATTATATAACGTATCTGCTATGACGTTTACAAGACTAGAGTTTATGTCAAGTAAACGTTTCAGTCAGATAGCAGTCATGAGCTGACATTTTTGTGTCTATAAGAACCTTTAAATAAATACTAAAATAACATTGTGTCCTATAGTGATTTTGTAATTAACTATTAAAAACAGTCATATTAAGTCATGTTTATATAACATCCAGGTTGAGGATTATTCTAATATAACTTTTATAAACCACACGCCATTTCTTTTTCAACAAAATTCTTATTATGGAATCCAATAAATTGAAAAGAATTAAACGAAGTGGTGGGTTTAGAAGTAAGGTAAATAAAAATTATCTATTATTAAAGATAGCAGCGATACCTTAAAGAAATTTGGAGAGAACTGAGGTCAGCCACGAATGTGGTATAAATATAGGTATTTCTGTACATTTTTCATACTTAATCTAGTGTGAATAAAATCCATAAATATAGAAATAGTTAACTAATTGAATCAGGCGTTACATGGCGGAAATCCATTTTAAAAATCTATAATTATTTTTGTTTTTAAATGTTATTTTTGCAATATTCCGCTTTTTTAGAATGTCGTACGATGTCGACACGTGTTTCGCCTACACACGAGGCATTATCAAGACTGTTTGGCAGCAAAAGTACTTATACGTTCACCTCAACCTTTTATAGTTCGAACGCAACCAAACGATAGCGCGATGTAGACTTCTAGTTGTTTTGTCTATTTTTGAATAAACTAAGCAAAACCGAAGTGTGGAAGTCTGTTTGTTCGTTCAGCAAAGTACACCCGTCCCGTTTTATAATTTCTAACTGCTCTAATACGGACATTTTTAGACCCTTTTCACATAAATGTAATATTTCAAAATTGTTGTTATCATTCAAAATATGCCCGGTGTCCAGCAAATGCTTCGCGAAATGTGATTTATCTGTGTGACCGTTTCGGAATGCTCCTAGGTGTTCCTTATATCTGGTATATAGGCCAAACAGGTCGTTCCTTTGATACCAGATATAAGGAACACCTAGGAGCATTCCGAAACGGTCACACAGATAAATCACATTTCGTGTATATGCGTGTTGTCCCAAGGCCATTTTAAATGCTTGACCAACATTTTGTTCATAACTTATCTAAAAACATCACCTTGATGTACCTATAAGAGAAAAAGTAGATACTATAAAATGGTTTTTTCAATAATGGTTAATCAATGGTTAAACAGAACTCTAATCACAACTGTTTTACCGCAAGTCAAAAATAGTCATATATATGTTATATTGCGGTCATCCAATATCTGATGAAATTATGGCGGATGTTGGAAGTATTAATATGTTTCAATTTAATATATTATATTTTATTTTAAAAATATCAATATTATGAAGGCCCTTTAAAATTTCAGCCAATATTGCTATGTAATTAATCGAAAAGTTTAAATTCCCAAGTTTAATATCTCATCCTTCACCACAGGCTTCTAGACCTACAAAATGAATAAATAATATCTACTTAATGATTAAAATATTGACTTACCTTTTTATATTTTACAAATACACATAACATCATATGTTTTCTCATTTTTTTTATTTATCGTTAATGTAATCACAATATAATCTTTTCGCGACTTAATTGTTGTAATATTAGTTCTATGTAACTTCTATGCGATTTTAACACAACGTAATGGTCACTATTATAACCATAACACGATTTTAACACGACTTAATTGTTATATATCTGCGCCCAAACCTGCGTTATATAAACACGTAAAAGACTATTATAAGACCCTATTCTGTCACTGAAAGTTACATAATAAACGTTATTTTACTTCTTATTTTTTTTTATTTATCGCTAATGTAATCACAATATAATCTTTTCGCGACTTAATTGTTGTAATATTAGTTCTATGTAACTTCTATGCGATTTTAACACAACGTAATGGTCACTATTATAACCATAACACGATTTTAACACGACTTAATTGTTATATATATGCGCCCAAACCTGCGTTATATAAACACGTAAAAGACTATTATAAGACCCTATTCTGTCACTGAAAGTTACATAATAAACGTTATTGTACTATTTATATGACATCATTTTGCTACTTGGATATTCCTGTTGAGGGACAAAGAACGGTTAATGCAGAATGGTATGCTAGCATTTGTTTGCCACAGGTCGTTTCTGAACTCCGTAAAGAGAACTGCAACCGCCGCATCATCCGCCATCACGACGGCGACGGCGACTATGCGAGTTCTCACACCGCGCACAGAACAAAAGAGTTTTTAGAGCAAGAAAACATAGAATTATTAGACCATCCGCCGTACAGCCCCGACCTAAGCCCTTATGATTTCTATACTTTCCCTAAAATAAAGAATAAATTGCGTGGTCAGAGATTTTCATCACCTGAAGAAGCTGTGGACGCCTACAAAACGGCCATTTTGGATACCCCAACTTCCGAATGGAATGGTTGCTTCAATGATTGGTTCCATCGTATGGAAAAATGTGTCAAATTTCGCGGAGAATACTTCGAAAAGCAATAAATACATTTTTAAATAGTAATGTTGTGTCACTTCCTTGATTCCCGAAATTTTCTGTGCCGCCCTCGTAAATGTATTGGTTATTACCGGGACTAAACGCGGTTAATTTTCATACCTTTTGTTGAAGGCAACAAAAGGTATGAAAATTAACCGCGTTTAGTCCCGGTAATAACCAATAAGCGTGTTTGATGCAAACATGACGTAAATGTCGTTATGTATGAAAAGGGCCCATTTGAAAAATCACTGCATACCATGTGGATATAGTAGTATTTTCCTGAAATGCGTTTTTTAAATGATTTTATTTAAATAACAGTTATAAACTTACCAGTCGATATTTTTGATGTCATCGGACTCTACGTCAAAGTTTTCGGCAAATTGGTTAATGAAATACGTGACGACTGCAGGACTGATCCACTCGCGTGCATGGATACCGCCATCTATGAATACTGCTTTGTTTGTTGGTTTTCCATCAGAAATGCGCAAGACCTATATACCAGAAACGTTTGCCTTTCAGGATAATGGTAAGAGTAACCTGTCATAAATAGAAGTACACAATATTTCATAACATTTTACCTTAAGATCACGTCCTTCATGGGATTGTCCAATACTCTTGACGCTTATGATAGCTGGATAGGTTTTCGCCAAATAATCCATAAAACCATGAATATCTTCTACTCTGTGATACTGCTTCCACGTCATGCGATGACCTGGAAAGTAATTTTTTATTAAGAACAACATCTGAAAATGTAAAGAACGTTAGCTCATTCTATTTTTTTGATGTACCTATTTGAAATTCTCTATCAAATCATTTTATTTCCATATTAGTGACGTAATCAATAATTGACATGCTCCACATAAATAATGTTTGTTTAAAGTTAACACAATCCAACTCCATTCTGTTAAACACTTATTTATATCATACAATGTCACTCAGTAGCGATTATTATACAATGATAGTGCAAGACAATCGGTGCCGAACTTGATCAACAAACCCCAATTTGCATATGGCCAGTATTCCATGGGTATGTCTAGAGAATTGTAGCCCATGTAGGCCGATACTAAACCCACTCTGCGAAGAGGTGCCCTGTAACGCCAAAAATTGTAAGCTCTAGCTGTAACAAAATCACATAGCCCTTGGAATATTGTCAATCATCTAACCGTCTGTAGTTAACCTGTAAGTTACCAATTATTTTACGAACCTCGTCTGATTTCCAGTTCAATTTCATTTGCATCCATAGGTGGATTCTCCTCATTAATCCTTTGTTGAAGATCTTCAATCATAATGTAGTATGGAATCTTTTTGCTTTTAAGGACACTTGTAACGTTTGAGATTACTCTTGGCTTGATCAGTACGTCAATAGAAGATATGTTTCCTCCCCATGACGATATCACTAGAAATATAAGAATACATTAGTCTGAAAAGAAAATTAACCTTTGAAAGTATATTTGTCAATAAGGGTACGTGATTAGTTGAAGATGCATAACTGACAATATTGTGACGTTCACAATATTGTCAGTAATAAATCTTCAAACCAATAAGTGATAGATATTTCTTATGAATTTGAAGAGCACTTGAATGAGTGTTAGACAACCTTATGTAGAAAACTTGGTTTAAGACTTACGTTTTTCGGATGCCAGCTTGTTAATGACTTGCTTAGCAATTGATTTAGATGTTGATACTTTCCATACTTGGCACCCAGTATAATCTACCTTTTTAGGTTCTTCTGCAGTAGGTTCTTTGATTTCGGGTACATCTTCAGGTGCAGTTTTATCAACCTCGACAGGGTCTTTTGTTTCTTTTGTAACCTCATCTTTTATGTTAAGAGGTTCTTCAGGGTTTGGTTGCTTCACTGAATTACGTGTTGGCCATTCTGAAATTAATTGTACGGCATTTAGAATTTTTCTATCTATCTTTCTTCACGCTGTATCCCTACGTGTTAGTCAGAGAGGACAGATCACCAGGAGTCGCGATACATACATACTTCTTTCGCTTCCTGCAGATTCATTATTCGTTTCATACATGCACGTCTGGGTACTGTCAGAGGCAGAAGGCATTCCAGAACTCCAGCCGACAGACAGATATTGTGAGCTGGTTCTCCAGATTTTCCGCCCACGACATGACGAAACTCGTCAGGGGCGCACGACAACCGCCCAACGGCGACTCCGAACTTGCCAGAGCGACAGGAGCGTCTGTCCAGCTCGCTGTCGCACCCGCTACTCTTCTCATTTGGTTGCCATCATCTTGCTGGCGAAGAAGGCGACGGCGGCCCAAGAATGTCGGCAGCTGGCCATAGCTCGTACCACGGCCGACAGCAACAGATCCGACTCAACGCTGCCTATAAGGGCACTGCTGAGCTTAATAATGTACGTTGCATATTTGATGTTCATAGTTTAGGGAAAGCGAAGTGAAGCGCCCGTGGCCCGCTAACTCAGTGTTCCGTAAACGATCACTGCGTTAAGCAACTTTCGCTATAGCTGGTCCTTGGATGGGTGAACATTTTGTTGCATTTACATTTGCGAACGTTTTCGTGCTTCGGAAGGCACGTTATACCGTTGGTCCCGGTTGCCAGTAAAATGACAGTCGTTAAGCCCAGTTGAAGGCCATATGGGCTTGAAAATTTTCAACAGTAGGTCGCCACATGAATTTCAACACGGCAATGCGCTCACCACCTGTTACGCGGGACACAAATACATACGGTGAAATGTGGGCGTATAGTGTTTCTGCCTACCCCTTCGGGGATAAAGGCGTGACAATATGTATGTAGTTTAGAAAGCACAACTCGTATGTAATTGTTATACAAAGTTATAGTTTTGTTAATTTTATTTAATTTTCGTTGTTGTATGGCGCAGTTTGCCTAAATTGAAATGGATGCGAGTAATTCTGTGAAATCACGGTTCCAAACAATGCATGCATAAACAGTTAATTAATTCTTTTGTACTGAGAGCACTACAGTAGAGGAAATAGCACATACTTAGTAACAAGGTCATTTTAGGATTCTTTGTATTTTTAGTTCTTGAATTATTGTAATGTTTCCATAATAAATGAGGTCTATACTAACCATGTCAGCTACTTTTGTGGTGACCCTGACACTGTCTAACGAAGTGGATTCGACTATAATGCTACTAATCCTGTATTGAATCATGTACCAAAGTTTCGAAACGTATCCTTAAGGAAATATTTTATGGAGTCCTTATATTTCTGGCAGGCTTGATTCTTGACTGTCCGCGTATTCTCATTTGTAGGTATTGAAGGAACATCGTATAAGTATCGTGGTATCTCTACAGTGGCAACGGAATTTGGTGCCAGCTCACTGGAATTAGTTATCATTCAGTTTTGACTCGATGCAAATAGTAAGTCATAACTAAAAGCGACAAGCTACTCCCAGTTTCACCTCTCTACAACCATTCACTGACTAGAACTAGCACGCTCTCACAAAAAATGAAATTGTCGTTATACGCACTATCCGTGCCCGTAATATCTTTGATCAACGAACTACTTATAATCAGCCCAACGGGGTGTGTGACTTAAGTATATACCGTTATATAAAACCTTGAGTTCCTTAAGCGGGAATATATGCCGTTAACCTATGGGCCTCCGTGGCTCGCCGTTTATGAAAGCGGTCATCCAACTCTGAATGAACAGCTTTCCATCAGGCGGATGGCGTTAAAAAAGTAAAAACATAACCACCCTAACGTTAGCCCCTATAGTACCCGAGGTGCTTCTGACTTTTGGGTCTGCCTTCGTTCTATTTTCGTTACACTTCCCATGATTATTGCCATCCCTGATAGTCATAGTGAGACCTACATGCATTTTTTACTACAGCCTAACTTCTTGGAGCTAAATTTCCTGTCGAGAGAAGGCCGCAAGCACTTGATCCCCAAGTTTCTGAGCAGCCTTTTTATTAATATCACGAAAATTCAGTTACTTTAGACGCCGTGATTTTATAAACCTGCCTGCCTCAATGAGCCTAAGTAAAACCGGACAGCGATTTCTCTATTGATTCACTACTGAAATAAACACGGACACATATCGAATTGATAATATAACATCAAAATGCAAGGCCGTATTTCCTGCGACATGTTTAATGACTTTCTCCAGCCGAGACTTAGTTTCCATTCACGATTGGCCTCATCTCGCCGGTTCTAACGGGTCCATATCGAACTTGAACTCGTCCGTTCAAGGGTTTCCGCGACTTTCAATATTCCATTTTGATCACGTTTCACGAACACAACACACTTCGCTCTCTGAATTTAAATGAACTCGGAATAATCAGATGCATTTACTTCCGGTCGAGCGGTCTCGGACATAAAGAAAAAAATCGACAAAAAAGAATGATATACTTAGATTGTGTCCTAAACTCATGGTCTACTAAAATCAATCATATTAATTGAGGACATCTCGTAGCAAAGGCGAATTATTATTCTTATACATACTATATATCTAGAAAAAATAATTAGGTACTGTAAATTGTTAACTTATTTATATAACCATAACTTTTACAGAATTAAATTATTTTGATGATTAAACTTGAATTATTGCAGTAATTTTTAATTTTAATAATATTAGTTAGAAAGTCTATTATTATGTAGTAACATTGATGAACAAATTCTTCTTCATACCTTTTTCTGGCTCTAATTGATTGATTAACGGCGTACATAAAACTGTTGATATAACATATAAAAGCACGACTATTTTCACTAAGGACCCCATGGCTATAAGCGCTGGGTACGGTTAACGTGCGGACGCACCGCCACTTCTGGTCGTACTGATGCGTCTGCGCACATCGATTGCCTCTTTTAAGCTCCTTTACAGAAGCTGTCTTAACTGATAACTTAATTACGAAGGTGTAATTAGGTGTTGAGAACTAATGACATAAGTATTGTGTAATCCCCATAACCCGAAAAATTACCTTCTGACACATAATTTTAATTTTAAATATGTAAAAATAAATTCATATTAGTTTTCAATTTCATGTACCATTTATAACTGAAGAACTGGTTCGGAAAGTTAATCACCGATGGAACCGATGGAAATGCATATCAAAATCTCTCTTTTCAACTTAGTGTATTCCCAGTAGTTTCCAAACCCTACCACCCTACCAAAGTGGACCCAGGCTCTGGATGAGTCACTTTTATTTGGCTGCTGGGAACAGTTACAGCTATTTGATATTCGGCATTGTTGGAAGTGACTGCCGTTTGACCGTCCAATATCGTCAGGGTGCTTAAGTGGTGTTAAGTGGTGACCTCTTCTGTTAATCAGCAGATACACCGCTAGAGGTGAGGTTCTTAGGCCTCGGAGGATCAAATAACAATAAAGCTCCCATATTTTACTTTAATTTCTTCCATAAAATTACTTTTACAGTTATCTAAAACGGACATAAAACCAATAACGTTAAACTACATTAACAATACTTTTATATAGGATAGTCTCGCATTACGGTTCATATTAAGAGTATTAATTTCTCTCATATTTGCCCTCACAAAAAATAATACAAATACACGCATAACCTCTTTCAAAACATCCACAATATACCTACACTATTCTGTAAATTTTATAAATATTTGGAACGATAGACTTGGGACTGATAAATTTATTGTTAAGAATGATTAGGCAGTTGATTGTAAATAAACTGTGAGTAAAAGCTACTAATTGTTACTAAGCGATGTTTGTCGGAAACTTTTGCGACGATTACTTTATTCAAAATAAAAGAAATATATGATTGCGCTAATCCCCAAAAAACTGTAAAGCTTTACGTGACGTGCGCGTTAGGGTATTGCACTCATGGTGTTTGACCTCAGATTCGGTTGAAACTTTGCGTTTATTGGAGATGATCCACTTTAAATTTATGTTCAAACTTCTTCTTTCCACATTTCAAAAAAAATTGATAATACCTAAATTTGTAGCATTTTATACCTCGACTCAATAATAATAATCATATTAGCTTTTACGTGATAATTATTTAAGCACGTTGAATTTCCTATCTTGGAGTATTTTATATAGGCATATTTTAACTGTTTTCTAGAGCAACTGTTTACTTGTCTGGGTCGATATGTAAAAGAGCTAGTCTGTTTCTCATAAATCTGTGACTAGCGTCATCAGTTTTCGTTATCGAATGCAAACCATTTTCCTTTTCCTTAGTCATTAAAAGACATACCTATGATTTACGAAATACACCTCAGTGATGATTTTGCGTATTTAATATATAACATAGTCTCATCAGTTATTAGTCACTCTAAACCAGAATGACAACTTTTCATTTGGTCGAGCGCCATGCACGGTCATTGCCTCTGAATAGCAGTTATTTATTATGATGACAAGCTTTGTTTACATTTGTAAACACACTTTAACGATGGGTTTATCGAAAATAATAATTGTTTCATGGACTATGAATGTTGACGTTTATCTTTATAGATACAAAATGACTTAGGCCGTAAAGCTTTAGGTAAATAAGAGTATATTATTTTTAATATAAAATAAAAGTTACTCTTGTATGTCTCATAAACGTTCTAGTTTTCTAGGTTTATTATAACGAAGGATGCGTGAAAGCTGTACAATCAAGTACTTGTATTTATAGTAATCTTGAAATGTGTTTGTAGGTTAACCAGTATGCTAAACAAAGTGCAAAGGAAAGCACTGAAACACGTCGTAAACCAAAGTCGAGACCTTTCTCCGCTGGTGTCATTGATACCAAAAAACGAGAAACTGCCAAAGTTGCCAAGTATATTACAAATTCACCCAAAAAAGGCGCAGCGATGAACTGTAAGCACTTAAATTTAGTAGAAGAGTTGAAAGACACTACGGAGCGAGCAAAGGGCCTAGAATTATCTAATGTACAATTGAACGATGACAATAAGATGTTAAGAAAAAAGTTGGATCAAGTTAATGAGGATAAACATGTAGCCGAATTAAAATTAGCTGAATGTGAAAAATTCGTTACTCGTCTTAGTAAAGAATATGAAAACAGAAACACAGAGTTAAAATCTACGAAAGATATTGAGAATAAGTTATTAGCAGAACTAAGCAAGGAACGTAACGATAGGAAAAACTTAACCATACAACATGAGAAAGATGTTTTAGTGATACAAGACCTTCAAAGACAAGTTAAAGAAATGGAGATGATTTTGAGAAGAAAACATCCAGATTCTGTTTCGGCTTTAATAGGTTATTATTTTATATATATTATATAGAAATAATATTTAAAAATCACTTAATTTTAAACGGTTTTAATGGCTTGACCTGTTTATATAATTGTGTGCTGAAAATGTACTATTAAAGATAAAAATAATTAGGTGTCCTAAGTACCAGTCATCACAACACTTCTCTTCAAGCTTAGGGTTTTCCCGAACGTCTACAGTATGGGGTTCTTCAAAAGGAGTCTTAGAAGTTTTTCAAGGGTCGGCAGCGCGAGTGCTGCACCTCTTTTGTTGCAAACGTCCTTAGGCTACGGTGACCACTTTCCATCAGGTGGGCCGTATGCTTGTCTGCCACCTCAGGGGAAAAATAAAAGCCATTACCCACCCACTCTTGGGCAGTTATTACTGTTAGTTATTGAACATTTGCTGTGCCCCTCGGTTTTAGACTTTAAACCCGAAAATTTAGAAAAAAAATATAAAAGGGCTCCATCTATACGCATCAATTTCTCAGAAACCATAAGGGCTAGAGACAAACGGTTAGCGGAATTCGGTTCAGGACACCATGTATACGTGCAAAGGCGATTTTGAAGTTTCTACCATTTCCAGTTTTGAAACTGGTTTTGGTTTAGTGTCGTAAATCTGATAAATGCCCTAATTGGGCAAAGTGTTGGAAAGAAGTACCTCAATACGTTTTAGCTTTTAAGTTCATTTCATATTTCTTTTACGTCAAACCGTTCTTTTTTGTCTATTTTATGCCTTTATTATTTTATGACCGATATTAAACTCTAAATTATAGTGGCTTCAAAGTCTTCTAGTGTAGACGACAATAAGAAAAAGTTATTAGAAGAACGTATCGCGAGACTTGAACAAGAACTGAAAGATAAAGAAAATCACTTTCAAGGAATATTACTAACATTGCAAGAGAAGTTTGGAGATATGAAGCAAAAATATGAAAATCACATTATAGATGTGGAAAGACAACTGATGGACGATCGTAAAGTTAATACAGATTTGAAAAATAGACTGAATAAGACTAATTTAAATGATTCAGCATGTCAAACAGTAGCTGCAGATTTACATACTGTATCGACGCAGACATTCATAAAGCCAGATCGAGCATCGTCGGCCGTCAGTCGACTTTCACAAAATTCAGCTTTGTTCTTGAACAAATTGAAAGAAGATAGCTACTTAGTGGCTACAATAAAAGGTTTACAATCTGAACTGACTATAAAACAAAGGACCATTGCGAAGATCAACAGAGAAACTGAGGAACTTAGGAAGAATCTCCGCAATTTACAAAAGGAGAAAGAAGGTAAGATAGTAATAAAAATTGAATTTCTTATTAAATGTTTCAAATTTTCTCTATAAGTAATAGAATGGTTTTTCTAAAATGAAGGTTTTGATAGCAACTAGGATTAGCTCAGATTGTAGAAAACTATTGAAGAATTAGTTTTTCTTTTTATTTTCGTTAGCGTAACCGTGTACTACGTTTTCGGGGCCTAAACGACCCCAACTGCTAGCGGTGCACCTGCCTACTAACAGACGAAGTATCGCCACAGGCGACCTTACGGAGTTAGAAGGAGGGATGACTGCTCTTAGCAGCCAAATAAAACAGATCCCCAGACTTCAATTTCAGGTTGAGCTTGGAAGCAACTAAAAATACACTAAGATGCAGTAGATGTAGCGTGTCATTGACTTGATACCGGATTATAATTTGCCAATTTGTGTGTACCCGTACGGTCAGTTCTCTACTCATTAGTTGCAATGTAGTGAAATGGTTAAGCTCTGACTCAGACAGGGAGCGTAAGTGTTCCGTCCTCTTTTAATATCGAGATTCAAAAAGTAGGTATCTGCGATGTTCGGCCCATAAATTTAGGACTGTGATAATTGCCCTCAGACCGTTGTCAATGTTTCCACTTAGCAGCTGACGTCATTTCTATGAGAAAATCGTCTATCACAGATTTGTTATGAAAATAAGTAATAGAATACTTTTAAATATCCAAAAAAATTAATTCTGTTATTTGAAATTCTAGTGCTTTTGAACCTGAATCCACAAAAAAAGCATGGATATAAAGCTAAATCTACAGAGAACATCTTAGCTCGGCTTAACACGGAAATGGAGACGGAACTGTTGGAAATAAGGAAACAAAAGGAGGTGTTAGTGCAAGAACGGAACACTTTACTAGACTCGCTCAAACGGACAAACGAGGAATTTATATTATTAAAAAAGAAGCGGATTCAAGACGTGAGTAGATTATTTGTATATTTTTTAATAGGCATAGTTTTATTCTGCTATGGATGCTAGGATGCATAGAGATTAACGCATGCCTGTCTGCGATGGATTCTGTTTTTATCCCCGAAGGGGTGGACAGTAGTATATTAAACGTCTACATTCGACCGAATGTATTTTAGTTCCACGTACAAAAATATGATGAGCCCGTGTTAAAAATAGACAGGACAAGAAAATAGACAATAATAGATAATGGAGTTACTTACCATGGGCCTTCAAGGCTTTGCCAAATTCTCTTCAAGCCGTTGGTACCGGTTGCCAGTAACATTGCAATCGTTAGGCTAAGTTGAGGGCCTTATGGGCGGTTCGCCACCACCTGTGCCTATCCATTTCAACAAGGCAATGGGCTCACCACCTGTTACGTGAGACAATAATGCATACGGTAAAATGTAGGCGTATAGGCATTCCTCTAGCACCCCTTCGGAGAAACGTGACTGATAGGGAAATCTTTCTGTAAGTATTAAATAAAAAATATTGTGGGATATTTTTTTACACAGTGTCATCTAGCCCACAGTAAACTAATATAAGCTTGTGTTATGGGATTTAGACAACTGATAAACATACTCGTGCGCTCGTGGCCCCGCGGTCTCAGTGTTCTGTAAACGATCACTGAGTTACGCTACTTTCACTATGGCTGGTCCTCGGATGGGTGACCAATTTGTGGCATTTACATTTGCGAGCGTTTCCGTGCTTCGGAAGGCACGTTAAGCCGTTGGTCCCGGTTGCCAGTAAAATGGCAGTCGTTAAGCCTGGTTGAAGGCCTTATGGGCGACTTGAAAAATTTCAACAGCAGGTAGCCACAACCTGCGTCTGTCTATTTTAACACGGCAATGGGCTCACCACCTATGTGGGACAGGAATCACCACGGTGAAAAGTGGGCATATAATATGCCTCTGCCACCCCTTCGGGGATAAGGCGTGATGGATATTTATTTATATTTATTTATGATAAACGTACTTTTATATTTCTAAATACATTTGTGGATCACACAAATATTTTTTCCGACCCAGGAATCGAACTTTGGACCTCAGGCGTGGCAGTCGCATACACTACCACAGCGCCACCAAGTCAGTCTTTTATGAATGATAGTCTAGCACAACTATGTTCATAAATACTTTTTATAACGGTTCAATGCTATAAAATGCGTGACATTATTTTTAACGCATATTTATAAACGCATAAAAAATACAGTACAATGAATTAGATTACATGGGAATGAAAAGCATGGCCAATTAAATTTTAATAAGTTTCTGCGTATCGCTATTGCGCATGTACACATAATATCGAGCATATCTTTACTGAAATGTTGAACAATTAGCGATTTAATATCCATTCCTACATTTTTACTTAGTCTTCAAGTTGGTTTATTGAGTAAGAGTGGAAATATTTTTAGCCTCGACTTCCCATTTCCCGGTTGAGCTGCTTAATCAGTTTGATTCCTCTAAGGTCCAAAAATTTTCACTCTTTCAATCCTAATTCTATAAACGCGAAAGTTTGTAAGAATGGATGTTTGTTACTCTTTCACGCAAAGTCTACTAAATGGATTTTGATGAAACTTTACTATAATATAGCTTATACATCAGAATAACACATAGGGTCCTTTTTATCACGGGAACAAGTCCCTGTAGGAAAGGGGTACGGGAAAAGCGCGAGCCGCGGGCGTCAATTTGTTAATTATATAGTCAACATACTCCTTTAAACAATTAATTAGTAATCACCTGAGATGTTATCATTGACTATCACCAAGTTTTTTGATACTTACCATTTGTAGCCGTTCGTAATATCACACAAAACTGTAGGCATAGAGCTACACACTGGAGATCTCCTCTGTGGCACTGAAATATACTCGTCTGCTGAGCTGTGGTCTTGGGTTCGAACCCGCCTCAAACAAATATTTGTGTAATCCGCAAAAGAGTTTACTCGAAATGTTAAACTTTATTTATCAGTTGTGTTGGTCCCGTAGCACAAGCTGATATTAGCGTAATTTTGGATAGACAGCGTTGTGTGAAAATGACACAAAATATTTATAATTAAAAAAAATATTGTTTCTACTAATATTATAAACGCGAAAGTTTGTAATAATGAATGTTTATTACTCTTTCACGCAAAATCTACTGAATGGATTTTGATCAAAACTTGACAATAATATAGCTTACATACCAGAATAACACATAGGCTACTTTTTTATCTCGGAGAAGAGTTCCTGTGGGAAACGGGAACGGTGAAACTTCACTAGGCGTGCGGAGCCGCGGTCTTCAACTAGTATCTAATTATACTTAATCTTTTCACCAACAGCTCCACACTCTTCAATTGGCACATGAAAAAGAGTTGATGCAAATGAACATGCAAGTTTATCCTCTTCAAGAAGAGATCAAGCTCCTTAACAGAACAGTTGAAATACTGCAAGAACGCCTGCGCAGCAGTGATGACAAGCTATTGAGGTATCAGGCTGGGAATGTTGACGTCCACGCCGGTGGGGATACACCTACTAATACGAATAAAAAAATCTTTCGTTGAAATTCGTAAATAAGTACGACTGTTCTACTGTTGATTCATGGCACTTGGTGAAATTTGCTACACATCTTGAACGAAAACACAAGTATTATTCCAGATTATTAACTTTTTAACTTGTCAACCTTTCAAAATGTCGTAAGACATTTCATTGCATTGACATTTTGAAAGGTTTTATGTAAATAATTTGGAATAGTACATGTAAAGGTACAGGCTAGCTGTCACTCTAAACGGAACAACTTGAACTGTAGTGGATGACTAAGATGGATAATAAAACACAGCTAGTCACCTGATCTATTATAATTGATCGAAATTATAAAAACTTTAACCATACAACAATATCGTGTTCTAATTTGTTGCTAACTTCATCTACCGAGACTCAAGTAGAACTTTTACAATTTAGAAGATTGTACTTACACGTTCTGTTTGTTATGAAATGAACCGTACAAGTGTTTGCATTCAAGGTAGGTAAGTACTTACTCCTACACATTGATGAGATAATACGACTCACACGATTTTTATTAAATTCAATATGGTTTTCGAGATTTCATTTTTTTGTGATGCGTGGAAATCTCCACATATGTTATGCTGGGCTCGAACCAACCTAATCCAGGCGCTCCGTGTAACTCCTCGGAAGGATGTTCTACTAATTGTTATCGGACTTATTTAAATTTGACATTCCGCCCACTTTGACGTTTAGGCTGTATTGCAATACCGGCACAAGTTGGTTTTATAAAGATTTTAATAATACGCGGTGAAAATCCGAAAACCATGAAAAACTGTTTGGATTTTTGTAAAGATGAGCCCGTTTTTTGGTCGGAATGAATGAATGATTCTGTTACTCGTTACTAAACCAATAACTAAGAGTTTAATCGATAACGTGATCGCAACAATTAGTAGCTACTATAAGCTCCCGTTGAAAGTAGTTAGCGGTCAGGCCGCTACCAATCTTGGTCATAAGCTCGCTTTAAATGTGCACTCGATATTTGAACTTTCTGCTAATCAGTATTAAACTGGAATGACTTGTGATTTGCGTCAGCACAATCGAACTTTCGTCCGATTAAAACAGTCAATATTAGTGCGTGGTAACACTAAGATTATTATTATATGAGGCGGACTGAGGCCAAATGGTAGCCAAAGTCTGTCGGGAGTACTGGGACATCTTTTCGAGGAGTTACCCGGGGCGCTCGGCAATAAACAGATAGACAGGGGTCGTGTGGTTTTAGCCGGTTCAAGGCCGGTATGACATCCGAGGTGATTTCCACACGCTAAAAAAACCCTAAATTGTGGAAATCCCTAGTATTTATATGTAGAACAAAACAACTATTTCTTGACTTTGTGTGGTGATAGACCTGTAGGAGTTACATAAGTGGGTTCTTCTTATGTCAGCAGGAAATAATATGCAGGTCATCTTCTTGATAATTAATATATAATTCTCTGGTACCAGTACATAATATTAAACATAAACATTATACAATTATAAATGACCTAACCCATAGCGAGCGGGGAGACGACTGCCGCGCATAACGAGTGCTAGCGCCTCGGTATATAAAACTCCTGCGTCAGCAGTGTGTCCCTACAGACCTTTTATTAGAAATGAGTACTATTTTCGAAGTTCATTAGTACCCTATATGACAAGTGCCTGTTTTTTTGCTCGATTTGCGATTCTAACAACTCTGTGTGGATTTAGTAAATGATTAGCAATCGGATCCAAGTTTTGGTGATTACAAGGTATAAGGGTCTAATGCATGACAAGATAATGTAATAATATTGACAGTTTTTATTAAGTAATAAGGCAACACTACCCACCGTTCGGGTTAGTACACGCTTAATAGAACACTTGTAAAATAAGTTTTATTGTTTATAGTTTTATTGTATAAAGTTTTTATGTTAAATCGTGTTGTGTTAGGTATCTTGACATGTGTAGCCGCCATTCCTTTTGTATTTGTGTAATTGAAAAGCACAACAGTTAATTTTAGATTTAATTAAGTGTTGTTGTCACAGAACAGAACAAGCATTTTATGATTTTGTTTAATGCCTACAGTGTTTTTAGAACGGACTAAAAAGTACTTATTATTTTACATTTTCAAGTATCTATCCACTTCTGAGGGATGGTCCAAATCTCGACTATCTAGCTCACCGGAAAGGCTCATCGTGAAGTTAGTTTAAAATCAATTACCCGATCAGTCAGACAAGAATACAAGTTAATAAAAACTCTTATTCACTAACTCTTCGTGCTCGATGGTAATTCCAAGAGATGCCAACTACAGTTTGCTTCAAAAGGAATTTCCAAGTGGTTGGAAATCTGCCCAAAATATGGGAGCACTCTTTAGGAGAAGCAAACCCTTACATAATTGAGTTATTAACTATAAATGTACCTATTAGTAATAACGAATATTAAATTTTTTGGCATATTTTCAAGTTGCAATGAATTGAAATATGATTATGATGATATCTTTACAAAGACTTCATGAGGCATACTTTTTGCACTAACCGGCTTTATAAGCGTCACAAAATAATGGCGTTAATGCCACAGTTATGTGGTTCGATCGTCAATAATTGTGCCTTATGTATTAAGCCCTACAAGATTTTGATCCTCCTAGTTTTTGAAAAGCAAGTGCTACTATGTTTTTTTTTAAATAATGCATTTTAAGCTTGAAGTTTAAATGAATTATAGGCGAATGGGCTACCACTTGCAGCTTTAATTTGTCATAGCGTTACCTGTACCTAGAGAGTTTTAAAGTGTACTTCAATTAGAATTTATTTAGTATTAATTTGTTATTGTTTGAAGTGAAAGAAAATGATAATGCACATTTCATTGTCTTTGTCATAGGAAGACAAAAATTATAATAGAAACTAATAATCAATGTAATAATAGGTAATATTATTATAGAGACAGAGGGACCATGCTATTTTAATTATAATAATAAGCCTTAAGTGTGCTGTGAGTGCCTAGAGTCTACTTAAGATAAGATAAGTCGTGATTGTTGAGTAAATTGTAATGAAGATGCCTTACGCTTAAACCTTATACGATGAATTAGGTACCTATAGGTAAGTGCTGTACAATACGTATTATGCCTACCAAACAAATTCTCTAGTCATATTTAAGGACGTGTTATTTTTAAGTTTATATTAATCATAATTGGCGTGCCTTTTATGTAATACGTAAAAAATAAATCTATTTGTGTATATCTGTGTTTTAATTTTCTATATTTATTTTGCTATGTGTATGTTTTGGCGAGTAAAGATTTCAACAACAAGCTACAGCCTGCGCTTGTCCATTTCAACACGCCATTGGGCGCACCACCTGTTACGTGGGCCAAAATGCTTACGGTGTAATGGGCATATAGTATACCTCTACCACCCCTTTGGGGATTAGGTGTGACTGATAAGCATCTTAACGGCCGTCAACTTGAGGGCCTATTTCAACACCCTTATAGTCTAGAAGTCGCCATGACCCATAGGCGGGCAACGAAGCATCATTACTTATTAATTATCTTAAAAATGGCAAAGGTTTATCTCGACGTTCTGCGGCGTATTATTCTTATCCACAGATGATTCTGTGGATATCATGGCGTATAATCTATCGTGTATAGTACTCAATAGAAAGTGTGCAAAGTTTGATAAACAATTTTGCATCTTAATGCGTTTTGCCCTTGGTACTTTATTTAACCAGTTTGCCGATATACCTTGTAGTATTGAACTACTTTCATACAGGTTCAATATCTGCCGGCCGAACTAGAAATTGAAACAGTAGTTGTAGCAACTGTAGCTAGTGGCTATCCTATTTTCATTTCCGCCCTAACTCTTATTTTCTTTAATAATTATAAGCGCTCGTGACCCCGCTGACGTAGTGTTCTGTAAACGATTACTGCGTTAAGCAACTTTCGTTAAGGCTGGTTCGGATGAGTGACCACTTTGTGGAATTTTACATTGCTTCGGAAGGCACGAGCCGTAAGTCACGGTTGCCAGTTACGGCAGTTACACGGCAGTCGCTATGCTAAGTTGAAGGCCTTATGGGCGGTTTGAAAATGTGAACAATAGCCACAACCTGCGTCTATTTCAATATGGCCAAAGGGTCACCACCTACTACGTGGGAGAGGAATGCACACGGTGAAATGTGGATGTACCTACAATATGCCTTTGCCATCCCTTCGGGGATAACTCTTGGTTGATCAACAAAACAAGCTAATTTATTAATATTCAGAAGATCATTCTTATTTAAGGCATCGATTTATAGTAAAATACTCGTGGCACCTATCTACCTCAAAAGATCTACTACTACATTCGATCGTAAGGATTTATAAGGTCGTCTGTCCACCTAGGCAGAGGTTCCCAAACTTATTTTGTCTACTGCCCACTTTGAGACTAAATAAATTTTTATCGCCCCCATTTTTTCACCTACTTAAAAACCACTATAACTTCAAATTAAATTAATTAATTGTTGTTAGCACGAATGACGATTCATAACGCAGTGCTAGTGCCAACTTTGCTTTACGGTAGTGAAACCTGGGTATGTCAGCAGATGCATGAAAGTAAATTGAATGCTGTGGAGATGCGATCACTTCGAAAATTGTGCGGCGTTACCTTGGCCGACCGAATACGTAACGAAGTGATACGCAATATGGCAGGTTTGAATGAAAGTGTCAGCGTTAAGCTGGAAAAGGGCGTGCTCCGTTGGTTTGGACACGTCCAACGAATGAGTGAGGAAGATTGACGAAGAATATACTAATATAATATACGCTTTTACAACAAGCTTCCCTGTGACCTGAGAAATTTACCTTTAAATAAATTTAAAAAGTTTATTAAAAATAAGCTTTGTGAAAAAGGTTTTTACTCCGTTACAGACTATTTGCAGGACAGGGACGCCTGGAAATGATCTGCTGGCAAAGTGAAATAATATTAAATTGTAAATAGGCCATCAAAAAAAAAGCCTTCCTAAGTTTCTTGCCGGTTCTTCTCAGGTGGGCCGCGTTCCGAACCGGTGGTCGCTTTTAATATTTTAAATAGTGTATGACATTTTGTAAGCGCCGTTAAAATGGTCAATGCAAAATAAAGATATTTTAATTTTTTTTATTTTATATATATTGTTCAAAAAGTAGAGGGTAGAAGGAGTCGGGGTAGGCCAAGACTTACATATGAAGACCACGTGAGCAGATTGCTCAAAAACGGAAAGGTCAAAAGTACTCGGATACCCAGACGTGCGTGTATGAAGCGATTGATGAATCTCGAAGAAGCGAAAGAAGTATGCATGGATCGCGAAGCCTGGCGATCTGTCCTCTCTGACTACCCCATCAGGGATACAGCGTGAAGATAGTTAGTTAGTTAGTTAGCTATATTAGCGGAGATTAAACATTCATTCTAAGATAGACTTTTACTATAATCCGCAAGAGTTAACTTGAGACCTGAGCACAGTAAAGTAGGTAGTACATAACGACGCTCAGGTCTCAAGTTAACTCTTACGGGCTACACCTGCCAATGAGAATGATTATTGAAACGCAACTTTATAGTATTCAGACAGAGTATCTTTTATTCAAAATAAAACAAACATTATCGATTCCTATATAAAAACTAATGTAAAGGATGAATCTGATGCTGTTAATAAGTTTGTTGATATCAGATTCCAATTTACTCAAGAACAGCCGCAAGTCGCCACTTTCGGTAACATGCAAACGATTTCTCTTTTTAGTAAGCAGCGTTGCCACAGCACTAAATCCACGTTCACACAAATATGACGATGGGAATGCTATCAAGAATCGTTGAACGATTGACCACAATCCAGGGTACAATTGCGGGATTGGTTTTTGTAGCCAAAATTCTTGATAGCCATTTTTGAACTTGATTTTTATTTCGTCGTTTGTTGTCAATTCTATAAGTTCTTCTTCCAGCTGAGGTGAGATTGCTGTGTTGACATTTGAAAACGGATCTAACACCCAGCCTGGTATTACCAAGTTCAAAATGCCCTGGTATCGTTCGGTGAAGTCAGTGTGGAGGTTTTCCAAATGTTGGCAGTAGGCAAACAAGTCGTCGATACTGCAGGATACTGATAAATTCGGAAAATTGTGAAACGTCTGCCCATATTCTTTTTGTGTAGAAGCAGTTTGGCTGCGAAAGCAGCAACGACATTTTTTGTTTTAATTAAATTTAGTTCATCGCCTTGCAGTTGGAGATTCATGTCGTTGAACAATTTATACAGGTCTGTCATGTAAGCTAAATCATTTTTTGATGTAATGAGCTTGTTGCGCAATTCTGTATCTTTAGTTCCCAAGAACTCTATCACAGAGTCAAACAGGTTGTAAAATCGAGTGAGACAATTGCCTCTTGATAGCCAAAGAACTTCAGTATGAAGCAACAAACGGTTGGAATTTGCGTCATTAGTGACACAAAGCTGATGAAATAATCTATCATTTAAAGAGCTGGTACGGATTTTATTGACTGCTTTGATGACATATTGCAGTGAGTGAAATGGTCGTTCACTTAAGTTTCTAGCAACCAAATGTTGTCTATTAATAACGCAATGTCCATACGTACATACATACGCTTCAAAGCGTACTTAAAAAATAAAATTCCAGATGTGCTTGCTCATCTGAAATTAATTTTTTTAAGTACGCTATGTTGCCTATATGGCACCCTGTCATAGCCGGAGCGCCATCCGTAGCAACTGATATAATATTTTTCAAGGGAATCTCTTTATCATCACAAAACTGTTCCAATGTATTGAATATGGTTTCGCCTTTTGTATCGGTCTCTAAATTTCTAGCAAACAATCGTTCTTCACATATTTTCTCATGTTTAATAAACCTCACGTAAGATAGCAACAATGCTTCATTACTAGGTAAAGTGGACTCGTCGACCTGAATTGAGAATTGACTAGTCTTCAGATGATGCACAATGATCCTTCAATGTTTTCAGCCATTTCATCAATTCGTCTTTGCACAGAATTATTACTCAAAGGAATTTTTCGGAAAATATCTGCGGCCGGTTTATGAAGCACAGTAGTTATTACTTCCTTTATTGCTGGCAAAATTAATTCTTCACCGATGTTGTGTGGTTTGCCTTTTTGAGCAATTAACAAAGAGATATTGTACGAAGCTCGAAGTCCGTCGTCATCTTGCTTAGCAGCTGCCGAAAATAGTTATGCTACACTTGGCTGAGTATTATGCTTCATCTCTAGGTCTTGAAAATATGCTACATTCTTGTCTTTCTTATCTGGATGTATTTTATTCAAATGATCTTGCAGTCTTGAAGGCTTCATTGCTTCATTCGAAAATGTTTTTAGACATAGAAGGCACTGAGGCGACGATAGGTTTGTGGGATTTTCAATGAATCCGAATTTAATTTAAAATTGATGTTAAAAAGAGCATAATGTCGATTACATCAAATGCAGTTGGGGATGACTGTGTGAGCCGTAACATGATCGTACCTATCCTCGATCAGATCCTTCCTGTTATGACTCACATACTAAATTTTTCTACTACAAGAGGTCTCTTTCCATCCATTTGGAAGGATGCACAAATTATACCCTTACCAAAAAAAGATAACCCATCTTCTTTCTCCCATTTTTGCCCTATATTTATACTACCTTTCCTTTCTAAAGTTCTTGAGCGCCTTGTCTATAACCAGCTCAATATGTTCCTTTGTAAAAACTCTTTACTAAATCCTTTTCAGTCTGGTTTTCGTCCTGGACATAGTACTGTGACAGCCCTAGTTAATGTTACAGACGATATTAGAACAGGTATGGAAAAAGGCAATCTCACTGTACTGTCTTTACTTGATTTTACTAATGCCTTCAACACGGTGAATTTTGAAATTCTACTCGGCATACTTTGCTCTATTAACATATCTCCTATAGTGATCGATTGGTTTCAAAGTTACCTGAGTGGCCGCCGGCAACGTATACGTATAGAAGACTCTCGTTCTTCTTGGTGTAATATTACAGCCGGTGTACCACAGGGCGGCGTTCTATCTCCTCTACTCTTTGCTATATTTATAAATACAATCTCCCAAAAATTAGCTTCATCCTACCACCTTTATGCAGATGACTTACAGATATATACACAAGCGCCATTAGGTCAGTTACCAAAAGCAATTGCTGCAATGAATATGGATTTGGAACGTGTATGTTAATGGAGTTTTAACTAAGGTCTCCAGGTAAACCCATCTAAGACCCAGGTCATTATCGTTGGTAGCCCCTGGCTAATGCAGCGTGTTGACTACACAAGGTTGCCCCAAGTTATTTTTAATGGCACCCCTATCGAAATAAGTGATACGGTCAAAAACTTGGGAATACACATGGATAGATCATTATCCTGGGATCATCAATTGCAAGAGGTCGGGCGCAAATTGTTTGCATCTACGGGATCACTGCGTAGATTACGTAATTTTCTCCCTACAGCCACTAAAGTTGCGCTTGCACAGTCTCTTTTGCTGCCAATTCTCGATTATGCCGATGTCAGCTATCTTGATCTCACAGAAGAGCAACTTGACAAGCTTGAGCGTCTTCAAAATGTTTGTATAAGATTTATATTTGGCCTACGCAAATATGATCACGTGTCTGTATTCAGGAATAAGCTCAAGTGGCTCCCAATTCGCCTTCGACGAAATACTCACATACTATCTTTACTATACAGTATACTGTTCAATCCATGCACTCCCCGATATCTCAAAGAACGTTTCAAGTTCCTTTATGCCAAACATTTTAGATTTTTGAGGTCATCGAAAAATTTGAGACTCGGAATGCCACAGCATTCTACAAATTTCATGGACAAATCCTTTACTGTACAAGCGGTTCGCCTGTGGAATGCTTTGCCAGTATCGATAAGACGAGCACAATCACTGGCGTCATTTAAGAGAATGTTAAGGGATCACTTTCTGTCTGTCTCACATTAGTACAGCGTATCTTTTGTTATTGTCTATTGATATATGTGTGGTTATGTACACTAAGTATGTACTGGTACGTACCTACTTGTGTATTTTTTTTTATTGTTGTGTATTGTTATATTGTTTATATGTTTATTATTTGGTTAAATGTATCTTAAAAGTTTGTACACTGCCTCAATCAGCTCCATTTATTTCTCTCCATTCAAAGGTTGCCTGGAAGAGATTGCTTTTAGCGATAAGGCCGCCTATTGTACATACATAACTTAATTAAGTTCTTAAAAATGTTCTTTTATGGTGTACAATAAAGAATATTTATTATTATTATCTGTCTCTTCTTCTCGGGTATCTCCTTTTTTTTTTCTTACGAAGATAGCCGGTCTTTTGGTAGGCTTACATGGGGACATAGTGGTCCAACACGCAGAGGCCCTTTGAGAATTTTAATGTAACAGGGAATGGGACCACTGCAGACAATCCAATTATTATTATTATTAATCTATTCCACAGAGTATTGCCGTCTCGTCTCTTCTTTTTTACTTCCGACATTGTTTAGAAAGAAAAAGAAATACGTAAGTAAGTTTTGAACTTAAGTAATGCTTATCTATTACGCGCGAAACCGCAAAAATAAAATAAATATTTCGTTGTTTATATAGGATTGCATAAGCAGCACGCACCGACAGGAATAAGACAAACATGAATTTGTACTCAACAAGTAAGAACAAGTATTCTATGAATCATCCGATTGATACAGGAATGCACAAATCGGGTTATTTAACAAAAACTTGTTAAAATATGATTGCCCGCGGTCTATTATCTTCGAAAATTTCCTATCCAGGAATACTAATAACTATTAAAATGCGAAAGTGTGTCTATTGCCTTTTTATTTGTTTGTTTGTGTCTACTTTCATTTCGAAACGGAGCGACCGATTGACATGATTTTTCGTCTATTTATTGAATAAAACAGGACAGATACATGAACTACGCGGAGAGAAATATCGAACCGAGTTTGAGCAATCTCTTAATTAACATTAGTTGATGTTCACAAGTTGTAGCCGAGAGTCGAGAGCTCTGTCGGTGTCTAAGAGTCCTCCTAGCTAGATGAAATTACAAATCACCCCTCGAAGCCTACACAACGCCCCCATTTTTTTTCTGGGTCGCTTACCGCCCCCCTTTGGGCCTGCAGCGCCCACAAGAGGGCGTTATTGCCCACTTTGGGAAACGATCCTAGAGAGTACAGGTCTAGAAAAAATTAATATGCGTGTGTACCAGAGTACCTACACAGGTAAGAAGTGAAACTTCTTTACGACGTATATTTTTTTACTATTTACAACTTCTCGAAAGTTGGGTAGATAGGTAAGGCTTACGCATACGCCGATACGCGCGTAACCATAAACGAGAGGATTTTGTTTACAGCTATAAAAAAAATTCTCTCCACGTCGATAAAGAAGTTTCAATTCAGTACTAACAGGTAGTTCCTTCTCTTACTTGAAAAAAGTCAACTATAAGTTTGGTACAACATTATTTTTCATATATAATCGTACCTACCTATAATACCGATATGGTCCTAACTTTATTTATATGGTACTACCTAATGGCACAAACATCATCAGGAAATCTCAAGTTACCACATTCGATGTTCTTTTTAGTTAGTGCCTCTATTAATTTTATATAACGTAAATTATAACAATTGTTTAACTCTTAGCGGAAATAATAGGGTTGTAGTTTCCCTTCCCTGTTTGAAGTTCCTCCTTTCACAAACAATGAGTACTTCCATTCAATTCTTTCGAGTAGCAGGTATCTACCAAGTACTACATACGTACCTACATCGTAGGTACCAGGAAATTTTGGATATAATATACCTTACCCATCTAAAGAAACCTGAATATGAAGACTGAAACAAAAAAAAAATGATTTGAAATTTTTATTACTTAATACAACGTAAAACGAGTAGTAGGTATCTACCAAGTACTATATACGTACCTACATCGAAGGTACCAGGAAATTTTGGATATAATATAGGGTAGACTGGGTACGGTTGAAACATTTCAGCGTTTATCGTGCATAGCATCGGGATTTGTTTAGCGAGCGATGATGGAAATATATTAAATAAAAGACCTTATATCTGTCTACAAATGGGCACTGTTATTTGAGATCACCGTATAATATTTACTGTGTAAAATCATATTTAAAAAAAACAGTAATTTGTTTCAACCGTCTCCATGCCAGGGTCGGTTGAAACAGTGCCTGGGGTCAATTGAAACACACAAATAATACAAAATATAATCAATTATCATGTTTTATTAATCATCTGATAACATTTTACGAATCGTAATGGCACATTCGAAAATCACAAATAGTTTTTAATAATATTCAAGTCAATTTTTTTTTTAATCAGCCTTCAAAGTTTTAGATTAAGTACAACTTAAACTAAATAATAATCAGATGTTGGTGACGATAATATTTTCGCAATATTTGTGTGTAATAGTACCTACATGCTATTATATTTCTCAACTATTAACAGTATTAATTATAAACTAGAGTTTAGAAAAATCTAAAGACATTATTTCTATAACAATTAATATTTTAAACAAAAATACTTGAATGAACGAGTCAAAATTTTGGCAAACATAACTAAGGCTACGTTTTGTGCACTCTTCATGCCATTTCCTTGGAGGAGCTATTGGTCGTATTGCGTCTGGCGAAAATAAAGGTTGTGTAGTCGAAGTCGCAATATTTTCCGTTTGATTTGTTAACACAGGAATGGATTGAGAACTTGTAGAGGGTTTGGGTGAAAGTTGCTGAACCCTACTACTACTTTGATGTCTAGGTATAATAATTAAAGGTTCTGGATTTGCATGAATATTTTCCTGTTCTTTATCTAGTATTTGTGAACACTGTGGCATATTTTCAGTTGGTTGTGGTACAAGAAGAGCTGCATTAGAAAGCTCCTCCAACTCTTACGGTGGTTCAACGGTTAAAATGGAAGGTGATGGTGGTGGCGTTTTATCCTCAGGTGTACTAGTATTCTGAATAGGACCATTAGCAGCTTCGATTGGATTTGGCCTATCTGTCACAAATGCAGGTGCAAAATCTAGTTCATTAAATAAATGCCGATTAAATGGAACAATCCCAGTTGTGCGAAAGCCAGCTTGAATATTGGATTATGTAAGAGCAAGCGGCATAACAGTAGTTAAAATCCCTGGGATGTCATATATTGTCATAGTCTTTCCAGGGTGGCTTCGCATTCATCCATCGCAGGTTCAGTGGACCGAATACAGATCAATCAAGTGGTTGGAGTTTGTGTGAGCAGTGGGGAGGGAAAGATAGCATTACAACACCATTCATCTTGCAAAAGTCTAGTGCGTTAATGAGTATATGTGACGCGTGGTTATTAAGCACAAGTAACATTTTATGCGAAGAAGAAGTATTCGTATGTTCTTTGAAGTTCTCCAGGAAGTGCATAAATGATTCATCCTGCATCCAGCCCGAAGGATTTGCACTTCCAGCAGATCCTATTGGTCCATCCCTGACAAAATGATCTTGGTATCGCACTCGCGGAAAGACGAAGAACGGAGGAATGGCATTTCCGATGGCATTGACCGCAACCGCTACTGTAACTAAAGTACCCCTCTCCGCCGAAGTTACTGAACCTACTTGACGAGCACCACGTCTAGCTATTATTCTGTCGGGTTTTTGCACAGTAGTTATGCCGGTCTCATCAACATTATATATATTTTGTGGTTCAATTTATAGCGGTCCATAACTTTAGCCAAATTGTCGTAGAAAGCATCAACGTTGTTCCTATTAAAGCTAGTGGCCCTAGAAAGACTTGTAGCCTGTGCTGCACGTACTGATAGTTCAGAATTTCTTTTCATAAACATGCGAAATCATTCTTCGCCAGCCATTTCATTCCAAGTCCGAGGTCGTGATAAGTCGTACTTCAAGGTTAGTTCGTATGCCAATTTTTTAACATCCTTTTTAGTTAAGCCAAAATATATATCTGCACATCTAATTAAATATTTAGAGAACTCACGCTCTTGTTCCTGGGTAAACACTCGATTGTGGGCCTTATATCCCATTTCTTGATTTTCACCGTTACGAGCCGCATCTCGTTTACGTACTTATCTGAACAAGGAACAGTGGTTTAGTCCATTTTTTTCTGCCACTGTTCTTAACGAAGATCCCGCTTTTACATCTTCATAGGCTTGTTTGTACGTTGATAAGTCGATCTAACCTTTCGTAGTCTTTCTTTGGCGTACCCTTGGCATCTAAGAAACAAAAAAATAAATAAATAAACTGTTTCAACCGTACCCACAAATAATGTTTCAACTGTCCCCAACCCCCGTCTTGGTATAGAAAGATTCACAGTATGAATGATAATACATTTATATAAAAACTAATCATCCTGTGATATTCTACAAACTTCAATTAAAACGAAATAAAACTCTCAATACTCTAACATTAAACAAAATCATAATAATTGCAAAAATGTAAAAACAGAAATACTTACTTTTCCGTCAAAAAATACAATGGGTCCTCCTATAACCAAGCACAGCGCCGGAAGAGCGACGCAATACTAAGGGCCGTATTTTAGAACGTTACTCAATACTCAAGAAACGCTTGAGGCTAGTTTTGCCTTATAAATACCATTCTCAAGTGTTTCTTGAGTATTGAGTAACGTTCTAAAATACGGCCCTAAAATTCGTTTTTCTACTGTTCGTCCGCTTCGTACTCCCCTTGAACCCCTCACCTCATCATGCACTGTTCACGAGATATTGGCTTTGTTTCAATCGTCCACCGTTTCTACCGTACGTACCCAGTCTACCCTACCTTACCCATCTAAAGAAACCTGAATATGATGACTGAAACAAAAACAATCAAGATTTGAAATTTTTATTACTTAATACAACGTAAAACTCTTACATATAATAGAAATACTTATTTTAAAACCAGAGCTCAGGGTCTTCACCTCTGTTCATGATTGCAGGGTCTATGGTCTTTGCTAACGCATTGACGGCAGCATAAATTTCTTTGCCAGTATCTTCTATATCGTCTGGTGGAAGCAAAAATCCGAATTGGCCATTGTCTCTAGTTTCAATGGCATACGAATGCTTAGCTCCTTGGTAGTACACCCAGTCTATAAGAGTACCTGTGGCCGGATAGATTCTGTGGTAAGTTGGGCCATGTTGGTATTTTATTCCAGATTCGTCCATAATTGCCTGTAAGTGGGTAATAATTAAGACATTGAACTCTCTCTGTCCATAATTTTTTTAATAAAGTGAAAAAAGACTATTCTATTCGAGACGGGGATTGAACCCGTGACCTTTTCCTAACCAGAGGCAATGTTCTAGCCACTGAACTACCCGAACCATATCGAATCAAGTTGAAATTCTTCACCATCTTATTCATCTTATATTCACCTCCGGTTCAATCCCCGTCTCGAATCGAATTGTCTTTTTTCACATTATAATTTTTTTTTAATAAAGTGTAGTAAGTACAAATTTTTATAGCAATTATGATTAATTGCTTTAAAAAATTATCTCTCCATTTATCGAAGTCTATTCCCCGTTGATTCTAAACCCTATACCTTGCTTTAGAGCTTGATGAGTCCGTTTTTTTATTTGGAGCGACTACCGTCTGACCTTCCAGCCGGCATCTTTGCCTCATCCGCAAGTCGGCAGTTGCATTGCTAGCAGGTAAAGTCGCTAGTCGCTTGTATGGGATTGGTCGCCTTTAGATGGGAGCTCTTAGCGAGGCCCCTTACACCTCACCAAAATCTCTGTTCAGACTAGACCGTGTACATATAATTGTATATAAATTTTAATAAAAGCAACTAGGGGACCCTACAATAATGCCTAGAAATTTGCCCGATTTGTCGACATTTATGACTGGTACTCCGCTCTCCAGGATAGAAGCGTGTGATATATAGCCTACAGCCTTCCTCGTTGAACGTGCTAATCTCAAGAACAACTGGTCGGATTTGAAAAATATTTTTTTCTAATCCGACCAGTTGTTCCTGAGATTAGCACGTTCAACCAAACAAACAAACTTTTCAGCTTTATAAATAAAATAAATAAATAAATATCCATCAGGCCTTATCCCCGAAGGGGTGGCAGAGGCATATTATATGCCCACTTTTCACCGTGTGGATTCCTGTCCCACGTAATAGGTGGCGAGCCCATTGCCGTGTTGAAATAGACAGACGCAGGTTGTGGCTACCTGCTGTTGAAATTTTTCAAGCCGCCCCTAAGGCCGCCCATAAAACAACCAGGCTTAACGACTGCCATTTTACTGGCAACCGGGACCAATGGCTTAACGTGCCTTCCGAAGCACGGAAACGCTCGCAAATGTAAATGCTACAAAGTGGTCACCCATCCGAGGACCAGCCATAGTGAAAGTTGCGTAACTCAATGATCGTTTACAGTACACTGAGACCGCGGGGCCACGAGCGCTTTATAATATTAGTATAGGTATTACACACACTATCCTTGATGCTCTAGTACCATATTTGAAGTAGGTATTCCCTTTCTAACAACAAACAGCAGAATGAAATCAGAATACTTCTTGATAAGTTACAACTTAATAATATACACGCGGGCGAAGCTGCAGGAAATGAATATACATTTTGTCTTTTATCCTCTCTCCCAAAGGAAAGGTACAGTTTCATTTAAATTGATTCAGTAGTCTCGGCTTGATAGTCGATTATAGAATGTCCTATAAAAACAATTTTCAATATACCTATGTAAATGTAGTTATATGTATCTCCAATTGTTGGTGCCCGCGGCTGCGCTCACGTGAAGTTTGGTTAGTGCGCAAAAAGGTTTTCTTGTGAGAAAAATATGTTTTCCCGGGATGAAAAGTAGGTACTCTATGTAGTTAATAATTTAAGAAATGTTCTATCTAATCGATTTTCATCTAAATGTGATTAATTAACAAACATCCAAATAAAATAGTAATCTTCACAAACTTTCACACTTATAATAACGATTAGTAGGATTGAATTCCCGTGGGAATACTGGGAATTCCTTTCTTGGTGCTCATCTAACGTAGGTAATACAACACACCTTAGTCATTTCTTGAGCGGTGTGTTTGTGCAGATCCACATCCGCAGTTTTCTGGCTCCTTGCACTCCAAGGGTACAGGATCATGTTGCCGTACGAGTGAATGTCTACCACCGCACTCACTTTTTTCGTCGTCTTGGATAACACTTCCTGTATAGTAAAAAGGTATAGTTATTACATTTATGTAGGTATTTTGTGATCCACCAAATGTTTTCTTTCAACATTTCGAGATAGTCGGGTTGGTTGTGGCACAAGGTATCTGTTCCTCTAGCAACGGTAGGTACCTAGGTATCTACCGGAATTTCAAGCCTTGTCGATGGCTTGTATTTCGCCAAGCTGCATTAGGTACCTACGTGCGATATAGGTAGGTACCTACTACCTACCAGTAGGATCATTTTATAATCGCGCCTTTTTCTTCTAAATTTTGTACTCCACAATTTCGCCCGCGTAGTGAAGTTTTCCCTTTAGATACTGTTTCCTACTGTGCCTTAACATTTAGGTAGCTTTTTCGTTGACTTGCTTTTTTGTTTTGCTTTTTTTGCTCCCAGACGGTTTTTTTTCCGACACCTTCAACAAATATTGATATATTGTTGCCAATATTTACAAAACCTTAAAAAAATATAGACTAAAACATTCCTAAGGAACCACTCTATCCAAACAGCACAAATATCGGTGCAGTAATTTTTGAGTTTATCGCGAACAGACAGAGTCACGCGGGGGAGGACTTTGTTTTATAATATGTACCTAACTACATATTGATCAATACTCACGATTTGTTTTTAAAAACTGAACGGTTGTCACAGAAAATTTCTGCTAAATGCTGCCGAAATTTTCGAAACATGTTTGTGATTTTTTCTTACGCATTCATTGGACAGGTTATTAAACTGAGTAGGTAAAAAACATATTTTAAAAATCATAAATGTCAGTGAATTTAAGACAGCACTTACTCCAATCGCTACCGCTTCATTTTCCGAAAATGGATATGGTCCAGCAAAGCTTTCCTTGCATTCACCAGTTACCACGATACCAGGCAGGCCCCAATCTAGTCTAAATCAAATAACATATTTTTTCTTTTTATCTATCACGTCTTATCCCCGAAGGGGTGGCAGAAGCATACATATTGTATGCCCACTTTTCACCATGTGTATTCCTGTCCCACGTAATAGGTGGTGAGCCGATTGCCGTGTTGAAATAGACAGACGCAGGTTGTGGCTACCTCTGCTCTTGAAAATTTTAATAACTCTTTGCCCAACGTAAACGGTTCGTACACACAACATAAAAATATAAAAAAATGTCTTTATTTTGCATAGACCATTTCACCGGCGCTTACAAAATGTCATACACTAAAACTAAAGAAAATTTATATATTTAAAGTGACCACCGGTTCGGAACGCGGCCCACCTGAGAAGAACCGGCAAGAAACTTGGGAAGGCTTTTTTTTATGGCCTTTTTACAATTTAATATTTTTATTTATTTTATGACTATAATATTTTATTTGCCAGAAGATCATTTCCAGGCATCCCTGTCCTGTAAATAGTCTTTAATAGAGTAATAACCTTTTTCACAAAGCTTTCTTTTAATATCCCTTAAAATTTATGTACTGGTAAATTTCTTAGGTTACAGGGAAGCTTGTTGTAAAAGCGTATACAGTTACCCTGGAAAGAATCGCCAATCTTATGCAGCCGACTGTGGTGAACCGAAAGATTGTTTTTATGTCTAGTGTTTATCAACAAGTCTACAAGTACATTCATCATCATCCGAGCGTCTGTCCCAGTTGCGTCTCGCGACGCCCAAGGTCCGCTTTCCTACATTTTCTCCTTCACTTCACACGGTCGTCGGCATCCCCTGTAGTGAGACCACTGGCACGCATGTCATCCCTTACGACGTCAAGCCAGCACTTCTTGGGTCTTCCCCTCTTACCGGGACCCGGCGGGGCTGACATGGCTAGACATTTGTTACCTACGTAGCCCGGCGGTTGCCGCAAGACGTGACCATACCAACGAAGGCGACACTCTTGCAACTTGTCGGCAATGTCACGGACGTGAAGGCTGCCGCGGATGCGAGAGTTTTTCACACGGTCCATCCGCGTGACTCCACACATCCACCGCAGCATCTTCATTTCCGTGACACGCAGCTCCTGCTTGTGTCCCTCCAATATCGGCCACGTCTCACTGCCATGTAAAAGGACAGGTCTAATAATGGTTTTGTAGACCTGTCCCTTCAACCGGATCGGCATTTCAGGGTCACAAATGACACCGGTCATCTCCCGCCATTTGGCCCACGCGGCAGCAATGCGTGACTTAACATCGCAATCGATGTCACTGGACGTGTGAAAAACAGATCCCAGGTATTTAACCTGGTCCGTGCGCTCGACTAAATCACCGCCTATGCGGACGGATGTGGGATCTGTCGAGTTTAGTGCCAAGTACTCGGTCTTCGCCACATTTAGTTTCAGACCGCCGTTCTCAAGCGTCTCCTTCCGCGCTTTACACGTCGCACCAATCTGCCCCTGTCCGCGTCTGCCAGCGCAATATCGTCAGCATACATGAGCAACCATGGAGGCTGCTCATGCGAGTTCCTGATGCTGTCCGACAATTCGTCTAATATTACACTGAACAGAAGCGGACTAAGGACCGAACCCTGGTGTACCCCGACGGTGATGGGGAAGGGTTTCGTGTCGCCAACAGCAGTCCGAACCATTGAATCGGAGTCACAGTACATATCCCGGATAGTGTCAATATAGATCTCTGGAACCCCTTTGGACCGCAGTGCCCACCAGATCATCGCACGAGGAACACAGTCGAAGGCCTTCTGCATGTCTGGAAACAAACAGTGCAGAGGCGTGTTCTTCGACCTGTATTTCTCTGCGACAACCCTCAGGGCAAAAACAGGGTCTGTGGTCCCATGACCAGGGCGAAACCCATATTGACACTCCGAGAGAGTACACTCCTGCCGGATCCGAGAGTCTATAATCCTCTCGAAGATCTTCATGGTGTGGGACATCACCTTTATACCGAGGTAGCTCCCGCTGACACTGACCCCTTACCTTTGAAGACTGGAGTAATAATACTCCATTGGTTTGGGATCTGCCCGCTGAGGAGTATGCGGTTAAAAAGGTTAACTAAGATGCCCACACCGCGAGGACCCATCGCATTCCAGGCTTCGATGGGGACTCCATCGGGTCCGACAGCTTTCTGATTCTTCATGCGGCGAAGCGCAGTCAGGACTTCTCCAGGCGTTACCGGTGGCACTAGTCCCTGATTCGGAGGGAGGTCCGGAGGCTGCACCTCTTTGTGCTGTTTATTAAGCAGCTCGTGGAAGTACGAGCGCCATCTCTCCTTTACCGCGAGGTCTTCGCTTAACAGGTTGCCCTCAGGGTCTTTTACACAGCGACACTTGGATATATCCTGTGCCGCTTTGACCCTGGAGCGCGCCAGCTTATAGATGAGCTTCTGCCCCTCAGACGATTCCAGCTTATCATACAGAGGTTGTAAGTGGTCTCGTCTGGCTCTGGCTACAGCTCTCTTTGTGGCGCGCTTGGCAGCCCTGTACGCGTCACGATCTTTGGGAGATCCGGTCGCTTGCCACTTTTTAAAGAGGGCTTTCTTCTCCCTAGTCTCCCTCTGGACTGCGTCGTTCCACCACCAAGTTTCCTTGTCACATTTGCGTCCACCCTTAGACTCACCGAGCACCACCTTCGCCGCTCCAAGGATGGCCGCCTGAACTTTGTCCCAGTAATTTTGAACTGGTTCGCCTTCAGTGTCGGTGCACTTGTCACTGACAGCTGAGACGAACTCTGGGACCTAGTTTCATCAAGCAGCCACCATCTGATGCGGCGCTGGCACCGCTCGATGCGTTTGCCTTTGGGCTTCACGCAGAGGTCCATGACAAGGAGTCGGTGTTGTGCAATAAGACTCTCTCCGGGTATGACCTTGCAGTTGGCCACCTTGCCGATGCTGTGTCGCCTAGTGAGTAGGAAATCGATCTGAGTTGTACGCCTCCCGCTCTCGTAGGTGATGAGATGTTCGGATTTCTTTTTGAAATACGTGTTCACAATGGCCAGTCGGCAGCCGCACACGTTCTGAGGATAGTTTCTCCTTCAGCGTTACGGGTGCCGTATCCAAAACCACCATGAACCCGCTCAAACTCCTCACACCTCTCACCCACATGACCGTTCAGGTCGCCGCCCAAAACGATTCCCTGTGACAACGGAATGCTCCGAAGCACTCCCTCAAGTTGGCCCCAAAACGACATCTTATCGGCGGCTACAACCGGCCTGTGGCGCGTAGGCACTTATCAGGTGGGTAATAATCCCATCGATAAGCACCCTCACGATCATAAGCCGGTCGCTACAGCGTTTCACCTCCAAGATGCTGCTCTGCAGCCCCTCGGAGAGCACCACGGCCACCCCGTTCTCCCCACCAGGCGCACCCGTGTAATACAGCTTGTAGCCTTTCTGCAGAGGCCGGGCTCTGTTGCCCTTCCACCGAGTCTCCTGCAGGAACGCCGCGTCCACCCTCCGCCTGGAGAGTACTTCGGGAACTCTACCGCACGCCCAGTCAGCGTGCCAATGTTCCACGATGCGAAGCGGATACGGGTTGGGGCTAACTTCTTGAGCCGTGCTGGCCCGACACACGGCAGCCCTAGCCCACTTGCCACAGGAGTCGAACGGGGCTCCTGCGCGCCGTTTTGCGGCGGCGCCCTATCCCTAGCTGCAATCCTTTTGTCTTTCCATTTTTGGAAGGGGGGGCAACTCAGATTATTTACAAGATTAAAGTTTTTACACCACACGACGCAAAAACAGGGGTGTGATAAGTTTGACGTCGATTTCGGTGTGTGAACGTGTCTGTCTGTGGCATCGTAGCTCTCAAACGGACGGACCGATTTCAATCCTATCCTGCAAATAGTCTTTAACAACGTAATAACCTTTTTGACAAAGCTTTTTTTAAAATAACAGAAGAAGAATTTTAAAGACAGAAGGTCGATAGTTTTGCGTCTTATTCCATAGTAATGTAATTTTCTGCTATTTATAAACCTAATGTATCATGCAGATTTTAATACTAACTAACTAACTAACTATCTTCACACTGTATCCCTGACGGGGTAGTCAGAGAGGACAGATCGCCAGGCTTCGCGATCCATGCATACTTCTTTCGCTTCTTCGAGATTCATCAATCGCTTCATACACGCACGTCTGGGTATCCGAGTACTTTTGACCTTTCCGTTTTTGAGCAATCTGCTCAAGTGGTCTACATATGTAAGTCTCGGCCTACCCTGACTCCTTCTACCCTCTACTTTTGAACAATATATATTCTTCGTCAATCGTTCCTCACTCATTCGTTGGACGTGTCCAAACCAACGGAGCATGCCCTTTTCCAGCTTAACGCTGACACTTTCATTCAAACCTGCCATATTGCGTATCACTTCGTTACGTATTCGGTCGGCCAAGGTAACGCCGCACAATTTTCGAAGTGATCGCATCTCCACAGCATTCAATTTACTTTCATGCATCTGCTGACATACCCAGGTTTCACTACCGTAAAGCAAAGTTGGCACTAGCACTGCGTTATGAATCGCCAGTCGTGCTTCTTTTACGATGCTTTGTCGCTTTACTAACTGGGACAAAGCACCGTTAACTTTGTTTCCGGCAGCTACTCGCCGTTCTACATCCGAATCACATCTTCCATCCGCGCTAAACATACTTCCTAAATACACAATTTCATTCACTTGCTCTAGACGTTCCTGGTTTACTCTAATCTCGCATTTAGTTCTTACGTCACCTCTTTCAAATACTAGAACCTTAGTTTTACTTGCATTCAAGCGGAGACCCTTACTTTCACACCCCTCTTTCATGTTAGTGACTAATGCCTGTAGGTCGGCTTCTGATGAGGCCATGAGCACCGCATCATCAGCGTACAGCAGACAGTTTACTGTAAAGTCACCCAAATTCACACCCATATTAAAATCTTTCAACTTCTGCAGGCAACTGTCCAGATACACTATGAACAGCCAGGCGGACATGACACATCCCTGTTTGACGCCTGTACAGACATCAAAAAGAGGTGACACATCCCCCCCTACTCGCACGCAAGCCTTACAGTCCCTATAAAGCGACTGTATTGCCCGCAGTAGCGAGCCGTCCACGCCATATCCGGGCAGCAAGTCCCACAGCGTTTCTCTCACAACGTTATCAAATGCTTTTTCAGATTTTAATAATATCAAATTTTTTATTTATTTTTTTATTTATTTCAATAGGAAAACCAACAGCAATATTTCAGCCTATAAACTAAGCAATAAGTGACAGAATGCCAATAATAGGTTTTCACGATTAAATTTATAGAATATAAAACTAATAAGTCACTTGCGTTATTCAAGCACAACACATCTAAATACATAAAAAAACATAAATTAACATGTATGTGAGAGTTACCATCTACAACAATATCAATGAGAACAAATAGTTAAACTTATGAAGAGAAAAATTTTTCATTAAGTAGTTTACGGACTAAGCTACTACTAGCGATATATGGATCAAACGACAGTTCCTTATTTAACTTATTAAAATCTTTACTCACTCGCACAATACAAGAGTTCCTCCTATAATTAACTGAGGCCTTTGGGACCGAAATAGGAGGATTAAACCGAGTTGACCTAGTCGGAACATTAAATTTTAGTTTACTTAGCAGTGCAGAGCAATCCAAATCATTCCCTATTATTTTTGAAAGAAAACTACTGTCCGCAATTCTTCGGCGATAGGATAGAGGCTGTAAGTGGAACCTTTTACAAAGACTTACATAATTTTCAGAGCGATACGGTATGCGAAGACGAAAACATAGAAATTTCATAAAACGTTTCTGTATACTCTCAATTATATTGATATATTTATCATAACATGGATTCCATATTTGTGAAGCATATTCCAGATGACTTCTTACATAAGTGCAATACAGTATTTTTAAAGTTTTAGCTCGTTTGAAACCAGTGGAAACCCTCATAACAAATCCCAAAGCCCTTGAGGCCTTGGCAACGATATGCTCAATATGACCTGCAAACGAAAGCTTAGAGTCATGAAGAACACCTAAGTCACGCACTACATCCAATCTCTCAAGCTCAATACCTTTGATCACATACGAGGTTGGAAGAATTTCTTTTTTCCTGGTATAGGAGACTACTGAGCATTTTTGTGGGTTAAGATCTAATTTATTACGCATACAGTAATCCTCAAATCGCACTAAGTCATCCTGCAAGGCTTTAATGTCATCCAATGATGAAATTTTAGAAAAAAAATTCATATCATCAGCAAAGCAAAGGAACTGCGAGGATCGAAAGCAGACATCAACGTCATTCACATAAATAGTAAAGAGTAGCGGGCCCATCAGGGATCCCTGTGGAACACCGCTAGGTACTGTGACCCAGCTAGAGATGTAGTTACTGATGACGACAGCCTGTGATCTATTTTCAAGATATGAAGAAAACCACCTGAACAAATCACCCCTAATTCCAATGCCCAAAAGCTTCGACTTCAAGATGGAATGGTCAATGCGATCAAATGCCTTACTAAAATCTGTATAAATTACATCAACTTGTGTCCCATTAGCCATGCCATCCGTAATATAATCATTAAGCAATGCCAAATTGGTAACCGTTGATCTTCCCTTTAAAAAACCATGCTGAGCCGAACTAAAGGTGTGCCTCAATATTGCATACACCTGATCATATATAATTCTCTCAAAAACTTTTGCAATTATACACAGCTTAGATATAGGTCTGTAGTTTGTCACCTCTGTTTTTAATCCCTTTTTGTGAACAGGAGTAATATAGGCCGATTTCCAAATTAGTGGAACTGTGGAGGAGGAGATAGATTTTTGAAACAAGAGGGCAATCGGTAGGGCTATGGTCTTAGCACATCCAATCAATAGGTGAGGTGAGATAAGGTCTGGGCCAGCAGACTTTGACGGATCTAGTTGAAGCAGCAGTTTTTGTATTGAGTTGACATCGACTTCTACCTTACAAACATCAGCTAATGCATCAGAGTACGCATCATCACTAGGCAGATGCATATGTGACATGCCAGATGACATTGGCATGAGGCTATTGGTCTCAGCATAATATGTTGAGTAAAAATGTGAGGAAAAGGCATCACATATAGCTTCAACTGACACGAAAGTTTCATCACCATAGTTAAGATGGCTGGGTATCAAATTAGATTTCACTCGATGTTTGACAAAGCTCCAAAAGCGCTTAGGATTCTTCTCAATAGCCTCCTCTGTCGATCTCAAGTACGTGTCATAGCAAACGGCTTCCAATCTGCTGACCCTATCTCGTAGAAGTTTAAACGTGGCTAGATCAGAAAGTCTTCCATATAGTTTATATTTACAAATACGATACCTACGTAAAAAAACTATTTTAAAAATGTTTCACTGTCTGTATGTTTCGGCCAATCTCTGACACACACAGCTGAACCGATTTTAATGGGACTTTCACTGGCACTATTATAATATCTATAAGAAGTAACTTAGGCTACATTTAATCCGGTTATTTAGTTTAAACCGCTGTGCGTCCACTAGTAAATAAGAAATACATATAAATTAAAACATAGTAAAATGTATTGATAATATAATTTCTACTATGTTTAAAGAACGCTGGATGACCCGCTGTTTTTACAGAAGCAGGCACAAGACAACGGCTTGACCTTAAAATTTTACGCTCGCCTCTTCGCCTCAAAAAGCGGGATCCAAACTAAACTCCAAAGAAACTAGATAACGCCCAAACCATTAGGAGAACCCAGGGATGATTTGCGAGGAGTTACTTTGGGGCGCCCAGTGTTAAACTGATAGGTAGAGATCGTGTGTTTTAGTCATGTCACTGGCTTAACGCTGCTAACAAACAGTTAAAAGGGCCGTGCCTCAATATTTTGATTTTTGAAATTGTATTACAAATGGCAAAATCTTATTTTTCTACTTCTATCGACAAAAGTAGGAGAAGTAACCAACTCCAGGGGGGGGGGCAGCTGCAAGGGTACGCCCATGTTTACACTGTTGATTGATGGCACTTGGTTAAACTTGCTACACATCTTGAACAAAAACACTAAGATTGTTGTTATAAATTCACGTATTGTACTTACTCAATGACATAAGAAATACAGAAAATATGTGCTAACCTTTGAAATACCGTAAGGCGAAACCGGTTAGGTTTAAATAACAAATAAGTGGAACAGTACAAGTGTTTTTATATATGACCGCTTTGTGGTATTTCTATTTACGAGCGTTTCCGTGCTTCGGAAGGCAAGATAAGCCGTTGGTCCCGGTTGCCAGTAACATGGCAGCCGTTAAGCTAAGTTGAAGGCCTTATAGGCGGCTTAAAAAAATTCAACGGCAGGCAGTAATAGGCTTACCAGCTATTACGTGGGACAGAAATGCTCACGGTGTATTGTAGGAATGCACAAGTTGACTCAGTTTTTTGTGCAATGCGTTAAGCAACGTTCGCTATGACCGGTCCTCGGATGGGTGACCATTTTGTAGCATTGCCATTTACGAGTGTTTCCGTGCTTCGGAAGACAAGTTAAGCCGTTGGTCTCGGTTGTCAGTAACATGGCAGTTGTTAAGCTAAGTTAAAGCCTTGAAAATGTTTAACAGCACGTCGCCACAAACTGAGCTTGTCCATTTTCAACGCGGCAATGGGCTCACCACCTGTTCCGTGGGTCAGAGATTCACACGGTGAAATGTGGGCGTGTAATATACCTCTGCCACCCCTTCGGGGATAATTTCATCAGCAAACATCTAGGACGTCAATTTTCAAGGTTAATTTAACATATTTTTTAACAAATATAGTAGTATCTAATTCACTTACTCAAAGTTCCTGTTAATATCAGCACCTTTACAAGAAACAAACTTGTGACAGTTTTTCCTCCAAAGCCGATCGTGAGAGTGCGTAAACTGATATCCATCAGGATTAACCACTGGGATAATTAACCTAGAAAGTCGTAACAATCATTTGGTGCATATCTTTAACTGACAGGTACCTACGTACTTGCCGCAGACAAACTAAGTAGATTATTAATGTAAATATTTCGTTAAGAGTAATCTTCATTAAGTATTGTTTATATACTACTGTGGTGGCAGACAAGCATACGGCCGAACTAATCGAAATCGACCTAACGATCGTTACTGTAGCCTATGGATGTTTGCAACACCAGAGGTACTACATTTTTTACTTGGTGGCTATCCAGGCAGGGAGTTCATTTCACAAATCAAGCATAGGCAAAAGAAAGCCCCTATCAGACCTCACCTGCGCTATTTTTAAGGTTATCAACTTAGGTACCTACTGATTGTATTTGGATATCCTGAACTATTAATACAGATTTATGACATTTAGATGAGTAAAGGTTCCGGAAACTACAGCCTAGTACAGAGTTTCGTGGCCTTCAATGATAAATATTTAAGACTGCAAGCTCACCAGCTCCGTATGTAGGGCGTTGGTACAGTGGTATTCGTCTCCATATTATTTATGGAGTTGACAGTTGCAAGCCCACACCTCGTACTCCTGTCACTGTTGACTCCAGAAGGGCGTCACAGTACAAACAACTGCGAAGAGACGCGTGTGAACCCCTGACAAACTGAGTCCTCTTTTTTGATATGTAATAGTAGCCTAGCTTTGGCCTTCACTCTGGGCTAATAGATACGTAGTTTTTATAATTAGGCTGTTGAAAGCTGATTGACGTACGACGTGCCGCCTCAACAACAGCCAGTCTTCGTAGTGATAATAGGATTGATAACACGTATAGTTCAGTAGCTACATAGAAGATAGCTCACCAATTTTTAGTCTTCAAATGAGGGGGTTGCTGATCGAATTGGGTTACGATGGAGTGCAAAATATATAGAGCTGATGTAATGGCAACCCATTCACGTCCGTGTACTCCGCCTGTTACAATAATGATTTTGTTGTTCGGATTCCCATTAGTAATATTGATCATCTGAAATGTATAGCAGTAGGTATATTAACTAGTAATATTATAAATGCGAAAGTTTGTATAGATGTTTGTTACCCTTTCACGTAAAAAATACAGAATACATTTTAATGAAACTTTACAATAATACAGCTTATACTTACATCAGAATAACACATAGGCTACTTTTATCCCGGGAACAAGTTCCTGTGGGAAACGGGAACGAGAAAAATTCTCTACGCGGGCGAAGTCGCGGGCGTCAACTAGTATTATATAATGTTCAAAGGCGTCCCTCCAATCTCATTCACTATAAATTCGCTGAAACTAGTTTATTTTTCTTTCACGTAACGTTAAATATAAACGTTGAAGTGATGGGCTTAACTATTACAGCTGAAACGAAGCGCTAAAGTGCTTTTAAAATGTTGCAGACACAATTCTAGCCCAGGGTTTCAGCTGAAAATCAGCGCTACGTGATTTTGTAGATAACCGAAGTAGGCTGAGTTTTCGACTTTAAGATAAGAATGAAAGAAAAAGTTTGTAATTTACTCATTTCTAAATCTAACGTAAATCGATCTCATTTTAAACTGCAATCCTAGTAGGTATAGGTAGGTTAGTAGTACCTATTTATATAGGTACTACGAGTTACTACGAGTATACTTATTCTTCCAATACAACAAATTATTATCTCCTTCTGAACAATGATATCCAACGGTGGTGATGTGTGTGTACCCGTGACTTGCGTGTATTGTGTGTGCATGTGGTAGTGTTGTGTGGCACACTTGGATCCTACCTTTATTGTTCTGTTTTCAAATGTCCGTCCTATGTCTTGAACTTTACATATTGAAGAATATTCTTCAGCTAAGAAATTATAATACTCCTCAATGATGTGCAAGGAAGGGTATGTTTTCCAGTTTAATCGATGACCTGTGAAATAACCACACATACCTGAGTACCATACTACAATGGTCATAATCATTCAAGCTTCCTTTCTGGTGGCATTCGAAGTCATTGCTTTGAAAGCCAGGGTTCTTCTACAAGTCTCTCTTTTATCTTAGTGTATGTATGTATTCCCAGTTATTTCCAAACTCTTCCAAGATTTGGAGCCTGGAATTCGCTTTTATTTGCAAAGTAACTATTGACTTTTGATTTTTGGCATAGTTGGAAGCTACTGCCGTCTTACTGCCCAACCTCATTACGACACTTGCGTCGTAGCCTTGTCAGTTAGGAAGAAGGTACACAGCTAGCAGATGAGGTTTCTCTTGCCCCTGGAGATCTTGGTGGGGCCTCGGATCTTCAACAATAGTGTACGTACCTATAGAAATTGTTCTTTTATGAATAAAGACCTTAGGCTGGCCAATAATTCCAATCTGTACAGGTATAGTCAACTTATTGAATGTGTATCTAATTACCAATCAGCCTTACCTCGTCCGTTATAGAGTTGAGTCTTCATTTGGCGAACGACAGATTCGCAGTGGCTGGATGTACTTATGACCAGTAATCGTATCTAAAATAGGCAGTTTATAAAGACGTTATCACTTACCAATTCGAAGTGTGCGTTCATCCCACAAAGTTGGTGCACTTTTCTGTGCATCAATACTTTTCTGTACATTCGATATGATCACAGTATAGGACAGGTTGCGCATTGCCAGCGCCTGCTCGACTCTCACTCTGTTATCAACCCGAACCAAATAATCTGCGCTGGTCGGGATTAACTTCCATATTGATATATCTGATGTGGAATGATATATTTTAGGTTTAACTATTTCCATTAAATATCAGCCTCATCTCAATGCATTTTCAGTGGCTTCCAAACCCTACCAATATTTGGACCCTGTGGTTCACTACTAATTGGCTGCTAGGTGCAGCTTTCGTTGTCTTTCTGATGGAGAATCACTAGGAAGGAAACCAGGAAGCGTTTTTTGGAGTAGGTAACGTGGACGGTGCTACCCATGTAACGAGTATGGAAGGGTAACGAGGCTATATGGTGGTGGAACGTGGAAATTCTGAGGGAGAACAGGGGCTAAAAGAAGTGGCAAGCGACCGAACCACTTGAAGATTGTAACGCTGGTAGAGCGGCCAAGTGTGTCACAAGAAAGCTGTCGCCAGAGCCAGACGAGACCACTTGCAACCATTGTAAAATCTGGAATCGTTTTGGGGAAAGACGAATGAATGCTGCTGCATAAAGGGCCCATAGGACGTACTTTACTAGTGCCACTAATAACGCCCGCGACGCCATTTACCCCTGCGCTATTTTCATACTTTAGTATACGTATTATTAGACAATCAATAAATGTCAATTGCCTTTTGATAAAATCTTAATTCTACAAACCATAGGTACCAACCTACCTTCCAACATCTATTTACAGCGCAGAAGTACAGATATCTAATACTTATTATCTACTTTATCACTAGTCTCCCTGGAACACCAAACCCTAGCCTTATACCTACCTAATCCTACTAATATTATAAACGCGAAAGTTTGTAAGTACCTATAATAATAATATACCTATGTATGTTTGTTACTCTTCACGCTAAATTTACTGAATGGATTTTGATGAAACTTTACAATAATATAGCTTACACATAAGCAAAACACATAGGCTACTTTTTATCCCGGGAACCAGTTCCTGTGGGAAACGGGAACGGGAAAACTTTACCACTCGTGCGGAGTGCAACTAGTCTTCCATTTATGTACCCAAGTACTAAGAATAATACTATGTAAATGTCAATGTACCAGTGATTACTGAATTAAATATTATTATTCACGAATTTTTAGCAAAGTTAGTATATAGGTACCTAACCTGATTGATCAAGGAGTTTCTTGATGAGTATAATGTCGCTCGGACCTCGTAGACTCGACCGCCATACTTGTGTGTGTTTGTACGTTTGTTTCTCATCTTGAGAAGATACATGAGTCGCTACAATAGGATCAATATTTGTTCAATGTTCACTACAGTTACCTTAAAAGTGCGGGTACTAGACAGAATTGGGAGGGTTATCCTCTCCCAATTTTGGCCATAACACACACGTGCTATCCTACTAACATTAAAAACGCGAAAGTTTGTAAGTATGGATGGATGTTTGTTACTCTTTCACGCAAAATCTACTGAATGAATTTCGATGAAAGTTTACAATAGTACCTATACCTATTACACTTCAGAATAACATAGGTTACCGAGAACAAGTTCCTTTTAGGAAACGGGAAAACTTCACGCGTGCGGAGCCGCGGGTGTCAACTAGTATTATGATAAGAGAGACATAAGCCTCATACACAACCATTCGCATAATTTCAGTATGGATGCAAGTTGTTGAACGTTCATCGGAAAATAAGCAGGTATCAGCAAGCTGCTGCCATCTAGTAGCCCATAGGTGTAAGACAGAAGTATGGTAGGCTATTAGTCCAAGGCAGAGATCACGCAAATGTTTGCCTCTGCTGATACACTAGTTTTTTTTTATGCAAACCACCTATTACCTGGGACAGGAATACACACGTTGAAAAGTGGGCGTGATTGGTAACAGTGCACGCCCTTCACAAGTCTTATTATATACATTGGTCATATGGGTACTTTAATTTTTTTATACTATGGCCATTTTAATCCTTTAGACCTTTATGAACGGAGTGGTTGCGTACGAAAACTCACGGTTGCATTGTATGGACTAATCGAGACAACGCTATCTAGTGTCAAACGCGGGAACTTATTTCGACGCTACAAATTCACCATAAGCCGAACCCTCGCGGAAAATACTAATTAGGTAGGTATATAAACCACAATATTATATTAAGCATAATTGAATGAAGCAAAACATTTTTAATAGTTTTCTTGTTGTTCTGGAAAGCTTCAAATAATTTTCTGAATTCTGTACCTTTGTTTAAATTTAAGTTTTTTGACTTACCGATGGAAAACAAAATGAAATATGTATTTACAAAATACATTTCATTTCGATTTAATGGCAGAATAAAAGAAATTGAATATTTTAGTATATAGTGATAAGTTTTATTGGTAGTGCATTTACTAGTTTGGAGTTTGGGAGCATTTATCAGCGAAGAAAATGAATGTTTGGCAGGTTGACAACATTCTAAAATTCGTCAACTTACTATTTCCCGAAGGCATGGACTGATGTAAGCTACATGATGGGGTTTTCGTTTTTCATTATAATACGAACAAATTAAGAAGACAAACTGCTAAGCAATAATTTTCCTCGATTGTAAATGACATTTAAATAATACAATAAACATGTTGCAAGTTTATATATGTTTATTAACATTACTATATACAATAATTATAATTTGAAAATAGAAACATTTCATATTGAAACTCACATAAATTTATTAAAAATGTGACAATTTATTAAAACGTTAGGCTTGGAGTTACACTTTATTGCTTATGTACCAACAGACTTGACCTCAAAGTTCACGCTATGGCATATTATTAAAATAAATGCCATCGATCGCTTAAACTCGAACACACTTTATTGCTTTTCTGATAAACCATTCGTTCTCTAATAAGTATCACAATTAATTCACTTATCATAAATAAATTATAAAATCGTCAACTCAAGTGTCTAGTCGTAGATTTCAAGTGTAAAAAAAAACAATGTCAAAAACGAGTCACTATTAAATCTAATCACATGGTCCACTGTTGTGCATAAACCGCAAACTATACTGTTAATAATTGTTTCAATTGTTTTATTTTCACGTTGGGACACAATCATCACCAATTCATTAGTCAATGGAAATGACACATTTGTCTCGTCTTCCAGTAAAAGTATTTAAAGGATACACTTTATATGCTAATGAAAAGCGTCTCACATATTCTTTAAATGATTGACTGACACAGAACCAGTTTATCACCTCAACGATGGACATAAATGATCACTCACAATTATAATTCATCGAGAACATTTCGTGTCAACGAAATTGCCGTAGGTTATATAGATACGATAATATTTCACGAGTTGCACTAGTTCATATTAAATAAGCGTGTTCTAAAGGTGAACACTGAGGTCCTGGGCTAGTCCGCGTCCCCGTTGGGTACACCGGTCAGAGGCTCTTCCTCCTCGTTGTAGTCGAGCGAGAGGACAGAGGCGCGTCTCCTCTTGCCAACGGGCGTATCGCTACACTCACTACCGGAATAAGTCCGTTTTTCAGCCGGCGACGTCGGTCGGTTTCCATTCACTGTCGCGTGACTCGCTCTCAACTCCTGTTGAAGCAAAAACACAGTGCTCTGCATGCCTTCCACATCCTCATCCAGCTCTTGAAGAAACTCATCTAATTCTGAAATGATATATTACAATTATTTTTATATGCAGTAAATAATAGTTTAGATAATGTGAACGTTATTTTGAATATAATACCTGATTGTGACTTTTTAACTTCTTCACTGAAACTCTTCTGTAATGCTAGATCACCTTCTAACTTGGCTATTCGACCGCTCGACGTCATCCGACCCAGATCTTCATTCTCCTGATGGAGTAGCCTACACTTTGCCATAAGCTTTTTTCCAGTGTTTGAGTCAGGTGTAAACTTCCAAGCTGACAATTCGTTCTGTGTTTCTTCTAGTCTAGCTTTCGTTGACGTTAATTCTTGTTTTAACCTTAGGATAAGAATATTAACAGCTGGGTCGAGGAGTGTGGGCCGACCGTTTATACTTGCATGTGAAGATTTTAATTCCGTAATTTGACTCTGAAAATGCATTAAAAAGTACTATAGTAGGTATGATATGGTACATAAGAGTAAAATCTAACCACAAGATAATGGCGCAGGAGCCCCTCCGTTCGACTAGTGCGAGATGTGGTCAAAAAATATAGTTCTCATCTAAAGTACATAAGTGTTTTAATGTATAATGTAAAATACTGACATGTTTTATTATTATTATAATCTTGAATAATTTTTTTATTTATTATTTTTATCCTTAGTAATTTTTTTTATAAAATTTATAAATACTGACATCACTGAATTATTATTATTGTAGTATAATCAATGAATGATTCTCAATTATGTGTTAAATTAATAATATTTAAATGGCCTGGTTGTGTTATGTATGGGTATTATTTTGTATGGGTATTATTTTGTATTATTATTATGTATGGATATGGGTGATAATTATGTAATTGTGATTTTATTTAATTTGTAATATGGATTGATATCTGAATTAAGGATTTTTTTATTATGTTTCTTCTTTTCACGGGTATCTTCTTTTTTTTATGAAGATACCCGGGCTTTTGGTAGGCGTACATGGGAACATACTGGTCCAACACGCAGAGGCCCTTTGAGAATTTTAATCTGAAAGGAAATGGAACCCCAACTGCAGACAGTCCACGCCCGCCTTATCTAGAAGAACGATAATGGACCACCTTCAATGGGAGTTAAACTATTGTAAAATATGCTAACTATAAAATGGGCTATTGGGTTGGGGGTTTGATGAACAAGGTGATTATAACTATGGATGAAGGCGGCGTCTGCCATTTTAATATCTGATTATCAAAATTTTGGCAGACGGTGACTCGCCAACTCATTAGATGGGCCCCCTATACAATCGCCATAGGCATGATAAGCCTGTAAGGCGACAGGAGGCAACACCGGTGTGAGCGGCTTGGGGTGTCGAGCGGTGCGGCGCCGGTTTCACCTTCGCGGGACAGCCCCAGAGCGGGCTTCCCCGTAGTTATGCCCTTGAAAATGACACTTCCACCCCCGAGCATATAGCTCTGGCACCCTCCCTCTGACCGGCCAATTAAGGCAAGCCAAAGTTGAGAATTGCTGCACTCACGGGAGTAGCACTCGCACTGCGCTCCCGTTAGCCCATTATTATTATTATTAAAAGTCAGTGGCTCGTCATTGGTTATCCAGATGACAGAGATACGCGGCTTGTAGCCAGCAAAATATAATAGTGGCGGCCGTAGGATACACTATTTCATGAGCGACGCCAAAAGGAGAGCTGAATTTTATTGTCATTGAAAGTAGTTCTCAAAGATTCTCATATAAAAAAACTGCAATGTAAAGCAAATTGCACTTTTTTTATTTTTTTTTATTTATATCCTTTACAAATACGACACATATAACATTTAATTAATATCGAAAAACCATAGGGTTTGTCTCGATATTAAAACATCCGTATCGCGTACTAATATTTAATGAATACAATTAATATAATAATAACTACCAAGAACTATGCGGAACTCTGTTGTCAAACAAAAGACAACTGTTCTTCTTCCGTAGTAATTATTTTGTCTTGGTATTTTTAGCATATTTTGTGTAATTCTACGTGTAATAATTTTATGTTTTATAGGTATTTGTATTTTTGTGTTGTTATTTTGTTCAATTAGGATGGACATATGCACTTTATCATGTACTGGCAATGTTACAATATTCAAAAATATCGATGACATTTTCTTTGTATTGCTTTTTGACCTTACTTGGGACTATAAGTTTTAAAAATCTTACTTGTAAGTGCAGTATTTTATCAATATATGTTTTGAAAGTTCGTCCGTAACTTGTGATACCATACGATATAATAGATTCCACCATTGCCACATACATATTCAGTAGAACCGTGAACGGTACTTTTGGTTTAATTATATAAAATTTTGCTAGTATTGTTCTAAGTTTGTCGCAGATTGAGTCTATGTGATTACTCCAGTTAAATCTGTAGTCTACTATCAACCCAAGGTACGTATGATGGGTTACTTGTTCTATCTCATCACAAGTACAGCTGTTTAGATTTGTCTGCAATGTGTGTAAGCAATTGTGATTATGTGCAATTATTGACAAAGCTTCTTTAGAATAAATGTGACTTGACCTAATATGTATTATTTTTGTTTTGGATGCATTCAAAATCAGACCTGCGTCATGCGACCATCTTGCAACCTGTGTGAAATCTTCCTGCATGTAGTTTGCAGCTGTTTTGAGATCTTTACTAGTAGCCATAAGGCAGGTATCAACTGCATACTGGTAGATGGAACAGTGATTAATGACATGTTCCATATCATTCACATAAGCCAGATAGTGCAACGGGCCAAGTACCGAACCTTGGGCCGTACCCTCAGTAACGTTGACAGTTTTGCTTAACGCAAAATTTACGATTTCTAAGGTATTCTTCACACCATTTTAGAATAGGGCCTCTGACACCAGAGTTATCTAGCTTCTGCAACTAAATTTTATGTCTGAGAGTATCAAATGCTTTACTAAAATCAATAAACAATAGTATAACATGTTGTTTATCATTTAAACATTGATTAACATCATCGGTAAGTTTTGAAAGCAATTGTGTGGTTGATTTATTTCGCTGAAATCCATACTGTAAGTCTGAAAGTATGTCATGTTTAACATAAAATTCCTGTATTTGATGACATATGAATTTTTCTATTACTTTATCAATAACAGGTAGTATTGTAATAGGCCTATAATTACCATATTCTTTATGGCTACCTTTTTTTTATATAGGTCTAACAATGCCGGTTTTCAAATCCTGTGGATATTTACCCGTAGTTATACTAGTATTAATGAGCTTAACTATGACACATTACATTTTTCTACAAATAGATTTGATATCAACACATCTAATGTGGTCTATTCCCGGTGCTTTATTAGAATTTAAGCTACGAATAACTTTGTGTACGCTTTCTAAAGATGCCTTCTTAACATATATCGACTTATTTTGTGGATACATATATTCCGATTCATTTAGTAAGAATTTAGTACATTTTGGCATGATTTTCTTGACAGATTCCCTAAATTCCCGTGCGAAGTTATCAGCTATATTTTTAACATAAATCTTGTTTATATAAAATGCTTTTAAAATTGTTTCATTGACTGATGGTTTAATTCGTCCTTGTATAGTATTTAGTATATGCCATAATTTACGTAAATTAAATTTATTTTCGTTAATTGAATTTAAAAAGTAATTGTTTTTTGAAGTTTTTATTACTTTATGTGTTTTGTTTCTGAACGTGTTGTACTCTTTTCTCAATATATAATTTGTAGAATCGCTTTTCCACTTTGTAAATAGATAATCTTTTCTCTCACACATGCTATTAATTCTACTATTTATCCAAGGGTCACGACTCCTTTTACTATTTATATTTATTTTCTTCGTATAAATACATTTATATATTATATATACCCGGGCTTTTGGTAGGCGTACATGGGAACATACTGGTCCAACACGCAGAGGCCCTTTGAGAATTTTAATCTGAAAGGAAATGGAACCCCAACTGCAGACAGTCCACGCCCGCCTTATCTAGAACAACGATAATGGACCACCTTCAATGGGAGTTAAACTATTGTAAAATATGCTAACTATAAAATGGGCTATTGGGTTGGGGGTTTGATGAACAAGGTGATTATAACTATGGATGAAGGCGGCGTCTGCCATTTTAATATCTGATTATCAAAATTTTGGCAGACGGTGACTCGCCAACTCATTAGATGGGCCCCCTATACAATCGCCATAGGCATGATAAGCCTGTAAGGCGACAGGAGGCAACACCGGTGTGAGCGGCTTGGGGTGTCGAGCGGTGCGGCGCCGGTTTCACCTTCGCGGGACAGCCCCAGAGCGGGCTTCCCCGTAGTTATGCCCTTGAAAATGACACTTCCACCCCCGAGCATATAGATCTGGCACCCTCCCTCTGACCGGCCAATTAAGGCAAGCCAAAGTTGAGAATTGCTGCACTCACGGGAGTAGCACTCTCACTGCGCTCCCGTTAGCCCATTATTATTATTATTAAAAGTCAGTGGCTCGTCATTGGTTATCCAGATGACAGAGATACGCGGCTTGTAGCCAGCAAAATATAATAGTGGCGGCCGTAGGATACACTATTTCATGAGCGACGCCAAAAGGAGAGCTGAATTTTATTGTCATTGAAAGTAGTTCTCAAAGATTCTCATATAAAAAAACTGCAATGTAAAGCAAATTGCACTTTTTTTATTTTTTTTTATTTATATCCTTTACAAATACGACACATATAACATTTAATTAATATCGAAAAACCATAGGGTTTGTCTCGATATTAAAACATCCGTATCGCGTACTAATATTTAATGAATACAATTAATATAATAATAACTACCAAGAACTATGCGGAACTCTGTTGTCAAACAAAAGACAACTGTTCTTCTTCCGTAGTAATTATTTTGTCTTGGTATTTTTAGCATATTTTGTGTAATTCTACGTGTAATAATTTTATGTTTTATAGGTATTTGTATTTTTGTGTTGTTATTTTGTTCAATTAGGATGGACATATGCACTTTATCATGTACTGGCAATGTTACAATATTCAAAAATATCGATGACATTTTCTTTGTATTGCTTTTTGACCTTACTTGGGACTATAAGTTTTAAAAATCTTACTTGTAAGTGCAGTATTTTATCAATATATGTTTTGAAAGTTCGTCCGTAACTTGTGATACCATACGATATAATAGATTCCACCATTGCCACATACATATTCAGTAGAACCGTGAACGGTACTTTTGGTTTAATTATATAAAATTTTGCTAGTATTGTTCTAAGTTTGTCGCAGATTGAGTCTATGTGATTACTCCAGTTAAATCTGTAGTCTACTATCAACCCAAGGTACGTATGATGGGTTACTTGTTCTATCTCATCACAAGTACAGCTGTTTAGATTTGTCTGCAATGTGTGTAAGCAATTGTGATTATGTGCAATTATTGACAAAGCTTCTTTAGAATAAATGTGACTTGACCTAATATGTATTATTTTTGTTTTGGATGCATTCAAAATCAGACCTGCGTCATGCGACCATCTTGCAACCTGTGTGAAATCTTCCTGCATGTAGTTTGCAGCTGTTTTGAGATCTTTACTAGTAGCCATAAGGCAGGTATCAACTGCATACTGGTAGATGGAACAGTGATTAATGACATGTTCCATATCATTCACATAAGCCAGATAGTGCAACGGGCCAAGTACCGAACCTTGGGCCGTACCCTCAGTAACGTTGACAGTTTTGCTTAACGCAAAATTTACGATTTCTAAGGTATTCTTCACACCATTTTAGAATAGGGCCTCTGACACCAGAGTTATCTAGCTTCTGCAACTAAATTTTATGTCTGAGAGTATCAAATGCTTTACTAAAATCAATAAACAATAGTATAACATGTTGTTTATCATTTAAACATTGATTAACATCATCGGTAAGTTTTGAAAGCAATTGTGTGGTTGATTTATTTCGCTGAAATCCATACTGTAAGTCTGAAAGTATGTCATGTTTAACATAAAATTCCTGTATTTGATGACATATGAATTTTTCTATTACTTTATCAATAACAGGTAGTATTGTAATAGGCCTATAATTACCATATTCTTTATGGCTACCTTTTTTTTATATAGGTCTAACAATGCCGGTTTTCAAATCCTGTGGATATTTACCCGTAGTTATACTAGTATTAATGAGCTTAACTATGACACATTACATTTTTCTACAAATAGATTTGATATCAACACATCTAATGTGGTCTATTCCCGGTGCTTTATTAGAATTTAAGCTACGAATAACTTTGTGTACGCTTTCTAAAGATGCCTTCTTAACATATATCGACTTATTTTGTGGATACATATATTCCGATTCATTTAGTAAGAATTTAGTACATTTTGGCATGATTTTCTTGACAGATTCCCTAAATTCCCGTGCGAAGTTATCAGCTATATTTTTAACATAAATCTTGTTTATATAAAATGCTTTTAAAATTGTTTCATTGACTGATGGTTTAATTCGTCCTTGTATAGTATTTAGTATATGCCATAATTTACGTAAATTAAATTTATTTTCGTTAATTGAATTTAAAAAGTAATTGTTTTTTGAAGTTTTTATTACTTTATGTGTTTTGTTTCTGAACGTGTTGTACTCTTTTCTCAATATATAATTTGTAGAATCGCTTTTCCACTTTGTAAATAGATAATCTTTTCTCTCACACATGCTATTAATTCTACTATTTATCCAAGGGTCACGACTCCTTTTACTATTTATATTTATTTTCTTCGTATAAATACATTTATCATAACAATTTTTAAAATTATTTTTAATGTAATCATATATTTTTAAAGGACACTCTGTATGTTCGATTGCACCCCAATCTATTTCGTCTAGTAAAGATTTAATTTTAAAACTGTCCAATACTTGTATGTTTTTTATACCACCCTGTATTTGTGACTTACCACTTCCAATACACGACACAACAATCATACGGTGGTCGGCCAGAACAGTTCCCAGCGCGGCCGAGTAAACGTGTAACAAGTGCGATCTTACAAATATGTGATCTATACATGTCAGGCCACACTCAGACATACAGCTGATATAATGCTCCCGAATGCCACTGTTGACCCTTAAATCAATATTTATATCCCCTAATAGATATGTGTCGTGTTTTAAGAGATGTGTTTATAAATAGATTTTTACACTATTATTATATATATTATTGTTATAAAGGCTTTGCATTTATGAGTACATGAAGCGCTCGTGGCCCCGCGGTCTCAGTGTTCTGTAAACGATCACTGAGTTACGCAACATTCACTATGGCTGGTCCTCGGATGGGTGACCACTTTGTGGCATTTGCATTTGCGAGCGTTTCCGTGCTTCGGAAGGCACGTTAAGCCGTTGGTCCCGGTTGCCAGTAAAATGGCAGTCGTTAAGCCTGGTTGAAGGCTTTATGGGCGGCTTGAAAAAATTCAACAGCAGGTAGCCACAACCTGCGTCTGTCTATTTCAACACGGCAATGGGCTCACCACCTATTACGTGGGACAGGAATCCATACGGTGAAAAGTGGGCACATAATATGCCTCTGCCACCCCTTCGGGGATAAGGCGTGATGGATATTTATTTATTTATTTATTTATGAGTACTAAAATGATTACAAATATAAAATTGATATTTACTCAAGAACATCATCAACAAGAGTGTTTGTCTCCTGTGGGACCGTGACTTATACTCAACGACAGTGGCTATCATTTTGCTGCATGTACAATAGATTTAATTGCAAACAAAATACTCACTACATAATCCTGTATTTCCTGCTCCTTAGCAGCAAGTCTTCTAACCAATACTTTTTCCCTGTGTTGTGATTCAGCATGCTGCTGTTTTATCCTATCTTCTACCTCTTTCGCCTTTTCCAAGCTGCCTGTACACATCAATGACATTTGTAAATAACAAAATCTATTATAAAAAATTTAAAATACTAACGAAGCACTATATTTAACATGTCAATAACTTATTTATGTATCAGTAAGCTCACTTTGAAATGAATAATTTTGCCCTCATATCGTTCAAGAGATTACAAGGCTATCAAATGTTAAGTACTAATGGATTTAAATATTATACATTTAAAATGAGCTTTTCTGTACTTTATACAATTATAATCGACAACACCTTAACTAAAACATCAAATTTAAAAACATTCAATTATGACAAATAGCAAACATGTGAAAATTTAATACATTAAATAAATTATAAAATGAAAATTCAAACACAATTTGTATGACCCCTTAATGTATTTCACCCAGATTCAGATTTAAAGGTGAAAAGATGATGACCTCCAACTGACTCAAACCACATGGTGTCTTTTTTGAGGTACTAAAAATCTTAGAAACCACCTCTTGTGAGTCTGGGAGTCAATTCTCCTTTTCCTGTATGTAACGACATGAGGGTAAACAAGGATGCATACATTTGTAATTACGCTATAAAATATGTTTGTTGAGTTTAAAATTTCTTTTAAAAAGTTCGCGTTTCAGGTTTATATATATTTATTTACTAACAGAATTATTTATATAAAAAAAAATATTATGTATGCCTAGGTGCCAGTACGTTTTTAAGAGAAATTAGTTGACACCCTGGCTCTGCCCGCAAGGTGAGGTTTTCCCATCCCAGTTTCCCATAGGAACTTGTTCTAGAGATAAAAAGTAGCCTATATGTTATTCTGATGTGTGAGCTATATTATTGTAAAGTTTGATCAAAATAAATTCAGTACGTTTTGCGTGAAAGGGTAACAAACACATCCATATACATTTGCTTTTACTTTTCTAATTTTAGTAGGTTTGTGATTGGCACAAGTAGGTACTTAAAACATATTTGTAACTTTTCTATAACAAGATTATGTACAATTTCTTACAGAGCTCTACATTATTAATTTTAGGATGTTATAAATGATCAAGTTGTTAAGTTTATTTTATTTAAAATAAATTTATTGACTACTTTAATAATAACAAATAGCAAATTGCGCCTGTCCATTTCAACACGGCAATGGGCTCACACCAAATGGCTCACGTTACGTGGAACAAAAATGCATACGGTAAATTTGTGGGCGTTTAATATGCCTCTGCCTACCCCTTCGGTTATAGAGGTGTGACCATATGTATGTATGTATTTATTAATAATAATGGACTACATTGTTTTACTAGGTATGTTCATATACTAGTATGCTAACAACAAGGCTTTAACCATGTACTATGATGTACTTCAAAATTATTTTTCAAATTATGACTATTTTTCAAGTAGCGTTAGTTATAGGAATGCATTATTATTCTGCATTGATTGTAAAAAAAATACTTTTATTTTCTTATAGGGAAACCAGCTAGGCGACAACCGACTGAGAAAATAGTATGCATGTATTTTAAGCCTAATATAAAATTGCCTAGTAAAATAATTCAATAATAATAATAATAATGTATATTATAAACTATAATACTTTTCAGTATGTCGTAATAGAATTGTAAATACAACTCAGAACAAATTTAATTTCAGGTGTTTGAGCTCGTAAGTTTTGGACATGGGTCAGTAAACCCCTTCAAAGTGTATTGCATATTTTTTTAACTCTTTACCACTAATTCAATGGTCTAGTCTAGAACCTCATAGGCAGACTTTTGATGGTAGAAAATTCACAATAATAAATTTTCAAAACATTTACAGAGTATTCCATACAAAAAGTATTTAATTATGCAACAGGAACATGTACACAAAAATGAGATGAGTCCCTATATAATTCTTACATAGTAAAACAAAATTAGTATATCTTCTAAATGAAATGAATTTTGATGCATTTTTCACTATCATTCTAAAATTTCTTTGGGATGGTTTAAAGGTATCATACTCGCATGTTAAACTTACATAGTATATAAAAAAGTTTTAGTTTTTTACCACAATGCCACCTAATTAGTAAGCTGGAAGATGGTTATTTATATATATATACTAGTTGACGCCCATGGCTTCACCCGCGTTGAGAAGTTTTCCTGTTCCCGTTTTTCACAGGAACTCATTCCCAGGATAAAAAATAGCCTGTGTTATTCTGATGTTTAAGCTATATTATTTTAAAGTTCCATTAAAATCTATTCAGTAGCTTTTATGTGAAAGAGTAACAAATATCCATACAAACTTTCGCATTTTTAATATTATTAAGATTAAGATATGCAGAGAATATTTCTATATAATTAAAAGATTTTTGTGCAGGTACCCATTTAGGTTTGATAATAATTTTGTTGGCCCAAATATAACATTAGAAGAAATCAATCATTATATAGAAGGGATAAATAAATAATGACAAAATAACATGAACACATTTATCAAATGTTCAGTCTCCTCTATGCATACTTTTACACAGTTGATATAAGCAAATAGAAGCTGTATTTAAGCAAGATTACATTAAATTGCCTTCTGATAAATTTATGGTATAGTTTGACCACAACCGCTGTACCACTCACTGCATACAATTCTGTATGTAGTGAGTGGTACAGCGGTTGTGGTTAAACTATAGAATAATTTCAATGTTCTGTAAATTATTTCCGCATTGTCTCTTTTGATGTTATGACCAATGTCGCTGAAGATCATGTCTTTAGATCACTTTTTATTCATAATAAAAAAATGTGAGAAATTGACAACTAATAGTTATGTCATTAAAACATAATATGAACATATTATTGTAATTAAGTCAATTTGAGTTACTGACATTTTGGCACCTGCAAGCGCCATGATTTCAAAATAATTATTTTAGAAGGGTATTTGGTCTAAAATGTAATCTTCTATAGAAATCCCAATAGTATCCATTAATATTTGTTCAGTAATTAACAAGCAACAACATAAGTAAAACACCAAAGTCCAAAGCAAGGAAAATTATAACACAAAACTGCATTCTTCTGACTCAGTAAAGTTTGAACGAATATATATATATATGTTTTTAATTGGCCACTATTACAGTATATTACCATGTAGGTACTTACACTATGAAAACTTAATAACCACAACCAAGAAACTTAAAATGATTTGTGAACTGGTCTTATTATAGTGTCTAATATTTGTAAACATATAATTCACAAACTACTCATAAATAAGAGATGAGATAAGATTAAATAAGTTAAAATAAAACTTATCTAAACAGCAAAAGATGTAATGGTAAGATATTTACTTTTTCATGTGCACAGTTACTAGGACCCTCGGCTGCTTGCTTGGCTAAGAATTTGGTAGAAACACACCACTGAACATGGACACAGCTCCAATATACTGGAGTCTTCACACGGCTTGTGCCGATATAAGCACTTCCACTGAACACTCCACAGGCACCTTTCTTACACAGCAATAACACCATATCTTGATCTTCAATATTTGGTAATTTAGAACACCTAAATACACCCCCATACCACATTCGGTTTATAAACTAAATAATTTTCAATATCACCATAACATTTTAACATCATTTTATAACAGTATCACTAGGTAATTTTAGTTAAAGTATTGTCGATTTATAGAGCAACTTAAGAACTCGCGTGTTGATCGACGCCGACTAGGGCGCTACCAAGCCGATGTAACTTTCTTAAATACCTTCCAACTGTTTGTTCAAAGTTTCTAGATGGTCAATGTACAAGTCCTGGTTTCTCCATGCCGCGCGAAGTGAGTCAACGGAGGCAGCGTCGAGCTGATGCGGGGTCAATAACACACGCGCTAGATTTGAGCCGCCGCCACCTGCGCCGCCGTCTGACGTCGCTTCACCATGCCGCTCTGTCACCTCGGACATTTCACTCTTACTAAAAAGTTAAGAGCTCCTTTTGGACTGCAAGCAAATTACCACCATTAATCATTTTAGGAAGGAAGATCATTACCATTTCTGCGCCGTTTTATCTTCCTAAACTTCAGCTTAACAAACAACCGTGCAACTGAAGTACGATCTGGATTACTTACAGATTATAATTACTGCTTAGATATTAAAAGAATGAGGTATCGCTATTAATAACAAGTACTATTTAACACTAAAACTATTCCAAATCTATACGTTTCCAATTCAATTTTACGAGGTCATCAAACGAAACACGACAGACGCCATTTTATCACTAACCATTTTTTCTTCTTTTGCCCAATCTTGAATAGGCAAAGGAAACTCGGTCCATACAGCAGTGTCAATATTAGCGTAATACCAATTTGTCATGCATGTCTAGTTGTTAGTTTACGTCAAGTCTTTACTGCAGCTTTTATAGAGATTTGGGAGTAACAAAAAAACTGCGTTCGACTAAGTTAAACAATTTGACAACACTTGTGCACGTTGTTGACGTTACTATGTTTAAGAATCCACCACTATCACACATAAACACTCGACAATACACTAGTTGAAAAAATGAAGTGCTTGTCATCCGTGTCTCTTTATTCCCACCAAAAAACATTCACCAAACCCTATCAATAGCCAACCCAACATCACTAACATGGACAAAAACACGTTACATTTTTATTTTTATTAATGAAGCGCTCGTGGCCCCGTGGGCTCAGTGATTTGTAAACGCTCATTGCGTTGAGCAACATTGACATTCGCTATAGGTGGTCCTTGCATGGGTGACCACTTTGTGGAATTTGCATTTGCGAGTCTGTCTATTTTCACACGGCAATGACCTCATTTCACGGTACTAAAACACAAGCTTCTCACATTGCGCCATAGAATAGAGAGACTCTTTTTTATTTCCATAGACATAAGGGCAAGGTTAAGAAAACCCTCCGATAAGAAAGGGGCACATAGGCACTTCCATAACATAACCAAAAAAATTAAATGTCATATTATTTATAAGTATAAAGGTAGCCTTCCGTTCGTAGCGACCGCGACCAGACGACCACGCGACCGCGGTCGCATGTCGCGGGACGACCACTAGCTTTCCGATATCAGCGACCGCGACGTGCATCCGTCACTATTTCCGCTTGTTTTATGAGGGAAGAGTAGCGATGGTTAATTAAAAAGAAATGGCTTTCCATACTAGTGTGATCAAAAAATTCGGTATTTATTATCATCATTCTTTGTGAGTCCACCTGGCCAAGTCGCGTGGTAGGAAAATCGTATAAATAGAAGAAATTTATGTTTCAGTAAAGTAATTTCAAAACAGTGTTTTGAAAAAGTGTAACTAGTAGATAAGTGGAGTTAATCTCGTAGTCGTGTGTTGAAAACGACGCTATTTTGATATGCTTCTCGCCTGTGTCGCGCGACGGCACTGCCTCCGACCCGACCGGGTCGCGGTCGCCGCGCGACGCTCTAGCCACGCACAACGATCGCTTGACGCGGTCGCGGCATTTGTTTCGTGCTCCATACAAATTCATACCAAGCAGTAGGTAGGTCGCGCGACCCGGTCGAGATCACGTTTCGCCGTCGCAGGTCGCGGTCGCTAAGAACGGAATGCTACCTTTAGGGTCTTGACAGACAGACATTCGGACGGACAACATAGTGATCCTAATACGGGTTCCGTTTCTTCCTATTGAGGTATAGAGCCCTAAAAATGTATCAGCCGATACATGAGAAGGCCCAGAAGCTCGGTATAAAAGGATTTCCAATAACTACACCTTCTATCTATGTGGTTTAAAGTTAGAGAACAAAATAGAAATGGCACTAAAAAACAAAAACAAAACAGGCAGGGTCTTCAATGAACTTAGTCGATTTAAACTAGATGTCGCTACGAGTACTTTATTTTCGCATAATTGCTTTTAAAAGACGAGTTTGTTTGGGTTGAATAAATAAATATTTGCCAACACATAATTATTAAATAGATATGTAGGTACTAAATACGGCTTAATTTACAGCTGTATAATTTCTCTCATATGTCGATAAAGAAGTTTGACTTATGATAAAGAAGTTTCACTTTAAAACAACATGGCGCGAAACCGAAAAACGTGACGATTTTTTTACAGCTAAGTAAAAATATTCTCTCAACGTTGATAAAAAAGTGTCACTTCAATAAGTCGGAATTGTTTTTCTCCCTTACAATTCGGGCAACGCAATGAAAATCATTAGATAACGCATTATTTTTACTTAACTAACTAACTTATCTTCATGCTGTATCCCTGACGGGAAGTTAGAGAGGACAGATCGCCAGGCTTCGCGATCCATGCATAATTCTTTGAAAGAAGTATGCATGGATCGTGAACAGATCGTGAGAAGCGAAAGTAGTTCTTTAGCTTCTTGCAGATTCATCATTCGCTTCATACATGCTCGTTTGGGTATCCGAGTACTTTTGACTTTTCCATTTTTGAGCCATCTGCTCAAGTGGTCTTGATATGTAAGTCTCGGCCTACCCTGATTCCTTCTAGCCTCTAATTTAATATATTCTTCGTCAATCGTTCCTCACTCATTCGTTGGACGTGTACAAACCAACGGAGCACGCCCTTTTCCAGCTTAACGCTGGCACTTACATTCAAACCTGTCATAGTGCGTATCACTTCGTTACGTATTCGGTCGGCCAAAGTTACACCGCACAATTTTCGAAGTGATCGCATCTTCACAGCATTCAATTTATTTACATGCATCTGCTGACATACCCAGGTTTCGCAGCCGTAAAGCAACGTTGGCACTAGCACTGCGTTATGAATCGCGAGTCGTGCTTCTTTTATGATGCTTAGTCGCTTTACCAATTGGGACAAAGTACCGTTAACTTTGTTTCCGGCAGCTACTCGCCGTTCATTCGACATTCGAATCACATCTTCTGTCTGCGCTAAACATACTCCCTAAATACACAATTTCATTCACTTGCTCTAGACGTTTCTGGTTTACCCAAATCTTGCATTTAATTCTTGCATCATCTCTTTCAAATACTAGAACCTTAGTTTTACTTGCATTCAAGCGAAGACCCTTAACCTTATTATTTTAGACTTCAGTAAGTATTAATCATGTGCTCTACGAAGTATATTAGGTACCAATGTGCATCAAATATTTAGGTATAAAAAAACAAGTATCTACAGAGTCTTCGCCTCGTTTAGATTCAAACCTGCATCATTCTTAACTGACGTGCTCTACCAATAAGTAGCAAGCATTTACTTGATGCTGCTCAACTGCATGTCTAAAACGGGTCTAGATAGAGCTTAAAGTCACATGTAGAACAGAAGTTTTAGGACTGTGAATCAAAGTTGTGTGTAGGTAATGAGTTTATAAATAAACATTGTAGGACACTTTTTTACACAGTGCCATCTAACCATTTAAGCTCATGTTATGGGAACTACACACCTGATAAACATACTTATGTATATCTAAATATATACATTATGTTATAGAGGAAATACCCAAACTTCTAAACAAACATTTGGGGATCAAACAAATATTTATTCTGATCTGGGACCTCAGAGTAGCAATGACATACACTATAATAATATAATAACCTACACCACTGAACCAGTAAAATATGCATACCTAAAGATTTTTTTTGTTCCACTGATATCGTAAGCTGTAACAGATACTGTGGAAATAATGGTATCTCAGAGAAGAGAAGTTAAAACTCTTGTCCTTTTGTAATTAATGAGATAGTCAACTATGACACAAGCATCCAAAAACTTGCCGAGCCTGTCGTGCACAATATTCACCACAAGAAAGTACCAAAGAATCTGACATCAAATCATTTTCTTAAGAAATAATTATAATAATGACTAATCATTTTCATGTTCTTTATTTAAAAATCATAATAATTAAAATATAATTGTATAAATATAATAAATCATTAAAATAAATATTTTATCTATTGATGATGGTTGATATAAATTGTAGTGTACACACCTCTCATTCAAATAAATTATATTACAAGAAAAGATAACTCGGTTCAGGAAGGGGCTTGAACGAGTGACAATGAAAATATTGTGAATAATTTCATCTTATTTTGGTACGGTTATGGTACCTCAGTGGCATAGAGCATTGTTCTGGTTAGACATAGGTTACGGGTTCAAACCTCATCCTAAAAAAAGTCATGTTTTTCACTTTAATACAATTTATTTGAAAGTCAGCATACAAATTGCTTTGAAAATTTATCCAAACCTCTCCTTTATTTATTCCTATTCCTCCTACATTTTGAATGATCATGTTCTCATTATATGTAGTACTCTCTTTGGGGGTAAAGTGTATTGGAAGTCAATAGGGATATTAATATAATAGGCACAATAGTGCAGTACAGCACAAGCTACAGTACTATCCTGAAAGGATGCTGTGGCATAAAAAGGATGTCCACGCTGGTATTGCTTTAACAAAAGGTATTATCTTGTGTTTAATGTAATGTGTTTGATGGTACATAGCTACACTACTCGTAAGCGACCTTGACTCTACAACACAACCATTATAATGACATTATTTTTCATTATTATCATAGGTATTATTTTATTATCACATTTCTATCAAAAATGTGGTAGTTGGAATGAAAGAATGAAGCAATACGATCCACACTGCCACACAATACAAGATCACACTGTTGAATTAATATCTTTGTAAAGTAATTGTTATTGATTGGCTCGGGTCTGCTGTTTGGTAGAATGTGCTGCCACTGAAATTGGGGCGTATATATGACTCTGACATTTCTTCGGGAATAAACACGTGAATGATAAGTAAGCAATAGTGTATTAATCTTCAAAAATATTCATTTTAGAAAGATAAAGGAGGCCATCTTTTATTTTTGTTAACTAAAATATCTGCTTGAGCGTGGTGTTGACTAGACTTACGAAAACTGCTCGCAAATCTCGAATCAAGTAGAGAATCTGAGCTAAAAATAATTTAAAAATATAGTATTACTCAAGTGACACTTGAGGACTGTTCTATAATATGAATCAAACGTCATTTCGCTGTTATAGCTTTCAGGTGATTCTAGATTAACGTTTCACGAATCGAGTACGGTTCTATAATAAATTCTCAGCTTAAAACTAGTTCTAAGTAATACTTGAGGCTTCAATAAGGTTCTATAATACGACCCTAAGTATGTAAGACTGAATTAAGTTTCAAATGGCGACTTGAACGCCAGGAATAGAAAAGAGTTTCGTGTCGCCTACTAAGGTTTAAAGCATAAAATTGGAGTCACGGTATCTAGGAACTCCAGCGTGGTGTTCTTCTTTTGCATCTAAAGTGCTTTATTAGTTGCTTGTAAACCCTACCTGGATTTAGAGCCTGGGGTCTACTTTTAATTGGCTGTTAGGAGCCGCTATTGTTTGGCTTATAATTTTCAGCATTGTTGGGAGCGCCGCCGTGCCGACTGGCCTGTAGTATCTCTTGCGTCGTTGAGCTATTCATGTAGGTTCTCAAGAATGGTGAAGGGTATTAATTAACAGATCAACAACATCATAAATACTATCAAACACGTATGTCTAGCAAGATAGAATTAAGCCATTCTTCATCCTAAATTTCCCCATTATAACAGGATAAAACTTTGTGTGATTAGCACTATGGTTTATTCTGTGTCTGGGTGTTATTTATCTATAATATGTATGTATTTAGAAATATATAAGTATGTTTATCAGTTATCTAGATCCCATAACACAAGCTAATATTAGCTTACTTTGGGCTAGATGGCGCTGTGTGAAAAGAGTCCCACAATATTTATTTATTTATATTGGTTTAGAGTATCTATCTATTAATACTTACTTATTATAGTTAGTATAATATATATGTAGAATTGTCCACATCAAAAAGTTTCATTGCCTTTCAGGTATTAATCTCCATCAGTTCCAATAGATTTTAAATTGTGGCAGCACTGTAGGAAACAACTCTCACCACCCCGTTTTTTTAACGTGTGGAAATCACCCACTTCTGTTATACTGGATTCGAACCGCTTCAAATCACACGGTCCATACTTATCTGTCTAGCGCCGAGTGTACATGTGCAACTCCTCGGAAGGTTGTCTCAGGGTTCCCGGCAATCGCGATACCCCGTGAAAATGATATTTCTCCACTGGATCCCAGGATTTGCTCCAGGATATAAGTAGTTGACTTGATTTTTAGGTCAACACCAATCAAGTCGTAAATTTCGGTTTTATACAAAGATGCAGAAATGGTGCTAGGTATTATACATATATTAAAAAGTTTATGTTTATTTAAATTCAATATTTTATTTCTTAATTAATAAACTTAACAAGTAACATCTAATTAATGTTTAACATTAATTACTATTGAATTTCATTTATAAGGTAGGTGCGGGTAATATAGGTAAACGGTTGGCATTCTAAGGCCTAAATGCAATAATTTAAGTTTGAATCGTAACCACATATTAAATTTTGTTGAACAATTCCTATAATTTAAATAATTAATAATTGAAAAATTTACATAATTAAAAAAACGAGCGTGCCAAATGAATATTGAGATTGACTAATGATTGGATGTCAAGGTGCGGCTGAATACAAAGAGATGATATGAGACACATGCATGGGTGACAGAGTTAGGAAGAAAAATAGTAACACTGCAGATTAAAAGTTTGATAGAATGAGTCTAAATTCAGTTGATATTTAAGGTAAAATCATTATTATACAGATCATTGCTATAATTTTATACAAAGGTATCATGAAAGCTAGCTTTTCTGATTTAGGATCTGGTTGCTTTAATTTAAAAGCTCAAAATTTTGTGACTTTGTGAGTATATTGAGTGGGTTTTTAAATTTGTTTTATTTTCATTAGTACCTATATGTACAATTGTCACATTTGTTACTATTCATATATTAATTGACTAACATAACAAATATATAATTAAATTTATTTAATTGCAAATCATCCCTAAATAGGCCTCATTACGCGCACCTTCCTTAGATTATAAAATACATTATATCATAACATGTACAGTGGAATGTTTTTTATTATAGGGCAATATGTAATGTCAATAGGGCCTCCAAACTTCTTGGTTGGTAGTACCATAGAGTCCATGTTTGACATCATCGTTACTTTCACAATGTGGAACTAAGCCCCCAGATTCTGATGATTGTAATTCCGTGGTAATAGATATACCACCATCTATATCGCTAATTTTTATTTCGCCTGGAAAACATGTGGCATCTACATTATGTTTGTCTCCTGAACTACTGTGTAGGTGTACGTGAATTTGGTTTTGATTGACTGTTGAATACAAATTCGGAAGGATCATTTGAGGGTTTGGATTGATGTACGGCGTATGGGTTTGAAGACAGGCGGGGTTATTGTTAATATTATTGTATTGATAATTGTTATAATTATATGTATTTGTTGACCAATTGTAATAATTGGGGTCGTATCGTTGGGGTGGCATTGATGTAGGGGTGTTGAGTTCCGTTAACGAAGAGTTAGCTCCGCTTGGGCTGCCTTTTACGTAGCCGGTCGTAGTTGGTTGAAAGCCACCGTAGTCGGTGTGACTTAGAGGAATTTCAGGTATTGGAACTGAAAAGAACAAAAGGAAAATTTTATTTATTACATTTGATATAAATTTACAATCTGTTTAAACTGTAGCGCTCGTGGCCCCGCTAACTCAGTGTTCTGTAAACGATCACTGTGTTAAGCAACATTTTATACTTTCTAAGACTGGCATTCATTTAGTTCACTCTCTAAATTTAAAACTGTTGTTTATCAGTGAGGACCTGTTATTGACTTCATTTTATTTATTTGATATTTTGTTATCCTGTTTATTAGCTGTGTCCTCCAATAAGGATAAATAAATAAATGAATATTAGGTTCTTTAACAACTGTAGCCGTGTGGACCCCGGGTTCGAAGTAGAAGTTCTTTAAGTGTGAATTGATATTAAACATTGAAAATTAATATAGATTTGGATATTTGAGAGCCTGAGGACGGCGGGTGAGCTACTGACTAACCTAACAGAAGCATGGCAGGTCCAAGAGGGCGGCTTGACGTAAGAGTATCACTCCACCCTCCAAATTGAAGGACAACACTTGAACCAACCCAAAGAAGCCGGGTAACACCCAAACCCACATAAGTGGGATCAAGACTGAACCCTGAGACGAGGTCACGAAGGTAGCCATTGTTGAGCTCCTTCGGTGGACATATAGATTGGATTGGCAGGGTGCGTGGCTGAGAGTACCTCTATGCATTCAATTAAAGTATTCATGCTCCACAAATTTGACTATTAAAATATTTAGAGCTAACACACTAGGCTCCCGTATAGTAGGTGTATTAGCGACAACGAGAATGAAAAATAGTGTTATCACCAAATAAATCGTTGGTTTTTTACGATTTCTATGGATACCACACTAACAATTTTGTGTAGCTTATAGGGACTGCTACAGCCATGGTCAGTCGGAAACCCTGAAACATCCATCCGAGGTGTTACCCGGAGCAACCTGCACTAGACAGTTAGATACTGTGTGGTTTTGAGAGGATTTCCATATCAGATAAAAAAAGTGTATTTGGTATACCTATAATATCATGAGTAAAACGTTCAATATAAGTAATAAGTAGGTATTTATGTAAGTATGTGGTGTTCAGTTCCTATCGTGTGGTCAACCGCTCCATTACCGTGGTCACGGGTATGAATGAGGAGGTTTGCTTATCAGTGTACACACGTCACTACAGACGGCTCTTTTAGAAATAATGTAGGTATGAAAAGTGTTCCATTGCCAGTAAATATTATCAGTTAAAGGTTCCAGTATATTTAATAATTTCTGCGTTTGATGACTTATTTTTAAATCATTTCTGATAATTTCACTATTTTAATGAACGACTGAATGAATGAATGATTACATACATATGTTTAACAATGATACACTGGCATGTCTGAAAAGTTCGGTTTTCAGACATTCAGCTCATGCTGTACTATAAAACGATTTTAATGTATATGTAGCGCTGTTTCCGCTAACATCTGTAAGTGAGGTCACGTACATGACAAAATATTATAACAAAAATATATTTACAAATTACATAAATAAAAAATAACAAGCAATAATAGAGTTTAAAAATCTTTATTAAACTCTTGAAAAAATTAATGTCTATTACTTGGAGTGTAATATAGATATGAACCGATGTTTAAACTGAACAGAAAATATTTATCATGAAATATCATGTTTATTTCATGAAACTTTAAAGAAAGCGCTGGGAAACGGCGTTTTTTTTGTAGTAGGTAGGTATGCGTATCACATACCAGCAAATGACAATGAAAAAAATAAATGATACATAGAATATAAACAATGAAACGGGAACTTCTGTAACTATATTTCATGAAAAACAACATATTCCTATGAATGTACATTGTAGAATGATAATCCCAATATTAACTTATTCATTGCCCGGTTTTATTGGTTTAGTTTTCCTTCCCTAAAGGCGGTGGAGCAATTTGATTTTATTTTGAATAAGCATTATGTATCTACAGCTGTATGAAGTGGTTTCAGAGAAATAATAAAGAGTTTTGAATAACCATAATGTCAGTAAATAACGAAATGGAGATATCAGCATCAGGCTTCTTTTTAAGGCGAAATTATATATCTATTTGTAACTCCTACTTCAATGTATATACATATTTAGTTACGTGGGCCGTTCCTAACACGTGTACCTATATACAGTAATTGGAATGTTCGAGGCCTAAAGACTCTTAATGTCAGGATTTTTATGTAATTTATTTATGGCTTTGTTACTTAGACCTTTTAGCCAAATCTTATTTTTTTAAATCTTCTGTAATGTCTTTGTCTTTTACGTCTCAAGTCAAGTATAGTTTTAAGTCGAAGTCAGTCTTACCCCTTTAACGTGGTAGAAGGGTTACTGAGGCTTTCAGTACAATTTGCGCAGCAAGATGTAATATTGCATTTCTCTGCGATATATGTTGTTCACTATAGCACGTTTACACCACTATTATGTCTAAGACACTACCATTTTTACCACATAAAACAAGGTTAATGCACTAGTTTTGGAAAATAATATACAGCAAGCGACAGCTTTCTGAGAAATTTCCGCGCAATCTCCTCTTAATGTCAGAAGGTTGACTAACTTACCATAAACATTGAAAATAGAACAGGAACCTTATTATAATTACCTGGAGGTAAATGTATAGAAGCTTCAGGTTTGTAGTACGGCGGCTGCAGAGATCCATAGCTCGGGTACATGGAGGTAGTTGAGGGGTAGCCCGTGTTCCATTCACTAGCGCCCAGAATATTCCCGCTGGTGTCTGTAAAACAAGTGAAGACTCCTTAGTTGTCTTTTAAAAGATTTCCCATACTACTTTTCGGGAGTTTTCGCGATGACTTAGGTACTCTTTACCGTACAACTGTGACAAGTACAAGTAAGCGTTAAACTAAAGATAATATAGTAGTACTACCTACATTGTTGTAATGGTGGACAAATTTTATACAGTTAAACAGTAGGAAAAGTTACAAATCGTCTCTTCGTTATATAGTGAGCAAAGTTCCGAGTCATCTTATCGTTATAGTAATTGGGGTCACAACATTAACGCTCGTTACCCCAATTTCTCAGTGTTCTATAAAAGATCCCGCTATAAGGTGGTGACTGGTGCTCAGGGGCCAAGTTTCATTCATCAATTTCAATCGCGTTAGAAAAGATTAGTAATCGTCACTCAATAGAAAGCCAACGGTACAATTTTGACTTTTGTTCGTAGCCTACTATCACAATCGTCCTCCAATAGACTTCTATCGGTCGGCCGATGAGTTCTACCAAAACGTACCGCGCCAGTAGCCGCTACTCAGTTGCATTTTTGATAGTCTACTAACATTTTGACAGCTAAAAACAGTGATTCTGGTTCTATTCTACGCTTGTCAATAGGAGACTCGGCCCCCAGATGAATGAACGTTTCGTGACAATTCCGTTTACAAGGGCTTCTGTGCTTCGGAAGGCACGTTAAGCCAGTTAGTACAGGTTACCAGTAACTTGGCAGTTGTTACGCCAAGTTGGAGGCCTTATGGGCGGATCCAAAACTTTTAATAGCATAAGAACCTGCGCCCATCCATTTTAACACGGCAATGGGCTCACCATCTGTTGTAAAAAGGTGGTCGGAGTAGGTTGGCATCTCTGCTTACCTCTTCGCGATAAAGGTATGAATAATAAGTATTTATATTTACTTAGTGATTTATTGAGACTTGGTGTTAGAGCTGTGAGGAAACAAAGTTTGCCAGTAGATACAAGGATTTCTTGATCAAAATCCAGATAAACTTGACCCAAATCAAATAATATTTAAGTCGTATTGTATATTATTGTGAATATATATAGGTTATTTGTACTATTCATTATGTAACGTACAGGATGTAAAACCACAAATGTAGATAAGGTTTTTCAGTGAAATGTCAATTTAGCTAACATTTACCAATATCAAACGATTGTATTAGATACATACATTAATATGTAATATTCTAGTACGGTTAAACCTTGACGCTGATGAAATATTCCGCAGCAAGAGTCATGAGGTAAAAGGCAAGTAAAGCTCTATTTAAAGTTTTATTATCATTTAAAAAACATAACCACAGCCTGCACCTGTCCATTTCAACACGGCATTGGGCTCACCACCTGTTACGTGGGACAAAAACACATACGGTGAAATGTGGGCGTTTAATATGCCTCTGCCTACCCCTTCGGGGATAACGGCGTGACAATATGTATGTATGTATAAAAAACATAATCAAAATGTACATAAGCATAATGAAAAACCTCTGCGGTTTGTATCTAAGTGCCCTTCTGTCCGCCGTCAGGTCTTTCAAGTGCCAAAAAGTGGTACAATTTTCTCCATTCAAAGGTTGCCTGTAAGAGATTGCTTTTTAGCGATAAGGCCGCCCTCTGTACATTTATAAATTTATTCTCTCTTTGTATGATTTATTTTTATATTGGTGTGCAATAAAGTTTATTCTATTCTATTCTATTGATTGGTGGACGTCTTCCTCCTAGATTCGTACCACTATAGGCAGATAATTGGTGCTAATTCTGTTGTTGAGATCACTAAACTAAATTTCTCTAAAATTTTCAAATTTTTGTTAAGAGATTGCCAAATGCTATTCTGTTATTAAGTCGAAATAAAGTTGGTGATATCATAAATAGCACTTAATTTGTATCTGATGTCACTAAAATTCATTTTATGTGATAAAATTGAACAAGACGTGAATATTGTACATAGACAGTCGAATGTAAATATATGCCGACTAACTTGGTGATTGAACTGCCTATGTAAATTTTTCACGTTACAACGTTTTAAAAGTTTACACTTTGCAAACGGTTACTAAAATTAATAAACGTCCCACTAAAATTAGTCTTTTCACTAAAATTAGACGTCACCTAAATAGGTGACGACTAATTTTAGTAAAAACGTCAAAATTTTGTGTGACGTTAAATTTGTATCTGACGTCACTAAAATTCATTTTATGTGATAAAATTGAACAAAAAGTGAAAAATGTACATAGACAATTCAATCACTAAGTTAGTCGGCATCTAAATCCATGTCTTGTTGAATTTCATCACATACAAGGAATTTTAGTGATGTTAGATACAAATTTAGTGCTGTTTATAATATCACCAACTTTAGTTCGACGTAATAACAGAATAGCATTTTGCAATCTCTTAATAAAAATAAGAAAATTTTAGAGAAATTTAGTTTAGTGGTGTCAACAACAGAATTAGCACCAATATCGAATGGATTACATTTATCCAAGATTTTAATGCAGGCAGTAATATGTAAAACCTTGTAACCATTATTAGACCTGTCCTTTTACATGGCAGTGAGACGTGGCCGATATTGGAGCGACACAAGCAGGAGCTGCGTGTTACGGAAATGAAGATGCAGCGGTGGATGTGTGGAGTAACGCGGATGGACCGCGTGAGGAACTCTCGTATCCGCGGCAGCCTTCACGTCCGTGACATTGCAGACAAGTTGCAAGAGTGTCGCCTTCGTTGGTATGGTCACGTCTTGCGGCAACCTTGCGGTAGGTAACAAATGTCTGGCCATGTCAGCCCCGCCGGGTCCCGGTAAGAGGGGAAGACCCAAGAAGTACTGGCTTGACGTTGTAAGGGATGACATGCGTGCCAATGGTCTCACTACAGGGGATGCCGACGACCGTGCGAAGTGGAGGAGAAATTGTAGGAAAGCGGACCCCGGGCGTCGCGAGACGCAACTGGGACATACGCTTGGATGATGATGATGAGTAATATGTAAAACCTAAACTCATACTATTTTTTTTTGTAGGGAAGGAACAGGACAGCATATTGTCGCGGTGTCAATAGGTATGCGCCTTCCTTCGCATGAAACACGTTTTCCTCCAATTGTGGTGAATATTCCACGCATAGCTAAGTGAACTATAGTACCTACAATGTCAGGTCAATTTATATTTATAAAAAAAATACTAATCGAACACATAACCTCCTCGTTTTTGGAAGTCGGTTAAAAATTGAAGACATTAGATTGGAAAATATATTATGTTTCGAAGTTGAATCCCTGAACTCTTTCGATCAGAATTTCCAGAAAAATTGTCTTTGTTGCTACAGTCAACTGGCAGTAATGGCTAACGGTTGCCAGTAAATAAAAAATTTGTACTTTTAATGCTATTCTTTGTAAGAACATTATTAAATCGCGACGCTGGAGTTTGAGATAAGATATAATATTGTTTGGAAATTAGACAGCACATCTTCAATATAAATTTTAAGTCGCCTTAAGACGGAAGGACATGCATTAATTCGTCAGTTACTGGTAGTTCTCGGTGGTGAAGTTGATAGTCTGGTGCGTTTTTTTTTTGTTTTCGCGGGGAATGCATTTACGCACCGTCATTCCTGCTGCGGGGGCAGCAGGGACGGTGTGTGGGGCTCCCGGCCCGTGAGAGAGGGCCGTCCTACCCACTAAACCACGCGGTGTTCCGCCTCACCTTAAAACCGACTCGCAGGGTAGGCCTGAGGTTAAATCACTGCGAGCCGGCAAGGGGCACCCCAGAACGGAGGGGTCCGTCTCGGGGCGGTCGATAAGCGACCACCCCGGAGCTCCCTAAGGAGCTGAAGAACTAGCCCGCACCTCCACCGCTCTCGAGCGCTCCTCTGTAAGCAGAGGAGGTGAGAGCGGCCGGTACGGGCGTGCGCAAAAAGTGGGCACCCCCTGGAACACAGAAAGGGTGCCCGTCGCCAAGTGGCCAGTTGGGCGGGGTCCCCCGACCTTCCGCCTACGGCCAGGCACTATTCGGAGGCGCGCATGTATTGAGCACGTCGACGCCCCCGAACCGGACGGCGGGGCGGAAGCGTCTGTCCCGTACGCTCCCGCACCCGCAACTCCTCTCGTTTCGCCGCCATCACCTCGCTAGCAAACGAGGCGACGGCGGCCCAACACAGTTGGCTGCCGACCATGGCTTGCACCATAGCCGGCAGCGACAAATCATTACCGACAAGGCCCGTGAGGGCGATACGCGGCCCGTCCCACGCCGTGCACACGGCGAGTGTGTGCTCCGCCGTGTCCACGACGCCACTCGGGCAGTGACGACACACGGGGTCCGGCTCCACCCCAGCCACCTCCCACAGGTACTTGGCGAATACGCCATGCCCTGTGAGGAGCTGACTGAGGTGAAATGTCGGCGCTCCGTGTGCCCTCTCTACCCAAGCGCGTAGGACGGGCCGGACAGCCCCCACGAGCCGGGGGCTAACTGAGGGGCCTACCAACCTCTCGGCTAGTCTGGTGCGTTGAACCAGAAGACGCTGGTTCATGTCCAGCTCGAAACTTATAAAAAAAATATGACAAACTAAATAAATGAATTGATTTTTTTCCCCTTTTAAATTTTATATTTTGAATATAATTAGCATAGTATTTGCATTTCAAAATTGTTTCCAGCACATTTCAAATTCAGCAGTCCAGATTTTTTAAATGCTCTGAAAGACTAGCATTGCAGATCATTTCGCTTCTTTTGCTTCATTCTTTACACAGCAGGAAATTCGTAGTCATGTTCTGTTCTCACTTTATCATAGACGCTGGATGGAGGCTATGCCGAGATCTTGCTGTTGACTACGGACGATGTGATTGTGAAGAGAAGATATCTCGCAAGGTCATTTAATTGTCCAGACAAAAAGATTGGCAGAGGATAAATAATGGACTGCGATAGGTTTCTTTCATTGATTGGATACAGTTTATAATGAAAAAAGAAAGGCTGGAAAACAGTGCTCAAGTTCTGAGGTTAGATTTTTGCATACAACCAGTTCTAATTCTCGGATATTGATGATGACTTGAGTGTAGACTAATCTTAGTATTTAATATGTATGTCATGTCCACGGAACCGGTCGCGTGCGACTTGGGATTGCCGCTGATTCATACGATTGTGTAGTACTGTAGTCCGTAGCGAAAGTGAGGCCAAGCCCAAACTAAGGTTCCTAGCGCAGTCAAGGTTCATGACAGTTGTAATATAGACAATATAGTAAACATATTTATTTTATTAGAGGTGTGACCCATTTTCTGAATAACCTTCTTTGAACTGTACTTTTTTGCATATTCATAGCTATAGGCTACGGGGACCACTTTCCATCAGGTGGGCCGTCTGTATGCTTGTCTGACCTCAGTGATATAAAAAATACAATCCCTACCCGGATGGATTTATTCGCAGTTATTTGGCTGCGAGAATCAGCTATGGTAATTTTTTTTATTCTCGGCATCATCAGGTGACCTCGTAAAGGTGTCAGTGTCAGAGCCTTGTTCGTTGGTTACCAGGTGGACCACTCACAGATAAGTTTGACTTGGATCACAAAGATCTCGTTACGTCCTCAAACTATATGCAACAAATAAAAAATAAAATTGGCCACTAGTTTTAATATCCATTTGTAGATTTTATACAATTTTTTATTCTGAATCAAGCCATTATCCACAAAGGGGTGACAGAGGCATATTATAAGCCCATATTTAACCGTTGCATTTTTATCCCACGTAACACGTCCCACAATGACATTATTATGAAGTACGAATAACATAGGTGTTGCCACTTTATAAAAAAAAACATACCTACTTTATCAGAACTATCACTTGGCAATATTCCAAGGTTAAAGCAATTGACGAATAATGCGCTTTCACCAGGATTTTGATATAGTTGCGTATGATGTGTCAATGAATTCGTGAAATTATTCTGATTCGCCATTCATGGCCGGAACTCGATCTAGCTCTTTGTGGAATCTCTTACGTAAATGTAAGTTAGTCATGACGTCCATAAATAAAGAGCCTCTTGTTTGTAGAATCATCACGCCTTTATCCCGGTGGCAGAGGCATATTATACACCCACATTTCACCGTGTTCATTCCTGTCCCACGTAATAGGTGGACAGCCCATTGCCGTGTTGAAATAGACAGACGTAGGTTGTAGCTACCTGCTTTTGACATTTTTCAAGTCGACCTTCAACTTGACTTCACGAATGCCATATACTACTGGCAACCGAGACCAACGTTTAACATGCCTTCTGAAGCCCAGAGGAGCGTCTTCGTATAATTTAATTCCGCATCATGTAATGTATCTTAATCTTAATATCTTAATAATATTATAAATGCAAAAGTATGTATGAATGTTTGTTACTCTTTCACGTAAAAACTACTGAATAGATTTTTATGAAACTTTACAATATTATAGCTTATACATCAAAATGACACATAGGTTACTTTTACGCGGGCGAAGCCGCGGGCGTCAACTAGTAATATTATAAATGCGAAACTTTTATATGGATGTTTGTTACTCTTTCACGTAAAAACTACTGAAGGGATTTTAATGAAACTTAACAATAATATAGCTCATACATCAGAATAACATATAGGCTACTTTCTATCCTGGGAACAAGTTCCTATGGGAAACGGGAACGGGAAACTTATTTACGCGGGTGAAGCCGCGGGCGGCCTCTAGTATTTAATATTTAAAACTGAAGAGTTCGTTTGATATTACTCGATAATCTTAAAAACTACTTTACTTAAAACGACGGGATTAAATGGTGCGACAGTAGTTCGAAGTAAATATGTCAAGGGTGAAGCTAGTTAGTTATATTACGTCGGAACATCATACATACCAATTTACTAGATGTATTTAAATACTATAACATTTACACAAATTAATAAGAAGGAAGAAGTTTTATTGTCTAACCATACAATGACGTGCAGCTAAAGGGTGTTTCCAAAACGTGATTCGGTTACTTTATTACTAGGTTACTTTATAACTATGTTGACTCAATATTTACTGTTAAACGCATGCTGCTGGAACACGCTTTTCAGTGTTTAGCATAGAACAATAATAAACAAGATGTATTGTTTATCGCATGTTAAATATCGTACTTGTTATATCTTTATTACCCATTTTTTTCAACATAGAGATACTGAACTGATTACATACATACATACATATATATTATCACGCCTGTTTTCCATCGGGGTAGGCAGAGACAATGGCTATCCACATGCTACGATCTCAGCATACAACTTTCTTCTACTTTCATGAGTGTTTGCATACACGCTCGCCAGTTAAGGGTACTCTTGACCTGGACTTTTGCCAAAAGGTCCTTGATTTGATTGTCATACGTACGCCGAGGTCGACTTCTAGCAGTTTCACCATTCACTCTCGCCACATAAATGTGCTTCGTCAGTCTATTTTCATCCATCCTCACCACGTATCCAAACCATCCATAATTGATTAGTAGAATAATATATAATAGATGACGAACCATCTGAATTGATTAGTAGAAAGAGAATCATTTAAAATTAAAAACTGAAAACATGAGGGACCTATTTTCCCTCAGTTGCTAAGTAGATTAAAGAAAGAGATAGATAGGCGTGTAAGAAGGTCACCAATATTTTGGGGTCCAGTCATCCTCATCTGCTCATGGTATTCTTTTTTTTAATATATACTCTACAATGAATCTAGGATTTAATGTAAACTAGAGAATTTAAAAAGATCGAAAACTAATTTTGAAAGATTAAAAAGTTCGAAAAAGAACTTATGTGATCACAGCACAGATTTAAAGGAGTAAGCAGATCAAACACATTATTCCTTTGTTTATGGTGTAATACTTCATTCTTTTCACTCTTTTTGTTTCTTGTATAACGCTATCTTTTTTTGTCATGTGTAGCGACATGTAACTCACACATAGACAGCGAACAGCGCGTAGCCTCATTTTCTACTTAATTTCAATTATTGCCGCCATTTTTGAATCAGGAATTTGTTAGTGTTTTGTGCCGAAGGGAAAATATTGTGTATATATATTATATTTAAATAAAGGTTATAAAAGTATAAAAAACATGGTGAAGTGTTGTGTAAATTGTTGTGCTCCAGTCACAAGAAATCACCAGGAATAACTTTTCACAGGTAATTGATATTTTAGTTACGACTACGTGTTATTATTCTAAGATTTTTATTAAAAAATGGTGATTCTTCTGGATCACAGTGGATCACAGATATAGAAGAGTAAGCAGATCAAACATTTGCGAAAAATAGGGTCGCTTCAGCTATCATATCATGTCATTTTAATATCTTTCATAATTTATGTTTATTAACCAAACATCTTGTTTAATGGTATCCTTAGGAAACCTAAAACAATATTAACATAATTAATTAATTTCATCATTGTTTGCAATTTCAAAATCCAAAGTCAAGCTAAATGTAGTGCACATTTAGCTTGACTTTGGATTTTGAAATTGCAAACAATTTACTGAACGGAATTCGTCCCCATGCCGTAACAGTACAAAATGTATGTAAATTAACAAAAATCTTAGATATAGATGTCGATAGCGACCAAACGGTTTATGGAACAGATTCTATGAACCATATATTAACAACTTTTCAAGTGTTCGTCTAGAAGAATCACCATTTTTGAATAAAAATCTTAGAATAATAACACGTAGTCGTAACTAACTAACTAACTAACTATAACTAACTATCTTCACGCTGTATCCCTGACGGGGTAGTCAGAGAGGACAGATCGCCAGGCTTCGCGATCCATGCATACTTCTTTCGCTTCTTCGAGATTCATCAATCGCTTCATACACGCACGTCTGGGTATCCGAGTACTTTTGACCTTTCCGTTTTTGAGCAATCTGCTCACGTGGTCTTCATATGTAAGTCTCGGCCTTCCCTGACTCCTTCTGCCCTCTCCTTTTGAACAATATATATTCTTCGTCAATCGTTCCTCACTCATTCGTTGGACGTGTCCAAACCAACGGAGCACGCCCTTTTCCAGCTTAACGCTGACACTTTCATTCAAACCTGCCATATTGCGTAGTCGTAACTAAAACATCAATTACGTGTGAAAAGTTATTCCTAGTGATTTCTTGTGACTGGATTAAAAACATTTTACACAACACTTCACCATGTTTTTTATACTTTTATAACCTTTATTTAAATACATATATACAATATTTTCCCTTCGGCACAAAACACTAACAAATTCATGATTCAAAAATGGCGGCCATAGTTGAATTTATGTAGAAAATTAGGCTACGCGCTGTTCGCTGTCTATGTGTGAGTTACATGTCGCTACACATGACAATAAAAGATAGCGTTATACAAGAAATAAAAAGAGTGAAAAGGATGAAGTATTACACCATAAACAACGGAATATGTTTGATCTGCTTACTCTTCTAAATTTGTATATGTGATTTTTTTTTAATAATGTGTATGGCATGGCTACTTCGGCCTTTGTGCCATTGTATGTGATTAACGTAAATTCTACGCGGGAAAATTGACAAGTGCGTACGCATGCTGAATATTATTTTTTAAAACTAGTGCACTTATCTTGTTTTATGTGCGGCAGTGGTGGACATAAATGTTTTGTTTACCTGCTATAGTGAAAGACAATGAAATATATGCAGTGACATGCAATCTATCATAAATCATAAATCTATCTTGCCGCGTAAAATCCACTGACTACCTCAGTATAAGAACTACCATTATACTGAGGTGAGACTCGACCGGGATATTTTAGATAATTAGAAAGAGGATTAAAGAAATATAAATTAAGATTTGGCTAAAAGGTCTTAGTTACCAGGCCATAAAATAATTGCAAATGAAAAATGTGACTAACGTTGCTTGGCGGGAGACTATCTTAGTATTCATGTTATGTTAATTCGTGCGTTAGTTTTGTATGTATATTCGTTTAACGATTGTGTACGTATTGTGTACCCGAGGAGCCTCACGTACACATTTATTTAAATTGACTGTAACAATTTTGGTGCTTTCGCAGAACCAATGTTTCTTACCATTTAAGTCGGTAGGTAGGTAAGTTTTATTGTTTGTTTGATTAGCGTGTAGGTATATAGCGACATGTCGGGTCCTTTGTCTGTTCATTGATTGATAACAATGGAGGTGAATGGACTTAGTATAAGTTTTACAAATAACATAGCTTTAGGTTCAGGATTCGATCACGTTTGTCATGTTTTTTTTTATTATTTTCAGATTGTAGTAGACCTAAGTATTGTGGTTTTAATTTCATGTAGATACATCCACGGGTCTTGATTGACAGACGGATGGACGAACATCAAAGCGATCCTTAAAGGGTTCAGATTTTTCCTTTTTAGGGTAAGATCCCTAATAAAATAGTCCATGATAACCTTCAAAGTTAAATCCTCTTTTAGAAACGAACACAAGCTTCATCCAATCCAATTAGGGTTTATAGGTAACAGGGATAGGCCAAGATAAATAAATATTGTGGGACACTTTTCACACAGCGTTATTTAACCCAACTAAGCTTTAAGCTTGTACTATTGGATCTAGACAAGTAATAAACATACTTACATATTTCTAAATACATACAAATTATACATAGGAAACACCCAAAACTCGAAACAAACATTTGTGGATCACACAAATATTTATTTCGACACGGGAATCGAACCCGGGAAAACAAATAATTTATAGGTCTAAATTGTAAAACTTTGTTAAAAATTGCGTATCACAATTTTACGCAAATGATCAGAAATCAAGTAATAAATTAATTAACAATAGTCTTTGTACGCCTCCAAAAACCACAAACAAGTCCCGCTGTTATTACATAAGACTCATATAGGTATACCTATTACATTGTATTGGTTAAGTTAATATAAAATTATTTGTTATGAGTTGCTGTTGAAGTGTTATTGATGAACAAATAAAGATAGTAGAAGACAAAGGAATAAAGGGGGATTGATGACAGACTATATGGCCAATGGCGAACTTTATTTTTTACTAGTGAGGTGGCAGAATAGCACGCAGCCCACATTGTCGAAAGCAGTTGCCGTAACCCCCAGAGCTTTGACATTCGACCACAAAAACGCATATACCTAATAATCTAATAGAAAAGACACAAACGGTCACCTATCCCAGGCCCAACCGTATACTAAGATGTCACTCAAACGTTAAGGCGACTAGAGCAGCCCAAATATTTTTGTTGACGCCCTTCCTTTCTAAACGTTATTTACAGGACACTGAGCTAGATGAGCTACAACTTCGCTTCATTCAATCTATTTTTTTTTCTGATATTCTTTATTTGAAGCAAGGGGGGAGTAACGCTTAGTGTACGTCTGCAACCCCCCTTTCTTATATATTGGATTACCTTATTAGTATTTGTGGTTGGTTTCGAGCGGGTTTTGATAAGCTCGATTGGTTTTTATAGGGTTCCGTGTTTACTATCGAAGCCTAGCAAAACAAATGTGTTTAAACGAATAGAACCAAACGGAAATCCGTGGACTAGGCGTGATGTAAGTACCTATATTAAACAGATATAAAAATATATGTATTTTTTAATAAGTAGTATATATTCCTTTATGAGTAATATTGTTAATTCTAATTTGTAAGGAATCAGTTGTTTACAATACTGGGAATTCCGCTGTTGACATTGATTCATCATGGTCCTTACCGTCATTACGCGCAGTTCTACTATATTCACACCATGTATTTATCATGTTTGGAAACAGTTTAAAATAGGTACCCATTATACATCGCTTGTTGACTTATGATGAACTGTAACAGCAAACACCTCGATGCGCGTTGTACAGTGAAATAGTACATACATACACATATCACACATAGATACATATTGCCACGCCATGCCTTTATCCCCGAAGGGGTAGGCAGAGGCATACTATACACCTATACTTCACTGTATGCACAGTGGTGGATTATAGAGTGGATTATCTTTGGTATGCACAAAATTGTACAATATACCAAAGATAATCCACTCTTTGTTGTTAATAATTTGCAGTTTTAAAAAAACAAAATTAAGCCAGGTAACTACAACAATTCTACGCGGCAAAAATGACAAGAGCGGACGCTTGCTGTATTTTTTTAAACTAGTGCATTTATCTTGTTTTATGTGCGGGAGTGGTAGTTTCTCGGACATAAAAGTTGTGTTAACGTGCTATAGTGAAAGACAGTGATGCAGGAAAATGCGATTTTCTTACTACCATTAATATACTGGCGTGAGACTGACCTTGACATGAATTTGAACGTCTTAGTCAAGTCTAGTCAAGAGGACGGGAACATTTCAAATAATAAGAAAGAATATTGAAAAATATGCAATATGATTTGGCTAAAAGGTCTAAGTAACCAGGCCTTAAATAATTAAAAAAATAAAAGGTAACTACAAAAGTTTCGTAAAGAGAATATCTTGTACATACAATATGTCTTAATATGTAGTGAAAGTAGAATAATTTCTCTTGGTTTTGAACAAGTGTAATAACTATTTTAGAATTGCACAATTTTGATTACATGAATGCCAGGGATCTTCTTACCTACCTATAAAGGTCAATTTATTCAAACAACGAAAATCACGACTTGACCATGATAGTGTACGACGAATATTCTTGCCGAATATTTGTAAAACATTTTCTGTGTATTTATTGCGAAATACGTGTGCACAGTCAACCATTGTTATGGCTCGGTGATTCTACCCAAAACAGTTACTTCAATCGAATTATATTTGTATTTCACTAAATGCCGTCATCATCGTCAGGGACCTCTTTTTGAAGGTACATATACCAAGTTAAATGTTGTCACGCCTTTATCCCCGGAAGGCATACTAAACGCCGACATTTTACGATATGCATTTATGTCCCACGTAACAGGTGGTGACCCCATTGCCGTGTTGACATCTACAGGCGCAGGCTGTGTCGAATTGCTGTTGTAATTTTTCAAACCGCCCATAAAGCCTTTAACTTGGTTTAGCGACTGCCATTTTACTGGCAACCGGGACCAACGGCCTAACGTGCCTTCCCACGCACGAAAACGCTCACAAATGTAAATGCTACAAAGTGGTCACCCATCCAAGAACCAGCTATAGCGAAAGTTGCTTAACGCAGTGATCGTTTACAGAACACTGTGTTATAACTTGGTATTGGAATGACTCGTGGCCCCCCCATTAGCGCTTTCAAAATAAAGTTATGACATTAAAAAATAAATAATGTACTAAACAAAATTTTAAAAACAAACTTACGAAAATATACCTATTACAGCTTGCGACCTTTGTCTAAAAAAATATGAAACCCTGACTCAGATTCTAAACTATTACGAAAAGATTATAATTCCACCTAACTCGTCGGTATTCCCCAGAACTTCAAGGTGCATCTTAAACATCGCCTTCGCCTGTTCTAATAAGCCGTGTTTTTCTTAAATATAATACAATATTGATTTCTTGCACAATTATGCAGTTAATCGGGACAGTTAAAATTTATTATTTTGTGTACGACTTTAAGATTTCTACAAACGATAATATTTGAAAAAAATAGTTTGGAATGTAGTAAGAAAAAAAATTGAAGTCTCAAATCCGACCTTTTAAAGGAATGCCAAATGAGAAAATATTGAGGATAGCCGTTGTTGTATGCCGAATGAAAGCCGCGACGGATGTATGGCGTCACCTGCTAGTACGTCGCGGGCGGCGTAAAGAATACTCGCATCCGAAGTAACATATTCTTGATATTGCACAATAAACTACAGAAGAGTCGTCGTTGCTGCTCTGGCCACAATTTAGGTAGACCACCAGAATACTATTAAAACAAGTCTGTGTTAATGCCCCCTCAGATAAATTGCAACAGGAGAAGTACTACCAAAAATACTAAATAATATGTTGGTTGGGAGGAGAAGTGTAGGAAAGCGAACCCTGAGCTCCGAAGTGAGGTCTCCGAATGTAACAGGTATTGGTGCGCGTATATTAATGAATGCGTGTCGCATACACGCATAAAATCTAATATAGGCGTCTAAAATTAAACAATTTCAAATGTGAATGTAAAAATAATGTGAAATGTTAGACAGCGATGATTTTCAGCTTTGATGATGATTGTTGGTCCATAACCCACCGGTTTGATTCCCCGAACACGGGTAAAAAATATTTTTTTAAATTTAATAATCGTTCTATCCAGTTCTAGTTCTCTTAGTTCCTTTCCCAATGCTTACTTGGCATAATATTGGCAAATTGCAACAAATCATTTGCCAAACATTTCCGTAACAAATTAGTTGAGGAACCACCTCACATGCAGAATAATTACAGTAGAAGCAGATTTATTAATCCAAAGTGTATTCGATAATGATTTTCCCTAGTCGATGCCACTCACACACGGCCAGGCCGCACTGAACAAATCCACTTCATTTTGCGGTACTGCCTGCAATGTTCCTAATTTTGCGCGCTCGTACATGAAATTAAAATCGGTTTAATGTATAAATGTGATATGCACTTAATTAATATTTAATTAGGTGTCTAAATAAAAGCGCTGTGTATTCAATTTTGAGGTTCGGGATAGAGTTGTCATGTAAAATTATAATTATCTTGTTTGAAAATAATTGTTGACAATTTGACTATACTTCTTTTTTAGAGTGAATAATCCCAGCGGTTGTAAGGTATGCCGTACCGTGTATAACCACATGATCCCTACCGTGTGTCTAGTTCCAGTGATATGTTCAAGTGAAAGATGTTCCAGTGAAAGATGTCCCAGTGACTTTGACTATCATACTGAGAAATTAATTATCATTTAAATAAAGTTATTTATTAACTTTAAGTAACTGTTACCGTACCTACTCAAGTGATTTTTCTACTGAACAATTTTTTCAAGTTTGTGATTCGATTAGTATATTTAGTTTAAAGTCCGTATTCCAGAACGTTTCTCAATATTCAAGCAACGCTTGTGGCTAGATTTTGCCTTATAAAATCTACTCTCAAGCGTCGATTGAGTATTGAGTTACGTTCTGGAATACGGACCTAAGTCTTACAGTTCATACATTTTGTGTTCAGAAAAATATAAATTGCTAGACGATGACTTCGTTACAACAATCAAATGCTAAAGACCGAATTCATCGCGATTCACGTTCAACGTGCATGTTAAGCAGTTCGTCCCGGCTGCCAGTAACATGGCAGTCATTAAACGAAGTGAAATTAAAGAAACAAGCGCAGTCTAAAACCAGGGTAACTGAGTTATACCGCAATTCTACAAATAATCACCAGAAAGCGCAATTAGATTTTCGCAGTGGATATGGCTCCGAGTCTTTGATTCTGCTGATATTAGTAAGAAAAAAAATGTGTGTGTACCAGAGTAATGATAATAGTACACACAGGTAAGAAATGAAACTTTATTACGAATTTTTTTTACAGCTACGTGTCGTATCATACGCCGATAAAAAAGTTTCACTTCAAATCAACATGGCACGTAACTAAAAAACGTGACGATTTTTTACAGCTATAAAATGTCTGTCAACGTCGATCAATAAGTCAGTTCACTTCAATATCTACGGTCAAAAGTAAAATTTGAATTAGCAGGATTCACTTATTGAATGCTGATCCTAATAGTAGATACAAGTCTATGCGCTTCAAGTCACGTACACATTTCGTTATGGCATATTTATTTATTTTTTACTAACAACTGTGACAAATCAATACCATAATAATTTCTTAATAACAAGCGCAATATCTGCAGTCAGTGAATCATGAACAATAATATTTTATTGGAAACCAACGCAAGTCTTACGTCAAAGACTATTTTTCGTTCAGATTTATTTATTCCTATTACAAAACAATGATAGGCTTAAAGTGAGTCACTTCATAACACAAAATAGCCTGTAAATATGAATTACTTGAACAAAATACATATTCACAGGACTATAGCGTTTATGAAGGCTAGTTAACATAGGCACGCACAGAGCCTAGGTCTGCCCGTGACGTGGGATAATTACCGCCCTCTCCTGCTTCCCCCACTCCATCCCAAACCCCCTCAGTCGCCTACGGTAATGTCACATTAACGCCCTTACCTCTGTCCGCGTAGCGAGCTGTCAAAACATCGCGCACCAACCGTTTAACAAAACGAATTTGTATTAAATGAAAATACTGATTAAAATGATCCTGAAATTCAGTCAAATATGTTCGTGATATATGATTGTGAATATGATGATGTGCCTGGGCATAATTAGGTGGTTAGTTTTGACTTTGGGTCAAGTCTATGTTAACTTTTAACGTTTTTAATACTCACACGACTTATACTATGCATTTTATGTTATTCGGGTCTTGTTCGCGTAATATTTTAACTTTTTCTCACCTCTCGACGTTTCGGCTATATTGCAATGTCAATTACTTTGTCAATTAAGCGCACATCAGGTGTTAGCAAGGTCCTAAGGGCCGAGTCTACTATTTCAATCGTGTCGACATAGAATCGAAATCGTCGCTCAATAGAAAGTCACCGGTACAATTTTGTCAGTTTTTCGTAGTTTACTATTACAATCGTACTCCAATAGACTTCTATCGGTCGGCCGATAGAATTCTACTAACACGTACCGCGCCTGTGATACCTATTTGATAGTGTACTAACATTTTGACAGCTAAAACAGCGATTCTGGTTCTATTCTACGGCTTGTCAATAGTAGACTCGGCCCCCCATTAGGAGCCGATCGTAGTGGAAAAGGCTACTCAGACAAAAGGTATGGCTCTATTTATTCGAGAAAAATGAGGCGCTATTAAAAAGAAAATTAAATATTTTTACTAACCGCCATTTAAAATTATTAAATTGTTATTTAAATTGGTTACTTTCTAAATTATATAAATTGTATATTTTTACACAATAAAAATACGAAGCTCGGAAACAATCATTTGCGGAATACAAAGATTCGCGGAATTAACCGGAGACGTCGGCGATGGCGGTTGCATACACTGCTGTGTAACTAAAAGCAAGTTTGTAGTTACACACGATAAAAATTAATGCCATACATAATCACAGTATTAAGTGTACATTATAATCAAGTACACGTCATCGTATGCCCATACTCCTGTTCACGTATTTTTATCCTAACAATATCTCAATAAAAGAATCAGCTTTAGTAAAACCGCGCCTGTAGTTATAGCTAAGCCAATCTTTTATGCAGTGTCGCTTTACTAGAGCCCCGAAAACCTCAAACAAAAAGAATCCGCTTATGAAAAATGAATTTATAGTGTTAAAGTTCCGTACACTATTGTCGTACACTTACACGGTAAGCCAATCTTCCATGTTGATAGTGTCGCTTTACCAGATTCGAATATTCGCACAATATTCGAATCATTCGCTCAATAGGACCCCAGTCTGTAGTTACTTACGATAAAACATAATTTACAGTATTGTAGTCCTGTATACGTAGTCGAAAGACAAAACGCTGAGTCAATCTCCCATGTAGATAGATATAAAACTTTCTTTGATTAGAAAAACTCTTCCAAGAATTCCAGAATAATTAATTAATAGTACTAACGTAAATCGTAATCATGGTATGATAATATGATCATGGTAAAAATATAGAGATTTCGATTTACCTAAAACTATTTTAGAGCATATGTGCAATGACTAAAGAGGTTATTATTGGTTGCAATACAAACACCTCGATTATAATGCCTAATTACACGCCAAATGTGTGTGTAACAAGAGCAACGATCAAAGGAGTCTAATTGCACCCTCCGCCCCTAATCAACGCCTTGATTGGCTCAACGTGTTTGCGTACGGCAACGTGTACTTGACGTAACGTAAACTATTATCGTACGTTTATTTTTATCATAAGTAACTACAGAATACAATTTTATTTGAATATCGCAGCCCTGAATATCCCAAGAAAAGACACGACGTCTTTTCTTGGGATATTCAGGGCCCAAATGCCGTCCGCTTTCACCAACCGCTCTCCACTCCACTGACTGCCGATTGGATTCCGGAGTAAAATGGTGTATCCATGTTTCATCCATTGTCACCGACGTAAAAAATCCTTTTTATTACGATTCATCAGCGCCAAACATCGCTCTGAATCATTGATACGTTGTTCCTTTTGATCAGTTTTAAGCTAACGCGGCACCCACTTGGAAAAAAGCTTTATCATGGCCAAATTTTTATGTAAAATAGTGAAAACACTACCAGCTGAAATTTTCACTATCTCGGCTATCTCGCGCACTTTTATCTTCCGATCTTCCATTACGATTTTGAGGACTTGGTTAATATTTTGTTGAGTCACTGCTTCATTTGGACGACCTGAGCGTTCACCATCATTTGTGTCCATGCGAACGCGTTTGAAGTCGGCATACCGGGCATACCAACGACAAATGGTTGTTTTAGAGGGAGCTGATCCCGCATAACATTTTATAAGTCTTTGCTGTGCTTCAACGGTATTTTTACCCATTAAAAACAATGTTTTATCAACACGCGAAACTCGTTTTTTTCCATTGTATTGAAACTACAAGCGTGGCGTCACTTAAATGTCTGCAAAATCAATATTTTAAAGTTCCATTTTTAAAAATTTGACACATATCTTTAAAAATCAAAAGAGTTTTAAATATATACGCCATTTTCAAGTTAGTCTCGGGACTTATTGAACGATCTAGTATATATGTCTAAATACAAACATATTATGCATAGGAAACATCAAAACTCCGGAATAAACATTTGTGGATCACATTTTTTTTTTCCGATCCGGGAATCGAAACCGGAACCTCAGCCCATTAAATTAACTCCCTTTCTTGTATGACTGTCAATGATGAGAGAAGTTTCTTTCTCTCATCGGGAATTCTTGATACTTGTATGAAAGAATTCTAGATACTTGAAATTCGGACCATAGCTCAAAAGTGGATGACATAGTATGATAATGTGTTAAAAGATAAAGTAATTTTAATCCCCTATGGTACATTTTTTAAAAAGTTTTAGTGAGTTTTAACTGCTAGGAGCAGCTATCGTTTGGCTCTTAATTTTCGACATTGGTGGCAGCGACGATTGTCTGTCCTCCCAACCTCGTAAGGGCGCATGCGTTGTTGCCTCGTTCGTTAGTCAGCAGGTGCACCGCCAGCAGGTGAGGTCGATTGGACCCGAGAGATCTTGGTGCGGCCCCTTACACCCTGTTAACCCGAATGTATGTTTTTTCTTTGTTATTATTTTAGGCCTGGTTACTATGACCTTTTATCGATATCTTAATTCATATTTCTTCAATCTTCTTTCTTATTATCTAAAATGGCTCCTTCATCTACGTCTTAGTCACGTCTAGTCTTAAGTCAAGGTCAGTATCACCCCAGTATAATGGTGGTTGTTATATTTTCAGTGGATTTTGCGAGGCAAGATAGAAAAAAGAATTTCCCTGCATATAAGAGTATATCACTGTCTTTCACTGTAGCAAGTTAACACAACAAAGTTTTTTAAGTATAAGAAACCACCACTCCCGCACATAAAACAAGATAAATGTACTAGTTATAGAAAATAATATACAGCAAGCGTCCGCACTTGTCAATTTTCCCGCGTAGAATCTCTCGTATATCTGTATCGAACTGCTTATGTAATTACATAAAACGGCAAGATAAAGACTGATACCTTGCAAGTATCTAAACCATGAACTTTTGTTTGTTATCAGGAAATAATTTTGTTACCTAAATATGATTTTAAATGCAAAATATGAACGTAAATTTAAAAGTGAATCGCTCGAACGCATCATCGAGAAAATTCTTACAAATATGAACAGGGTTAAAATAAGACAAACAATGTATCGCATAGTTCGGTGAAGCTTTATAAATCTCATTATACTGGTATAAGAATATTCTCACCCCTCGTACCGATGGACTTATTTTGTTTTTGTTGGTGATCACTTACATCGTAACTTGGCGTAATTCGATACATCCTGTGCTTGACGGCGGAGGTTGTACGAGAAGGATCTAACTGCCTCTGTCTGAATGGGGTTTGATATTCAACTTATTCTTCGTAGATATAATTTGTGTTTGATTTTTTCTATGGGACTTAGAAGACGCAATGAAAATCAACAGTTTTAAAGAAAGTACAAGAACTAGAATGCAAGATACCCGTGATAGTATTTCACCTAAAAATCTTTTCACAGCGGTAAATTGGTAAAGTGTAATTAACGAATCAACGACACCGTAAATATCTCCAACTAATAGAGTAGTTTACTAAGAAAACACCTCACTTAAAAATACTTTGTTGAAGAACCGTATTGGTCATGTCAGGTACTTAAACAAGTCCCGTCTTATTTGAATCACAAGTTCCTTTTGTCATATGAAATTTGCATTTTCCAATCTGACATCAGCGAGAGAATGAAAATGTCAACGATATTGACTATGATTATTAGCCGGATGTCGGACGTCCGGTCTAAACTTATGGCGGACGGATGACCGGATATTCGGCTTCATTTATTTACCTTAATGCAAGCATTTCTTGTTACGGGTTATCAAATTGATTTGTTACAATTTTAATCCTTGGAAAATTACCAATATTGGCAGCCAATGTTGGTCACTCTTGCCTTTTTTAAGTTCAATTTGCTCTTCTGTTATAAATATAAATGTTGTGATGACACCACATGTTTCGGTACGACCTTTAATCTCAAAGCAAGGCGACACGGAATTCGATGCACAATCACTACTCATCCTAATCAATCACGTTACTGATTATCATTTTTTTTCCATACAGGATACATGGGCATAAACCTCCGAGCGTGCGGACTCCAAAGCAGAAGATAAACGAAGGCCTTATATTTTGCAAAAATAATATCTGAATTTTAAACTTTAAGGTATCCTGGTATTTCTTATATTCTACTCCCAGCCTCCATTTCTTTCTAATTTTTTCCTTTTGATGGCATGATATTTAATTTTCAGTGAGTATGTATTCCTAATCATCTAATCACAGTCGTTGAAATGACAGAAGTGTCCGTATTCAAGTACTATATTCGTACAAGAAATTGTTATTTGTAGTAAAAACGAAATAAACTTTAATAAGATACAAACGGTAACAAAGCTCGGTTCAATGCGTTTGATTCTTAAGACACGTTCACTGTGGGTAATGTAAGTCGTCCAGATTAGATGTGTGGCCACGAGATTAGAGACTTGCTTGGGATAATTTAAAGTAGGTTTTTTTTTATATTAGAACTGCAATTGACATATACTCAGCTTTATTTTTCATTTTCTTTATCTATCACGCCTTATCCCCGAAGGAGTGGCAGAGGCATATTATATGCCTACTTTTCACCATGTGTATTCCTGTCCCATGTAATAGGTGGTGAGCCCATTGCTGCATATACTCGTTGCTACAGTTTCTCTTTAGTAAATTGATCTGTGGTTTCTTAAGACACAATCACTTTCTAAAATGATAGCCAGGACTTGCCGCGGACTAGAGTCTAAGATAAGACCTACTTAATTAAAATTTTGAGATAACTTAATTTAAAGTTAATCATCACTAACCTTTAAACGTTCATGCTGCCCGATATAAAAAACTATGAATTTTGTACCACAATATATACGTGACACACTCTCTTCAGTTTCCATATTTGTTTGGTTGGTGAAGCCCAGTCAAAATGTCAAGCAATTTCAAGGTAACCCGAGTGGAAAATCTGGCAGCAACTGAAGAAAAGAACAAATAACTAAATGGGTTTCACATGTTTTTTATTTTGCTGTGTGACAGTGACTGTGTTTATAAAAATGAAATTTTAAACCTGAGTTTCTAATACACCAAATGCTGGCTTGGCATTGGCTGAATTTTTACAAATTTATAGCGGATTGTTCTGCTCATTCTCTTGACTAGTTTGACAATTAACATCTACACACTCATTCACATATCGACATGCAGTACAATTTAAAAATATCTCGCTGTTGTAAGAATCTTATAAATGGTCCTTCAATTGCTTTATTGACGTTTAACATAAGTTAAGTTTACTTTACTTTTCTTAAAAACAATAGCTTAATCTTAAAAATATTATAAATGCGAAAGTTTGTATGGATGTTTGTTACTCTTTCACGTTAAAACTACTGAATGGATTTTAATAAAACTTTTCAATAATATAGCTTATACATCAAAATAACACATAGGCTACTTTTTATCCCGGATACAAGTTCCTGTGGGAAACGCGAACGGAAAAATTTCTCTACGCGGGTAAAGCCGCAGGCGTTAACTAGTGAGCATATATATCGGAACTTATGGTGGAGTAGTTTTCAAATATTGAGAATATTTATGAACTATCTACGACGGCGACGGTAGCATAGGTACTTATAATGCAGTAAGTCTCGTGGCCCCACTGAAGGTATTGTTACACGGAATGAATCCGGCCGATTGACGATCGTTGATACAGCCGGCCGAACGCGTAACATTATACGCTGTACACGCGATACGCAGGCTAGCGTTTCTTATCTCGGACATATTACGTACATGTACCACTACAGATCAGCGCAGGCGCATACTCCGTGAAAACTGTGTTACACTTATATAGATAGTTTACCGTTTGGTCACACTCGAGAAACTGTTATATAAAGATCCTATCATTAAAAATAATGTCATGCAATATAACAAAATTACGTTAACATGGCTGAAATATTCTCCACTACAGTTAAGTAAAATGCATCTAACAAAGCGAGATTTGCAAAAGGAAATTGCCATCGGTAAAATTAGCAGTTTCTGCGCGGCTACTCTACTAGTTTACTGCAAGCTTTGTGCATTGCCCTTGCTCTTTCACTTAGATAATCCAATCAGCACCGCCTGACTACACAACGGAGTACTTATTCAGAGTTGAACGTAAATAAAATAAAGTGGATCCATCGATTTACCAGATCGTTCGATAGCAATTACGGAACTGTTTCATAAATTATAGTCAAAACTCTACATGATATCTTAAGAAGAAACGCAAAATACCATCATTTTTGCAATATTTTTTTAGTTACAAACTTAAATATATTACCGACAGAAGGCAGTCGGGCACCACGTAGAACAATAATTGATTGTATTGAGCCTGACCGACACCTCAAAAATATATCGATAAACATGAAGAGCGAATATTAATTTTGCATCTCGTTCGTACCTTTTAAATCTTATGGGAAGAAAAGAGAAGTAAGTGCGCACGGTGCTATCCGATATGCGTTTTCCTCTGAAGGTACGTGATTCGGTGCTTTTTTTTTTCGTGGGTGGAATTATTTGTAAGGCTTCGTTATGTGTTGCTCATTACTGTACAAGCGCGTATCCTGCCGGCAGCGACCGCAAATGCGAGACATTAAGGCAAGAGCCACCTGAACTGTGAGATGGTGCTTCGGCTGCATCTACAGCTAATGCTTCATACGTGCCAAGATATTGACCTTATGCCTACAAGAGTTTTGTAAAATATTGCTTAAGCTTAAATCTAAGTACTTGTATTGTCCATCTATAGAAATAAAAATGAATCGCAAAATATGTTGCTAAGCGCAAAACTCGAAGGCGGCTGGACAAATTCGAGTAATTTTACATTAAGTAATTCCTTGAACGCTAAGGAAGATTTTGATGGAAAGAAAAATTGCAACTGGAACGAGAGAGCTTCATTACGCGGGCGGAGCCGCGGGAATCAACTTGTACTTATTAAATTTGAAACAGATTTTACTCAGCTTCGTAATTTTGATTGGGACTAATCATAGAAATCGTAAAAACGTGCTCAAGATTATTCGCAAGTGGCGCGTTGGACAATGAGTGTTCTTTTGATCACCACGAAGTTTGTTGTTTAAATACAGTATTTTCATGATAAACTTATTTTAAAACCTTCGCAAACCATAGATAATATATATGAAACGCTATTTTAGATCTATACTAGCGTCACGCTATGATGGCTGTTTCGACGTTTGTCCTTTCATGAAGTTTCGTATTAATTTTAATTACATTTTATTTGTTGAAATATGTGAATAGTGGACCACATTAGAGGGTATTTATACTACGTTAGAAAATAGAGTACTTATGTAAAACAAGTTAATTATCATCACTATTTTAATATGTCAAAACGGCCATCTTAGCGTGCCGCTAGCATAGTGAAGGTTTAAATCGTACTTGGTACATACTTGATTGTTGAGCACGTTGCGGCCACACACTATTAATGTTCCTGCATGCCATTGTTCCTGTTTTTACGATTTCTCTGGGACTAACTTTTTTTTTTCGCTATCCTTCAGAAATTGCCTCAAAATGTTGTATTCTAAGGGTGTTGGATTTTGATTGTCGCTAGTGAAGTAAGATCATAATCAATAAAAATCTTAAATGTTTTCCCACTGTTTTTAAAAAGAATTTCATTATAATAGACTAAATAATAATAGTTACGTGAAGCGAAAACCTTGTACCCTTTTTAAGATATGCGCGAATGGATGAACACTGAATTTGGCACAGTTATTTCATATAGAGAAGAAGTGCAAAAAGCTTTGTTTAATCTATAAAATGCATTAGTTCACTTGATTTATCGAAGAACACTGTCCAATTTGAAATTATATAGTTGCATAACATATTGTTCTTAGCACACATATGTCGACTTATTAATTAAAATCTAGATAGGCAAGGCAGAAATGTCTAAATGTCTATGTGACACAGACAACATAACCTATGACAAAAACTCTCAATGTGTATCATTAGGGGCAGCGTTGGTGGGTTGGTGGTGAGTTTGAGGCGGGCGACAATTCACCAAGCCCCGACCGCAGACCGAACAATAAACTTATCCTGTTAAAGCAACAGCGATTTTCGTCATGTCTATTGAGAAGTGATTGAGAAAAGAGAACATTGATTTGTTATATCTAGATCGGACGTTCGAAGCAAAATGTCTTCTCTCCTCGCCTTCTCAGCGTCGCGCAAATGTCACTTATTTATGTAGGTGTGAGTTGATTATTAAAATCTATATTTAGTTAGAATAATGTATTTGGGAATCAAAAAATAGAGTGACATTCTTTTTTAAGCTGCTAATGTATTAATTTTTGCTACTAAATACGTGAAGTGAGAATTTATACTATTTTTTTTAAATGGTGCTAGCGGCTAAGCGTATTTGATTAAAGTTTATATGAAGAAAAAGTGCATAATGCTATTTTACCGGTACCTAATGAAGTGAAAATCAATTAATTCAAACTGAAATAATTTAATGATATTTGGTTGAGTGCGACCAATGGATGATTAGTAGTAGTTTAAAAAAGGTTTCTGTTTTCTTAATAAGCGCAATCTAAGGCGCAGACCGATTGATAACAAATTATCCATGAATTATTCTAAGAATAAAACAAATAAAAAAAAGACGTTTGGCACTCGGAGACTGCCGCGGTAAAGCTATTGCATAGCATACCTTTGTTTTTCTTTGATATTAATTCAAGTTACACTAAAAAAAACAAAATAAAAACCACCCTCACCCTCACTCTCACCCTCACCACACCCCCACTCTCACAGCCACCCTCATCCTCACACTCACACTCACTATCATCACGTTTCGATCCGTGCGAGCTTCGTACAATCGTACCATATAATATATGTACATACACGTTAAGCCAACGCTCGGCCGTGCTTGGTGAACTTCGTGTGACCTCGTCTCTACCTTCGTCTTAGGTTTTTTTCCTTGCGGAATTTCTTGATTAAAGCCTACTCAAAGCTCGCGATAAAAACTATGCAATAGCTTAATAATAAATATATTTCGTTGGGACAACTCACACAAAGCCATTTGATTCCAAACTAAACAGAGCTTGTATTTTTAAATACATACATATCATAGATAAATTACACCTAGACACAGAATAAACCATCGTGCTCATCACACAAACTTTTATCCTGGGTGGGAATCGAACCCACGACCTCTTGCGTAGCAGCCGGATACATTCCCACCCACAGAGGTAGAATATCTAATATATAAAGGTTTTTACTTGTTTTTTAGATCACAATATTATACAAGTTTTTAATATTGTAATGCAAAACAAAATATATGTATTAACGCTTAAATCATTATTATTTATTCCATCCAATCGTCAGAATTAAAAAAGTTAATGCATTGTTTTAGTGAAAATTATTGTTTAGTTTAGCGTGCGAAAATTCCAATCGCATCTTTGTGGTTTTCGATTTTCCAATGCACTTTACAAGTACATTTTAAATGCGTGAAAATCGACACATTGGAAAATAGTGGCGGATTTTAATGAGTAGCCAACCCTCGTAATTAGATGCATTATATATTATTTGTCGGGACAAGGTTTCGTTGCAATCATTCACTACTAAACTGCCTAGAAGTTTTGTTGTGTTTTAGTATAGATAATTAGTGTTGGGCTAGGAATCGTGGTATCGATAAAATAATTCTATAGGTGCTACATCGTGATTAAAATTAGATTTATTTTCATGTTAACTAATAGATTTCATAATCTTTTAAGCAACAAACAGTAAAAGTTGGGATATTATGATGCAAGAGCGTACGTCGAGTACACCTTCGGCTGTCTCAAAAACACTGAAGTTGTTTAAAAATTTAGAGAGATGACTTCTTACACGTTATGCGATTAAGAGTAGAAAAGCGAACATCGCAAACGAAGCAAAGGATACGTAATCCGGGTAATAAAAACCGGATATTTTGACTGTTATTAGTTTTCTTAGAGTTTAATTACAGTCTCTAATTAGGAACAATGACAAAATGTTCTTACAATATTTCAGGCATATTTTAAACATTATTTAACTTGCTATTATTTAGAAATCTGTGTTTATAAACGTCAATTTACAACTGAACCATAAACCATGTAAGAACCACATACAAAATAAGGTAATTATAAAATTGACGTATCGATAATACTCAGCACGTTCAAGGCTAACTGTCCAGCCTGTCCAGAAGCTGTGGTTTGTGGCCACCGAGCTTAATTCCAGCCGCACGGATCCGCCCACAGAACATTTTAATAGTTTTAATGCTCAAAAGAAGCTATCTTCAGTAGCCATTCTATTATTAGTTTGATGGCTAATAAACATAGAACAACCGGCTCGGCTTTTTTGAATGAATATTTTTTTCTTGCGACTACTAGTTATGGAATACTAGAGATGAAGATGTTACTTAGTACGTGATTCATTTTCGATTTTTGGGCTCGTGTGAGGTCACTGGGACCTCGGTTTCTCTAAATTGCCTTTGTAAGTATTAGTTTCAGTTGTCCGGGTGGCTTTGTAGTTTGAAATTTTTCGATTTCCTTTTTGTTTCATTCAAGTTGTGAAACTTAAATCGGTATGACTAAGCGGTACCTTTTCGTTGTGATTATGAATTACTTTGCAAACTTTAAGGGGAAAACCTCTATTTTTATTTCGTGTAGATACATATTCACTATTTCACATATAATAATTAGGTGTACCTTTGAGAATGCCGTGACGCGAAACCGGTCAGGTTTACAACGTAAATGTTGTGGAACAGTACAAGTGGTGTTATTTAATATAATAATTATGTCTTCGATAGTAAAATACTTCGTCAGTTTCACCGCCTGTCACGCGTGTGAATGGATATTTGATTTTTCGCGCAGGAAATTCTTTTTATTTGGAGTATTTTACACAGTATCTCTTGACTTGCTATTTATTTTATTTATTTACAAATAAAATGTATTTATTTCTTATTTTATCTTTTTTTTAAACGTAAGAAACCTTTATTTAAAAAAAAATACTTTGCATTATTTTTTTTTACTGGCAAGAAAATTTAATAGAATTTGAATATTTTTTTAAAGAAATGTTAGCTAATATATAGAGCTATAGAGTTTATTTGTTTGGTTAAACGCTCTATTTTTATTGAAAAAATATTTTGTTTCAGACAGCTCATTAATCGAACAGGACGATAGGCTACGATCGACGATCATAACGCTACCACTCACGGATACCGGGTGGTTTGGACGCGTCCAACGAATGCATGAGGAACGATTGACGAAGAATATATATTGTGCGAAAGTAGAGGGTAGAAGGAGTCAGGGTAGGCCGACTTACATTTACGACATTTACATATGAAGTCGCGTGAGCAGATAGATCAAAAACGGAAAGGTTAAAAGTACTCGGATACTCAAACGTGCATGTATGAAGCGATTAATGAATCTACATGAAGCGAAAGAGTAAGCATTATGGATCGCGAAGCCTGGCGATGTGTCTTCTCTGACTACCCCGTCAGAGACACAGCGTGAAGATAGTTAGTTAGCTATATGATTGATTACTCTGAAGGCATTTTTCTAATATCTAAAATAGCCTAAAGTTTCCGTTAATATGATCGTAACTAATTAATCTAATAATTTAATGTATATTGCACACCCATCTAAAATAGCATCCATTGTTTTGTAGGTACAGATTTAACTTAGTCACTTGTCTTGTATCAAACACACTGATACAATGTTTTATAATGTATAGAATCTGAACTACATACAACACAGCGCGCATAGGCTTGTAATCCGTTGCCGATTATTACATCCCATAGTAGCACACCGATTGAAACCGCAACTATTGGCCCCTGGTTTCTGCAGCCCTATCGATCTATAGTTTTGTTATCAAATTTTCACACGGACCCTCGCTCTCAGCACCAAGATTGACTTTATTTGAGTAAGTAAAACCGCAGAACTACGGGACGAATCGACTAACGTTTGATAAACAACGCTGTTGACTTCACTTTACGATACATAGCCGTATTGATATCGTTTTTCAATCGTATCTCTAGTGAATTAAAGGTATTGGAGTGTGAAACAGTGAAAATAATCGTTATAATGTTGCTATAGATTGTACGTCGGTAGCCAATCACGGATCTTGTGATATTGATCATCGAAATTGATCAATCAAATCGAAATTCTTACCGGAAATAAGGCGCGATGTAATATAACATTGTATTCTGAATTGATTGTTTTCAAAAATAGATTTAATATTATAAAATAACATGGTAAAGTGTGAAAAGTGTAGTGTGGTGGTTTGGTAATTTTGAAGGGTATAAAAAATTCATACAATTATAATGTAGTTGTTTATAGTTTCAGAAATAGGTGACTGTTGCAGTAGTTTAGTGGTGATGGTGTATGAGTCTGTTATTGCAGACTCTTCTGGTACAAGTTTCAGGTCGAATCAAATATTTGTGTGATCTGCAAATTTCTCAGTGTAATCTTTGTTCAGTATGATCTCTGTACTGCGAAAGTAGCGGGTAGAAGGAGTCAGGGTAGGCCAAAACTTACATATTATGAAGACCACGTGAGCAGATTGCTCAAAAACGGAAAAGTTAAAAGTACTCGAATACCCAGACGTGTAAAAAGCGATTGATGAATCTTGAAGAAGCGAAAGAAGTATGCATGCATTGCGAAATCTTGTGATCTGTCCTCCCTGACGGCCCCGTCAGGGATACAGCGTGAAGATAGTTTAGTTTATTTTAGTGCAAATGTTTATTTCGGAGTTTTAATGTAAAATAATGAACCTATGTATGTATTTAAAAACATAAAATTAGCTACTAACTTTATCATTGTTTATTAGTCACACCTTTATCCCCGAAGGCGTGGCAGAGGCATATTATAACAGCCCACATTTCACCGTATGCATTTTTGCTCCATGAAATAGACAGACGTAGGTTGTGGCTACCTGCTGTTTGGTTTTTCAACTGCCATGTTACTGGCAACCGGGACCAATTTCTTAACGTTCCTTACATATTTGTTTTAGATTTTCTTCTGTATACGTCCCCGGTGATGGCTTGCCCTCTATTATAATGGGATCAACAAAAATATTACCAATGTGTGGGTATGTAATTCACCTCAGCCTATCCTCTTGGGGAAATAGGTCTGAATTTAAGTATGTAACTATAAGGACTAGATTAATACTAAAATCTCCTAAATTTTAAGTGGGAATATTTGTATCCTCGAGCTACACTCAAACCAGCGTCTTCTGGCACCAAGACCAATTAATTATCAGGTATTAATTACGGTACTAATTCTTCAGTTACAAGTGGGTCTCGGTAGCCTACTTGCTTAAGCGTCTGACCCGGCAAGGTCGGGTCCTGCTCGATACTGAATTTTTTCCACATCAAAAGGATACTTATATCCCTTCTACGTTTAGTATTATATTGACCTTGCTGTAATTACTAGGTACTGTTCAGAGCTTAAATTTAGAGGATTTGACTTAGAAGTGATTACGTGGTGTGCATCACCAATAGCAGTCAGTGAATGGACCGCCACTGTGATTACTTTAGACGCAAATGGTGATAGACAAGCGCCCACTGCAGACCTACATATGTATTAGAGGCGCTACTGCTGTACGACAAGTTATTTATTTATTAATTCCGTTAGCACATAAAAATTGTTTGGAAACGTCTTTTATTTAGCCCTTCTGTGTATATATACAAGACAAGAATCGGGGAGCGTGTACAAAAATACTTATGAAAGTGGAAGCAAAATCTGAAAAATCTATGCAACTAAAATAGATCCAATTGCTTTAATCTTGTGAATGAGTTTTTTTATATTTATAAAATGGAAAAAGCATAGGACCCTTTTTTATTTTTAATTGGGACTGATCCCACCCGCATTCCCATTACTGTGACTCCTGTAAACCAGGATCTACAGCAATGACTAAAACACCAGAAAAGTTACACTGAACTCGATCTCGGTGAACTCCCAGGAGAAGTTAGCATGTCTTGGAACCCGCAACGAAATTAATCAGAAGATAATTTGAGGAAGTAGGAAAAGAACGTAACGCCTCTTCCCTCCTTTGCAAAGCGGGAGACCTGGAAAGCAACTAGGTGTAAATCCTATAGAAATAGGGAAGTACCACGGTAATAGTTTATTACGGGTCCTATGTAAGCATTATTTGATTCCAGTAATATGTATAGCAGAAACGTTTCATAGCGAAGCATATGACCCATCGGATCAAAAGTGTTCACTATAGATTAAGGACGCCTACAAAACTTAGTAAGCAGTATATTCGAATTCAAAAACACATTCATTACGTTTCAAAATAAAATAAAAAGATTTTTTTTTATTATGAATGCGAAGAGGTTAGAGGTCTAGCAATTTCCTTACTCTGTGCATCACGATGCTACAGCCGACGTAATGACATTGTACAGACGCTTTTTTCTTGGGATCGCATTTGATGTTATTGTTATTATTTTTCTCTCTAACCCATTTAAAGGTTGATGACATTTGACTCAGCCTTATCGAGTCAGGAAAAATATTAAAAGTATTAGTTCCGCAAACTGGGAAAAGTAGGTGGCAATTTACATTGTGAATCTCTCATTTTCTTTTTATCTTAGTGTATTTTCAGTTGGTATACTTCTACCTGCATTTGGAGCATGGAGTTTATTTGACTGCTAGAAGCAGCTATCATTGGATTTTAATACATTTTTTGAAGTAAAACTTCTTTATCGATATTGAGAGAAATTTTATAGCTGTAAAATAAAACATCACGTTTTTCGGTTACGCGCCATGTTGTTTTGAAGTGAAACTTCTTTATCGAACGAAGTATGAGAGAAATTTTATAGCTATAGAAAATGTCGTAAAGAAGTTTAACTTCTTGCCTGTGTGCTCAGGTACACACACATTTTTATTTATTCATGTAGGTTCCAAAGTAACATTTATGAACGTGAAGATTTTTGCTTCTACATTTATATTTACTGCTAGATTCGCAAAGCATTCGGAACAACCTAGCAATAAAACTCATGGCCACTTTTTTCTAACCGCCAATAATTACATTCGTTTTGATTCTTGGCATTGTTGGAAACGTCTACTGCTTTAAATTTCAACCCCGTAAGGGTACTTATGACGTTATTCGTCTATCGGTCAACAGGTGCACCACTGTTACATTGCGACTATTGCTTTGGAAATATATATTGTGAGACATTTTTTTTACATCGCCGTCTAACTCATAGTAAGCTAATATAAGCTTGTATTATGGGATCTAGACGACTGATAAACAAACTTAAATATTTTTAAATACAATATTATACATAGGAAACACCCAAACTCCGAAACAAACATTTCGGAATCGGACCGGGACTTCAGTTGCGGCAGTCGCATACACTACCACTGCGCCACTGAGGCAGTCAAATCTATACTAATATTATAAAGCTGAAGAGTTTGTTTGTTTGGTTAAATGCGCTAATCTCAGGAACTACTGGTCGGAATAAAAGATTATTTTTGTGTTGGATAGCCCATTTATCAAGGAAGGCTATAGGCTATATATCATAACGCTAATAGCCTGGAGAGCAGAGCAGTAGTCATAAATGTCGAGAAATCGAGCAAATTTTAATGCATTTTTGTAGAATTTATAAGCGACGGGATTATATTGGTGCGACGGGAGTTCAAAGCATGTCACGGGCGAAGCCGGGGGGTCACCTAGTGATCAAAATAAAACTATGCTTCACTTTCTGCCTCAAAAAAGACACGTGTGTTAGTTAGAGATTATTGAAACTCTAAGAGCCATCGCACACTGGCTAGTTTTAGTATCCGCGACCGGCGACTTTGAGACTGTGTCAATGCATCTGGCTTCCACAAAGCTACTAAGTCGCCGGTTGCGTATACTAAAAGAAGGTAATGTGCGGAGGCCCTAAAAACTCCATTTTTTTAGACCACTGAGATGGCAGACAAGCATAAGGTCGGTGGACCGTATGTGTGTCAGGCTTAATGGAAAGTGGTCACCGTACTGGTATACGTAATTGTATGCAAATTTGTTGTTGCAAATGCAAAATTGTGCATGATTTGTTGAGATTTATGATTACTGCTCAGCTCTTCTGGTTTGTAGCGTGATGATAATAAAACATATAGCTTTTCTTGATAAATGGGCTATCCAAACCAAAAAATATTTAAATATGAACTAAGTACCAGTTCCCAAGATAAGATCGTTGAACCAAACAAGCGTTATAATATTTGTGGAAGAATCAATCAAAGAAGATGGAATAATCAGCGTGGTACAGGATCATCATCCTCTTAAAGTGATGATGCAGACCGCGTGATTGACGAAAATTGGGAGAGGTCTACATCCAGCAGTGAACGGCGATTGGCTTATTTGATTAATTGATGACGTACAATATTAGGCTTAGGCTTATAACTATAGTTAATTGAAATCATTCGATTTTAATAAAGTACTTATAATGCAGATTACATCGTGCAGATTTCCTTAAAAAGGATATCTTTAGGTTAATAACTATAACGATTAGATTATATAAGGATATTATATACTTTTAATAGAATATAGAAAGGAATTCAAATTATTCCATTTATAACGGAAATATTCGATATAATACTAATGAGCAGTAAAAAAAGTTACAAAAATGAGTTACCTACATTCATTATCAATATCCCGTTTGGTAACAAGACTGTTGGAGTCTAAAACTTTATATAAATTAGAGGGAAACCAATACTTTAAATAATGAAAATTATGCAATGCAAATTAGTAGATATTTCAATTAATAATTACAATTGAATCATCGAAATTGTTTTATTATGATATTTCGGGTCTTGTTCGCGACTTATAGCTGTGGTCACTGGTGGACTCGACCTGTAACTACGGCTGGTGAAATCCGGTCGAAACGTTAGGAAGTATAAAGTAGGCTTTGTACCTAATAATATACGTCGCGAATAAGACCCGATTTCGCGATTTTCAATCATATTAATTTGAGTAAAAATCGCGAACGTTTAAAAACATTAATCGAAATTGTAATCCATAGAGTAACAAAAATAAATGAATTTTTTTTTGTTTATGTATACTAAATATAGTATATTTTATAACATCAATAACACTTTATGTTTGAGTACTGAGGATTGAAGTCAAGTCTAAAAATACAAATTGAACAAAACAAAAATACAATTTGTGTTTTGTGACAAAAAGCGCTATTGAGTGACCCAAAAATCGCGTACCAAGGGTATCAACCCTGCTATGCCAAATAAGGTTGCATATGTATGCATAGACAAAAAATATATACAGATAGAAAACTTACCAATAACAAAGTCAATTTCAATCAAGTTAATGACTGTTTAAGACCAATGAACAGGCTATGCTGAATTAGTTACATATACCTACTCTGTCAGTCTTGTACTGCATATTTTCTGTTTTAACAATTAGCGTAGGGTTGAAACCAGTATCATATTAGAAAAAATAGAAAAAAAAAGTGAAAATATGTAGAAAATACAGCGTAGTTTTTAGATCAGAACGTTTTTTTTAAATATTGTAAAAAAAATGGAGAAAAATATTGTTCTATATATTTTTTGTAACACATTTAGGCAATTACTTTGCCTCGTTTTCAACGACCAAATCTACTCATAAGACAGTGATACGAGTGATACTAATAAATGAGTGTTAGGAAGCAATATTTCTGTACCTACCTATTTAGGGTAACGTACCTCAAAAGAAAAAAAATGGAATATATATAACTTAGAAGATCACTTTCTTATCCGTCTGCACAGACAGACAGCAAAACATAATTGAAAAAAATCGTTACATGTACATACGTGTGTAACTATCGATATTTTTGAATTAAGATTTCCTATAACAATATTAATTTTATCAAATACCAGGTGACCCCACATGGCTTCGTCCGTGATGTAATTCGACCTCCCGTCGCACCTATTTAATCCGTCGTTTATAATATAAAAATTTGCCATATTTGTTGACATTTATGATTACCGCTCCGCTATCCAGGGTAGTAGCGTGATGATATATAGCGTATAGCCTTCCTCGATAAATTGGCTATCCAACACAAAAATAATTTTACAAATCCGACCAGTAGTTTCTGAGATTTGCGCATTCAACCAAACAAACTCTTCAGTTTTATATATGAGTATGAATATGGATTGTGCATTGTAAATTTGTTCAAAAATAAATGCACCACCAGTAATTTCCAATAACGTGAACACGGTTTAGGGTACGCGTGGGGCTTGCAAGGTGTGCCATCAGTCCACATAATTGGCCTGTTCCGATTATACTACCCCGCCCTACGTGCCGTCTACGTCATCACAGGCGACCGCACTGTTTGTAAGCCTATGGAAGTGAATCTGTTTAAAATAGAGGCTTTGTTATGGTTGAAGATTTCTTGTTATGCTCCTGACTATTATCTATTTATTACTTCGTGAAATGACAACGTATTGTAAGATATTATTTTATTTTATAAAAAATTAAAATTATTTTGTTTTTAAATGTTATTTTTGCAATATTCCGCTGTTTTAGAATGTCGTACGATGTCGACACGTGTTTCGCCTACCCACGAGGCATAATCAAGACTGTTTGGCAGCAAAAGCTTTTGTAGTAAAGTAGTTTTTTAAAATGGATTTCCACCATGTAACGCCTGATTCAATTAGTATTGTAAGAAATTTAAGCTATTTAACTAAAGTTAATATGGAGTGCATACAGTTATTTTTATATAGGTAAAATGTTAGAAGCGCTTGTGGCCCCGCCGACTCAGTGTTCTGTGTGACTCAGTGGCTGGTCCTCAGACGTGACCACTTTGTGGCATAAAATTTGTGAGCGTTTCCGTGCTTCGGAAGGCACATTAAGCAGTTGGTCCGGTTGCCAGTAACATAGCAGTCGTTAAGTCAAGTTGAAAGCCTTATGGGCAGCTTGAAAGATTACAACAGCAGTTAGCCACAACCTGCGTCTGTCTATTTCAACATGGCAATGAGCTCACCACCTGTTACGTGGGACAGGAATAAACATGGTGAAAAGTCGGCATATAATATGCCTTTGCCACCCCTTCGGGGATAAGGCGTGATAGAAAAATAAATAAATAATGTTACAAACTCACAATGGTTGAGCGGGCGAGATAAATAAATTCAAAATGGACTGTATTTGCGGGGAAAGACTAAAATGAAATTTACACGCGATTGTCGACGGAAAAAGTAATGGAAAAACAGGAATATGCACACTACCTTGCTGCTTGCTGCGAGATGCTGAGGTGGAGGCCGCCGGGGGCGTCCCTGGACTTGAATTCCTGGTTTCCTTGCACGAAAACACTATTTATCCATGGAAAATACAATTATTGCGATAGTTGGTTCGATGCGGCCGCGCGCGCGGTTATTGTAGGACAGACTGCCAGCCCTCAATCGTGGTCGTTGCCCGCGAGGCTAGCGGCGCGAGCGCAGGTACTTGCGCGCATCATACAGCTGTCTCGCTCCTCCTTTATGCGAGACAAGGTAGGTGCGAAAGAGAAATGGAATAAAGGGGCCCCCCTTTATTCGGGGGAGTGTCGACAACTAATTAATTAAAAACAAATGCAGATCAGCGATGCAACATAGAAAAAATAACGCGGCTACTCTTTTATCATATACCGACGCAACCACACAAATTATATGAATTATGGTTGTGGACGACCATTGGTTCGTAAGTTCGTAAGGTATTTAATATCATAATTTACATGGATTTGCTAATTCTAAACGCTAAAGTCAAATAAGGAATATGTAGGTTTAGACTACTCTCCTCATTACCGTTTTATATTTCAGAACTACCGTACACTAGAACGATAATTGATATTGCCACCTAATTACTGACTACTAAATAAGGAGTATGGCAAATGATATGCCTACATGGTTTTACCTGTCCATTCTAGAAAAAAATGGTGCAATCTAATCTTAGGAACTACTGGTTCGAATTATGAAATACTTTACGTATTAATAGCCAAATTATCGAGGAAGTCTATAATTACGCTACTACCCTAAAAAGCGGGTTAGTTATCAAGGGAACTATAATCTTAGATTATAGTTCGATTATAAATCGGGTCAAAAAGTCAACATATTTTCATATAATCTATACTGATATATAAAGCTGAAGAGTTTGTTTGGTTGAACGCGCTAATCTCAGGAACTACTGGTCCGATTTGAAAAAATATTTTTGTGTCAGATAGTCCATATATCGAGGATGGCTATAGGCTATATATCATTACGCTACTACCCAAGAAAGTGGTGCAGTAATCATAAATGTCAACAAATCGGGTAACTTTTCATACATTTTTGTAAAAGTAAAAGCGACGAGAGCAAATAGAGGCCATGGGTGTCAGCTAGTTATAATATAATAAACGACGAGATTTTCTTAATGGATGCCACGAAGTTTCGAAGTAAGTCACAAGCAAAGTTGTGGCTCAGCTAGTTGTATATTTTGTCTAAATGGTAGTAATCAAATACATTAGTATAAACTAAAGGACGGTTCTATTTTGCATGTGTCAATGAAGTGGCAAGTAAAACGCAAGCTTTACAGTACACAAAATGATGTTAAACCTGCAACAAGCATTAGAGTTGACATGGGCTGTCGGCACCAGCTAATAACGTGCGTAATAGCGACTCGTCATTAGCCGGCGCGCGCGCAGATTGCCACGCAGCTCTGATGAAACCCGCTGGGATTGCCTTGTAAACGCTCCGGAGTTAACATGCCATAAAACGTTTAGACAGGTCGTTTAAAATATTTATCTATCACGCCTTATCCCCGAAGGAGTGGCAGAGGCATAACATAATGTATGTGAGTTGAATTATTTTTTTAAATACATTTGATATAATTTTGGTATATAAAGTATTGTGTGTTTGGCCGTCCTATGTATCATTGATCTAGACTTGATAAATTCATTCAAAACGTTGCATTTGAAATAATTACAAAAAGCGTCCATAGGCTACGGTGACCACTTTCCATCAGATGGGCCGTATGATTGTCTGCCACGTCAGTGGTATAAAAAATAACATTAATAATTTTGGTATATTAAGTATTGTGTGTTAGGCCGTCCTGTGTATCATTGATCTAGACTTGATAAATTCATTCAAAGTTTCCCTGAATGCAAAAGCTATGATATAATTGTGCAAAAACCAAAATAACTTATTTAAGGAACTTATTTATTTTAGCAATCAAATTTTTAAACTAATTTTTTATACTTTAAAACATACAATTTCTGTTAGTTTACTGTCGAGAGTACCTGTGGTTTGACTGACCTCAAGAGGATTTTATCTCAAGAGGTGTTTAAGCCAAAACCTCGATACTCAGATAGTATAAACTTGGCCCTCTCTCTCCCTAGTCCGCTGAGTCGTACGTATTACAACAAAACTTATGTATTTTTTCTTTTTTAAATATGTGATAACTATTGGTGTTTAGTGGTTAAGGCAAGTCACCTGTTTTTTCAAGTCTCAGACAGTGAATGTTCTAATAATAAAAATCTGTTAGTTATCACCTTTTTTTGCATAAGGTTGACAGCGCAAATGTTACACTGATACATGTGTGTAATTTAGATGTCTACAATACACAATGCATCTCTAAAATTTCAACAAAAACCCCTCAATAAACCATTAGGTGACCACTTTTTTTACCACTTACTCTGGACCGTATGCTTTTCTGCCACCTCAGTCCTAGTCAATATAAATCGTTTTTTAAAACCCCAAGTACTAAAAAGAAAATATATGAAGACCACGTGAGCAGATTGCTCAAAAACGGAAAGGTCAAAAGTACTCGGATACCCAGACGTGCGTGTATGAAGCGATTGATGAATCTCAAAGAAGCGAAAGAAGTATGCATGGATCGCGAAGCCTGGCGATCTGTCCTCTCTGACTACCCCGTCAGGGATACAGCGTGAAGATAGTTAGTTAGTTTTTTTTTAAGTACTAAAACTTGAAGTTTATATTAAAAAAATTCTCGTCTTAACAAAAATTCCTAAGTAATAGCAGTAGCAATTAGCGACTTTCACGCATTCATCGAAATCAATCATCACTGTATAATTTCGGGAGCAATTAATGCATATTATTCACATAGTTTTGCGTGACAAAAGGATAAACGTAGACAATAATAAGACAATTTGCAGTTTATATTTTTGTGCAGACTCTATTCGATACGGTGGTCTGTGAAGCTTGTCGGCAAATAAGGCAGTAGTCAGTTAGAGGTTCGTGATTCTGAGTGCTGCTGTAATAAGCGCGGATATTAATAAATTTAACTCAGACTCCAGGACACTTTACAGTTATTTGGGGCATAATTACGTCAAGAAAATTAGCTATCTGTATACCTGTTGTTTAAATTGTTTACAAGTGAATTGAAGTATACATTGGTAGATTGGATACAACTATAAAAAATAAAATAAATATCCATCACGCCTTATCCCCGAAGGGGTATTTTGGGTACAACTATGATGGCAAATAAGTGTTTTGCTGAAAAACTTAATCATAGTAAAGTTCGTGTTGAAGCATATAAGATGTCCTAGACATCTTATATGCTTATAATGAAGCTGGTCGGCTGATTTTTATAATGGTTCGTTTATCAGTCACGCCGTAATCCCCGAAGGGATGGGAGTGGCATATTATACGCATTTACCGTAAGCATTATGTTTATGATACTTGATTTGTTGAATTTGTCTCTACCCCGGACTGCAGAATAAGTAACAACAAAAAAAAAGAAGAATTATGAAAACAATATTTTCTCAACAATTTTAGACTACTAAAACTAGAACATCATTAAAAGGCGGTGCTCGAACAGAAGAATAAAAAAAAAAAAAACATACTAAATAAAAAAAAACTCAAAATGTTATTTTTTTTCCTGTTACGTGGGATAAAAAAATGCTTCCGGTAAAATGTAGGCTTATAGTATGCCTCTGCCTACCCCTTTGGGATAAAGACGTGATAATATGTATTTATGTGTGTTTTTTCTCAAACATTTCCTATGATACATGATTCAAAGGCGGTGCAAAGTTTGCCGGGGCCACTACCTATAATAGTCATAGAAAAAAGTAAATGGTTAACCTTATAATTGCCTAGCTAACCACACTATAGCATAGTTACGATATGTTAGAATTGTTTTAAATGTAGGTATTGGTAAATGTTGACCTTATGATTGGATTTTTTTTTATAACTTAAATAAACAAGTGGGTAACAAATATTTTTTCACTTCTCATGCACTGAAAGTACTTATTTGTGCAGCATTAACTTGGCATTAACGTATCTGCTCATACATTAAAGTATCTATGTTAGGGCAAAGAAATTGAGCCATACAGCCAAACACAACAAGAAATTCATAGCTAGAATTGGTTATTTAATTATATTTACTTTAATTTATTTGCCTTATGTGTTTTTAAGACATAAAAGATATTAAAATTTAAATTCAAGTACGGTTGATTATTTAATTAATTTAAGAAAATTATTATTACAAAATTAAGTTAATAGTAGGTTGTATGTATTTTCAGTGTTCAAAACTGTACTTATTTTACTTTGAATTTTAATTAAAGAAATGTTATGTTATATAACCGTTTCATTGCCTCGCCATCGAAGGGAAAAGCAGAGTTTATAACTCGTCCAAAAAACCATTTTATCCTCGACATTACTAGAGCTACTAAAAGTCTCGGATAAAAATGGTTCGTTTTTGCACTTGTTGTAAAATCTACTATTAATCCCTGGTTTTATTTTAATAACCCATCTTCCACCTTTTTTGACCAACACTAGCAAAATCGCTGATTCCCAGAATTGTAATATTATATGAATGTCGCTATGAGTCTACCAGCACTTCCGATTAATATCGTTGGCCCAAATACCACGGCAAGCAGGCAAGTGACTAAATGCCATTAACAAACAGCAAAACTATGTTAAGTTTATCGCTTTTTATATTATTTTAGAAACACATGCAGTGTTCTAATATAATAGAGGCATTTCCTACATTAAGTCTTAGGCCCGAATTCATAACGTTTATCAATACTCAATCGACGCTTGAGAGTAGTTTTTTCTAAGGCAAAATCCAGCCTCAAGCGTTGATTCAGCATTGAGAAACGTTCTGGAATACGGATCTTAATAAGGTCAAATTATTAGTCTTAAAAAGCCTAGAGGTAGATAAATAAGACTGAGAAATATCTCGAAAGTTCTATGGTATAAGAGCTTTTTTACAACACCTTTTTTTAATATTATGCGAGTTATATTCATGACAGTATTAAGCTTAAAAATAAAAGACCAAAGACCGTTTTAGGTTTCTTAGATATAAAACAGAGCAAAAATAAGTATAATAAAACATACCTGCAGTGGAAATATTTGCATTAGGCTTGTACTCCCGATCCTCATGCTGCAGCGGCCTGATACTCCGCGCAGGAGAACCTTTGTAATCGAATTCTCGAAGAGCCAGAGAAGCACTATCACATATGATTGGCCGCTGAAGACTAAACCTACTTATTTGATGTGTGGGGACATTTGTACCTGTGGAAGAGTATAAATAATCTAATTTTACTAACGTAACGTTAAAATAAAATTAATTCAAGACATATATAACATGTACTACCTAATAAGTATGTCTAAATTCTGCCCAATTTCTGACTAAAACAGAATGTAGAAAAAAAAGCTTCGTTCTCTAAAATTGTAATATGGGAATAGGCTCACCGCCTATTTATTACGTGGGACAAAATATAAATTGGGAAATGTTGGAATATATTATCCTTAGGCCTCTGCTTCGCCGAAAAGGTGTGATTATATGTACTTATATATGTCTAATATTATAAATGAGAAACTGTGTATTTGCTTATTTTATTTTTTTTTTGTTTAAGAAAGTATTCTGAGCTGGGGAACAGTCAGGTGGATGGACTTGGTGAATCTATAAAAGATCTTTGTCTACTAAGGAACCTTTAAAAAGAGTGCAAAAGAATACTTTTAATCGTGGAAATTAATTATTCCTACGGGAAACATGCCTGCAAAGCTGTATTTAATATTAGTTCTCTGGTTCTGGATTAACAACACAAGTTAAAAATTGATCAACTTGAGTGTTCTGCACTAAGTATTTTCTACATTTTGTTTACTCGTAAGTACAATGCAATTTAAATTACTATCAAACAAAAAAATGGTTTCCGGCATTCAATCTTCAATTAAACGCCAATGTGTCAATCACCTTGTTATATGAATAGGTGGCCCTTTTTAATCTGTGGGTCCCAAAATTGGTCGACCTTCTGTCGGTTCGGACCTTTCTTGAATTTTACAAGGTACCGCCCAAATTATATGTGATTTTGTTGCGTTTGAAAAAAATAATAATTAGTTTATGAGTTTACACAAAGCAACTCCAAGCAAACATAATATACCTGGTCAATTTATTTTAGAAGTAAGTAGGTACGTTTATTATAATAGAAGGTATGTGCAGTATGGTATATCGATTGTTTTATTTTGGCGATAGATAAGTGAATGTGTAAAAATCTCTTGACACAGTGTTTGTTATAGAACTCCACCTTAATAACTGGACAGATCTTTATGATATTTTTATACGCCTTTAATTTACGTAAGGTACTAGAGACAATTAACGCCCTCTGTTAAATAACGCCCAAACTTCAAAAACCATATTAATATTCGACTGAGCTACGTTATGGCTCACGCAGATGTAAAACATACCAATAAAAATACGCACAGCTTGAGAAAAAGTATCGTTATCCCTATCTTACCAGTGACAAACTGTGCTTCATTCGCTTCGGTCATGAGCGTTGCTATTATAGAAAAAAACGTGTGGCATTGACATCTTCATTCGGTCGCTGCGCTCAAACCCCGCTATAAAGCCTATGCAAGAGCTTAAAAACTGCTTCGCCGAAATTATGAATTTGAAGTTATTATGCTGTTTATAGTACAATTTTTAAATTTGTTTTACGTATAGTGTTGGTAATACTGTGTTACACTATCATTGTCGACCCTATATTGGCAACCAACACAGAAGATGCAGTATTTTGTAATTATATATAGTTCAAAAAGAAAAGCGTAACGCATTTATTTTTTAATTAATATAAATTGCATTTCATCGATAGTCGATAGTCCACGGCAAGTCGGGTGCATCACAGTTAGCGAGGGTCAACTGCGAAGCGGCTTATGCGAACCCACCTACAAATTAAGTCTATTAACTCAAACTTTTAAGTCCCCTAGCACGAGATATCTTCCTTTCTTGTTTCGCAGAGTTTTGAAGCTTATTCGTTAAGTACTGTCCTTTTGTTGGTCACTCTTTGCTTTGTTTGATAAATTCACTGCTGTAAATCGGATTTTTGAAAGTTCTCTAACGTATTTTGGAATATCTCTTGATGAATTTTGGTAATACTTGTATGTTTACAACCTGAAAATTAATTGTAGTTTTTTTAAACAACGTTTTAGGATATATTTACATAGCGCCATCTCGCCATAATTAATCAAATGGGTATGTAGATAACTGATAATCATGCTTAATTGTATTAAAGTAGTGCTGTGGTTATGCGCAGCATCATGCTAAGTCGTGGCATTTAAGGTTTACTTTATGTGTTTAACAGTAGGTAGTATGAAATGTTATCGCATAAAAATATTTTCCCGTGGGAATAAAATGTTTATCTAGGATTAAAAGTATCCGATTTTACTCTTAGAATATTTTGTTTATCGTTATGGCGTGAAATACAAAACAAACAAACGCACTTCCCTAATAATAATATATGTATGGATACGAAATCTATCTACTAAGTATTAGTTTTAATTATCTATCACGCCTTATCCCTGAAGGGGTGGCAGACGCATATTATATGCCCACTTTTTACCATGTGTATTCCTGTCCCACGTAATAGGTAGTGAGCCCATTTAATAGCTCTGCTTATTTTATAACTAAGTAGCATTGTGTGCATTTGAAAATCTACTTTCTATTCAAGGTTCTCACTTCGTTTTGATCAGAGTGTAAACATGAATGAATATATTTTCATTACGAAATAGCAATACCCACATGTCCCTGGGCAGGTTGATTGCCAAACGCGTCATGCCGGCTGCAGGCACAAAGGTCCACAATCCACACAGTTGCACAGTGCGTGAGTGCAACTTATTACTGATATAATTTCACTATTGTTTGCCGCCGGCTTCACCCCATATGGCGTAACGTGTTTTTGAACAAGCCAATTTCGTCAATATAGGTAGCTGAAGGTTTGAAACTCTTTTGAGTCTCCTTAGTTTCGCGTGACTGACGGCGGAAGACGATAGTTTATTTATATTAATTATTAAATTTATTGTGGGGTGGATATGTGGGTATTAAATGTAAGTTTATAGATAATTTTCGTTAAAATAAAGGCCACGAAGTACGATTGCATTTATTGAATGCGTGACTTGGCGCGTGGGTTACTTTATTTTTAAGTTTCGAATTTTTTGTTTTTAAATTTCGTTTTAGTAAACGGATCGTTAAAAAAAACGAAAGACGTAAAAAAAAATTGCTTTTGCCATCACATCGGGGATAAAAGCGTCACTGATAAACAGATAAACAAAGTGGGATTCTACGCGGGAAAAATGACAAAAGCGCTTGCTGTATATTATTTTCTAAAACTAGTGCTTTATTTTGTTATATGTAAGGGAATGGTGGTTTCTTGTACATAAAAGTTGTGTTAACGTACTTTAGTAGGTAAAAGACAGTATATGCAGTGAAAAGAGATTTTCTTTCTTGACGCGTAGAATCCACTGAAAACCTCAGTATAACAATCAGTATTATACTGGGATGAGACCTTGACTTAAGACTAGACTTGACTTAGACGTAGAGGACGGGGACATTTTAGATACTAAGAAAGAAGATTGAAGAAATATGAATTAAGATTTGGCTAAAAGGTCTTAGTAACCAGGCCATAAAATAACTACAATATAAAGATAAACATAGTACCTACCTTATTTATTTATTTAATAAGAGAAAATCGTTTGTGATAGACAAATTACAAGTTTCCGCTTATGATTACGTGCAATCGTAATTGTTAATAGGTTTTCTGAAATAAAATTGTCAACATCAGTGTAGATCATACCGGCCTCTTTAAAGTTACTTTAATACCTCTGTCACCTTTGCCCCAAAACATAAGTATTATGAACGAACTATGTTACCCCTCGGCTTCGCCCGTGACATACTACGAACTCCTGTCGCACCTATTTAATCCCGTCGCTTATAAATTTTACAATAACGCACAAAAATTTGCCCGATTTGTCGAAATGTATGACTGCAGCTCCGCTCTCCAGGGTAGTAGCGTGATGATATATAGCCTATAGCCTTTCTCGATAAATGGGCTATCTAACACAAAAAGATTTTGCAAATTCAACCAGTAGTTCCTGTGATTAGCGCGTTAAACCAACCAAACAAACTCTTCAGATTTATAATATTAGTATAGAATATATAGCCTATAGCCTTCCTCGATAAATGGACTATCTAACACAAAAATATTTTTTCAAATCCAAACAGTAGGCTATCTAACACAAAAATATTTTTTCAAATCCAACCATTTTTTCCTGAGATTAGCGCGTTCAACCAAACAAACATACCCTTCAGCTTTATAATACTAGTGGTTCTGAGAAACGTAGACTTCGCAGTAATTTTGTTTTAATCAATTATTTGAAAAAAAGTTCAAAAATTTTTTTTTTCGTTCTGAGCGCTCTTGCCAACCACTACGGGACCATTTGCCCTCCCCTGCCTCCATCCCCCCCCCCCCCCGATTGAAAAACCCCCTCACTAAAAGTTGTTGGCTACATCAAGGATTGTCCATGCCAAGTTGCATGCAAATCCGATGAAAAATGCGACCGTAGACTGAATGGACGGACGGACGGTCGGACATCAATAGCATTTTTCCCGTTCCAGTGGAGTTAAAACGGAGACTTCGTTTAGTTTAGATTAACTACAAATCCCATACATACGTAATATAGTACAACCCACGCGGGTCAAAGCGGCACAGGATATATCCAAGTGTCGCTGTGTAAAAGACCCTGAGGGCAACCTGTTAAGCGAAGTCCTCGCGGTAAAGGAGAGATGGCGCTCGTACTTCCACGAGCTGCTTAATAAACAGCATAAAGAGGTGCAGCCTCCGGACAGTCTACAAAGGTAAGAGGTCAGTGCAGGAGTGCGGGAGCTACCGCGGTATTAAGGTGATGTCCCACACCATGAAGATCTTCGAGAGGATTATAGACTCTCGGATCCAGCAGGAGTGTACTCTCTCGGAGTGTCAATATGGGTTTCGCCCTGGTCATGGGACCACGGACCCTGTTTTTGCCCTGAGGGTTGTCGCAGAGAAATACAGGTCGAAGAACACGCCTCTGCACTGTTTGTTTCTAGATATGCAGAAGGCCTTCGACTGTGTTCCTCGTGCGATGATCTGGTGGGCACTGCGGTCCAAAGGGGTTCCAGACGTCTATATTGACACTATCCGGGACATGTACTGTGACTCCGATTCAATGGTTCGGACTGCTGTTGGCGACACGAAACCCTTCCCCATCACCGTCGGGGTACACCAGGGTTCTGTCCTTAGTCCGCTTCTGTTCAGTGTATTATTAGACGAATTGTCGGACAGCATCAGAAACCCGCATGAGCAGCCTCCATGGTTGCTCATGTATGCTGACGATATTGCGCTGGCAGACGCGGACAGGGACAGATTGGTGCGACGTGTAAAGGCGTGGAAGGAGACGCTTGAGAACGGCGGTCTGAAACTAAATGTGGCGAAGACCGAGTACTTGGCACTAAACTCGACAGATCCCACATCCGTCCGCATAGGCGGTGATTTGGTCGAGCGCACGGACCAGGTTAAATACCTGGGATCTGTTTTTCACACGTCCAGTGACATCGATTGCGATGTCAAGTCACGCATTGCTGCCGCGTGGGCCAAATGGCGGGAGATGACCGGTGTCATTTGTGACCCTAAAATACCGATCCGATTGAAGGGACAGGTCTACAAAACCATTATTAGACCTGTCCTTTTACATGGCAGTGAGACGTGGCCGATATTGGAGCGACACAAGCAGGAGCTGCGTGTCACGGAAGATCATACCGGCCTCTTTAAAGTTACTTTAATACCTCTGTCACCTTTGCCCCAAAACATAAGTATTATGAACGAACTATGTTACCCCTCGGCTTCGCCCGTGACATACTGCGAACTCCTGTCGCACCTATTTAATCCCGTCGCTTATAAATTTTACAATAACGCACAAAAATTTGCCCGATTTGTCGAAATGTATGACTGCAGCTCCGCTCTCCAGGGTAGTAGCGTGATGATATATAGCCTATAGCCTTTCTCGATAAATGGGCTATCTAACACAAAAAGATTTTGCAAATTCAACCAGTAGTTCCTGTGATTAGCGCGTTAAACCAACCAAACAAACTCTTCAGATTTATAATATTAGTATAGAATATATAGCCTATAGCCTTCCTCGATAAATGGACTATTTAACACAAAAATATTTTTTCAAATCCAAACAGTAGGCTATCTAACACAAAAAAATTTTTTGAAATCCAACCATTTTTTCCTGAGATTAGCGCGTTCAACCAAACAAACATACCCTTCAGCTTTATAATACTAGTGGTTCTGAGAAACGTAGACTTCGCAGTAATTTTGTTTTAATCAATTATTTGAAAAAAAGTTCAAAAATTTTTTTTTTCGTTCTGAGCGCTCTTGCCAACCACTACGGGACCATTTGCCCTCCCCTGCCTCCATCCCCCCCCCCCCCCCGATTGAAAAACCCCCTCACTAAAAGTTGTTGGCTACATCAAGGATTGTCCATGCCAAGTTGCATGCAAATCCGATGAAAAATGCGACCGTAGACTGAATGGACGGACGGACGGTCGGACATCAATAGCATTTTTCCCGTTCCAGTGGAGTTAAAACGGAGACTTCGTTTAGTTTAGATTAACTACAAATCCCATACATACGTAATATAGTACAACCCACGCGGGTCAAAGCGGCACAGGATATATCCAAGTGTCGCTGTGTAAAAGACCCTGAGGGCAACCTGTTAAGCGAAGTCCTCGCGGTAAAGGAGAGATGGCGCTCGTACTTCCACGAGCTGCTTAATAAACAGCATAAAGAGGTGCAGCCTCCGGACAGTCTACAAAAGTAAGAGGTCAGTGCAGGAGTGCGGGAGCTACCGCGGTATTAAGGTGATGTCCCACACCATGAAGATCTTCGAGAGGATTATAGACTCTCGGATCCAGCAGGAGTGTACTCTCTCGGAGTGTCAATATGGGTTTCGCCCTGGTCATGGGACCACGGACCCTGTTTTTGCCCTGAGGGTTGTCGCAGAGAAATAAAGGTCGAAGAACACGCCTCTGCACTGTTTGTTTCTAGATATGCAGAAGGCCTTCGACTGTGTTCCTCGTGCGATGATCTGGTGGGCACTGCGGTCCAAAGGGGTTCCAGACGTCTATATTGACACTATCCGGGACATGTACTGTGACTCCGATTCAATGGTTCGGACTGCTGTTGGCGACACGAAACCCTTCCCCATCACCGTCGGGGTACACCAGGGTTCTGTCCTTAGTCCGCTTCTGTTCAGTGTATTATTAGACGAATTGTCGGACAGCATCAGAAACCCGCATGAGCAGCCTCCATGGTTGCTCATGTATGCTGACGATATTGCGCTGGCAGACGCGGACAGGGACAGATTGGTGCGACGTGTAAAGGCGTGGAAGGAGACGCTTGAGAACGGCGGTCTGAAACTAAATGTGGCGAAGACCGAGTACTTGGCACTAAACTCGACAGATCCCACATCCGTCCGCATAGGCGGTGATTTGGTCGAGCGCACGGACCAGGTTAAATACCTGGGATCTGTTTTTCACACGTCCAGTGACATCGATTGCGATGTCAAGTCACGCATTGCTGCCGCGTGGGCCAAATGGCGGGAGATGACCGGTGTCATTTGTGACCCTAAAATACCGATCCGATTGAAGGGACAGGTCTACAAAACCATTATTAGACCTGTCCTTTTACATGGCAGTGAGACGTGGCCGATATTGGAGCGACACAAGCAGGAGCTGCGTGTCACGGAAATGAAGATGCTGCGGTAAATGTGTGGAGTCACGCGGATGGACCGCGTGAGGAACTCTCGCATCCGCGGCAGCCTTCACGTCCGTGATATTGCAGACAAGTTGCAAGAGTGTCGCCTTCGTTGGTATGGTCACGTCTTGCGGTAACCGCCGGGCTACGTAGGTAACAAATGTCTGGCCATGTCAGCCCCGCCGGGTCCCGGTAAGAGGGGAAGACCCAAGAAGTGCTGGCTTGACGTCGTTAGGGATGACTTGCGTGCCAATGGTCTCACTACAGGGGATGCCGACGACCGTGCGAAGTGGAGGAGAAAATGTAGGAAAGCGGACCCCGGGCGTCGCGAGACGCAACTGGGACAGACGCTCGGATGATGATAATGACGTACAACCCACAGAATACTAATATATTTGTAATTATATTTTTGTAATCGCAGTGTCAGTAGAGAAGAGAATCTTATCCTTTTGAAATCGGTAATAATATTGTGCGTAATTTTTTTTTTCACACACGCCCAATAGCCCAATTGCTTACTTTGCGCTATACGGCGTTTATAAGCTTGTGGTACGGCATCTAGACAATTGAGAAACTTACTCATATATTTATAAATACATTCATATTATACATAGGAAACAACCAAACTCGATTTTTTTTACGTAATGTTTAAAAAACACTAGACAATTGCATTCATAATAATTGATTTCAGATCACTATTATTACAGTGCCTTTGTCAATGCCGTCGAAAAATAAATAATATGTACGCACACTTGTGTCCATCGCAATAAGTTTAGCAGAGTTTTATGTTGGTACATATTTTTAGAAATAAAAATTGTGATATTTCTTTTATCCGCCATCGCGAAATCGCAAATTCAGCCAAAAGTAGCCAAGTAATATACCTAATCTTGTGCTACATGACCTAGATAACCGATAAACATCTTACTAATTTTGTAAAAGCGAAAGATTGTAAGTATGGATGTTTGTTACTCTTTCACGCAAAATCTACTGAATGGATTTTGATGAAACTTTACAATGATATAGCTTACACATCAGAATAACACATAGGCTACTTTTTATCCCGGGAATAAGTTCCTGTGGGAAACGCGAACGGGAAAACTTCACCACACGTGCGGAGCCGCGAGCGTCAAACGGGAGCAATCAAACGGGGATAAAGGCGTGAAAATATGTATGGTTTTTATATTTAATTAAAAAGCTAGTCTATCAATTGTTTGCGATGAACTTTGTTCCTAGGCCTACCGTTCATTTTTTTACTTAAAATAGACACTGGGCTGTTGCTGATATTAATTTATTGGAACTGCTTGAGTGGCTCCACGAGGCGTATTTACACTACTAATGTTACTGTAATTAAGTAGCGTGAAGGAACCGCAAATGTCATCACAAACAGTAGGCACGTGCTTCAACGGCTAAAGAACTACCAACTAATACACGTGTTGTCTCTTTCGCTAACTCGGAAAGTCAAACTGAATGAAAGAAAAAAAAAGTACTAAGATACAACATCGACTACTGATATCTATTGTCCTGTTACATGCCATAAAAACTGGTCAAGTACGACTTAGCCCAATGGGTTCTGTAGCTATTTTGCGAAATTTTTTACTTCATTTTTTGACAAAGTATAAAAAATAGTTGGTAGACTGTAACAGATAAACTTTGTAATGTTCCACGTTTCTGTTGAAAGTGAAAGTGAAAAATCTTTATTCATGTAGGTCACAAAGTAACACTTTTAAACGTCAAGATTATTGCTTTTACGTTTACATTTACTGCCAGATTCGCAACGCAATAGGTAGAGCCTGAGAAAGAACCTGGCAATAAAACTCATGGCCACTCTTTTCTAACTGCCAGTAATTACATTAGTTTTATTTACATGATATTTGAACAAATCATAAAGTAATGAGTCTATACAAAAGAAACAAAATCAAATCAAAATGAGAGCGTTTCTAGTTGCCAGTTTTAAAGGCAGCCCACCCTTATGACGAAGACTCCAGCAAGAAACTTAATGGCTGCTATTTTAAAATGCAGGTATGGTTAACAATATTAAACTTACATTGTTCCTTCGGAGTTACGTGAGAACAGTCGACTAACTTAATTAAAACTTAACTATCTTCACGCTGTATCCCTGAAGGGGTAGTCAGAGAGGACAGATCGCCAGGCTTCGCGATCCATGCATACTTCTTTCGCTTCTTCGAGATTCATCAATCGTTTCATACAAGCACGTCTGGGTATCCGAGTACTTTTGACCTTTCCGTTTTTGAGCAATCTGCTCACGTGGTCTTCATATGTAAGTCTCGGCCTACCCTGATCTCTTCTACCCTATGCTTTCGCACAATATATATTCTTCGTCAATCGTTCCTCACTCATTCGTTGGACGTGTCCAAACCAACGGAGCACGCCCTTTTCCAGCTTAAACATAGCTTAGCTTTTACTTAATTCGCCTTACATATAAATAGTATTATTTGTAATAATTGCTATAACAGCTATGACGTGTTATCATTTCACTTTTAATTTTGTTTTATGTACTTTTACCTACATCTTTTATTGAGTGACCCTGGGATCTTGGACACTCATACGTTTTGTTGGTGTTGGTTGTCTTCGCCCATCTTGGGCAGGCAAAAGAAACTTGATCTATTCAGCCTGGTCTTCAGTATTTATGTTTTCTTAGTATTTAGTCCTGTCCAGTCTTTGTCGATGTCGAGTCGTCAGTCCTAGGTCCTTATCTTTGCCCTCAGTATAATGGTGATTCTTATACTGAGGTTTTCAGTGAACTTTTCGCGGCAAGAGAGAAAATAGCATTTCACTGCATATATATCATTGTCTATTACTATAGTAGATACGTTAACACAACTTTTACGTCCAAGAAACCACCACTACCGCACATAAAACAAGATAAATGCACTAGTTTTAGAAAATAATATACAGCAAGCGTCCGAACTTGTCACTCATACGAGTTCCTTAAAATTTATAAAAAAAAACATTTTTTTAAAGACTGAGGAACCTAACAAAAAAGCAAATTGCAATCGACCAAAGAGTATCGGTATCTATAATTCTGTAATAACTCACCACAAAAAAAAAACCAAAGCTGAACAACGACCTTCAAAATGACATCCTAAACAATAGAACAGGCAAAGATAATACATAACGATGGACATGTTACCATCGCGAGTCTCGTGGGAAGAAATTCGTTATCAACTAATTGCGATATCTCGGTCGACCGCCGCATCGTACATATAATATAAAATACATGATAATAATAGAAACTGTTGATATAAATAATACATGTTTTAATTGTTTGTGTTCCTGATGCGGTTTGAGTACCGCTCGAAATAACAAATTGGACTCACGACCGGCTCCATCGAATTATATTACCATATTAGTTTTTTAATTAATTAGTAACTTAATTTCGTATTTCGTTGAATAAATAGTGTTTGTTTGAATTAATTTATTTTGGATTTGCTTTCTGTAAACGGGATATGGGTTGCCGGGAAGGGAAATTTGTAAATACACCGTATTATGTGGACCTAACTACATAATACTGTGTATTTCAAAGTTCTGTTCCCGGCCACCCACATTATAATTTTAAACGTAGAAATAAGGCTGCTTTTACATTATTAAAATTTCAAATCCGTAGAAAACAGATCGACTCATCTTACATTCCGAATGAAACATCTATTATCGGAATAACCTCTAAGGTAATACGTAATATCCGAATACACATTACGATACACATAGGTACATTTTAGATCCGTAACTTCTGCCAGGGACATCGTGCCAAGGAGTTACCTAGGGCGCCCGGCCCTAGACGGATAAGCAGGGAACGTGTGATTTAAGCTACTTCGAGTGTGTAAATCCGTGGGAATTTTCTTACGTTTTCTACTTGTGGAAACTGGTTATAGACATTGACTCTTATTTCATCAGGTTCGTATTTGTTTGCCACTTTAATGTCAAACAGAGGTTACAACTATGTCTTCATCCGTTGCGTTTAAGTTCGGATTACATCTAAGACTGTACACTACACTGTAGAATACACGGGTTTTATTTTTTTTAAATTTTAGATTTCTGTACAAAATCAATATTAAGCTGTTATTAAAAAAAGTAAAGTAGATACTTACTAGTTTTTGATCGGGGTTCCCGTGGTCCATCAACAGTGACTTTGATGGCTTTTTGGTATGTTGCTACTTGAGGTGGAGAGGTTGATATCGTGATTGTTAAGGAGAAACTCTTCCCTGCAACAATACATAATCTTTAATTAAAAAAAAATCTAATCTCTACTGACTATGATATACTGGCTCTCAGGAACATTCATTGCTATGCAGATGATAGCACTTTGGATTGGAGTTATTCTGCCCGTCCAGCGGCGAGGCGGACCGACATTGAGGGAGAGAGACGGAAACTTGTGGCTGATCTCGACCGAGACTTGAACTGCATTTCTCAATGGGGTTCAGAAAACTTCGACGATTTCAATGCTTGCAAAACACAGGCCTGTGCGTTTACCGCTTATAAATCCCCTTTCCTACATCTACCCTCTCTTCAGAACGCTTCAATACCAATGAAGGACAATCTAGACATTCATAGATGTCCTTATAGAGCTCAACCACATATCGTATATAGAGAGCTGCATTGGGCTAGCCTCACGTAAGCTAGGAGTAAAAATACGGTGAGGTGGTTCTCCACGTCGCACCAGAGATGTCTTTTGTATAAGACGCAGATTCGTCCATGCGTTGAATACTGCTGTCACCTTTGGGATGACTCCGCGAGGTACTTTCTGGAAGCGTTAGACGCTATGTTGATATGTGCTATTCACGTAATAGATTATCCTGAGGTCACGAGAAGCCTTGTACCGCTAGCGCAGCGTAGAACAATAGTTTGATTGGCTGGGTTTTACCGTATCTACAACATCATGGGGCCGCCAACTTGAGAGCCACTGTTAATAGTCATGTGGATTGAGACAGTGCCTTTCAATTCGCTAGATGTCGTCATGGCTTTCCATCAGGCGGGCGGCGTCACTTTGGCGAGCTAAATATATATAAAAAATGACTTTCAAGTACACAAGTATCTAACGGTTATAAAATAAAAAGAAAAAAATAATAGTCCTTTTTTGCGCGTTAGCAATAAAAATATATAAACGCGCTTTTTCTAGCCATGCTTTATATTGAGCATTTGTAATAAGTCTTGTATTAATGAAAATGTCACACGTAATCGGATAATTTAAATACTATCTATCTTCAAGCTGTATAGAAAAAGATAAATAATAAAAATAAATTACAACTCGTAAAATTCATCTGCGGCTTCAACCCCGTGGAAGTAAGTTTACCGCGACTAAAAATCGACGTCCTTGGATTTATAATCTCGTGGTACAACGAACGTAATTACATCTTTCATCGTCATCATCTCTTTGTCATATTTCAAGAAGGGTTTATGTTTTGGTGGTATCTCCGGTTTTACTCATTATAATATTATAATACAATTAATATGTGCTAACCTTTGAAAATGCCGTAAGGCGAAACCACGTTCCACTTATTTATTACTTAAACCTGACCGGTTTAAGTAATAAATAAGTGGAACAGTACAAGTGTTTTAGTTCAAGATGTGTAGCAAGTTCCACCAAGTGCCATCAATCAACAGTGTAAACAATTACAATTAAAGTTACAAATCTAAAGTAAGTCAGATTTAAAGATTTATTATAAAAATAACATCAAAATACGCATTGTAGTTTTCGCTAACTTGCTGACCCCTGCGGCTTTACCCGTGACATACTTCGAACCCCCATCACACCCATTTTATCCCGTCGTGTATTACTTTTACAATAATGTATGAAATATTTGCCCGATTTGTTCAGTTTTATGACTGCTGCTCCGTTCTCCAGGGTAGTAGCCTAATGACACATAGCTTACAGCCTTTCTCGATAAATAGGCTAACCCAACACAAAAAGATTTTTTCAATTCAACTCAGTATTTTCTGAGATTAACGCGTTAAACCAATCAAACAAACAAACTCATCAGCTTTATTTATTAATGATATCGAAAGTTTTGTTATACACTCATAGCGACAATTAGAAAAAGAAATTAGATTCAGTAATAGAAATATAATAATATTACCTAATATAATATAACCTAATTTTAAAAAATGCGGGTTGCACTCCGAGAGTGCCGACAAAAGTGAAAACTAAATTTATTTATAATTTATGTATCTAGACGCGTTCGCGGTCTGCTATATGTACATTGTTCTTTCGCTTCTTGCAGATTCATCAATCGCTTCATACATGCACGTCTGGGTATCCGAGTACTCTTGACTTTTCCGTTTTTGAGCAATCTGCTTACGTGGTCTTCATATGTAAGACTCGGCCTACCCTGACTGCTTCTACCCTCTAATTTCACACAATATATAGATTTTATCTCATCTAAAAATATGCGTACCGCGTTATAAAAGAAGTTTTCACTTTAAAAATACACGATAAAGCTTTTCTTTACAATCACGAATATCCTGTCTTATAATCTACTATTTACCTATTTTTCACAATCATCTACTCGTATCATACCACAATCAATAAGTATCAGCGTAGACTAAAAAAGATACGCTTTATGAAATATATTATATTGACAAAATAGTAGCAGATTATAACCGTGTCTGCCCTCTGCGCTATGTTCAATTATATTAATCAACTTATTAGTCTCTATACAGTAGATAATCATGTCCGAAGCCTATCTGCTTGTGTGAGAATGAACCTAACTGCTGTGGACCGCGATGGATGGAAAATAGGCAGCTTTTTGGGCGTCCGATTTGCGGTCGACAGTAATGAATGCACCGATAAATACCAAATAAAATTACAGTTAAAATGAGTGGATTAACATGTCTAATGCAGATAATTCGTGTGTAGTGCACTGCATTTGGATTATGTCTGATTTTGATGTGATCCATTTGTGTTGACGACTGTATCTTAGTTATTATTGTTTTTATAATACGAAAGTGTTCAAGACGATTGAAGTTTAGTTATAAATAGAATATTAAAATATAATAAAAAGAAATATAAAATAACTGTTTAAAAATAGTTACATTATTTAGGGTAGACCCAATATTGTCGGCGACTTTAATATAGAAAAAAAAACTAAAAATCACTAGATCGTAAAAAGGTTTCAGCAAATCTACAATAAGTGTGAAAGACCTATTTATTTAATGTACCATCTTTTTTTTTCATTTTATTTTATCAATTATTTTATTTTATTTTACTGTGTCTAATCTAATCTTAATCGATTACAAATCTAAGGTCCGTATTCCAGAACGTTTCTCAATGCTGAATCAACGCTTGAGGCGTTTATCAACACTCAGGAAACACTTGAGAGTAGATTTTTATAAGGCAAAATCTAGTCTCAAGCGTTGATCGAGTATTGAGAAACGTTCTGGAATACGGACCTAAGTCTTTGAGTCGTGTTGATTTCTGTGTATATTAAGTATACCAACATGTCCATTCTAAATGCGCCAAAAGAAGTATAACTTAAAAAGGTATCTACAAATGTACTCAATATCTCAACGATGTATAAATACATACCTACATACTACGAAACAGTATTGTCATATTGTAACAGTTACTGATAAGACTAATAAATTCAGTATTTTCCTGTTATTACGAGTCAAGACATGTTCAATGTCAATTACCTTATACTGTACATCAAAATATGGTTTTTCATTTATTCATACTTTTCTGTGTCATATTGACGCAAACATCAATAAATGCGTAAATGTTCGTGTTTTTAGTAGGTCGGTTACTGCCTTTTTGACTTGACACTTTAGATCCCACCATTACCTCTGACAAGATAGCTTCCTAAAAGAAGTGAATTTTTTTATTGAAAACGCTGATTGGTTGAATTGGTCAAAAATAGTTTAGAGAACATTTTTAGAGATCTATCTTGCGGCAATTTTAGGTATTATGTTTTTTTATCCCGTTACCAGTAAAATTTAAAAAGCAAACTCCACCTATTATGTCAACACGACAAAGCCTCCGACAAGACAGAAAGCCGTGAACCATAAGCGAAGCTACATTAACTTTTACACTAAGTATAAGTATACAATTTATGCACTTTATAATACATATTAAAAAGGGGAAATGATGAATTCCGTGGCTTAGATACCTGTAAATATAGTAATTTAGTGAAGTCAAACTTATGCCGCAATACGGAAACAAATCATCATAAAACATTGCCCGCTAATCTTTGAAGGCGTGTCACGAACGAGGTGAAATATTGCTTCTAAAGTTGCTATTAAACTTAATGCATTTCTCATGATCACTCATCAACAGTTTAGGACCTAACACAATACGAGTAAAGTCATAAAATATAACATTGTATTCCAACGACCATCTCCAGAAGGTGTTGAGAGAGGCGCGTGAAATATTCAATTATTATGCGCGGGCGCAGGTGGGCTGCAGAGGTGCAGGGGAGGAAAATGGCCGCCATCTTGATTTACGATCAAGCGTAAATCCTGAGTGACATTTGTGAGTGGAGACGACTCGCAAATCGTCATCTTTTATGTGCACGACTATGACACGGTTTTCTTGGAAATATTTTGCAGTTGTTTATGCATCTCTTCGCCAATATTGCAAACTTTTATCTAATTTGGTTTTGGAAAAGCAATGGATCGCAAACCATAAATTTCGTCGTTTCAGCAATTGCAACCGATCATGAGTTCTCAATATTGTATGGAACGCCCAATGCACATAAAATGTAAAGCCTTATGCGCTTCTCGGGCCATGTGAACTAACTTCGTGTCAAAGCTTTCATATTTTAATACTCTTTACAATCTGTTACACACACATTCGTAAAGAGTTTAGGTTGATTCTTAGGCTCATAAGGGCTATAAGACTTTAGTTTAACCTGTATATGGCTACTAACTATATTAATAAGTGCATCACCACCGCAGATTGGGTAATATGATGTAAAAGTAACCATAGTTGACTTGGAATTCTCAGCTTTCGCACGTGTAACCCTCTTCCTGCAATCCTAGGTCCAAGCTAAAAGCATAGCTAGGTGTGAAGAAGCATATTCCTAGGCTGTTAACATGAGGGTCGTTATCAGAGTCCTGCTGCATGTGATAGCTGTCCTCTATCACAGGTCGTCGTCTTATGTTGCCATCAGGCGGGTACGCGCCATTTTGATTTATATTTGGCACTTCAAAATGGCGTCGCCAGCTTGATGTTAAACAAAGACGATGACCAGTGCTCAATCACTGGTCATCGTCTTTGCTTGGCCGCTATTTCAACCAGCAGGGCTCCGATACCGACCCTTATTTTGACGGTCCAGAAGTATGCCTCTTCTCTTATTATACAGGATTGTGAGAGGAGGGAAACACGTGCACGGCAGAGAGTTCCATGTTTTTATGGTGCGACTTAAGAAAGACCTGTGGAATGTTTCGGCCCTGGGTACGATGGTATCCACAGTTAAAGGATGATCTTTGCCCCGCCTGTGTTGTCGGGATTCGGGAACGGAAGGGAAAGGGTGGGACCAATTGGAAGTGTTCTTCAGACCGCTCACCGTGGTATACGGATACATATTAAAAAATAGTAACAAAGTAAGTGAAGTATAGATTATTTGACATAAAACCTTCATTTGAAATAGTCGATAACATACCTACTTCTTCGAAAATTCCATGGAAGATGTGAACGCAATTTAAAGATGACCGCACAAAATGATTTGGTCACACTCTGGTCACGGCGTTTACGTGCGTCGGTCACTCGGCCCGCTCCTAATTATGTGTTCAATTTAATGACAAGTACTTTCGACATAACGCATTACGATCAAATTACTGATGTCGAAATGTCAAAAAATATTTCTAAGCATCTCATGTTGTTGCAGGATGGTGATGTGATTCGTGATTACCATTATCTAATTAGACGATTTTTAAGTAACATCTTAAATTCGTGATGATAACTTGTTTTCAGTTGAAATTGCAAGTGTTCGAATGTTTACTATTGTCCGGATACAGTATATCGTTGGGACAACTCACACAACGCCATCTGATTCCAAACTAAGCAGAGCTTGTACTATGGTAACCAGATAACTGATAAACCTACTTATATATTTCTAAATACATACATGTTATAGATAAATAACACCCAGACACAGAATAAACAATATTGGGCGGGATTCGAACCCACGACCTTTTGCGTAGCAGTCGGATGCACTCCCACCGTATCGTACAGAGGCAGTCAATTGCAATTACAATCCTTATGAAGTTGATATTTTTCCAGAATTGCTACCAAATCGAGTGGTCACTGAATGAAATAATATACCTAATCATGTTTTAGAAGCATCGACAAACTGACTGGACAATGTTTGCAGATTCAGTGATACACATATCAGCTAACTGAACTGCTTGTGTAGCTATAACATATAATTATATGTATAATAAAATTACATATACATCGGGAAGGCCGAGACTTACATATGAAGACCACGTGAGCAGATTGCTCAAAAACGGAAAGGTCAAAAGTACTCGGATACCCAGACGTGCGTGTATGAAGCGATTGATGAATCTCGAAGAAGCGAAAGAAGTATGCATGGATCGCGAAGCCTGGCGATCTGTCCTCTCTGACTACCCCGTCAGGGATACAGCGTGAAGATAGTTAATTTTTTACATATACCTCGTTTGCACAGAACACAGAACATATAATAATAGGTATTGTTATATATTCTGTGGCTCAGTAGCTTTTAAAAGGTCTACGGTAATATCGTAAATTAATGTAAAATAGCTTTACCCGCGTGATAAACTTTCCTCGGGTACGAGATATTCAAAAATTATTGTCATATTTCAACCAATTTACATACCTAAATCTTACTTATAAACCACTCTAGCTATTGGTGAAACTCGCACGGTAATCTGTTTAGTACTTTTTAAGTTTATCGCGAACGGACTGACTGTTGCGCCTTTGAAACGGACAGCAGCAGGATGTGGCTACATGCTGTTGAAATATTTCATGGCACCTATAAGGAATTTACCTTGATCTAACGACTACCATATTACTGGAGACCAAGGGCAGAACCAACGTGAACGGCACAGCGTAACGTATCTTCAAACACAGAAATTATGTTAAAGCAATTAGTGGGCTTGAAATATACATCGGGCCTCCGCAGACTACCTATGTACTATTATAGTATCTGCAACCAGCGACTTAGTACCTTTTTAGAAGCCAGATGCAGCGACCGAGCGTTCCCCCCCGCACACTCAAAAAATGCCAGAAGCACCAACTAATTCATTTTCAAATAGCGAAACTGTTACCGAGCAGGGGGCCAAGACTACTATTGAGAAGCCATAGAATAGAACCAAAATCGCTGTTTTTAGCTGCCAAAATGTTAGTAGACTATTAAAAATGACTAGCGGCCACTGGCGCGGTATGTGTTAGTAAAATTCTATCGGCCGACCGATAGAAGTCTATTAGAGTACGATTGTAATAGAAAACCCAAAAACAATCAAAATTGTACCGGTGGCCCTCTATTCGACGATTTCGATTCTATTTCTACACGATTGAAATAGCAGACTCGGCCCCCAGTTGCCAAAACTCCGGATACCGACTGCCAGAGAGACCCAAACAAGACGCAGCATCGACAATCTCAAAATCGCCGGTTGCGGTAGCTCTCATTGACTTTCAAAACAAGCTACTTAAAACGATATCTAATAGGTAATTTAAGAATATAAAAAAAGTTGAATCACGTGACAGTACGAATCCACAGACATGTCACCGAACCAGTCTTTGTATGTCGAGTCTAATCAAATCGCATTATCGATGCACTGTTTTGATGACCCCGTCACAACTAATGGTAGTTCACTTATGACAGTATTAAGTTACATTATTATATTAATTATATGTAAGTACCTAACTATCTTTCAAGTTCCGTACTAAACCAAAGTAATCCTTTCACTACCAAGAAATAATCTTTGAGTTTACAAACTTAGTTGAAAGCTTAATCTAGAAAGAATTTACTGAAAGCTTTGAATTTTTGTACGTTGGGTGTTTCATCTGAAATTAAAAAGGCTGTAAACATACATATTGTCACGAAGCGGTAGGCATACTATACGCCCACATTTCACCGTATGGATTTATGTCCCACTTACAGGTGGCGAGTCCATAGCCATGTTGAAATGGACAGGCGCAGGCTGTGGCGGTCTGATGTTGGAATTTTCAAGCCTTTTTCATCACTGACTGCCTCTGTGCCTCGGTGGAAGTGTATCCGACTGCTACGCATGTCGTGGGTTCGATTCACACCCAGGATAAAACTGTGTGATGAGCACGATGGTTTATTCTGTGTCTGGGTGTTACTTATCTATAATATGTATGTATTCAGAAATATATAAGTATGTTTATCAGTTAGGTTAGTTTAGATAGGTTACCATAGTATAAGCTCTGCTTAGTTTGGAAGCAGATGGCGTTGTCTGAGTTGTCCCAACGATATTTATATTTATATTATTACTTTTTGGGTGACTTCCTTAACGGAACTCTTTGGAGGTATATAGAATACATGTTCCATGTTTATCTGGGTGGGCTTAGTAAAAAGTGTAACTCTTAGGTCCGTATTCCAGAACGTTTATCAATACTCAATCAACGCTTGAGGCTAGATTTTGCCTTATAAAATCTACTCTCAAGCGTCGATTGAGTATTGAGAAACGTTCTGGAATACGGACCTTAGTCAGTCGGCACTGGTATAGATCAGACTTTTAAGAGTTGCCTGTTTGGGATATGGTAAAAGTACGGTATTTTAACTTCGTAATTGGTATTACGAAGTATAGCCAGTATAGGCAACTCTTCTGCAGCAATTCTCAATATCATGACCATAAATGCTGCTGGTAATCTGGAAATTCCATTTAGTTATAATTAGCTGCGTTCTTGTATACTTTTATAGCGTCACTAAATATGTAACGAGTGAAGTTCTTAGAAATACAAGAGACTGTAGGTGGGACATCTGTTTATAGATTTAAGCTATGAAATATATGACTATTAATGTAATAAGTCATCTAGGCGTATTATTAATATTTGATTAATATATTCGATTTCGTATCTGGTCTTCTAAGACCTTGACTATCACTTATTTCCAAGAAATTATAGTTTGTAATACAATATTCATTGAAACAAACAAATTCGTGGAATATTATAATGTACGTTGAATGATTCTACATTAATTACATTGTTTAATTTTGGCAAAATATTTTAAAGTTAAAAAAATAACATTATTTAATGGTTCTGAGTCAATAAATAATTACAAGACTATCAATGGGAATTATATTTCTACTCATCGATATCCAGGTGGGCCGTAAGCTTGTTTGCCATGTCGTAGAATAAAAAAAAATCCGCTACATTTGCTGGGTCTGTACTTAGATAGTTTCTATATAAATACCCTAACATACACTTTCATCTGGACCTTCGGATCAGCAAGTTGGATTTTAATTTCCAAACCGCAGCCGGCTGTGAACGACGTTCACACTTTAGTGCTCCATTGTGTTAGTTGCGCCAGCGCAGCCCATCGCCATTACCGGCCCTCATGCACCTACAATGTTCGAGGGGCAGTAAAATCACGGAGATCATTTAACAGACCATAAACGCTGTGACTGGCCAGAGGAATATTGTGTACTAGATACATAATAAATGTATACTGAGCATAAACACCTAATACGATACTGTTTTAAGTGAAAAACAGCGCGGAGTGATTAATAGGTGTATACTATGTGTAAGAAAATTGTACGACGCGTGACGTAAGAATGGTTGCTTCCTAGTAGTTTGCTCAAGGATCAATAGATGGCAGTGGCACAAGTTTTAAATCTGGTAATTTTAAAAGGGATTTATAAGCTTACAACTTGTAGTACTTAAATAATAGATTATTCTGATTGGACTAGGGTATGCAGTGCTTATTTGCTTGTATGAAGCGCACTCGCCTGATTGTAAATACTATCATGATAGAAAAAGAGATGTTGAGATGATTCGGACATATAGGAAGAATTGATAATAGAAGATTGCCGAAACATAATAAAGGTACTGTAAACGGACAAGTTAGTAAGGACCTTGCTTTGGATTTTGATAAGTTCATGTTTCCTAACACAAGTACCCCATGACTTAATGTTGTATCACTTCTCTTGATGGGTTAACTGTTAGGAGCCCTGTCGTTCCGAGGGCTCACCAGGAACTCCCGTCCATAGGCAGATGGAAGGAAAACGTGGTTTCAGTTGGTAGGAGACCGCCATAGTATCCATAAGTATCTCCACACGGAAAAACGGTTATGAAAATAGAATTTAGTTTAATAATATGGAGCTATAGCCATACAGGCTAGTATCATAGTAAATAAGCTCAGGGTTCTCTGTTGTCGTGAAAATTAAGCATAGTACATCAGTCTTACTAAATCTACATCTCTAGAGTCAGCCTCTTTACTTGGCCAGCCTTTATCTAAGTTGATGTTCACGGAGATTACTGACAAATTATGTGTTAATAGACACGACAGTAATGGGTTAACGGCAAACACGAGTTTTCACATTCGTGATTTAGAAAATGCGCGTTCCTTCACCGCAAACTATTACTTTGTTTATGAAGGAGACTCGTGAAACGGGGTCTTAATCGCGTGATCGTTTAGTTTCTTTTATTCGATAGTTTTATCTCTATTTTTAATCGAGTTCAGAAAAGGAGAAAAGGTGTACAGAAGGAGGTTCTTAAGTCGAATAACTATTAGCTTTTTTATGTTTGTTACTTGCTTAACAAGTTATTAGACCTAACCTAACAAAGAGAAATACATACATACATATCGTCACGGCTGTCTCCCAGCGGGGTAGGCAGAGACTACGGCTTGCCACTTGCTACGATCCTGGCATATTCATTAGTGTTTTCACACGCACACGGCGGTTAAGGGTACTCTTGGCCTGACCTTTTCAAAGAGAAGTAGGAATTCTTCTAAAATCAGATTGGTGACCAAGGTGCCTAAGTTGTTAACTCGTATGTCACGAATAATTCTAAAATAAAATCTCCCCAATTGTTGAACCCACTTTGGCCCATCAGTGGAGAAGGTAAGATGGGTTTATCGAACTAGGATCGACTGAAATGTGTGTTTCTATATGGCTAATGAGCCGGGTATTATAACTATACCCAAGCCCAGTCACACTCCCATTACCGTGGCTCCTGCAAATAAAGTTCTACTGCAATGACTTAGAGAAGTTACACCGAGATTGAATTCAGGAACGTCTCAGGAGAAGTTTGTGCCTTAATCAGAAGATAAACTGAAGGAGTTGGAGAGAAAGTAACTCCGCTTCTATCCTATGAAGCGGGAAAATAGGAAGAAACCAGGAATTTCTCCATAGTTTGGGACAAGATTAAGTAAAAAAAAGTGTAAAAGTGTAGAAATTACCAAACTACATATTCCAAACTGAGAGATTAAACATGATCAATATAACAAATACAAAGGCCATTCACAAAACAACTTATCGTATACCAGTCTGTTTAGAGTGCATAAAATGATCTTTATGTCTACAATGATAAGGTCTTTATTAGATTGTATAATCATTACACATAGTGGACACTAAGCATGAATACATTTTTTATTGTTATATATTTAATTAGTGGTGATGTCTTGGTTACAAACCACGATTTTCACTTGTATCAAACCACAATCATTGGCACCGTGACCTACAGAAGTTAGTATCCTCATTAATATGGTAAACAAGTACGCACGCGGCTGCGTACGCGTGGTGAAATTTTCCCGTTCTCGTTTCCCACAGGAACTTGTTACCGGAACAAAAAGTAGCCTATGTGTTATTCTGATGTGTAAGCTTTTTTTTTTTTTTATTATTATAGTTATGATGTGTAGCTATATTAGTTATAGTTTTATCAAACAGGACAAGAATACACACGGTGAATAGTGGGCACACAATATGCCTCTGCCACCCCTTCGGGGAAAAGGCATAATAGATAATAAATAATTAATTCATCAAAATCTATTAAGTGAAAGAGTAACAAACATTCATCCATAGTTACAAACTTAGGCGTTTATAATATTAATTGGGGTTTTCAGTTATACTTCTCTTGGCGCGTTAGGGAAAAATGATGAGAGTATATTTATACGCGCGCAGACCGTCACGAAAAACCGACACCATGAAGTTAGCTGATAAGTATTTCCATCACAACTTATAAACACCATGAAGTTAGCTGATAATTGTTTTCACCTAAAACTACATTCAAAGTAGTTTTAATTTTATGATGTTCTTTTGTCATACTAATTTATCATTCCTGTTACAAACAAAGAGTTGTGGTGTATGTGATAAAATCTTATAAGACTAAAGCAGTATAACTTCTAACGGGTGTACATAAGTAGACACACACTTTTTTTTAAAATTTAGTTTGCCATTATGACACCGTCCACCTGATGGAAAGCGATGGTGACATCTATCGAATTATAGAGCATTCTCATAGTCCACATAAGTACTGCTTCCTTCAAGTTGGCGGCCCAATGAATGTGCCTCTTCACGTTCCGTTTGAAGAACCCGGAATTGTATAAGAGAAAGGAAACACGTGCGCTGGCTTAGAGTTTAAGATTTGTTTGTTATGTTGTCACTCAGGAACTATTAGTCTTAGATAGCCTTTAGAGTTAGATAGCCCATTTATAGATGAAGGCTACTTATCTGGAGAGCAGAGCAGTAGCCATAAATGTCGACAAATCGGGCAAAGTTTAATGCATTATTGTAGAATTTATAAGCGACGCGACGGGAGTTCGAAGCATGTCACCGGCAAAGCCGGGGGTGCCACATTTATTTTTTCTTGTACCAGGAGAGATCCGCTTACAGACTACCCGCTGCTGGCTAGCAATGGGCTTCGGTGGGGGTCGCCCAGCACCTGATCGTCGTGGTACTAGGAATACCCACTAAAACTACTCGGCTGCCTTTCTGCCTTATGGAGGTGTTTTGGGACCTGTTAAACTCACCAAACACCTCCGGACTTGTCGGGGTACCGCGCTGCTGGAGAATTATTTGGGTATGCTCAGATAATCCCCAGACGAGGTGGCCTGTGCAATGCACACGTCAGCGCCACCCGACGTGTGCAGGTCACTATTAGGGCTGGACAAGACCAGCGATCACAACCGCCCACCTTCTCCTGCCCACCCGTCTACGCCGGATGGGAACGGTCAGAGCATCCTCTTCCCACTCCCTCTCCGCATCTTCCTTCGTTTATAGGAGGGCACGTGTACGACGACCGAGGCATTGCGACCATACTGGAGCTCCGTACAGGGCCATCGATCTTATGACAGCGGGGGGTGTCACTTAGTAATTATAAATAAATATCGTTGGGACAACTCACACAACGTCATCTGATGCCAAACTAAGCAGAGCTTGTACTATGATAACCAGATAACTGATAAACATACTTAATATATTTCTAAATACATACATAATATAGATAAATAACACCCAGACACAGAATAAACCATCGTGCTTATCACACAAAGTTATATCCTGGGTGGGAATCGAACCCACTACCTCTTGTGTAGCAGTCGGATACACTCCCACCGCGCCACAAAGGCAGTTAATTCATACTATGATGCGTGTTAGGGGGCGTCACCTTTTTCTCATGGATTAAATTAAAGTTCTACAGACGATTTGAACGAAATGGTTGCGTATGCGATTTTACGTAAATGATGTGTGACGTAAATTTTCGTCTCTATTAGACTCGAGGGAGCGGGCAACGTTCCTTGCTGTGTCCCCTTTAAATTTTACTGTTCAACGTTGGTCAGCCGGGTTAGTATATGGTTATGTTTTCAATTTTCCTTCCCTTCATCATTCTCACCCGGGGCCGAGTCTGCTATTTCAATCGTGTCGAAATCGTCGCTCAATAGAAAGCCACCGGTACAATTTTGACAGCTTTTCGTAGTCTACTATTACAATCGTACTCAAATAGACTTCTATCGGTCGGCCGGCAGAATTTCACTAGCATGTAACGCGCCAGATGGCCGCTTTAGGTGATTTTTGATAGTCTACTAACATTTTGACGGCTAAAAACAGCTATTCTGGCTCTTCTATTCTACTGTTTGTCAATAGTTGACTCGGCTCCCCTAGATCGCTTGTTAATGCCACAACGCGTGCACCCATGTAAAAGATGCTTAAAGCAGTGATTATTTCTAAAACACTGTTAGCGGGGCTACGAGCGCTTAAAGATTTATGTAAAACTAGTTGACGCCCGCGGCTTCGCGCGCGTAGAGAAGTTTTCCCGTTCCCGTTTCCCACAGGAACTTGTTCCCGGGATAAAAACTAGTCTATGTTTTATTCTGATGTATAAGCTATATTATTGTAAAGTTACATTAAAATCCATTTTGTAGTTTTTACGTGAAAGAGTAACAAACATCCATACAAACTTTCGCGTTAATAATATTATTAAGATGAGTGGATTTCTTCTGTCTTTTCTTCAATACAGTAACAAACCTGTTGCATCAAAAGATAATCATCGAGGGAGCGGGTGGATCTCTCATACAAAGACATGATATTTTTGCCGTTGTTATAGATAATGGTACGGAACCCTGTGTGTGTCCGACTCACACTTGACCGGTTTTTTGTCGTCCGTCATAAGCTAATACTAGGTACCTATGTGCGCCTACCTACATATGAATAGACTTCATAGATCCTATTTGAAGCATATTAAAAAGTCCCCGATGACGTATAATATAACAGGTTGGACATAATAAAACAGGTTGGGCGGTGACAATGCATGTTTTTTTTCTCAAACTTACTATAGTAACCGTCATGGAACTTGTCATCTAATATCAACATTACTATTTCTCTATTGTTGACCTTATATCATCTCTATAATCTTTGTGTTTAGTACCTACTAGTTGCAAAATAAATATCCACTGTTGGCTAACATAGGTTGCGTTTCGGCAGTGTGGCAGTAAATTTATTTGTAGTTAGCATAGCTAAACGAAATGTACGAAGGTTTTTTCACCCCCGACGCAAAAACGACGTGTGTAATGTTATATTTAGCTCGCCAAAGTGACACCGTCGGCCTGATGGAAAATCCAAGACGACATCTAGCGAACTGAGGGCTACTTTCTTAGGTCCGTATTCCAGAACGTTTATCAACGCTCAAGAAACACTTGAGAGTAGCTTTTATATGGCAAAATCTAGTCTCAAGCGTCGATAGAGTATTGAGTAACGTTCTGGAATACGGGCCTTAGTCTAAATGACTACTGACCATAAGACTGGCCTCTCTGCCCGGCACACGTTGGTTTAGTCATCTAAATGTCAATTGTAAGTCCTCTTTTCTAGTTGTAGACTAATTATAAATGTTTTACTGCCTCCACCCGGTGGTTAAGCAATGGTAGTGCCGTTTCTCGTGTTAAAATCTTATATAAATATTTAAGCTAGATGCGGAAGGCGCAGGACTGTATGTTGTGACGTAAATTGGGAGAGGCCAACGTCCTGCAGTGGACATTTTGACAATTTGATTGAAAATCTAAACCTAAATACATTTACTACTACAAATTCGTTGAGGTACCCATAACACTATTTAAAAAAAAATATTTTTTATTTTAATGGAAATTTTAATGGATGCGTACATGCGTAAAATCTGTCTTTCAGCATATATGTACTAGATACCAAGATAAGTTAAGCTCAGGTATAGAGACATTGCTATAAATAAAGAAATATTGGGGTGTTTATCACACAGTGCCATCTATCGATCATATACTATCATTTTAGAACGCACTGTCGAGCGAGTAAAGTCGCGTAGGGCAGCTAGTAAACATTAATAATATTGTGTTCCAGGTGGACGGATGATGATGTTAATTGTGTTCAACCAATTTTAGTGATGGCTACTGTACCGTTTCACACGTTTATCGACTATTGATATAATTAGCAAAATGATTTCTGACGCGAACAGTGATTTTATAAATATTAAAACAAGAACACGTTATGAATGGAAACCGGTTGTGTGAAGTCATGTCTATGGGCGCGCGCAACTGTCGTGACGGATCTATCATGCGTCACTCATACTCGAATTTCCCAACTTTTTTGATGACGATTTGAAAGTTTTTATTACTTTATTTGCTATTTTTAGAATTGTGGAAAATACCTTGCCGATTCTTCTTCAATTCTATAATTGTACAAGGTCATTTGCGAATGGCTAGTCTTTGATAGATAAAGTAATTAAAATGATCTATGACATCAAAAATAAGTGGTTATTAATGACTAGAGGTTGTTTAGTTAAGTGGTTATATATTAATGTAGTTATATTACCTTTCTTTCACTTAAATATACTTACTTACATATTTTCTTAATATGCCAATTTAGTCGCACGTTAAACTTATCTTGAAAACCTTGGTTGTTGTAAATCATTATGGGTTTTGTTTCGGGTCTTATTGGGTCTTAATATATTTTTTTTGTAACTTGACTCACCTCTCGATGATTTATCTTTATTGCAATGATACCGTGTTTACGATTGGAGGGCTAAAATTAATGAGGGCTAAAGCGCTAGTACCTAACCCATATAACAAATAAATAAATATTGTTATATATTTTTTTACACACCGCGAAGTCTAGCTCAAAGTAAGCCAATATTAGCTTGTGTTATTTGATCTAGCCGACAGATAAACATACTTATATATTTCTAAATACATACATATTTTACATAGGAAACATTCAAACTCCAAAACAAACATTTGTGGATCACACAAATATTTATTCCGACCTGGAAATCGAACCCGGGACCTCAGTCGCGGCAGTCGCGTACACTACCACTGTGCCACCGAGGCAGTCAAATATTATATCAATGTACAAATATAATTTAGTGTTCTAGAAATTAATTATTTATAACAATATAGTTTAGTGTTCCACAAACTATCACTATGGCCCTTGACTGAGGCGAGGCCACGGAGACGGACAAAGTCTCTGTCGGGAGCCTTAGAATTATCCTTCCGAGGTCTCACCTGGTACTCCCGGCCATAGGCCTTAGATGGAAGGGCACCGTGTGATTTTATTTAGTACGAGTCCATGAGTAATTCTACATACATACATACATATTGTCACGCCTTTATTCCCGAAGGGGTAGGCAGGGGCATATTAAACGCCTACATTTCACCGTATGCATTTTTGTCCCACGTAACAGGCTGTGAGGACCCGCTGTTGAAATTTTTTAAGCCGCCCATTAGTCCTTCAACTTGGCTTAACCTGTCGTCAACCCGGAAGTTGTTGCGAACTAAACTACTATCTGCGGCAATCATGGCGGCGATCTTAGAGCAATTGGCAGATTCCGAATTTTTAAAAATTTAAAAATTTAATGTTCAACGGCCATATACCTAAAGATTTTAATTGATAGAGAGATAATTTACGTACAGTGTTACATTTGCCAATGCCAAAATACATCTGAAATATTATTTTTATTTACAAACAAACCAACCTCACTGTACGGCGCCACACATCCATACAAAATACACGTAGACGACGCTCTCGTGTCAATGATCAAATATCAACTGCTCATACTGATGGTTTGTGAAGTTTCATTCAAAGAGTCAAATTTTATTTAGTTCGGTCATTTATTGAAGTTGACTAACAATTTAATTTAAACCTTATTGATATATGATTAAAGACCAAAATTGAATAAAATTTGTGACAAGTGACCTGAGCTGCCATTTTATTGGCAACCGGGAAAAACGGCTTAACGTGCCTTCCGAAGCACGGAACTGCAGTGGATCTAAAGGGTCGAATAAATTCAATAAAATAAAATGTGTCTATTTTAGATGTTAATTTTGGAAGAAATTTTGAACCCGTTGCCTTTTTAGTGAGGTGGTAACAAAAACGCTAAAAGGTCTTATGTCCTGGTAGTCTCGGACTAGAGTAATTCTACATTAAAAAAAAGAGTGGGTGTGTGGTGGTACACGCGTTAGAAGTTATATTGCTTAGTCTAATAAGATTTCATCACATACACCACAACTCTTTGTTTGTAACAGGAATAATAAATTAGTAAGAAAAAAAAAACATCAAAAGAATGAAAACTACTTTGAATGTAGTTATAAGTTGTCATGGTTTCCATGACAACTTATAATATTATCAGCTAACTTAATATATTGAATCTTAATAAAATATTTCTTGTTCACACCCGCAGCACGGCATATATCTTCATACCTATGTAGTGATTAGAATATTATATGTATACTAGTTGACACTCGCGGCTTCGCACGCGTAGAGAAGTTTCCCGTTCCCGTTTCCCACAGGAAATTGTTCCCGGGATTAAAAGTAGGTAGCCTATGTATTATTCTGATGAAACTTTACAATAATATAGCTTATACGCTACATTATTGTAAAGTTTCATTAAAATCTATTCAGTAGTTTTTAAGTGAAAGAGTAATTAATAAACATCCACACAAACTTTCGAATTTATTAATAAAAAATAATAATTTAAGATGTTTGTTTCTAACTGTTTAAACCTACCCTGAACGTTTACAAACCTTTCAATATGAAAATCAGTCAAATCGGTCCGCCCATATTCGAGTTTTAGCGAGACTAACAAACATCAATTCATTTTATTAGCAATATGTAATATTAGTACGCATAAAAAAAAGCAAAAGAATACGGTGAAACGTGGGCGTATAGCACGCCTCTGCCTACCCCTTCGCGGATAAAGGCGTGAAAGCATGTTATGTTATGTTATGACATGTTATGTTATGTTATGTTATGTAGTATGTTTAATATTATAGTTTATGTATGTTCATTAACTGTCTCTACTAAACGTCTCCTTTCTTCTGTAGAAATAATTTGCCTTTGTAGGTACATGTTATCTTTTTTTTTATTATATTATCATTTGCGTGTAAAAAAAAAACAATAAATAAATATAAAAGAATCAAGTAAACTCACCTCTACCACTTCTACCGACGAACCTTAAATCATTGAATTTAGCAACCCTATTCTTCATTACCGCTGAATTGTTTCGTAGCTCAGCGGCAAAGTTCTCATCGTTGCCAGCCCTGACAGTCACCATCGTGCCGTCGAGTACCTCGCCAAGAGCTACCACCTTAAATCCTCCAGGTAAAGTCTTATTTGATCTCCAGTGTAGAGGTAGCATTGAACACATGTAATCGGGGCTGCCCGTTCTTACTGTGGACAAGGGAAATTTTATTGTAGAATTGTTATAGTACTACACTCAGTGAAAATTGGGCGAATAATATGCCTCTGCCACCTCTTCGGAGAAAAGGCGTGATTGATATACATAAAGACGAAAATATTATGAAAAAATAATGATACGATAATTTAAAGTAGTGGATTTATTCGTCAGATTTTAATGACTTGATAGTCTAATTGGTTAAACGTCTCACCCGGTAAGTGAATGATTATCCATTTTAAATTTATGATATATAATTAACAAATAAAAAATGCTATTCAAAATTGTTTCTAATGACACGAAAAAACGAAAATTCAATAGATTGCCTCGGTTGCGCAGTGGTAGTGTATTATTGGGAGGTCTCGGGTTTTAAACTCGGTTCGAAACAAATACGTTCATGACCCACAAATGTCTGTTTTGAAATTTGGGTGTTTTCTGCATGTTTTTAGCATAGGTAATTATGTTTATCAATTGTCTAGATTCCAGGGAAAAAGCTTTATCACCCTCTCCCGCCACTTGGACCACGCGGCAGCAATGCGTGCCTTGACGTCACTATCGATGTCACTGGATGCGTGAAATACAGATCCCAGGTATTTAACCTGGTCCGTGAGCTCGACCATATCATCACCTATGCGGACGGATGTGGGATCTGTAGAGTCCCATGGCAAAAGCTTATTATTAGCTAAAGTTTAGTTAGAAGACAATGTTAAAAAAATGTTGCAAGTAACATTATGACAGTCGTTAACCAAATTTAAGGCGATCTAAAATAGAATGCAGCTTAAAAAAGAATAACTACAGGTTGCCACAACCTGCGCCTGTCCATTTCAACACAGCAATGGTCTCATCACCTGTTACGTGGGGCAGAATGGTCACGGTGAAATGTGGGGTTTGCCTCTGCCAACCCTTTGGGGATAAAGGCGAGACTGATAAGAATAAACGTCTATGTACCTTATATGTATGTTCGTTTTATAGTTGAATGACAATTGTGCGCAGTCGGACTATAATGCTCGTTAATAATTATCCTATTGTATATTTACGGGCAAATAGGCCTGCGCAAATGATTTGAGAAGTACTTTTATAGTAGACCGCAGATTATGTTATTAGGGTGCCGTTAATTGGTATCGCCACAAACATTGAACCACTATCGTGATTCTTTGAGGAAAAGTACCTAAATTGTATAAATGCTGAAAAAGGAATCGCGTAATTACAACATGAATAAAAATTTAAATCAAACCCCAGCAATTCTAATCAATTTGACTTTGAAAAGCGCTGATAATCTCAAACAGATGAGCAACTGTTCATATAATATGGTTTAGAATCATTTCTATAACATGAATATTTAGTGCGCGTATCAAAATCTAAAACTTGAGGGATTTTCACAGAAAAAACCTTGCAACGACAAGCAAATGCAAGATGAAAACTAAAATGAAAAAAGGACGGGTTGCATTCGGGGAGTGCCGGCCGAAGTGAAATCTTGAACATTAACGTTGTGTGTTTTTAAATATTTTGGAATGGTTAGGGAATAATTTCGCCCGAATCGCTTTATTTATCAGTATAAAAGTACTATCATTTATGTGGTGTAATATAATATTCATTTATAGCGCTATCGCACACATTTTAGAAAGAGAGGGGAATATTACTTCCTCTCCTACGCCGCACCGGCGGTCTACTTTCCCTCCGTCTTAGGAATTTTCGTTTAGATCACGTGTCCTGACTCGAGATTAACATTTTTTGCCCAACCCATCCCATAAAGTGGACAACGCTGCTAAAGAAGTTTTCACTTCAAACGTGTCTCGTTTTCACTGTCATTTGTTTTTTTTTGTAATTATTTTTGGCCTGGTTACAAAGCGCTCGTGGCCCCGCGGTCTCAGTGTTCTGTAAACGATCACTGAGTTACGCAACTTTGACTATGGCTGGTCCTCGGATGGGTGACCACTTTGTGGCATTTACATTTGCGAGCGTTTCCGTGCTTCGGAAGGCACGTTAAGCCGTTGGTCCCGGTTGCCAGTAAAATGTCAGTCGTTAAGCCTGGTTGAAGGCCTTATGGGCAGCTTGAAAATTTCAACAGCAGGTAGCCACAACCTGCGTCTGTCTATTTCAACACGGCAGTGGGCTCACCACCTATTACGTGGGACAGGAATCCACACGGTGAAAAGTGGGCATATAATATGCCTCTGCCACCCCTTCGGGGATAAGGCGTGACGGATATTTATTTTATTTTTTATTTTGGTTACAAAAACCTTTTAGCCATTACTAAATTCATTCATTGTGTATTTAGGAAGTATGTTTAGCGCGGATGGAAGATGTGATTCGGATGTGGAACGGCGAGTAGCTGCCGGAAACAAAGTTAACGGTGCTTTGTCCCAGTTAGTAAAGCGACAAAGCATCGTAAAAGAAGCACGACTGGCGATTCATAACGCAGTGCTAGTGCCAACTTTGCTTTACGGTAGTGAAACCTGGGTATGTCAGCAGATGCATGAAAGTAAATTGAATGCTGTGGAGATGCGATCACTTCGAAAGTTGTGCGGCGTTACCTTGGATGGCCGAATACGTAACGAAGTGATACGCAATTTAGCAGGTTTGAATGAAAGTGTCAGCGTTAAGCTGGAAAAGGGCGTGCTCCGTTGGTTTGGACACGTCCAACGAATGAGTGAGGAACGATTGACGAAGAATATATATTGTTCAAAAGTAGAGGGTAGAAGGAGTCAGGGTAGGCCGAGACTTACATATGAAGACCACGTGAGCAGATTGCTCAAAAACGGAAAGGTCAAAAGTACTCGGATACCCAGACGTGCGTGTATGAAGCGATTGATGAATCTCGAAGAAGCGAAAGAAGTATGCATGGATCGCGAAGCCTGGCGATCTGTCCTCTCTGACTACCCCGTCAGGGATACAGCGTGAAGATAGTTAGTTAGTTAGTAAATTCATATTTCTTCAATCTTCTTTCTCATTATATAAATGTCCCGGTCCTCTACGTCTTAGTCAAGTCAGTCAAGGTTAGTCTCACCCCACTATAATGGTAGTTGTTATACTGAGGTTTTCAGTGAATTTTAGTAAATAGCATTTTACTGCATATATAATATCATTGTCTGTCACTATAGCACGTTAACATAACTTTTATGTTCAAGAAACCACCACTACCGCATATAAAACAAGATAAATGCACTAGTTTTAGACAATAATATACAGGAAGCATCCGCACTTATCAATTTTCCCGCGTAGAATCAATGTCATATTGACAGCATCAGCAGTAGGGCCATCTGTGCAAGGCAAATCAAGAGCTGACTAAAATTTGATGTGAAGTGATTACCAGTAACACATAGGCTACGTTTTGTCCCGGGGACAGGTGCATATAAAAAACGAGTAGGTACGGGAAAACTTCATCACGCAGTACTTTATAGGCAAAAGTTTTTAGTTAAATGGCTGGACCAATTTAATGAAGTGATTACCAGTAACACATAGGCTACGTTTTGTCCCAGGGGACAGGTGCCCATAAAAAACGAGTAGGTACGGGAAAACTTCATCACGCAGTACTTTATAGGCAAAAGTTTTTAGTTACATGGCTGGACCAATTTAATGAAGTGATTACCAGTAACACATAGGCTACGTTTTGTCCCGGGGACAGGTGCCTATAAAAAACGAGTAGGTACGGGAAAACTTCATCACGCAGTACTTTATAGGCAAAAGTTTTTAGTTAAATGGCTGGACCAATTTAATGAAGTGATTACCAGTAACACATAGGCTACGTTTTGTCCCGGGGACAGGTGCCTATAAAAAACGAGTAGGTACGGGAAAACTTCATCACGCAGTACTTTATAGGCAAAAGTTTTTAGTTAAATGGCTGGACCAATTTAATGAAGTGATTACCGGTAACACATAGGCTACGTTTTGTCCCGGGGACAGGTGCCTATAAAAAACGAGTAGGTACGGGAAAACTTCATCACGTAGTACTTTATAGGCAAAAGTTTTTAGTTAAATGGCTGGACTGACTGACTGCCTCTGTGGCGCGGTGGGAGTGCATCCGACTGCTACGCAAGAAGTCGTGGGTTCGATTCCCACCCAGGATAAAACTTTGTGTGATGAGCACGATGGTTTATTCTGTGTCTGGGTGTTATTTATCTATAATATGAATGTATTTAGAAATATATAAGTATGTTTATCAGTTATCTAGATCCCATAACACAAGCTAATATTAGCTTACTTTGGGCTAGATGGCGCTGTGTGAAAAGTGTCCCTCAATATTTATATTTATTAATTTAATAAGAAGAGATCAGACCTAATAGATAAATATATTTTTATTTAACTATCAGGTCTTAACCCTGAAGGGGTTGGAGAGACATATTATATGCCAAATTTTCACCATGTGCATTCCTGTCCAACGTAATAGGTGGTAAGGCCATTGCCATATTGAAATAGACAGACGCAGGTTATGGCTACCTGCTGTTGAAGTTTTCAAGCCGCCTATAAGGCCTTCAACTTCACATAAAGACTGCCATTTTACTGGCAACAGGGACCAACGGTTTAAGGTGCCTTCCGAAGCACGGAAACGCTCGCAAATGTAAGTGCCACAAAGCAGTCACCCATCCGTGACCAGCGATAGAGAAAGTTGCTTACAGAATGATCGTTTACAGAACACTGAGTCCGCGAGACTACGAGCGCTTTACGAGGGAGAAATATTATATGGCCACATTTCACCGTGTACATTTTTGTCCCACGTAAACCATTGCCCCGTTGAAATGGACAAGTGCAGGTAGTGGCGATCATACTTTTAAAATTTTTAAAGCAGCCCATAAGGCCTTTAACTTGGCTTAACGGTTGCCCAGTTACTGGCAACCAGGACCAATGGCTTAATTTAAAAAAAAACATTTGTGTTGGATAGCCCATTTATCGAGGAAGGCTATAGGCTATTACATCATCACGCTACTACCTTTGAGAGCGGAGCAGTAATCATAAATGTCGACAAATCGAGCAAATTTTTATGCATTATTGTAGAATTTATAAGCGACGAGAGTTCGTAGTTTGTCACGCGCGAAGCCGTCAGGATCACAAAGTTCTATATGAAACCACATACATAATCACAGAAACCCTAATGATCTTCTAATGTAAACATAATCCTCAAATTAAGATGCGGTTATACAGTTCATATTGTTGACATTCTCAAAAAATCACCGTATAACGGTGCTGGGAATCATAAAAAACGGTAATGGTGTAAATGTGGTTTCACTATTTACGGAAGCCAATGGTATATAGGTATTATGGCGCCGCAAACTGCGGGTTAGATGCGGTCAAAGATTTTGTAAAGGGTGCTGTGGAATTGGCTTAGTTCCGACATGCCTTATACTATTAGTATTTACAGATGGAACGGGGTTGTGCCATGGTAGTCACACAGATTGCAAAAAAAATGTCATAATTTTGACAACAATGTGAATGAAAAAAACCATTATTTTTCGCCAATTGTACTAACAAATGAGAAAATAAAAAATAAAATAAAAATAAAAATATCTTTATTTTGCATAGACCATTTTAACGGCGCTTACAAAATGTCATACCCTATTTAAAATATTTAAAGCGACCACCGGTTCGGAACGCGGCCCACCTGAGAAGAACCGGCAAGAAACTTAGGAAGGCTTTTTTTTTCGATGGCCTATTTACAATTTAATATTATTTCACTTTGCCAGCAGATCATTTCCAGGCGTCCCTGTCCTGCAAGTAGTCTGTAACGGAGTAAAAACCTTTTTCACAAAGCTTGCTTTTAATAAACTTTTTAAATTTATTTAAAGGTAAATTTCTCAGGTCACAGGGAAGCTTGTTGTAAAAGCGTATACAGTTACCCTGGAAAGAATCGCCAATCTTATGTAGTCGACTGTGGTGGACTGAAAGATTATTTTTATTTCTAGTGTTTATATTATGTTTATCACAGAGTTTAGAAAACTGTGATAGATTTTTCTGGACATACATAAGATTGGCAAAAATGTATTGTGATGGTACGGTTAGAATATTTACTTCTTTGAATTTTTCTCGGAGAGAAACTCTGGGGCCCAAATTATAAATAGCGCGTACAGCCCGCTTTTGTAGAACAAAAATAATATTTAAATCTGCAGCACTCCCCCAAAGGAGAATACCGTAAGACATAATACTATGAAAATAACTGAAGTAAACCATTCTAGCCGTATCCACATCTGTTAGAGTCCTGATCTTTTTTACAGCGTATGCAGCCGAACTTAATCTAGAGGCTGTCTTTTCTATGTGTGGGCCCCACTGCAAATTGGCATCAATAGTTATACCTAGGAACACAGTTGATTCTACAAACTCTAACACTTGTCCATTCAGTTGAACATTGGCCGCAACTTGTTTTACATTTGGTAGAGTATATTTTATACATTTAGTTTTATTTTCATTAAGGCAAAGATTATTTGAGCTGAACCAATGAACTACTCTTGCAATTGCATTGTTTACATCGTCATAGTTATCTAATTGTCTTTTAATTTTAAAAATTAATGAGGTGTCATCTGCAAACAAAACAATCCTATTCCTGTCCCCTACATAAAATGGTAAATCATTAATATAAATGAGGAACAAGAATGGCCCAAGTATCGAGCCTTGCGGCACACCCATTGTAACCATGGACCCTACAGAACGTGTACCATTAATATCGACCCTCTGTATTCTATTGTTCAAATATGAAGACAGAAGGTCGAGAGCTTTGCCTCTTATTCCATAGTGGTGTAGTTTCCTGCACAGCGTTTCATGTTGAACGCAATCAAAAGCCTTTGATAGATCGCAAAATATACCTAATGCATCGTGCTTGTCTTCCCATGCTTCATGAATACATTTTAATAACTCAACACCAGCATCGGAAGTTGAGCGCCCTTTCGTAAACCCAAATTGATTCGCATGGAGTATTTTATGACTATTAAAATGGGATAGCATTTGATTCAAGATTATTTATTCAAATACTTTGCTCAAAGTTGGCAGCACTGACACTGGTCGGAAATTAGACGGCTCTGTAGCGCTGCCAGCCTTGAACAAGGGAACGACTTTGCTGTGTTTCATTAAATCAGGAAATGTACCACTAGAAACACAGTCATTAAAGACAGTTGCTAGATGGGGCGCAATTACCTCAATTATACATGATGCAGTTTTGACCGATAATCCCCAAGTGTCCGCGGTTTTCTTAATTTCGATACATTTAAATGTTTTTACAATGTCCTGAGCACAAATATCTGTGAATACAAATGCATCCCTGCAACAAAGAACAGATTCTTCTAATAAAAGTTCAGCGGAACTGGAAGATGCTTGGAGAGATTTTGTTGTCAATATAGGTACATTTTTGAAAAAGTGTTCAAACTCCGTAGCCACTTCCAAGTCCCCTGTAACATGGCAGCCTCAAAAGCGACATGATGGGGTAAGCTGATAACTGTTACATAATGAAGTTGAGTGATAACAGATTCGTGAAAATTCAACTACTTTTAAATCACTCTTTATTCTTTTATCATGCCGAGGCAAAAGACTTTTAACTTCTTCTTCTACGTGCGTACATTACACATTCATTTTTTTTTCATTTCCGCATTTTTTTTACTAACGGTAACTTATTTCCAACATCTTTAAATGTAGTTCACAATATTAAAAAGTTAAAGATTATCTTTACAGTTAAGTTATAGATATAAATAATAAGTAATTATATAATGTTAGATTATCAAATTTAACGTTGACGTCACCTTAAATAATTAATAAATAGTTTGCCCGACAACTAAGTATAATGAAAACAGGATATTTATTAAATATATGGGACAGTATTTTCCCGACTGTGTTCCACTAACGAACTCGAACTAATCTTTATGTAACCTCAGAGAGATAAGGTGTATAATACCTATATCGTATATTTATCACTACATATTATAAAACAAAGTCGTTTTTCGCTGTCTACTGTCCCTATGTGTGCTTAAATCTTTAAATCTACGCAATGAATTGCAATGTAGTTTTTTTTAATAGTTAGAGTGATTTTTATGTATAATTTGTAAAGTTTTTGTATATATTTACTTAATTTTAACAATATATGTTGGGGGCGTTGAAAAAATGAGCCGTCTGGGAGCTTTTAACGAAAACGCTGCCTAAACCCTTTGAGATATAATAACAAAATAATGTATTGTGGAATTGTGTATCTAATATAGGTCTACAAAAAAGTCCGCGATGGTATATGTCTATCTCTTAAGGATAACATACTATATCCATTTTACTACTTAAAAAAACAGCATTTATAAAGTGGTAATTTGAAGGCTATTTACAAAAATACGTTATTAATCCTTATCATTTTTAATGTGTTAGTTGGCTTCAGCATTTTATGAAGATTATTTTGGTCCTTTACACCTTGTAAATTTAATGAATATCTAAGGAGAAATGGCAAAATCCAAAACAATAATGCGCAAAGAAATTAATTTCGTGTAACCAAGTATCGGCCGACTGATAGAAGTCTATTGGAGTACGATTGTAATAGTAGACTACGAAAAACTGTCATAATTGTACCAGTGGCTTTCTATTGAGCGAAGATTTCGATTCTATTTCAACACGATTGAAATAGCAGACTCGGCCCGGCCCGGCCGCCGGCAAGTTCGGGGGACGCTGCTGCGCCGTGCGGAATACTACGTGTGCGCCCCCGACGAGCCGTGGGCGGAAAGTTGGGGAAACGCGCTTACATCGACTATCTGGCAGTTGGCACTCCCGGTGTTCCGCGGTGCCTTCTAACAACTTTTGTGCCCACTCGCTCGATCCCCACTACCTCTGTTCTCAGAGGGAATCAAATCGTGGGAACTAAACTGTACTGGGCAATAGATCTGGCCCACCGTCGAGTACCTCATCTCGGACTATCTACTCTTTAGTTTTACTTAGGCCTCCTTTAGCCGGGTAACTGTGAATAGTATTCAGGCCTATACTACGATCCGGTTGGTAACATGGCGGAATACGCGGAATACAGCTTAGTCGGTAGGTTGGCTTCTTTAGGGGCCGAGAGTCTCACATACTGTTCGTTCTTTCACCCCAAAGGGGACTAAGACGATACGTAAAAAGCATGTCCACAAAAAAATATGAATTAAAGGTTGGCATTTCATTGCGATAGGTTCTACCTACCCTTTTAATCGACTTCTAAAAACGAGGACGTTATGTGTTCGAATGGTTTTTTTATGTATGTACATCGATTACGCTGAGATTTATGATCCGATATACGTGATTCTTCTTTAGTTTGGTCCCATAAAAATTCAACATAGAATCAGTTTATATGTAGGTATAGTATAATTACAGCTAATTCCATAAGACGTTATAGTCATAATTAAGTAATAGTAGTAGTAGTATTGATATCCTCATATAATTTTACACCCCGTTTCGGAGCAATCTGACTCGAATAAATTAGGTTAGTGTGACTGAGCAACAGAAAATTTGTAACACTTGAGAGGAGTCCATTCTTTCACAATCGCGTTGATGTCTTTTCCTTATAATGAATTTTCACTGGCACAATTGATCTCTGATATATGACATTGCTTGACCTTACGCCACAAAACTTTACTTAGGTATATTAATAAAGGAAGAATAGAAACGTTAAAAATATTATTCTTCTTTCGTCCTAAAGTGAACCAGCATTTGTTTGCTTATTATGTCGAAATTTTTACGAATTTCTTTCACTGCGTTCGAGGGTTAATAGCGCTATCACTGACGTACAAGTTTTATATGGCTATACAGTATACACGTGTAATGAGATGTCATTGACTGCCTAGGTGGCGCAGTGGTAGTGTATGCGACTACCGCGCTGAGGTCTCGGGTTCGATTCCCCAGCCGGAACAAATATTTTTGTGATCTACACATGTTTGTTTCGGAGTTTGAGTGTTTTCTATGTATAATATGTATGTATTTAGAAATATTTAAGTATGTCTATCAGTTGTCTAGATCCCATACCACAAGCTTATATTAGTTTACTTTAGGCTGGATGACATTGTGTAAAAAAAAAAACCAATTTTAAATTTATTATTATAAGATGATTTAAACTAACACAGTTTGGGAGCTTACTACCATAGGTATGACATCCGGCCCATTCGACTAATGAACACCCGGAGACAGAAATGCCTGCTGGACCTCTCATGGATGAATCAAATTTTTCCCATAGACATTTCACACCAGGGGGCCAAGTCTACTAATTCAATCGCGTCAGAAGAGAATAGAAATCGTCGTAGTCTACTATTACAATTGCGCTCCAATAGAATTCTGTCGGCCGGCCGATAGAACGTTATTAACACGTGTAGCGCCTGTAAGTAGTTCTTAATTTGCATTATTGGTAGTCTTTATTAATATTTTTAAACTTAAAACAGCTATTTTGTAGCTTGAAAAATGTGATTTTGAAATATATAATAGTTTTAGTAGACTACCTAGTTTTAATCGCAATAGAATCGCTATAAAATGGAACTAGAATGACTTTCTATTGGAAAATAGTAGCTAGCGGACGGCACAGCAACACCGGCCTACAATGTCTAATTAGAGACAAAAGGAACCTAAAATCGACTTTCATCTTGGCTGTCTGGGAGAAACTACCGTTGGGTTCTTATAGGGGTTGTAAGCCAGTCTTACAAAGGTGTCCCTTGGCAGCTTTGGCAAGGTACTTGAGTTAAGGACCCAGAGACATCATCAATTCTACCAAATAAATAAAACTTAGCAAAAAATATATATTAGTCTTAAGAGATATTAGGATTCCTAAGATATAAATTTTATATTATATATTGGTACGGTGGGCTCATCACCTATTACGTGGGACAAAAATCACGGTGAAATGTGGACCCCTGTCATCCCTTCGGGGATCATTGCACGATTGATATATTATAAATATTGTCGATATTTATAACATCTATATATATAAAAATTAATCCCAATTTCCCTTGGTCACGCCATCACGCGTGAACGGCTGGACCGTATTAAACAAATCTTTTTGTATTGGATAGCCCATTTATTGAGGAAGGTTCGCTATATATCATTACGCCACTACATAGGAGAGCGGAGCAGTAATCATAAATGTCAACAAATCGGGGAAACTTTCATACATTTTTGGAAAAGTAATAAGCGACGGGATTACATGGGTACTACGGGGTTGGAAGTATTTCACGGAAGAGGCCGGGTCAGTCAGCTAGTAAAAATATAAACTTAAGTAAAACATTAGTGTCATAATGAAAGCATTTTCGTGCTTCGGTAGGCACGTTAAGCTGTTGGTCCCGGTTACCAGTAACATGGTAGTCGTTACGCCAAGTTGAAGGCCTTATGGCTATACGGCATTAGTTGAAAACTTTATAGGTACCGTTTTGTTTAATAGCTGGTACCTATTCATTTTAAGACCTTACTTTTTAAATTCAAATCGCAATTTTGATGCTGATCACTACCGCCGCGTCATATAAAAACTAAATATATGGTAAATTGTAATATAACATCATTATATACACACAGGTATATACCCGAGGGGTAAGGCAGAGGTAAATTGAAGCAAGAAACTCTCTGCCAGCGCACATGTTACCCTCCTCTTACAATCCTGGGTAGTTTAAAGAAGCGTCAAAAGGCATATTTCTAGGCCGTCAAGATGAGGGTCGCTATCGAAGCCATATTTCAGCCCCAATCAGGGGTCGTCCTCTTCGCAACATATATAAACAAATACACATTTACAATTAACCAGTAGTTATGTTATCCCACGTACATAATAGGCGGCAAGTCTATTACCGTAATCGAGCCTTTTTCTATACCTAATTAGGTCCTGTTAATAATCCGAACCAAATACCAACAACCAGCACAGGATCTAACCCATCCACAAATACAATGTCTGCAGTCAATAGACTACAGAGACTTGGTCATAGCTCTTAAAAGACGAATACAATACAGTAAACTATTTAGGAAGGCGGACGCCGCCGGTCTCGTGACGCAACTGGGACAGACGCTCGGATGATGATGTTGAACAATTTCAGCTTTTTTTGATACGGTTGTGGTAGCCTAGGGGTTAGAGCATTGTCCTGGTTAGGCAAAGGTCACGGGTTTAAAACCAATGGTCAAAGGTCCCGAACCAACTGTCTTTTTCTTAAAATAAAATTTCAGAGAGTTGAGACGGAAACAATGGTTGAAGTCAATACTTTTAAAAAGACTATAACAACTTTACCTAGATCAGGATACTCTTGCAAAGTTTCCTCAATGATGGACTGTAACCACCAAGGTTCCATGTCAGCAAGCTCACGGCGCCGTCGGCCCCGGGACTCGTAAGGCAAATGCATTTTACACCATCACACATACACTACTTTACCGTCTATTTAGGTGAATCTAATCAGCCTCACAGCAGCCAATGAACACGTCACAGAACGATAATGTCGAAGGTCACTTGATTTGGCAGGTTAGGGTTTGAATTCCAACACTTCCGTACTTTTGACGGTGACAGTAAGTTGGCAATAGTCCAATGCGTAGTATTAAGTTATGATTGTTTGTATATAGATTTGTACAACAACAAATTCTCACTTATGTTTGATAGATTGTTATTATAATGCCATAAGACTATCTGTGAGTATTTTAATTTGATTAGCTGATCTTTGGATCCCAATAAATTATTCAGTCTCCTTTTAATAAATACTGCCTATGTTACTGTCATTAAATTAAAATAAACAAATACGTCAATTCACACAATAAATTATCCGTACATGTGTATCACAATCGAGTATATTTTTGTGTATTTATTTCCTCAATTGGACGCTCGTTCTAGTTTGTAACTCGGCGAACTCTTCAACTTCACTTTCGTCATTTTAGATGAATCACAGGTCGAATCCTTAAAAGTCTATTTGGACTCCAATAGAACATTAAAAGTTCTGGTTCAAATTCCACGAACACCTGTAGATAAGTCACTCGCAATATGTCAACATCAGCTGAGGTCCTAATCACAGATTTATTTTCCCGCCAAAGCCGGTTCTGTGTTCGGATTCTGTTTATGACGAACGTGTGTACGTAATGATCTCGTCGCCGGCCACAGGTATTTACCGCGTCGCGTTAAGTGAGATGAGTCAGCGTGGCCGTCAGCGCTCTCGTCGCGTGTTCGCTGTTGGCGCGACTCTCTACAACTGAACTGCCGCCATTCTGTCACTAGCTGCCTCCATTCTCTGCGGTCAATCTGCGGTTTAGCCACGCTTCATTTGTTGGGAAAATGCGCGCTGTTCCCCTCCTATTCCTATAAATATGTTTTTATATACGTGCGAGTGAGATGCGTTCAAGTTTTGTCCCATTAAACATTTTTGTTTAGTTCCATTGTTGAAAGGGAAATATTATGAGCTTTTTCATTTTAAACTGTGGTTGCGTATCTCCCTCTTTCGGTCCGCTGGCTGCGGTTAGGGCGAAGACAGAGATGTCTATAATAGTAAAGTCACATATTCAATTTAAAAATTTCAACGCAATAAATTCTATACTCATTTAATAATCTGCCAAGGTATATCTGGTTTTTCGTCTAATTATAACAAATTGCTGATTATATTAAACAATAATGAAATTCTAAATTATTGAATTAATGATGTTTAATTACACCTGAAATTAATCGAAGTTAACTAACTAAATAGTTACTGGTATATATTCAATGATTGAATTTGTTTTAGTTTTTAGTTTGATGATACAAATTTACAGTAAGGGTTCATATTTCAGTGTATTTGATCTCAAGACTAGAGGGGCGTGCTAGCGGCTGGGCGGGGCGACTCCGCCTACCGTCGCGAAGATGAGACGCGCGGAAAAATTCAACTACAAGTACACTACTAACTGTTATCTATCTAGAGGCTAACATACCTTATGTGCTTCACTTGTTGCACTCCGCGTGTTGGTAACATGGTTGTGTGCTTATAAAATACTCGGATACCTAGACGTGCATGTATGAAGCGATTAATGAATCGACAGGAAGCGAAAGAAGTATTCATGGATCGTGATGCCTGGTGATCTGTCGTCTCTGACTACCCCGTCAGGGATACAGTGTGAAGATAGTTAAGTTGGTTAAGTTTAAGTTGTGTGTTTATTAAAGAACAGATTTTTAATTTCAGTATGTTTTCTGTAGGTTTATGTAGTTTTTTTAACACTTTTTGTACAATATGGCTGTTAAAAAAAAACTATTTTGTAGTCCCTCAGTATTCTGTAAACGATCAATAACTTTCGCCTTAACGCAGTGAATCTCTACAGAACACTAAGGAGATAAAAATACTTTTCTAAGCATATTTCGTTATAACTGGTCTTCAGATGGATGAGAGCTTTGGAGTATTAACCAACCTGCGTCTGTCTACTTCAACACGGCAATGGGCTCACCACCTATTACGTGGGGCAGGAATACACATGATGAAAAGTGGGCGTTTAATAGGCCTCTGCCAATCCTTCGGAAATAAGGTACGATTGATAAAAAAAATAGAAAACAATATAATAAGTCATTGTTTATTTATAGTAGATAATATTTAAGTCCACTGGTACGGAAAAACTGCTATCGATGTGTTTGAGCTCATCATCAACAAGCAGCTCATGCGTTATCTAGAGGATCACTCGCTAATCAATGATCGGCAATATGGCTTTAGGCCGAAACGATCTACGAGTGATCTTTTAGCGTACGTAACACATGTTTGGGGTGAGGCTATGGAAGCGCACGGCGAGTCCTTGGCTATTAGCCTGGATATTGCCAAAGCGTTCCGTAGAGTTTGGCATGCGTCGCTTCTTTCCAAGCTCCCGGCATACGGTCTACCGCCTCAATTGTGCAGCTGGATGGCCAGCTTCCTGCAGGGGCGACGTATACGGGTCCTCTGTGATGGCCAGGCTTCGTGCTTTTTGCAGGTTAATGCCGGAGTACCACAGGGGTCCATGTTGTCGCCAACTCTCTTTCTTCTGCATATCAATGACATGCTGGCCCTCGGGAACATTCATTGCTATGCAGATGATAGCACTTTACATAGGAGTTATTCTGCCCGTCCAGCGGCGAGGCGAACCGACATCGAGGAAGAGAGATAACAACTTGTGGCTGATCTCCACCGGGACCTTAACCGCATATATCAATAGGGTTCTGAAAACCTGGTCGATTTCAATGCTCGCAAAACACAGGCATGTGCGTTTACCGCTAAAAAATCCCCCTTCCTTCCTCTACCCTCTCTTCAGAACGCTTCAATACCAATGAAGGACAATCTAGATATCCTCGGCATAGACGTCCGTCGAGAGCTCAATCATAAAACGTATATTGAGAGTTGTATTGGGCTGGCCTCGCGGAAGCTCCGAATATTAAATAAGGTGAGGCGGTTTTTCACACCTCACCAGAGATGTCTTCTGTACAAGACGCAGATTCGTCCATGCGTTGAATACTGCTCTCACCTTTGGGATGATTCCGCGAGGTACCTGTTGGACGCACTAGACGCTATGCAGAGACGTGCTATTCGTATAATAGATTGTCCTGAGGTAACAAGAATCCTTGAACCGCTGGCGCAGCGTAGAATGATAGCTTCACTGGCTGCGTTTTACCGTATATACCACGGCGAGTGTTCTGAAGAGCTTTTCAACCTAATCCCACCCTCTCCTTTTCGATCCCGATTAACGCGTGCCGGGCTGAGGTGCCACTCGCATACAGTGGAAAGAATTTTTGCCAGAACTGAGCGGTTTAAAAGATCGTTTTTCTGTCGCACAATAAAAATTTGGAATGCTTTGCCAGTGCACGTGTTTCCCCCCTCTTATAATCCCGGGTTCTTCAAGCGGAGCGTGAAGAGGCACATCATTGGGCCGCCAACTTGAGAGCCACTGTTATTAGTCCTGTTTTGGACTGCGACAGTGGCTTTCAATTCGCTAGATGTCGCTTTGGCTTCCCATCAGGCGGGCGACGTCAATTTGGCGAGCAAAAAAAAAAAAAGAAAAAAAGAACTGGTCCCGTAGTGGTTGGCAAGAGCGCTCATATAATGATATAGGCTTGAAGTAGAACCAAAAAAAATGTTTAGCTGTTTTTCTCAATTTACTCCGAAGCCACAGAACCACTAGTAGGTATAATTGTTTGATTTTATAAACTAAATACATTACCTATATATTGCCGTAATTATGACATAGGAATACAAACATATAAATCGTAATTTAAAATCCGGCACCAATTAGTAATTTATGTTATTCCAATAAAAGCTGAGTGACCTGTTAAACTACATTCAGTTGTTATTGTTTAGAGCTCATTCGATTCTCTTGGATTGCTTGAGTCTCCTTCTTTTTTATCTTAGCATAATTCCAGTTACTTGTACTTCTAGGTTTGTGAGGTTAGGTTAGCAACCCCTTAACCCGCCTTGCATTGTTGAATTGTTCGCTAATCAGCAACTAAATAGCCTACGTACTAGTACATACCTACATTCACAAATTCAGCTAATATAAGATTGTGCTATAGGATCTATTCAACTGATAAACATACTTAAGTATACCTCTGTTTCTAAATACATACATATTTCTTTGCTTATGGAGCAATACTTCATCCTTTTCACTCTTGCTATTTGTTGTATAAAGCTATCTCCGTTATTCCTGTGTAGCTACGTCTAACTCACACTTTGACAGCGAAGAGCGCGTAGCCAAATTAGCCAACTAAGTCACAAACTGGTAATAACAAACGCTGCCGTTACTTTTTTATGTATCGGAGTGAAAATATTACATAAAATCATTGTAAAATGTTACAAAAGTGGACAAAAATATATTAAAAGTTGTTATGGAAATAACTAAGCTAAGCTACCGGATTTTTGTGTTACGCTATTTTTCGCTAATATTTGTTCCGACTCGAAATTTGAATCCAAGACTTCATACTACATCCAAGACTGCGCAATCACGGCAGTCGGCAGCTATAAGTCAACCAACATATTGTAACCACCCTGTATCACTCTTTAATTAATTATAAACCACAAACTAGATGATTCTCTATTCACAAAGCGCGTTACAAAGGAGCCACTTGACAAAATGTCGTGTCATCCCAATAACCACAGTGCGGTGAATTTTTGCGGCTCATTGATGGAACGCCCAGGTGACCGCAGCGTTGGCGCCTTTCAATTGAATTTCAATTAGCTGTCTTCGCACTACCAACTAATCGATATTGATAGTATTATAATATTATACATATATTTTAAGTACGAATGATTACTTTTTAGGTTTCCGTACCTCTATATTAAAAATATGTGTGTGTACCAGAGTACACAGGTAAGAAGTAAAACTTCTTTACGACATTTTTTTATAGCTATAAATTTCTCTCATACGTCAAAAAGGAGATTTAACTTATGATAAAGAAGTTTCACTTCCAAAACGGAACACTTCTAGGATCACTTTGTCCTTATTAAAAACCTTAATTAAACCTCAGTTTTACTTGCATTCAAGCGAAGACCTTTACTTTCACATATATAGGTATAATGTTAAGAACCATCTCGATCAGATCGGCTTACGAACACAAAATCCGCATCAAAATTGATCCATCCACTGCGGAGTACATGAGTAGTTTTAGTATGGGTATCTAGTACCTACATAAAGCAATGAGTAGTTTTTATATAGTAGGTAATTGTAGATACGAATAAAACAGGAAAGTAGAGAGTAATGTGGTTAGTGTAAAAGAGGGTTAAATGAAAGAACAAAGACATCACATCATTCAATTAGGTTATTCCTATTGAATCACTTATTATTATTGCTTCATTGTCCAAGTACGTACAGATACGTACGTACTTGTCATTAAGGAAACACCCAACTATATTCAAAACCTAAACATGGCTTAACCACCCTGTTTTTTTTGTTTGCAATATTTTATGAAATTTCGAATTTAAAAACGATTTTATAATAATTTTGATATTTTGTAAAAAAAATTACGAGGACAAACTAATAACTAACTAATGACTTTTGAGTTGTATCCCTGACGGGATAGTCAGAGAGGATAGATCACCAGGCTTCACGATTCATGCATTCGCTTCCTACAGATTCATTAATCGCTAAACCTCTGACTGCCTCTGTAGCGCGGTGGGAGTGTATCCGACTGCTACGTAAGAGGTCCTGGGTTCGATTCCCGGGTCGGAACAAATATTTGTGTGAATGTGTGTTTTGGAGTTTGGGTGTTTCCTATCCATAATATGTACCTATGTATTTAGAAATATATAAGTATGTTTATCAGTTATCTAGATCCCATAACACAAGCTAATATTAGCTTAATTTGGGCTAGATGACGTTGTGTGAAAAGTGTCCCACATTTTATAAAAAAAAACCGACTACTTTTGATTTAAGCTATCTGTTCACGTGGTTTTCATATGTAGGTATCTACCTAAGTCTAAACATATTATGTCTTATATGTAATCACCACAATTGATTTATACCTATACCTACCTGATATACCAAAATATACCTATAATAGACTTTTTAGGCTTCCGTACGTAAAGGGTAAAAACGGAACCCTATTACAAAGACTGCACGGGTCAAGTCCCATGAACAAAAAATTTACATTTTCAAAAAATAAATGTGTGTTTACTTATGCACACGCGTTAGAAGTTATACTGCTTTAGTCTAATAAGATTTCATCACATATTGGTATAAGTACAACTCTTTGTTTATCACAGAAATGATATGTACGAAAAAAAATCAAAAGATATAAGTTGTCATGGAAACACTTATTAGCTTACTTTAGGGTGTTTATAAGTTGTCATGGAAACACATATCAGATAACTTCACGGTGTCGGTTTTTCGTGACGGCACAGTAGATATATACATTTTTATTACTAATTATTTATGTACTTTGGTGAAGGCCTACGCGCGTATCGTAAAAATTTACTGTCATCATTTTTCTCTAACGCGTCAAAAGATGTGGTGGATGTGTGGAGTCACGCGGATGGACCGCGTGAGGAACTCTCGCATCCGCGGCAGCCTTCACGTCCGTGACATTGCAGACAAGTTGCAAGAGTGTCGCCTTGGTTAGTATGGTCACGTCTTGCGGCAACCGCCGGGCTACGTAGGTAACAAATGTCTAGCCATGTCAGCCCCGCCGGGTCCCGGTAAGAGGGGAAGACCCAAGAAGTGCTGGCTTGATGTCGTAAAGGATGACATGCGTGCCAATGGTCTCACTACATGGGATGCCGACGACCGTGCGAAGTGGAGGAGAAAATGTAGGAAAGCGGACCCCGGGCGTCGCGAGACGCAACTGGGACAGACGCTCGGATGATGATGATGCGTCAAAAGAAGTATAATAACTTCAAAAATAAGTATGGGTTGTCTCAGAATATCTAATATTTATATTAGAGTATCTAACCCTTTAACGCAGTCTTTTTAAAATTCCAAATACGACAGACCGCCTTAAGCCCTTATAAACATAAATTTATCTACATAAGTCCTCCAGTTCATTACATTGGACGTGTTGCATTCTATTTTGTCAATGAGCTTAGTCCGGGACAGGCGCACACGACTGAGTTCATTAACAATTTAAACCGATTAGTTGGGCGGGCGCGCATTAAGACGCATCCTAATAACAGAGTATTGTTCTGATGCCAATTTTTGAGGCCCACACAAAAACACAGTAAACAATGTTGGGTAAGTTTTTGAAGAGAAGCAGTAATTTTTGGTCTTTTGTTGTTTTATGTATTGCCGAGGCGATCGATTTAGTAGCCTTCCGTACGTAGATACTTAGGGACCTATTTAGGGTGCTAGGAGAATTTGGGTTGAGGCCCAGTCAGTTTCTTTTTTCGTGTTGATAATTTTTTCATTTTTTTTTTTGAAACTTTATCATCGGCGGTCTCAACTTGTACAATGCATTATGATTTTCGGGTCTTTTTCTTGTTGCAGTTTGTTTTATACTCGTATTTTTGTTTTATTATATTTTTATTATTCTTTAAATTTTTTGAATGTATATATTTTTATAATTCTTTTAATATTGTAACGAGAGGTGACCAAATATCGAAAAATCTTCGAGAGGTGAGCAAAAATTAAAATTAAACACTGCGGAATAAGATCCAAATCCATAATTAATAGGTCAGTTGATGTTTTAGAAAATACGCAACGAATGGCTGCAACACATCGCATACCCACTGGTTAAGAGAGTGTTACACCAATAGGCTAGGTTACAAACAGAAGAAAATCACTACTGGCTTTCAGTAGAATCAAATACTGACTATCCTTAAAAATTCTGTCAAACTAGGTGCACTTGCCTTCCCCTGTAAGTCTAAAAGGAGCGAATTAAGCGTTTTTCGTATTCTTTTGTCAAAATCTATTTTCCTTTAGGTGATTATTCCTCCATGGTAAGTCCGATTTCCGATTTTATTTTTTCTAAGCAATCTAGATGTCGTATTATGGGTCAAATAGGTATACTTAATAAATAATTTGTTGATTTATTCCAAATTTAATTTTTAAGGTTCCGTACCTCAAAAGGAAAAAATCGGAACCCTTACATCATTTACATTCACATTTGTTCATTTGTCTGTCAGTCCAGCCTTTGCCTCGGTAATGTGAAGCGTAAGAGAAAAACCATATTCCTACCCAGGCCTACAGTTCGCTAAAGCTGAAAAGTCATACTATACGCCCACATTTCACCGTATGCACTTTATGTCGTGACAGGTGGTGAGGTGAACGCCTGTCCATTTCCAGCACGGAAACATTTTGACAAAAACACTTGCTTATGAGTGATACTAAGCGTTCGAGATGCGTTGAATGATTTGCCTCGCCCCGGTAGACAATCAACATCTTTAATTGCAGTTAACATCTAAAAAGGAAAATAAAAAGTTCGAAGCGCTCGTGGCTCCGCCGAGTGTTCAGTGTTCTGAAAACGATCACTGCCTTAAGCTACTTTGGCTATGACTGGTCCTTGGATGGGTGACCACTTTGTGGAATGTATATTTGCGAGCGTTTCCGTGCTTCGGAAGGCACGTTAAGCCGTTGGTCCCGGTTGCCAGAAAATGGCAGTCGTTAAGGAAAGTTGAAGGCCTTAAGGTCTTGAAATAGTTCAACAGCAGGTCACCATAGCCTGCGCCTGTCCATTTCGACACGGCAATGGGCTCACCACTAGTTTCGTGGGATAAAAATGCATACGGTGAAATGTGGGCGTATAGTATGCGTCTGCCTACCACTTCGAGGATATAGGCGTGACAATATGTATGTATGTAAAAAGTTCTCATTCAAGTTTGAAAAAGATAGCCATTAAGCCAGTACTTACCCGTGGTACTACCGGTGGTACTACTGGTAGTTGGTACTACTGGTTTTTCTTGTACATACGTACAAGAAAAACCTCCTGCTATGTTATATTATAATCCATTAAAATATATTTTTTACTTTTAGTCTCCTATTTTTTTCTCTTGTTTAGGTTGCGATTTATGCGCTGGGTATCCGCTCTCGATTGCGATTTATGTAGATACATAAAACATAAAGTATTTTATATTATTTATTAAGTAGTACCAGGGGTAATATAAAACCTCCCATGGTACTACTATACGTCATAGTAGTACCACCGGCAAAAAATATTTCCCGTGGTACTACCAGTAGTATGGGTGTAAGGGGCCCTACCAAGATCTTCGGGGCCCAAGTCAACCTCCCGTGCCAGTGCGTGCACCTGCTGATTAACGGACGAGGCTCTGGCGCTGGCTTTCCCCTCTGGGGTTGGGAGGTCTGAGGGCGTCGCTCCCATAAAAGCCACCCGCCGAAACAAATAATGAAAAGAAGTAAAAGGAATGCTGCTAGGGATAGGGCGCCGCCGCAAAACGGCGCGCAGGAGCCCCGCCCGACTCCTGTGGCAAGTGGGCTAGGGCTGCCGTGTGTCGGGCCAGCACGGCTAAAGAAGTTAGCCCCAACCCGAATCCGCTTCGCATCTTGGAACATTGGCACGCTGACTGGGCGTGCGGTAGAGTTGGCCGAAGTACTCTCCAGGCGGAGGGTGGACGTGGCGTTCCTGCAGGAGACTCGGTGGAAGGGCAACAGAGCCCGGCCTTTGCAGAAAGGCTACAAGCTGTACTACACGGTTGCGCCTGGTGGGGAGAACGGGGTGGCCGTGGTGCTCTCCGAAGGGCTGCAGAGCGGCATCTTGGAGGTGAAACGCTGTAGCGACCGGCTTATGATCGTGAGGGTGCTTATCGATGGGATTATTACCCACCTGATAAGTGCCTACGCGCCACAGGCCGGTTGTAGCGACGCCGATAAGATGTCGTTTTGGGGCCAACTCGAGGGAGTGCTTCGGAGCATTCCGTTGTCACAGGGAATCGTTTTGGGCGGCGACCTAAACGGTCATGTGGGTGAGAGGTGTGAGGAGTTTGAACGTGTTCATGGTGGTTTTGGATACGGCACCCGCAACACTGAAGGAGAAACTATCCTCAGAACGTGTGCGGCTGCCGATCTGGCCATTGTGAACACGTATTTCAAAAAGAAATCCGAACATCTCATCACCTACAAGAGGTTGAGGCGTACAACTCAGATCGATTTCCTACTCACTAGGCGACACAGCATCGGCAAGGTGGCCAACTGCAAGGTCATACCCGGTGAGAGTCTTACTGCACAACACCGTCTCCTTGTCATGGACCTCTGCGTGAAGCCTAAAGGCAAACGCATCGAGCGGTGCCAGCGCCGCATCAGATGGTGGCTGCTTGATGAAACTAGGTCCCAGGAGTTCGTCTCAGCTGTCGGTGACAAGTGCACCGACACTGAAGGCGAACCAGTTCAAGATTACTGGGACAAAGTTCAGGCGGCCATCCTTGGAGCGGCGAAGGTGGTGCTCGGTGAGTCTAAGGGTGGACGCAAATGTGACAAGGAAACTTGGTGGTGGAACGACGCAGTCCTGAGGGAGACCAGGGAGAAGAAAGCCCTCTTTAAAAAGTGGCAAGCGACCGGATCTTTCGAAGACCGCGACGCGTACAGGGCTGCCAAGCGCGCCACAAAGAGAGCTGTAGCCAGAGCCAGACGAGACCACTTACAACCTTTGTATGATAAGCCGGAATCGTCTGAGGGGCAGAAGCTCATCTATAAGCTGGCGCGCTCCAGGGTCAACGCGGCACAGGATATATCCAAGTGTCGCTGTGTAAAAGACCCTGAGGGCAACCTGTTAAGCGAAGACCTCGCGGTAAAGGAGAGATGGCGCTCGTACTTCCACGAGCTGCTTAATAAGCAGCATAAAGAGGTGCAGCCTCCGGACCTCCCTCCGAATCAAGGACTAGTGCCACCGGTAACGCCTGGAGAAGTCCTGACTGCGCTTCGCCGCATGAAGAATCGGAAAGCTGTCGGACCCGATGGAGTCCCCATCGAAGCCTGGAAGGCGATGGGTCCTCGCGGTGTGGGCATCTTAGTAAACCTTTTTAACCGCATACTCCTCAGCGGGCAGTTCCCAAACCAATGGAGACTAAGTATTATTACTCCAGTCTTCAAAGGTAAGGGGTCAGTGCAGGAGTGCGGGAGCTACCGCGGTATTAAGGTGATGTCCCACACCATGAAGATCTTCGAGAGGATTATAGACTCTCGGATCCGGCAGGAGTGTACTCTCTCGGAGTGTCAATATGGGTTTCGCCCTGGTCATGGGACCACGGACCCTGTTTTTGCCCTGAGGGTTGTCGCAGAGAAATACAGGTCGAAGAACACGCCTCTGCACTGTTTGTTCCTAGATATGCAGAAGGCCTTCGACTGTGTTCCTCGTGCGATGATCTGGTGGGCACTGCGGTCCAAAGGGGTTCCAGAGGTCTATATTGACACTATCCGGGACATGTACTGTGACTCCGACTCAATGGTTCGGACTGCTGTTGGCGACACGAAACCCTTCCCCATCACCGTCGGGGTACACCAGGGTTCTGTCCTTAGTCCGCTTCTGTTCAGTGTAATATTAGACGAATTGTCGGACAGCATCAGAAACCCGCATGAGCAGCCTCCATGGTTGCTCATGTATGCTGACGATATTGCGCTGGCAGACGCGGACAGGGGCAGATTGGTGCGACGTGTAAAGGCGTGGAAGGAGACGCTTGAGAACGGCGGTCTGAAACTAAATGTGGCGAAGACCGAGTACTTGGCACTAAACTCGACAGATCCCACATCCGTCCGCATAGGCGGTGATTTGGTCGAGCGCACGGACCAGGTTAAATACTTGGGATCTGTTTTTCACACGTCCAGTGACATCGATTGCGATGTCAAGTCACGCATTGCTGCCGCGTGGGCCAAATGGCGGGAGATGACCGGTGTCATTTGTGACCCTAAAATGCCGATCCGGTTGAAGGGACAGGTCTACAAAACCATTATTAGACCTGTCCTTTTACATGGCAGTGAGACGTGACCGATATTGGAGCGACACAAGCAGGAGCTGCGTGTCACGGAAATGAAGATGCTGCGGTGGATGTGTGGAGTCACGCGGATGGACCGCGTGAGGAACTCTCGCATCCGCGGCAGCCTTCACGTCCGTGACATTGCAGACAAGTTGCAAGAGTGTCGCCTTCGTTGGTATGGTCACGTCTTGCGGCAACCGCCGGGCTACGTAGGTAACAAATGTCTGGCCATGTCAGCCCCGCCGGGTCCCGGTAAGAGGGGAAGACCCAAGAAGTGCTGGCTTGACGTCGTAAGGGATGACATGCGTGCCAATGGTCTCACCACAGGGGATGCCGACGACCGTGCGAAGTGGAGGAGAAAATGTAGGAAAGCGGACCCCGGGCGTCGCGAGACGCATCTGGGACAGACGCTCGGATGATGATGACTACCAGTAGTACCACCGGTAGTACCACGGGTAAGGACTGCATTAAGCTTTTTGTATCTCACGAATAGGTCCGTTTCACTATTCAATCTTTTGGGTACTACCTTACCTACTGGTGACGTCACGTAGGTTTACGTGTTTAACATGCAAACTCCTTAGTCAACAAGTATCGGATTGCCGCCTTCCAAATGAACGGAACCCGAAAAACTACGCTAAAGTCGATGAAAAGTCAAAGTTATGTTGACTGTTTTCTTTGACTATCACGGTATACTTGGAATTCTTGTCGAAAGGTCAAATGGCAAATAAAGTTATGTGACGTTATAAATCGCAAATTCGACGAAAAAAGCCAGATTTGTGAAAAGGAAATTCTTGGATTTTGATCGTTTCCCGGCACATTGTTGACTGAGTAACGTAAATGTAAAATCCACTATTAGTTTTAGTGGGATTTTATAACCATTAAAAAATAGCTGGATAGTGCTTATTCACAATTTCCAATAATAAAAACATGAGATCATTCGACAAACGTAGCATTTAGTAATATTTTTGTCAAAAGGTCTATCACTTACAACTACGCAACTGTCTAGGAATCCATAAATATTGTGGGATTGACATTCTTTTACACAACGCCGTCCAATTTAAAGTATACTAGTATACCTAAGCTTGTGGTATGGGATTTAGTCTATCTACAACTGATAAACAGACTTATATACATTTTTTAAGTACATAAATATTATACATAGAAAACACAAAATCTCTGAAATAAAAACTTGCGGATAACAAAAATATTTGTTTCTACCCGGGAATCGAACATGAGACCTCAGTGCGGCAGTCGCATACAGTACCAGTTACCTATGCCACTGAGACAGTAAATTATAATTTAATTAAAGTAAGTACAACAAATTTCATGAAACTTCTTTTATATCAGTATTTAATAAATGAAATAATGTGAACTTATTAAAATTTAACAAATTTACAGAAAACAGTACAAAAAAAAGAGTTGGTGGGGATTATTACAAGACTGACTATGATGCCCCGACTAGGAAACGAAGAATTACTTCCCCATCAAAATTAACCGGTAAGGTTCCAACAAGGCCGGCCGCATTGCCACGTTGTATGGCAATGCTAAATTCTTTGAGCGAGAGAAAGAGGCCAGCCCTATGGTCACGAGAAGAGTCAACTAGTCACTTTGCTACATCACTGTATAGCGAACGAGCACTTGGGCCCCACGAGCCCAGTGTTTCGACCCCAAACGGCTCTCAAACCCTAAATATATAATTACCTATTAAATTATCGGTATGTGGTTCATACTTCTGAACTATTTCATCGGTTAATACAATATAAAGGTTCTTAGGTTTGAGAGGTCCCACCGGGGTTTACGGGACATAAGTGACCTCACCTGGGGGCCAAGTCTACTAATCAAATGGCGTCAGAAGAGAATAGAAATCGTCGCTCAATAGAGAACCGACAGAAAAAATGACAGTTTTCGTAGTCTACTATTACAATTGCGCTCCAATAGAATTCTATCGGTCGGCCGATAGAATGTTATTAACACGTGTAGCGTAGCGCCTGTAAGTTGCCTGTAAGTTGAATTTTTGGTAGTCTATATTAATATTTTGATAGCTTAGAACAGCTTTATTGTTTTATTCTGCAGCTTGAGAAGTGTGATTGTGAAATATAATAATAGTTTTAGTCGACTACCAGTTTTGGACTAATCGCAATAGAACCGCTATAGAATAGAAATAGAATTACTATTGGAAAATAGTACCTCGGCCTCCTGTTAGCGATGCATCTGTCAATGACTAAGTCAGACGGCAGTTGCTTTCAACAATGCCGAAAATCAAATATCACAAACTGCTCCTATTGATGGCAGTAATTTATGTGGTAGGTATATAAACGTGGACAGGGGGCCGAGTCTACTATTGACAAACCGTAGAATAGAACCAGAATCGCTGTTTTTTGCTATCAAAATGTCAGTAGACTATAAAAAATGTCACAGACTAGCGGCCACTGGCACGGTACGTGCTAGTAGAATTCTATCGGCCGATCTATAGATGACTATTTGAGTACGATTGTAATAGTAGACTACGAAAAACTGTCAGAATTGGTGGCTTTCTCTTGAGCGACGATTTCGATTCTATTTCGACACGATTGAAATAGCGGACTCGGCCCCCTGCTCACATAAGTACGAAGGAGGCAATGACGAAAGCGGGGGTTGGGAAGTCAGACGGCAGTTGCTGGAAGCAACAATGCCGAAAATCAAAAGTCGTGGCTTAACTAGGCCTTAGTAGTACGGCAACGCTCGTAAATATTAATATCACAAACTACTCCTGATGGCAGTACTTTATGCAGTAGGTATTTAAACGTGGACAGTACACAATAGGTACCGAGTGAGTGGATACCAATTGCGGCCTCTAACAAGCCACATTGTTTGTAACTGTTGATTGAGTTGCATTGAACCATTGGGACACATTCCGCCATTAGGTTAGATATTTTGGCGCTGTTTAAAAATTTTCATGATGTTAAAATATCCAATTATATTATACTGAAGCGCTCGTGGCCCCGCTAATTACGTGTTCTGTAAACGATCACTGCGTTAAGCAACGTCCTTGGATTCGCAACTGTAAATGCGACAAAGTGGTCACCCACACTTTGTGGTGTCTGCCAGCGCGATATCGCCAGCATACATGAGCATCCATGAAGGGTGCTCATGCGAGTTCCTGATGCTGTCCGACAATTCGTCTAATATCACACTGAAAAGAAGCGGACTAAGGACCCAACCCTGGTGTACCCCGACGGTGATGGGGAAGGGTTTCGTGTCGTCAACAGCAGTCCGAACCATGGAATCGTTGTCGCGGTACATGCCCCGGATAGTGTCAATATATAACCTCTAATCTAAACTAATATTATAAAGAGGAAAACTTTGTTTATATGTTTGTTTGTTTGTTTGTAATGAATAGGCACAAAACTACTGGACCTATATTAAAAATTCTTTCACCATTTGAAAGCTACATTATCCACGAGTAACATAGGCTATATTGTATTTTGGAAAAAAATAGGGTTCCGTAAGATATTTCGGTTTTTCGGACACAAGGTGCAAAAAATCAACAAGGAAAGTTACTTATTTTGCGTAAACTATAAAAGATAGATCCATAAAATGTTCTAATTAATAATAATGGAACACGTGGAAGTATGTCACGGGCGAAGTCGGGCGGCACAGCTTGTGATATATATAATATAACCTCTTTAACCCCTTTGGACTGCAGTGCCTACCAGATCATCGCTTAAGGAACACAGTCGAAGGCCTTCTGCATGTCTAGAAACATACAGTGCAGAGGCGTGTTCTTCGTCCTGTATTTCTCCGCGACAACACTCAGAGCAAAAATAGGGTCCGTGGTCCCATGACCAAAGCGAAACCCATATTGACACTCCGAGAAGATACACTCCTGCCGGATCCGAGAGTCTATAATCCTCTCGAAGGTCTTCATGGTGTGGGACATAACCTTTATACCGAGGTAGCTCCCGCACTCCTGCACTGACCCCTTACTGGCTTTCTGATTTATCCTGCGGCGAAGAGCAATTTGGACTTCTGCAGGCGTTACCGGTGACACTAGTGCCTAATTCGGAGGGAGGTCCGGAGGCTGCACCTCCTTATGCTGCTTATTCGGTAGCTTGTGGAAGTACTAGCGCCATCTCTCTTACACAGTGAGGTCTTCGCATAGCAGGGTGCCTTCAGGGTCTTTTATACAGTGGCACTTGGAGATATCCTGTATCGCTTTGATCCTGAAGCGAGCTAACTTATAGATAAGCTAATGCCCCTTTCTCAAATAGAGGTTGGAAGTGGTCACGTCTGGCCCTGGCAACATCCCTCTTAGTGGCGCGCTTCGCAGCCCTGTATGCGTCGCGATCTTCAGGAGATCCTGACGGTTGCTACATTTTAAAGAGGGCTTTCTTCTCCCTAGTCTCCCTCTGGACTGTGTCGTTCTATCACCAGGTTTCCTTGTCAGAATTGCGTCCACTCTTAGACTCACCGAACACCACTTTCCTTCAAGCCGTTGGTCCCGGTTGCCTGTTGTGTTTTTTTTGTTGGAAATTATCATAATCAGAACAAAAGTATAACTCAAGGAGATCAAAAAGTAGCGAGCGATTTTGAAAGTATAGCTTCTTGAAAAACAAACTGTATTAAGAGTGCCATCTGCTAAAAAGCATGTAATGTCCGTTGATATGAGCTGCTGTGAATGCCCTCTCCGACTCAACACTGGTTAGCAACAGAATGACTAAACAATTATATGCATACAGCAAAAATCTCCCCTTTGTTCCGCCACACTCAAATAAATCCATTTCACGACTCTAATTTATCTAAGTCTAGCTTTGCTGACCACTGCCTGCCAATCCCGTCAATCTTGAACAGGATCTAGTCATGTTATGCTTCGGGATTGATCCTGAAAAATTAAACGTGATCTCGCGAGATCGGGATTGCATTCCCTACGCGTTACTGAGCAAATTCCCAATTTCCGAAGGACTTCTGCTACTTCTGCCACTTCTGGCTTCCTGCAGAATCATCATTCATTTCACACATATATACCTACGTCAGGTATCCAAGTATCAGTGGGCTCACCACCTATTACGTGGGACAGGAATACACATGGTGAAAAGTGGGCATACAATATGTTTGCCTCTGCCACCCCTTCGGGGATAAGGCGTGATAGATAAATAAATAAATAGGTATCTAAGTAAGTTCCGTTTTCAGCAATCTGCTCACGTGTAGACAATAATTACTTTACTGTATTGTAATGACCTAATTACTTGATCCGCTTCTAAATTCCAGAGCATTATTCTTCTTCATCTTAATGTCTTCCCAGTTGTATCCAAACCCTTAATGAATTTGGAGCCTGAGGTTCTCTTTTATTGACTGCCAGGAGTATAGCTACTCCTGATATGACTTTTTATTTTTGACATTTTTGGGAGCAACTGCCTTCTGCCCTTCTAAGCACGTTACGCCAGTGTACATTGTCTCGTTCGTTAATCAGCGAGTTCGCTACTTGTAATACAGGCCCGGAGATCACAGAGATATCATTTGCGAGTGTGATGACCAGTCAGGATGTATATCAGTCGTTTAGATCCCATAGCACAAACTTATATTAGCTTCGTTTTGGTTAGACGGCGTGGTATTTTATTTTAAAAATATTTTAAAAATATTTATCTGTATATATAAAAATGAAACCCGTTTTACGTTGTCACGACATAGCATGAAAACGGCTTGACCGATTAGAAAAATTCTTTTTGTATTGGATAGCCCATTTATCGAGGAAGGTTCTTAGCTATATATCATCACGCCACTACACAGGAGAGCGGAGCAGTAATCATAAATGTCAACCAATCGGGAAAACTTTTATACATTTTTGGAAAAGTAATAAACGACGGGATTAAATGGGTGCCACGGGGTTGGAAGCATGTCGCGGGCGAAGCCGCGCGTGTCAGCTAGTTTATAATAAAATGCATACTGTAAAATGTGAGCGTATAGTACGCCTATGCCTACCCCTTCGGGTATGAACAATATGTATGTATTTATATACTTGCTTGAAAAAATTCAACAGCAGGTCTGACTATTTCAACACGGCAATGGGCTCACCACCTATTACGTGTGACAGGAATCTATATGGTGAAAAGTGGGCATACAATATGTATGCCTCTGCCACGCCTTCGGGATCAGTCAGTCATCCTAAATTTACCGCTAGCCTTCCCCTTCAAAGTTACACTTTGGTATGGTAAATTAGTAGAATTTCTTAATATCCTGAATCGTAATTTATAAACTCCCAATCTTCATTTCTAACTGGAAGGCCATAAATTAAAAACATGTCATATTATTATATTAGGTCGTAAGTAGGTACCCTATGGGTACAATATAACCATAATCATTTTTTTATAATAGCGCCCTCTTCATGAATTTGCTTAAACAACGAGCTACAGCGGCAGATCGAGTGACTAAATTGTAACTTTCTGTTCTCTTGACTACAATAATGTGTGATAGTACCAGTCAGTAACGCTAGATGTCAGGAATACTATTAGTACTCGGATGGAATTAGAGATGGCGTTAGTGTGACTTATTTCACTTGAGTTTACCAAAGTTACTTTCCAATTTATGCTTTTTATCAATTTGAGGCTTTTTAGTAGCATTTTTCAAACATACTTGGAACAATATGTCATCATATCACTTTCAAAGGCTCTTCTTGCCTTTGGACACACGCTTTGTTATTTATTTATATTTACCACAGTAAATATAAATAATCAATACATATCTTGTCACGTCTTTATCCCCGAAGGCATAGCTATACTATACGCCCACATTTTACCGTAGGTATGCATTTTTTTATTAATAAATATTTTTTAAATAAAATATCGTGCCATCTAGCCAGTTTGTGCTATGGGACCTTAACAACTGGGGGCCGAATCTACACTACTAATACTAAATAATAATATAGACTACCAAAAATGCAAATTTAGAGCTACTTACGGGCGCTACACGTGTTAATAACATTCTATTGGCCGACCGATAGAATTCTATTAGAGCGCAAATGTAACTAACGCAAATGCAAACTGTACATTTTTTCTGTCGGCTCTCTGTTGAGCGACGATTCTGCCTGGTTTTATCACACTCACAACTGAGCTCGTTGAGATCTCCGGGCCTATACTACAAGTAGAACGGGTAGAACCTACTGATTAACGAACGAGACAACGTACACTGGCGGCCGGAATGTCAGACGGCAGTCTGACGTTCTGGATCTGGAGTACTTAAACTCCTGGCAGTCAGTATAAGAGAACCTCAGGCTCCAAATCCATAAAGGGTTTGGAAGCAACTGGGTAGAGGTTAAGATGAAGAAGTAAAAAGTAAGTAAAAAAACTCTTTATTGTACACCAGGAAACACAAAATGAACATGACAAATAGACTTAATGGTATAACAATTGGCGGCCTTATCGCGCGAGGCAATCTCTTACAGGCAACCTTTGGATGGAGACTACAGGGTGGGGGATATTAAAGGGCAGTTTGGTGTACATAATTGATATATGGCTACATACATTAAACATATCCAGATATGTATACAGTTTTCTTTAAAAAAAGAAAATAGCACACACACACACACACACACACACACACACACACACACACATACACACTCACACACACACACACACACACACACACACACTCATACACACACATACATACCTATATATACTCAATCATTACATTTTGTATACATATAATAAATACAATATATATGTATATATAATCATACCTTTTTTGGTATTTATGTAAGTAAAGTCAATAGAATAGATAATAGAAGAAGAATGATGCTCTGGAATTTAAAAGCGAATCAAGTAATACTAGCTTACTATAACACTGGGGGAAACGGGCACGATAAAAATATCACCACGTGGTAGAAGCCGCCGGTTTCAACTAATATACATGTATGAGTATAGCAACAAACACTGTGTTATATATTGGACAGATTGCAGTCTATAGTCTGTCCAATGACCTTGACATCTTACATATATTTAGCGTCGAGACAATTTAAAAATTTTCTTGTGTACGAAATGCTTTTCTAAACACAAAGAAGGGTGAGGGGTTGATCGCTCTTTATACTAAAATAGTATAGCTATCTTGCTTTTTTTCTTTTCTACATGAACAGATATAATCCTACGACTTCTCCGCCCCTATTTGCTGACTTTAAACGTGTAACATAATTTCAATAGAACCAAAATAAATAATAGGATTTTGGTGTAAGTAAATATTTGGATAGAGAATCTCATAACAGTTTTGAATGTAGGCAAAGAAACGTTGTAACATTCTTTCGGGTGCGGTCACGCCCTCTATCGTGACAATAAGAAGGCCAAATATTCAGATGCCTTTGCCCAAACTGCAAATTGTTGTTTCCACGCCATAAAATTTTGTAAAAGTGCGTTCTTTAATAATAAAATGAATGAAATGGTTTGCTTCGCGGGCTATTAATCCTTGTCGAACAGATTTAAGAGCAGATGGTGACATTTTTTTATGAGATATATAAATTATTTTTTTCTTACATGATTTTTTTAATACATACTGGACACTGTTGTTCTATAGTAGTTAATAACTCGTTAGAGCATTAACGCTTTTACATATTACATGAAAATAAAAGAAAACAGCGAAGAAAGAAAAAGGATGCATGGACCTGGTAGCCTGGCTCTTTGACAGATAAAGATTATTAAGTTAGTTAGTTTTATTATTATACCATCATGTACATGCAACCATATTTCATGCAAATAAAGACAAAGATTTTTATAAATCAATGTCTAAAAAAATCTCTTAAAAAAAGTTACATGCCTACCTAGTAAGGGTATATTATATCACAATTCCAAAAATAAAGTTTGGATCGTTGTTTGATTGAACTACTGGTCATATTTAGCAGAGAAACCGCAGGAGAGTTATCTATATACCTACTGGTATTTATTATTTATCTATCACGCCTTATCCCCGAAGGGATGACAGAGGCATATATATATTGTATGTCCACTTTTCACCATGTCCCACGTAATAGGTGGTTAGTCGATTGCCGTGTTGAAATAGACAGACGCAGGTTGTGGCTACCTGCTATTGAAAATTTTCAAGCCGCTCATTAGGCCTTCAACTTCACTTAACGACTGCCATGTTACTGGCAACCGGGACCTACTGGTATCTACTATATATAACGGGAAGATCAATTTCAAATCAACTGCTGGAGGTTGACCTCTTCCTTCCTATTGAGAGGACGTTTAGCATTACTGTACCAACTGTTATCATGGGCATTACCGCGGTTACCTATATTTATTTATTGCTTCAAGATTCAGGCAAGAAAAATGTATGAAGCCTTAAATTTAACCGCATTTATCCGTACAATAAAAAAAAATATTTTCGTATTTTATATACTACTTGGGACTTCACGAGAACTAATATTCTACTTACACTCACAGAAAAGTTGAATGCCGAAATTGTATATAAAATATGAGTACCTACCTATACACCGCGAAAGATTAAAGTTAGAATTTTGTTGGTTGAATATCGCGATCTTAACATTGTCATTTTCACTATACTATACTAACTTTCAAAGCGACTTTAGCGTAATGATTTTGTGTTAATGTACAAGTGTAGTGATTTTTTGTTAGTACAAGTGTAATGATAATTTTTGTTTTATTTATGATGCCGAACCAAGTATTTTCACAAACAATCACTCTATAGTTTGAGTTAGTTGTTGCTAGTGTAATTTTACTCTTAAGCAGAGGACAACAAAGCATTCAAGTTTCAACTTTTTTCACTGTTTCGCAACCAAAAAATATTTTGCGTCTTAGATTCGGTTTATCATTACACACTCATTGTCAGCGCTATTCTACCATCGGCAGCCATTTATTATCAAATACATGAATGGCTTGTCGTATCGCTTCCAAACAATGCTATCTGAGGTATAACTCGACCATCACATCTTGACCTTTCCAGTAACATTACGAAAATCTTTTTTACTAACGTGCTGGAAATATTGAGAAGGGCGAGGAAGGCCTTAGTATTTTGGTGAACGTATTATAATACGTTTAATGGCCTGTAATGAATGGCATAACATCCATAAAGCGACAATGCAGCCACTCGAACAGGCCCTTTTATAATAATGTGATTTATAGGTGATCACCGCGAAAACGGTGATTGTTTTGCACGTGTCGTTATAGCAACGCCTTCGGCAACAGAGGCAGCTCAAAGGAAATAATAGCTCCTATACTATAAGTCAAATGTTGAATGAATAGCGATATAGTTTTGGTAGTCCGTGTGGCGTGATGTTTTTATAAAGTTGCGATTTTTCAGATTAAAATATTGGAACATGCAGGCTTCTTGTATAAAGAATCTAAATGGCGCAAATAAAAAGGACATATTTTTTTGTCAACACTCTTAGCTTTAAATCCAGTTAACGCTAGAGACAGTTTCACATAAAATATCAATACAGGCACAAACTGATCTTAAAGAAAACTCTAATTGTTGCTGTTCTTAAAACAACAAAGTTGATAGAGAAAACATTGATAAACAAACATCCAAAGATTTGCCTATTTTTGTTCAGCAATATAAGAGTCATTTGAGCAGGTCCGTATTGGGTTGCATAAATTTTTGAGGCATAAATTAAAACTGCATAAAGTTTTTTGGCATACTCTTTGTTTCGCATAACGTTCAAACCGAATAAATCATTAGGCATACTTTATTTTCCCATAACTTATTTATAATAACGATATACCCGCATAAAATGTTTACCCATATTTTTTTTTACAATAACGATTACTAATCATAACATTTCTTGGCATCTCACTCACTCTCGCATAAAGATTACAAGTCATACATATAGAATACCATAATGTTAACGAGTACATATTTTTATAT